>CM062809.1:860223667-861644359 GCA_031772625.1 Pinus tabuliformis
AAATGTCGATATTATTCTTGCAATAACGGGAATGCGATAGATGACGTGGCTCATTGGTGGGAACGACTTTGGATTTTATAAGAGATCGATGATCAGAAGATTTAAGTTCCGAATGTAACATCGTTGATACGCCGATGTGCGATGAAGAACAGAACTGATAGTTTTATTATATTTATTTAATTTCATCTTAGATCCGGGACATCGAAGCTTTTAAACATATGCCCCAACCAAAGTTGCGATTTATGAATGGATGCGATATATTTTAAAACTGGATTTAAATATTGTATCGGGTCCGAGGGTTTTATGGATATCGTAATATTGGTGAAGTCATCTATCGGAGAATATTTGGAGTATGCTCATTTGAGAACCTCTGATATGCGAACTGCGATATATGACGTGGCATTTTGTGGGGCCGACAACTTCTTAAAGTATTCAATTCAAAACGAAGCGTCGAGTTTAATTTCATTTTTTTAACCAAAAAACCCCTTTTTAATAGTTCTCGAAAATATTAGATCGGGGAATAATTTTATCAGAGCTTTCGAATTATGAGAATTATGATATTAGAATGCTCTGATATGAATCTTCCAATACAGTTTTAAAGGCCTATTGGGTTTTAATGAATGAAAGCAAAATTAAGCAATACTCAAATTCTAATGAATAACAAATAATACTTCCATGAATCATGTTGCAAATTTGAAAATGGTTGGCTGCTTGCTTATTTCAAGTCTCCACAATCAAGTTGATGAAGACCTGCAAAAGAAAAAAAAACAGAAATAAGAAATAACCTTTGAAAAAGGTAAGACTAACAATAGATGATGATGAAGATGCAAACACATACTCAGAAGAATTTTGATTGTAAGTTTACCTCATAAATCTTCAAGTTCCCCCAAATTTTCTCAAAATTTGCATATGTTCAACATCGCCTACTTATTTAATATAAAAATGATAAATAATGAATTTTAAAATTGCATCCACCTCATATTTACATCAGAAGATAAGAGTGGTGAAAACGAGCTATTTTCTAGAAATACTTGAGAATAAAAAATTGCCAAGATCTAGCGAATTCTTGGAATTTCTTCATATATATGATCAATGTGATGAATTTTTGCAAAACAAGACAATTAAGGGGTTCACAAATATATATGATCTTCTAAAATGTTTTAAGCCGCTTTTCCAAAAATGAAAGGGGATGCTCAGAAGAAGTCAGATTCATTACTTTCTTATTAAGAATATGAAATAATGAAATAAGTGCAAACAAAAAGAAATCTAATTTGAATTAATCTATTCCTATTTCTAACTTAATCAAGGAAACGTGACTAGGTATAGTCATACTTCTAACGTAACCACTCTCTCATTTTAATTCCTGCATGTATGTATAAGTCAAACATTAGTAACAAAAATAAAAATATAATAAAACTAAGAAAACTAAATTTGAAAGCATAATGTACATTTCTTACTAATATATTTACAGAAAGCAGCGTATTTACAATCACCTTCTCTTGAAATGTCCTTTCCAGTTGAATTTCAACTGAAACATAGAAATCTGGATGAATTTCCATTAATGATTGGAAGCGATTCAAAAGAGAATGTAACAGGCCAGATTGTGGAAATGATCTTTTAGATACAATGGCCTGCATGAATATGTCAGTCTTATACCCCTGGATGCGGGTGATTCGAACTGCAATTAGTGTGATGGGACTGGGGTGGGCGAAGCAGCGAAGCCACCTGCCAGCCAGGATCATCGGACAAAAGGCCATGTGGGAGGAGAAGCGCCTGCAGGTGGATGTCATAAATGGCAAAGGAATGTCTGAAACAGGCATTAATATGCCGTCCCGATTCGCATGCGAAGTTGGATATCAGTCTTCGGCTCCCATGAATGCCATTGTTATGGCGGGAGAGTATCGAGGAGGTGGGAATTGTTTATTAGCCGGCCTCAGCCATGGCTATATGCTGTTGTGTTTCATGCTATTTTGGATGGTTACGGGTTCTGCAGGCGCTTGGGTTTCATGGGGGTCAAGCTCTGGTTCTTTTAAGCGGCCCGCACCTCAGGTGGTGGGCTCACAAACGCAAACCAGTGCGCTATCTGAGCGTGGTATTCCCTCTGCTGTTCGTGGCATTCCCTCTGCTGTTAGTGGTATTCCCTCTGCTGTTCGTGGCATTCCCTCTGCTGTTCGTGGCATTCCCTCTGCTGTTCGTGGTATTCCCTCTGCAATGCCGAGGCCCCGCCAGAGAATGCTCAGTCGCAGAGGCTCAGGACGGGGCAACCCTTCTCGCCCATCCTCGGGGTCTGACGCCATGAGTCAGGATCCTCGACCTCGTAGTGGAAATGAGGGCATTCTGAGGCCCAGTCAATTCCTCGACCCAAGCTCTCCGGGCGAATTCGCCTTTGGCTCTGCTATTTTTACGTTCAATTGCTCCCTCAATCGCCCTCGGATCACGGCTCATGTCTCTGTCCTCTTTCTAGAGGAAGCCCAAGATGAGGGCGATACCAGTGCCCCAATGCCACTCACAGAGGATGAACAGGATGTGGGTGACCCCAATACTCCAAAGCCAACTGTTGATATGCAGCTCGGGATGGTTCCGCCGGCCAGCGCTGTCAATGTTAATCCTATGGCTCCTGCTCCTCCAGAAATGAATGATAATGCAGCGGCCCAAGCTCAGGACCTGAATGCAGGGGGTTGGTGCAGGATCGTGGAGGAGTCACCTGACGAGTAATCCAGCGTTGTAGCTGCTCAACCGGTTTTTGCGGCCCAGTTATAAAGGTTTTTTGGCTCAATGTGTCAAATTCTGTCTCTGTTACTGTGTCGAGATCAATTTCCAGTTTCAGTTGTGTTTGTATGTTGTTGCTGTTGTGTATGTTGTTTGTGTTATTCTGGATCCCCTGCATGGGAAATTTCGTCCAATTTCTCAGTTTTGGACAATGTCTGGCTCAAACGGCCTTACTCTCAGGCTAGTTGGTTCACCATGCTCAGCTTGCTGTAATTGTACTCTTTTACTGTGAATAATAGATTAGACTTACTTAGCAAAAAAAAAAATGTCAGTCTTATGTACATATGTTAGATTATTAACAATATTATGTGAAAGAAAACTTTCCAAACGTCTTTCAAATTTATCAGAGAAACATGGATGGATGTTTGATAGATATAATGGAAGATTATTAATTGAATTAAATTGTTGGTCGTATTGTAAAAATACACTCTCCTGTTGGCATTGCTTTTGAGAAGAAATAAGTAATTGATAAGAAATGAACATCAATTGGAATTGGAAGAGAAATAACTCTTGATGTTCACGATTATAATTTGAATATTCATTTTCCCATTCATGTGATGCATCAATTGAGTGTTAAATACTGAATTACTCAATATGCGAGCACAAAGTATCTAAAAATCAAAAACTGAAAACATAAAACAAATCTGAAGTTAAACATAATAAATGAAGGAATAATAACAAAATTGAATCGTAGTTTATATTAGTGTTACAATTATTGTCACAACAAAATTGGGATTGTTTTAAAACAATTTCCCTTTCACAAGAATTGGCCAAAATAATGAAACTCGAATGATTATCAATACCAACTTGTGAATTAGAAAGAGAATTATGACTATGAATAGGAATGAGAGCTTGATCGTCGTATAAATCATAGATTGGAATGGTTTCTTGAATGCTGAAATCATGAGTATGATTAATTGTTTGAAAATGAGAACTATTTGAAAAAAATTATGAGTTAGAGTGTTCTTCATTTTCACATGTGATTCGAATTTGATTATGAGGATTTAATTGAAAATAAGACAAATCATTGTCCTTAATGTCAAAGCAGCTATCATAAATGACCTCGCGACATTCATTAGAATTATCTTTGATCTCATCTGATGTATCAAAACAAGAAGAAATATGGAGCACATGTTCATTATTGGCAGAAGAATGATCAATGATTGATTCTCTATCTTGATAAAAACTAATTAGCAATTCATTTAGATCAACCTCTCTGTTTTCTGAAATAACTTTAAAGTGAAGAGAGGATAAATTGTTATCGGCGAAAATATCAAGATAAAACGAAAAATGTGAATTAGAATAAATGAATCTGAAATATTCTCTGTTTTCATATTCAAGTATATTTTCTTCATTGCAAGTTTCATTTTTATGATCATTCTCTGCTCTATTAATGCTTTCTTGAAGAACATTGTTTGGATGCTCTAAATTTGCCTTTTGATCAACATGATCAAATTCAGAAATTTGTACAGAAAATTACATATTATTGGAAACTTTAATTGTTGCTTGTACTTGCTAATTTACACTCTGGTTTTTTGAATTTACTCCACAATAATTTTCAGATTTGAAAGCAGCCTTTTCTCCAAGATTGTTGCTAGTGTCTTCTTGCGGTTGATTAGCGAAAATTTTCAAGCTTCATGATATTGGTTCATTAACGTGATTATCATTAATACCGTAAGAGGTGTGTACTAAATTTAAGAATTTATCATACATGGCTGAGGCCACTTCATCATGATTGGTATGCACCTCTATGTTGGAATACTCAATTATGTTAATAGAATTTGAAGAGAATTGATTGAAGCTTGTAATAATTCCACATGGATTGTGAATGGGAGGAAAAGAGTAAATATATTCAAACCAATATAATAATTCCTCTTTCGAAGGTTTATCTTTAATTTTAAATCTTAAGCAATTTAAACAAAATCGAATGGAAAAATCAATAAAAGATTCATTTTCGAACTTTCGTAAATCTTCAAAATCATCACATACCTGTTTGTAGACATAGCCATCAAATTTACAAAGAAACATTGTAATAAATTGATCCCAGCTGTGAATCGAGGCAACTGGAAGCGATTTACACCAACTTCTAGCTTTTGCTAAGAATGTAAGAGTAAAAATCGTGCATAAAATGCCTTCATCAATATCATGAAAAGTAGGATTTGGAAAATTTTAAATGAATTGTAAAGCATGATTAAAAGAAGAAGAATTTATCTTACCATTAAACTTTACATTTGATAAATGTCTTACTATTTTCGATGGAGTATTAGCAGATGCATGCCCAAAAATACAACTCTAAATGGGAAGTTTAAGAGGAGCCATTGTAATAAAAATAAAATGTTAGAATACAAAAACTTCAATAGACAACAAGTCTTCAAGCCCTCCTTCTAGCGCCAAAAATGTTGAAGCCTTGAAATTCTCTGCCTACAACATTATGAGGGAGACCACCCAGTCTGGACCTTAGAGAAGCTCCTTCTCTGTTGAAATGATGGTTTCAATTGGTTAAACTAGGCCAAATTACCTTATCTATATCTTCAATGGCTTAAAATATGATTTTCATCTACCAATAAAGAAGAGACATCAGACCAACCATCTTCCTGATCAGGCAAGAAAGTGATCCTTACGCTGATCTGGGGCTCAGCCAAGGCACAACTAAATTTTTCCTCTTTGGAAAGAGGACTTCTAGGAATGTAGAATTAAATCTAAATGCAAAATTATTCTAAAATACAAGAAAAAGTAAAAGTATTATAATCCTATCTCAATTAGGCAGATATAGATCTAACCCAACCGAGAGCATAATATTTAAATGATTGGGATTTAAATATTTATGGCTTATAATGAATATCTAGTTAATGAAATAGTTCAATTAACTATCATTATAGATACCAAAACACATTTTGTTCAAAGACCTCTTAATTGAAATAATCAATCAATGGCATTTAGGAGTAGTTCACAAAATTGTATTGATTGTTAAACCAGTAATTCGAATAATTAAACAATATTATAAGGAAATAGTTCACAGAATATTATTGTTTGTTAAATCAATATTAAAAGAGAGATTTCTGAGTAAATAGTTACCCAGAAATCAGAATTCAAACCCACAAGAGCAGAGATAAATAATAGCATATAATTGAGACAAATTACTCATCCTCACAATAGTGCACAAATATGAATAAAATGACACATTTATGCCATCATAAAATGAAACCAGTATTTAAAACAATAGTATTATAAATACCAATTTATTGAATTTATTTCTTTGGCTCTAGTCTCCAACAGTGCTTTGCAATACTTTGAAATTTTGCTTTTAAAACAAGAGCTCCCTAGTCAGGGAAAACAAAGATGAATGGATTTGCGCTCAGTGGAGATTGTGAGCAAATGAGAATGCAGAAATTAAAACTCAGAAAATTGATTTGTATAAAAATTAGGAGCTTGATCTTCTATTGAATTTTAGACCCATTAAGTGATCAAATTTGATTTTGCAACCACTTCAGAAATGATCTCCATGATTTTATCTATCCAATGAGCTATCCTGAGCCTCATTTGGCCAAGTAAAACTCAATTTATGAGTCTCCAAATTTGATGAGTCAAAATTGCCAGATTTCTAGAAATTCTATTGCATGTGCTAAAAATAGAATTTTTAAATTAAATTGTAACACTAAATTAAATTACAGTTATTAATAAAGTAATACTAATTAATTACAATTATGTTATTAATCTCAATTAAATTGTAAACAAAAATTAATTAATATAAAAATAATTTAAAATTTTAATTAAAATATTATTATATTATATTAATATTATAATTTAAATTATATTAAAATATAATTATATAATATTGATATAACATTTTATTTTATTAAAAACATATTATTAACCATCTCAAACCAAACATATAAAATCAAAACATTTTATTTAGTTGGTTAATGAGGAAGGTGAAAGAATATGAATTATGGAAGGATAAGGAGGAGAGGTGGAGGGTGAGGGAGGTCATGGAGCGGGGAAGCATAAGGTTGTCAACCGAAAACCTTATGTTATAAAAAATCACCTATTGCATAAATTTTCAAAATCGCAATTGGAACTTCGGAGTTTTTGTTATATTGCAAAAATATTCTCAATACCAAAATGTCGATATGTGATATTGGAATATTGACGATTTTAAAAATCAGAAATTTTAAATCGACGATTTTGAAAGGAAGGAGGCGTGGAGTGGGGCCCACGTGGAATTAAATATTCCACAAATTGAAGTACAACCATTTTGCAATTTTGAGATTTCGGGTTTGGCAATTTGATTTTAAATAATAAATTGGAGTAAATTACTGAGAACTCGAAACACATTTTTCAATTGTTCTATAATCTGGCTGGGTCATTTTGTAGGATCGTTAGTGAAAAATGAAAAAATTAGTAAAAAATAACTAAGAGTTAATATTTACGTTGAATGACTATTTTAATTGCAAAAAATTGAAATAATATACATTTTTTTACATTTATTAACCTGGGCGACAAAAATGATCAAACTTGAAAGGAGCACTATTTACAAACCGGTTAACCAAATGAGGCGAAACAAGTATCGATGGAAAGCTAGTGAGAAGTAAAATTCAATGAAACAATCAAATATAAATTCGATTAAAAAAAATGGCAAAATTGTAATACAATTAACTCAAATGAAAATCATAAAAGGGTTTTGCCAAAAATTAATGGAAAGGGTCCCCATTATTTGAAGAAAATAAATGAAAAATGGGGGGGGGGGTGTTGGGTTTTCCCTACAACAGGTGGATGCTACTCTTTACAGATCAATGATTGGAGGTATTTTATACTTGACAACTTCACGACTAGACATCATGCAGGAAGTAGGAATGGTGGCAAGATTCCAATTAGCCCCGAAGGAATCTCATATGCTAGTTGTAAAGAGAATACTCAGATACCTGAAAGGCACTCTTGATTTTGAACTATGGTACCCTAAGAGCAAAAATCTTACCTTGACATCATATACTAATGCAAATTGTGTAGGAAGCATTGATGATCGAAAGAGTACTAGTGGGAATGCATTCTTCTTAGGAGATTGTCTTCATGTATCTTGGTTAAGAAAGAAACAATCATCTATATCTCTCTCCACAGCTGAATTCGAGTACATAGCAACAATAAAATGTTATACACAAATCCTATGGATGAAGGAATCCTTGAAGGATGTTAACATAGAAACAAATCATCCTATCACCATTTACTACGACAACAACATTGCAATTAACCTCTCAAAGAATCCAATCATGTATTCAAAGACAAAACATATCCCAATCAAGTACCAATTTCTCTAAGAATAGGTTGCAAAGCAGAACATCCAAATGGAGTATGTCAACACCAAGGAACAAATTGCAGATATCTTCACAAAACCCATACCTCAGGAAGCATTTGAATATCTTTGTCAAAAGATGGGGGTGATCTCTTGTAACATCCATGTTAAAAAAATCCATGTAATAAAGTAAATAAATGAAAAATAATAACCAAGATCACGAGACATGTATTCCAAGTTGAATATTGGGCAAAACATCCTAGTGTGGGTGTTCATTTGGTTTATTATGGATAAGGAAATTGGCAAAGGCCTTGGAAAGGCAAAGTGGAATTTTACTTATAAAAATAATGGAAATTAGGAGAAAAGAAAGGTGAAAGGTCACAGGTTGCATGTGATGAGGAAAATGAAGGAAAATAATGAAAAATGAAGAAAATAGAGGCCTCATTAATAAAAAGGCTTTTGAGGATCAGTTCATAACCTTTTGTCATATCAGTTTTGGAGATCTCTCTCTATTATCTAAACTCACTCATACACTTCGACACTTAGAGTATCCTTGGAGCACTCTAGCATTGGGGGAAAGTAGGAAAAGGAAGGAGAAGAAAGAAAGAGGAAGCAGGGGTCAAGCAAGGAAGAACGAGATTCAAGCGGCTACAACAACATTACTTGCAGGTATCGAGTTGCATGTGTGATTTCCTTCATATCTTTGACATGCATGGTACATGCATGTGTATTTTTTGTTCTCTTGATGTCCTTGGCATAAGTCTCGCCAGGTGTGACAGTGGTATTTAGTCTTTCCTTTCACTTTTTGGATAGCCACAGTGTGATGGGGTTCTCTTGTTTTGGTTGAGCTGGATTGTCGGATGGTTTTCAAAACTAAGTGGGGTGGCCTTAGGAGAGAAACACAAGGCCTAGGAATCCCTAGACCTGTGAAGGTGGGATTACGGTAAATCCTGATTGTGTATGCCCTCGTTAGGCCTAGGAATCCTCGACCGGTGAATGGCCGGATATATGGTAAATCCTAGAGGGTGGAGCCTTGTTGGGCATAGGAATCCTTGACCAGTGAATGGCAAGATATACGGTAAATCCTAGACTTGGAGAGAGAAAAAATCCTCGTGGTTTAGGTGGAGAGATCCGGAGGCATCCATGCCTTTTTAGGGCCTAGTGATCCGGTGGGATTGTGTTAAAGCCTGGTTGTATTGAAGAGGGTTTCGGGGCTAGGAATCCCTTGGTGGATATACAGTAAAGCCCGAGGAAATATTGATTGGTTCTATTGTGAGTCCCACATTCATGCTTGGAATATGGCAAAGGGGTGATTAGCTGAAAGAAATAATTGGTTCAGCCCAATCTATGGTTGGGTGGTACGTGGAAGTCCTAGATTGGTTGGATTTTGCATATGTTAATAAGAGTTATTTTACTCTTGTGTGTTATGTGTAAATGTATTTGTTAATGTGTGACTTTAATGGCTATTCTATTATTGTTATTAGGTTGCATATATGTTGTTTATAAGCATGGTTTAATGACATATCTTAGTCATGGATTTCATCATGTTTAGATTAGTAAATTAATGAATAATGAATGTATGAACTAATAGATGATATCGCAGCTATTGTGATAAGGCATCAATCCTTCTTGACGATTCTCATGTAAGTATGAGACCCCTATGTTCATATCTATGGTTATGACCTATAGATTACATGTTTGTGATATGTTTGATGAAATGTCTGTAATGGCTAGTAGGGTCAGGTTAGTTCCTTGTACCAATGTTTTACTAGTAGATTTAATTCATTATTATTTATCATTTATGGAAGTTTTAAGAAGTTATGGGCAGAGGCATGAGACCTAGCCCTAAAAAAGTTCCACAAAAGCCAGGGTCGTTGGCTCTGAACTGCATGAAAAAGGCGACAGACGCATGCATTCCTTGTTGTGGGACCGATTGGGGGTCTAGCTCAGAAAAATGACAAGGTATATCAGGGGTTGAGCACCTGGGAGGGTTGGTTGTCTCCTGAAGGTTTTGTAGCTCCTAAGAAAGGTAAAATTGGTTTTGTTTTGTCGGTTCCACTTCCATAACTATACATGGGGAGTTGAATCACATTATAGTAACTCTTCATCAGATGTTTACCCGAGTGGACCGATTAGCTTGGGTAAATGTGGGAGGAGGGTTTTACATCTCTCTTGCATCTTATTAGAGCATCCCTTTACTATTGATGTAAAAGGGGGATAATATGACAGGTGGAGTAACTAGATGACAAGGGGAGTAGCAGGATGACAAGGGGAGTAGCATATGAGGAGATTGTTTCCATCAATAACAAAGGGGGTGATTCTTGGAAGAATATATGTTATTGATGTCAAAGGAAGCATCAATTCAAGAAGATAATTACTTAGACTTGTAGAGGACTTCAAGCCCTTTCCAACGAGTTACTTTCGTCTTAATTCCTCCACGTTGAATATATTTAGATTTTACAAGTCAAGAAATCCATATTCTGTCTCTCAAGTCAAGACGACCTACATGAATATGAGTCAATCCCTCTCCAAAAGGCATGTATGTTCAAGCATGGTCGAATTAGTATAAATAGACCATATGAATCCTCCATTTGCTCATCCCACATGGTAAGGAAGACAAGAAGGAGTTCAGACCTGAGGTAGAAAGACAAGTTCATAACTCATGAACTTAGAAGCAAAGAAAAGGAAGAATTTGTAATTGTTATCTCTAGTCTTGGATCAAAAATTGTTGGTGGATTTTTAGTTTTGGGATCATTATTTTGAATCTATCTTTTGTTTCCTATTATGGAGAATCTTTTGGGCCCTTGTAACTTCACCTTGGAGCAAAACTATTCTTCTTTATTGGAGAAGAATCTTTGGCCTTTAGGTAGGAAAAACCTTGGCCCTAAGATTGGGAAGTTTAGACCTCTGTTAGAGCTCGACTTTGAGACAGATAATTTCAGCCCTGTGGTCCTTGGAGTAGAACTCAAATCATATTTTCGGCCTTCATACAACTGGAAAATCTAAGTTGTTTTCATATTGATACTTCGGGCTTCCTTTGTGCACATATTCAACATTCTTTCGAAGCATAATCTTCAGCTCTTTGAGATTTGAATTCACGCTGTGGCTTGCCTTAAATTCATACTATAGTAGAATTAACCCTGAGGGATACTTTGAAATCAAAATGTGCAATACTCATATCTATGATTTGGACCTATGAAGAATTCAACCTAGTGACATTTAGACCTGTGGTTTTCTAGTTCCGTTTGGAGATTGAAAATGGATAATTTGAAGAAGGATTAAAACAACCTTTTGGAAGATTTACTAAAGCACTGTTGAGGCAAATCGAAGCATAAATGAGTTGGTTTGAGGACAATTATTTTTGTGGCGTTTTCAGAGCAACCTAATTTTAAGACCAACACTTGAAGACATGATTTTGAGGAGCCTTATTGAACCTTTTTTGGAGTAACCATGGAAGTTTTGTTGAAGAAGACTTCAAGTCTTTGTTGGAATATATTTCAGAGGATTTTGTAGACCTATTTTAGAGACATGTTGTTTAACTGTTTGAAGACTTTTTGATGATGTTTTGAAGCAGTATTCTTTGGTCCTTAGAGTTTTTAAGCAGATGAAGGTTGGAGCCTTGTTGAATATTTGTTCAAGGTTTGAGCATTGTAAAAGACCAGGTTGGAGTCTAGATTTGTTGAGAGGATTGAAGTCCTTAGTTTTGACCAAGTTGGTGCTTGTATTTGTTAAAGGTTGGAGCCTTGAAGGAGTAATATATTTTGTAGTACAAGTTGGAGCTTGTAATTTGTTTTAAAGGATTGGAGTCCTCACTATATTCATATTAAAATTATTTTTATTCTATTTATTGTGTTGTAGTTTAATTTGTGATTAAAATGTTAACTGGCATAATATAACAATTGGAAGAAATATTGGTTCGCCCCTCCTCTCAGTATTCCCAATAATTGGTATAAGAGCTAGCTTCTTCAAGATCAGCGTTATAGTTGGAAGAACGATTTTTGAATCACAATTGCTAGTAAATATGGTAAGGTCCCCCAATTTGATGCAACAAATTTTGCCTTCTAGAAAGTCATAGTGAAGTACTACTTAATGCCTATTGAAGTCAAAGTTTGGAAATCTATCACAGATGGATACAAGATCACATCTCCTCTTCCAATAGATCCGAACGTGAAGAAATCATATGTGGGAAATGCAAAAGGTTTTAAATTCTATAGCAAGTGGTATGTTAGATTCAAAATTCACCAAAGTTTTGGGTTTTAAAATATCTAAATAAATGTGGGACAAGCTCATACATATTTATGAAGGAGATGATAAGGAAAAAAAGGTAAAGCTTCAAACCTATAAAAGGAAATTCGAATGTCTCAAGATGAATGATGAAGAAGATATTGTTGCTTATTTTCTATAAGTTGATGAGGTAGTCAACTATGTCAAAGGTCTAGGTGAAGATGTCAAAGACAAGATGATTCTCCAAAAGGTCTTGAGATCTCTTCCAAATAATTGTGATGTCAAGGTTTGTGCCATAGAAAAACTAAGATATTTGAACTCTCTATCAATGGATGAACTTCGTGTAATTCTCACAGCATACGAGATGAGGTCAGGAAATTCAAATCAAAAGGAAGTTGCATTCAAGGCATCCAAGACATCAAGAAAGGGGAAGAATTGTGATAGAAACAACGCTAATTCTGATACTGAAATGGCACAATTTTTCAAGAATATGAAGAAAGGATCTAAACACAAAGGTAAGTTACCTCTCATTTTCTTTAGATGTGGTAAAATAGGACATTATGCAACAACGTGCCATTTTAAAGATGATAGTGATAATGAATATGAACCTAAGAGAAGAACCTTCAAGAGGAAAGGCTCAAACAAAATGAATTTATTCTCCAAACAAGGTAGTGATGACTCTGATGAAGAAGAATATGGTGGAAGCAGTAAAGTATTGTTCATGGCCTTTAAAAGTAAAATATGTAGCCCAAAAGAAGAACAAAACAGGAATAGAAGAAATGTGGAGGAAATATTGATTTGTGCCATAGAAGAAAATGAGAGACTTAGAAAGAAGAATCAAAAGTTATCTCAAGAAATAAATTCTCTCAAAACCAATAAAGAAGAAGTTAAAATAATAGAAGTGTTGAGCAATAACCTAGAAGAAAATGAAGAAATTTGAAAAAAAATGGAAGTTGAAGATGTATCTATAAAAGGAGAGTTGGACAAAGCCAATAAGAAGTTGGAGACTTACCAGACCTTGGATGTCATTCTCAAATCTCAAAGGCCACTACATTACAAATCCATACTTGACTATACAGGTGAATCTTCTAATTCAAAGGAAGAAACAAATATTCATCATGAAGAAAAACCTATAAGTTTTGTTGATCTCCTTAAAGGATCTCATCATTATAACCTTGCATGAAACAAAGTTCATCCAAGGAATGAAAAGCAGCCCCTTCCTAAAAGGAATATCTCATCAAGGTAAGCTTGTCCTAACAATTAACCAACTATATTCCTTGGTCACTATTTATTTTGTAAAAGATTTGGTCATCAGGAAAAACAATGCAAGGCTTATGGGGCTAATAATCAAAATAAGGTGGTTGAACCAAAGTGGCAAGGCCAAATCATGACTTATATGTAATGCCATCTCTCATAACTACCCACTTTCAATGGTTTTCCCAGGGTAAACATGAGCTTAGGGCTACTATCACGTGACTCAACCTCCTAGATAACCCTAAGGAAATGGATTCTACAAAACAAGACCTCAATGACTTCCCTCATGTGCTACAGGACCCTTAGGAGCTAACCAAACACTCCAGGTACCCAACCCCTGAGTTGACTTTGCTTTTCACTGACCTAGAACTTGAGTCGCTCCCATGACAAGGCAAGCTAGCGGCTGAGACCCTCCAGTCGCTGTCATGGGCCTACATCCCAATGATTGTAAACTTTCCCAGCTAGTTGCATGCAAGCAACCATGAGATATAAGCCACTTTTTTAGGGATAGTCACCAGACCACTACCCAAAACTTGATAAGACTTTCCAAAATGATGGATGACAAACAAACAAAAGTTTTAACACAAAACTTAGACAAGGACTTGATCTAAACCAGTCTAACCATGAAAGTCATTTCGTCAAACACATTGAGAACATTAGATCTACAAGTCATGAATGCGTATCTAAACATAGAGATATGAAACTTATCTGAGGTTTATCAAGAAGGAGTAATGCCCTCTACCATTAGATGCAATAACATCTATTAGTCCATGCATTCAATAACCTTTCATTTATCAATCAAACATGATAAGAGCCATAACTTGAATTTGTCATAAAACCATGTTAATAACCATAATATAACTAGATAATAACAATGATAAAACAACCATTAAAGCCACATAACAACAAGTACATTTATGTAACACTCTCCTCCTACATTTACCCAAGCTAACCGGTCCACTAGAGTAAACATGTGATGAAGAGTATCTATGATGTGATTCAACTCCCCGTGTAGAGTTAAGGAAGTGGAACCGATAAAACAAAACCAATATTACCTTTCTCAAGAGCTATAAAACCATTAGGAGACAACCAACCCTTCCAAGTGCCCAAACCCTTACACAAATTGTCATTTTGATGAGCTAGGCCCCCAACCACTCCCATGAGAAGCCATGCATGCGAATGAGACCCCCAGTCGCTCCCATAACAAGGCATGCATGTGATTGTGCCCTTTTTCAAGTAGCTCTGAGCCAGTGACCTCGAATTTTGTGCCACTTTTTTAGGGCTAGGTCTCAGGCTTCTACCCATAACTTCATGACACTTCCAGAAGTGATAAATAACAATGAATTAAAACTACTAATGCAACATTTGTACAAAGACTTGACCTGACCCCTACTAGCCATGACAAGAATTTCATTAAACATATCACAAACATGTAATCTACAAGTCATAACCACAGATCTAAGCATAGGGGTCTCATATTTATTTGAGAAACATCAAGAAGAATTGATGCATTATCACAATAGCTATATTATCATCTATTAGGTCATATATTCATTCACATTTCTTGTAATAATCAAATCATGATGAGAGACATAACCAAAGCCTATCATGAACCATGCTTATAACCAACATATAACTAACAGAATAACAATAATAGAACAACCATTAAAGGCACACATTAACAAGTAGATTTACACATAAAACACAAGAGGAAAAGAGCTCTTATTAACATACGCAAAAGCCAACCAATCCAAGGACTTCCATGTACCACCCGACCATAGATTGGGTTGAATGAAATCTTTGTTTCAGTGAATCAACCTCATGCCATATTCCAAGCATGAATGTGGGACTCACAACATAACCAATCATGGCTTCCTCAAGCTTTACCATATATCCACCAAGGGTTTCCTAGGCCTGAAACCATCCTTAATACAACCAGGCTTTATTGTGCAATCCCACTGGATCACTAGGTCGTAAACAATCATGGATGCCTCTAGATCTCTCCACCTAAAGCGTGAGGAATTTTTCTTTCTCCACCTCTAGGATTTATCGTATATCCCGCCATTCACCAGTTAAGGATTCCTAGGCCTAACGAGGCATACACAATCAGGCTTTACCGTAATCCCACCTTCACCGGTCCAGGGATTCCTAGGCATTTTGTTTCTCCCCTAAGACCACCCCACTTAGTTTTGAAACCATCCAACAATCCAACTCAACCAAGTAAGGTAAACCCCATCACACCATGGTTATCCGTAAATGGAAAGGCAAGGGTGAAAGACACTATCACACTTGGCGAGACCAATTGCAATAACATCAAGAGAACCAAAAACACACATGCATGTATCATGCATGCCAAAAATAGCAAAGAAATCATACATGCTACTCGGTACCTGCAAGTAATCTCGTTGTAGCTACTTGAATCCCACTCTTCCTTGCTTGATCCTTGCTTCCTCTTTCTTTCTTGCCCTTCCTTTGCCTTCATTCCCCAATGCTAGAATTCTCCAAGAATACTCTAAGTGTCCAAGAGTATGTGAGATAGCTCCAAAAATGAAATGACAAAAGGTTGTGTACTGATCCTCAAGAGCCTTTTTATTAATGAGGCCTCTATATTCTTCAATTTCCATTATTTTCCTTCATTTTCCTCCTCACATGCAACATGTGACCTTTCACCTTCTTTTTCTCCTCTTTTCCATTATTTTCATAAATAAAATGTCAATTAATGCCTCTTGCCTTTGCAAAGCCTTTACAATCGCGTTTGCCAATTCACCTAGTCATAATAAACCAAATGAACACCAACAACATGATGTTTTTCCCAACATTCAACTTGGAATAAGTGTCCCATGACCTTAGTTATTATTTTTCCTTTATTAACTTTATTACGTGGAATTTTGACCAGGGTTGTTACAGAACCCTCCCCCTTGGGGGAACACCATCCTCGGTGTTCAATTACACCTACAACCAACAAGACTGGTGTAAGAAAAACATATTTCCCATGGAGCTTTATAACTTAGCTCAATACAGTATTTAAATGATCATCCTATTGAGAAACAAACCAACATTAGGAACATAACAACATGATAACCATAACGAAATGACACCCATACAATTTATTGGAGCTTTATAACACAACTCATGGTGTTATTTACATCCATATATGATCCGGATTTAAACAGGAACGCAACAAATTACAGAGATAACCATATACACAAAGATGCAGCGGAAATAATACTTCGTTTCATTAATGGAAATACTGAAATATGCTTACAAACAGAAATGGAAATGAACTAGCTAGGGCGATGGTGGCTTATCTCTGAGAAGAGATGTGATGGCTACATGCCTCTGAACTGTGTTACAATGAGGCTCGAAGGCCTATTTATTGTTGAGAAACAATGGAAAAACCCTTAACATTCCAAAACCTAACCCTAGGAGATGAAACGCCAAACTGTGGGCCCCGTTTGGGGGTAAGTTGGTACATCAACTTCCCGGGGTCGTAACTTTGGCATATGATCTCCGTTTGACGCGTACAATAGCTCATTAGAAAGATCTATCCGAGCACTATCATTGTTGGAACGGGCAACACAGTCCATTCCATGGACTCGTGTTGCCCCTGGATTCCCCAAAAAACGTCGTTTAGGGCCTCAAAACGGCTCCGGAAGTTCAGGACCCGAAAAACTGCTAAAAATAGTAAGTTGTGCTACAATTAAGGAAACTGAAAATGCTGAGAAAGACAATGGTGGGGGTCCAGGTGGATTTGGCAGGTGGCCACCAATATCCACCTGGATCATTCCTCCCCCCTTAGGAAGCAATGGTCCCCATTGCGTTGAGCTCCTCAATGAGATGAGGAAACTTCTGCTGAACTTGTTCCCTGGTGAGCCACTTGCCCTGCTGAAGGAGTTGGCCCGCTTTGACAACTCGATACAGTTGGATATTCTGTTGGCGAGTGTTCTTGATCTGTGTGTCCATGATCCGATCAGTTGCAACTTGTTCCATGCAATCTGGATTTAATTCTGTGGGTTTTAGCTGTTCTGCAATGTCGGATGTGTCTAGCAATGGTGGAAAGTATGGCCGAAGGCGGTCCACATTGAATACTGGGTGCAGGCCAAGGAATGGGGGAATGCTGAGCTCAAATGCATTGTCTCCCATAGCCTTAGTAATGGTGTAAGGACCATATCGGAGTGGTCTCAATTTCCGATAGGCTCCAGTAAGGCGTTCCTTTTGCAAATGCAACCAGACTTTGTCGCCCACCTGAAACTTGTGTGGCACCCGATGTTGATCATGTCGCTGTTTGTACTTGGCATTTGATTTCTCAAGAATGTCATGGACCTGCTGGCGAATATGTTGGATGCGCTCAATGAAGCTGGTGGCCTTATCTGTTTCGGACTGGAAATGAGCTGAATTCATGTGAGTAGTTGCAAGTGGCATGGCCACATCAATGGGGCATAGTGGCTGGAATCCCAAACCCACCTGAAAAGGGCTATGGCCAGTGGAGCTGTGAAGAGCTCGGTTGTAGCTGTGTTGAACGTAGGGGAGGCTCTCGTCCCATGTGCGTGGATGCTTTGAGTTATACATGCGCAGAATGTGCACAATCATCCTATTGACAACCTCTGTCTGGCCATCAGTTTGAGGATGGAAGGCTGTGGACTTCGTGAGTTTGGTGTCCAGCATTGACCAGAGACTGGACCAAAAGGTGCTGAGAAACCGACTGTCCCGATCTGAGATGATAGACTGTGGGATCCCAAAGTGCACCCACACTCGTTCAAAGAAGAGTTTAGCAGTGGCTTCTGCTGTGATATTCTTCTTGCAGGCCATCATAATGGCCATCTTTGAGAACCTGTCGACGACCACAAAAACACAGTCATTTCCATGCTTAGTGGAAGGAAGGCCTGACATGTAATCCATGGAGATGGATTCCCAAGGTCGACTAGGGGTAGGCAACGGGGTATAGAGGCCTTGCTTCTTAATGGTCGGTTTGGCAATGGCACAGGCAGTACATGATCGGATGTACTTCCCAACATCCTGTCGAAGATTCGGCCAATAGAAATAATTTTGCAGTACTGCCACTGTTTTCTCGACCCCGAAATGCCCAGCAGCCCGACTGTAGTGTGCTTCCCAAATCATCTTGGCACGCTCGCTTGAAGGAACACAAAGGTGACCGAGGTGGCATAATAGGGCATCCTGGAGGTGAAAATCTGCAACCTGCCGACCCTCCAAGAGTGTCTGGTATGTGTGGCCGAATTCTGGGTCGCTTTTGTAGAGAAGTGGCCAATCAGAAGTCTCGTGCCCGCAAGAGTTGAGCACGGTGGTTAGCGCCATGATCGGTGGTCGACTGAGGCAATCTGCAACATTATTGGTGCTGCCCTTTTTATACTTGATATTCAAGTGAAACTGTTGCAGGTATGTAGACCACTTCTGATGGCGATCATTCTGCAATTTCCCTTGGGTCTGTATGAACTGCAGAGGTCGGTGGTCTGTGTGGATGACCGTTTCCTTCCCCAAAATGTAATGCTTCCATTGTCGGCAGGCCTGTACAATGGAATACATCTCTTTATCATAAGTGGGGTACTTCCGGACTGTGTCTGAAAGTGTTTCACTGTGATATGCCACTGGATGTCCATGTTGAGTAAGGACTGCCCCAATAGCATAGTCAGAGGCATCTGTCTCGACCTCAAATGGTTGTTGTAAATCTGGTAACGCGAGCACTGGTGCCGTGCAGAGGCGATCCTTCAACTCCCTGAATGCCTTCTGTTGAGATTCAGACCAAAAGAATTTTGCTTTCGCCCCGCCCTTGGTGACTTGACTCAAGGGCCAAGAAATATGAGAAAATCCCAACACAAACCTGCGGTAGAAGTTGGCAAGACCTAGAAAGCTGCGGAGCTCTGTTAGAGTGGTTGGAGAGGGCCAATCCCGAATGACTTGGACCTTGGCTGGATCGACATGCACCCCCTGTTCATCAATGATGTATCCCAGATACTGAACCTCGGTCATGCCAAAAGTGCATTTCTCCAAATTGGCACATAGCTTGTGTTGCCGCAGTGTTTGGAGAACCTGTCGGATGTGGTGGAGGTGCTCTTCCCAACTCTGGCTGAAGATCAGAATGTCATCCAAGTATACTACTACAAAGGAGTTGGTGAATGGCCGCAAGATGTCATCCATTAGCCTCATAAAGGTTGCAGGAGCATTCGTCAATCCGAAAGGCATGACCAACCATTCGAAGAGGCCCTCCTTGGATTTGAAGGCAGTCTTCCACACATCTGAGGGTTCAATTGGTACCTGGTGATATCCTGACTTCAGATCGATCTTGCTGAAATATTTCGCCCCCTTTAGTTGGTCTAGGAGGTCATCAATCCGCGGGATCGGGTACCTATTACGGACAGTGATCTTGTTCAGCGCCCGATAGTCAATACAGAGTCTCCACGTCCCATCCTTCTTCTGTACCAACACTATCGGGCTCCCACAGGGCGAAGAACTCGGACGGATGTGACCTTTCTGCAGGAGCTCCTGAATCTGCCTCTTGATTTCATTGTTCTCCAGAACGGAGCGCCGATAAATTGGTCCATTGGGTAGCGGCGCACCTGGGGTCAGATCGATGGAGTGCTTGACTTGACAGTGCAGAGGAACCCCTGCCGGGGAGGTGAAGATGTCTTCGTACTCCTCCACAATCTTGTCCATCTGTAGCTGCCGTGCAGAGGGACCCCGTTTGGAGGCCGCGGCCACTGTCTTCTTCTTCCCTTGAGGGCGTATCATCAGGAAAACAAATTTCCTGGTTTTGGAAATGATCTTACTGCATTGTTTTGCAGTAATCAAAGAGATGGCGGCAGGTGGTGCTACCTCTGGTATCCTGAACAACTTATTTCCCAATGTAATAATAACAGCACGGGGCCTTGATTCATACACAGCATGTCGCTTCCACAAGTATGGTTGTCCTAGTAATACATCACAAACTTCAAGGGGAGCAATGTCACACAATACCTCATCCGTGAAGGGCTTGATGTTGTATGGAAGGCGACACTGCTGGCTCACGCGAAGATCTCGCCCTTGGTGAAGCCACCCAATGGTGTATGGTTGTGGATGTGCTGTGGTCGGTAAGCCCAACCGCTTCACGACCTCTGCCGAAATGAGGTTCTTTTGACTCCCGCTATCAACAATGAACTGTATCGGGGAGCCCTTTACCCACATCTGGGAGTGGAAGAGACGCTCCTCCTCCTCTGGATCTTCGGGTTCATTTTTCTGGATCTTTGCGGTAGCAACAGTGGCGCTGGGATCCGCATCAATGATCTGCTTCCCTTTTTCATACCCCTTATCGGGTTCTGACTCAGAGTCGGAACATGCATCTGATTCTGAAACCTTTAGCTCAGCCACCAGTGACTGCTTGGCCCGACACTCACTTGTGTTGTGAGTGGAGCTCTTATGGAACTCGCACCATTTTCCAGTGTCCTTTCTCGGCTTCGCGGCGTTGCTCTTTGCTTGCAGCTTCGGCTGGTTGTCTTGGGCTGTCCCGCCTTGGCTTTGTCCTTTGTTCTGTGGTTTAGGGGCACCTTTCCCCTGCTTTGGATTCGCAGATCCAAAGTCTCGCTTCTTTTGTTTAAACTTCTGCTCGACCTTGACGGCATACCGGTATGCTGCGCCGAGCGAGGGGATGTTTAGGAACTGTATTTCTTCCTGGATGTACTTGTGCAGGCAGCCACGGTATTTGAGTATCAAATGTTGCTCTGAATCCTTGATACCCAACTTTGTGCGAAGGGTATGGAAAAGATTGGTGAACTCCGGCACGTATTGGTCCCTTCCCTGCCGCAGCGTGGTCCACTTTATGTATTCATCCTCATAGCTTCCGACAGGGTAGTACTGCTCCTTGATGGCATCCCGGAACGAATCCCAGGTGGGTGCGGCTGAAAATAGTGAGCCAGTACTTTCATCCTTCTGCTCGCAGTAGGTTTCCCACCAGTCCTTGACGTGGGGGGCTGCTTTGAGAAGAGCAAAAACAATCTTTTCCCGACTCGAAAATTCATGAACAGAAAAATAACCCTCTAGCAGATTTAACCATTTATCTACGGCATCGGCGTCTATCTGACCCTCGAATATGGGGATTTCAAAATTAACTTGTACCTTAAAGGGTGTGGCGTTTCCAGAGGAGCTGCTGGAAGTCGATGCGCCGCTTCTGGGTAGCCGCTGAAGGATCTGCGCAAAGCTGTCCATCATCGCGTTCCGTTGTCGCTCGAGCGCTTCTTCGAGCAAGATTTTGATGGGATCTCCTGCCCCCTCGTCTTTCTTCTCGTCCGCCATGGAAGGCCGTCGGGATTTGCGAGGCTGGTCTTGCAAAGGTTCAACCAGTTCAAGCCCTAACTCCTTATATCCTGACCTTGTTGGGGACATGCAAAGAAAAACAGAGAAAAAGCAGACCGCTCTGATACCACTGATCCGGATTTAAACAGGAACGCAACAAATTACAGAGATAACCATATACACAAAGATGCAGCGGAAATAATACTTCGTTTCATTAATGGAAATACTGAAATATGCTTACAAACAGAAATGGAAATGAACTAGCTAGGGCGATGGTAGCTTATCTCTGAGAAGAGATGTGATGGCTACATGCCTCTGAACTGTGTTACAATGAGGCTCGAAGGCCTATTTATTGTTGAGAAATAATGGAAAAACCCTTAACATTCCAAAACCTAACCCTAGGAGATGAAACGCCAAACTGTGGGCCCCGTTTGGGGGTAAGTTGGTACATCAACTTCCCGGGGTCGTAACTTTGGCATATGATCTCTGTTTGACGCGTACAATAGCTCATTAGAAAGATCTATCCGAGCACTATCATTGTTGGAACGGGCAACACCAGTCCATTCCATGGACTCGTGTTGCCCCCGGATTCCCCAAAAAACGTCGTTTAGGGCCTCAAAACGGCTCCGGAAGTTCAGGACCCGAAAAACTGCTAAAAATAGTAAGTTGTGCTACAATTAAGGAAACTGAAAATGTTGAGAAAGACAATGGTGGGGGTCTAGGTGGATTTGGCAGGTGGCCACCAATATCCACCTGGATCAATATACATATATACATATACCAAAACATCACACCAAAACATATGCCAAAAACATTCGTTGAAGTAGCGAATAGAGGAGGATACATGGCCCGCATCTGATCCGTCATCTCCTATGTGGCTTCATTGGGCCCAAAGTGATTCCAATACACTTTAACTTGATTGATTGCTTGGTTCTAGAGCATGAGCATATTTCTCTGCAAAATACACTGAGGTTCCAACTGGAATTCTCCATCTGGCTCCACCTGCAATATAGACCAGCCAATCACATGATCAACATCTTTAACATATGATTAGGTGCTTAGAATTATGCTCAAAAATCAAAGTGTCATAATATTGTCAAACTCAGCTTCAGATTGAAGGGCTCGTCATTCTGAATCCAACAGTGCAAACGACATTGAAATCCAAGTTCGTATGCATAATATAGAGTAAGTCAAAGTTCAAGTTTGACTTGCCTATGTGGTAGGATTGGATGACATGGCAAGGGTCCTAGCGAATGGGGAAGTGCCAAGTGGTAGGTTGCCACTGGGTCCCGCATATTGCATATCGGGAAAAAAGAAGGCGCAGGTTAAGAATCGGCCTACGCAAATCGTACCAAACACCATGTTGTTATGTTATTACCATTGGTAAAGTATCGATTGCGATAAGACTGTCAGACGCGATAAGTTTATGTGTTGCAATTTAACGTCCCAGAGGGTCCGCCATATCGCATTGGTTATGTACCCGTAGCCAATTGTCGATTGCGATAAGACCCGGATGCTGGAATTTTATATATCACAATTTAATACCCCGGTGGGTCTGCAATACCACATTCGCAGTGTTCCCATGTTAACAAGACCTTCGGTCGTTGAACTTCATCGATTGCGATGAGCCAGAGGTTCTGGACTCAGGATTATATATG
The DNA here is from genome assembly GCA_031772625.1 of Pinus tabuliformis. Taxonomy (NCBI): domain Eukaryota; kingdom Viridiplantae; phylum Streptophyta; class Pinopsida; order Pinales; family Pinaceae; genus Pinus; species Pinus tabuliformis. Next base: position 860,247,140 of record CM062809.1, read on the forward strand.
TTGTAGTTAATTATCCCCAGCGGGTCTGCAATACCGCAATCACAACATTTTTCTGTGTTGGGAGCCCACAGAACTTGCCGGTTGCGATTGGATACGGCTGACAAGATATAGCCCGCCGAACGGCAAATTTCTCGCTCCATTAGCGGATTTTTGAGCGGAAATGGGGTTTTTGGTCGGTTTTGGATCATTTTGTGGAACAAATAGTGGAATAACTGGGAGAAGACATAACTTCTTCAGTTCTTATCCAAATTGGATGCAAAAAGAGGCTAGATAGCCATTTTTTAGTATGCTGAATTCATTTGAGACAGGTTTCAGAGGCATTTGAGCATTGTAAACAAATTTTTGTTGTAATTTGATCATAATAGAGAGGCCCAAACCATTGGAAGCTAGACCAAGGTGACATAGCCCAGGAGGGGTGAACTCCTTTATCATGTGCTTGTTGTGTGTTGTATTTTGATGTTCTTTGCTGTTATTTTGTTGTTATTCAGCATATATATTTTCATGTTAAATTGTTTTATAACATTTACATAAGAAACTCTCATGGGAATCAGTTAATTAATCAAAACTATTGAATCCTTAAGCACTTGATAAGCAAATGATAAGCATCTTAGACTTTATTCTAAATGGGGAATTAGCACAACATTACTAATCTACTCCATTTCATATCAACATACTTCTTCAGAAGGGACACGTGGAAAACATCATGGACTTTCATTGTTGGAGGTATTTCAAGTGGATAGGCTATTGGTCTAATGCTTTCAAGAATCTTGAAAGGTCCACAAACCCGAGGTGCCAGCTTGGCACATGATCCAATCCTCAAGGAGCTCTTCTTGGGCTTGATGCACAAGTACACCTGTTCCCCAACCTGAAACTCCTTAAACATCTTGTTATGATCTGCATAACTTTTTTGTGTGTCCTGTGTTGCCTTTGAATTCTTCTTGATTACCTGCATTTCTTGTTCAATCTTTTCCAACATGTCTGATCATATCAACACCCTATTCACTGAACCACTCCAACTAATGGAAGTATTACAGCTCTGTACATAAAGTGTCTTGAGAAAACTCATCCTCAATGACTCCTAATACCCATTACTAAAGGAAACTCAACCAATGGAAGGTAATCCTCCAATCTCATTTGTTGGTGCATCACATACATCCTCAACATGTCCTCCAATGTCATGTTGGATCTATCTATATGTCTATCTGTCTATCTGTCTGCGGATGATAAGTTGTGCAGAAGGCCAACTATGTACCCAAACCTGCAAACAACTCTTTCCAGAATCTAGAAGTAAACTTAGCATCTATTTTCGACACAATCTTCCTTCGAAGACCATGCAGTCTCGCTACATCTCTGATGAAGACCTGTGCCACATCACTAACTGAATATGTAGACTTCACTAGAATGAAGTGCGCTACTTTTATCAACATGTCCACCACAACCATGATGGAATAATGTTGTCTAGATGTCCTCGATAAACTTGAGATAAAATCCATGGAAATGACCTCCCATTTCCACTATGGAATCAAAATCGGTTGTAATAATCCACCCAGTTGCTTACATTCTACTTTTACTTGTTGACAATTTAAGTATCTAGTCACAAACATTGCCACTTCCTTCTTCAAATTCATCCAATAATAGAACTTCTTCTGATATCGTGGGTGCCCTAAATATGGTTTTGCATGGAATTCCAACAAGATAGTGTTCTTGAGCTCATTTTTATTCGACACATAGATATTGTCCCTAAACCTGACCAAATCATTTGCTGTGAGATGATAGTCCACATCCTGATCTCCTCCACCCTGTTGTAACCTGTGCCTAAGCTCCATGTACCTGTCATCCTAATGTCCTACCTATAAAATACAATCTTGTAAATTTGTCCCATAATAGCTCATAGCTGTTATATGATTCACTTGCACTCTCCTAGTAAGAGCATCTACAACCATGTTTTCCTTTCCCTTAATGTACCAGATCTCAAAGTCAAACTCACTAATTGTGGCAAACCATCTAGCTTGCCTGACATTTAGATTCGGTTGGTCAAACAGATACCTAAATCCACTGTGATCGCTCATCAATACAAATCTCCTGCCAAGAAGATAATGCCTCCACATCTTCAATGCATGGATGATCGTTGCCAACTCAAGATCATGTGTTAGATAATTCTGCTCGTGCTCATTCAGCTTTCGTGACTCATAACACACTACTTGTCCTTCCTACATTTAGGCTCCACCAAATCCTCTCTTACAGGCATCTGTATACACCACAAACTCCTTATATGGATCTGTAATCTTTAGAATTGGAGTGTTTGTCAACAACTACTTCAAATGCTCAAAACTTGCTGCACATTCCTCTGTGCATTCAAATTTCTTACCTTACATGTATATTGACATAATAAGATATGAAATCCAAGACAAGTTCCTAATGAACCTCCTATAATAACCCGCTAGTCCCATAAATGATCTTACCTCATCCACGTTTCTAGGAACTGCCCACTCCATGATTACTCTTATCTTTTCCGAATCCATTGATATGTCTTTCATGGAAACAACATGTCCCAAGTAATGTACCTTTGTTTGAAAGAAACTACATTTTCTAAGCTTGGCATATAACTGATGCTCTCTTAGCAATCTCAACACTACTGCTAATTGTTCGACATGCTCTTCCTCATTCTTAGAATATATCAATATATCATCAATGAATACAATGACAAACTTGTCCAGATAAGGATACAACACATTATTCATCAAGCACATAAAAGTAGTTGGAGCATTAGTCAAACCAAATGTAACTACAACAAACTCATAATGCCCATACCTGGTCCGGAAAGCAGTCTTGTAGATGTCCTCTTCTTTAATGCGTACCTGATGATATCCGGATCTCAAGTCAATCTTCAAGAACATTATTGCTCCCTTCAACTGGTCAAACAAGTCATCAATCATCAACAAAAAATACCTATTCTTGATGGTAACCTTGTTCAACTGCCTATAATCAATGCATACCCTGAGAGTACCATCCTTCTTATTCAAAAAAAACACTAGTACACCCAAAGGTGATACACTTGGCTTGATGTATCACTTGTTAAGCATTTCCTTCAACTTCAAATTCAACTCTACTAACTCTGGTGTGCTCATCGTGTATGGTGCCTTTGATGCTGGTGCTATCCCTTGTACCAACTCATTAGAGAAGTACACTTCTCTATGAGGCGACAACTCTGAAATCTCTATCAAAAACACATCTTGAAAATGTTGCAAGATTAGGTACCTCTTCATAACTTATGCATCCTCAACATCCTTACCTTTATCACTAGAAATATGCACTGCAAACTAACACACACCCTTTCCTGCGAATACGCTTTGCCTACATAGCTGTCACCATTCTAACTAATGTAGATTTCTTCTTACCCTACAAGATTCTTTGTTCTCTATTGTCATCCAGGCATTTAATAGCTTTGTAATAGAAATCCACCTTAGTTCTGTGAAGATACAACCAGTCCATACCCAAAAGCATAATATATGATCCCAATGGCAATACATTCACATGTGTTGAGGTAGGCATACAATTCAACTCGAATGCACAAGATCTTACCCAATGATGAAATCTCTTCTTTGTACCTATATCCAATTGCACTAACCAAGATTCTGAATGCACTTCTTTATTCAAACCACACTTATCCACTAGGTCAGGACTTAAATAACTATAATTAGATCGAGGGTCGGTAAAAATATAAACAACTTGATCACAAAGATTACCCCCCACCTTGATAATAAATGCCTGGTGATCAGTCTGCCTATTATCTAGTGCTGCATAAATCCATGGAATGCTCTGCCCAACATCCCCAATTGTCTTTTTGTTCTGTGCACTATAAATGTGAGGCCTACCACCCTGATTCTATGAACAAACTTTCTTGAGATTATCCTTACCACATGTCCAACACTACCATCACCTTTATTCTGTTGTTCTGCAGGCTAATGTCCATTCAACTTCTTTTAAGGTGCAACATTTACTTTCTAACTTGCATCCTGAGGTCTTGTTTGCTTTGGCTGCCATTTACCTTTAGCCTTGTCTTTCCCTTTCCAACCTTGTTGATATTTTGTCTTGCGCTTTGATTGCTCATAACAATGCTTCAATTTCCCAATGAATTCCTTAAGTGGTTGAGGCTCATCATACTCAATTCGATCTCTAAATTCTAATGGAAATCCACTTACAAATCTCTGAACTTTGGCTTTTTCATCCTTAATATACGACACATACCTCCACAATTCCAGGAACTTGGTCGTATACTCCTCATCTACCATCGATCCCACCTTTAGCTCATAGAATTCGTTGGATTTGTTGTCGTAGTACCTATCTGACAAATATTTATTCGTGAAAAGTCTCTTGAATTCATGCCAAATCAACTCCTTTGTCCTAATGTCTCTAACCTGCTTCACATCTTCCCACCAGATGTCTACTTTCCCTTTGAGGTTGAAGATAACTATTTTGGCCTTCATGTTCTCTGTGTAATCATGCAACTCAAAGAACTTCTTCATTCCAAGTAACCATGCCTTTGGATCTTTTGGTTTCTTCAAATCCCCATCAAAGGTAGATGGCTCAGATTTCTTGAACTCATCTGGAAAATATTCCTTGGCACTCCTCCTATAAGGATGATAACAATGATGGCCATGAGACCATTTAGAATCAAAACTAGAATAGAACATGTGTCCATCACCTCTCTTATATGGTGTATCCAAGAACCTGTCATCTTTGATTATGTCATATCTATCCAACTTGTGCCCACCATGAGATCTACTTCCATATGCCCCATTAGTCATATCCTTCCACCCATGGATGACGCTAAGCAATCCTTGTCTCTACAAGTCTGAAAAACTCTGAAGGGTTACTGCATTAACTTCTACTTGTTTCTCTTGTGCCTGAATGATTATGTCATTATCTACTTTGCAACTTCTTATTTTTGCCTTCAAACTTCTCAATGTGTCTGCTAATTCAGAAGAGTGCCCACCACCATGTTGCTCATCCGATCCAAAGGGAGAGTCTCGTGAACCGTAGTCTACCATCTTGCTAGTCATCTTTGATCTTCTTCCTGCAAGTATACCAAGTCAGCTTAAACCAAAAATAACATAATCAACATACCTCAGTATAGTTCATGGGAGGATATCTCGTCTGCATGATCAACCAAATTAGCGCAATACATGTATAAACATAATCATAGCATTATATAAACATCATCTCAACCATCAGCTAGTTACCATGCATGACTATACCAACCACATACCATGACCTCATGCACGACAACTATAACCATGTCAATGTATGCATAATGACGTATAGACACTAACATGCATAACAAGTGCATAACCAACACGCCCTCACGATAAATACATCCAACAACAACACCATCTACTTTCACATGGGGACACACCTGCAACCATGCCTACACAACAAGTACATACACCAAAACCATAAGGAACACATATGCAACTGACATGCATGCATGACCAACACAATCCGCCCATCTAGTCCAAAGGGTGAACCATGCTCTGATACCACTATGTAACACCCTCCTCCCACATTTACCCAAGTTAACTGGTCCACTGGGGTAAACATGTGATAAAGAGTTACTATGATGTGATTCAACTCCCCATGTATAGTTAAGGAAGTGGAATCGACAAAACAAAACCAATCTGACCTTTCTCAAGAGCTACAAAACCTTCAAGAGACAACCAACCCTTCCCCATGCCCAACCCCTGAGACAACTTGTCATTTTGCTGTGTTGGGCCCCCATCCACTCTCATGACAAGCGATGCATGTGATTGATACCCTCCAGTCACTCATACAACAAGGAATGCATGCGACTATGGCCTTTTTCAAGAAGTTTTGAGCTAGCAACCCTAAGTTATGTGCCACTTTTTTCAGGGCTAGTTCTCAGGCCTCTACCTAGAACTTCATGAAACTTTCAGAAGTGATAAATAACAAGAAATAAAGGTACTAATGCAACATTGGTACAAGGACATGAGCTGACCCCTACTAGCCATGACAAGCATTTCGTCAAACATATCACAAAAATGTAATCTACAAGTCAGAACCACATATATGAGCATAGGGGTCTCATACTTATATGAGAGTCATCAAGAAGAATTGATGCCTTATCACAATAGATGCATTATCATCTATTAGGTCATATATTCATTCAAATTTATTGTACTAATCAAACCATGATGAGAGCAATAACCGAAGTCTTTCATGAATCATTCTTATAACCAACATATAACCAATGCAATAACGATAATAGAACAACCATTAAAGTCACACATTAACAAGTGCATTTACACATAAAACACAAGAGGAAAAGAGCTCTTATTAACATATTCAAAAGCCAACCAAGCCAGGTCTTCCACGTACCACCCGACCATAGATTGGGTTGAACCAAATCTTTCTTTCAGCCAATCACCCCCGTGCCACATTCCAAGCATAAATGTGGGACTCACAACAAAATCAATAAAGGCTTCCTCAAGATTTACCTTATATCCATCAATGGATTCCTAGGCTCAAAACTATCCTAAATACAACTAGGCTTTACCGCAATCCCACCGGATCACTAGGCCCTAAACAAGCATTGATGCCTCCAAATCTCTCCACCTAAACCATGAGGAATTTATCTATCTCCACCTTTATGATTTACCGTATATCCCGCCATTCATCATTCGAGAATTCCTAGGCCCAACGAGTTACTGTATATCCTGCCATTCACTAGTTAAGGATTCTTAGGCCTAACGAGTTCATACACAATCAGGCATTACCGCAATCCCACCTTCACTGGTCCAAGTATGCCTAGGCCCTGTGTTTCTCCCTTGAGATCACCCCACTCAGTTTCCAAACTATCCGAAAATCCAACTCAACCAAGTAAGAGAAACCCCATCACACCATAGTTATCCAGAAATGGCAAGGCAAGGCTGAAAGACACTGTCACACCTGGCAAGACCCATGCCAATGACAACAAGAGAACCAAAAACACACATGCATGTATCATGCATGCCAAAAGTAGCAAGGAAATCATTTATGAAACTCAATACCTGCAAGTAATCACGATGTAGCGGCTTGAATCCCACTCTTCCTTGCTTGATCCTTGCTTTCTCTTGCTTTCTTTTCCTTCCTTTGCCTTCTTTTGCAAATGCCATAATGTTCTAAGAATACTCTGTGTGTCCAAGAGTATGTGAGAGAAAGAATAACAAGAGAGCTCCAAAACTAAACTAACAAAAGGTTGTGTACTGATCCTCAAAAGCTCTTTATTAATGAGGCTTCTATTTTCTTCAATTTCAATTATTTTCCTTCATTCTCCTCTTCACATGCAGCTTGTGACCTTTCACCTTCATTTTCTCCTATTTTCCATTATTTTCATAAATAAAATGTCAATTAATGCCTCTTCTATTTCCAAAGTCTTTGCCATTGCTTTTGCCAATTTCCCTAGCCATAATAAACCAAATTAACACCCACAATAGGATTTTTTTCCCAACATTTAGCTTGGAATAAGTTTCCCATGACCTTGGTTATTATTTTGCCTTTATTATCTTTATTACATGGAATTTTGACTAGGGTTGTTACAATTTACTCATAAAATACAAGAGGAACTTAGCTCTTATTGACATATGCAAAATCCAACCAAGTCAAGGACTTCCACGCACCACTCGACCATAGAGTGGGTTGAACCAAATCTTTCTTTTATCCAACCACCCCCATGCCATATTCCAATCTTGAATGTGGGATCTCATGGGATGAACCAATCCATAAACAACCAAGGGAATCTAGAGGTTAATCCACATCCACCCTCACACTATTGTGATCTCACCTAAACTAGTCCCGAGTTTGCAAACCCAAATTGAACTTGGATGCCTCAGTATTCCTTCACCATCCCTTGAGGAATTTTCCTATCTCCACCCACCTATTGAGGGTTTCCCAGAGAAAACCATCTCCACCCCCAACCCTTGGGATTTTCCTTAGACCACCTCACCGGGATCCAAAACCTTTCGGCAATCCAAAGCTCAACCAAGAATGAATCCCATTACACCATGGCTATTTTGATATGGAAAGGCAAGGTTAAAACCACTATCGAAACCTAGCAAAACCCATGCCAATGACAACAAATGAACCAAACACACACATGCATATAACACGGATGCCAAAACGAGCTAGGAAATCATACATGCAACCTGTTACCTACAAGTATTCTCATTGAAGCTGCTTTATCTAACCTTTCCTTTCTTGATCCTTGCTTTCCCTTGATTTCCTTGTCCTTCCTTTGCTTGCTTGCTTTCCTTCTCCTCTTGTTGCTTTTATCCTCTTTAAGACTAATTCCAAAAAAAAACTGACAAAAGGGCCCACACTGATTCTCAAATGTCTTTTTATTATTTATGCTTCTAATTTCTTCATTTTTCCTCTATTTTCCTTCAATTTCCTCCTCACATGCAACCTGTGACCTTTTACCTCTCTTTTCTCCTATTTTCCTTTATTTTCATAAATAAAATTCCAAAATTCTTTTTTTGCCTTTTCAAATCCTTTGCCATTGCCTTTTTTAATTTCCCATTAGTCATAATAAACAAAAAATGATGCCCACTAGGATGTTTTTTCCCAACATTCAGCTTGGAATACGTGTCCAATGACCTTGGTCTTCTTTTTTCCTTTTTTAATTTTATTATGTGAACTTGTAACTCGAGATTGTTAGAGACCACTCCTCCTCAGGGGAATAACGTCCATGGTGTTCTATGACACCTACAACCAACAATACTGATGAAAACCAAAACATAATGCCCATGGAGCTTTATAACCTAGCTCGTTGCAGTATTTACAATGAACAACCTACTCAAAAGCAAAACCATCATGACAAACATTACAACCATATCGCTCATTAGAGCTTTATAACACAAATCATTGTGGTATTTACAATCATAACCATACTTAAATAGGTACATATACCCAAAACTCATTTTATTCCATCAACAAATAATGAAGGATACATAGCCCTCATCTCATCAACCATCTCCCATGTAGCTTCTCCAGGCCGAAAGTGCTTCCACTGCACTTTAACTTGCTCGATTACTCTGTTCTAGAGCATGATTTGTTTCTTCTGCAATATGCATTGAGGTTCCGATTGAAATTCTCCTTCTAGATCCACTTGCAATATAGACCAATCAATGATATGATCAACATCCTTTACACATCTTTTAAGCAATTAAACATGGAAAACATCATGGACTTTCATTGTTGGAGGCAGTGCAAATTTGTAGGCCACTAGTCCAATCCCTCAAGGATCTTGAAAGGTCCGCAATACCGAGGTGCCAACTTGGCACATGGCCCAATCCTCAAGTAGCTCTCCTTGGACTTGATGCAAAAATACACATGCTCCGTAACCTGAAACTCCTTAAATGCCCTGTGTTGGTCTACATAACTCTTCTGCCTGTCCTATGCTACCTTTAGATTCTTCCTTATAAACTACATTTCATGTTCCATCTCTCCCAACATGTTCGATCCTATAAGGACCATGTTCATTGGATCACTCCCACTGATGGGAATATTACAACTCCACCCATAGAGTGCCTCGAATGGAATCATCCTCAGTGACTCCTGATAACCACTGTTGTAAGCAAACTCAACCAATGGAAGATACTCCTCCCACTTTCGTTGCTGATGCATGACATACATCCTCAGCACATCCTTCAAAATCTTGTTGATCTTTGTCTATCCATTTGACCGGGGATGATAAATTGTACTAAAGTCCAACTATGTACCCAAATCTGCAAATAAATCCTTCCAAAACTTTGAAGTGAACTTACAATCTCTGTCTGACACAATCTTCTTTGGAGCATCATGCAATCTCATTATCTCTCTCATGAATATTTGTGCTACCTCACTAGCTAAATAAGTAGTCTTCATTGGAATGAAGTGAACTACCTTTCTCAACCTATCAACCATAACCATGATGGAATCATGTTGCTTCAATGTCCTTTGTAAACCTATAATGAAATCCATGGAAATGATCTCCCATTTCAACTATGGAATTGGAATAAGTTGTAATAAACCAACTGGGTGCTTACACTCAACTTTCACTTTTCGATAGTCCAAACATTTAGCAACAAACTCTACAACTTCCTTCTTCAGATTTGACCAATAGTAGAACTTATTCACCGTTGTTAATGTCTTCTGATATCCTGGGTGACCTAAATATGGCTTGATATGAAACTCCTTCAAGATAAGCTTCTTGAGCTCATTGTTATCCGGCAAATAGATCATGTCCTTAAATATCACCAAGCCACCTATTGTGGGACAATAGTCCACATCCTGATCACCTGTACCATGTTTTAACATGTGCCTAAGTTGTTGGTACCTCTCATACTGTTGTCCTGCTTATAAAATTTGGCCCTGTAAATTTGTCTCATAAGAGCTCATAGTTGCAACATGGTTCACCTACACTCTCCTACTAAGAGCATCTGCAACCCTGTTATCTTTTCCTTTAATGTATCTGATCTCAAAGTCAAACTCACTAAGCATGGCCAACCATCCAGCTTGCCTGGCATTTATATTCGGTTGGTCAAACTTGCACCTCATCCCACTCTGATCACACATCAATACAAACCTCCTGCCAAGAAGATAGTTCCTCCACATCTTCAATGCATGAATGATCATTGTCAACTCAAGGTCACGAGGCACATAGTTCTGCCCGTGCTCATTCAATTTCCTTGACTCATAGCACACCACCTATCCCTCCTACATTAGGACTCCACAAATTCCTCTCTTGCAAGCATTTGTGCATGCCACAAACTCTTTATCTGGATCTGCAATCTTTAGAACTGGAGCATTTGTCAACAACTGGTTTAACTGTTCAAAACTTGTTTCACATTCCTCTGTCCATTCAAATTTCTTTCCTTTCCTCTGCAATGATGTAATAGGATATGTGATCCATGAGAAGTTCCCGATGAACATACTGTAGTAACCTGCTAGCCCCATGAATGATCTTACCTCATCCACATTCCTGAGAGCTGCCCATTCCATGATAACTCTTATATTTTCTAAATCCACTACTATCCCTTGCTTGGAAACAAAATTTCCCAAGTAATGTACCTTTGTATGAAAGAAACTGCATTTGCTAAGCTTGGTATACCACTGATGCTCTCTTAGCAATCTCAATACTACTGCTAAGTGTTTGACATGCTCTTCCGCATTCTTAGAATATATTAATATATCATTAATGAACACAATAACAAACTTGTTTAGATGAGGATGCAATACCATAATATCTCTCAGATAGGTACTTCTTCTTGAAGAGTCTCTCGAACTCATCCCAAATCAATGCTTCTTCTGGAATGCCTTTGACATTATTCACATCTTCCCACCAAATGCCTGCTTTACCTTTAAGAGTGAAGGTGGTTATTTTGGCTTTCATGTTCTCAGATTAGTTATGCAATCTGAAGAATTTCTTCATCCCAAGCAACGACGCTTTTGCATATTTTTACTTCTTCATATCTCCATCGAATGTAGGGGACTTAACTCATCTAGAAAAGATATGAGATAAAGAGATCATCATACATCATCATTATTAGGAAGATGTAATAGCCCTGGTGAAAATTCCATGTTAATAAAGGCAAAACAATAACCATGGTTGATGGGACACTTATTCAAAGAAGAATGTTGGGCAAGACATCATTCATTTGGTTTATTATGGCTAATTAAATTGGAAAAGGCAATGGCTCAGGCTTCGAAAAGGAAAAATGACATTTTTGGCACATTAATTTATGAAAATAATGGAAATTACGAGAAAAGGGAGGTGAAAAGTCAAAGGTTATATGTGAGGAGGAAATTGAAGGAAAATAATGGAAAATGAAGAAAATAGAGGCCTCATTGATAAAAGGCTTATCAGGATCAGTTGGTAACCTTTTGTTAGTTCAGTTTTCGAGCTCTCTCATTATTCTCTCTTTCTCTCTCACACTCTTGGACACTTAAAGTTTGGTTGTACCATTTGGGCATTGGATCAAGAAAGGCAAAGAAGGCAGGAGGAAGCAAAGATCAAGCAAGGAAAAGCAAGATCGAGCAGCTACAACAAGATTCTTTGCAGGTATTGATTTGCATGTGTGATTTCCTCACTAGATTTGGCATGCATGGTTTTGCACATGGTTTTTTTTTGTCATGGCATGGATTTTGCTAGGTGTGACAATGTTTTCTCAACCTAGCCTTGCCATTTCTTTATAGCCTTGATGAGATGGGTTCTCATACTTCTATTGAGTTGGATTTCTAGACGGATTTGAATATGAGCGGGGTGGATCTCCAAAATGACAAACACATGGCCTAGTGGTCCCTAAACCGCACTGGTGGATCACAATAAAGCCATTGGCCTAGTAACCTCTGAGCCAGACTGTGGGTTGCGGTCAAGCCAGGATTGTGTGCCTAGGAATCCTTGTTGGTGAATGGCAGGATATACGGTAAAGCTAAGAGGTGGATTTCTCTTCGTTGGTACTAGTAGTCCCAGGATGGGAAGTAAGGTAAAGCCTGGAGAGTGGGTCTAGGTGTAGGGCCTAGTGATCCCTGGAGCAGATTGTGGATTACGGTAAAGCCTAAGAGACTAGGAGGCACTCAAATTCCTCATGGTGTAAGTGGATAACTCTGGTAGCAGCCATGCTTGTTTGGTTCTTTTCGGTTGGTTATGAGTCCCACATTCATGCTTGGAATATGGCACGGGGGTGATTGATTGAAGAGAGATTTGGCTCAACCAATATTTGGTCGGGTGGAATGTGGTAGTACCATCCCCGGTTGGTTTCTATATTCATTAATGTGAAATTCATTCCCTTGGTTTTTCATGTGTAAATGTATTGTTTTATATGTGGATTCAATGGCTGATGTATTTATGGTATTTCTATTGTTGCTATGTTGGTTATATATATGTTTTATGACAACAACTATATATGGCTCTCATCATGTTTTTACTTTTAAATGAATGGACAGCGTATCTATGACCTAAGAGATGATAGTGCAACAAATGACATGAGGGAACAATGGTTCTTAGCGATTCTAAGATCAGTATGAGATCCCTATGCTTAAATCTGATTGTTTACACCTGTATATTACATATTTAGGATATGTTTGCCGAAATGTCTATCATGGATAGTAGGGGTATGGTTAAGGGCTTGTTCAACTAATTTCTTTTGCATCATTGTTTCCCTATTATTTTACTGTTCTAAATATGTCATTCCATTCTAGGCAGTGACCTGGGCTTTGGGGCTAAAAAAATGGCTTAAATCCTGGGGACGTTGGCACAAAAATGGAAAAGATAGTCCCTGGACGCTGGCACGCCTATCAATGAGAGCATCCAGAGCCTCCTGGATGCTGGCAGGACTATGTCACAAGAGTGTCCAGAGGTCAAGTGATGAAAAACTTCAGTGGGACCGAGGGGCAAGCTACCATGAACTGTTGGGATGGTTCTTAGGGGTCCTGTAGCCGATGTGGAAATTTTGTATGTTGTGTTTCCGTCGATTCCATTTCCTTAAGGTCACATAGGAGGTTGAATCCAATCATAATAGCCTCTTGTCGCATGTTTACCCTGGTTGGCCTGTTACTTGGGTATATGTGGGAGGAGGGTGTTACAGAGTGGTATCAGAGCATGGTTCACCCCTTAGACTGGATGGGATGTGTGTTGGTCATGCATGCATGTCAGTTGCATGTGTGTCTCTTACGCTTGCATTCCATGTGCTTGTTGCATTCACATGATGTTGATCATGGTTGTAGTGATGTCGTCATGTGGAAGTTGATGTTGTCATTGTGGAGTGCATTGTCATGAGTGTATGATTGGTTACATGTTGTTATATGTTGCTTACATGTATCATTTTTCATGCTTGGTTACATTCTCGTATGTTTGGTTACATTCTTGTATGCTTGGTTACATGTATCATTCTTGTAGGTTTGGTTACAAGTATTGTTCGCTTATGCTTGATTACATGTGTTCATATGTATGTGTGGTTGATTACACATTGCTTATGCATGTTGATGTTTGCATGTGGCCATGTGTACAATGGCATAATGGTTGTTGTCATGCATGAGGTCTAAGATGGTTATATTGATGGCTTGCAAGAAGAGCATCACAATAGAAGACACTACCAAACTCTTCTTCAAATGAGTGTGGGTACATTTTGGGATCCTACATACCATTATCTTAGATCAGGATAACAGGTTCTTTAGTACTTTATGGTCGAGCCTTTGGTCATTGGTAGACACTAAGCTAACCAAGTCAACTGCATTCTATCCTCAGACTGATGGCCAGACATGAGTTGTCAACATGATGATATTATACATACTACGCATGTACAACTTCAAGCATCCACAAACATAGGATGAAAGTGTTCCCTGTGTGCAACACAGCTTTAACAGATCTCTTCATAACTCAACTGGCGACAAACCCTTTCAAGTGGGCATTGGATTTTAACCATTATGTCCCATTGATGTTGCAATGCCTCTTATGACTACATAGACAGAAACTGTGCATGTTTAATTCGATGTTGATAAAGCCACCAGGTTTATTGAACACAACTAGCACATCTGCCAACAAGTCCATGACATCTTGGATAAAGGCAATGCAAAGTACAAATAATGCATTGTTCAACATCGAGTGCCACATAAGTTTCAAGTGGTTGACAAAGGTTGGTTGCATTTGTAGAAGGAACACCTTACCAGAGCCCATCGAAAGTTTCGACCACTTCGATATGGGCCTTATACCTTCACCAAGGTCATGGGTGACAATGCTTTCGAGCTCAGCATACCCCCATTCCTTGGCCTACACCCAGTGTTCAATGTGGATGGCCTTCAGCCATACTTACCACCATTGTTGGCCACATCAAGTATTGTTGAGCAACTGACACCAATAGAGCTAAACCTAGATTTCATTGAATAGGCCATGACCCATCAGATCATGGACACATAAATTAAGAACACTCACCAACAAAGGATCCAATTATATAAGGTTGTCAAAGTTGAACAACTCGCGCACCAAGGCAAGTGGCTCACCAGGGACAAGATTCAACAAGAGTTTCCCCATCTCATGGAGGCACTCAACGTAATGGGGACCATTGCTTCTTGAGGGAGGAGGATTGATCCAGGTGGATATTGGTGGCTACCCGCCTATTCCACTTGGATCGACAACACTATTTCCTTTCAGTTTCCTAATTTATAGCATGATTTACTATTTTTGGCAATTTTTTGGGTCTTGAACTTCCAAAACCGTTTTGAGGCCCTAAACGACATTTTTTCCCCAAAAATGGGTGAACCAAACACCTTTCCCAAGGTTTTTCAGTCGAAAGTTGTTATCCATATATATATTTCTAATGAGGTATCGTACGTGTCAAATAGAGAATGTATGCCAAATTTACGACCTCGAGAAGTTGATGTACCAATTAACCGCAATGGGTCCCACAAACTTTTGTCGCTTCATCTCCTAGGGAAAGGTTTTGGATGTTAGGGTTTGCATTATTTCTCAATAATAAAAAAATCATTTGAGCCTCATCGTCACATAGTTCAGAAGACATGTAGCCATCACATTTCTTCTCAAAGATAAACTACCATCGCCCGAGATAGTTTGTTTCTCTTATGTATGTAAAGAGTTTTAAGTAGTTGATATTTTATTTATTGATACTCTATTTCATTGTATCTCTGTGTTTAGGTTTGAATCTGTATTTTATTTTGTTCTTGCATAAGTTTGGATCAATGTGAGCCTCTCTAATCAGTTGTAGTCACTCACCTTTAAGAACACGTAACTTATCTAGCTTGTAGAGTAACAAATCCTAGAGATGGTAGTCAACTGTATTATCATTGTCATGCACATGACTCTGGATTTGCAACTTTTAAAACATCTCCTTAAAGTTCTCGTCTTTTGAATGTGCCTCTCTATATGCATCATGAGTGAATGGCTCCACATCCATCGAAGTTCACAAAGCTATGAACCTTCGACGTTGGTGGCCTTGAAATCATGTCGACCAACTTGTTTGTGCTTCCCTTCTTGTACTTGATCACTAAATTAAACTACTTTAAAAACACCATCCACTTGTAATTCTTGGTTAGTTGTAGCTTACATTAGCCTATAGATACTGTAGTGGCTAGTGATATGTATGCATTACTATCTCCTTTCCCATCATATGTGTTTCCACTTCATTGCAGCTTGCACCAGGGCATATAACTCTTTGTCATAGGTAGGAAAGCTGAGAATTGCACCGTGAAATACTTTAGAACGGTAACATCCAAGCCTACCTCCCTGCATCAAGACTACTCCCATAACATACCCACTCACATCTATCTCCACTTAGAAGGGTTATTGCAAGTTCAGTAATTACAGAACTGGTGCTTGACTAATATTCTCTACTAACTCTTTCACCATTGGAAATTCACACCACTAATTATTATGGCATGGAGTGGTGCTACTATTATTGAAAATGATGATATGAATTTCCTCAAGTATTGTGCTTCCCCAACAAAATTTTTGACCTCATAAACATTAGTAGGCACTAGCCACTTCATGATGTTCTCCTTCTCTGTATGATATATCTTTAGCTCTCTTCCACCTATCACATACCTCAGATACACCAAAACCTAATGTGAAAACTCACTCTTCTCGAGAGTTGCCAACAATTGGTGCTTCCTTAATGTCTCTAGCACTTGCATCAAATGTGAGATGTTCTCCTCCTAGGTAGAATTGTATACCAATATATCATCCAACCAGGTGATATCCAAACTTTAAGTCCATCTTGGTGAAGCATTTGGCTTGTTGCAATTGATCTAGCAGATCATCTATCCTGGGCAAAGGGTACCTATTCTCAAGCCTAATTTGTTTGACGCCCTGTAATTGATACACATCTCCCAAGGCCCATCCTTCATTGGCATAATTATGATGGGGGACCCACATGGTGAGGTACTTGGTTTAATGAGACCCTATTCTAGTAGCTACTACAACAACACCTTAACCTCACTTACTTCTATAACATATTACCTGTACAACCTGTTAGCGCTTGAAATTTCACCTCAGGCTAAGAAAGGTAAACCTCAAGGCAACATCAAACCATTTAGCCTCGTAGCTAGCCCTACGGGGCAGGAGAAGGCTCTCTCCGATCAATCTCGGTAGATCTTCAAATGGATGAGATGACCAATACGGTAAAACTGATATTAGGCTAGTAAACGGATTAGAAAGGTTGATTTGAAGTTTTTAGTGTTTTTGGTGGCAACTTGAGGAAAGTGCAATTTTGGGTGCGAGGATTGGACACAGTTTCTGCAGGGGGTTCCTTGGGGCGAGGTCGGAGACAGTATTGATGCCTTTAGTTGAGGTGGATGATTAGGAATGAAAGAGGAGGAGCTAAAGAGAGCAAACAATGTCTTTGAATTCTCTTTAGACAACAGAAAACATAGAAATTAAACAAACTTAAAAGCAGAGCATGGCAGGCATGAATTCTTACTTTAACACTTCATTTGTTTAATATGCAGAAGTAAAGAAAGGAGATGAATCACATAAACACACTTACAAGTACATTAAGAAACACACCATCAACACATGAGTCCACAAGAATCCCAAAGATGACTGCAAAACCCTGGTCTTCCTTAGCCAAAAATTGCAGAGATATAGTGAATAATACAATGATAGCTTCTCCCTCAAGAGTCCAACCATGAAAATGAGCAAGAAAGTACATAATATAGATGATCTAACCTCTTTCCCTGCCTCCATGGGTCGAGCTCACTATCCTAGGAGCTGTTTCAACCACTTCTAAACTAAGCACTACAATCTAGGCAGTCAAAACAACTTGCCTCTATAAGCTAGGAAACCAATCCATTCATTAAATATTTACCCTTTACATGAATGAATCTTCTAGAAGTGTTAAACAAGAGTAAAAGTGTCTTAGAGTTACAATAATTACATCAAAGATAATCATCTTCCACCCCAAAAAGTCAAACTGGGTCAAAACTGCGTTTTCTGGGCTGTACCATGCAAATCTGGCAAAAACTGCCTGACGGGTCGCGCGCACCTGCCTGACGGGTCGCGCGACTTTGGAGGATGTTTGAGGCACTTGCAGGTGTCCAAATTGAGCAAACGTGGGCTTGTTGGAAAGGTCTGTGAGTCTACTTTCCAACCCAACTGGAATTTTTGAATTTGGAGGTCATTTGCCCTGTCAAAACTTAATTCTCCCAAGACTGGTTTCTACAACTCAAAAAAGGGCTAGAAAGTCATTTTTTGGTAGTTTTTTGACCTTTTGGGGGACCAAAACTGCAAAAAATCTCAAGTCCATCCATGGGCATATGTAACTTTGCATGACAAATCTAGAAATGCTGAGTTTTCGCCAAAAGGAGTTGCCCTGATGAAGGGACGCGCGCGGGGTGAGACCCGTTAATGGGAAAAACCTGTAAATTGCCAAAAATTGCCAAAATTCACCCAAAATTATCAAAAAAAATTTTGGATTTGTGCTGTGGCTGAGCTAATTAGTGCCTTGATGTTTGAGGGATGCCTCAGCCAAGATACGAAGTGGATTGGTCTTCTTTTTCCACCTAAGAGCCTCGGACAACCTCCTTTGAAACATTTTCATTTTGGCCTTGCATACATGCATTCTTGCCCAGTAATGATTCTTCATGTTTCTTAGCAATTTCTTTTCTTGGTTGGCCTTAGCCAACAGCCTCTCTAAGCGTGCATTCTCCTGGATGAGCATGGACTCTCGGTCAGCGGGCAAAGGATCACTGGGTCTTCTTCGGTTCAAGACTCGGTCACTACGAATCCTCCATAACTCATCAAGTGCCTGCTCATCTTCTAGCTGTTTGTTGCGTTGCTCAAGGTAAGTAATGGTCCATTGTGCCCCCTCTAATCTCGTCTGCAAGGCATCATTTTCAGCTCTGAGATGCTGAATGACCTCCTTTGCCTCTTGGCAAGGAGAACTAGCCTCAAGGTCAACAAACTCAATGTCGGGAACTCCTGATGGACCCTCATCTGTCATGGGCTGTTTGCCCCTCTCTGGTACCTGTGCTGGTGAAGAAAGCGAGGCCCCTTCCACCTTATGTGGAGATAACACTCGCTGAGCCGATGATGAAGGCGAGACCCCTTCCACCTGCTGTGGAGATAGTACTCGCCTAGCTGCTGCAAATAAGGCCCTCGGGCCTTTCTGATATGTGAGCTGAGGTGAAGAAATAACATGTCGAGTGACCGGAATATTAGGCTGCTGAGATGGTCCTCCCTCCTCCTGAATGACCTCAGGATGTGGCTGGGGTGGTGTTGTGAAAAACTCACGAGAAATGAACTCATCCCATGAGATGCCCTGCTGAGTCAACTGATGCAAGACTACGAGCTGAATCAAACCATAATGACATAGGCTCCTGTACTGCTGGGCCGGGCTCTTCCTCTGCATGATGGACACCATCTTCTGAATGTTCTGGTAGAAGAAAACAGGGATGTTCATCATCCTCACTCGGGTGAAGTGCATCAAGAGGCGGATGTGATATGAGTATACCTGGGAAAATCTGCCCTCACAGGTGAAATAAAGCATAATAAGTCTCATCATGGGGGCATACTGACTCCGGAGGAACCTGAAAGGAAACACACCGGCTAAATGTCTCATGAATGGTGGCCGGACAAAAGGCTCAAAGTGAACTCTATCCAATACCTTGCGCTTATTCCAAATTTCCCCGACATTTGGAATCCCTGTAGCCTGTGCAATGATCTCAGGTGTCAAAATGAAATCCACCCCAGCAAGGTTTACATGTCCCTCATGCAAGTGCAAGACAAAGAGGCGGGCCAACTCTCGGTGATGTTGAATCCGAGAGATCCTCTCACAAAACTCATAACAGGACATGTACTGAAAGCAAGAAACTGCCAAAGGACAAGCTTGTAGACCTGCCAAAGAAGTAGGCTCCTCTCTCCTGTGATGGCCACCTTTTCCACCTCTATGTGGCCTCCTTTGTACCTGAACCTCTGGAGATGATGAATGGTCATCACTCTGCTCATATGTTTCAGTGTCTGACATGTTTGAGGAGCAGAATGGACAAAATGTATTGTTGTTTCTGCCTTTAAAAATGCTGAATTCTATGCTGTTTCAAGGGGACAATGACATGAGGGAAATGTTAGGGGAGGGACCTCTTGCACAAGGAATTGGGAATATATGAATAACAGGGAATTTAGGGAACACATTGCAAACAAATATTTGCATATATACAGTCCTACATGTACATAACAAGGATATAGGGAATCATTTACAAAATCATTGCATATAAGTATACATTTATAAATGAGAACATATGGGAATATGAATACATGTATTTACAAGGGAAAATAGGGAAATATATTTACAGAACCCTTTACACATTCACCAACAAATTTTATGTTTATAGCATGCATATGGTGAAGCAAGAGTAGGGTTTGAGTTTTTGATATTTTGGGAGGGGGTAGGGTTTGTATTTTTGGTGATTAGGGAGAAGGGAGGGTTTGCAATGATTTACAACATAGCATTGGGGAAAATGGATATAAATGCAAATATGAGTAAAAAGGGAAGGATGGAGACCATTTACAAAGGGAAATACCTTGAAACATCACAAACCCTAGCACATTTAAACATTAACAATGCAGCCATTTAAAATTTCATCCACTTGCACAATTCAACTTTTGCACACAAGCATGAGAGCCATCAATCATGACAAACCACCAACTGAAGTGTAGAAGGCCTACCTCGAACAAATTTGATGATTTGGAGGAAGATTGAGCAAGTTTGAAGGGAAATTGCAGTGAACAGATTGACGGGTCGCGCGCCACGCCCAACGGGTCGCGCCCGTTCAAATTTACACAGCAGAAATCGCGCTGACGGGTCGCGCGCCTGTGCTGAGCCCGAAATTCGACCAGTTTTCGCCTAACACTCTTGATGTTTGCTCACTCTCTCTCAATCACGCTTTGGATGCACAATGAGACTAATTGGAGGGAAATTGAACTTTTACAAACTCCATTTGAAAAGATTTAATGCTTAAACCCACTTTCTAAAGTTTATCTTTGACACTTTATAAAACTGACTTTTTGGCTTCCTTGTGTTCTTGAAATTGACTCTTTTAGTGCTTTTTCTTGATTCTTTTTGCAGGTAGATCATCTGAGGGATGTTGGCAAGGGGACCAGGGTTACTGCTGCCCTTTTGAAGACTTTTTGAAATTTCATCATTTTTACAAAAATTTAAAATGAGCTTGGCTTTAAAAACAGAGTTTTTAAGTCCAAGGTGAAAATGAACTGTACAAGATAAAAATGTCGAAAAAACATGTTTACAATCCTCCCTCTGGCTTGCTGAACACTCATGGACTTTCAGAGACATGACCTTGCAGAGATAAATGACCAAAACCCTAGACCTAGGAATTTGACTTCAAGACAAAACAAGACAAGCTTTTAAAGAGCTTAATGACTGATATGACTTGATGCAGCAAAGCCAAGAGGGGTATAAATAGACCAGCTCCTCCATCAGGGTTATGGCATGCCTAATGGAACGCAAAAATTGACACTGATGAGACACCTACCTATGCAAATGCAAAGAGCTTTGATCGCTGATAGAGGGCTTCAAGACCGACACTAACATTGGCTCCAATGGGGATGGTAGCTCCTTGGAGGTGCCAAGAACCTTAGACCTCTGGGAGAGCAGACCAGTGCTTTATTAACATTTGGCAATGGAGTCAACTTTTACACATGTGACCAAATTTGGACAACTTTATTTGACTTTGACTTTTGGCTGAAACTTAAACTAACTCTGATACAGACCGACTCACTTTATGCAGAAAATAGACTAGCTGAAACAACTTGAAAACTTCACACCAACTAATCACCATCCTTAGAATTATAGACTTCACTGCGGGCCCCAGACTAAGGATGAGAGATCAGTTCACACTTGCTGTAAAATGAAAGTAAAATGGTAATTACAATGAGAGTGATTAGAGCAGAAATTGCTCAAGCATGATACCTTTTGAGCAGCCGACCATTCACCAACCCACCGGGACATTCATCACCATTCATTTCTTTAAGGAGAAAAGCATTTGGACCACGGTATGCAGCAATTTTGTAAGGACCTTTCCACAAGTTGTCGAACTTACCATGTTTCCCCTTGTCTTCATTTCGGGCATCCCATCTTAAAACAACATCATCTATCTGAAATTCATCCGGCTTTGCTTTTCTGTCGTAGATCTTCTTGATGTGCTCTTGCAACTTCAAGGAATTTTGATGAACTTCTTCTCGTGTCTGCTGTAAATGAATCATTTGATTGATCCGTCGTTGCATAGGATCCTCCTCATCACCTGCTTCTTGAAGCAACCTTGCGACCGGAACACTAAGTGAAGTTGGAAACACTGCATCAATCCCATAGACTATTTCAAATGGCGACATACCAATTGACTTCTTTTGACTTACCCGATCAGCCCATAATGCATTTACCAACTTTTTATGCCAGCTCTTCTTGTTGATTTCCAGCATTTTCTTGATGATGTTCACTAGAGATTTATTCGAAGATTCGGCCAGCCCATTACCTTGCGGATGGTAGGCCGTCGAATGCCCCAAGCTGATGTTGTACTTATAACAAAAATCAACCATTTTCTTTGATTTAAACGTTGCTGCATTATCTGTAATCAACTTGTGTGGACAGCCAAAACGTGATAAGATATTATTCTCAAGAAAAGAAATAATTACCGAATCTGTAGCTTGCCGAGTAGGAATGGCTTCAATCCACTTTGTGAAGTAATCTGTGGCAGTCAAGATCCATCGGTGCTGCCCGGAAGATGCTGGGTGGATTTCGCCAATAAAATCCAAGCCCCACTGCTGAAAAGGTGCACTGATTTCTATGGGCTTGAGAGGCAACGGCTGTAATTTTTGCTTTCCTTGAAAAATTTGACATTCATGACAGCTCTTTACTGCTTTATACACATCAGAAAATAAAGAAGGCCAATAGAAACCAGCTCGCAAGATCTTATTAGCCGTAGTCTTCCAAAACAAATGACCCCCACAGTCACCTTTGTGAAAATCTTCTACTGTTGCCTTAGCTTCTTCTTCGACCAAACAGTTCAGCAATATGCCACCGGGATCTTTCCAATAAAGTGCAGATTTCATGATGCAAAATTTGGCAGCCTTTAGCTTCAATGTTCTAGCTTTGTTTCTAGACATACCAGGGGGTGCAGACAAATTTTGAAGTACATAAACTATATCAGCATACCAAGGAGAGGACACAAAGATATCGGATACCTGTACAACTGGATTTTCTTCATCTTCGTCGGATAAGGCAGCAATCAAGTTGATATCAAGGACGTGAAGATTCGTTTCAGCCATCAACTTAGCAAGACCTTGACCTTTAATCAACTTGGTAGGCTTAATTTCTACATCATATTCTAATAACGCAGCGATCCACTTACCCCTTCTTCCTTCCGGTTCTGTCTGTACTAAAACATCTTTCACAGCTGCATTAGGAACATATGCCAAAACATGAGAATTCAATATGTATACCCGGAAATCTTTCAAGGCTTTGATCAGCGCCAATGCTTGCTTTTCAATAATATTATAATTCAGCGCTCCGTCCCTTATGATGCGGCTGAAAAAAGCGATGGGCCTCTCAACTCCATCTCTCTTCTGCATCAACACGGCTGCCAATGTATGCTCCGAAGCAAATGAAAACAAAATGAAATCCTGAGTATAATCTGGGCTGATCAAAGTTGGGGCTGAAGACAAGATTACCTTTACCAAATTGAAAGATTTTACCGCCTCTTCGGTCCATTTGAGCTCGCTGTCCTTCTTGAGCATGTTGGTTATCTCTCTAAGATGTTCTGCAAGATTGGGAATAAAGCGGCGCAGAAAATTCAATTTGCCATTGAAAGACTGAATTTCCTTTTTGCTTCGGGGCTGCTCTAACTGCTGAATTGCTTCCACCCGTGCGGGATCTATTCGAATGCCATCTTTAGAAATAATATGACCCAGCAGCTTGCCTTCGCTCATAGCAAAAAGGCTCTTTTTCGGATTCAAGGAAATGCCATATTTTCTGCACTTTTGGAACACTTTGGTCAAATGAAACAAATGCTCTTCATCTGATTTAGAAAACACGGTTAGATCATCAAGATAAACAACTAAGAAAACATCTTTCTCATTAGCGAAGGCCATATCCATTGCTCGCTGAAATGTGGCGCCCGCGTTCTTCAACCTGAACGGCATTTTGGCGTAGTGGAATGTTCCCCATGGAGTAGTAAATGCTGTCTTGTCACGGTCATCTTCGTGCACCAAAATCTAATTATACCCGGAGTATCCATCAAGCAATGACATCCTCGATGCCCCCACTACCCGCTGCAATATATGGTCCATTTTGGGCAGCGGATAGTTGTCCTTTAATGACACCTTGTTCAGATTTCTGAAGTTTATGCACAATTGAATCTCGCCAGTCTTCTTTCTCACGGTCACTAAGTTGGAAATCCAATCAGAAAATTGAATTGGCACTATAATTCCAGACTTATATAACCTGTTGACTTCCTTCTCGATCAATGGCAGCAATTTAGGATTAATTCTTCTCAACTTTTGACGGAAAGGCTTTTGATTTGGTTTTATGGGAATTGTGTGCTGAATGATGCTTGTGTCATAAGTTTTCAAATCTGAATAGTCCCATGCAAACACATTAGAAAATGAAGACAATAATCTGATGTACTCACTCTTTACCTTGGGTGACAATGCTCTGGATAGTTTCACCATCTTTGGATTCTCGGCTGTCCCAAGATTCACATCTTCAACACCTTCCTCCGTTGGCCTCAAAGTTGGCTTGCGGGCCACGTCATCTTGATCGAACAATTCTTCCAAAGGAATTAATCCTTTAGGAATGTAATTGTCCTTGAGCTGCAATACATCCATGTGATTCACTCCTTCAGCTTCCGTATCTATTGAGATGTCCTCAAATTTACCTTCAATTTGCAGAAAATCTTTGATCTCTTCGTCATCTTGGAAAACTTGCCAACACCTTTGATTATCTGGAACTGTAGGACGATGCTTCACATATATTTCGAACTTATTGCTGGAATTCATTGGTATTTTCAGATTACTCGCTGCCTTTGCCAATGCATCCGCAACACCATTTTGAATCTGGGGCACACATGTCAAAGTATGTTCTGAAAATCGCTTTAGGATATCTAGGACAGCATTCCGATAAGCTCGCATATGAGGATATTTGGCCTGAAATTCCCCCTTCACTTGCTTGATAACCAACTCGGAGTCGCCATATACCGCTATCTTCTTTGCTTTCAACTTTCGAAGGATTTTCAGACCAGCAATAAGAGCTTCATATTCAGCCTCATTATTTGAACAATCAAAAGCCAATTTATAAGAACATACCCGTACCTTGCTTGGAACTTGGTTTTGGACTGAAAATGGGCTTCGAATCCACACACCTATACCAGCACCATCGCTGCCCACTGCGCCATCAAAATCCATGGTCCAAAGACCATCCTCATCATCTTCCAAGTGCTGTAAATGTGATGTTGTTGCATGCTCTGTTTGCTGTCCATTTGTTTCAGCAATTGGCTTTATGACAGCAGACCTTTCTTCACTTTCCTTTCTCAAAACTTCTCTGAAATTTTCTGAAATGTCTGGGATATCTTCTACTTGAACTAACTGACTATCTACCTCATTGAAATTATCAGCAAACAAAACAAAGGATTCTAAAT
Source organism: Pinus tabuliformis (assembly GCA_031772625.1). Classification (NCBI taxonomy): domain Eukaryota; kingdom Viridiplantae; phylum Streptophyta; class Pinopsida; order Pinales; family Pinaceae; genus Pinus; species Pinus tabuliformis. The sequence continues at coordinate 860,272,826 of CM062809.1, forward strand.
CTGTTTGTACATAATTTACAGGATGATTGACTGGCTTTTCCTTACTTGTTATCATGTATTTCATCTTTTGTTCCCGATATAACTTTCTCATCTGACCAAAAACTGGAATTGTGGCATATGAAAAATCAAGCTGAAGTGTACCTTTGAGCTTGGCTCCCCAAGACCTCGAAAGCAACATGCCGAACCGCGGAGGAATGTCCGCCACCACCACATCCATCAAAACATTCTTTGCTGGAATTTGATCTAGGCTCACCACCAAGTCTTTGATCAAACCAATACACCTTACTCGGCTGGAATCAAACGAGTACAAATCATGATACTTCCTTGTGATGTCAAGTCCCAGCTTCTCCATAATCGTTTTCGGCATCAAATTATGTGAAGCTCCCGAGTCAAACATGGCATTGTGCAGCACAAACTCATGCAATCGTAAACTGATATAGAATGGAGGAACATCACTTTCAGGAGACTCACCATTTAAAGCGGGCCCAAAAATTAATTCCGGCTGATCATCTTGTACATTCACCGTGTCTAGCATTGGATCAAAATTCAACATCTTAGAAAGTTGGCTTCGGTAGGTGCTATTTTTCATGATTTCTGTCAAAGGAATAGGCACTTTCAACTTTGCAATTTCATTCTCCAAACTGAAAGCTGAAACTTTCTCACCTTCTTTACCTGGATTATCTCTTTTTTCTGCTTTGTCTTTTGGTGTATTTGATGGCTGGTCCATCTTAGGTGCTGATGATAATTGACTTGTTGAAGGACCAACAATGTCCTTTCCTTTCGTATTTGGGGAAACCGAATCATTCTTTGCTGCAGCATCTTTTCTTTTCTGAATAGGATTTATGGGAATAGATCGGTTTCTTAATTGTCTTTGACCTTGCTGAGCTGATAAGGCATGCAAATATCCTCTTTGATACTCTTCAGATTCTTCTTCAAGGATTGCATCATGTGACAAAATATAATTTTCATCTTGGGGAATATTGGAATTACTCACCAACTCATCTTCTTCTGTAACAAAAGTGGGCAGATCATCAGGAGTGAAGAAGTGATTCTCTTCTCCAACATTGTCACCTTCATCTTCAGATTCTTGACCAACAAAGTTCTGCTGAAAAGGAGGTTTTATTTGCTGCTGAGCTGCTCCCTCTTGTGCCTTTGTTTCACGCTGCTTGATTCTATATTGCTGCTGTTGTTGACCTCTGAAATTTGGATTACGAATCTGAGGCTCCGGCTTGTCAATAGTAACCTTTTCAAGTACCCTCTTTATCTGTTCAACATCACGAAGTAGCTGATTTGAAGTGGATGCTTCTTCTTTGATTGTGACTCGCTTTTCAGCCTTCATTCTCGCCCTTTTGTCATTTAAGTTTGCCTCAACGCTGACAGCAATCTTCTGCATATCCTCCAAGGTAGGAGGATCTCTATCTCTCAATGAATATGCCATCTCCGGATCAAAGCCATCCGGGAACTTAAGTAGAGCTGACTTTCTTGACGGTTTCAAATCATCGGGAATAGCATTATAAACTGTATTGAATCTGATTATGTAATCTTGAACTGACTCACCCGGACTACGTTTGAGGTTGTTGTATTCGGCGTTAATCTGAAGTGGATCCTTTCTGATTTCCCATCGGTCTAAAAACTGATTCTGAAGTGCTTCCAAGGTGGGAATGCTTCTTGCTGCCAACCCTCTGAACCACTTTCTAACTTCTCCTCCAAATGTTTGCACGAACAACCGCATAGTAACATCTTCTTCATCTAACTCATATAGATCAAAGAAAGTGGTCATCTTGTCAATATGTTGCTGAGCAGTAATACTTTGTGGAGTGCCATCGAACATGGGAATTTTACTTTGATAATCAGCTGGCATGTCATGAAGATTTGCAGGCAAAGCAAGTGGGGCAAACCGGGCTGCCATTGTTCTAGGTAAAGTGGGTCTTGGAGTAGCAGGCGGAGTAGGTGTAGCTGTATGAGGAGTAAGAGGAGGAGAAGCGGTATGGGATGTAGAAGGCGAACCAACTGTAGATGGGGGATGAGTAACTATGGGAGAAATAGCAATAAAAGGAGGATTTGCCTGTTCATGCGCCGTGATAGAAGATCCAATATGACCAGAGATATTTTCAAGAAAATCAGCGAGGGTAGTAGCCTGTACACGTGTCTGGAGATTTCTCAAGATGAAATTTTCAACCAATTTATTATGCCTTTCAAATTCAATAGCAGTTGCAAAATTGGGATTAGGAACTAGAGTTTCAAGTGCACTTTCAGATTTGGTTTTGAACAATGACAACTCAAAACTCTCGTCGAAATCAATATCTTCGAGATACTCAAAAATAGCTGGGCATGAATGAGATTTGAATGTTCGACCAGAATTGGAAGCCAGTTTGAAAATCAAGGAACAAATAACCAATCAGCCTATAAAAACTCTTAACTTAATCATCCGAAAGTTCAGAGTTTATAAACACACTGGGGTTAAAATGCAGATTGCCATGTTACATTCACTAGCTCACGGAGGTCGACTGAAGGAGCGTTTATCTACTTACGCTGATGTAAAACAAGAGCGTTTTCGAAGGCTACCTGGCGTATCTTTAGACTCCGTCTAAGCTTATGAATTAAACACATCAATGAGCAAACAAAACAATTTGTTCTCCCCAGTATGGTCGCCAATATGTTAGCGCTTGAAATTTCACCTCAGGCTGAGAAAGGTAAACCTCAAGGAAACATCAAACCATTTAGCCTCGTAGCTAGCCCTACGGGGCAGGAGAAGGCTCTCTCCGGTCAATCTCGGTAGATCTTCAAATGGATGAGATGACCAATACGGTAACACTGATATTAGGCTAGTAAACTGATTAGAAAGGTTGATTTGAAGTTTTTAGGGTTTTTGGTGGCAAATTGAGGAAAGTGCAATTTTGGGTGCGGGGATTGGACACAGTTTCTGCAGGGGGTTCCTTGGGGCGAGGTAGGAGACAGTATTGATGCCTTTAGTTGAGGTGGATGATCAGGAATGAAAGAGGAGGAGCTAAAGAGAGCAAACAATGTCTTTGAATTCTCTTTAGACAACAGAAAACATAGAAATTAAACAAACTTAAAAGCAGAGCATGGCAGGCATGAATTCTTACTTTAACACTTCATTTGTTTAATATGCAGAAGTAAAGAAAGGAGATGAATCACATAAACACACTTACAAGTACATTAAGAAACACACCATCAACACATGAGTCCACAAGAATCCCAAAGATGACTGCAAAACCCTGGTCTTCCTTAGCCAAAAATTGCAGAGATACAGTGAATAATACAATGATAGCTTCTCCCTCAAGAGTCCAACCATGAAAATGAGAAAGAAAGTACATAATATATATGATATAACCTCTTTCCCTGCCTCCATGGGTCGAGCTCACTATCCTAGGAGCTGTTTCAACCACTTCTAAACTAAGCACTACAATCTAGGCAGTCAAAACAACTTGCCTCTATAAGCTAGGAAACCAATCCATTCATTAAATATTTACCCTTTACATGAATGAATCTTCTAGAAGTGTTAAACAAGAGTAAAAGTGTCTTAGAGTTACAATAATTACATCAAAGATAATCATCTTCCACCCCAAAAAGTCAAACTGGGTCAAAACTGCGTTTTTTGCGCTGTACCATGCAAATCTGGCAAAAACTGCCTGACGGGTCGCACGCACCTGCCTGACGGGTCGCGCGCCTTTGGAGCGATGTTTGAAGCACTTGCAGGTGTCCAAATTGAGCAAAAGTGGGCTTGTTGGAAAGGTCTGTGAGTCTACTTTCCAACACAACTGGAATTTTTGAATTTGGAGGTCATTTTCCCTGTCAAAACTTAATTCTCCCAAGACTGGTTTCTGCAACTCAAAAAAGGGCCAGAAAGTCATTTTTTGGTAGTTTTTTTACCTTTTGGGGGACCAAAACCGCACAAAATCTCAAGTCCATCCATGGGCATATGTAACTTTGCATGAAAAATCTAGAAATGCTGAGTTTTCGCCAAAAGGAGTTGCCCTGATGAAGGGTCGCGCGCGGGATGAGACCCGTTAATGGGAAAAACCTGTAAATTGCCAAAAATTGCCAAAATTCACCCAAAATTCTAAAAAAAAAATTGGGATTTGTGCTGTGGCCGAGCTAATTAGTGCCTTGATCTTTGAGGGATGCCTCAGCCAAGATACGGAGTGGATTGGTCTTCTTTTTCCGCCTAAGAGCCTCGGACAACCTCCTTTGAAACATTTTCATTTTGGCCTTGCATACATGCATTCTTGCCCAGTAATGATTCTTCATGTTTCTCAGCAATTTCTTTTCTTGGTTGGCCTTAGCCAACAGCCTCTCTAAGCGTGCATTCTCCTGCATGAGCATGGACTCTCGGTCAGTGGGCAAAGGATCACCGGGTCTTCTTCGGTTCAAGACTCGGTCACTACGAATCCTCCATAACTCATCAAGTGCCTGCTCATCTTCTAGCTATTTGTTGCGCTGCTCAAGGTAAGTAATGGTCCATTGTGCCCCCTCTAATCTCCTCTGCAAGGCATCATTTTCAGCTCTGAGATGCTGAATGACCTCCTTTGCCTCTTGGCTAGGAGAACTGGCCTCAAGGTCAACAAACTCAATGTCGGGAACTCCTGATGGACCCTCATCTGTCATGGGTTGTTTGCCCCTCTCTGGTACCTATGCTGGTGAAGAAAGCGAGGCCCCTTCCACCTGATGTGGAGATAACACTCGCTGAGCCGATGATGAAGGCGAGACCCCTTCCACCTGCTGTGGAGATAGTACTCGCCTAGCTGCTGCAAATAAGGCCCTCGGGCCTTTCTGATATGTGAGCTGAGGTGAAGAAAGAACATGTCGAGTGACCGGAATATCAGGCTGCTGAGATGGTCCTCCCTCCTCCTGAATGACCTCAGGATGTGGCTGGGGTGGTGCTGTGAAAAACTCACGACATGACAAACCATCAATCATGACAAACCACCAACTGAAGTGTAGAAGGCCTACCTCGAACAAATTTGATGATTTGGAGGAAGATTGAGCAAGTTTGAAGGGAAATTGCAGCGAACAGATTGACGGGTCGCGCCCGTTCAAATTTACACAGCAGAAATCGCGCTGACGGGTCGCGCGCCTGGCCTGACGGGTCGCGCGCGCCTGACGGGTCGCGAGCCTGTGCTGAGCCCGAAATTCGACCAGTTTTCGCCTAACACTCTTGATGTTTGCTCACTCTCTCTCAATCACGCTTTGGATGCACAATGAGACTAATTGGAGGGAAATTGAACTTTTATAAACTCCATTTGAAAAGATTTAATGCTTAAACCCACTTTCTAAAGTTTATCTTTGACACTTTATAAAACTGACTTTTTGGCTTCCTTGTGTTCTTGAAATTGACTCTTTTAGTGCTTTTTCTTGATTCTTTTTGCAGGTAGATCATCTAAGGGATGTTGGCAAGGGGACCAGGGTTACTGCTGCCCTTTTGAAGACTTTTTGAAATTTCATCATTTTTACAAAAATTTAAAATGACCTTGGCTTTAAAAACAGAGTTTTTAAGTCCAAGGTGAAAATGAACTGTACAAGATAAAAATGTCGAAAAAACATGTTTACAATCCTCCCTCTGGCTTGCTGAACACTCATGGACTTTCAGAGACATGACCTTGCAGAGATAAATGACCAAAACCCTAGACCTAGGAATTTGACTTCAAGACAAAACAAGACAAGCTTTTAAAGAGCTTAATGACTGATATGACCTGATGCAGCAAAGCCAAGAGGGGTATAAATAGACCAGCTCCTCCATCAGGGTTATGGCATGCCTAATGGAATGCAAAAATTGACACTGATGAGACACCTACCTATGCAAATGCAAAGAGCTTTGATCGCTGATGGAGGGCTTCAAGACCGACACTAACACAACCTAATGTTTGGCAATGGGGAGTCCGAAAATAGTTGAATCTCATTCCACTTCGCTCTTGGGTGGTATCCCTTTAGGCTTGTAGAACACATCCTTGATGCATGTAACAACTCTTCTAGTTGTTGTTTCTATGTCTCAATGGACCTTTCTGAGGATGACTTTCCTCTCATGGACTCTTCTACATATTGATCTTCTCTTGAAAACAATAAAACAAGCTTCTTGCTAGAACTAGTCATTTTCTTCACTTGGTTGGCAATTACCAATGTTGACTTTCCTCTGTGTTTGTAGATTCTAAAGGATCTTCCATTCTTTATGAGGCAGTATTTGTTGGATCTCTGCATGAATATTGAATTTACATACAAGGAATTCCAAACACCACTCCACATACATCAAGGAGAACTACATCTAGTTATGCTTTATAAAAAAAATAGCACTAGTGGCAAATATAATTTTGCATTATTTGGATACCTTTATTTCCTGATCCGGATATAAACAAGAACACAGCAAATTACAGATATAACCACACATATAGAGATGCAGCAGAAATAATACTTCATTTCATTATTGTAAAATACTGAAATATGCTTATAAACAGAAATGGAAATAAACTAGCTAGTTCGATGGTAGCTTATCTCTGAGAAGAGATGTGGCGGCTACATGCCTCTGAACTGTCTTACAATGAGGATCGAAAGCCTATTTATTGTTGAGAAACAATGGAAAACCCTAAACATCCAAAAAACTAACCCTAGAAGATGAAACACCAAACTGCGGGCCTCGTTTGGGTAAATTGGTACATCAAATTCCCGGGGTCATAACTTTGGCATACGATCTCCGTTTGACACGCAAAATATGTCGTTAGAAAGATCTATCCGAGAACTACAACAATGGAAAGAGAAAAATTGGCCCATGGTCCCATGTTTCTCCCAGTTTTCCCAAAAAAACGTTGTTTAGGGTCTCAAAACGACTCCAGAAGTTCAGGACCCGAAAAAACTGCTAAAAATAGTAAATTGTGCTACAATTAAAGAAACTGAAATGCTGAAAGAAATAATGGTGGGGGTCCAAGTGGACTTGGCGGGTGGCCACCAATATCCACCTGGATCATTCCTCCCCCCTTAGGAAGCAATGGTCCCCATTGCATTGAGTTCCTCACGATATGAGGAAACTTCTGCTGAACTTGGTCCCTGCTGAGCCACTTACCCTGGTGGAGGAGTTGGCTTGCTTTGAAAACTCGATACAGTTGGATATTATGCTGGTGAATGTGCTTGATCTGTGTGTCCATGATCCGATCAGTTGCAGCTTGTTCCATGCAATCTGGATTTAACTCTGTGGGTGTGAGCTGTTCTACAATGTCGGATGTGTCTAGTAATGGTGGAAAGTATGGCCAAAGATGCTCTACATTGAACATTGGGTGCAAGCCAAGGAATGGGGGAATGTTATGCTCAAATGCATTGCCTCCCATAGCCTTGGTAATGGTGTAAGGACCATATCGGAGTGTTCTGAGTTTCTGATAGGCTTTGGTAAGGCGTTCCTTTTGCAAATGCAACTAGACTTTGTCGCCCACCTGAAACTTGTGTGGCACCCGATGTTGATCATGTTGCTGCTTGTACTTGGCATTTGATTTCTCCAGAATGTCGTGGATCTACTGGCGATATGTTGGGTGTGCTCAAGGAACTTTTTTGCCTTATCTGTTTCAGACTGGACATGTGCCGAATCTACCTGAGTAGCTACAAATGGCATGGCCACATCAATGGGACATAGTGGCTGGAATCCCAAGCCCACCTGAAAAGGATTGTGGCCAGTTGAGCTGTGGAGAGTCCGGTTGTGGCTGTCTTGAACATAGCGGAGGCTCTCATCCCATGTGCGTGGATGCTTTGAGTTGTACATGTGCAGAATGTGTACGATCATCCTGTTGACAACCTCTGTTTGGCCATTAGTTTGAGGATGGAAGGATGTGGACTTAGTGAGTTTGGTATCCAAAATCGACCAGAGACTGGACCAAAATGTACTGAGGAACCTGTTGTCCCAATCTGAGATGATATATTGTGGGATCCCAAAGTGTACCCACACTCTTTCAAAGAAGAGTTGAGTAGTGGCTTCTGCTGTGATATTCTTCTTGCATGCCGCCATAATGGCCATCTTCGTGAACCTGTTGATGACCACAAAAACACAGTCGTTTCCATGCTTAGTAGAAGGACGGTCTGACATGTAATCCATGGAGATGGATTCCCAAAGTCGACTAGGGGTAGGTAGCGGGGTATAGAGGCCTTGCTTCTTGATGGTCGGTTTGGAAATGGCACAGGCAGTGCATGATCTTATGTAATTCCCAACATCCTGTCGAAGATTCGGTCAATAGAAATACTTCTGTAGTACTGCCACCGATTTCTCGACCCCAAAATTCCCAACAACCCGATTGTAGTGTGCTTCCCAAATCATCTTGGCACACTCGCTTAAAGGAATACAAAGGTGACCCATGTGGCATAACGTGGCATCTTGGAGGTGAAAATTTGGAACAAGCTGACCCTCCAAGAGTGTCTGGTATGTGTGGCAGAATTCTGGGTCGCTTTTGTAGAGAAGTGGCCAATCAGGAGTCTCGTGCCCACAAGAGTTGAGCACGGTGGTTAACGCCATGATCGATGGTCAACTGAGGCAATCTACCACATTATTGGTGTTGCCCTTATTATACTTGATATTCAAATGGAATTGTTGCAGGTATGTGGACCACTTCTGATAGCGATCATTCTATAATTTCCCTTGGGTCTGTATGAACTGCAAGGGTCGGTGGTCTGTGTGGATGACCGTTTCCTTCCCAAAAATGTAATGCTTCCATTGTCGGCAGGCCTGCACAATGGAATACATCTCTTTAGATAAGTGGGATACTTCCGGACTGTGTCTGAAAGTGTCTCACTGTGATATGCCACTGGATGCCCGTGTTGAGTAAGGATTGCCCCAATAGCATAGTCAGAGGCATCTATCTCGACCTCAAATGGTCGTTACAAGTATTGTAATGCGAGAACTAGTGCCGAGCAAAGGCAATATTTCAACTCTCTGAATGCCTTTTGTTGAGATTCGGACCAAAAGAATTTTGCTTTCGCTCCTCCCTTGGTGACTTGACTCAAGGGACAAGTGATATGAGAAAATCCCAACACGAACCTGCGGTAGAAGTTGGCAAGACCTAGAAAGTTGTGAAGCTCTGCCAGAGTGGTTGGAGATAGCCAATCCTGAATGACTTGGATCTTGGCTAGATCAACATGCACCCCCCGTTCATCAATAATGTATCCCAGATACTAAACCTGGGTCATGCCAAAAGTGCATTTCTCCAAATCGGCACATAACTTGTGTTGCTGAGTGTTTGAATAACCTCTCGGATGTGGTGGAGGTGCTCTTCACAACTCTGGCTGAAGATCAGGATGTCATCCAAGTATACCACTACAAATGAGTTGGTGAATGGCCGCAAGATGTCGTCCATTAGCCTCATTAAGGTAGCAGGAGCATTAGTCAATCCAAAAGGCATAACTAACCATTCAAAAAGGCCCTCCTTGGCTTTGAAGGTAGTCTTCCGCACATCGGAGGGTTCAATTGATACTTGGTGATATCCTGATTTCAAATCGATCTTATTGAAATATTTTGCCCCCTTCAGTTGGTCCAGGAGGTCATCAATCCATGGGATTGGGTACCTATTACGGACAGTGATATTCTTCAGTGCCCAATATTCAATACAGAGTCTCCAAGTCCCATCCTTCTTTTGTACCAACACAATCAGGCTCCCACAGGTTGATAAACTTAGACGGATGTGACCTTTCTGCAACAGCTCCTGAATCTGCCTCTTGATTTCATCGTTCTCTAGAACGGAGCGTCGATAGATTGGTCCATTGGGTAGCGACGCACCTGGGGTCAGATCGATGGAGTGCTTGACCTAACAGTGCAGAGGAACCCCTACGGGGGATGTGAAGATGTCCTTGTACTCCTCCACGATCTTGTCCATCTATAGTTGTCGTGTGGAGGGGCCCTGTCTTAAGGCCGTGGCCATCGTCTTCTTCTTTCCTTGAGGGTGTATCATTAGGAAAACAAATTTCTTGGTTTTAGAAATGAGCTTACTGCATTGTTTTGCAGTAACTAAAGAGATGGCGGCAGGCGGTGCTACCTCCGGTATCCTGTACAACTTATTTCCCAAAGTAATAATAACAACACGGGGCCTTGATTCATAGAAAACATGTCACTTCCATAAGTATGGTTGTCCTATTAATACATCACAAGCATCAAGGGGAGCAACATCACACAATACCATATCCATGAAGGGCTTCATGTTGTATGGAAGATGACACTGCTGACTCACACGAAGATCTCGTCCTTTGTGTAGCCACCTGATGGTGTATGTTGTGGATGTGTTGTGGTTGGTAAGCCCAGCTGCTTCGTGACCTCTGCCGAAATGAGGTTCTTTTGGCTCCCGCTGTAGACAATGAACTGTAGCAGGGAGCCCTTTACCCACATCTGGGAGTGGAAGAGATGCTCCTCATCCGTTGGATCTTTGAGTTCCTCCTTTTGGATCTTCGTGGTGGCAACAGTGGCGTTGGGCTTCGCATCGATAATATGCTTCCATTTCTCATTCCCCTTGTCGGGTTCTAACTCAGAGTCGGAACATCCATCTGATTCTGAAACCTTTAGCTCAGCCACCAGTGACTCCTTGGCCCGACACTCACTTTTGTTGTGAGTGGAGTTCTTATGGAACTCACACCACTTTCCTGTGTCCTTTTTCGGCTTCGCCAAGCTGTTCCTTGCTTGCATCTTTGGCAGGTTGTCTTGGGCCGCACCGCCTTAGCTTTGTCCTTTGTTCTATGGTTTTGGGGCACCTTTCCCTTGCTTCAGATTCGCACATCCAAAGTCTCGCTTGTTCTGTTTAAACTTTTGCTCGATCTTGACGGCATATCAGTATGTCGTGCCGAGTGAGGAGATGTTCAGGAATTCTATTTATTCCTAGATGTACTTATGTAGGCAACCACGGTATTTGAGTACCAAATGCTGCTCTGAATCCTTGATACCCAACTTTGTGAGAAGGGTATGGAAAATATTGGTAAACTTTGGCACGTCTTGGTCCCTTCCCTGCCGCAGCGTGGTCCACTTTATGTATTGATCCTCATAGCTTCCGACAAGGTAGTACTGCTCCTTGATGGCAGTCAAGAATGAATTCTAAGTAGGTGCGGCTGAAAACACTGAGGTCGTACTTTCATCCTTCTGCTCGCAGTAGGTTTCCCACAAATCCTTGACGTGGGGGGCGACTTTGAGAAGAGCGAAAGTAATATTTTCCCTGACATAAAAATCATGAACAGAAAAATAACCTTCTAGTAGATTTAACCATTTATCTATGGTGTCTACATCTATCTGACCATCAAATATGGGAATGTCAAAGTTAACTTGTACCTTAAAGGGTGTGGCGCAGAGTAGCTACCTCGTTGGGGACATGCAAAGAAAGATAGAGAAAGAGTAGACCGCTCTGATACCACTGATCTGGATTTAAATAGAAATGCAACAAATTACAGATATAACCATACATATAGAGATGCAGCAGAAATAATACTTCATTTCGTTACTGTAAAATAATGAAATATGCTTACAAACAGAAATGGAAGTAAACTAGCTAGGGCGATGGTAGCTTATCTCTGAGAAGATATGTGGCGGCTACATGCCTCTGAACTGTCTTACAATGATGCTTGAAGGCCTATTATTTTTGAGAAACAATGGAAAACCCTAAACATCCAAAAACCTAGCCCTAGAAGATGAAATGCCAAACTGTGGGCCCCGTTTGGGTAAATTGGCACATCAACTTCCCGGGGTCGTAACTTTGGGATACGATCTACGTTTGACGTGCACAATATCTCGTTAGAAAGATCTATCCAAGAACTACAACTTTAGGAAGAGCAACATCGGTCCATGGACCCATGTTACTCCCAGTTTTCCCAAAAAACGTCATTTAGGGCCTCAAAACAGCTCTAGAAGTTCAGGACCCGAAAAACTGCTAAAAATAGTAAATTGTGCTACAATTAAGGAAATTGAAAGGCTGAAAGAAACAATGGTGGGGGTCCAAGTGGACTTGGCGGGTGGCCACCAATATCCACCTAGATCATTCCTCCCCCCTTAGGAAGCAATGGTCCCATTGCGTTGAGTTCCTCCATGAGATGAGGAAACTTCTACTGAACTTGGACCCTAGTCAGCCACTTGCCCTGGTGAAGGAGATGGCTTGCTTTGACAACTCGATACAGTTGGATATTTTTTTGGCGAGTGTGCTTGACCAATGTTTCTATGATCCGATCAGTTGTAGCTTGTTCCATGCAATCTGGATTTAACTCTGTGGGTGTGAGTTGTTCTGCAATGTCAGATGTGTCTAGTGATGGTGGAAAGAATGGCCGAAGGCGGTCCACATTGAACACTAGGTGCAAGCCAAGGAATGGTGGAATTCTGAGCTCAAATGCATTATCTCCCACAGCCTTGGTAATGGGGTAAGGACCATATCAGAGTGGTCTGAGTTTTCGATAGGCTCCGGTAAGGCGTTCCTTTTGCAAATGCAACCAGACTTTTTGGCCCACCTGAAACTTATGTGGCATACGATGTTGATCATGTTGTTGTTTGTACTTGGCATTTGATTTCTCAAGAATGTTGTGGACCTGCTGGCGAATATGTTGGATGTGCTCAATGAAGCTGTTTGCCTTATCTGTTTCGGACTGGACATGATCTGAATCTGTATGAGTAGTTGCAGATGGCATGGCCACATCAATGGGACATAGTGGCTGGAATCCCAAGCCCACCTGAAAAGGGTTGTGGCCAATTGAGTTGTGGAGAGCCGGTTGTAGTTGTGTTGAACATAGGGGAGGCTCTCATCCCATATGCGTGGATACTTTGAGTTGTACATGTGCAAAATGTGTGTGATCATCTTGTTGACAACCTTTGTCTGGCCATCTATTTGAGGATGGAAGGATGTGGACTTAGTGAGTTTGGTATGAGCATCGACCAGATACTGGAACAAAATGTACTGAGGAACTTGATGTCTCGATCTGAGATGATAGACAGTGGGATCCAAAAGTGTACCCACACTTGTTCAAAGAAGATTTTAGCAGTGGCTTCTGCTATGATATTCTTCTTGCATGCCGCCATAATGGCCATCTTCGAGAACCTGTCGACGACCATAAAAACACAGTCGTTTCCATGCTTAGTAGAAGCAAGGCCCGACATGTAATCCATGGATATGGATTCCCAAGGTCGACTAGGGGTAGGCAGCGGGGTATAGAGGCCTTGCTTCTTGATGGTCATTTTGGCAATGGCACAGGCAGTGAATGAGCTGATGTACTTCCCGACATCCTATCAAAGATTCGGCCAATAGAAATAATTCTGCAGTACTGCCACTGTTTTCTCGACCCCGAAATGCCCAACAACCTAACTGTAGTGTGCTTCCAAAATCATCTTGGCACGCTCGCTTGAAGGAACATAAAGGTGACCCAGGTGGCATAACATGGCGTCTAAGAGGTGAAAATCTGGAACATGCTGACCCTCCAAGAGTGTCTAGTATGTGTGGCTAAATTTTGGGTCACTTTTATAGAGAAGTGGCCAATCAAAAGTCTCGTGCCCACAAGAGTTGAGCACGGTGGTTAATGTCATGATCGGTGGTCGACTGAGGCAATCTACAACATTATTGGTTATGCCCTTCTTATACTTGATATTCAAATGGAACTGTTGCAGGTATGTGGACCACTTTTGATGGTGATCATTCTATAATTTCCCTTGGGTCTGTATGAACTACAGGGGTCAGTGGTCTGTGTTGATGACCGTTTCCTTCCCCAAAATGTAATGCTTCCATTGTCGGTAGGCTTGCACAATGGAATACATCTCTTTGTCATAAGTGGGATACTTCCGAAATGTGTCTGAAAGTGTCTCACCATGATATGCCACTGGATGACCATCTTGAGTAAGGACTGACCCAATAGCATAGTCAAATGCATTTGTCTCTACCTTAAATGGTTGTTGCAAGTCTGGTAATGCGAGCACTGGTGCCAAGCAGAGGTGATCTTTCAACTCTGTTAATGCCTTCTGTTGAGATTCAGATGAAAAGAATTTTACATTCGCTCCTCCCTTGGTGACTTAACTCAGGGGCCAAGTGATATGAGAAAATCCCAACACGAACTTGCGGTAGAAGTTGGAAAGACCTATAAAGCTGCGAAGCTCTGTGAGAGTGGTTGGAGATGGTCAATCCTAAATGACTTGGATCTTGGTTGGATCCACATGCACCCCTTGTTCATCAATAATGTACCCCAGATACTGAACCTGGGTCATGCCAAAAGTGCATTTCTCCAAATTGGCACATAACTTGTGTTGCGCAGTGTTTAGAGAACCTGTCAGATGTGGTGGTGGTGCTCTTACCAACTGTTAGCGCTTGAAATTTCACCTCAGGCTGAGAAAGGTAAACTCCAAGGCAACATCAAACCACTTAGCCTCGTAGCTAGCCCTACGGGGCAAGAGAGGGCTCTCTCCGGTCTATCTCGGTAAAGATCTTCAATGGGTGAGATGACCAATAGCGAAACACTGATTTTAGGCTAGTAAACTGATCAAGAGGTTTAATTTTGAATTTTTAATGTTTTGGTGGAAAATTGGGGAATGGCAATTTTGGGTGCGGGGATTGGACACAGTTTCTGCAGGGGGTTCTTTGGGGCGAGGTAGGAAACAGTATTGATGCCTTTGATAGAGGTCGATGGATGAGAATGACTGGTGAGGAGTTAGGGAGAGCAAGCAATAACCTTGAATTCCCCTTAAACAGTCAAAAACATTGACATTAAGCAAACTTAAAAGCAGAGCATGACAGTCATGAATTCTACTTTAACACTTCATTTGCCTAATTAGCAGAAAGAAAAGTAAGGAAATGATTCACATAACACATTTACAAGTACAAAAGAGAAACACACCATCAATACATGTGACCACAATAATCCCAAAAAGGACTGCAAAACCCTGGTCTTTCTTCCTTTGCCAAAACTGCAGAGATACAATGAATAATACAATAGTAGCTTCTCCCTCAAGAGTCCAACCATGAAAATGACCAAGAAAGTACATAATATAGGAAATCTAACATATTTCCTTGCCTCTAGGGGTCGAGCTCATCCTTCTAGGAGCTGTTTCAACCAATTCTAAACTGAGCACTAAAATCTAGGCAGTGAAAACAACTTGCCTCTATAAGCTAGGAAACCAATTCATTCATTAAATGTTTGTTATTTCATGAATGAATCTTCTAGAATAGGTAAATAAGTGTCATGTCAACATTAAAATACATTAATTACATCAAAGAGGGTGAAAAATCCCATCACAAGTCAAAACTGGTCAAAGCTGGGCGAATTCCTGAGCTGTAGATGAATTCCTGTGCAAACTGCCTGATGGGTCGCGCGCAATTCCTAGACGGGTCGCGCGCCTTTGGAGGCACTTCCAGGCGTCCAAATGAGGCAAAAGTGGGCTTGTTGGAAAGGTCTAGATGTCTACTTTCCAACCCAAGTGGAATTTCTGAATTTGGTTGTCATTTGCCCCTTCAAAATTGCAATCTCCCAAGACTGCTTCCTGTGTGTCAAAAATGTGGCAGAAAGTCATTTTTTGCTTGTTTTTTGACTTTCTGAAGGCCCAAAACTTGGTGAAATTTCTTAGTAATGGCTGAGCAAGTGTAAATTTCCATGACAAATCCAGAAATGCTGAGTTTTTTCAAAATGGAGTTGCCAAACGAAAGGGTCGCGCGCCGTCAGGGAGGAAAACCTGTTTTTTGCCAGAAAAATAAAAAATGACCCAAAATACTCAAAAAATTTTGGAATTTGTGCTAGAGTTGAGTTATTTAGTATCATGCTCCTTCAAAGAAGCCTCAACCAAGATGTGGAGAGGGTCGGCCCTTTTCCTTCGTTTTTGTGCTTTGGCCAACTGTCTTTGGAGCACTTTCATTCTTGCCTTGCATACGTGCATCCGCGCCCAATAATGATTTTTCATGTTCCTGAGCAAGTCCTTATCTTGGTTGGCCTTGGCCAGAAACCTCTCCCAATGAGCATTGACCTGGAGAAGCATAGCCTCTCGCTCAAAAATCTGCTGTTTCAACTTTTCGAGATGCTGTTTCAAGGGGACAAATAACACAAGGGAAATGTTAGGGAAGGGAGACTTCGAAGGGAAATTGGGAAAAACATATGAAATAGGGAGTTAAGGGATGGAATCATGATATATACCCCATCACATATTTATGATTTGCAAAGGCTAGGTAGGGTTTAGTTTGAGATTCTTGAGTTTTAGGGATAGGGGTAGGGTTTAGGGCTTTTGGTATTTTTTGGTAGGGAGAATGAGTAAAATGATGAGGGAAATAGGATGTAGGGAAAAAGTGGGGGTGAAAAGGATAACCTTGAAAACAACAAGACAAATCCTAGCTCAACCAACACTTTGACCTTCTTGAGAAAATATGCATTGGATTCATTATTTCAAAATGATTGGCTTAAACAACATTCACATGCTTTTCAAACTTTGGCAAACAATGTATTTTCATGAGGAGAGGCCTACCTGCAAGCTTGAAAAATTCCGGGGTCGTTTGGCAGCTCGCTGGCAAATTTCTGTGGAGAAATCCCCAACGGGTCACGCGCACTGCCCAACGGGTCGCGCGCCCTCAATTGGTCGCGCCTGTGTAATTTTTGCACTGGCGAAGGCACTCTGATGGGTCGCGCTCACCTGACGGGTCGCGCGCTAGTCTCGACGAGTCGCGCGCTTTTGCAGGAGGCTTTTGGAGGCCTTCCCGGTGTTAGAATTGGGTGCAGGATAGCTTGTTGGAAATGTATTTAAGTCTACTTTCCAACCCAAGTGGAATTTATTAATTTAGAGTTAATTTGCCCTGTTAAAAATCAAATCTCCCAAGACTGGTCAAAAAGTGCCAAATGAGGCTGCCTCAAGGAAGAGTGATGTTTCAGTCAACTTTTGAATGCCTTCCTCAACCCCAAATTGAGCTCATGATAGCTCATTGGAAAGATATTTGTGTCTAGTTATCATTTTACCCATCAAGAAAATCATTTGGCCAACCAAGCTAGGAGAAAACTTGATTTTCCCAAGGTCACTACAGAGGTGTCTTCGATTCTCCTGAGGCAACGGTATTCTTGACATTTCTCTCAAACCATGACACCTGTGCAAAAAGTGAAGGGGGTTTTTATTTTTTGGCATGTTTTGGACAAAAGCCTCTCTCAGTTTCCCAAAATTCATCTTTTATTTCTCTGAAACATCTTTCGAGTGAAACTTGTCCCGATGTGTGAAATAAGGAATTTTGTCGAAATGAAGAGAAATGAAGGGGATAAGGGGCTTCTAAATTCTTGGGGAAATTTTTGGAAGTGGGGAGGGATGTTAGGAAGCAGGGGAAAGTGGAATCTCAGAGATCGAGTGAGGGGAAGGGGTTCAAAAGGGAAAAACACAGGCCCAACCTAGAAAATTGCCAAGTTGTAGCTAGAAACTAGGGTTTGTGCGAAAATGAGGAATTTGGGGAATCTCAGTGATGGGAAGCATTTGGTAAGGTACTTTAAGGATAGGGGAAGGTGTATGAACATCAGGATACAAGTTTTGCCGATGATTTGACCGTCCAAGAGAAATTGGCTGCAAAACCCTAGGGGAGGGAAATGACCTTACTTAGGCGCAACTGAAGCATGGACAAGGTGTACAAAGACTCATTAGACACTGAGATGATAATGAAAACCCTATGAATGATGATAGACTCAGCTGAATTATGACATGGACCGCCATTTGGGCAACTTTGAGAAGAGTGACAGCAAACCCTAGACCTAATGCCTAGTGACCAAATTTTGTTTGAAGACTCACTGAAATGACAAAATTTGACCTTGACACTTCAAAATCACTTTGTAAGAGCACATTTGATCACTGGAGGAAGGCTGGAAAGACTGACACTAACACCAACTATGGCTGAAGATTAGGATGTCGTCCAAGTATAACACTACAAATGAGCTGGTGAATGGCCGTAATATGTCGTCCATTAGCCTCATGAAGGTTGTAGGATCATTCGTCAATCTGAAAGGCATAACCAACCATTCGAAAAGGCCCTCCTTGGCTTTGAAGGCAGTATTCCACACATCGGAGGGTTGACTGGTACCTGGTGATATCCTGACTTCAAATTGATTTTACTGAAATATTTTACCCCCTTCAGTTGGTCTAGGAGGTCATCAATCCGTGGGATCGGGTACCTATTATGGACAATGATCTTGTTCAACGCCCGATAGTCAATACAGAGTCTCCAAGTCCCATCCTTCTTCTGTACCAACACGATCGGGCTCCCATAGGGCGATGAAATTGGACAGATGTGACCTTTCTGCAGCAGCTCCTGAATCTACCTCTTGATTTCATCGTTCTCCATAATGGAGTGTCGATAGATTGGTCCATTGGGCGACGCACCTGGGGTCAGATTGATGGAATGCTTGACCTGGGAGTGCAGAGGAACCCCTACGGGGAATGTGAAGATATCATCGTACTCCTCCATGACCTTGTCCATCTGTAGTTGTTGTGCGGAGGGGCCCTGTCTAGAGGTCGTGGCCACCATCTTCTTCTTTCCTCGAGGGCGTATCATCAGGAAAACAAATTTCCCGATTTTTGAAATGAGCTTACTGCATTGTTTTACAGTAACCAAAGAGATGGCGGTAGGCATTGCTACCTTCAGTATCTTGTACAACTTATTTCCCAAAGTAACAATAACAACACGGGGCCTTGATTCATACACAGTATGTCACTTCCATAAGTATGGTTGTCCTAATAATACATCACAAACATCAAGGGGAGAAACCTCACATAATACCTCATACGTGAAGGGCTTGATGTTGTATGGAAGGTGAAACTGATGTCTCATGCAAAGATCCCGTCCTTGGTGAAGCCACCTAATGGTGTATGGTTGTGGATGTGTCGTGGTCGGTAAGCCCAACCGCTTCATGACCTATGCCGAAATGAGGTTCTTTTTGCTCTTGCTGTAGACAATGAACTGTAGTGGGGAGCCCTTTACCCACATCTAGGAGTGGAAGAGACGCTCCTCGTCCTCTGGATCTTCAGGTTCCTCCTTTTGGATCTTCGGGTTCCTCCTTCTAGATCATTGTGGTGGCAACAGTGGCATTGGGCTTCGCATTGATAATATGCTTCCCTTTGTCATTCCCCTTGTTGGGTTCTGACTCAGAGTTGAAACATCCATCTGATTCTGAAACCTTTAGCTCGGCCACCAGTGACTGCTTGGCCCGACACTCACTTTTTTTGTGAGTGGAGGTCTTATGGAACTCACACCACTTTCCCGTGTCCTTTTTCGGCTTTGCGACACTATTATTTGCTTGCAGCTTTGGCGGGTTGTCTTAGGCTGCCCCGCCTTGGCTTTGTCCTTTGTTCTATGGTTTGGGGGCACCTTTCCCTTGCTTTAGATTCGCACATCCAAAGTCTGGCTTCTTCTGTTTAAACTTTTGCTCGATCTTGACAGCATATCGGTATGTCGTGCTGAGCGAGGAGATGTTCAGAAATTCTATTTCTTCCTAGATGTACTTGTGCAGGTAGCCGTAGTGTTTGAGTACTAAATGCTGCTCCGAATCCTTGATACCCAACTTTGTGCAAAGGGTATGGAAAATATTGGTAAACTCTGGCACGTCTTGGTCCCTTCCCTGCCGCAACGTGGTCCACTTTATGTATTGATCCTCATAGCTTTTGACAGGGTAGTACTACTCCTTGATGGCAGTCCGGAATGAATTCCAAGTGGGTGCGACTAAAAACAGTGAGGTTGTACTTTCACCCTTCTGCTTGTAGTATGTTTCCCACCAGTCCATGACGTGTGGGGCGGCTTTGAGAAGAGCGAAAGTAATCTTTTCCCAGCGAGAAAAATCATGAACAGAAAAATACCCTTCTAATAGATTTAATAATTTATCTATGGCATCTGCATCTATCTGACCCTCAAATATGGGAATGTCAAAGTTAACTTGTACCTTAAAGTGTGTGGCGCTTCCAGAGTAGCTGCTGGAAGTAGATGTGTCGCCCCTGGGTAGCCGCTGAAGGATCTGGTAAAAGTTGTCCATCATCGCGTTCCTTTGTCGTTCGAGGGCCTCTTCAAGCAAAATTTTGATAGGATCTCCTGCCCCCTCATCTTTCTTTTCATTCACCATGGGAGGCTGTCAGGATTTGTGAGACTGGTCTTTAAAAGGTTCGACCAGTTCAAGCCCTAACTCCTTATATCCCGACCTCGTTAGGGACATGCAAAGAAAGACAGAGAAAGAGCAGGCCGTTCTAATACCACTGATCCGAATTTAAAAAGAAACACAACAAATTACAGATATAACCATACATATAGAGATGCAACGTAAATAATACTTCATTTCATTACTGTAAAATACTAAAATATGCTTACAAACAGAAATGGAAATAAACTAACTAGGGCAATGGTAGCTTATCTCTGAGAAGATATGTGGCGGCTGCATGCCTCTCAACTGTCTTACAATGAGGCTCGAAGGCCTATTTATTGTTGAGAAACAATGGAAAACCCTAAACATCCAAAAACCTAACCCTAGAAGATGAAACACCAAACTGTCAGCCCCGTTTGGGTAAATTGGTACATCAACTTCCCAGGGTCGTAACTTTGACAAACGATCTTCGTTTGACGCACACAAAATCTCGTTAGAAAGATATATCTGAGAACTACAACTTTGGTAAGAGTAATATGGGTCCATGAATGGACCCATATTGCTCCCAGTTTTCCCAAAAAACATCGTTTAGGGCCTCAAAAGGGCTACGAAAGTTCAGGACCCGAGAAAAAGCTAAAAATAGTAAACCGTGCTACAATTAAGGAAACTGAAAGGCTAAAAGAAACAATGGTGGGGGTCCAAGTGGACTTGGCAGATGGCCACCAATATCCACCTAGATCATTCCTCCCCCCTTAGGAAGAAATGGTCCCCATTGCGTTGAGTTCCTCCATGAGATGAGGAAACTTCTGCTGAACTTGGTCCCTGCTGAGCCACTTTCCCTAGTGAAGGAGTTGGCCTGCTTTTACAACTCGATACAGTTGGATATTCTGCTGGCGAGTGTGCTTGATCTGTGTGTCCATGATCTGATCAGTTGCAGCTTGTCCCATGCAATCTGGATTTAACTCTGTGGGTGTGAGCTGTTCTACAATGTTGGATGTGTCTAGTAATGGTGGAAAGTATGGTCGAAGGTGGTCCACATTAAACACTGGGTGTAAGCCAAGGAATGAGGGAATGTTGAGCTCAAATGCATTATCTCCTGCAGCCTTGGTAATGGTGTAAGGACCATATCGAAGTGGTCTGAGTTTCTGATAGGCTCCGGTAAGGCGTTCCTTTTGCAAATGCAACGAGACTCTTTCGCCCACCTGAAACTTGTGTGGCACCCGATGTTGATCATGTTGCTACTTGTACTTGGCATTTGATTTCTCTAGAATGTCATGGACTTGCTAGCGAATATGTTGGATGTGCTCAATGAAGTTGTTTTCTTTATCTATTTCGGACTGGACATGAGCCGAATATGTGTGAGTAGTTGCAAATGGCATGGCCACATCAACGGGACATAGTGGTTGGAATCCCAAGCCCACCTGAAAAGTGTTGTGGCCAGTCGAGCTGTGGAGAGTCTGATTTTAGCTATGCTGAACATAGGGGAGGCTCTCATCCCTTGTGGGTGGATGCTTTGAGTTGTACATGAGCAGAATGTGTGCGATCATCCTGTTGACAACCTCTGTCTAGCCATCAGTTTGAGGATGGAAGGATGTGGACTTAGTGAGTTTGGTATCCAGCATCGACCAGAGACTGGACCAAAATGTATTGAGGAACCTGTTGTCCTGATCTAAGATGATAGACTGTGGGATCCCAAAGTGTACCCACACTTGTTAAAATAAGAGTTTAGCAGTGGCTTCTGCTGTGATATTCTTCTTGCAGGCTGCCATAATGGCCATCTTCGAGAACCTGTCGATGACGACAAAAACACAGTCATTTCCATGCTTAGTAGAAGGAAGGCCCGACATGTAATCCATGAAGATGGATTCCCAAGGTCGACTAGGGGTAGGTCGCAGGGTATCGAGGCCTTTCTTCTTGATGGTCGGTTTGTCAATGGCACAGGAAATGCATGATCTGATGTACTTCCCAACATCCTGTCAAAGATTCGGCCAATAGAAATACTTCTATAGTACTGCCACCATTTTCTCGACCCCGAAATGCCTAACAACGTGACTGTGGTGTGCTTCGCAAATCATCTTGACACACTCACTTGAAGGAACACAAAGGTGACCCAGGTGGCATAACATGGCATCTTGGAGGTGAAAATCTAGAACATGCTGACCCTCTAAGAGTGTTTGGTATGTGTGGCCGAATTCTGGGTCGCTTTTGTAGAGAAGTGGCCAATCAGAAGTCTCGTGCCCACAAGAGTTGAGCATGGTGGTTAATGCCATGATCAGTGGTCGATTGAGGCAATCTGCAACATTATTGGTGCTGCCCTTCTTATACTTGATATTCGAATGGAACTGTTGCAGGTATGTGGACCACTTCTGATGGCGATCATTCTGTAATTTCCCTTGGGTTCGTATGAACTACAGGGGTCGGTGGTTTGTGTGGATGACCATTTCCTTCCCCAAAATGTAATGCTTCCATTATTGGTAGGCCTACACAATGGAATACATATCTTTGTCATAAGTGAGATACTTCTGGAATGTGTCTAGAAGTGTCTCATTGTGATATGCCACTGGATGCCCATGTTGAGTAAGGACTGCCCTAATAGCATAGTCAGAGGCATCTGTCTCGACCTTAAATAGTTGTTGCAAGTCTGGTAATGCGAGCACTGGTGCTGAGCAGAGGCGATCTTTCAACTCTGTGAATGCCTTCTTTTAAGATCCAGACCAAAAGAATTCTGCTTTTGCTCCTCCCTCGGTGACTTGACTCAAGGGCCAAGTGATATGAGAAAATCCCAACACAAACCTACGGTAAAAGTTGGCAAGACCTAGAAAGCTGCGGAGCTCCGTCAAAGTGGTTGGAGATGGCCAATCCCAAATGACTTGGATCTTGGCTGGATCCACATGCACCCCCCGTTCATCAATAATGTATCCCAGATACTGAACTTGGGTCATGCCAAAAGTGCATTTCTCCAAATTGGCACATAACTTGTGTTGCTGCAATGTTTGGATAACCTCTCGGATGTGGTGGAGGTGCTCTTCCCAACTCTGGCTAAAGATTAGGATGTCATCCAAGTACACCACTACAAATGAGTTGGTGAATGGTCGTAATATGTTGTCCATTAGCCTCATGAAGGTTGCAGGAGCATTCGTCAATCAAAAAGGCATAACCAACCATTTGAAAAGGCCCTCCTTGGCTTTGAAGGTAGTCTTCCACACATCGGAGCGTTCGATTGGTACCTGGTGATATCCTGACTTCAAATAGATCTTGCTGAAATATTTTGCCCCCTTCAGTTGGTCCAAGAGGTCACAATCCGTGGGATCAGGTACCTATTACGAACAGTGATCTTTTTCAACGCCCGATAGTCAATACATAGTCTCCAAGTCCCATCCTTCTTCTGTACCAACACGATCGGGCTCCCACAAGGCGCTAAACTCGGACGGATGTGACCTTTTTGTAGCAGCTCTTGAATCTGCCTCTTGATTTCATCATTCTCCAGAATGGAGCACCGATAGATTGGTTCGTTGGGTAGCGGCGCACCTGGGGTTAGATAGATGGAGTGCTTGACCTGATAGTATAGAGGAACCCCTACGGGGGATGTGAAGATGTCCTCGTACTCCTCCACAACCTTGTCCATCTGTAGTTGTTGTGCAGAGGGGCCCTGTTTGGAGGTCGTGGCCACCGTCTTCTTCTTTCCTTGAGGGTGTATCATTAGGAAAACAAATTTCCCAGTTTTGGAAATGAGCTTACCGCATTGTTTTGCAGTAACCAAAGAGATGGCAGTAGGCGTTGCTACCTCTGGTATCCTGTACAACTTATTTCGCAAAGTAACAATAATAGCACGGGGCCTTAATTCATACACAGCATGTCGCTTCCATAAGTATGGTTTTCCTAATAATACATCACAAACATCAAGGGTAGCAACGTCACACAATACCCCATTCGTGAAGGGCTTGATGTTGTATGGAAGGCGACATTGTTCACTCATGCGAAGATCTCATCCTTGGTGAAGCCACCCGATGGTGTACGGTTGTGGATGTGCTGTGGTTGGCAAGCCCAGCGGCTTCACGACCTCTGCCAAAATGAGGTTCTTTTAGCTCCCACTGTAAAAAATGAACTATAGTGGGGATCCCTTTACCCACATCTGGGAGTGGAAGAGATGCTCCTCCTCCTCTAGATCTTCGGGTTCCTCCTTCTGGATCTTCGTGGTGGTAATGATGGTGTTGGGCTCTGCATCGATAATCTACATCTCTTTGTCATTCCCCTTGTCGGGTTCTGACTCAGAGTCGGAACATGCATCTAATTTTGAAACCTTTAGCTCGACAACTAGTGACTGCTTGGCCTGACACTCACTTTTTTTGTGAGTGGAGCTCTTATGGAACTCACACTACTTTCCCGTGTCCTATTTCAGCTTCGCGACATTGTTCTTTGCTTGCACCTTTAGCGGGTTGTCTGGGCCACCCCGCCTTGGCTTTGTCCTTTGTTTTGTAGTTTTGGGGCACCTTTCCCTTGCTTCAGATTCACACTATTAGAGTCGGTCTAGTAGCCCTCCATCAACGATCAAAGCTCTTTGCATTTGCATAAGTAGGTGTCTCATCAATGTCATCTTATTGCATTCCATTAGGCATGCCATAACCCCGATGGAGGAGCTGGTGTCTTTATTCCCCTCTTGGTACTGCTGGATCAAGTTGTTTCAGTCATTAAACTATTTCAAGGTTATTTGTCTTGTCTTGAGGTCAAAATTTCTAGGTCTAGGGTTTTGGTCAAATTTATCTTCAAGGTCATGTCTCTGAAGGTCAATAAGTGCCCAGCAAGCCAGAGGGATGATTTTCAAAGTATTTATTCGAAAGATTCTATCTTGTGCAGCGAATTTTCACCTCGGATTTAAAAACCCTGTTTTTAAAGCCAAGGTCATTTCTCAAAATTTTGTAAAAATTGTAAAAATTCAAAATGATTCAAAGGACAGCATACAACCCTGGCTCCCTTGCCAGGACCCCTCAGAAGCTATCCCTGCAGAAAATTATCAAGGAAAACATCAATTCAACCAATTTCAGGATAAAAGGAAACCAAAAAGTCAGCAGCATTCAAAGTTTAAAAAGTGTCATGAAAAACTTTAGAAAGTGGGTTGTGACATGAAATTTATTCAAAGCAAGGCTATAAAGGCTCTATTTCCCTCCATCAAAGCTTCATTGTGCATCCAAGTGATAGAGAAATCAGTTGCAAGAGCGTTTGAGTGAATTCGGTAAGTTTGGGAGACGCGCGACCCGTCGAGACTGGCGCGCGACCCGTCAGGGCACCTCTACCAGTGCAAATTCTATACGGGCGCGCGCGACTTGTTGGGTGAGGCGCGCGACCCATCATCGTTCCCTCTACACAAAACCGCCAGCAAGCTGCCAAGGAACCACAAGTTGCTAAATTTTGCAAGGTAGGCCCTCAATCATAAAAAATTATTGCTTGCTACAGTTCAAGAAGATCATGATTGTATTTTTAAAGGTCTTCATTTTGCAAGTAAAAGTCTGCATTGTGCTTTTGGGCTTGAAGTTGTCAAAATTGCTAGGGTTTATTATTCTGTTTTGAGGTATCCCTTTTTCTTTCCTATTGTCCACCTCCCATTACATATTCCTTATCATTTTATTTAAATTTCCCTTCCAAATTTGCTAAGAGCCTTAAACCCTACCCCTCTCCCTAAGAAATCAAAAAATTAAAACCCAAACCCTACCTCCCATAACATCCTTGTAAGTAAAATTGTATAATGAGTATATGCAATGGTTTTTCCCCTAAACTCCCTGTTTCATTATTATTCCTAATTTCCCTTTAAAGTGTCCCTTCCCTAACATTTCCCTTGTGCTACTTGTCCCCTTAAAACAGCATTTTAATCAGCAGTTTTCAAAGCAGAAACAGCAGTACATTTCAGCCACTTTGCTCCTAAAACAATGTCAGAAACCGAAACCAATTATGAGCAAAGTGATGACCATGAGTCAGCTTCAGAGTTTGAGGTACAGAGGAGACCTCACAAGGGTGGAAAGAGCGGTCATCATAGGAGAGAGGAGCCCACTTCTTTGACCGATTTGCAGGCTTGTCCAATTGCAGTCTCATGTTTCCGTTATATGTCTTGTTATGAGTTTTGCGAGAGAATCTCTCAGATTCAGCATCACAGGGAGTTGGCTCGCTTGTTTGTTTTGCATTTGCATGATGGGCATGTGAACCTTGCAGGGGTGGATTTTACATTGACACCTGAGATGATTGCTCAAGCAACAGGGATACCAAATGTTGGAGAAGTGTGGAACAAGCGCAAAATATTGGACAATGTTCAGTTTGAGCCTTACATTAAACCTGCATTTATGAGACAAGTGACGGGTGTATTTCCTTTCAGATTTTTGAGGAATGAGTATGCTCCATTGATGAGGTTTATCATGCACTATTTCACCTGTGAGGGCAGATTTTCACTTGTGTATTCATATCATATTCGCTTATTGATGCATTTCACACAGGTACGGATGATGAACTTCCCGGTTTTCTTGTGCCAGAATATTGAGAGGATGGTGCCTTTGATGCAGAGGAAGAGCCCAGCACAACAATATAGGAGCCTCTATCATTATGGTTTGATTCAGCTTGTGGTCATACATCAGTTGGCACAGCAGGGCATCCCATGGGAAGAGTTTATCTCTCATGAGTTTTTCACAGCACCACTACCACATCCTGAGATTGTTCATGAGGAGGGAGCACCATCACAGCAGCATGATATCCATGAGACTAGACATGTCAGCTCTCCTCCATTGGTCACTTATCAGAGAGGCCACAGGGCCTTATTTGCAGCAGCTCGTCGAGTATTTTCTCCACACCAGGTGGAAGGGGTCTCGCCTTCTTCATCAGCACCACGAGTGTTATCTCCACATCAGGTGGAAGGGGCCTCGTCTCCGACAGCAGCACAGGTATCAAAGAGGGGCAAACAGCCCAGGATTGATGAGGGGCCATCAGGTATTCCAGACATAGAGGTGGTTGAACTTGATATTAGTTCTCCTAGCCTAGAGTCAAAGGAGATCATTCAGCATCTAAGAGCTGAAAATGATTCACTGCAGCGAAGATTGGAAGGGGCACAATGGACGATCACCTATTTAGAGCAGCGTAACAAGCAGTTGGAGGATGAGCACAATCTTGATGAGTTGCGGAGGATTCATGAGGACCGCAACTTGGCTCGAAAGAGACCCGGCGATTTGGTACCTGTTGAGCGAGAGGCTATGCTTCTCCAGGTCAATGCTCATTTGGAGAGGTTGCTGGCCAAGGCCAACCAAGATAAGGACTTGCTCAGGAATATGAAAAATCATTATTGGGCGCGGATGCATGTATGCAAGGCGAAAATGAAAGTGCTCCAAAGGAAGTTGGCCAAAGCACAAAAACGAAGGAAAAGGCCCGACCCCCTTCACATCTTGGCTGAGGCTTCTTTGAAGGAGCATGATACTAAATAACTCAACTCCAGCACAAATTCCAAAAAATTTTGAGTATTTTGGGTCATTTTTTATTTTTTTGGCAAAAAACAGGTTTTCCTCCGCGACCCTTTCGTTTGGCAACTCCATTTTGGAAAAACTCAGCATTTCTTGATTTGTCATGGAAAGTTACACTTGCTCAGCCATTACTAGGAAATTTCATCAAGTTTTGGGCCTTCAAAAAGTCAAAAAACAAGCAAAAAATGACTTTCTGCCACATTTTTGACACACAGGAAGCAGTCTTGGGAGATTGCAATTTTGGAGGGGCAAATGACAACCAAATTCAGAAATTCCACTTGGGTTGGAAAGTAGACATCCATACCTTTCCAACAAGCTCACTTTTGCCTCATTTGGACACCTGAAAGTGCCTAAAAAGTGCCTCCAAAGGCGCGCTACCCATCCAGGGATTGCGCGCGACCCATCAGGCAATTTTCACAATTTTTCACTTACAGCTCATGGATTCGCCCAGCTATTACTAGTTTTGACTTTTGATGGGATTTTTCACCCTCTTTGATGTAATTTATTTACTTTCATGTTGATATGACACTTATTTACCTATTCTAGAAGATTCATTCATGAAATAGCATGCATTTAATGAATGAATTGGTTTCCTAGCTTATAGAGGCAAGTTGTTTTGATTGCCTAATTTTCAGTGCTTAGTTTAGAATTGGTTGAAACAGCTCCTAGGATAGTGAGCTCGACCCCTAGAGGCAGGGAAAGATGTTAGATGGCCTATATTATGTACTTTCTTGCTCATTTTCATGGTTGGACTCTTGAGGGAGAAGCTCTTATTGTATTACTCACTGTATCTCTGCAATTTTTGGCAAAGGAAGACCAGGGTTTTGCAGTCCTTTTTGGGATTCTTGTGGTCACATGTATTGATGGTGTATTTCTCTTTGTACTTGTAAGTGTGTTATGTGAATCATTTCCTTACTTTTCTTTCTGCTAATTAGGCAAATGAAGTGTTAAAGTAGAATTCATGACTGTCATGCTTTGCTTTTAAGTTTGCTTAATATCAATGTTTTCGACTGTTTAAGGGGAATTCAAGGTTATTGCTTGCTCTCCTTAACTCCTCACCGGTCATTCTCATCCATTCACCTCTATCAAAGGCATCAATACTGTTTCCTACCTCGCCCCAAAGAACCCCCTGCAGAAACTGTGTCCAATCCTCGCACCCAAAATTGCCATTCCCCAATTTTCCACCAAAACATTAAAAATTCCAAATCAAACCTCTTGATCAGTTTACTAGCCTAAAATCAGTGTTTCCCTATTGGTCATCTCGCCCATTGAATATCTTTACCAAGATAGACCGGAGAGAGCCCTCTCCTGCCCCGTAGGGCTAGCTACGAGGCTAAGTGGTTTGATGTTGCCTTGAGGTTTACCTTTCTCAGCCTGAGGTGAAATTTCGAGCGCTAACACACACATCCAAAGTCTCGCTTCTTTTGTTTAAACTTTTGCTCGATCTTGACGGCATATCGATATGCTGTGCCAAGCGAGGAGATGTTCAGGAATTCTATTTCTTCCTGGATGTACTTGTGTAGGAAGCCACAGTATTTGAGTACCAAATGCTGCTTCGAATCCTTGATACCCAACTTTGTGCGAAGGGTATGGAAAGTATTGGTAAACTCTGACACGTCTTGGTCCCTTCCTACCCGCAGCGTGGTCCACTTTATGTATTGATCCTCATAGCTTCTGATAGGGTAGTACTGCTCCTTGATGGCAGTCCGGAATGAATTCCAAGTGGGTGCAGCTGAAAACAGTGAGGCCGTACTTTCATCCTTCTACTCGCAGTAGGTTTCCCACCAGTCCTTGACGTGGGGGGCGGCTTTGAGAAGAGCGAAAGTAATCTTTTCCCTGGCCGGAAAAATCATGAACAGAAAAAATACGCTTCTAGCATATTTAACCATTTATCTACGGTGTCTGCATTTATCTGACCCTCAAATATGGGAATCTCAAAGTTAACTTGTACCTTGAAGGGTGTGGCGCTTCCAGAGTAGCTGCTGGAGGTAGATGTGTCGCCCCTGGGTAGCCGCTAAAGGATCTCGGCAAAGTTGTCCATTGTCGCATTCCTTTGTCGCTCGAGGGCCTCTTCGAGCAAAATTTTGATAGGATCTCCTGCCCCCTTGTCTTTCTTTTCATCCGCCATGGGAGGCCGTCGGGATTTGTGAGGCTGGTCTTGCAAAGGTTCGACCAATTCAAGCCCTAACTCCTTATATCCCGACCTCATTGGGGACATGCAAAGAAAGACAGAGAAAGAGCAGACCGCTCTGATACCACTAATTAGGATTTAAACAAAAACATAACAAATTACAGATATAACCATACATATAGAGATGCAACATAAATAATACTTCATTTCATTACTGTAAATACTAAAATATGCTTACAAATAGAAATGGAAATAAATTAGCTAGGGCAATGGTAGCTTATGTCTGAGAAGATATGTGGCAGCTACATGCCTCTGGACTATCTTACAATGAGGCTCGAAGGCCTATTTATTATTGAGAAACAATGGAAAACCATAAACATCCAAAAACCTAACCCTAGAAGATGAAACACCAAATTGTGGGCCCCGTTTGGGTAAATTGGTACATCAACTTCCCGGGGTCATAACTTTGGCATACGATCTTCGTTTGACGCGCACAATATCTCGTTAGAAAGATTTATCCCAGAACTGCAACTTTGGGAAGAGCAACATCGGATCATGGAACCACATTGTTCCTAATTTTCCCAAAAAAGGTCGTTTAGGGCCTCAAAACGGCTTCGGAAGTTCAAGACTCGAAAAACTGCTAAAAATAGTAAACTTTGCTACAATTAAGGAAACTGAAAGGCTGAAAGAAACAATGGTGGGGGTCCAAGTGGACTTGACGGGTGGCCACCAATATCCACCTGGATCATTTCCACATCCTTATTTACCCATCCTAATGCATATGCTCTTGGATTATCATGGACTTCTAATCCCAATTTGTTGACCAACTCTACTATAATAAGATTTTCCTTTGATCCTAAGTTGAACAGAGCATCAATCTTTGTCTTCTTGACTTGTATCCTTACATGGAAGAGTATGGTCTTTTCATTCTCTCCTTGTTTCCAAAGGCTACTCAGATTCACCTCCTTTTGCAATGATGTACAAATGATATTACCATCCACTTGTGAGTTACTTTCAACCTAGTTGCTCAAATCAATGGCCATGATATTCTTCTTCTTTGCATATTTCTCTCTGTTCTTTGAGTTAAACTCTAGATGCAACTTCCAACACTTATCCTCTCTATTATTGTTAATGTTGTAGTAGTTGTTGGGATATTTACATTGGTGTGTCATGGTAACTTTCTTTTATCTTTCCCCCTTTCCACTTCTTCTTCCCCTCCTTAGAAGAGTCTTGGTGCTCTTTTTTCTTTGACCCACTTGATTGCCCTTTTTTTTACCTATGTTCTCCAAGTGTTGTGCTTGTACACAAGCCTTGTCCACCAGTCTATGTTTGAACAACATCACTTGCTTTTGTAGATGGCTATGCAGACCCCCCATATACTTGAGGAATATGTGTGGGTTCTTTGGGGAGATGCCCAACATTATGTCCATGTTTCTAAATTTTGTGGTGTAGTCATATACAATTTTCCCCTACTTATGCCTGAAGTAATGCCATTGGGTCCACTAGTCCTCGACATATCCACTGGGTAAAAATTTGACTTTGTGAGGGTTCTGAAATCCTCCCACTTAGACACTAGAGGATATCCCTCCAACCTAAAGCTCTTCATGTGGCTTTCCCACCAAGTTAGGGAATGACCCTTTAATTTAGCCAAGCAAACAAAATCACTTGTTCTTCCTCTATATGATGAATACTAAAATAAACTTCTAATTGCTACAACTAGTGATTTAACTTCAGAGCATCGATCTCACCTTTATTCCATTTGATATTGATCTTTGCTTCCATTTTGAATAAGGACTATGAATGGTTCATGGCACTCAAACTGGGTTGTTCCTTTTTGGGTTTTTCCTCAAATTCCCTCTCTGGTTCTTCCCCATGTGTCAATTTCCCCTTTAATTCGACCTCTGCATTAGAACCTCCATCTTATCAGAATACCCCAAGCTTATTTGTCAAGGCCACCATGAGGAGGCTCACATTATGGTTTATATCTATGACTTGTGCTTTGAGCCGCACAAACCTCTCCTCTTAAGGATCTTGAGGGTTATTCAGAAATACATTGGCCATGACTGGGCTTTATGACTTTCGACTTAACCAATTTGGATCCCTTGAAATTCCCCACAACATACCCAAATAAACATGCTTTGATATCAAAATGATATATAAACTACCATGGATATTCCAATGGACAATTTGTCACAATAGATCTGATGAAATTACACCTAAATCTAAAATCTACACTATGAGGGTTAATTTATACTTAGATTTCTAGATTCGTTAATTATTGTGTTATTCTTATGTATGGACTAGATAGAAACTAGAGAACAACAAAATAAAACTCACAAATCACAATTAACCTAAGATGTTACTTGGGGAAACCCATTTGGGAGAAAACCCAGTTGGAAAGTGAGGTCCTTCTGCTCTCCTTCTCTAAATGGAAATGGATGCAAGTACAAAGAAGTGAGATCTATGGCCCATGGGCTACTACAATTCACAAACCATCTTTATTTTATCTCTTCTTGTCCAGTATCGATTGCTCATCTATGGAACAAAATGCCATTGAATAGAAGGAACACCTTTTCCTCCTATTGGTATGATTATAACACAATCTGATAACTTACTAATGGTTAAGTTTGACTCCAACTCTTAACTAAAGTTACAATGTGGACCCTTATAAAGTCTTCTTCATCATTATCACGTGGCTAGCCATTTTCCCATGAATAATGGGGGCTAATTTGGCATATTTTCAAAATATGGTGTTCAAAACATGAAGGTCAACTTCCAAGCATCATAACTTTTGCATACAGACTCCAATTAAGGCAATTTTTATGTTGTTGGAAACTCATGTGTGTAGAATAGCCCTAAAGGTTTTGCACCTAAGCAAAAAAGTTTCACCCCTAAAAAATGTCATTTGATGCCTTAAACTGCTACAAGAAGTTTTCAGAGCCCAATCTTCCAAAACGAGACTCATTGATAAAAAATGGTCCTGTGAGTTGATTCCTCCACTTTTTCCACTCTAATAACTTTAATATGGATGAAAAATAATATAATGATCCAATCATGTTAGTTGATTCCTCCATTTTTCCACTCTAAAAACTTCAATATGTATGAAAAATAATATAATTATCTAATATAGATCAGAGATATAGAGGAAGACCTAACTATCTATCTCCTTGAGAGTTGAGACCTGCATATGGGTAATCCTTGATGGTAATGATCTGTCAATTCCACCAATGGAAGAAGTCATTAACAAATATTGCAAGTTTCACTTGACCTCCTCCAAGTTTACCCATGAGGTTTGCCCATATTGTCATTTGAGGCTCTCTTAGATGAGTGATGCATGTCGTACCCTATGGTAGAAGTGTCAAAACTCACTTGAAGAAAAAGGAACACAAGATGCTCCAAAAACCAAAGTTGTCCATTTTGCTCTATTAGCATTCACTCAACTGACTTTTCATAGTAGTGAGGAGGTCAGTGCTCCAGTCATACATAGTTGGACAGATACACTCCACTACTAAGAACATTTGTGGTCAAGATTCCTAGTGCAGTGAAGCAAATATCAAATCTAAAGGTATAATGAACAAGATAATCTTGATAATCAAACTCTCAATGTTGTTGATTGTTATGTGAGTAGCCACCTTCTGGGTACCTATTGCATGATAAATTTCTATATAGTCCTCGATCATAAGACCTCTACTAGTCTTACTATTTAGGCTCACTGCCTCTCCTCTTCTTGAGAGGCATGTGATAAAATAAATGTCCTCTAATGCATCGAGTCAATCAGGAATCAATCTTAATAAGGACTCCAATAGTCAATCAAAGTCTGCAACAAGAACCTCTTAGCTCGCATGTTGGGCATAATAAATATCATGAGTGATCCATAATCTCTAAGTACGACCATTGCCTCGAGATCTTCCATGACTAAATTATCCACTTCTTCATTATCACATTCTCTCCTTGTGATAGTCATCTTGAAAGCAAATCAAATTCGAGGGTTAAAGCTTTCATTTCCAAAGAGGGCATGAGCATATGCGCCTTTTATTATGAACATTTGTGTATATATGTGAATTTTCCTTTAGCAATTTGCGTATAGGATCGACCATACGCGTACCGATAACAAGGGAGTTGCATATGCACAAACCCCCTTTCAAAAATTAACATGTTTATCTCAATTTAGAGTAAAAAACGATTTGAATTGGATAGAATTGAAGAATTTTGAGTGAAATTACCTAAAACTCATGGAATCCCAACCGCTGGCCTATAATGCTCGAAATTTGTGAGCAAACTTTGGAGGAATTTTCTGCTACGAATACACTCCAAGGGGTAAAAACATGAATGAAGGGTAATTTTTTCAAATTTGTACTATTTAGCAAACTTATTAACCCACTTATATACAATTTATTATGCTTTTTCTTCATTTTTATTCAATAAGCAAATTTGCAACCCTAATTTTTAGTGTTTTACTTGGTTTTTTAAGTCTTTCCACTAAAGTTCATCACTTTGTGACATTTACCAACAATATTTAACCACAATGAGATCCATTGTGCAAGTGTTGTTTTCATAAATTCACATATAGGATAGGAATTCTACCTTGCATGATGCATTTTGACCTTATTGTCAATACCTCTCCATAGGATTGACCCACTATTTTTGACACCACCTTTCCACTTGTCCTTTTACGTGTCGTAACCTAGTTGTACAACCTACCTTCAAATGGGTATCTTAGTTAGCACCTCACTAGCAATTTGGTGCCCATGGCATGTTTAATTCTAAGGCTTGAGATTCCTCATTAGTTCCATCATAGCTTTGCATTTAAGCCACATACCTCTTCCTTGCTCCTATTATGACCTACACCTTAGAGGCTCCCAATGGTTAATTTGTATTATTACATTACATATCGATCACATTTTATTTTGGGCTCAATGCTAACTCTACCTTGCTCTTTTATGAGCCATCTACTTTTTCCTTCTCTTAAATAAAATCTTTGTATATATTGCTTTTCCTACTTGACACTCTTGTCCCTAGGGGGAACATTCCCTGAGTGTCCATATCCTACACGCATTCCCCTGCATTAAGCATAGGAATGTTTTAAGCACTCGAACTAATTTGCTTGTTCATGACACTCGTTTCCTCCATTGTATCAAAACATTATTTTATTCATTTTTGTGCTTTTTATAATATGAAAAAAGAAAATCAAATATTAATGAAAAAGAAAAAGGATGAGACGAGAAGAAAGTCTCTTTGTCTATGTGTGGCAACAATGTTAATCATGTCGCCCTTGAACAAAGCACCAAGTTAAGAGTCTTATCATCATCTGGTTGGTTTAATATGCCTTTAGGAAACAAAACCTTGTTTTTTGGCTTTATTTACTCCTCTAATTTATCTTCCAATCATATGGAGAGTTTTTTAATGCCACTTGCATCAAACATTTATACATTGTTCATTCTTGAGTTCACGTTGACCAAGTCACAAAACATGTCATGCTTATGTTCAAAGGAAGTCAGCTCTATGTCTGTAATTCTAAGGTATCTCATAACTCATTGTGTTGGCCACCTATGGTCGTCAAGTCACTTTATGTATTAACAATATCTTAGTTGTGTACTCGCGTCAACACGAAAGGTCCCCATTGACTTCCCGTTGATGTGTATGCTCTTATCAACTTTGACAAAATACTCTCAGAGTAAATCTAAAGTAGCACCCTGGCCCTATTTCCACCATTAATAGGTGACCTTGTGCATAACATCAATATTCATCATTAGTCATTGACTAGGTGGTTTCCCTTGTGTTTGATGCTAGCTTACCTTATCATAGATTGACATCATGTAGTATCTTCGTTTCCATTTGACCCTGTTAGTGGATTCTTTGCCTTTGTCAAAAGTTCTCATTATCGATTTTTATTCAGAGGGTATCTTTCTTGTGTTATTCCATTTGGTACATGCAAGATACATACTCATCTAAAATCAATTCATTATTTTGTCTGAGTTCTTACAAATTATTGGCCTTCTGGTTACACTTACATTATTTGATGGGGAATAGTCTATTGCTGATCCAGGTGGATATTGGTGGCCACCCGCCTATTCCACTTGGACCACAACCATTGTTTATTTCAGTTTCATTAATTATAGCACAATTTTAGTTTCATTAATTATAGCACAATTTCAGTTTCCTTAATTGTAGCACAATTTACTATTTTTGGCAGTTTTTTGGGTCCTAAAATTCCAGAGCCATTTTGAGGCCCTAAACGACGTTTTTTTGGAAAACGGGCAAACATGAGTCTAGTTTGCAATCAAAAGTTATTTTCCTCAGATAGATCTTTCTAACTTTCTAACAAGGTATCATGCGCACCTAACGAAGATCATATGCCAAAGTTACGACCCCGGGAAGTTGATGTACCAACTTACCCCAACGGGACCCATAGTTTTGGTGCTTCATCTCGTAGGGTTAGGTTTTTTGATGTTTAGGGTTTTCCATTGTTTATCAATAATAAATAGGCCTTCGAGCCTCATTGTAACACAATTTAGAGGCATGTAGCTAACACATCTCTTCTCAAAGATAAGTTACCATCGCCCAAACTAGTTTATTTCCATTCCGTATGTAAGCATATTTCAATTCTTTGTATATTAATGAAATGAAGTTTTATTTCTGCTGCATCTTTGTGTTTATGTTTATATTTGTATTTTGTTGCCTTCCTGCATAAGTCTGGATCAATTTCCATACTTCGATCAAGTCTTTTCCCATTGACTCCAACTCATTGCTCTGGGAATAAGGTTCAGAGGTCCATTTTAGTACCTCGTCATTTGCAGTCATCAATGGTAGATTCCCTCACCATTGATAGTGCGAATATATCAATGTCCCCAACTCGATAAATTCTTTCAAGCATTCGACTTCAACATCTCTATTCACACTTGTTGGATTGTACTAGGTACCTTAATTCCCATTATAAATATTAGTAGGTAAGATCCTATTTTTTAATGGTACACATGAATGACTGGTAATAAAACGATTTCTCACATGGTTTACCTCAACCCATCTATTCCCATGGTGTTGAAATGTACCTTCAATGGTCGATTTTGAAGACCTTTAGTTGTGTTAGCATCCTAGTTCCCTTTCTAGCCCTTCAATTCCCAACATTGACACCCCTCTTATGCTACTTCTCAATTCAGTGGCATCTTATATGTTGGCACCTGAATTGTATGGAAAATACCACTCTTTTAGACATGACTTTGGTACTTCTCTAGATGATCAGTTGTTCACTTTACTTTGCTCTAGATTTCCTTCGAGTTTATATACTAATACATAGATATGTTGTGTATTGTTTGTGGCTATGATCTATTTTACATGGCTCCATTGTGTATTTCTTTATGGTAATGATTGTCACTTTATATACACATATATGTGGATCCATAGTGTACTCAACTTGGCAACTTTGCTTTTCCTTCTTTGAGCATGGGTATGACTGCTTCAATAGATGAGTTGACTTTATTGTTTCCATTCATAATTATGGTTAAGTTCGCCAGTTTGTGAAATCCTCCTAGGTCGTCCTAACAACTTCCTCCTAGTTATGCGTAATTCATTTCGGTCACCAGCCACCCTTCTGACCTCATACTCAAGGGGGCATC
The DNA here is from genome assembly GCA_031772625.1 of Pinus tabuliformis. NCBI lineage: Eukaryota > Viridiplantae > Streptophyta > Pinopsida > Pinales > Pinaceae > Pinus > Pinus tabuliformis. Next base: position 860,310,115 of record CM062809.1, read on the forward strand.
TGTTATAACTTCTTTTATCACATCTTATCTTGAGATGCAACATTGGTGTGTTTATCATCCCCTTTCCCTTTGGTATACTTGATGTTCCCTACAAAAATTTTAAAAATGCTTTTTAAAAATTCATATGTTCTACTTATTGTGACATTTAGCATATGTTCATGACTTTTAATCAAAGAAATTTGCTTATATTTGCAAGTCTCTCAAACACAACTCACCTACTCCTACAAAATGCACCATATATATATATATATATATATATCTGTGTGTGCCACTTGTTGCAACCCATGTCATAACCATCCAACCATTTTTTGGTGGCATATAATGATTACTTGGGTATGAGAAAAGCCATTGGCTATCATAGCAACCCAACTCTGGCAAAATTACATGAGATCTAAGTATGTATCAATGTGCTTTTAACTATTTCTCCTCGTCAGGAAACCCTATTTTCCTTGTCTTCCCCGAATTTCCCTCATATCATGTTCATCCTTCATCACTTTTGGAGTGGACAATGGAGGGGGAGACCTTTAGTGGCCCAGGTAGGAGGAATTCGTAGGACTGTTCCATGCAGTGCATGCATCGGGGGTCGGGTACATGTACATGTTACCTTGTTGCTTCTAAATAAATAAATAAACTTATCTTCCTATTCCTATTTAAGTGTTATATGTGAATTGTTTCCAATTTATGCATTGCAATTCAATTGTATTGACATCTTATATACATGTATGATTTGATTTATCTTTTGGTAGTTATTTTATTTATGTTTTTATTATAGGTCTAGAGATCAAGATAAATGAAAGACGAAAAGGCTTTGGGATCTACTTCAATTGACAAACTACCAAGTAGGTCATCCACCTTGTAGATCTCAGATTGTTTTGATTGCATGCATTTCTGGGTATGTTTGTTGAGTTTCTTTCATTCACTTTGTTGAGGTTTCCAACCATGACCTGGGGGGGATTTCCCCTCAACACTTATTCCTCTTTAATTTTCACCATGAATTAAACACCAAGTTCATTCTCACACCAAGGGAAGGAAATTGCTCTATAACCATGGATGGGAGAGATATGTGACTTCATGTGATGTATTACATGATATGTTAATATATAATATTTTGTTTCTTTATAGATTTTAATACTTCTTTATCATTTTAGACACCATAAAGAGAGTGCTAATTTGTCCACAAGGTTGCTTGATCAAAGGTATGCTTCACCATGTTGTTAAAGATAACTCAAATAATAACAAGGGAGTTTGTGTTCTAATGGTGTGAATGAACTTATGACAATTCACAATTTGTGCAGTAACTTTGAAGTGTATTAGTCTAGGCAGTGGAACTCTCTTTCACCACGATGTGTCTAACCTCATCATTGGTGTTGGTCCCATTTAAAAAGTTGAGAATCCTCTTTTTTATCTTGCTCGGATTGCCCACACCATGATTCACAATAATAATGGAGCAATCTAGGAGCATGTGAAAGAGATTAGGCAAATGACCACCCTGACATAGACCTTTCAAGGTTCATTTCCAACAATATTTAAATGAGTCAAGTTCAGGCCCTCCAATAGTTTAAGACCTTTGGTTGGGACCAATTATTTTGGATTATACATCTTGGAGGATTGAGGATTATAAACAAAGTGCAGACCCATATTAGTTTGGATCTCGAAAATTGAGCACCATCATTAATGTTTTGAGTAACTATACAAATATGTTGAAAACTTACATGTACTTAATCTTGGATGACTCAAGGAAGACCTCTCAAGCAAACAAATGTTTCATCATAAAGGGATTGGATATTTGAGTTTTGTCTAAGTTCAAGTTGGGCACCATCATCGACATAGTGGTTTTGAGGAACTTTTCATAGTAATAAGTGAACAACGATGTGTTCATAAATATATAATGTGCTACACTTTACTATAATTATGCAACATATGAGCTTCACATGATTCATAATGAAAATTCAAATATTCATGTATTGCTTGCATTACTAGTTTCTTTAAGTTGAGATGCAATTCTTTGTTATTATTATTACACTATTTAAAGGTGTGCTACAAGTCTTAGTAAATATATCACGCTTAATATGAAGGTTTTAACCCTGTATAGATAATACATGCAAACAAATTTTTAAACCTAACATAAAAGATACAATGACTATCACAAAAGATATACACAAATAATTTATCCTAACTCAAAATCGAGAAAACCATATTGATTTTTCATTATATTCCTTTACAATGTTACAATACATTATATACATGCCATAACATTCATAAACCCCAAATTTATTAAGTCTGGATTGGAATATAGCTGTTGTTCCTTTGACTAGATCAACAAAACTACCATGTGCTTGAAAACCACTAATAATGAAAATTGTTTGCCATAAACTGTTGAAAATAGATTCAATAAACCGCCCGTTTCTTTCCCGAGGAAATATCCAGACAGATCCACCCGAAGGTGTCACATCCCATTAGCTTATTAGCAGAGCCTAACCCCGAGAGCGTCGAGGAAAATTGACCCCATGACCTCCCATTAGTGAGGTGCTTTAGTGACGAGAACTCGACTAATTGAGCTAACCCTCAAGGCTAAAGACCGCACATTATTCTTATTCTTATTTTCGGGGTGTTGCCCTGAACCCTGTGCGAGGGGGTTACTACCCCCCTGCAAACCCCCCAACAAGTGGGGCTATTGCGTGCGCCCCCCCTCCCCCCACCCCCTTCTACCCCTACTATGACCTCCCCACTGCGTCTGATGCATCCATATCATGCATGGGGCTAGTTGTGAAAATAATATAATACATGCTCAACATAAGACCTTCTCATGTCCCCCTTCACACATTTTGAGGGCGTGTTAGTTGTTATAATCACTTTATTTTTTAATAATTTGTATTGTTGCTTACACTTCAAGCTTACCATATGTATATAATGCTTCCTTTAGTTATTAATGTGTTCAAAGTACATACAAGGAATTTTATATAGAGAAAGGGATCACATAAAGTCACTTCGAAGACCATGGAGTATAAAAGCACCTAACAATCTATAGAAATAATAAGCTAAATAGAAGTTTTCCATGAAGTCTATGAAAAAAATTGCCATATGAGAAACAAGTGTCACAAAGAAAATAAAGCCTAGTTGGCTAGCACAAAAAATGCTAAAGATCACATGCCAGCAAGTATCGTGTCTTTGTCAATAACAAATCATCGTAATCCTAGTGGGTCAACCACCATCCTTCGATAATCAACTTTAGATTAGCTATGATGAGATCCCACCCATTGTTTCCTCGCATATACTTTGGGGGCTTCCCAGCCTCACATGTGCCAAGAGCCAATGTCAAAAGCTTCCCATTTAAAGGGATGAGTAGATGAGGCTCGTTGTGGCACCTCTCTCAATGCTCCCAAAGAATGAAACCAACATGATGCTTAAGGTGTTTAGTAGACTTGTGGGATTAGGCCATACATGCAAGGGAGTTTGTAGAAGGCTCCTTAATTGGTTTGTAAGGAACATCTCCCTACTATGGAAATTGGTGTCACAAATGTTCCATTTCAATCTCACAATTTTTGAACTAAATTGCAATACACAAATCCAAAAAAAATTGTATTGCCATAAACTATAAATTTTCTAGAGTGTCAAGATTTTTTAAAGAGAGTTCCATTCATTTATTTCCATGAAGAGCAAAAATTATGTTATGGTTAATTGGTCGATGAAGTTTGTCACCGAGGAGGTGATTTTTTAAGCGAGATGGAAAGTAAATAATGGGCCACTAAATTTGTACACTCGATCCTAGGTTAATCAAAGAAAATAAATGATAAATAAAAAAGATGCTTCACTATTTTATACCTTCCACATATCATGCATTGAGGATTAAACACTTTTAGGTATTGGAGTGTATGAACTATACTCAAACTTCCCTGGGTTTGAGAGCATGCAAAGATAGTCTTTTTAGGTTAAAGAAAGTTATTATAGGTTTTGGAGTCAAAACAATGAGGTTTTCTACTTATATTTGAACCTAACATCCAAATTGGGCTTAATAGAGATCTATTTATAGTCATTAGTTGGCTTGTATGTCTTAAAAGTATTGGAGGGGATCTAGCATTGGTTTCTCCACCATGCAACAAGGTTCCATAACCCAAATGAGGAGATTTATACAAGGTTCCATAATATTAGACTTGACTATCAATATCCATAAAATTGAATGTAACTAGTAATACTAATAACATATGTATGACTAAGTTAATTAAAATGTAATTTCATTATAAAGTGGCGAGAGAATATTAAATTGAATTGTCAAAGTTATAATTATCTTAATTTTATGAAAGCAAAATATCTTTCAAAATTTTAATCCATTTCAAATAAATATAAAAAAATATTTCCTATCTTAAAAAATTATAACCATAAACATTATTATAAAATATCACAAGATAATTTTTTGGCAACTGTGAACACAGCTGAGCTCCCGCGCGCGCGCCCCTACAAGGTCTTCTGTCTGCGTTCTCTGCCTCGGCATGGCCCCTCCGGAGGCTCCACCGGAGGAGGCCGCTCTTTAGCAGGGTTTCTCTGCTTTGGTCAGATCTTTACCGCCTCAAAGACCTCGCCCTACAGTCTCCAAATTCGTGAAAAAACTTGATGGCTTGCAGGAAGTTATCTTACCTCCAACTTTGCCTCGCATGGCTGCCCTTGCTTTAGCAGAAAGAGGACTCATTGGGCAATTTACTGGGCTATGGCCATCTCCAAAAACAGTGCAGAGATGGGTGGAAAGGAACTGGTCAGATAAAACTCAAGGAAAAATCTCCATTAGATTTTGTGGGAAAGGATACTTCACTTTCCATTTTGAAACAAAAGACGATAAGGATTTGATCTTCCGAAATGGGCCCTATTTCATGGATTCAAGGGGATTATATCTCAACAAATGGACTCCGGACTTTGATCTAGAGTTGGAGATTCCCAATGCTGTTCTTGTTTAGGTCCGACTTCCTCACCTTCCCCTTCACTGCTGGGGGGACGAATAAGTTCGTGCTATTGGAAATGTTGTAGGAAAATACAATGATCGAAGCGAACCTAAGGACAATATGCAGGCCTGTGCCCGCATTTGTGTAGAAGTTGATTTGGGCAAAGGACTGCCAAAAGCCATCAAACTCATGGTAGATGATTGGACTCACATTCAACAACTGGATTATGAGAAGATTCCCTTCAAGTGCAAGGTATGTCACGAATACGGCCACTTTGCTAATCGTTGTACTAAATCTCTTGATGTAGAAAACACTCCACAAGAAGAGCAATGGGAAACAGTAAAAAAAAAAAAAAAAAAAACTGCCCCTAACCCCAAACCAAATCCTGAAGCAGGTCCTTCTTGTAGTGCTCCTCCCATTCCCCCTCTCTCTTCAGCCCTTCCTTCTCTTAACCCTGATCGCCATCCTGACCCTCCTCCATCCTCTCCTTCTTCCAACCCCTTCCACATCCTCTCCCCTCCTGAAGATACTCCTACTCCTGTGATCCAATTCGATCCTTTAGAATCCCCTCTCCCTCTGATCATCACCTCCTCTTTCCCTCCTGACCCTCCCCCTCTTAGAATCACCAGAAGTAACTCCAAAGAACATGGTGCTACTCTTGACAACCAAAAGAAGCCTGGAAGGAAGTCAGCAAAACAGCACAGGGATGAAAATGCTCAGAAAGATATAGCAATGGGAATACAGAACCCCATAGAATCTTATATTTTAGGACAAATAGACAAGGATTTAATAAACAAGGACCAGGGAGGGAGAGCAACTCCTCGCAAGTCTCATTTGAAATGATGAAAGTCCTCTCATGGAATAGCAGGGGACTAGGGCATTCCTCCAAAGTAAATGCCCTTAGAGACCTAATTAATCAAGAGAAGCCAGATTTTGTATTAGTCCAAGAAACAAAGCAGGGACAGCTAGAAATGAACATAATTATTGCACAACACAAGCAGTATAAAGGATGTGTTTGCGAATCTAGAGGAGCCTTGGGGGAATTGCCACGCTCTGGCAACAAACTAATTGGAGCAGCATAGCAGAAACAGTAGACCAGCATTGGGTAAAAACTGTCTTGAAGAACAATTCGAATAGCCAACAGCTAGTTATTTACAATGTCTATGTACCGAATCATTACAGAGATAAGGAGCAGTGTTGGGATTTGCTCAGCACAAATATAGAGGAAGAAGACAACAACAACATCATTTTGGGGGGAGACTTTAACCTCATCTTGCATTCCAATGAAAAACGAGGAGGCAGCTTCTCCCCAGACCCATCAAGAAATCAACTGGAAAATATAATGCAGCAAGGTGATCTTATAGATATAATACCAAAGAACCGCAAATACACCTGGAATAATCGACGGCTGGGGAGAAACAATATCATGGAAAGACTAGATCGAATACTGGTGAATGTTACCCTTCTATCCACTTTCTCTGCTGTTTATGCCTCCATTTTACCTTTTGCAGCCTTAGACCATTACCCTATCACATTGACACTCGAATCTCACTGCCCCCTGGGACCCATCCCCTTCAAATACAGTCCCCTTTGGAATGATAATGCAACAACCAAAGAGCTCATTCAGCAAATCTGGAGACAGCACGTGGAAGGTTCTCCAAGTTTCATTTGGGAGAGTAAGCTAAAAAATGTCAAACATGCTCTGAAGGACTGGGCAAAAACCCATTACAAAGAGCCAGAAATAAAGAAAAGAGAGACAAAAGCTCAGCTAGAAGAACTCCAAAACATAATACAAAATCGAGAATACCAACAGGCAGAAAAAAATCAGGAGGAAAACCTCTACAGCCAGCTTTACAGCATCAGAAGAGAAGAGGAACAGAAATGGCGGATTAAATCGAGACAACTATGGCTGAAGGGCGGGGATAGAAATACGACTTTTTTCCACAAGCAAGCCACTGTTCAGAAAATTAGGAATAACATAACATCCATTATAGATAGTAAAGGCAATCAACAAATCAGTCAAGCAACCATCAAACAAGCAACTTCATACCACTATAAAGAACTCCTAACTGAAGAAGGAGGAGAAGAAGATTATGTAGACCTTTTACAACATCTGCCAAATAAAATCACTGTTGATATAAATGAAAGTCTTAACAAAGAGATAGAGGAAGAAGAAATCAAAGGAGCCATCTGGGCCCTCCAGCCAAAAAAAGCTCCAGGACTGGACGGCTTCCCAATTTGCTTCTATAGAGCGCATTGGGAAACTGTTAAAAAAGACTTCATCAAATTGGTAAAATGGATTCAGAGGAAAAGAAGAATAGGAGGCTATACAAATTCAACCCATCTAGCCCTCATTCCCAAAGAGAATCGTCCTGCCAACTTCTCCTATTTTCGACCCATATCCCTCTGCAACTCCTCATATAAAATCTTTACCAAAATCCTAGCAGCCCGCCTTAAGCCTTTGTTGTCAATGCTCATATCAGAAAACCAAGGTGGTTTCATGGCCAATAGGCAAATATCAAACTCAATCCTTCTTGTCCAAGAAGCGATTCACTCCAGCCACTCCAGAAATGAAAAGGGATTCATTCTGAAGCTAGATTTGGCGAATGCCTTTGATAGGGTCAAACATTCCTTTCTACTAGTTGTTCTCCAAAAAATGGGCTTTTCTACTCCATTTCTTGACCTCATAAGAGCTTGTATCACTGGCCCTTGGATATCCCCTCTTGTTAATGGCAGGCCTGGTCCCTCTTTTCAATCTTCAAGAGGACTGAGGCAAGGTTGTCCTCTCTCCCCCTACCTGTTTATTCTGATGGCCGAATCCTTCAGTTGCGCCCTTGACCACAAGAGGCGGACTGGTCTCATTACAGGCATAAAATATGAAGATGGAGTCAAAAACATCAACCACTCCCAATTTGCTGATGACACCTTGTTAATAGGAGGAGCGTCTATAATTATTGCTCGAAGGTTCAAAGCTCTTTTAGACAAGTACATGAGATATTCTGGAGGCATGATAAATTATCTTAAAAGTTGCATTTATGGTTGGCATGCCTCTGCCCAAACTCTACACAGCATATCCAACGTCTTTGGAGTTCCTTGCAAATTAAATTGGGATCACTTCAACTATTTGGGAATGCCAGTGAGTATAGGACCTACAAGAGCTGAAATTTGGGATACAACTCTTGACAAATTAAAAAGAAAAGTTCAGCTATGGGGATCTACTTGGCTCAACCCGACAGGTCGATTGGTTCTCCTCAAATCTGGTCTCTCTTCTCTTCCTCTTTATCAATTTACTCTTATACAGGCTCCAGCCACATTTCACAACAAAATGGAGAGCATCCTTAGGCATTTCCTTTGGCAAGGGGGGAAAATGAAAAGAAAAAGTTCAACTTGGTCAGCTGGAAGCAAGTTATCCAACAACAGGAAAATGGAGGACTTGGAATTAGATCCCCTAAACTTACAAACTTAGCCTTTGGAGGCAAGATAGTTTGGAGATTAATTGATGAACAACAAGCTTGGTGGAAACGAGTTCTTGAAGCAAAATATCTCAACAGTCCAAGGCAGCAGCTTTTAGAAAGCAATTTGCTTGCCAGAGGCTGCACAAAAGCTTGGAAACTTTGCAAAAAAGTTATCCCATTTATGGCGCAAAATATTTCTAAGGTTCCCAAAGGTGGCAGCAAAATCAATATTGGAGCAGACAAGATCATGGGAAACCAGCCAATTAGCAACCAGCCAGGTACAGATCAGATTCTCTTTTTTCTTCATAACAAAGGAATTCAATATTTGGATCAGATTTCACAATGGGACATAAATACTCAGGCCTGGAAAGGATGGAGCTTCCCCTCCATCCCTAGAAACCTCAAAAAGGACATTGATAATCTTCAGGTTCATCTTCACAACATTGTACGAGTAATCAAAAATGGCATCGATGGCTTTTGGTGGGACCCCTCTGGTTCTAGATATACAATACAAGCTGGTCATCATTTTTTGTGCAGTAGGGACTGTCCTGCCCCTCCTTGGATGTACTGGAAAACCATTTGGAAGTCTGAGGCCATCCCCAAAGTAAAATTTTTCATATGGACCCTCCTAAAAGGGAAAATCCTAACCTCAGACAATCTGCAAAAGAGGGGTATAGCTGGGCCCTCTCGATGCCCAAATTGCCAAGAGGCTGAAGAAACGATCCAGCACCTTTTTATCTCTTGTCCCTTTGCAATCTCTTGTTGGAATGGCATCTCCCCCTCTGGCACTCTCACTTGGAACCCTCAGCATTCCATTGGGGAGCTCCTTAACAATTGGAAGAAAAGCTACCCTTGGCAACACAAGAAAAACAACATAGCAAAAAGGGTATGGAACGCTCTTCCCTACGCCCTCCTATGGAAAATTTGGCTCACTAGGAATCGCAAGATTTTCAGAAATCAGGAAACCATCACTAGGCAATTATGCAGCAAAGCCAAAAGTCTTACGTTAGAAACCATTGTGGCTAAGAATACCAAGAAAATTGACATGGCCGGACTTTGTATAGAAGAAAGAGATTTTATCAGCAGCTTAATAGACAACAACAGGGACATACAAGCAGCAAACTTCTACAGTCATCATTCCAACACTCCTAGTCACAGTTGGAAAATCAGAGTTAAGCAGGATGAATTCTCAGATTGGCTCAAGCTCAACAATTCCCATTCCCTCTTCTTTGATGGTGCTTCAAAATCCAATCCGGGAGTTGCAGGGGCAGGGGGAGTCATATATAACCCCAATGGTGATCTTATAGCTTCCTTTGAGTGGGGATTGGGAACCCTATCTAATAACAGAGCAGAGGCGCTTGCTCTCTACCAAGGTCTCATCTAGCTCCAAGAACTCGGTATCGGCAACGCTATGGTTTTTGGAGACTCTGCTGCCATTATCAGCCTTATGATCAGCCAGCGTAAAGCTTCTAATTTATTCATCCAATAAATAATAAGTAGATGTCAAGCTTTAATCAACAAAAATTTGGACCTTCGATGCTTTAATATTTTCTTTGCCTTCAACAAAGAAGCCGATAAATGTGCCAGTCAAGCATGTAGCAGGACCAAAGGGAATATCCTTTGCAATAATGTGGAACGCCATCATCACCTCCCTTGAATTCTCTCAAGGATCCTCTTCCTTTTTTCCATGACGAAGAATTATTATCGTGACATTCAAATCCGCAACGAATTTGAGCAATTTGACATTAGGGAATGGTCAAAGATTTTGCAAACCTGCCCCAAGAACAATATCCGCATAGGGATCTGGCATTCCCTAGGAAGTCACATTATCAGTCTTAAAATCATTCGTTCAGCCGTCATGTATCATATCATGCATCCCTCCCTGACCTTGCTGTCTCCCGTCCATGTTTTCCCATGCTTCCCCTTTGTTTTTTCCCGCTGTCCCGTGACAACCTCCCTAAGTTCCTCTCCCTTCTTAGTTGCCTTCCCCTTCTTCCTCTTCCGCACTCTTTTTTCTCCCTTTCATGTTTATCTGAGACTCCAACACTCTCCTCCTTCTTTGCTGCCCATGCTTTGCGCTATATCCAGACAGTTACTTCCCGCACTCCTGGTCCCTCTTTCTACTGCTATTGTGCTTCTCCTCTCAGATTGCCTCCAAGAGCAGTGCCTTTGGTTCGTTCCCAGAGCTCTACAGGCTCCTCGCCCTATTGCTTCTGCGCCTTTCCTCTCAGATCGACCCCAAAAACAGCTCTTTTGGTTCGTTCCCAAGACTCAACAGCTCTTCTAACAGCACTCTTCTTCCACACCAATGGCGAGGAGCGAGGACTGTCTCCATTGCGCTGATCTCCAGGCTGAGCTGGAGCAAATACGCGCCCACCAAAAGATCTTGGACGCCAAGATTGACAGCCAGAACCGCCTGATCAACGAAAAATATGCAGCTGACATCAACTTGTTTCTTCATCGAATCTCTTCGCTACATGAGCAGTTTAACCAGCTTTCTAATAGGTGTAGCCATGCTGAAGAATCCATTGAGATCCTGAAATACATGATGGAAAAGAGAAACGCCGTACCAACAATTTCTTCAAGCATTAAACAAGCTGGAGTCGACGACAAGCCTAAAGAGTCCACTGCTTGGCATATCAGCCACATCAATATTGATTAAATATGTTTTGTAACTGTTGTTTTCTGTTGCATCAGTTTGTTAGGATTTACTTCTGGTCAGTTTTCTACAAAAGCCCAAAAGGTAGGATCAAGGAGGATTTTTGCTTAACCTGTAACTCCTTCTCTCCTTGCACCTCTTGGCATAGCATATTGTACTTCAGGAGCTCAGCCTCCTCTCTCTTTTTGGAATTATAATACAACAACCGACTTTGTTAAAAAAAATATATCACAAGATAAAATATATAATTCTCATTATTTATATTAGACACACATTTCATAAGAGGAAGGAGGCAAATGTTGATGAAGCAACTATAATCACAATGTAATCTCTTTAAACGTAGAAGCAACAACGATCACATGACAACCAACGATCTATAATGCTAAACAATGTCCTCTTTTTTTTTAGGAAAGAAAAATAGATTGGTTTTTATATTAAGGAAAAATTGATTACATATGACTAATATTTCATAATCACACAGTCAGATCCTTAATTGATTTCAAAAAATACAACATTGCGAGATTTTGGAAGTTTGTCCCAAAATATGACTAAACAACAAAGAACAACATATAATAACTAGTGTTAAAACAAAAGTTAATGATAAATTCCATGCATGAAAGCAACATATCAACACCATATATAAGGAGCTCATGTATATGGGATTTTGCCAGTCCTTTGAAGTTTGCCCAAATAGAAAGCAAAGAAATTGACCTCCCCCAGTCGATATGTATGTCCCTACCTCGAGAGTGCATCGACAATACTATTTTGTTCCCTGTATAAATGGGAAAATGACACCTTATTAAAAATACTTGTCAACATTCTAATTATGTTGATCCAGTTGATAAGCATAGGAGGTTCAAATGACAACTTTTAATTAAAATAAACAATAACAGCTTTGGAGTCCCCGAAAACATTCAGTGTCTCAATAGAAATCCATCTAGCACAAAATAATAAGCCCCATAATGCAGTGATTTCTGCTTGGGTGTTTGTCCCTCTACTGCTGTTCCAACTAAAAATATAATATAGATATGAATTCGTGACAATATATGCCCCACTTCCGAATATATTCAGACGTGCTGCCCCATCAAAAAATCCAACAGGATATCTGCTCCAACAATTTTTTGGTTGAACGCATTGTTGTAAACCCTTTTGTGCCACAGGTCCATCCACATTGAAATATGCACAAACACTGATGCAATTATTGTTAATGTCATACATAATATTTTAAAAAATGAAGGCATTTGTGCTTCTCCAAATGCCCCATAAAATATAGAAAGGAAGTGTTAAAACTTCCTTATATTCCAACTTCCAAACTTGTATACATTCTTCAATAGACGTATATGCCCAAACCGCATTGATGTTTAATCTTTGTAGTACGCATATCCAAATGGCCACGACATAAGGGTGTTGAGAATTTAAGGGAATTTTATTTATTACAAATTCTCTTACTTGATTACTACTTGTGTACATCTTCTTATATTATTGTGTGTGTTTTATACATCAAATAACAACCAAAACAATAAGACAATGACACAATGTTTAGGCTTTCATGCCAGGGATAAAACCCCTCTTCTTAAGGGGAAAACCTGCAAAACTCTTCTTATAGATTCTTCCTAGATGAGTATATTGACCTTGACAAAGACTCTTTACATTGGCATGCCTCTCTTGAACAGAGACACAATCATCCTCCTCCTCATTATCCCGCACAATGTATCGCCATGACAAGTAGCATCGCTAAGATCTTTGTACCATCGAGATCATTGCATCACTGTTGAGAACACCCGAGATAGTAACACTGTGGAACTCGAGACTGTGGTGAACACCGAGAAGTGCAGTCCCGAAATTCATCTCTGTGAAGAGGCTGAGATACATCCCTGTGGAGAGGTCGAGATACATTCTTGTGGAGAGGCCGAGATACATTCCTGTGGAGAGGCCGAGACTCATTTCTGTGGAGAGGCCGAGACTGTGGAGGAGAACCAAAATTACAGACCTGTTTAAGGCATCCGAGAATTACAGGACCACCGAGAATTGCAGGAGAAAGTCTGAACTATGTATCTATGGAGTGACCCTAGGCTCCTTTATATAGTAGTCGATGCCTATAAATAAGTTGACCTGAACTTGATGAATTGTTGTGTCTCCATAATCATAAATATTGGTGCCGACATGACTTTTATCCAATAGCAAGACGACATGTCATTCTTCATTGATGTTTCTCCATTCGTTGAATCTTATTGAGGAGGATGACTGTGCTCATAAGGAGGACTTCTTGACTTTACATTGACTCCATAATAATTATACAAATCTGAAGAGACATCAAGAAGAAGTCTCTGTCCTAGAATAAAATCATCTTTCTCATGAAACCCATGGTGCAAGGAATTACAACAAATACATTTTATTCTTCTTTGATAATTACAAGATATTATGAAGACCGAACCTAGTTACATTCTACAACAAAGGGTAATTTAGAAATAAGTGTATGCCATTTTCATTTTCGCCCCAACACATAATACATCTACTAGGACTGATGAAGCCCCTCTTACACAGATTCTCCCATGTTAGAATCTTATTTTGCCAAACCAACCATCCAAAACATTTGAGCTTCATTGGCATATTCCATGACCATATTTTTTGGTGCCACCATATTCCACCGATCATTGTTGAGCAAGAGAAATATACATGTGGATCTCCTCAACATAGATATGATCATGTACAAATTTGCCATACCATTTATAAGAATCAACCTTACCCATAAATGTGCTGCTCAATATGTATACATTAACTACATAACTATCACAAATCTTTGTTAATTCTCCAATTAATCTGAGATCGAGCATATCCAAGTTGGATACTGATATATAGTACTGTAAGCAATTTAAATATAATTTACAAAATAAATACCCTTGTTATGGATGTACCCGATGATAGCTAAAGTGAGTGTATGGTTGCCCTAAAAACCGTTGATCAGGTCCAAGCCAATTTCCACGACAACACTTGATCCAATCTCTCACCACAAATTACCAAACAACCAATGTTTTACTTTCATGAAACAATTCCAGATATATGAAACAATACTAGGAGCCCAAGCCTCGAACTTGATCCATTCTTAGATCAGTTGTTTTTTAATATATATTTTCCTTGTTAATCTTTTGCCATAGACCAGATCCAAATATAACATGCCAAAAGCTCTTTACAACCATTGCCCGCCCTAATTTCTCAATATTGTTTAAGCCCCAACAACCCTCCTCTTTCTGCAAGGATATATCCTCCAAACAGACAAGATGAATCTTGCTAGCACCTTTTGATCCAGACCAGATAAAATTTGATATAATGGAGTTGATCTTCTTAATGATATATTTGGGCAACAAGTATAAATGCATCCAATAAACAAAGATGTTTTTGCAAGTTCAATTGAGTTAAAATCAACATACCCCTAAGAGACAATCATTTGTGCGACCAAGTCAATCTTCTTTCAAATCTAATTAATCGTTGTCAACCTCGAATACCATATTTCTCTGGTTTGAAATTGAAAAGCCAAGGTATTTGAAACCACTACCCACCAGAGCCACATCAATAGAAAAAAAAATACCATTGATCTTTCAAATAGGGGCCAGTTCAGATGATGCTTGAATAAGCAAAGATTTATATTTGTTCATATAAAGCCCAAAAGCATTGCCGAATTGAGAGATAATCTGATAAAGGTGCATCTACTCCATAGTGGATACCTGCCCAAAGAGAAGAACGTCATCTACAGACATAAGATGTGTTATAGAGATATATCTGGTGACCTTTATTCCCACAAAATCACCCCCAATGTTAGCCTTCGTAATCCTCTTGCTCAACCCATTATAACCAAAAGGAATAAAAGGAGGGATAGAGAGCATCCCTGTTGCAACCCTTGAGATGCCTTAAAAAAACTTGAAGGCCCACCGTTTATCAAGACCACATAATTTACTGAAGTGACACATGCCATAATCCAATCAACTACCCTCACCGAAAACCCAATTTTGTGCAGAATCAACTGAAGAAAATCCCATTCCACACAATCATATGCTTTATCCAAATTCAGCTTTAATAATAGTGGCTCCTTCTTTCTCACTTTTATGGAATGCATACATTCCTGAGAAATGGCCACAATGTCTTCGATTTGGCGATCTTTTAAAAACCCAAATTTTTCAGTGGTGTAATAGTTTGAGAGGTTATCTTTCATATGAGTTGGAATAGTCTTCGAAACTATGCAATATTGCACAAAGAAATAGGTCGATAATCTTAGAATGAAGTCACCTTAAAAACCTTTGGAATTAAGGCAATAAATGTATAATTTAAAGCACATGAGATTTTACGCATTGTTCACAACTCTTCAGCTAATTTTAGCAGATCCAACCCCATTATATCCATAAAAAGTATGAAAAGTTCCACGGTCTACCCATCCGGATCCAAACACTTGTCTTTAGCAAAAGACGTGAGAACATATATCACTTTTTTGATAGTGATCGACCTTCCTATAAAACTACCATCATTTGTAGAGAATATTGGAGGATATGCTTGGATGACCCCTAATTGGTTATGAATGTCCACCTCATCCCTTACATGAAAAAAACTCCTTACATGAAAAAAAACTCCCAAAATATTAGATAGCCTCCTAGAGATGTTGGAGCTTGTAAATTTTCATACCCTCACCATCCATTAATTCCCAAATAATATTTTTGATCCTTCTCTAAGAAGCATAATTATGAACTTTTTTAACCTGTGATCTAGATGACACGACTCTTGAGTTGCCATTCCTCTTCTTATTGTTCTAAAATATACTTTTACGAGCCTCTACATCCATGACCTTTTGGCGTTGAGTGAGCCTCTGCACCCAAACTGAAATCTTTTAAGTTAAATAACAATAAGAGGGCTAGCCAATTTCAACAAGTTCTTTCCTATTTTTTTTTTCGAAAGAAAAAACAACGGTACAACAGTTCATATATTACAAAGTGATTATAAACCATACGTACCACTTTGCTTAAATGGACACTTCATTCTTTATTATTTATAATGAAAAATATAATACATTTTTCCTTAAGTGTGAAATGTATAGATATAGATATAAAAAGAAGCGGGAAAATAACCGGAGTTCATCAGATTTTACAGCTGTGAAATTTCTCCATCCATGGACGCGTTCGCCGAAGATCCTCCCAGCAAAACAGCAGATCTGATTACAGAAGTATCGCACCAAGGGTTCGAGGTAGGGCAGAGGGTTCAAAGCATCGACAAAGGTCCCAACAAGATTGGGACCATCAAATACATAGGGCCCGTGCAAGGTTATCAGGGCATTTGGGCGGGCGTAGATTGGGACGACGGTGATGGACGTCACAACGGAACCGTCAACGGAATTTTTTATTTTGACGCCGACGGGGAGAAGTCTGCCTCATTCGTTCGTTTGCATTCGTTGAGCAAGGGTGTTACCTTTCTGGAGGCCCTGTTTAGCCGATACAGAGGACATACTACCAAGGAAGAACAAGGTATGCCGTAATTTGGAAAAAATAATTAGAACAAAATCCTGTCTCGTCCTGCATTCTGTTATAAAATCTGACCGCAAACGCTGTTTATATGTATTGTACCAATGACCAACTCTAACGGGCTGTTATGGGCGAGAGTGACATTCTTTGGCACAATAAATGTCTGTAAACAAGGCGGACTATGGTTGTCATAGTATTTTTTTTGATACATGTTTTAAAACAATCATAGTCATGAATTAACACATTTAATTCAATGCGCACTTGCAAAGTGCAAAAGAACAAAAATTAAGAAGTCTGAAACAAATTGCTTTCCAGTTAATGCTTGATTTGATGAGGAATGCAAAAAGGCAAGGAGAATGTGGAAAGAGTCAAACAAGGATAACATAAAGCTCAAATCTTACAAGCAGTTATTAAGCAAGAAAAAGGCTGATTTCATGGTTTCAAGGAGGGAAGAACTAATCTTCCTTGGGAAAAATAATCCCAAATTATTTTGGAAGGAGCTCCAACCGAAAAAGATACAAATTGGAAATAATATTACAGCTTCTAAATGGTTTGATTATGCAAGACAACTCTATGAGCAGGTTCCCAAGGTTGACCCTCCCCCCTTGGTCAACACTGATACTAAACTCTTCACGGTACAAGAGGTAGAGATGGGTATCAAGAAGTTGGGTGTTGGAAAAGCAAAAGACTTCGCTGAACTCTAAGCAGAATATCTAAAGTGAGGCTCAAAGATTCTTGCACCTCACATTACAAAAATCTTCAACAACATCATACAACAAGGGCTCCCCATAGATTGGACAACTAGTCTGGCAATACCTCTTTTCAAGAGCGGCGACATCAATAATCCCTCCAATTATAGGACCATCATGATAAACCCTTTGTTTGCAAAGCTATTTGGAAGCATGCTAGAAAACAAAATTAGCAAGTGGGCAGAAGAAAGAAATAAGCGTGCTAAAGGGCAAGCAGGTTTTAGACATAAGCATTCCACAGTTGATCATTGCATAACTTTAAGGCACATCATTGAAAAAGTTTAGGAGAAGAAGGAAGAAGTCTTTTGTTGCTTTGTTGATTTTATAAAAGTGTTTGACTTGGTTCCTAGGGATAAACTTTGGCAAAGAATGGAGGAACTTGGGGTTCCTAAACATTTGAGAGCAGCTGTGCATAGGCTGTATGAAGAGGTGAAAGTCAAAATTAGAACTTCAGCAGGCATTTCTGAAAGTTTTAGAAGCGATATCGGGGTCAAGCAAGGTTGCCCACTGTCTCCTACCCTTTTTGGTTTATATATCGACAAGCTTGAGGAGTGGTTAAATTCGCAAGGGGGTGATGGTATCTATTTGTGCAAGTTTGTTATAAGGCTTCTTTTGTATGCAGATGACCTTATTCTGATTGCTAAATCGGCTCTTGGTTTGCAAGAGCACTTACTATCCCTTGAGCATTTTTGTAGAAGTGTGGGGATGCAAGTCAATATCAACAAAACGAAAGTAGTGGTCTTCTCTAAGAAAAGAAAACATAACCAGCATAAGTTCTACTTTGAAGGCAACATTCTGGAAGAAGTTGCGGATTACAAATACCTCGGAATTGACTTCAACAAAAATCTAAGCTGGAATGGTTGTAGAAAGAAAAGAACTTTGGGGGGTTGGAAAGCATTTTATGCTTTTCAAAATAGGTGTAGAGAGGCAGAGTTATGGGACTGGAAGACCACTCAAACTCTTTTTGGGCTTCTAGTGATTCCGGTGATTCTATATGTTTGTGAACTGTGGGCTAGTAGTACTTCCGACATGCAGTGGAGACAAATTGAGAAAATTCAGAAGCGTTTCATTACAAACAAATTTAAGATTAAAAGTGCAGTTCCTTATGATATCTTGTTAAGTGAAACAGGGACTGCTCCTATTGAAGCAATTGCTATGGTGCGAGTCATAAGGTATCTAAAAAAATTGAGCAAATGGAAGAGGGTAGATGGCCTAAGGTTGTCTTTAATGATAGATTGTGCAAGAGCAAAAAAACTTGGATGTAGCAAAATAACAAATGGTTTAGTAAATGGGATATTTGCTTGAACGCGTGCCCCATAAACAGCAAAGAGATAAAAGCTTTTGTTATGGAAAAGTTCCACAAACGTATTTGGGAGAAGGAGCTAGGAAGAAAGAAAAATTACTATATTGAAGTGTTTAATCCCACTCATAATCATCAACCAAAAGCATACATAGAGGCCAATATTTCTTGGAGAGCCAAAATTCTTATTGCTCAGTTAAGGACTAATTCCCATCAACTCCGTTGTGAAACAGGGTGTTGGAAAAGGCCAAAGGAAGTGTGGGAGGAAAGGGTATGCATTTTTTGTTCTTCCGGAAAAGTGGAAACAGAAAAACATTTCATTTTAGAATGTGAGGCCTTCAAAGACAACAGGGAAAATTATGCAGATACGCTGACAGCTAGCTCTTGGGATAATCTATTTAATGAGGGGTTTGTCGAGAAGATGGGAGCATTTATTGTGAAGCTTCACAAAAAAGGGCCGAATACATCAAGCAGATGAAGAAGCAATCTGTCCCATAGGCTATCTTTAGCCTCGTGGACGTTAAAATAATTTCTTTCTTTCTTTCTTTCCTATTAACTTCCAATTAAATCAATTTGGTTCATGGAAAAAGGAAAACTACTCTAGGAGGTCAAATACCTTCCATCACTCATACACAGGCTCTATACTCATCGATGTTTGAACTTTGCCTGTTTGCTTGTTTGCATCACTTCCCAACCACTCTCTTCGAAGAATGCACAATAATCTGAAAGTTCTAGTAATTGTTTCGTTGATGTCAGCTCAACGAGGGTTTTTCAATTACATATAATTAAATAGCTAACTAATAAAATCCAATGGGCAAGGTCTCACTTGATTTCCCTATGATAAGGCGTAGTAATCAACGTTGATGGTCTCACATTGGGTACACCATCTATGAAATGTAGAGGAGTCCCCAAAGTTTTCCCTATGTGGTTTTCCTTGGGAGAAAAATTTAATAACAACAATTTATTTGCTATAATAAAATGTCTCTGAAAGTGCTTCCTTTTAACTCCACAAGCATTACAACTGGCCTTTATTGCTAGGTACCACAAGCAGCTGGTTTTCATAAAGGGGCAAACTACTAATGTGCCATAAACACTTATAGTCCACACATCTCATCAAAATGGATCCTCAGTGGAAATGAGATTCAGTTTCCATTTTTGAAATTATCTAGAGATCTATGCCTTTAAAATTGATTTTAAGTCTCTTTTACTGTGTTCTTTTCATTAGAATGAAGGCTTTGTTTTCGGCTTTGGGTCTAAGTGCTTGGTTTGTATCAATGACCAAATATAAGATTGCTATGAAGGGATGGTGATGTTGCTATTCACATGTGCATACACAGTGGTCATGTTGATGTTTGTAGCTTGGGCAGGTATTTTTGCACAGGCCTAAGTGTCTAGGCATGCAAAAATCACCCACAAATCTCCTTAGGACACTTGCTCATAACTTAGCTTAAGTTTAAACTTTGGAAAATCACATAATTATTATGTTGGCCAATTGAGCTATAGTAAACTTAGTAAAAGTAAAGTGAATTACTTTAATGATTATGTTTTAACCTCGACGGTTGATCTCAAGTGAGATGAGATCTAATCTCTATCGCCAATTACTTTGGAGATTAGGGTTAGGTGTGAAAATTCCTTGAATTGTAGCAACTGGATATTATTCTCCAATCTTTAATAGTTTATTTGTCTTTTGTAAGTATTATTACAACAAATAACGAACAATTCACACTGCAATTCAAGGAATTTTCACACCTATTCTCCAATCTTTAACAGTTTATTTGTCTTTTGTAAGTATTATTACAGCAAATAACGAACAATTCACACTGCAATTCTTCACCAATAACAATATGCTGCGAAAATAAAATTACGGAACTAAGAAATAGATGCAAACACACAATAAAATTAACACCTTTGTTTTTGGACAATTGTCCCCAGGAAAACCCCTAAGGGAAAACCGGTGCAATAGATGAGGGGTTTATTATTATGCAACAATTCGAGAAAATAATTACCACTGGTTGCCCAACTCGCAAGCCTCCGGAAATATACTGGCAAAATATGTTGGAGACACTCTGTCTCCCTCTGTAATCACATTGGCCTCTCTCTAGCCACTCGCACCCCCTCCAGGCTATTCGCACCTCTGCCTAGAATGCACATTGGTGGCTCTGGATAAACTCGCACAACCCTTGAAACCCTTCTAGGTGGGTCGTATTGCCTCCCTCCGCCTCTTGTATATTGATCCAGCCTCCGACAACTAAAATGAACCTCTTTTGGCTACTCGAATTGGGGCTTTTGGCTAACTCACACTACACAAATCAACCTCCTTTGCAGACAATGCGACCTCCTCTTTTCCTGTCCCTTGGACACTGCAAAACTAAGGAAAATCACCTTTGGATCTCTGCTCCCAAATATTTGCTGCTCTCTCTCCAATGCTCTTCCTTGGCTTGAATTGCGCCCTCACTGAATATTGCAAACTAGGGAATTCGAGTTGTCGTGCTCACTTGATGTGTCTTCTCCAATCCCTTTGACCTGCTCATATAATCTCTCGTTGGAGCATCAACAACCAAGATCTAATCATGATCGATGGCTCAAAGCATCTTAGACTTCGTTAAGTCACTTTTCCGAATGTCACTAGAGCAAAATAGATTTATTGAATTAATACCCATTAGTTAATCAATTTTCCTAAGTTAAACTTCGTATCTTTTTTAATTATTGATCAATTAATTTAATTGAGAGGTTTCTAAGTTTTTTTCTCTTGAAACCTTTTCTAGGTTTTGGAGATTTCGTGTTCCTTAGCCTCTTTGACACCTTAAAGACTAGAAGACCCGTCGATGCTACCATATCCATCAAAAACTTACATTAGGGATTGAGCTAAATGTAAAATAATAAAAGAAAGGCTAAGGAGAGGAGAAGACACCACCATATAACGACACTAGCCTTTGAGAGAGAGATTTTCTCAATGGAAGAGTGCGATACTCAAGTGTGTAGGGTCCGAGAAAGTGCAGAAGGGGAGCATTGGAGATCTAGATCAACTAAGGAGATTGAGGATGGATTTACGATTTGATTTGTTGGATTAGATTGAAAGCATTGTATATTTGTAATTTTCTTAGTTGGGCTATTATCTTAGGACAAGAGCCTAAATAAGTTCATAATTTTAATGAAGAATTGTTGATTGGGCAAAAATTGTTTGTCATTGTGATTGATTTGTTTATGTGAAATTTTGCTTCCACTAATTAAGTTAAGAACTTAGTTGTGCTCTCATTCAGTAGATCTGCAATCTGTTAGGTTAATGAATTGTTAGGTGCTAGGTTCAAGGAAAATTAACAAGTCACTCAATGTTATCCTTGCTCTTTTATATTCATTCTAGCAAATTCATGGTAGAATATGGTTTTCTTCCTATAAAGGCTTCTTAACTGAGAAATAAATAATACTAATATATGGATTTATCATCACATATCGTTGTTGCATGCTGTTGCCCAATAATAGAACAACACCAACGAATCAACACATCATTTATGCCTCTCATTCAAATTGAAGACACATTCAACTAATTTTTAAGTTGAAATGTATGGTTAAATGATTGATAGAGTGTTGGGCTCAAATCGTCAAGATATGGCCTTAGCTTAAGAATACTACACTCAATAGTTAGGCGATTATATCATTTATATCCAATGCATTGTTGCATGATACCCAAAAAGCACAATGCCTAGTTTGAAACAATCAAATTTAACTACATATAGGTATGTTTGCAAGGTTGTTGAGGCAAATAGTTTAAGAGGTTAACAATTACATCACCACATTAACTCATGTTGATAAACGGTCCAACATGTAATGAGTTATGGGTCAAGTTGGTGTGTGGTGGTGTTTGAAGTAGATATACACTAAGTAACTTACAATTAGACCATTTTTATTCAAGGGATAAACCAAATGCATGTGATTTGTCATCACCATCTCTTAAGCATGGGCCATTCAATAAAGGAAAATAAACCATTTAGGAAAACTGTGGGTGGTTTGTATGATTTGAAATTAGTGTTAATTGTTTCATACACTAATTTGAATTCTTATAATCAACATCTCAATTAATTAAAAATCAATATTTAAAGAATGAAATTTAAAACAAGAATTGAATTAACACAGGCACTACCCAGTAAGTTGATATGGAGTTCACCCATATAGGCTGCGTATTTGAGCCAACCTCAAATGATGATCTAATCCATTCAGAAGGATGCATAGTGCATCACTTCACCTCTTTACATTAATAACGGTCTTCAATTTGCAAAAACACTCTTTGATGTCCTCCAGGAAGTTAACAAAGCCTTCTTCTTGCAATACATGAACTCAGGCTTGCCCTATTTCTCAATTTTTTAGCCTTAAGGACCTTATCTGACGACTCACTAAACAAACTAGCATCAAAGCTTGAAACGCTTCCAAGGCATAGATCTCGAGTAGGAAACTAAATCATGTCATTAATTGTAAAGCTCACAAATATAGATTCCTAGAGCTTGGCCTTTACATAGTGGCATCCAATTTCGACATTGCATAGCGCCTTTGCGTGTATATGCCAATTCGGTGGTTCAATCAATCGTCCTCTAAACCCTTGTGCAACCTTACCTTAATATGTATTACCTTGCTTTTGCTCTCAAGATGTGGTCTCTCCATTGAATTTGCTAAACAACTCTCAGACAGGTCACAATTCCTTTGATTGTCCCATAACCAAATTGTGATTGCCCTCCTTTATTCTGGGGTTACCGTTATCATTTGAACGGACAAAACACTTGCAAATTTCTCTGGAAGAAGAAGCTTGGAAGACCAAACAAGCCATTTGCTGTGGCAATTTTTGATGGGACCTGTTGTCTTAGTGGGGATCCTCCTGAATACTCTTCATGACTAAAAAGCTTTTGGACCATCAAAAGTTTGGTTTTATTCAAAAAATAAATGAGGGCACAACTATCTCACTTTTCCAGTTTCCATCCATGGTGCTTTACTTGGATGTATTCCTTTTAGACCCACACAAAGATACTCCACATCTGCATGTGCCATGAAGTCCTCACCCTTTTATCAAGAATAACATCTTCCCACAACTCATCAAGATATTCATTTGCAAAATCTTCAATAGAAGGATCTCGAGCATTCTCACCTCAGTCCACGATTATAGAAGGCTCATATTGTTTCAAAATTTCAATGTTAACCATGAAATACATCTTGCATATATTGAGGTAACTCCAACCAAAAAGCATTGTCAACAATTTTTTTTCCAAAATAATATATGGACCATACCCAATTGGCTTGGTTCTTTTCCAATTGTTCCCGTACAACTTGATGAACCAATTGGATCTTCTAGATTAACTTCTTGGCTTTGTTTGCATCATTATGTCCGTTTGCCACTCAATTTTGCCCAAGAGTGAAGTCCAAAGGAGTCTTAGGCAAATATCCAAAACAAGTCTCATAAGGAAACATTTGTGTAGAAGAATGTATGGCACGACTATAGGCATGTTGTACATAATACAACTATTCATCCCAAAGCTCAAAATGCTTGTTACAATGTCCTCGAAGTAAATGTACCACTATCTCGTTGACCACTTTTGTTTGTCCATCAGTTTATGGATGAAAAACAATGCTTTTCTAAAGCTTAATGTCCATTAATTCCCACAAAGTTGGCCAAAATTCCCCAAGAAAGTAGGAGTCTTGATCATATATTATGGATGTGTGGCAAACCAAAATGAGCCCAAACATGTTGGAAGAACAAATATGTAGTCCCTTCTCCTGTCACTTGTTTCTTATGAGGCAATAAAACACACATTTTGCTAAATCTGTCCACAACAACATATAGATAATCATGACCTTTTTTGGACATAAGCAAACCCCCTACAAAATCCATAGATAAACTTTGCCATGGATGAGAAGATACAAAAAGTGGCATATACAAACCTAGTTTTTTGTTACTTGGTTTTCTAGTGGTCCACATCACACATCCTTTTACATTTGTGAACACAGTTTCATACATCCGAGATCAATAATAATAGTGTTGTAGCTGAGCTATTGTTTTGCCTATACCAAAATGACCAGAAATGAGAGAAGTATGTGCTTCTTTGATTGCAAGCACTCTTTCACCTTGTGGAATACTCAATTTCCCAAGATGCTATAATAATTGGTCATGTACATGATAATCTAATTCTTCTACTTTAGTACCATGGATTTGTGTTTCATAAACATCCTTAAAATATTTATCTCTAACATATTGTTCAATGTAACTTTCATGAGTTAATGAGCTATGTTTTAAAACAATAGATGCATTAATAGAAGATCTAGATAACATATCAATAACTTTGTTTTGTATGCCTTTCTTCTACCTAATGACTAAATGGAATTGTTGCAATAATTCCATCCACATAAAATTACGTTATAGGTGGAGCTTGGTTTGTGATTGGAGATAATGCAAAGCTTGATGATCTTGTATATCAAATAGTGTGAGCCAAAACATACAATTCTTTGTCATACACAAGATATTTTCTTATTGCACTAGTGAAGGTATTAGAATGATAAGACACTGTTTTCCTCCTCTGTATTAACACTACACCCATAGGTTTCAATCTCAAACTGTTGTTGTAAATTTGGCAATGTTAGAATTGCGGCTATACTAATATCTACTTTTAAAGTCTCAATGCCTTTTCGTTGTTTACCTCGCCATTGAAGGATCTACTTAATACTTGTTAAAGCATGTAATGGAGATGTAATAAAGAAAAGGTAGCAATGAACTTCCTCCAATATTGAGTTTTCCATAGGAAGCTACTAACTTCTATTACATTAGTAGGCTTAGGCCACTTCATAATGGCTTCAACTTTAGAAGGATCAATTTTCAATTCACCACCCCCTACTATATAGTCTAAATAAATTAAAATTGTATTCCCAAATTCACAATTTGACATCTTTAGGCACAATTTGTCCTCTTCCAAAACATCTAAGCCTTTTCTTACATGGTTTACATGATTTTTATAACTTATATTGAAAATCAATATATCATCTAAGTAGACTATTACGAAATCATGACCTAATTACATCATTGATAACCTACATGAAAGTAGCGGGAGCATTACAAAGCCCAAAAGGCCTAACCAACCATTTAAATATACCTTGTTTCGTTTTAAAATCACTTTTCCAAATTTTGTCTTCAAAAATCCTTACTTGATGATAATCACTTCTTAAGTCTAACTTAATGAAGTAAGTTGCATTTTGTAATTGATCCAACAAATCGTTAATACGAAGAAGAGGGTAAAAATTCTTTATGGTAATTTTGTTTAGTGCTTGGAAATCCACACACATTCTCCATGTACCGTCTTTCTTTGGTACCAACACAATAGGTGATTCACATGCAAAAATACTTGGTTGGATGACTCTTTTCTCGAGCAACTCTTGAACTTTCTTGTTTATTTATTCATTCTTAAGCACAAATAACCTATACATGCCAATGTTAGGAAGAGGTGCATCTTATTGCAACTAAATCTCATGTTGTATCTCTCTCATTGGAGGTAATCCTTGTGGTTCTTGAAACACCTACATCATAGTTAGATATAATTTTAAACACTGTGGAAAAAGTCTCGATAAAATCGCGATAACATTGGGAACTCACGATTTTTTCAACTCACTGATGTTATCAATCGAGCTTTTCACAATTTTTTTCAAAAATGAAAAACTTGGTATTTAACCGTAAAACTTGGGAGTTTATCCAAAAACTCGTGAGTGAGGTGCCAGGCTGTGTATAAGTTAAGAAAAGGGAGTTTTTCCCACTCATTTTGCACTCTAACCTTTGCTATTTGTGCATGTGGAGAGAGGAGGTGTTTGTCACTGCCCAAGAGGAGAATATTTACCAGTTTTGTTTCCTGGATTTTGAGGGGCAAAGGAACTCAGTGACTGATTAGTTTATGACATGTAGATGGCTCATGATCATGATATACATTTATTATATTTATTGTTGATGTTTTGACTCTTGAGATTGAGTCAGGACTGAGGATTCAAGACTTGATTCACCATTGATATGTGATGTGGCACTAGACTTTTTATACATCTTATATATTAGCTTTCTTTTCATATTTATGTGGCAATGCATTTATCTGATGTTGTGGATATTTAGATGCTATTTTTTTTAAATGAATATTTTTGTGTTTTTTAAATTTTGGTGAGTTTTTGCTGATTTTTTAAAAAACCACCCACTTTACTGACTTTTTCAATTTCTGGAACCTTGCCAATTTATCCTCAAGGTCGACTTTTTCCACATTGATTTTAACTAATTCATCTTTATATTTAGGTTCACATCCTTTGAAAGCTTTAGGTTTATCATGATCCTTAGCTTTTACAATCATGAGTGCAAAATTCTTGCTTGTATTTACAAGCCTTTTCATTTGTCTTGTAGTAACAAGAGACAAGTTAGTCTTCACACGATGGGCTCCCCATCCTTTGTAAGATGATACTTGTTCTCCCCCTTGTAAAATATAGCTTTGCTGTCATACAAATAAGGACTTTCCAATATAATTCCATAAATATAAAGTAGTATGACATCTAATTCTACGTCATCTATGAACTTAGAAGTGATTGCAAATTTGAGCATACATTGTTTAGATACCTACAACTTGGCATCTTCATAGACCCATCCTAAAGTAGATGGTTTTGGATGAGGCTTAGTTTCTGTTGATTTTTGTGTAGCATTGGGAGGTATTCCTGCATGCCAAAGAGATCTCCAAGTCGGGCCTAAGGAAATTAAAATAATTTTTATTTTTATTTTTGGGGCACCAAGTCGGCCTAGCTCATGAAAGGGTGTGTCCCTTGGGTAAATTTACCCCCATTCGACTAGTATATATCGTTGATGTGACATTTCATTTTCTCCACCAAGTAAGCAAGTTTCTTCTTCATATTTATGAGGTCTCTTGGACAACCACACGTGTGGATAAAGGAGGATGAACTGACTGCTTTGACTGAGCTGTTTTTCTCTCTTTTGATCGAGTTTGACTTGAGTTAACTGGACTGTTTTGGGCCGAGTTTGACCAGATTTGACCGAGCTACAGGAGGGTCGCATGAGTGCAAAAATTTGACCAAAGATAATCACAACGGTAGTAGGGTCGAAGTTTGATCGCATGATGACTAATTGACCAACATTGACTTCTGTTCATTTTGGCTAGTTTGACCAGCATTGACTTGTTGCTACTTTGACCAGGTTTTCACTTTTTTTTTTGGATTTGTACTTCGCATAGGTTTCTGGACAAATTATTGATTTGTAAACCTTGTTGAAGAATAATTTCTCCTAAGAAAAGTTGTTGGGTTTTCTCCCAAGGTTGGGTTTTCTAGGGTAGAAATATTGTCTCTATTGTGCTTCGTTGTCTTTCTCCAATCTTTACTGTTTTCGTTGCATTTATTGTTGATATTTTCTATGTATAGTCGCTCAATGATATTAGTGGCATGAGATAAATTGATAGAAGATCATTAGATATAATTATCAAATTAGAAAATTGTTTTCTACTACTCACCTTGTAGAAATTCAACATGGATCAGAGCTTTGTTCAAAGAGAAGCAACTGAAATCAACGTAAGGGACAAGTGTTCAACAACTTGATTAGTTTTTGGTCTCTTGCGAAAATGGCACCAAGTCTCATAGTTGAAAACAGGTTAGACAGGTCAGAATCACGTGGAGAAAGTCATTCTAGAGTCGGAGGGAGTTGAGGAGAAAGCCAGGTATAAAAATAATGAAGGCAAAGCTAAGTGAATCTTGGTAGATTCCATAAAGGACCTCTTGATTCCTCATGTTGTTGCATTGAAGACTGCCAAGGAAATATATGATGCTCCGGTAGGATTGTATGAGAGCATCAACACTAGTATGAAGTTAATCTTGAGAAATCATCTCCGTAATGTCATGATGACTAGTTTAGATTCAATTGTCTCATTTCTTATGAGTCTCCTAGATCATAGATGGGCTTGTAGCCATTGGAGACACCATTGATGATACAAAGCTTGTTACAGTGACTCTAGATTGATTTCCTTCCTAACGGGAGCCATTTATTTAGGGAATCTATGCATGAGAAAAACTACCCACGTTTGATAAGTTGTGGACTAATTGTGTCCAAGAGGACGCCAAATTGGTATCTAAGAATAACTTGCAGAATCCATAGGATGAAGAAACACAAGCCCTTGTAGCTCATATAAGGAAGGGAAAAGGAAGAAGGAACTTTGGAAAGTGTGATAAGAAGAATATAGGTTGAAGTACCAGCTCTTGTTCAGGATCAAAAGAAGATGGATATGTCAAAGGTCAAGTGCTTCATTTGTCATAATTTTGGACACTATGTTGTTGGAAATACTGAGCAAGGGGTGAATCAATATTTCTTATCAATTAGTATATTTTTAATTTCGCGGAGCATTAATTGTTATTAGCATCAGGTAAACATAAACATCATCAACACCATTCAACAATTCATAACAAATAAAGACACTAGACACAAAGTTTTTTAGGTGGAAATCCATCCGGGACAAAAATCACCGAACGCTTCTTAATATTTGTCTTCAAAAGATTTACATCAAGTTTTCAGCTCCAACTAAATGAGGCTCCAACTTGTAGGACACTCTAATGCACTGTTTACCAACTGCAACTGGGAGGACGCTCCAACGCCCTAGTTTACAGGCTCCAACTTGAAAGTGCTCCAACATCCTGTGTACCAACTGCAACTAGACGGATGCTTCAATGCCCTATGCAAGCTCCAACCTGTGCTAGCACCACCCTGCCACCATGAAGTGTTCTCAGGCTCCAATGTGAAGGTGTTAAAATTGGAAACTAGGGCCAAACTCCATGTGGGTCACCTCATTTATGGCAACTGATATTTTTCCTAGATTCCTCTTGTTGAGAGGTGTAGGATTGATCTAAAGATCATCCGATTTCGACAAGTATTTATGGAGATATGAATTTATTTTATATTTACTTGACAAATTGTCAAGGTCGACCAACAGTTAAATGTGTGGCGCACATGCCCAGTGAATCATATAAATACAAGAGAGGTTGATTCATTTTCTCATCATCTCATCTCACTCATTCTTCTTTCTCTCTCCTTAGCTTTGGGTTATACAAGGAGCAGCTCACTTGTGGGAAGGAGGACACAGAAGCTGCTGAAAGTCTCTCTGACCTGCGTTGACTCATCAAGGGTGTGGTTTTGGTGTGGCTGCCTCTCTTAGGTAGGCCGCAGATTTTGGCACAAAAATCGAGGCAATCCATCCACAGGTTTGACCAGCGTTGACTGCACTAGTTTTGGGCAACAGGTTGATTTTAGTCAACAACAGTTTGACTATGTTTTTGGGGCTGTTCAAGGACTGTTTCTTCAGGCTGTTCGAGCTCTAGTTGATCGGAAAATGACCAAGCATATTGGAGGTCAATTTCAACACGTTTGACCCAGTTTGACTTTGTTGATATAAGGTTTGTTGCCGCTGATATAAAATTATAGAATTCTGATTTTGTACTATTTCTCTCTGCTCAACTATTGAAGATAAAAGAAGATTTGATCAAAGGGTTTCCTTGCATTGGGGTTTGTCCTTGGCTAACCGCCACATCTTGTGTCCCTTGTCTTGGCTTGTTTTCTGTTGATCGTTTAATGTTCTATCCGCACTTTACTTAATGTATACGTGATTGCTAATCTGTGGCTAATAAGAAGTAAACTGCTCTAAGCATAGAACATACCATAATTTAAAATGGTATTAGAGCTGAGGTGAAGACAAAGCCCAAGCAAGAGTAAGAGCAATCACCGAAGAGAAGGTTGGCAAGGCTATCCTAAAAACTTCATGGGGTCCTCAACACTCTTCCCCGTCGAAGACAAGTTTCGTGAGAAGTCTGACTATCACGGATAGAAGATGTCTCTCGATCTGACTTTAGAAGATCAGGAAGTGTTGAACCATGTGAGAGGCAGTGTTGTTTTGCCTCCATCAAATGCATCTGCTGCTACCAAAAGCAAGTGGTCCAATGGGAGAAGTCAAAGCAAGGAAGATCATCCGGGACTCTATCGACAAGCGCTTGGTGGCCTATGTTTTCGCGCTAACAACCTCCAAGGAAATCTACGATAGACTGGTGAGTTTATTTAAAGTTAATGATGCAAATCAAGTTCTGTTCCTTAGAAATAAGCTGAAGGAAATTAAGAAGGGCAAAGATGAGAGTATGCAAGCATACTTCTTAAGGATCACCGAGATCAAGAATGATCTCCTATCTATTGGGGAAGTAGTTCCTGACAGGGAAATGACTATCACAACTCTTGGAGGACTGCCACTTGAATGGTATATATTCAGGACTACTCTTCTCAACAATAATGTCATCTCAAGATTTGAGGAATTGATGGCTAGATGTATTCAAGAAGAGACAAGGATGGAAGAGTAAGAAATGCCTGCACTTAAAGGCCATCCCTCTGCCTTTTCTTCTCATGCTAAAAGAAGAAACAATTTTGGGGCTAAATCCAAAGGAAAGGCTGGACTGAAGGGTGGAAGAAAAGGACGATGTTACAATTGCAATAAAATGGGCCACTATGCGAGGGAGTGCCCTGATAAAAGGGACTCACACCATGACTATGACCAAAATCACTCTCAAGGCAATAAAAGGAATGGCAGAGGTAAAAGAAATGTCGGAAATCAAGGAAGAGGACAACCCTTAAAGAGGGCAAGAAACTCTAGGTATGAATCTAACGTTGTTAACAATAAGCAAGATGAATATTGTCTACCAATGACCCTCTCTACTACTGCTCCCCCGAACACGCTGGGAAATTGGCTTATTGATAGTGGTGCCTCAAGGCACTTAAATGGTTTCAAAGAAGCTCTCTCTAATCTGATAGAGAAGGAGACCAACCTGGAAATTGTTCTTGGGGACTACGCAAAATATCCCGTGAAAGGCGTAGGGAATGTCACTTTTCAATTGAATAAGGGTAACACAATCCATTTGCAAGAAGTCCTATATGTACCTGATCTCAAAAAGAACTTGGTGTCCGTTTCGGCAATGGAAGACAAAGGCTACAAGGTAACCTTCATCGATGGCAAGGTATGTGTATGGAAAAAGAATTTTAAAGAAGCTTTCACTCTTGGGTTTCGAGTCGATTCATTATATCAGGTCGGAGGAAGTCCGCTGGGTGTCATGTCTTGTGACACATCACTTCAGTCCGAACTATGGCATCGGAGGTTTGCTCACCTTCATTATAAAGCTCTACCCAATGCAAGACAAGTGGTGACAGGGATGCTCGAGTTTCGAGTAGAGCAAGAAGGTGTATGTCCGGGATGTGTCGAAGGGAAGCTCAAAAGGGGACCATTCCCCTCAAGCCTAAGCAAGACCTCCGATATATTGCAGTTGGTTCACTCAAACATATTTGGTATGATGCTTGTGAACTCCTTGGGAGGATATTTATATTACCTCACTTTTACAGATGACTATTCTCGCAAGACTTGGATATACTTCTTGAAAAAGAAGGATGAAGTGTTCACTTGGTTTCATCACTTCAAAGCCTTGATCAAGAATCAAACCGAAAAGAAAATCAAGATCTTAAGGGCTGATAATGGGACTGAGTATGAATCCAATGAGTTCCATGACTTTTGCAAAGAAGCTGGCATTAATAGGGAGACTACAACACCATACTCCTGAGCAGAATGGTGTGCTAGAAAGGAAGAATCGTGTTGAAATTTGGTACCAGAGGACAGGTGGTTCCCTAAGGCTTTGATCTTTGGCCTAGGGAAAAGTGTCCAAAAAGAATTTAATTTTTCTCCTAAAGTGACTTTATAATTTTTATAAAGTGAAGTCTAATTTAAAAGTGACTTTATGTGATAAAGTTACTAAAGTCTAATTTTAAAGTGACTTTAATAAAGTCAATATAAAATTAGAAAAGAAAAGTGACTTTGGAAATAAATGACTAAGTGGGTCTTTATTAAAGTGGGGTGAATTAAAAAATAGAAAGTG
Source organism: Pinus tabuliformis (assembly GCA_031772625.1). NCBI lineage: Eukaryota > Viridiplantae > Streptophyta > Pinopsida > Pinales > Pinaceae > Pinus > Pinus tabuliformis. The sequence continues at coordinate 860,342,651 of CM062809.1, forward strand.
AGATTTAAATGAGCATTTAATTTCAGCCCTAGATCTCAATCTATTTCAGCCATTGGATTTAGGGATTCTCCAAAAGTCACTTAGGGTTAGATTAAAGGAGGAAAAGGAGGAAAAGGTCATTCATTCTTTCATGAGCAGATTGAGAGAGGGAGAGCAAGAGAGATTTTTGGACAGTGAGGAGGAGGCAGCAGCTTGGCACACATTCCAAGGCAGCATACCAGCAAGTCCGTACAACTGAGTGAGCACACAGTGAAAGGCAAATATTTGGCACGATTTTGTGGAGGCTGTACAACAGATTTGGAGGAGGTCGTACAACTGTTTTCAAGGAGGCCGTACAACAGATTTTGAGGAGGCAGTACAACAGCTTTCAAGGAGGCCGTACAACAGATTTGGAGGAGGCCGTACAGCAGTGTTGCTGTTTTGTTTTTCTGTTTGCAAGTTTTCCAGTTGGCTGTGAGGCACGGAAAACGAGATAAGTTGTAAAAGTTTGCTTGTTAATTTTTTGCTGAATATTTCTCTTACTGTAAAAAGCATTTTCCAGAAATAAGGAGCTTTCGAACTGGTTTTCCCCAAGAGTTGTAGGGGGTTTTTCCAGGGTCACCTTGACAAAAAATCATTGTGTTTAAATGTGTTAAATAGCTGTTTGTATGTGCTGATTTTTATATTTCTGCATTTTCCAGCATTCTCTAAAATTTCCAGAATTTGTGTTTTCAGCGAAATTTAATTTTCAGTTGTTGAATGTATGGAAATGGGAAAGGGCATTTAACTATTTTGGAGAAATAAGGTGAAACTGAAAACCGGGGTGGGAAATGAGAAATTTTTACATGGTATCAGAGCTTGAGTGCTGAAGTGCAGTTTGGGGCAGCAAGGAGGAAAATTACAGCCTGCTGATTTTTCACTCAGAAAATTTCAGCAAGCTGATTTTTCACAAACAGTAGTTTTATCCTTATTACAGCAGTGCTATTTTTCAGTTTTAGGGCAGCAGGATGTCATTGGGATTGACGGTGGAGGTAGGTTGGATGGGCATACAAATTACAACGTTTGGAAGGAGAGAATGCAGAGTATCTTTGAGGAGGCAGAAGTCTGGGACATCATGGTGCATACCACACAGAACCCTGTTGTTGTGCCTACTGATGCCACTTAGTTGGCTGCTTATAATAGAAAGAACAACAAGAGTAAGAGACTGATTCTAGATGGAGTCAAAGACCATTGCATTCCACATGTGAGAGGAAAGAGAAATGCCCATGAGATGTGGACAACATTGTCCAATCTCTACCAGAGTACCAATGAGAACCGGAAAATGGTTCTGAAGAAGAAGCTGAAGACCATTAAGATGGGTAATGATAGTGCAACTGGATATCTCACAAAGATTACTAATGTGAGAGATGAGTTGGCAGCAGTTGGAGAGGTCATTCCACCCACTGAGTTGGTGCAGATTGCAGTGAATGGCATCCTCCGTTCATGGATGAACTTTGCTGATGGGGTTTGTGCACGTGAGACCCTTCCCACATGGGAGAGGTTTTGGGATGATTGCGTTCAGACAGAGATCAGGAAAGGTCAGCTTGGGGCAGCCAAGCCAGTTGAGCAGGATGAGGATGTAGCACTGTTGGCAGGATGCAAGAAAGGCAAAGGGAAGAAGCAGGCTTCCACAAGTAATGGTGGGGGCAAAGGCAAAGGTAAAGGTAAACAGGATAACACACAGAAGGACTATTCCAAGGTGAAGTGTTGGAATTGTCAAAAGATGGGACACTATGCAGTTGTGTGTCCGGAGAAGAAAAAGAAGAAGGGGAAGAACCAGAGCATGGCAACTTTAGTAGAGGTTGAGGACTTTGCAGATCGTTTTGCCCGGGAGTTTGCGTTCACTGCGTATGAGTCTTCTAGTGCAGGATCACTTGCCACACAGGTTAAGAGGGAGCATGCTTTTCTCTCGATTAGCGGAGCATCTTCTGGTATCTGGTATGTGGACAGTGGGGCTTCACGTCACATGACAGGAATCCGTGAGTACTTCTCAGAGCTTTCAGAGAGTGGCACTGATATAGAGGTAGTACTCGGTGATGACAGAGTTGTTAGAGCAGTCGGTGTGGGGACACTGACATTTCAGAGGGACTCCAAACCTCCCTTGAAGGTGTCAAATGTTCTTTATGTGCTAGGGATGAGGAAGAACCTCATATCCGTCTCAGCTTTGGAGGATAGAGGATATGAGGTACTGTTCAGGGGAGGACAGGTGTTGATGTATCCCAGGGGCACTCCAGCTGATTCAGCTAGAGTGATAGGTGTACGCCATGCAAAGGTGTACAAGTTTGCATTCCAGCCCCTTTTGGCATTGAGCAGTAGTACCGACAGCAGAGCTAGCAGTTCTGAGCTGTGTGAGATTTGGCACCGCAGGATGAGGCATATGTATCATGGAGCCTTGAGGACCTTGCGGGAGATCACTACAGGTGTGCCAGATTTCAGTACTGATCACTTTGATAATTGCAGAGGGTGTTCATGGGCAAGTTTGCCAAATCCCCTTTTCTTAGCAGTGACAACAGAGCGACTGGGATACTTGATTTGATTAATTCCGATGTGAGCGGTCAGATGTCTCATGTTTCCTTGAGTGGATATGAGTACTATGTTTTATTCATTGATGATCACTCCATGAGGACTTGGATTTATTTCTTGAAGACCAAGAGTGAGGTCTTCAAGCGGTTTCAGGAGTTTAGAGCTCTTGTGGAGACACAGACAGGTCGGAAGATCAAGTCCCTGAGGTCGGACAATGGGGGAGAGTACACCTTTGGAGAGTTTGTTGACTATTGTGCGGAGGTAGGCATTAGGAGGGAGTTCACTGTTCCTTACAACCCCCAACAGAACGGGGTTGCGGAGAGGAAGAACAGACCCATCGGAGGGGTTGCTAAAGCCATGTTATACATGATCAGAGGTTGCCATTGTTCTTGTGGGCAGAGGCCTGCAACACAGCTGTTTATTTGCAGAACAGGAGTCTGCATCGTGCCTTGGGGCACATGACTTCGGAGGAGGCTTTTTCTGGGAAGAAGCCTGATATTGGTCATCTTCGTATCTTTGGGTGCATTACATACTCCTACATACCCAAGGAGAAGAGGACCAAACTAGAGCCCACCGCAGAGAAGGGTATCTTTGTGGGCTACAGTGAGACCTCAAAGGCCTTTCGGATTTACATTCCTGCACAGAGGAAAGTTGTTGTCAGGCGGGATGTGAAGTTCGAGGAGGACAGGGCCTTTAGGAGGTCATGGGAGTTAGAGTATCTGGATCAGCCAGACCCTCAGCAGTAGTTGAGTCAGTCGCAGGGATCCAGTGGGTAGGGATCAGGAGGATCCGGAGGTACATCTATGAGGATGTCAGGTCCGTCAGTGAGCAGTGGCTCGCCGAGCCAGAGGGGTGGTGCTCCGGGCAGCATGCAGAGCAGTTCACAGAGCAGTTCACTAGGGAGTCCACTGATGGACAGTTCACACGGTACCTCAGCTTCTACAGGTTCAGGTGCAGGCAGGAGGACAACAGACAGACAGTCAGGAGTTCAGGCTCCTGATGATGATGAGGAGGAGGAGTTTCATTCTCCAATGGGAGAAGTGCGCTCAGGGAAGAGGAAGCCCAAGTGGCTTCAGGACACCTTGAGAGATGCCACATCTGTTGCTGAGCCTAAGAGGCCGGTCAGAGAGAGTAGACCACCTGAGAGGTTTTGTAGCTATATGGAAATGACTACCAGCATCCTTGACTCTGAGCCTTCTAGCTATGAGGAGAGCTAGCCAGCAGGTCTGGAGAGAGGCCATGCAGGAGGAGTATTCTTCTATCATGAAGAATGATGTTTGGGAGGTGGTGCCGAGGCCTGAGGGAAAATCCGTGGTTACTTCCAGATGGCTTTACAAGGTAAAGCATGCTGCAGATGGCAGCATTGAGAAATTCAAAGCGAGGTTTGTGGCTAGAGGGTTCTCCCAGCTAGAGGGAGTTGATTATGAGGAGACCTTCGCTCCTGTGGCTCGATATACTTTGATCCGCTCCATTATATCGATAGCAGCAGAGATGGGTTGGAAGATCCATCAGATGGATGTGAAGACTGCATTTCTCAATGGCTTCATACAGGAGGAGATGCACATTGAGCAGCCACAGGGCTTTGAGGTGCATGGGAAGGAGTCCCATGTGTGCAGACTGAAGAAGGCCCTTTATAGCTTGAAGCAATCTCCCAGAGCTTGGTACTCCAAGATAGATACATACTTGCAGGGGATGGGTTTCACAAAGAGTGAGGCAGATCCGAACCTTTACTATATTGTGATAGGTGAGGGGCCTCTCATTCTGGTGTTGTATGTGGATGACTTGGTCATTACAGGTGCAGAGAGACTCATAGAGCACTGCAAGAGAGATCTTGCGACGGAGTTTGAGATGAAGGACATCGGCTTGATGAATTAATTTTTGGGTTTGGAGGTGTGGTAGGAGGAGGGGCAGTTCTTCCTGGGGTAGGGGAAGTATATTGTGGACATCCTTGGCAGATTCCACATGGAGGATTGTAAACTCATGTCGACACCGATGATCACCAATTGGAAGAAGCTTCATTCTTTGGATTCCGAGTTGGTGGATCCCACATTGTACAGGCAACTAATTGGTTCCTTTGATGTATTTGGTCAACACTAGACCAGATATTTGTTTTGCAGTCAACACGATGAGTCAGTTTATGTGTGAGCCTAGGAAGGTTCACTGGGTGGCTGCAAAACACATTTTGCGGTACTTGCAGGGGACAGTGGATTATGGTCTGGACTACAAGCAGGGGGATGGAGTGAGATTTGCAGGTTATACTGATTCTGATTGGGCAGGTTGTGTTTCTGATAGGAAGATCACTTCAAGGTGCTGTTTTGGGTTGTGTTCAGCAGTAGTGTCATGGTTCAGCCGGAAGCAGCGGTCAGTAGCATTTAGTTCAGCGGAAGCAGAGTATATGGCAGCCAGTCTAGCTAGTTGTGAGGCCATCTGGCTTCGCAAGATGTTCTTTGGCTTATTTGGTCAGCTGTTGAGACCTTTAGTGATTTACTGTGATAATCAGAGTTGCATTAAACTCACGGAGAATCTAGTATTTCATGACAGGTAAAAGCATATCGGGATCAAATATCATTTCATCAGAGACTATGTTCAGAAGGGAGCTGTGAAGCTTGAGTATATTCCCACTGATGAGCAGGTTGCAGATATTCTTACCGAAGCCTTACCACAGGGCAAGCATGACTACTTCAGAGAAAAGATGGGTGTGGTGAGGAACACCTTCCTCGGTAAGAGGGTGTTGAAATTTGGTACTGGAGGACAGGTGGTTCCCTAAGGCTTTGATCTTTGGCCTAGGGAAAAGTGTCCAAAAAGAATTTAATTTTTCTCCTAAAGTGACTTTATAATTTTTATAAAGTGAAATCTAATTTAAAAGTGACTTTATGTGATAAAGTTACTAAAGTCTAATTTTAAAGTGACTTTAATAAAGTCAATATAAAATTAGAAAGGAAAAGTGACTTTGGAAATAAATGACTAAGTGGGTCTTTATTAAAGTGGGGTGAATTAAAAAATAGAAAGTGAGATTTAAATGAGCATTTAATCTCAACCCTAGATTTCAATCTATTTCAGCCATTGGATTTAGGGATTCCCCAAAAGTCACTTAGGGTTAAATTAAAGGAGGAAAAGGAGGAAAAGGTCATTCATTCTTTCATGAGCAGATTGAGAGAGGGAGAGCAAGAGAGCAAGGGAGATTTCTGGACAGTGAGGAGGAGGCAGTAGCTTGGCACACATTCCAAGGCAGCATACCAGCAAGTCCGTACAACTGAGTGAGCACACAGTGAAAGGCAGATATTTGGCACGATTTTCTAGAAATCCGTACAGTAGTTTTTGTGGAGGCTGTACAACAGATTTGGAGGAGGCCACAACGGTTTTCAAGGAGGCCGTACAACAGTTTTGTGAAGGCCGTACAACAGATTTTGAGGAGGCCATACAACAGTTTTCAAGGAGGCCGTACAACAGTATTGCTGTTTGCAAGTTTTCCAGTTGGCTGTGAGGTACGGAAAACGAGATAAGTTGTAAAAGTTTGCTTGCTGATTTTTTGCTGAATATTTCTCTTACTGTAGAAAGCATTTTCCAGAAATAAGGAGTTTTCGAACTGGTTTTCCCCAAGAGTTGTAGGGGGTTTTTCCAGGGTCACCTTGACTAAAAATCATTGTGTTTAAATGTGTTAAATGGCTGTTTGTATGCGCTGATTTTTATATTTCTGCATTTTCCAGCGTTCTGTAAAATTTTCAGAATTTGTGTTTTCAGCAAAATTTAATTTTCAGTTGTTGAATGTATGGAAATGGGAAAGGGCATTTAACTATTTTGGAGAAATAAGGTGAAACTGAAAACTGGGGTGGGAAATGAGAAATTTTTACAAATCGTACGATAGTGGAAGTTGTCCGTACTATGCTTCACGATCAAAGGCTTGCGAAGTTTCTATGGGCCGAAGGTGCGAATACCGCCGTATATGTGCAAAACCAATGCCCTCATCAAGCATTGGGTTCCAAGACTCTCGAAGAGATGTTCACTAGTAAGAAACCTGACGTATCTCATTTTAGAATTTTTGGAAGTCCGGTATATTTTCATGTGCCGAAGGAGAAGAGGAATAAATTAGGTGCATCTGGAAAGAAAGGAATCTTCATGGGCTATAGCGAAAACACTAAGGGCTATAAAATCTATGTGGCTAGTCAAAGGGAAATCAAGATTAGCCATGATGTCACCTTTGACAAAGATATGGTTCTTAGCAAAGTTGACAATCTTTCTACTCAAAGGGGATCTAAAGAAAGCTGACACTAGGGAACCAAAGGAAAAGGAAGATGAGACGATACCCGATGTGGAAGAACCTATGGATCCTATTGATCCCCCTCCGCAAGAGCCTTCCTCTTCTAGGAAGAGGCCTTCATGGCTAAGGGGGACACTTGATGATGCTGAAGGGCACATTGCACCCAGGGGAACCTTCTGGGAAAGTAAGAAGCCGACCAAGTATTAGGGATACTTGACCATCATGAGCACGATCATCCAAAATGAGCCTTTGTCATTTGCAAAAGCTATCAAGCATTAAGTATGGAAGGATGCTATGATTGAGGAATATGAGTCCATCATGAAAAACGATGTCTGGGATGTGGTCCCCAAACTCTAGGACAAAGCAGTTATCATTTCGAATGGCTTTACAAGATAAAGCATGCAGTTGATGGAAGTACGGAAAAGTATAAGGCTCGTTTTGTCGCTCGTGGCTTCTCTCAAAAGGAAGGTATAGACTATGATGAGATATTTGCACTTGTTGCCTGATATACCACCATCCGCTCTACCATGCCCTTGCTGCTTCGCAAGGATGGAACCTACATTAGATGGATGTCAAGACCGCGTTCTTGCATGGTTCGATCAAAGAGGAGGTCTAAGTGGAGCAACCCGAAGGATTTGAGATTCATGATCGAGAATCTCACATGTGCAGATTGAAAAAAGCTATCTATGGGCTAAAGCAGGCACCCCGGTCGTGGTATGAGAGGATTGATAACTACCTGATGAAGTTGGGATTCACTAGGAGTGAAGCCGACTCTAACCTTTACTTTAAGGTTGAAGATGACAAACCTCTCATATTGGTGTTGTACATTGACGACCTCTTTCTAATAGGTGCAAACCCTCTCATTTTCAAATGTAAGAGGGAGTTGGCTTCTGAGTTCGAGATGAAAGACCTAGGACTGATGCACTATTTCCTAGGACTAGAAGTTTGGCAGAAACCAAGGGAGATTTTCCTATCTAAAGGAAAATACGTGGTGAAAATATTGGAGAGATTCGGTACGGTGGATTGCAAGCCTGTGACTACCCCGATGGAGCTTGACTTCAAGAAGTTAAGCGGTAGTGCTGCCGGACTTGTTTTACGAAATGCTACCGAGTATCGTCAACTCGTCGAAGCGTTGATTTTCTTGGTGAACTCTCGTCCGGATATATGCTTTGCAACCAACACGTTGAGTCAACATATGGTTGAGCCTCACCACACACATTGGATTGGTGCCAAGAATTTGTTGAGAATCGAGATATCTTCGTGGCACAATCACTCATGGGTTGAGATACACTGTCGGAGATGTGAGACTACTTGGATATATCGATGCTGATTGGGCAAGCAGTGTGGTGGACCAAAACAGCACTTCCGGGTGCTGTTTCTCTTTGGGATCTGCTTTGATATCCTGGATGAACAAGAAGCAGAAGTCGATGGCTTTGAGCACAGCCGAGGCAGAGTACATTGCTGCTAGTATGGCCTCCTGTGAGGCGGTCTGGTTGTGAAAGCTCTTCAGTGAGTTGTTTGGATTTACATTGGATACCATCGTGATCCTGTGTGACAACCAGAACGGGATTTGTTTATCAGAGAATCTCGTATTTCATGATCGCTCCAAGCATATCGATATCAGGTACCACTATATTCGGATATGGTGCATCGGGGAGCAATAAGGCTCCAACATATTGGTATAGATGAACAGGTCGCCGACATTTTGACGAAGCCCCTGGGAAAGGTCAAATTCTTGACTTTCCGAGAACGACTTGGTGTCGTTCAGAGACCCTCTTATGAGGGTCGAGTACGATGTATTGAGCTCTGGGAGCTCTAAGGGGGCGCAGGGTACTTCTTGGAGTGACATGTGACCACAGGGCGACTCACCATCCCCTGGTAGCACATTATGTACAGGGTGAAAGGTTCAACCTTCCCCTGTGACACCCCGTGGCGACTGTAGGATAGGATGATTAGTTCTCTTGTGGGCCAGGATGATTAGTTCTCCGTGGCAACTGTGGAACAGGATGATTAGTTCTCCCAGTGTTACTTGGGAGCGGGAGCGACATTTTCAAAAGCTCCCGGTTTGGGAGCGAATCCCGGAGCGATTTTTATATATATATATATATATATATATATATATATATATATATACATTTTATATTTTAATACATATATCTCAACAAAAACATGTAGAATGATGAATTAGATATAAAAAACATAAAAAAAAACATTGATCATTGAACCATCAACCATATAACATCAATCATCTAGAAGTTATAATCTTGATTCTTCATCAACCACATCCACAAGTTAGTAACATACAACATATTGAGTCTCGTAGTCGTGAATCATGATTCATGATTCATCAATCTTAAAGTTTCAACTTCAAGCTTTCAAAATTGAAAATTCAACATATAACATTTATCACCATTGATCACCAAAGTTGTACTTGTAAGCTAAGTTGAACCATTACAAGAAATAATATCTAACATGAAATGAAATGTTATAAATTGAATTATGAAATGAAATGAAACAACTTTCACAAAGCATCGTATTCATAATTCAGAATCATTACCAATGAGTTATAATTGCCAACTTCAAACTTCAAACTTAAATTGTCACAGTCATATATTGTTTACAAAAAATATCATTATGATATGAAAGTGTCAAGACTCAACAGATATGAAAACTAATAGAAACTAGAAAAGACAAGTAAACTGTAAATCTATTATCTACTACTACATGTGGCCCTTGCCACGAGAAGTGTCTAATGTATGAGCAGGTCGTGGTGTTTTTCTAGGAGGCTCCCGCATAGATCGATGACCAGAACCAGAAGGCACATGCCCTCCACGTGAGGGTATAGATGGAGGCGGTGACAACAAAGGAACAAGACTCGGAACTCGAGCATTGCTACTGGATGGTGGAGGTGGCATGGTTGTTGCTTCATCTTCCTCTCTTATAAGTTCCACTTCCAGTTCTTCAAGATGTATAGTGCCATCCTCCAAATTATCATCCTCTGGGTGGTTGTCCCAAATTTTATATGTTGGATCCTCATAAGCCTGATCACAGTAATGACTCAACAACCTCAAGTTGTAGTGCACATAAACCAGGCTTTTTGGCCGGTTTTCATTGACTCTGTTTTTTTTCACATTATGTATGAAGCTGTAGGTGCTCCAACACCTCTCTGAAGAAGAAGTATTTACAACATGTGAGAGAACTTTTTTTGCCAATTTTGGCAAAAATCCATGGGCACCATATGATTCCCACCATGTGAGAGCATCAAATCTGTCTCTATCTTCCATTGCATGAAAGGTACCAAACAAATCAGTGCAATTGAAGTATCTGCCTATTTCAAGACGCACACTAGCACATTCCTCCCTGTCAGGTATCAACTTTTCTAATGCTTCCAAATATCTTGTAGATACCTCTTCATCTATATGGGGTTTGGCCCTAACCCCACCCCCTGGTGCAGGTTGGCCCAACCAAGATGTAGAGTAGTATTTTGGCGTAAGGATATACGCCAAGCAATGTAGTGGAACATTAAGTTTATCCCACCGTACACACACAATCGTGAATCAGTTTGTACAAGTTGGGATCATTGTTATGAACAATATCTTTTATTTGCCCCAACATGGTATCCATCTGCTCATACACCTCGCCAATCACTGGTTTATCTGTATCTGCAAACCGAATCATGTGATAAATGGGCTTGGTGAAATCCAATACTTGCCTCACACGTGCCCAAAACATACCATCAAGAGCGGCCTCCTCCACCTGTTCAAAACCTTGCTTGTCAGCTGCATTTGTAGCCCTTTCCTTTAATACCTGCCAATGTGGACTTGATACCATGCTAGCCAATGACTCTCTTACCTTCAAAAGGCACCTAAAGGTGAGGTAATAGCTATCAAATCTAGTTCTCATAATCTTCAACAACTCCAATCTTGAGTGACTGCGGAAAAGGCCATGGGTATTGTTATGATTTGTAATAAATTTTATCATTTGTTTGCCTTTCTTGTACAAATCACCAATCCATTTGTATTGTTCGTTTTTGTTCTTAACAATATCATGCATCAAAAGGTTCATTGTGTGAACCAAACACCCAGACCAAAATATGTTGGGGTATTTATCCTCAATAATTGCTCCCGCTGCCTTACAATTAGGAGCATTATCAGTGATGACTTGGATGACATTGTATGACCCAATACGGTCAATTGTTTCAAGTAATGGTTCTGCAATGTTGATGGCAGTCTTGAACTTGTCTGAGTAATCATATGTTGAAAGAAAGATGGGACCACTAACAGACACAGCAAGAACATTTATCAATGGCTTGCCTTTTACATTTTTCCATCCATTAGATACAATGGACACCCCATGGTCAGTCCAAGAACTTGTCATTCTATTCAAAGAATGTGATATTTTTGCTTTTTCATGATCAAGTCCAACGGTCCTTGCCTTGTCATAACCAGGGCTCTTATATCCTTTAGGGGCATCATTTATGGCAGAAACCATTTCGTGCCAATAAGGTGAGCGAAGAACATTGAATGGTATCCCACATGCATAGAGAAACCTGTAAACTTTTGAATCCACATCATTCCTACACGCTTCATCAAGGAAATTTGATATGGTTCTACGCCTTAAACTTGGTGACCCTATGCCTCCATATCCACTGCCTTGGGAGGATCCTGAAGGAGTTCTTTGTGCATGTGATTGTGAGCTTGGTTCAAAGAAACCCTTTGATTTTTTAGATTTGTATTGGGCTTCCTCCTCTTCCCTTATGTATTTGGCTCTATCCGCTGCTGACACACTTGTACAAGTTTTGATTCCTATTTGTGTATCTCCATCCCATGGCATTTTCACGTAGGGGTGTTTTCTGGCACGGGTGTATGAACATGTGTAATTATTGTTGCAATGGGGGCAATGAAATTTAGTGGTTCCATTCCCTTTCCCCGCTTCAGGCCTGTTAACATATTTCCATAATGGGGTTTGGTCTTGTTTAGTTTTTTGAGCTGACTCATGTTCACTCTCCTCCAGCTCCTCCTCACCGGGGTTTTCATCAAATCCACTATGTCCCCCTTCTTCATCCCCTTCTTCATTTTCAATTTCAACCCTCCTTTTTCTACTCTCCAGCACCATAATAACCAAAAAAGGAACCAAGAAGAAGAAAATGCCAAGAAATATAACCATGATGCTTGAAATTTGAAGGTTTGAATTATGGCCTTAACAAAAATGTACCCTTCACTCAAACCAAAATAATTGGTTAGACATGTTAAGTTTTCTGTACCATATTATAAGCTTGATGAGATGAACCTTTCACTCTAATAAAAATCATTGGTTAAGGATGTTAAGTTTTTTCAATTTCTACCATATTATAAGGTTGAGGAATTTGAGGAGTTTGGAGACTTTGAGCCAGATGTTATTTATGTAGCTCCTGTTGATGATCCTATTTCTAGTAGTGGTGATGAGCTTGATGAGTGATCATGTTGATCAATGGTTTGGAGTATGCTAGTGGCTCAATAACTTGTAGTATGGTTTTTGGATTCTAGAGGCCATTAAAGACTTATTGATTATGTATTTCATTGTTGATATGTGTTGCACTTGGAGCTATTTATGACATATTCACCTTTACATGGTATATAGATGAGCAAACTTTGGATAGTTTGTCTCTAAAGGTTTGGAATCTTAAAGTATATATATATCTATATATATATATTTAATAATTAATTATTTTATGTAGGTTTTTAAAAATTGGTTCATTGAATTTGATTTGATTCGGGTGGATCCAGGTTCAGTTCAAAACCTTACTTGAGAGGTGGCCAACTAGTGTTGAAGAATCTAGGGCAATGTAGGTTAATGAGATTCTTCTTGCCATGATAACTATTTGTGAGGCATTTTTAACTTTTCTTATTAGCACAATCTTCTCTTGATATTATTAGAGTGTGTCTTCTTAGTTCATCAAATAGCTACCAAAACAAAAGAGACAAGGACACAAGATATTGGCTTTCTGCCAGGGCCAAAACCTCTCACTCTTTGAGAGGAAAACCCGCACAAATTCTTCTTATAGAGATTCCAATTGACGAATACCAAGACCATGACCCTTGACCTATTAGGCCACTCCAAGACCAAGACAACAATCCTCTTCTATCACTGCTGAGTTCATCATCATCACTGATGCTTCACCGAGGTAATCATTATTGCATTACAATTGCATCATTGTTGTACCTTCTCCTAGATCATTGCTGCACTCTCATCGATATCATCACCATGTCGACAAGGTCTCTATACTGAGATATGTATGTATATGCCGAGATCTTCATCAAGATTATGACCGAGATCATGGTTGCCACTATGTCGAGATCATGACTGTGTCTAGTATGCCGAGAGTGTATAATAGAGAGATCACCTACATCTTCATCATCACGACTATACGGAGATTGTGACCGTGTTCTTTCCCTTCACCGAGGTCTTCATCATCATAATTATGTCGAGAAGGTTGAGACTGTAATATGTGAAGAGGCCGAAGAACTTCATCTATGTGTTACCTATCCGAAGAATAGAGATCGCCGAGATTGTGAGGTCATGAGACTGTTCTTACTCATTGTGATTACCTACGAAGGTGCAGAGGTATCTAAGATTCTGTCCTCATCTGAAGTTGCAGAGATGCTTGTCTGAAATTCTGTCTTTCTATGATGACCCTAGCTGCATATAAATAGTGGTTGGTCCTCCATAAATATCTGACATGAACCAACAAAGAGATATGTCACCTTATTGGAGCTGACATGACTCTTTTTTATTCATTTTGCAGGCCGACATGATGAAGAGGATTGTGCTTGTCATTTGGAGGGCTTCTTGACATTTCTATAGATTTGTATATATTGAACACAGGCTCAAGAAGAGCTTCTTCATACATGACTTTGACTCTTTGACTCAATAATAAATCCTAAGGCTCTCAATGGGAGCCACTAACAAATAAACCTCTTGCTCATGAAACCCATGCAACAAGGCATACAAAAATAATTTCATTTCTTTTATTTCATCATTTACAAAGATCATGTCATTATGAAGACCAAACCTAGTTACACTTTCTTCAACAGCTAGAACACTGGTTTTGGTTTTTAAAACGAAGATTAAATGTGTGCAACAAACACCATCTCAAAATATGTTAGGACATACCCTCAATTACTGTTCCTTCAACCTTGCAATTAGAAGCGCAATTAATAATGAGTTGAATGGTGTTGTATGACCCAATTTCTTAATTGGTTTGAATTAAGGGCCTTGTAATATTAAATGTGGTTTTCGTATGACCCACCACTCGTAGATGCAACAAGAGCATTTATGTTTATCATTTATCCAACCACCAAATGTAATGGATACTCCATATTTAGACCAATCATTTGTAAATTGTCCCAAAACACTATGCTTTGTCCCTCCTTCCATGTCAATTCCCATGGCTCTTGTTTTGTCATACTTAGGGCTCCTATATACTTTAGGGCCATTGTTGATGGCATGTAACATTTCTTGCTAATAAGGTGAGCGAAGCACATTGAATGGTATGCCACATGGATAGGGAACCTTGAACACCCTTGCATCCATGTGATTCATGCAACCTTGGTCGATCAAAGTTGCTATTGTTCTATGCCTTGGAAGCATGGGTGAGGATCCACTAGCATGGAGGGGTGGGGATTGACCACCAAACCTTTCTTTATGGGCATTTGGTCTCAGGTTGAACCTTTTATTTTTTTGAATTTATTTTGTTGCTTTTCCCCCTTCCTTTATGTATTTTTTCAATCTCTTGTTGGTTATCATAGGGCATGATTCCAATTGCCATAATCTTCTTTTCATGACCTAGCATAATGTCATCAAGATGCTTCACTACGTGGGTGTATGAACCTATGTAATTTTTGTTATAATAGTTAGGCCATGCAAATTTAGTTGTTCCACCCTATTTCCCTCTCTCATGCCTTGTCATATACTTCCATAAGGGTATTGAACTCTCTTTGGTTTTATTTCCATAGTCACTGTCGCCATCATTATTCCATTCATCTCTATCCATTTCTTCCTCCTATCCATGGTATGGGCAGCTGCCATATTCTTCTCCTTCCTTTGTGTGATTGGTATTTTGGTTTCTCGACAACACCATCATAATAAAAAGTAGAACCTAATGACAAACCACATAATACATCATGCTTTTGGAGAATAACTTGTTGTTTGCAATAGAATGAGAGAGAATAATGAATGAGAAAAGGGTATGAGAATAAGACATTCAACCTAGAAAATATAGAAGTTTATAACACATCGAAAAGAAAAGCAAAAATGGGTTGTTTAGTTCTCTAATAGCAATTGAATGTAACTATGGCAACCTTTAATCTTATTTCCAAGCTATCACAAATCTACTCAACAACTAGCAAGAAGCCCACTCAAAACCTTAGCAAATATGAATGGAATAAGTGAGAAGAGTGATAGAATGAGAGAAAATGGAGTGAAAGCATGTTTTATTCCATCAGTAAACCCTAGGAATGAGTCTTTTCCCTTGTCATGCCCTCATCAAGCCAAAAATATTTGCTTTGTTGCAAGAAGCGATTAGGTTTCTATTGGGAGTGCTGAAGGAGTGTTTTCAAAGGTTTTGGGAATGACTTGGGAGTGACCTAGGAGCATCTTGTGAGTACTCTAAGAGGACTTTGTTACTATTGTTCTGGGATCACTTCTCGTAGTGGCCTAGAATTCTCCAAAACCCCCAGGAGTGCATTTCCTAAAAAATGCTCCACACTGGGGGTGACCTGGAATTGTACTTTTGAGGTTGCTCATGCTTGGGGCCTTATTCTAGAGTGAAGTGCGAGAAGGGTGGGTGGGTAGGGGAGAGAGCTCCTATTCTCCGTAGGTTAAAATCTAAGTTACCTGACACGGGGTTTTAGGATTCGACGGATATGGGGATTTGAGTGTCGGAAACGGACATGTTGACCCCTCGGAACAGGACACGATCGGATACGTTATATATATATATATATATATATTTAAAATTAGATATTTCTTACACATTCTCATTCATGATACAAATTCATTGATTTCAAGCATAGATCTTCATCTAGATGTAAGTTTTACAAAGTAACATTATGCATACAAATACAATTGTGACATAAATGATAAATCATAATGCATATTCAATTCATCAATGATTCAATAGGAGAAAGACAAGATAGTAAGATAAAGATACTGTAGTTTTCTCATTAAGCCATCAAAATCAAAATGTGTTACATAGGTAGTGCAATGCCAATGGAAAATAGCAATAGTAAATACAAAACAACTACAAGTATACAAGCCTTAAGGTAGTAGGTAGCTCATGACTCATGAGTCATCAATCCTCATAGTCATCATCAAAATCACCATCAGCATCAAGCTTCTCTGACTCAGGAGGCACATACCCTGATGGAGCCCCTCGAGTTAGAGCCCGGCACATCTCAATAAATAGAGGTGAGTATGCAATGTTAAAGGATATGAAGTTTTGATAGAAAAAAAGGCAATGGTGAGATCAAGCTCTTCCCATTTCTCCTTCTGAAAAATCTTGCCCATTGGACCAAGTGAAATTACCTTTCTTTTTGCTGCTTGTCCCCCACCAAAACTCTCAAATGGGATGTTGTTGCCTCTTTTCCTCAAGAATGGAAGGGGGTCATCGTTCTTGGTTTTTTTAATTTTGCAGCCACATTTGCCATACCAACATTGGACTCTCTTTCCATTTCTTTCCTCTTTGGTAAAGACACCTTTGTACAAGCTCCAATTCCACAACCTAGTAAAGCCAACAAATGACCTTTCACATGGAAATATGTGCTCATGAAAGTATTGTGGCAATAACTGCATTTCCAACTCACATTTCCTCCTCCCTTCACCTTGCTGCTTGGCCCTTGCTCTCTTGTATTTCCACAAGGGATGTTTGTTACCTTGAGGGGGAAGTCTTCCCTCAACATTTGAAGCTGTTGTTGCAGCCCCACTTGCAATAGAGGGAACACTTGCAGCAAACCCTAATGAAATTGGGAGAGGGGCATCTCCAATGGGGACATTCTTCCTCTTCCTTTGCGCCTTCCCTGCTGCCCTTTATTAAGGCATGAATGCTACAAAAAAGAAACCAAAAATGCACAAATTTGTAAAAGAAATGCACATGCACACTGCTGTAATAAAAATGAAAAAAAAATAGAGAGAAAATGCACATACTTGTTGCTTGAATCTCCTTGAAAATGCTCCCACACCCTTTGCTCCTTGCTCCAAAACACCCATAGCAAACTAAATAGCTCAATGTGAAAATAGAATGGAGAAAATTGCCTTCAAAACGCCGCGTGGGTTCCTAAATTCCGGATTCGAATCGAAAATTGGGACACGATCCGGATTCGATCGTGTCCCAATCGGACATGACGTGTCCCGATTTTCAGACTCGAATCCTCTCGAATCGTGTCTGATTTTCCAGATTCGGGACACGGTGGGCCTAGGGGAAGAATCTGGTTTCATAGGTTAAAATTATATACTACACATCGAGTCCAGAAAGGTGGGTATACCTGCAGTCTAGCATCACCCTTGTAATTTTCCAAAGAAATACGTAATTTCTAACAACTTGGACCACCAAAATGGGGTTCGGTTTTTGTTAATTATGCACATTAATTCTCTTCTAATAAATGCAACATTCTTCATTTCTAATGAATAGTTTGTGGTAGAAATGAACATGGAACATTTTGTTGAAGAAGCAATGATATTGATAAGAGTCTACAAGGAGTCTTTCCAAGTATCAGAAATAATAGAAACTCCAAACTCATTCCAATTGGGTTTCATATTCACTAGGCACCTCTCAACAAGATTCCTCTTCTTTTTATAGTAGGGTTGTTCTCACCTTCTCATAATGGGGGCCACCATATTCCTTGGGCCCTTAATTGGTAACCAAAAGTTCTTCCAATATGTTGAGAAGGACATCAAATGGCATTCAACATGAAAAATGCACCTTTCAAACTTGTTACTTGCTCAGATGTACTTAGTAGGGAACAAAGACTATTGCCCACTAGACAAGGCTCCTATAATTTTTTTTCAAATTCAGAAGTCCAGTAGGGCAATTTTGCCCCTTCTTTTTCTCTCTCTACTTACTTCCATCTTCTCTCTCTATGCAAATTCCGTACCCCCATGGGGGAATTGTATAAAATGACACTAACATGATGAACTTATGTAACTGACTTAGACCCTTGGGACCTAGTTAGTAAGAATGTCACTCTAGAGTGTTTTTTTTACTTAATTAATTATTTTCGCTACTTAGAAATAAATAATTAGTTGGGTTTTTTGACTCATCCTTCAAAGCTGGAGTGCGATTACAAACTAGACCTTGAGTGTGTTTTCTAATTCTAGGGTCAATGTATATTGCCATGTTAGGCATTTTCTAGAGTCTCATAGAATTGCACTAGGTATTTCTAGTATTTTTTAATAATTAAAAATTTCCTGTAGAACGAGAATCTTTAATAAATTTCTATTTAACAAATAAAAAAGTGACATTAGGAAATGTTGTATGGCATGCGAGTACTCAAAATTCATACTGAAAGTACCAACATTGTCCTAGTACACGCTTTGGGGTGCAAAATATTGATTTTTCCTAACAAAAAAACACTTTTACTCAAAAAGTGAGGAAAAAGACAAGAAAAATCAGAATTAAATAACTGGGGACATCCTAGAAACATGTTTTTAGTTAGCTAAATGTCACATCCACTTGAAGTGAAGTGACAAGGGAACAAAGAGGCAGTTAAGTGATGTTGTTGAGGCCACTTAAGAGGGTTGAGTTTGATGCCACATGGGAGGTCAAGTTCTCTCCTAGATAGAGCACTGAATTGCATATGTGGAGGGGGCCGAGTTGGTTCCTTTAATGTTGGCCTAGTTGACTGTTGGGGATGACCGAGTTAACTTAAAGATCGTGGGAGTTAAATGGGGAGTTCACTCTCCCTCAAGATGTGCGTTGAACACTTGGCATCAAGCTCCCATACACAACCCCTCTCTTGGCTGCCCCTCTTGACACTTGGACAACTCATTTCCTTCTTAGAATTATCATCATGACACTTGGGGTGTCTCTCCACATTGGGATCTTCTCCCATTTTTCTTATAAATTCATGCTCCCCTCTCATTGCAAGCTATGGTTGGAAGCTTGAACTTGGGGAAATGTTGGTAGTATTGCTTTGTAATTATTCCATATTTGCTAATAAAGAAAAGGATCTGGAGGCTATTGGTATCAATATTTGTGTGGTTTGCTTGGAGCCATTTGAGGTAACCTTGTTGATGTTCAAATTTAATTTTCTCTAAGTTTGTAGCTTAGGACCTAATAGGGACATCGCTGTCCAAAGGAAAAGGTTAGCAAGTGCTTGCTACCTTCTTGCTAGTTTACATCGTAGATTTGATTATTACATGTATTTCTCGGTTGAATAACATGTTTAATCTTGTCATTGTGTAAGCTACACCTATGCTACTAATCTTTTTGGCAAGATCATGTGTTGCAGGCAATGTTTTAAAACTGGCCGGTTTGAACCGATAACCGGCCAAACCGACAGGAAAACCGGGTTCGACCCCTCCCTTCGCCCAGAAAACAGAAAAATCGGTGCTAACCGGCCGGTTTAGGGCAGAACCGACTGGTTTATGGTCAAACCGGCCGATTCCGTCCTAAATCGATCGGTTAGCTGCCAAGGCCGCAAAGGACCCACACAACACAGTTTACGAAGCTTCTAGGGTGTTTTGGAGGGAAAATAAGCGTTGTTTCCCTCCAAAAACACCCTCTCCAAGCCTTTAAAAGGAGTTTGTCCCTCTCATTTGTCTCACAAATCTCATTTGGAGTTTTTGTGAGTTTGATTGGGAGCTTCGAGAGTGTTGAATTTTTGTTGGAGTAGTAGTCATCTTAGAGGCTTGGAGTTGGAGTTGGATCTATTTTGGAGATAGTTTGGAACTGTTAGTAGAGTTGGCATCTTCAAGAGGAGGCTAAGGAAGCTAGTTTGCATTTCTAGGTAAGGATTTTCACTTGAAAAATTCCTCATTTGACTGTTGTCCATGTATTAATTTTTTTTATGTGTTCTATCATCTATGCTATCAAATCTCTAGTTCTATGCTATCAAATTTTGTAGGCTACATGTGCATTTTTTTCCTAAATTTAGCTTTGGTTTTCCATGCTTCTTAGCTGCAATTTTTTTTTAAGTGGCATATTTCTTTGCAAATTTTAATTATTTCAAGCCAACATGGCTCCAAAAGCCAAGAATAGTGCATGGACTCATTGTGATTTGATTGATGGAAAAATGATATGCAAATTATGCCATAAACCTATTGGAGGTGGGGGTATTCTCAGATTGAAACAACACTTGGCTGGGATAAGAGGCCAAGTAAAGCCATGTGAAGCACCAAATGAAGTGTTAGGTCCTATTAGGGCATAATACCTTTCCAAGTTTGAAAAGTTTCAGGAGGATAAGGCTAGGGAGAAGGCCATCCAAGATGACATTGCAAGGAAGAGGGAATTATTAGAAGCCATGAAAGAGGGTGGGTATGATGGTTATGAGATTCAAGGCTCCTCTTCTATCCGTTCCACCAATGACCCCTTTCACTATGTTCCTCTTTCTTTTGGCCAAAAATCAAAAGGAACAAAGAGAACAAACATCCAGAGTTGTTTCTCATCATCTGCCAACATTGCCTCTTCTAATCCCACTTCCTCCTAGCCAAGTCGTCAACTCGCTTTGGATCAACATTGGAAAAAACAATGCAAAGAAACTTGTTATCAATACATTGCTAGATGATGGTATGATGCAGATATCCCATTTAATGCTGCTCGCTCACCTTATTACCAAGATATGTGGGACTCTGTTATAGCTGCAGGAAAGGGCTTCAAAGGCCCTAGTATGAATGACTTGAGGGGAGCTCTTTTGCAAAAAAGAGATTTCTTCCATTGATGAGTATTTGGCTGAGTATAGAGATTCATGGCTCAAAACAGGTTGTTCCAGTGTTACTTGGGAGCGGGAGCGGGAGCGGGGAGCGGGAGCGGAAGCGGGAGCGGGAGCGACCATTTTCAGAAGCTCCCGGTTTGGGAGCGAATCCCGGAGCGATTTTTTAAAAATATATATATTTTTTATATTTTTTAATTTTTGATACATATATGTCAACAAAAACATGTAGAATGATGAAATAGACATAAAAAACATAAAAAAACATAAATTGATCATTGAACCATATCACATCAATCATCTAGAAATTATAATCGTCATCAACCTTAGTAAAATAATAAATTAAAATAACATTCAATTCAATAACATTTATCATCATTGATCACCAAAGTAACAAGTTGTACTTGTAAGCCAAGTTTAACCATTACAAGAAGTAATATCGAAGATATTTCTAAGTCCTAACTTCTAACTGTTAACATGATATGAAATGTTAAAAATTTATAAAATGAAACATGAATAATGAGATGAAATGAAACAACTTTAGTCTTTCACAAAGCATCATATTCATAATTCACAATCATTACCAATGAGTTATAATTGCCAAGGCCCAACTTCAAACTTCAAATTTTCATTGTCACAGTGATATAATGTTTACAAAAAATATCATAATGTCATAATGATATGAAAGAGTCAAGAGTCAAGAGTCAAGGACTCAAAACTCAACACTGAACAGTTATGAAAACTAAAGTGACAAGTCTAATAGAAACTAAAAAAGACAAGTAAAGTGTAAATCTACAAGTGGCCCTTGCCACGAGAGTCTCCAGGAGTATAAGTAGGTCTTGGCGGTCTTCTAGGAGTCTCCCTCCCAGACCGACGACCAGAACTCGAGCCTCCACGCGAGGGTGTCGATGGAGGTGGCGACAGCAATGGAACAAGACTCGGGCCCCGAGAACTGCTACTGGATGGTGGAGGTGGAGGTGGCATGGCTGCTGCAGCTGCTTCAGCTTCATCCCGTACAAGCTCATCTTCTAGTTCTTCCATATGTACAATGCCATCCTCTAAATTGTCGTCCTCAGGGTGACTGTCCCAAATTTTATATGTGGGATCTTCATTGGCCCGATCACAGTAATGGCTCAACAACCTCAAATTGTAGTGCACATAAACCAAGCTTTCTGCTCGGTTTTCGTTGAGCCTGTTTCTTTTCACATTATGTATATAACTGTAGGTGCTCCAACACCTCTCTGCAGAAGAAGAATTTACAACCTGTGCAAGAACTTTCAATGCCAATTTTCGCAAAAGTCCGTCGCCGCCATATGTTTCCCACCATGTGAGAGAATCAAATTTATCTTTGTCGTCCATTGCATGGAAGTTACCATACAAACCACTGCCAGTGAAGTATCTGCCTATTTCAAGGCGCACAGCTGCACATTCCTCCCTGTCAGGCACCAACTTTTCTAATGCATCCAGATATCCTTTAGTTACCTCTCGATCTAAATGGGGTTTGGTCCTAACACCACCCCCTGCTGCAGGTTTGCCCAACCAAGAATCTGAGTAGTATTTTGGCGTAAGGATATACGCCAAGCAATGTAGTGGAAGGTTAAGCTTTTTCCACCGTTCACACACACAATCGTGAATCAGATTGTACAAGTCGGGATCTCTGTTATTAACAATGTCTTTTATTTCCCCCAACATGGTATCCATTTGCTCATACACCTCGCCAATCACCGGTTTGTCTGTATCTGCAAACCGAATCATGTTATAAATTGGCTTGGTGAAATCCAATACCTGTCTCACAGCTGTCCAAAACTGCCCATCAAGAGCGGCCTCCTCCACCGTATCAAAACCTGCAATGTCAGCTACATTTGTAGCCCTTTCCTTTAACACCTGCCAATTTGGACTTGATACCATGCTAGCTAAACCCTCTCTTACCTTCAAAAGGCGCCTGAAGGTGAGGTAATAGCTACCAAATCTAGTCCTCGCAATCTTCAGCAACTCCAATCTCGAGTGACTGCGGAAAAGGCCATGGGTATTGCTATGATTTGTAATAAATTTTATCATTTTTTTTCCTCTCTTGTACAAATCCCCAATCCATTGGTATTGTTCATTTTTGTTTTTGACAATATCATGCAACAGAAGGTTCAATGTGTGAACCAAACATCCAGACCAAAATATGTTCGGGTATCTATCCTCAATAATTGCTCCCGCTGCCTTACAATTAGGAGCATTATCAGTGATGACTTGGATGACATTGTATGGGCCAATACGCTCAATTGTTTCAAGCAATGCTTCTGCAATGTTGATAGCGGTCTTGAACTTGTCTGAGTAATCATGTGCAGCTAGAAAAATGGGACCACTTCGGGACACAGCAAGAACACTTATCAATGGCTTGCCTTTTACATTTGTCCATCCATCAGATACAATGGACACCCCATTGTCAGTCCAAGAACTTGTCATTTTATTCAAAGAATGTGATATTTTTGCTTTTTCATGATCAAGGCCAACTGTTCTTGCCTTGTCATACCCAGGGCTCTTGTATCCTTTAGGGGCATCATTTATGGCAGAAACCATTTCGTGCCAATAAGGTGAGCGTAGAACATTGAATGGTATCCCATTTGCATAGAGGAACCTGTAAATTTTTGAATCCACATCATTCCTACACCCCTCATCAAGGAAATCTGATATGCTTCTACGGCGTAAAGATGATGACCCTGAGCCTCCATGTCCATATCCACTGCCTTGGGAGGATGCTGAAGGAGTTCTTTGTGAGCTTGGTTCAAAGAAACCCCTTGATCTTTTTGCTTTGTATTGGGCGTCCTCCTCTTCCTTTATGTATTTGGCTCTATCAACTGTTGACACCCCGTTGCAAGTTCTGATTCCTATTTGTTTCTCTCCATCCCATGCCCTTTTCCCGCAAAGGTGTCTTCTCAAACGGGTGTATGAGCCTGTGAAATCAGTGTTGCAATGGGGGCAATGAAATTTAGTGGTTCCACCCCCTCTCCCTGTTTCAGGCCTCTGAACATATTTCCACAATGGAGTTTGGTCTTGTTTAGTTTTTTCACCCTCATGTTCACCCTCCACATCCTCCTCACTGGGGTTTTCACCTATTTGACTTCCTCCGGCTTCTTCATCCACCTCTTCAGGGTCAGGCCCCCTCCGTTTCCTACTCTCCACCACCATAATAACCAGAAAGGGGACCAGGAAGAGGAAAATGCCAATAAAAATGCTCAGGTCCATCGTGTTTGATGTTTGTAGGGTTTGAGTCTTGAATCTGCAAATTAATTTAGTTTATTGGGATTAATTCATTTAATTTATTAATTTAATTTAAATTAATGATCTTTAAACTCAAACAGGTAAATGAAACTAACCAAATTAACTACCTAACCAGCTAAACTAACTAAATGATTAAGTTACATACCTCTGCAAGCTTGCTCCTCGCTCCTTGGCACTTGCTCCTCGCTCCTCAGCTCTGGCTCCTTGCTCCTCAGCTCTTGCTCCAGCTCTCAATCTCTTGCTCAAGCTCTCAATCACTTGCTCAACAAAGTTGTAATGACAAGTTTTTGGCCCATTGGGCTTATAAAACAAAAAAAATTAGCTAAATTTTTTTAATTTTTCGGGTCCGGCGGAATTTTTTTCCGCCGAACCGCTCCCGGCCGGTTAAAAATCGCTCCCGGAGCGTTTTTTAATGCCCGGGAGCGATTAGGGAGCGATCGCTCCCCTATCGCTCCCGGGCATTAAAAAACGCTCCGGGAGCTCGGGAGCGATCGCTCCCTGAAACGCTCCCTATCAGAGCAGGGAGCGTAAATTTTTTTAAGGGAGCGCGCTCCCGAAAATCACTCCCGTCCGGGAGCGATTTTGGGAGCGCGCTCCCGACCCGCTCCCGAGCCGCTCCCGCCCGGAGCGCGCTTCGGGAGCGGGTTCGAAGGGGGGGGGGGGCGCTCCCCCGCAACACTGGGTTGTTCCGTCATGTCAGATGGATGGATAGATGGAAAGAACTGCACTATCATTAATTTCCTA
This sequence comes from Pinus tabuliformis, assembly GCA_031772625.1. Classification (NCBI taxonomy): domain Eukaryota; kingdom Viridiplantae; phylum Streptophyta; class Pinopsida; order Pinales; family Pinaceae; genus Pinus; species Pinus tabuliformis. Next base: position 860,367,368 of record CM062809.1, read on the forward strand.
TGTTGCATGAGTTTCTACAACGTGAGAACGTTGGGCACTTGGGTACGGGTGTCGGGAACGACTAGAGGTTTCCCCAAAATTTATAGGAAATGGCTAATCGAGAGCGGTAATTTTATATAATAAAAAACTAAAATATAAAAATTAAAAGTATATTTTTAATTATACAAGTTATATAATAATCAAAATTAATATTAAATCAAAATATTCAAATATTAAAATCACTTTAAATATATAATCTCCTTTATATATAAATATATTCTCTGGGTGTCTCTCTCCCTGAGTCTCTCCCTTATATATATAAAATATTAAAATGTCAAGTTCATTATCAGTTCTCTGTTCTCTGACACATGACCAGTCTTTGAAACAATTTGCCTTAAAAATACAAAGGAACAGTTTTACCTATGTTTCTCTAGTTATTCTTAAGAGAAAAAGTAAAGCAACTCTAATGGTTAAGCATTGACTGCCACATACAATATGCACACAATCTTCTGCGATATATATACATAAATACTCATCAGCATGACATCTCAGATATCGCCCTTACATTGAGGTGCCACACGCTTCCTTAACCCATCAAGAGATTGCTCCAGTCTCTCAATTAAGGATATTGGTTTTAAGGATGTCTTTGGCCTTTCTTCCTGCGAAGGTTTCAACAAAGGCTCATGTTTTGTGGGTAGTTCAACATGTTTGTCTACCGGCTTGTATTTTGCCAATGTTAAGTTATGGTATGTTCTATGCTTATAACAGTTTACTTCTTTTTCTTATTATATTCCACCGATTAGCAATCACATGTACATAAAGTAAAGTGCAGATAGAACATTAAACGATCGACAGAAAACAAGCCAAGACAAGAGACACAAGATGTGGCGGCTAGCCAGGGACAAACCCCACAATGTGTGGGGAAACCCTTTGATCAAATCTTCTTTTATCTTCAATAATTCAGCAGAGAGAAATAGTACAATAAATCTGATTCATATCAGCAGTAGCAAACCCTAGATCAGTAGCATCAGCATTAGCGGCTTCATTATCAAACTAGGGCAGACCATATCTCACAAACCGACAGTCGGATTGACTTCATTCCACCACCAAAAGTTTCGGCTTCCAGAGGAGGTTCAGATGAACCTACAACGCAATTCAGATGAGGAGATCTTCTAGGCCACGCAAGTCAATCTTTACTTCTGTAGTTGCAGCTTCAGTTTCAGCAGTTTCCGGCTTCAAACTAGGGCAGTCGATATCTTGCAAACCGTTCGTCGGATTGACTTCATTCCACCACCAAAAGTTGCGGCTTTCAAAGGAGGTTCAGATGAACCTACAACACAGTTCAGATGAGGAGATCTTCTAGGCCACGCAAGTCAATCTTTACTTCTGCAGTTGTAGCGTCAAATTCAACAGCTTCTGGCTTCACATGTGTGAGAGAGAGAGACCCATTTCAGCGCAGTAGAGAAGAGACTCATATCTGCACAGTAGAGAGAGAGAGATGTGATGAGATGAGTGAGTCTAAATGAGGAAAAGTCCTCTTATATTTATACACAACGTTGGTGGGTGAATAGATGCGACTGTTGGGCTTCTGAGCCTACATGAGTTGTAGGTCGGCTTGATAATAATTCCATAATCAAAATAAATTCATATCTCCATGAATACTTATCGGAATTGGATGATCTTTATATCAATCCTACACCTCTCGACGAGAGGAATCTAATAAAAATATTATTAGCCATGAATAAGATGACCCACATGAAGTTTTGCCCTGGTTGCAAATTTTAACACCCAACCCCAGGGAAAGCTGGAACTCCAAAAAAAACAGTCTTCAGAGCTCCCAGAACTTTCCCAAGCTCCCATTGCAGCTCCCACCGAAAAGGGAACGTTCCCATACAGTTCTAAAGCTTTTGGGAGCGTCAGAACCATTGGAACGGGTTTCCCACCTCTAGGGAGCGGTTCCTTATTTGTTTTCCACGAGGAACCATGTTTTTGAGATTAGTTGATGCATTTGATAAGGTGAAGGATGCAACCCTTCTATTTGAGTTTTTGGATGACATTATTCAGGAAGTGGGGGCGCAAAATGTTGTGCAGGTCATCACCGATAATGCCTCAAACTATGTTCTTGTTGGAAAGATGCTTGAGTCCAAATATAGGACCATATTTTGAACTCCATGTGCTGCACATTGCATGGACTTCATGCTTGAGGACATAGGCAAAGTGGAGTGGGTAAAAAACACTGTAGAACATGCCAAGTGCATTACAAAATATATTTACAACCACTCATGGGTAGCCTAATGAGGAAAAACATTGGGGGCAAAGATATTTTTAGGCTTGCAATTACGAGATGTGCAACTCACTTCCTCATGTTGCAATGTCTCAATGCTCAACATAAAAACCTGCAGAAATGTTTTCTTCTGATGATTAGACTGAATCTCGGTGGGCTCGTAGACAAGGTGGCAAAGACACCAAAAAGAAAGTGTTTAACAATTATTTTTGGAAAAGGTCTGTTGAGCTTGTGAAAATTACCGAGTCCCTTGTTAAGGTGCTAAGGATGGTGGATGGGGAAAAATTGGCCATGGGCTACATTTACGAGGCTATGGATCAGGCAAAGGAGTAGATATAGGCAACTTACAAGGACAAGTTAGCTAAATATGGCCGTATATGGGAGATCATTGATTATAGATGGAACAGTTAACTCCATCGTCCTATACATGCAGTTGGGTATTTTTTGAACCCAAAGTATCATTATAAAGCTCGGCTAGGAGATCTGTAGGATGGGGAGGTCAGAGTTGGATTGATTGATTGCTTGGAGCGCATGGTCCCTAGCCATGCAGACCAGTTGGCAATACATAAACAACTTACTCTTTTCAGTATTGTAGCTGGTACCTTTGGAAAAAATTTGGCAAAGATGGCAAGAGATGTGGATCAACCAGGTAAGCAATTCCAATTTCCAATTTGTTTTTCTTTTCGAGTTAAATTGTTTACAAATATACAATTCAAATTATCTATAAATACTTGTAATTGGTAAATAAGTAATGAAATGAACTAAGTTACTAATTAATGTCTTTTCCTTTGCAACACATTGGTGGGAGTCATTTGGTGACGTCCTCAGTTGCAAAAGTTTGCAATTAGAGTACTCACCCAAACTTGCAGTGCTTCAGGTTGTTAGTGCAGTTGGTCTGTTTTGTAGCTTATACACATGAAGAAGAGAAACTGTTTGGAACAAAAACGGTTAAATGATCTTGTCTTCGTGCAATACAACCTTTGACTAAGGTGGAACCAAATGATGAACAAAACAATTGATCTAGATCCCATTGTGTTGGACGATATTGATCCAACATTAGAATGGGTGAAGAGACTGAAGATCCTGTGTTTGATGCTGATTTTGATATTGACATGGCATATATGGGGATGAAGTAGATTTGGTGGCATCATGAGAACCAGGATCAATAGCCTCATCAAGGATAGACAAACAACCAATGGAAGGCACTAGTCGTGCAACTCGACCAACTCGTGCTTCCATTAGGTCCACTTCTATTGTTATTGGTGGCAATGCTACTGAGGTTGCAGATGAGGCTGAGGCGTCCTTAGACTTTGAAACGGATGATATCTATGTAGCTCCTGCTGATGATGATGATTACGTGTCTAGTAGTGGTGATGAATTTGATGATTGATCATGTGTAGACTCTAGAGTCTAGAGTCTAGACTTGTAGTCTTGTAGTAGGCCAATGGCCTCATAGCTTGTAGCATTGTTTTTGGACTTTATAGGCCATTTAAAGCCTCATTGCTTATGTATTTTGTCGATGATATGTATTGCACTTGGTGCCATTTTGATATATTCACCTTTACATGGTATATAAATGAGCAAACTTTGCATATTTTGTCTCTATTGGCTTGGAATCATGGTTTTAAATCTGAAAAATAGTTTTTCATTAAAAATTAATTATTTAATGTTTTTTTTTAAAAACCGGTTCTTTTAGACCTGACCAGTCCTGGCTTGACCGGTTCCAGTTTGAAACCCGGTTTATTAGTTGGAGTGGTCTAGCCAATGGTTTTGGTTTTTAAAACTATGGTTACAGGTTCCTCTTGCTTGGAGTTGGGGAAGTCCTCGGTTGGACTAGCCATCTTCTTGCACCCAAAGAAGCATTAGTCCCACTTACATCAAGTGTTTCCAAAGGACTTCAAAGGCCCCCCAAACTCTCTCTTTCTTCCTCATCTAAATTCTAAAAAATTATTCAAAGTTCCTTGGTTTGATTTCATGAGTTTACATTGATTTAATCTATAGCATTTCATGGATTTTACTTGTTGCTGTCCTAACATCAGTTATTTTAGCTAAAGGCCAAGTCCACTTGGCTTTTCCTTAGCTAAATAGTGTAGGAATCTAGTACTTTAACTTAGGTATTTCACTTGGTATTTTTGGATTTCATATACCAACATTCTTTAAGTGTCTCAAACTTATTTTTGGCACTTGTAATACTAATTTGCTGGCTGGTTTTTAGCAGTCCTGCACTTTTACAAGGAGAAATGTTGGTGAAATTTCGTCGAGTTTGAGGATTTAGAGCACCTAAAGGAACCATATATTGTACCCTTGGTCAAACTATCATTCTTACCACCATTGTAACATCACAACCATCTTTTTGATGCCTTTATTCATAAGGGACTCCATCTTTCATCCCTTTATTCATAAGGGATACCATCAAGCATTGTAATCTCTTGGGAGCTAGGAGAGTCTTCTAAGCATGCCCCCTACCTAGTGGGGATCTTTTGTGTGGTTGTGTCTCTTTTCATGGCATGATTTCTCTTGGGCTAAAATTAACCTTTAGAGTAGCTTAACCACAACATTAGATTAGTCTGCTTTTATTTCATTAAATTAGTTTCAAATAGAGGAAATAGAACGAACATTGGTTTGTGGTATGGGAAGAGTAAAGACTATTTTAAGAAGCAATAAAAGAAAAGTATCGTAGATAACAAGTAATGTATGAAAGGATTATAAAATGTCTCCTTCGGGGAGGGGAAAAAGAAGGGAGAAGAACATAATTTCCAGATGGCCAGCAAACCATCCCCTCCCTTTCATTTCATTCTCGATTCAAGCTTGACGGGTCGTTCATTCCATTGAAATGATCTCCGCTTCAAAACTGTATATGAGATTCCCACCTCATACTGCTCCTCCTTTCTTTACAGTAGGTAATATGGGGAGTAATCCGTGGAATTAGAAAAAAGAAAAGGAAAAAAAGAGATTCTGACCCATTATTATGTTTCGTTGGTCTAACTTCATTCCATTTGATTAGTTTAATTAGATAACATTAGATTAGTTTCTCATTTCACTAGAGTAGTTTGATTTCTTGGTCTTAGTTTAGATTTCGATTATTGCTCTCTAGAATAGATTTCATTTCATGTACTTTAGATTAGTTTCAATTTCTTGCAAAGTAACGAACCCCATTAAGATTTTGTGCTTGTGCCATTGCAAGGTTGCCTTGATCCTTGTACATGATCATAAAGATTTTGTTGGTTGATCTAGTTTAAATAGGGAAAACTGCTTCTATTCTCCTTATTGTGAGATTGGGGGAAATTGGTAAACGTCTGACTTGTGAAATCAGGCTAGGGGCTTGTTTCTCTTAATGTTGGATCTCCTTGCGAATTAGTTGACTTGTGGGCTCTCGGGAGTACTCTTTGAAGCGAAGCTTCCTCTTGTAGGATCCCCTTGCAACTCTCCTTGACCCAATGAGGATAAGGGTAGAAGAGGAAACTCACATTAGTTAGATTTACTTTATTTGCAGTCGCACATCGCACATTGTGCACTCATATGGATCACTGCATATTTGTCAAATTAACTTAAATCCAAGTGAAATCTAACTCTAACTAAAACATACCAAGAACACTTCACAACATTTCCTTTACATCATTCTTGTATTTAGTTATTCTCATTGCAACATTTACTTTTGGCATCTTATTTCCAAGTATCTACATTTCAAGCGTTTACTTTTGAGCTTTCCATTTCCAAGTATAAGCATTTTATTTCCATGTAATCATCTTTTACTTTGAGCATTTAATTTCGCAAGTGCTCTTTGTTTGGCACTGGTCTCCATTTGCTACATCATTCACTTAAGAGTATTTCATTCATTTGGTCGTTATTGTTACATCTTTTGCTTATGGAAAGTTATATGTGCTTTTACTTACTCTAAAGTGATATGCTGTGATTTACATTTAGATGGTTGAATGTGCTCTTGGTTAAACTCATTTAACTCCTAGAATATTGCTTGTTTAATTTAGTTTAGTCAAGCCTTAGTTTTCTTTTTCTCATAGGGACCACCCCCCTTGGCTTCGCTAGGAGTTAGCCTAGATGGATGAATTGAGAATTGAGTGACAGCTGCTCAACTTGAGACTTGCCCCCAAGGCCACACCAAGTGGATTAAAAATTTATTCTACGTTAGCCCAGGTGGGATTTAGGGAGCAACAAAACCTACCATCAGCATTTTCCTATTGTCCAATGCCCCACATGATGTCAAATTTGCCACTTGACCTCTGTTTCTTCCTTGCTTATTCAACAATGAGAGGTACTTGTTGCATGATTGTTCCTCCTTCTGGAGGAGGCCTTCTCATTGGCTTGTTTTCTATTGCAAATTTAGCTTGCTGATCTCTCTTACGTTTTGTTGTGCATGTTGAGTGTACTGGGACAGAGCTCAACCCCATGAACAACTAAACCATGTCTGGTCTTGTAGTAAAAATGGGCTCATAGACTAGTGTAAGACCCTCACAAGTTTCTAATGGAGGTTACGATCTCTTTTCACATGTTCCTCCCTGTAGTATCATAGCCAATTTGTGGACATGACATGAAAGAGGGTAATCACTTTGGCCAGTAACACGATTATGGGTTCTAACTCTTTGACTTGTACTGTGGTGTGGACAAGTAGTCACTTCAATGTTGAAATTTACTGGAAAATAGCCAGTGGCTGGTGCCACATTTGCAAACTTATTGCTTGAACTTTTGAGATTGCTGAATGCCTTTACAAACTGCTCGAAAATTTTTGCTGAGCTCCACAAATGTAGTCCCAAACTCAGCTGAGAAAGAAATAACTTATAAGTTATAATGGGATTTTTAAAAAGAATTTGTCTCAGAAGCCCACTGACAATAAAAACATGATTTTTTTTTTTCATTTCCAAAATGGCATTTTTAGAGGTTACAAATTTCTGCCTTTTACCATGTAAATTTGGTGGCAGGGTTGTGGCCCCAATGGTGCTTCAGATAAATGTAAATGAAAATGGGTGTTTGTGGCCATTTTAATGCTTGAAATGTTGCTCCTGTTTGGAGTCAACTATGAAACTATTTTTTGGTTGTTTCCTGAACATGGTGTGTGGCAAACAAGCATATCTTGCTGTACTTGAATCATTTTCAGGGCATTTATTGTTCTGGAAACCTGTTTGTTATCAGGGAAATGTTTTCTGGTGGGAAATGCCATGTCCTGTATGTGGCCACTATCGAACTCTAATTGAGGGCACAGCATTTCTTACAAAAATATGGACCACACATATGCTGCTTATGCTATTCTTTCTCATTTTTTAGCTGTAAAAGTTTATTTACCTTCTGGAACATCCTACCCTGGTCTCTTTTTATTCTAATTTTTAACTTTATAGCTTAGGGAAAAGGAGGAAGCACTAGTTAGGTGCTGATTATATGGAACTACTTAAGTAAAATTGGCAGTGGTTGAAAACAAGGGAAGAATGCTTAAATGTTCCTTCTAAACTTTTACATTTTTTCCTGTTACAGATGAAATGTATGTCTTGTCGGCAAGTCAAAAACGGGTGGTGATTGAGCATGTTGGTGTGAATAAAATGCAAGAGAAGCTGATGCATCTAGAGAATTTATTCCATGTCTCTCTTGAGTATGCAGGAGTTAGTGAACCTGGCCCTGTGCATGAGATTCATGGCATCCTACCAAGTAACGAGTCGAAAAAAAATCCATTTCTTTAATTCCATATAAGCTATTCCTGATTTGTTTTTGAAGGTTGTTAGGAGATATCAAGTTAATTACATGCTAAGTGGCCTAAGTACGTCTTGGGGAATTTTACAAGTTTGTGATTTTTCTTTGTGATACCTTAATTGAGCAGTATTTGTTGTTTCCATGTCCATGGGTCCTTTCATTTCTAGTTTGGTAGTGCATGCACTACATTTATTTGCTAAATCTTTAACCTATGATGGCCTATTAGATAGTTTTATAGGATGAAATTTTCTTCTACGTCTCATGCTCTACAAAACAATTGAAAGTATGAGTTACAACTGTTCTGTTTCTTTTTTATAAGTTTAAATGCTAGTAATAATAGATGTACGCCTGTAATCCTTCTTTGTAAGCTGAGTAATAAATGTTGAATCTAGTGTCCATTTAAATGTCCAAAGCATATAAGATAGGTGCAATATAAGAGTAAAACTCTTTTAATAAACAGATCATTATGAGCTCTCCAATTCTTTTAAGACCTCTCCTTTTTTTCAAACAAGGCTTTGGAAGCTTTATGCTTTAGTTTTAGTCGACATATATTTTTTTCCCAAAAAAATCATACTTTCTGTTTCAGTACAAAATTAAAAGTACATCCCAAAGGCGGGTTATCTGCATCATAATCAACTACTGGACTTCTACATTACTGCTTGTATCTCCGAGAGAACCTCAAGTAAGATTTAATTAACGGGGTCTAAATACATAACTGATAGAAATACAACTTCCAAATATGACCTAGATAATGACCAACAAGCATGTGGCATATATCCAATTGATGTATACATATTAGTTGAGAATAATATTATGGTGAGAAATAAGAGCATTATCCCTGTATTCCTCAATGCTATGAGAGTGAGGCTGAAGAAGCAGTCCCTCCTTTGAGAGATAGTCAGCCTGTCCATTATCTTCTTGATAAATATGATTCAATGAAATTGCCTGAAGTAGACCAGTGATCTCCTTCAACTGCTGAGCAATATGTACAAGGCCCAAATTACAGATCTGCGCCTTGTCTTGCATCCAGTGAATAACCAGTTTGGATTCCCTGATTACTTGAAGATTGCAGACATTCTTTGCAATGGCTAGTTTCATAATAGCATACACAGCAGTAGGTTATCCCAAGTTTTTGGAATCAGTGCCAATGTTTCCCTTCCCATAAAAATAGTGGCTGTCGCTAAAGAATAAAGAAAAACCAAGACCACAAACCTGACCCTCCTCCTGACTAGCCCCATCTAAAAAACCCCGAGGGCTATGTTCATTGATGACGGGGATGACAGGGATGCATTGGGCCTTGGATTTGGATAACCCTTTGAGAGAAGAGATTTGTGACATGGCCCAAAAGAGAGTTTCCACCCTGTCTGGAGGGGAGACCTTGTCTTCATAGGGTCTTCTGTTTTGAATAATCCATATTCCCCAAGCCACTACCAGTGGTAGTGCACTATACCTTTTTCAATGTTCGGTTATCGAAGTATGAATGGAAACAATCTTCAACATTTCACTGATCTCAAAGACCTGAGAATTTGATATGTATCTCCACCTGTTTCTGTACCTGTCTAGAGAACCACACTGAACAAATAAATAGCAGCTGTCTTCAACAGCATCATGACAGGAAACACATATACCAGGACCCAAAAAACCCCTTTTCTGCATTTTGTCCCGAGTTAAAATCCATTTTTTTAGAATCAACCAGAATAAAAGGATACTTTTAAGAGAAGCCGAGATCTTCCATAGCTTCTTATACTGCCAGGCGATGTCATTCTGATCAACCTCCAAAAGAGGAATATAGGCCAGTCTAGAGCTCTAATGCCTGCCGTTAGGATTGAAAATCCACACCAACTCATCCTCTTCATTCTGCATTTTGTATGCATAGTACATACAAAATTCAACTAAATGTCAGTGGTACTAGTCACATAAATGATAAATCTATTAAAAATTTAAATCATGATTCATAATTCATAACTGAAAGACAACTTACAACTACAAGATAGTAAGATAAACACATTGACAACTGTAGTTTTCTCATTAAGTCATCAAATCAAAATGTGTTACATAGGTAGTGCTGGTGCAATGCCAATGGCAAATAGAAATAGAAAATATAAAACAACTACAGGTATACAAGCCTCAAGGCATCAATCATCATCAGAATCAGCATCACTGTCCTCATCATCATGGTCCCCACTACTCTTCTCTGCATCCTCCTCCTCCCCTGTATCCATAGTCGCCTTTGCATCTGCTGGTGTGGAGGTTGACCCCTCTAAGTCATCAAATCTAACAGGCTCTAGCACTGGATCATTGAGATCCATGTTGGCCAATGCCAACTCAACAGTGGTGTCCCGACCCATATCATCAAGAAAGACATCCCACATCTTTGTCTTTCCCCTCAACCACTCTTCCCTCTGCCTGTAAATAAGACGAAGGTTGGTGTGCACATACACCATTGTCTTTGCCCTGCACTGCTCAAGCCTGCTCTTCTTCACATTATGCAAATTCCCATATGTGCTCCAATTCCTCTCGCAACAAGAGGATGAAGTCACCTAAGAGAGGAGCCTCATGGCTAAGTGCTGAAGAGGAGGGCTTGTTGCCCCATGATTTGCCCACCAAGAATAGGGCTTCTTAGCCCCCCTGTCTCTAATCACATCATAACCTCCAAATCGACCACTGCCAGTGGAAAACTCTGCAAAGGCATCCTCCACCTCAGCAAGCAATGCACTATCTTGATAAATCCGCTTGAATGCCTCTTTCCTCCCCTGTGAGATTTCACCATCCATGTGAGGAGGGAATCTGCGGGAAGGTCCACCATTCAGCCACTCATGGCTGTAGTATTTGGGGTTCAATGAGTGAGCCAAACAATGTAAAGGTGTACAATTCTTGTCCCATCTGCTGACAAGAATATCATGTATGGTATCGCAGAAGGCCTCTGGTGATGTCTCATACTTGGGGCATTCACTCTGTAGAATAATGCTCCTCACAGACTCAATCATGGGATCCCATCCCTCATAAACCTTTCCTAGGATGGGTTTGTTTGTATTTGCAACTCGAAGCAAAGAAATGATAGGGTCCATGATTTGAATAATTAGATCTACCCTCTCCTACCAAGCATCATCTAGCACTGTGTCTTTCACTCTTTTAGAGGCTACATGATCTGTCTTTCTCCAAAAAGACCAAAACTTAGAAATAACCATGGACCCAAGAGCGGTCTTGACCTCCCTCAACCTCTTCAACATCATGAATGAAGATGCAAACCGTGTATCAGCAATCTTCAACAATGATAGATTGCTGTACTTGTAGATAGTGGGGGCATTTGTATAATTTTGCACAAAGTTATAGATATGTCTTGCATCATCAATAATGCTTCCAATCCAAAGCACATCAGAAGCAATGGATTTCAGTGCTAAGTTCAATGAATGGACAATGCAAGGTGTCCAAAAAACTTGTGGATATTTAGCTTGCACAATCATGCCAGCAACCTTGCAAACATGTGCATTATCTGTAATGATTTGCACACAAGAATCAACACCTACATCTTCAACAACTTTAATAAATAACTCACCCATAAATTGTGCATCTTTGTATTCGCCAAGTGTATCCACTGCTTTCATGAAAAATTGACCACTTAAGGAAGACACCATGAAGTTGATGATTGGGTGTCGTGTTGGATCTAAGTTATGGTATGTTCTATGCTTATAACAGTTTACTTCTTTTTCTTATTATATTCCATCGATTAGCAATCACATGTACATAAAGTAAAGTGCAGATAGAACATTAAACGATCGACAGAAAACAAGCCAAGACAAGAGACACAAGATGTGGCGGCTAGCCAGGGACAAACCCCACAATGTGTGGGGAAACCCTTTGATCAAATCTTCTTTTATCTTCAATAATTCAGCAGAGAGAAATAGTACAATAAATCTGATTCATATTAGCGGTAGAAAACCCTAGATCAGTAGCATCAGCATTAGCGGCTTCATTATCAAACTAGGGCAGACCATATCTCACAAACCGACAGTCGGATTGACTTCATTCCACCACCAAAAGTTTTGGCTTCCAGAGGAGGTTCAGATGAACCTACAGCGCAGTTCAGATGAGGAGATCTTCTAGGCCACGTAAGTCAATCTTTACTTCTGCAGTTGCAGCTTCAGTTTCAGCAGTTTCCGGCTTCAAACTAGGGCAGTCGATATCTTGCAAACCGTTCGTCGGATTGACTTCATTCCACCACCAAAAGTTGCGGCTTTCAAAGGAGGTTCAGATGAACCTACAACGCAGTTCCAAAGAGGAGATCTTCTAGGATACGCAAGTCAATCTTTACTTCTGCAGTTGCAGCTTCAGTTTCAGCAGTTTCCGGCTTCAAACTAGGGCAGTCGATATCTTGCAAACCCTTTGTCGGATTGACTTCATTCCACCACCAAAAGTTGTGGCTTTCAAAGGAGGTTCAGATGAACTTACAACGCAGTTCCAAAGAGGAGATCTTCTAGGCCACGCAAGTCAATCTTTACTTCTGCAGTTGCAGCTTCAGTTTCAGCAGTTTCCGGCTTCACATGTGTGAGAGAGAGAGACCCATTTCAGCGCAGTAGAGAAGAGACTCATATCTGCGCAGTAGAGAGAGAGAGATGTGATGAGATGCGTGAGTCCAAATGAGGAAAAGTCCTCTTATATTTATACACAACGTTGGTGGGTGAATAGATGCGACTGTTGGGCTTCTGAGCCTACATGAGTTGTAGGTCGGCTTGATAATAATTCCATAATCAAAATAAATTCATATCTCCATGAATACTTATCGGAATTGGATGATCTTTATATCAATCCTACACCTCTCGACGAGAGGAATCTAATAAAAATATTATTAGCCATGAATAAGATGACCCACATGAAGTTTTGCCCTGGTTGCCAATTTTAACACTCCTTCTCAACCATGGAGAACTTCATTTGTAATCTGTCTATCGGTTGTTACTATTCATCCATCAAATGCACTGCCTTGTACAGCCTGACCCTTGCCCTGCTTTGCTCTATTTTGCCTGTTCTGCTTTGTCTTGTTCTGCCCTGCACTGATCTGTACTGTTTTGTTCTGTTCTGCTCTGCTCTTGCATTGTTCTGTTCTACTCTGCTTTTGTCCGAATTATGAAGAAGAAGAAATGATCGAGGATGTATCATACTGACTCAAAGTCAGTCTCAGAGTATGTACCACTGGTCCCAGACCTGTCTCAACCAACCCAAAGTCAGCGTCATAGTGAGTACAACTCCAATGGTCCTAGACCAATATCATCCTCCACTGACTCAAAGTCAGTCTCAAAGTAGGTACCACTGATCCCAGACCAGTCTCAACCGACCCGAAGTTAGCGTCATAGTATGGTACAACTCCTACCACTGGTCCCATACCAGTATCATTGATCCCAGATCAATGGAGGTCATCCTAGCGTAGGGAGTACGGTAGTTACAACGATGCGTCCATCGGTACTACTATGGTCCCTAACTTCATTTCCCTGCTCATTGATCAGATGAGAGGTACTTCCCATGAGTCCCAGACTGTATGGGTAGGATGCCTCGACAGGAGAACTAATCAATCTTGTCCTCACAGGAGAACACATCAATCCTGCTACAATTGCCATGGAGAACACATCAATCCAGGCCTCACAAGAGAACACATCAATCCTGCTACAATTGCCATGGAGAACACATCAATCCAGGCCTCACAGGAGAACACATCAATCCTGCTACAATCGCCGTGGAGAACACATCAATCCAGGCTGCCATGGAGAACACATCAATCCAGGCCTCACAGGAGAACTAATCATCTTGCTACACAGGAGAGCGAATCATCCTGTTCCACAAGAGAGCAAATCATCTTGTCCCACAAGAGAGCGAATCATCTTGTTCCAGTGTGCACCACCAGGGGAGGGTGAGTCACCCTATGGTCATATGTTGCTCCAGTAGGAACCACAAGCCCTTAGAGCTCCCAGAGCTCAATGTATGCAACATGCAGGACCCTTGTACAAAGGTTTCTTGCCGACTCCAAGTCGTTTTGGAAAATCACGAATTAGATCTTTCCTCGGAGCTTTGACAAGGTGTATCAACCTGTACATCATCTTAATGTGATGGAGCTTCCTTGCTCATCAACTTACCATATCCCAGATGATGTCTATCTGCTAGAGCAATTGACGAATACGAGATTCCTCAATAATCGAATCCCACCTCTGGTTGTTACAGAGAATCACAGTGGTATCCAATGTAAATCCAAACAGCTCACTGAAGAGCTTTCGCAAACAGACTGCCTCACACGAGGTTATGCTAGCAACAATATATCCTGCTTCGGCAGTGCTCAAAGCTACCGACTTCTGCTTCCTGCTCATCCAGGATATCGAAGAAGATCCCAAGGTGAAACAGTACCCAGAAGTGCTCTTACGGTCCACCACCCTGCCTGCCCAATCAACATCAATATATCCAAGTAGTCTCACATCTCCGGCAGTGTATCTTAATCCATGAGAGATTGTGTCCTGAAGACATCTCAGAAGATTCTTGGCATCAATCCAGTGAGGCTCAACCAAATATGAGCTCATAATGCTAACTGCAAAACATATGTTCGGACGGAGGTTCACCAAGAACATCAATGCGAATGAGTTTATGAAACTCAGAGGCATTTCCCAAATCTGGTCCGACATCACTACCATATAACTTCTAAAAGTTAAGATCCTCGAGGTAGTCACAGGCTTGCAGTCCATCATACCAAATCTTTCCAATATCTTTACCACATATTTCTCTTGAGATAGGAAAATTTCCCTTGGCTTCTGCCATACTTCAAGTCCTAGGAAGTAGTGCATCAGTCCTAGGTCTTTCATTTCAAATTCAGAGGCCAACTCCCTCTTACATTTGTGAATGAGAGGGTCTGCACCTGTTAGAAAGAGGTCATCCACATACAATACCAGTATGAGAGGCTTGTCATCTTCAACCTTAAAGTAAAGGTTAGGATCGGCTTCACTCCTAGTGAATCCCAGCTTCATCAAGTAGCTATCGATCCTCTCATACCATGCTCGGGGTGCTTGCTTCAGCCCATAGAGAGCTTTCTTCAACCTGTATACATGAGATTTTCGATCATAAATCTCAAATCCTTCGGGTTGCTCCACGTAGACCTCTTCTTTGATCGAGCCATGCAAGAACGCAGTCTTGACATCCATCTGATGTAGGTTCCATCCTTGTGAAGCGGCAAGGGCTATGATCGAGCGGATGGTTGTATATCTGGCAACAGGTGCAAATATCTCATCATAGTCTATACCTTCCTTTTGGGAGAAACCTCGAGCAACAAAACGAGCCTTATACTTTTCCGTGCTTCCATCTGTTGCATGCTTTATCTTGTAAAGCCATTTTGAAGTAACAATTGTCTTGTCCAAGGTCTGGGAACTACTTCCCAGACATCATTCTCCATAATAGACTCATATTCTATGGTCATAGCATCCTTCCATACTTGATGCTTGACGGCATCTGAGAATGACGAAGGCTCATTTTGTATGATCGTGCTCATGATGGTCAGGTATCCTTGATACCTATTAGGTTTCTTACTTTCACGAAAGGTTCCTTTGGGGTGCAGCATGTCCTTCAGCATCATCAAGTAACTCCTTAAGCCATGAAGGCCTCTTCCTAGAAGAGGAAGGCTCATATGGAGGAGGATCAATCGGATCCATGGGTTTTTCTATATCAGGCATTGATTCATCATCCTTTTCTTTCGGTTCCCTGGTGTCGGCTTCTTGAGAGCTCCTCAAAGTCAGAAGATTGATCACCTTGCTGAGAGCCATGTCTTCGTCAAAGGTGACATCGTGACTAATTATGACTTCCCTTTGACCGGCTACATAGATTCTATAGCCTTTAGTATTTTCACCATAGCCCACGAAAATTCCCTTCTTTCCAGATGCTCCCAATTTATTTCTTTTCTCTTTCGGCACATGAAAGTATACAGTGCTTCCAAAAATTTTAAAATGAGAGACATCAGGTTTCTTACCGGTGAATTTTTCTTCAGGAGTCTTGGAACCCAATGCTTGATGAGGGCATCGATTTTGTACATATACGGCAGCGTTTGCAGCTTCAACCCATAGAAACTTCGGAAGTCTTTGATCATGTAGCATGGCCCGGATAGCTTCCATCATCATGCGGTTCTTCCTTCCCACCACACCATTCTGCTAAGGAGTATGTGGTGTAGTAGTCTCCCTCTTAATGCCAACCTCAGGTATGCCTGAGTGAACCAATTGTAATATATCGGAGGTCTTGCTTTGGCTTGAGGGGAATGGTCCCCTTTTGAGCTTTCCTTCGGCACATCTTGGACATACACCTTCTTTCTCTACTCAAAATTCGGGCATCCCTGTCACCATTTGTCTTACACCGAGTATAGCTTTATAATGAAGGGGGGCAAACTTCTAATGCCAAAGTTCGAACTGAAGAGATGTGTCATAAGACATGACACCTAGCAGACTTCCATCAACCTGATATAATGAATCAACACTAAACCCAAGAGTAAAGGCATCTTTAACATTATTTTTCCATATACATACCTTGCCATTGCTGAAGGTTACCTTGTAGCCTTTGTCTTCCATTGCCGAGATGGACGCTAGGTTCTTTTTGAGGTCATGTGCATTTAATACATCCTGGACTTTCTAGCCTTCTTGAATGGTTGTCCTCTTCCTCAATCCCCAGCTCTCCTCTTACCTTTGTTGTTGAATTTGTCATTCCTTTGATTTGCCATCAGAGGGATTTTGATCATCATCCCGGTGTGAGTCCTTTCTATCAGGGCATTCCCTTGCATAGTGACCTGCTTTATTGCAAATGAAACATCGTCCTTTTCTTCCACCCTTAAATCCAGCCTTTCTTTTCGATTTAGACCCAGAATTATTTCTTTTCTTAGCATGAGAAGAAAAAGCAGCAGGAGGACCTTTAGGCAAGGGCATTTCCTGCTCTTCTACCCTTGTTTGTTCTTGAATGCATCTAGCCATTAATTCGTCGAAACTAGGAATTACATTATTGTTCAGAAGAGTAGTCCTGAACACATACCATTCAGATGGTAATCCTCCGAGAGTTGTGAGTGCCATTTCTCTGTCAGTAATGGTTTCCCCAAGAGATAGGAGATCGTTCTTGATATCGGTGATTCTTAAGAAGTATGCTTGCATACTTTCATCTTCACCCTTCTTGATTTCCCTCAACTTATTTCTAAGAAACAAAACTTGATTTGCATCATTAACTTTAAATAAACTCACCAGTCTGTCGTAGATTTCCTTGGAGGTGTCTAGATCAGAGATGTAGGCCACCAAACACTTGTCGATAGAGTCCCGGATGATCTTCTTTGTTTTGACTTCTCCATTTTTCCATTTGTTCCAAGCAGCAGCAGATGCATTTGATGAATGCTCAACAATATTGCCCTCTTACATGGTCCAGCACTCCTTGATCTTCAAGGGTTAGATCGATAGACATCTTCCATCCGTGATAGCCAGCTTTCTCACGGAGCTTGTCTTCGGCAGGAAAGAGTGTTGAGGACCCCATAGTTTTTTTAGGATAGCCTTGCCAATCTTCTCTTCAATGATTGCTCTTGCTCTTGCTCGGGCTTTGTCTTCACCTCAGCTCTGATACCATGTTAAGTTATGGTATGTTCTATGCTTATAATAGTTTACTTCTTTTTCTTATTATATTCCACCGATTAGCAATCACATGTACATAAAGTAAAGTGCAGATAGAACATTAAACGATCGACAGAAAACAAGCCAAGACAAGAGACACAAGATGTGGCGGCTAGCCAGGGACAAACCCCACAATGTGTGGGGAAACCCTTTGATCAAATCTTCTTTTATCTTCAATAATTCAGCAGAGAGAAATAGTACAATAAATCTGATTCATATCAGCAGTAGCAAACCCTAGATCAGTAGCATCAGCATTAGCGGCTTCATTATCAAACTAGGGCAGACCTTATCTCACAAACCGACAGTCGGATTGACTTCATTCTACCACCAAAAGTTTTGGCTTCCAGAGGAGGTTCAGATGAACCTACAGCGTAGTTCAGATGAGGAGATCTTCTAGGCCACGCAAGTCAATCTTTACTTCTGCAGTTGTAGCTTCAGTTTCAGCAGTTTCCGGCTTCAAACTAGGGCAGTCGATATCTTGCAGTTTCCGGCTTCAAATCGTGACACGCAGATGAAAATCGTGACACGACCTCGGATTCGACGAGTCAGGAAAGGACACGACGTGTCATTGGATTTGGACACGAATCTAGACAGAATCGCGTCGGATTCGCTGGATTCGGGATTCGAAGGGCCTCCAGGGCGAATCCGGTTATCTAGGTGTCCAATTAAATCATAAGGTAAGAAGAGATCATGGTTGCAATGTGCAATTGCATCCTTTCCTAACCATTGAATTAGATCTGACTCGCGAAGCCAAATGTTTGCCAACCACAGAGAATGCATGTGAGAATGCTCTCTATTGCCGTCTAATCCACATCTTTGGGCTACGTGGAAGAAATCTTTAATCCTCTAAGTGTGGCCTTGAGGAAAAGTATCAAATCGAGTTGCTGTCCCACAATATTAACTCCTCCATCTAGGCTAACTCCTAGCTGTGAAATGTTTAATACTGTTGCAGTTACTGGTTAATATTCACCTATTTGAAATAAATTATTTGTCTACTGCAATTTATATTCGGAAAATACAGAATAAATCACTACTGCAACTTCATGGAAATTAAATCACAGGAACTGAGAAAATATTGCACACACAAAATAATAAAATCCGATATTTTTGGAGAAATGTCCCTGGAAAAACCCGTGTGGCGAAAACCACTTCTGCAGATGAGTATTTTTTTATTATTATTCAGCAATTCTGCAAATGAAAATTATTACAACTGTTTGCCATAAATTAGCAAACCTTTGGAAAATTATTTTCTTCACTCCTGCTGGTTGATCTGAACTCCTGGAAGCAATTCGGCCCCTCTGATTCAATTCGGCTCTCCTCTGGAACCCTGAACTGATGCACACGTGTGGCCCTGGTTAACTCAACCTCCATTGGCAACTTGCATTGGTTGGGAAATTAACTCTAGTGAAGCCAAGGTGGGTAGTCCCTAAAACAACCAAGGCTAATTAAACTTTAGTAAATGATCAAATATTTCTACGAGTTAATTTAATTACACAAGAGTACATTCAACCATCAACATATAATTCACTACATATAACTTAGAAGCATGTAAATACAATTCACAAGTAAATGATATAATAATCACAAATGTATAAACAACCAGTCATAAGCAAATGATATAATGATAAAGACTAGTGCTTGAAAATAAATGCTTGTGTTGCTTTAAAATAAGTCCTGGCAATGTGATTGTGGCCCAAATGAATATGTTGTCGAAATGTTTTGGAGAGTGCTGTTAGTAAGTTTTATTAAAGTTGATTTCACTTGGATTTAGATTTATTGGTCGAGGGAGTGCATAATGGAGATGTGGGTGTTAATATTTTGTGTAGCATCAGGAGGAATTCTTGCATGGCTTTAAGGGTCTTCAAGTTAGCCCAGGAAAAGGTCAAGTCGGCTAGCCTGTGAAGGGACATGTGCCTTGGGTTGTCACACCCCTTTGACGTGTATAAATAGGTTGATGTGATGTCCCATTGGATCACTAAAGAAGAGTAAGTTTGAGCAAAAGGAGCCGCAGTCCGAAGGAAGAGAGGTTGTTGGAAAAGGAGGCCGTGTTCTTTGTTTTTGCTAGGCTAACGGAGCAAGCTAGATTCTGTTTTAGGCAGCTATAGAAGGGTTGCAGGCTTGTTTGGCAGTCACAATTCTAGGAGGAGCCGCAAGTGTAAACAAGACCACAAAAAGTGAAAATAAGGTTGGTTGCAGGAGTGGAGGGTTGCTAGGGTAGGCCGCAACCTAGATCAGGCTGGTTGAGGAGCAACAAAAGGAAAACTGCTGGCTGTAGGTGAAACAATGCCAAAGAAGGGCTAAAGGGGTTGACCTCAAAGGACAGTAGGTTGGCCAGGTTTAACTGGTATTTTTTCTTGGGTATTGGTACAAATTTCTATACAAATATCTGATTTGTAAACCTGAATAATTTCTCCTAAGAAAAATTGTTGGGTTTTCTCCCCAGGTTGGGTTTCCCAAGGTAAAATTATTCTCTTTTGTGCATGGCTGTCTTTTTGTGATCTTCACTGTTTTCGCTACATTTTACTATTGAGATTTTCTGAAGTGTAATTATTCAATGATAGTAGTGGCATAAATACTGGTTGAAACTCATTAGGAAGAAATCACCTCGCAAAAAATTGTATTTTACTTCAGTAGCCTTAGAATTTCAATAGCAGGTGTTGTCGCACAAAGTGTCTAGGTACCACGAAAACGCTCAGGGTAAGGGTTGTCACTCTAATCCTTACTCCGTTTAGACCCTCTCCTAGACAAGTCAAGGGGGTAGTCCTTAAGGTGAATGGATGAAGATAGTCTGTGGAACACAGGCTTTATGAGATTTAAGGATGAATAACTTCATGAATTTAGAACACGTCTTGGTCAATTGAGATGGATAGATCAAAATAAGACACAACCACAGGATAAAAATGATTATAGACCAGTGCCTTTATATTGAATTAACCATAGACTAAACAAAAACAAGTTATCAAGAGCAATTTGTAAATGTGGCAAAATGACGATCATGAATAATTAAATGTCAACGCCTAAAACATTATCATGCAAGATTTTCTAGCAATTAAATCTCAAATCTAAAAGAATTTATCTTTCTCCTACTGTCAATATGATGTTTAAAACATTAATCGCATTTGACAATAGAGAAATTAAAATTTTACACTTAGCCAAAGACACCAAGAAACTTTAAATTAGAATTTTAATTATTCCTTAGGCAATTACTTTGATGTGGTAAATGAAGAAATCGAATTTTATAAATGTGACGAAAGTATATAAAATCAAAGGGTTAATAAATTAATTTTTTAATGGGCCATAAGCCACATTAATTTTTTTATTTTGAAAGCGCAAATCCTTCTTTGATTTATTTCATTTAGGAATTTTAAAGTCACACACACACACATATATATATATATATATTTTTAAATTTTTAGATTTTCTAATGTTTTTTATTATTTTTTTTTCTAATAGAAAAATCCAAAAAATAAAATAAAAATAAAAAGCAAAGATTTAAAAAAAATGAAATTCGATCAAAGTCATTAAAATCAAAATGTTTAAGATTTTATTTTATTTTATTTATTTATTTTATTTTATAAATTTAAAACCAAAACAAAAATAAAAAATTCAAAACAAAATTAAAATGAAAAGCTAAAAATAAATCGATTTATGTTAAATAAAAAAATCAATCTAAACCTAAAGCATATCAAAGCTAAAAAAACAAAACAAAGGAAATTGAATGCTATTGTTTGCTTCTTGTAGGTTTGACGACGGAGAGGAGAACGACGACAGACACAGGAGAAGTAGCTCCGGGTTGGAAGGGATGAGGGAGTAAGGAAGCAAAGGGATGGCAGTGATGAATGGAGAGCGATTAGGACACAAGTTGAAGAGTTGCGGATTAGGAGGAGTTAGAGCTCGAATGAGAGGGATATGCATCAACAAGAAAAACGCAGCAGAAAGAAAGGAATAAACCCAAAAACGCAGGCAGAGAGAATCAATTTTTTTTTTCCAGAAAGGAGGAACCGCAACAACAGAAAAGAGAGGCTCAATACGACAATAGACATGAGACAAATGGTAACCAAAAACCCAAGAAAATTTCCCAGAAATTTCTGATTAAAATGATATATTCTCTTGCTTAAAATTTGTTGTCGAAATTCTTGCAGAAAAAGCTTCGGATCTAAACCCTGAGAGCCTCAGTGATCCAAGTGGATGTTGGTGGCCACCCACCTATCCCACTTGGACCCTCACAATTGTCTCTTTCAGTTTTTCAGTTTCCTTAATTGTAGTGCAATTTACTATTTTTAGCAATTTTTTGGGTCCTGAACTTCCGGAGCTGTTTTGAGGCCCTAAATGATGATTTTTGGGAAAATTGGGAGCAGACCCATGTTTCTCTTCTCAAAGTTGTAGTCCTCGGATAGATATTTCTAACGAGATATTGTGCGTGTCAAACGGAGATCGTATGCCAAAGTTACGACCCCTGGAAGTTGATGTACCAATTTACCCAAAACGGGGCCCACAGTTTGGCGTTGCATCTCTTAGGGTTAGGTTTTTGGATGTTTAGGGTTTTCCATTGTTTCTCAACAATAAATAGGCCTTTGAGCCTTATTGTAACATAGTTCAGAGGCATGTAGCCACCACATCTCTTCTCATAGATAAGCTACCATCGCGCTAGCTGGTTTATTTCCATTTCTATTTGTAAGCATATTTCATTATTTTACATTAATGAAATGAAGTATTATTTCTGCTGCATCTCTGTAATTATGGTTATTTCTGTACTTTATTGCGTTCCTATATAAATCCGGATCACTCAAATTGAAAATAATTTAGAATAATGCCCCTGCAAATGATTTTGAGGCCAGATCTTACCCTCAAGGGCCTAGATCTGGCTTGAAATTAAACTTCTCTTTCAGATTTGCACCCTGTACCTGCAAGAAAAACGAAAACAAAAACACCCAGAACCCAGATATAAAAAAATAAATAAAACCCCAGAAACTTAAGTCAGAAAACCAAGAAATATTACAAGTCTATGCACAAAAATGGTAGATCTATCAGATATGAGGAGTATAAGTCCAACTCCGCTCCCAGATCTGATAATCTAAGGCTCTCAACAGTCAAATTTATATATATTCCACAAAAAATTAAGATTTTTAAATTATAAAGGAGGTGCTAACTCGAAACCTTTCGTGTATTACAAATAAAATCTTATGATAAGCCCAACGCTTAATTTAGTTGGGCTCTTAAGAAAACATAGATCGGGAGTTGGCTGGTCCAACTGAAAACTTCTCCTAATGCCCGTGGATCTAAAAAAAATCAAGATTTCTTTGCAAAACTCAATCGAACCATCAAAATAGAGCAAGAAAATAATAATAAAATTCAGACAGATAGAGATACTTGCTATTACGTTCAAAATTTAAATTATTATTTAAACCCGAGCAACTGAGCAAGATACTTATACTCAAATCACTCTTCAGAAGTTATCATCAATGGCTTTAAAAAATTTATGCATGAAAATAAAACATCTTACAGTATTCCCATGAAGAGTAACACTAGCAGAAATTAACTCCAAAGTCTTTATTTATTATTCACAAAAAAATTACACAAGAGCATTTTACTTAACACACAACTCAGAGATCGGATAGATCGATTGACAAATGACTTCCTATTTAAAGATAAATCCTTCAACGACTAGTTCGAGTGATTCTCGTCAAAGCAATCTCGACCGTTGATGAAAATTAAAATTTATTTTAATCTCATCCGTTGAAATATTTAATTCTTGAAGAAATTCGAATTTTTCAATTAAATGTAATTGTAATTAACTCAAAAATTATATTTTTGAATTAATTTTCTTAAAATTTTGACTTTGACTTAACTCCAGGGATCAAAGGTTTAA
The DNA here is from genome assembly GCA_031772625.1 of Pinus tabuliformis. Lineage (NCBI taxonomy): Eukaryota > Viridiplantae > Streptophyta > Pinopsida > Pinales > Pinaceae > Pinus > Pinus tabuliformis. Next base: position 860,390,847 of record CM062809.1, read on the forward strand.
AATTTATCAAAATAATTAATTTGTCTTAGTCCCTGAACCTCTTATAATTTAATTTTTTAGGACCGACGAATTTTGCCTTTGGATAATTTAAATTTACCTAGGACCTAGAATTAATTAAATTTCTGGCTTAGTATTTTAATTAATTTTTGGCCATAAAATTTAATTAATTAACCTATGAGGGGATAAATTATTGTTCGAACTCTCAAGACACGTTACATCATGATTTTCATATTTTTTACATCACAAAGGGAGAAAACCCATTTGTAATAGACCCTCACAGACTACCCATTTCTGTGACACAAATATAATCCAGCAGACCAAGCAATTTGTAATAAAATAACCTAACCAAATAGTTAAGATTATTCCCAAATCACTTTTACATAGACTCGATTTAAAACATTAGTGTTGATTTGGGGTAGCATCGGATGTGCTCTAGCCATGAAAATTTGTGGAGAGGCTAAAGGACATGAGATTTCCAAGACCCAGAAATGGTTTGGGGAAATTCCACCTGGTTAGAGAGAGATTAAAATAATTAATATTTTTAATGGGTTCCTAAGTCTAAACTTAGGAAAATAAAAATATTAAGGGGTATTAATATAAAACTGGGTGAGAAGGTTCTAAATGACATGGATCAAGCCAAATCTAATTTTAGCCATTGATTAGAGATTTAATCTCAGCCGTTGAAGACTCAACATAAAAAGTATAAGAGGAGGCTTGAGGGTCAGTTGGAGATACACCAAGTTGATCAGTTAGTTCGATTTTCTGGAGCGGGGTTTGTTGAGAGAAATCGAACCATTGATTAGAGTTGCAGCGAGGGGCTGTGAGTGCATAGCAGAGAGGCAGAGATAGTGCTGGAAGACCAACGCAGACGTAGAGAAGGCTACGCAGAGCCAATAAGAGCCACGCAGAGGGCTAGAGTCACTGTGCAGAGGGCCAGAGGGTCTACGTGGGTGACTCAGAGGGCTAGAGAGCCAGCGCAGAACATCAGTAGGCTGACTCAGAGGGTTTTAGGCCGACGTAGAAGCCAGGAGGGCTGACACAGAGCCTTAAAGAGGCGTTGGAGAGATTTTCGTGGAGCAGTTGTCAAATATCTGCTTCCGAAGAGAGGTATTACTGCTAGATTGATTTCTCTGTCCGGTGAGCTAGCTTGGCACCCTATTGTACTCGAGAAAAGCTGCTTAATAATAAAACCCTCAGAATTGCTGCACCGGTTTTCCTAAATTGGGTTTTTTCCCGGGGACGATTGTCTAAAAATAACGGTGTCCCTTGTGTGTTTATCTATTCTTTCAGTTGATGATCTGTAGATGATTAGACTGCATTTATTTTTATTTTCAGTATTTATATGGTTAAATAACTTGTTAAGTAATTAAATAAGTAGTTAAAATAAACCAGATAGTGCAGGAAGAATTTCTAACGGGTTAGACTTAGAAATTCCAACAACTAGGACTCACCTAAGATCTTAGCGACAAGCTCCATTTCAGCTTTGGGGTAAGACTGGAGTAAAACTCTGCCGACCATCCGAGAATGGATCAGTGAGACAAGAAACCTACCAGAATGTAGATCGCCACTAGAAAAGTAGGTTTACCTAGGTTGTTACATACATGACACAGATTTGTTGAGATTATTTACATTATATACATGTAGAACAGGTTTACATTATAACATGATGATCAGGTTGATGATGATAGCTAAACGACACAGACACATTGATCAGGCGCTATCCCTTTTGCGAAAAAAAGGGGGTGTACTGCTATGGGTCTTTGACACGTAGTGGTCAACATATGGCTCTACTTGGGGACACGTTGTTGCACTGAAGGAATGTGATAATCCAGAATCTGCATCCACGCAACACATAAGATAACATAAGTAACATCCATCCAAAAGTCATCATATAATATTAAGCACAGGAAAGATATAAGCTCTTCATTTATTAACTATCCTAATAACATGAAAAACATAAATCTGACATAACTACAAAATGAAATGCTGAAATGAAAGGGTGTAGGGTTAGGAGTACAATACAAAGGATGCCCTGTGGCGTCAAATGTCCTCTCTGAAGTACAATTTGAGCATTTGGCCATTAGCGGGTAAATCGAGTGGTTCGCTTTCCAATGTGCTCAAATGGATTGAGTTGGGTCCACCAATGCCTCGAATGATGTATGGTCTTAGCCACAAATTGTCAAATTTGTTATGCTTTCCTGGTTTTTCATTCTTTCGATTCCATAACAAGACCATATCTCCAACCTGCAAAGATCTTGGACGAGATTTTTTGTCAAAGCTTTTCTTGATGTTAGATTGATTTTTATACATATTATCAAAAGCCTTCCAACGAGTTTCATCCAACTCTACAAGATGATCAATTGTATTATGGACAACAATTTTATCGTTAATAAAGTGTTGAAGGAGTTGGTAAGCTGGTAATTTAAGGTGCACAGGCAAAGTTGCATCCAGGCCATAGAATAATTCAAAGGGACATTTACCAGTAGCTTTCTTTTTTGTTATCCTATCTGCCCACAAAGCATACTTACTTTCATAGGATTGCTTGTTATCTCCCACTATTTTCTTGATAATGGTTATAAGATTTTTATTACTTGATTCAGCCAGGCCATTACCCCAAGGATAATAGTTAGATGAATGAGATAACACAATGCTGTACTTAAAACATAATGATGAAAGTTCCATAGAACTGAAAGCCTTAGCATTGTCAGTAGTGATCTTGGCAGGGACACCAAATCTAGTAATTATTTGATTTTCAAGAAAGTCCATAATAACCTTTTCAGTGGCATTCTTAGCTGGAATGGCTTATTCCCATTTTGTAAGATAATCGGTAACGGTCAAAATGCATGAGTAGCCATTGCTAGAATTTTCATGGAATTTCCCAATGAAATCTAGACCCCAATGCTGAAAAGGAGCCTCAACAACCATAGGTTGAAGGAGCAGGGTAGCTAGCTTCTGCTTCCTAGTGAATAGTTGATAGGACTGGCAACTTCTAACAAATTTGTGCACATCAGAAAAAATTGAAGGCCAGTAATATCCAGCGCTAAGGATTTTGTGGGTGGTAGTTCTAGTAGCATAATGCCCTCCACAAAATCAAGAGTGAAACTCAGAAATCAACTTTTTAGACTCAATTTCATCAACACATCTAAGTATAATGCCCTTTGGATTTCGCCACCCTAGGCCATCCTTCATGAGGCAATACTTAGAAGCCTTTAATCTAAGAGCCCTTCTTTTATGAGCAACTAAATGGCTAGGACATGTAAGATTCAATAGGTAATATATAATATCCTTGTACCATTCATGCTCTCCTAACCTTTGCAACTCAGGTGAAGATGAATCGTTAAGACAAATCAAACCAAGAGCTTTCTCGTTATTTTCAGTTAACATCTCTGCTAAACCTTGACCCTTGACCAACTTGGTGGGTTTAATTTCCAAATCATATTCTTGAATTTTTGTTACCCACCTAGCATGGGTTCCTAAGCAATCAGTTTGAGTTAATATATCTTTGACAACAGAATGCGGGACATAAGCTATAAATTTGGAATACCCCACATATGTCTTGAAATGCTTAAGAGATTTAACTAAGGCATAAGCTTGCTCTTCCATGGTAGTGTAATTGAACTCAGAATTCTGAAGCGCTCTACTCATGGAAGCAATAAGCTGTTCTTGCCCATCCTTATTTTTTTGAAGCAAGACACCAGCAATGGTGTCCTCAGAAGCAAAAGAGAAAATCATGAAATCCTTGGAATAATCGGGATTGATTAAAACAGGAGCTTTGGCTATAACATTTTTTATTTCTTGAAAAGCCTTTCTACTGTCTTCTTTCCACAGAAATTTTGCGTCCTTTTTGAAAAGACTTTGAATAGGCTTTGCTAATTCTGCGTAATTCGGAATAAATCTTCTAAGGAAATTTATTTTTCCTAGGAAGGACTGGAGGGATTTTAGATTATGGGGCAAAAGAATCTTTTGAATCGCCTTAACCCTTTCAGGATCACTCTTGATCCCATCCTTTGAAATTATGTGACCCAGTAACTTCCCTTCAATTACCCCAAAGATAGATTTAGCAAGGTTTAAGGAAATGCCAAACTCCCTACATTTGTCAAAAACTCACCTAAGATGACTTATATGATCAATACAATTCTTAGAAAAAATAGTAAGGTCATCTTGATATATCTCAATGAATTTTCCAATTAAACCTTTAAAAGCATAGTCCATGGCCCTTTGTAAAGCAGCCCCAACATTTGTTAAACTGAAAGGCATTCTTATGTATTAAAATGTTCCCCAAGGTGTGGTGAAAGTCGTTTTATGTCGTTCCTCCTTTTTTACCCAGACTTGATTATATCCGGAAAAACCATCTAAGAATGACATCATCCCGGATCTCATCACTCTTTGCAACATGGTTTCCATAGTAGGCAAAGGGTAATTATCCTTTTTACAAGCTAAATTTAGGTTTATGAAATTGACACAATTTGATTGTACTGTTCTTTTTCCTAACAATCACCAAATTTGAGCACCATGTAGAATGCCTAGTTTGAGCAATAATGCCAGCAACAAGCATCTTTGTGAGCTCCTTTTGGACTAAGGGGGCCAATTTAGGATTTATTTGTCTAAGTTTATGACGAAATGGCTTAGCATTTTCATCCTTTAATGGAATAGTATTTTCAATAACATCTTCCCTATAGACCTAAATTCATCGTAAGAGAAAGATAAAACATCCCTATACTCGTGAAGTAAATTTATTAATTTCTTTCTTTCATCTTCATTAGTACCCTTACCAATTTTAATAATTCTAGGATCTTTAGATGTACCAATGTTTACTTCAACAAACTCTCTAGGATCAATTTTATTTTCCTCTTTCTTCTTAACAACATCATGTCGATCAAAGTGTTGCTCAAGAGCAACAACATTCCGAGGAGTAGGATTTAAAATATCTTCATCGATATCAGGTCCATCCTCCTTATAATTTACTTGAAAACCCTGAAACTCATCCAAATTGTCTAAGAAGCGAATAATCTATCTTTCATCATCAAAGACCTGCCAATGCTCAGAATTATCTGGGACAGAAGGTCTAAAAACAATTTCCATCTTAATTTTATCTTCAATTAAATTATCAGATAATTGCATGGTGGAAGCAGCAACAACTAACTCATCGGCCAAACTATTTTTCTCCCTTGGGATAACTTCAAGGTTAATGGCATCAAAATACTCCATGGTATCCCACACAACATTCCTATAATTTTTTAATCTCTGATTTTTACATGTGAATTTATTTTTAATTTGCATGATAACTAAATCTGAATCACCCTTGATACTTATCAATTTAACTTTTAAAGCTTTTGCCAATTCAATACCCAACAACAAGGCTTCATATTCAGCCACATTGTTGGTCACTTCAAATTCTAACCGATAGGCAAATTTGAAAATATGATCAAGGGGAGATTTTAAAACAATCCTTGCACCTTTACAATGCGTAGATGTTGCACTATCAAAGTATAAATACCAAACCTTATCTTTTAGATTACTCACTTTTTCTTTAACCTTGGCCTCCAAGGGAATGTTAGAATTAGACAGCATAGCATGATTCCCTAGGCTAGTTGTTCACGTATGATTTCATTGTGGGGACTTTTAGGATCTTCCACATGGAATCTCCTTTCAGGCTTTCTGTTTAAATTAAGATATCTTTGACCATTAGGGGAAGGAATCATATCATATGAATAGTTCATTTGTATGCTTCCTCCTAAATCAAAGGCCCATTTCCTAAACAACAATGTACCCTAAGCATCAGGCACATCAACCGCAATTATGTCCGTGACAATCATGATATCAGGGTAGACAGACAAATGGACTTGTAAGTCCTTAATCAACCCATGAACTTCAATTTTCTTTGAATCCATGGCACATATGTTATAGTACGACCTATATATCCTTAAATTAATATGATCCATGGCTCTCTTAGTCATCACACAAGCGAAAGCACCAGAGTTAAGCATGCAATTATATAAGCAATAATTGTTCACAAGCAAAGTAATGAAGAACAAAGAGTGTTCTTTATCAGAATCCATACTCTGCAAGTATATGGGAGCATCTTGATAGAAAGCCTCAGGAGGTTCCTCTTGAGTTGCATTAACCTGGGTGCTACTAATAGCATTCAATAACTTAGTCCTTTGGGAGGGGATCTTTACTATTTTGGCAACAAGGACGAAAACTTTAGAGTTATTAAACCAACCTCCCAAATCAATATTCATTCCAGAAGCTGATCCAAAATTAAGACTTTGAGAATTAATTGGATTATCATTTTGATTTCTCCTTTGATAAGTTAACCCCTTGTCCTTAGCGATTTCAAGGACTCGCTCAGGCAGAGGTTTCTCACCAAAGAGTTTAACTAAGACATCAGTTTCTTGACCAAAATTATTGATACTATATGAAGATGTGAAAGGTCTGACGGATTGACTATTTCCCTTGACCTCTTCCCAATTTTCCTGCGACAAACGATATTCTTTACCAACCACATTTATCTGGTTGCTTGTCCCAAGCATCTCATGATGCATGATTCTCTTGATAATAGGACAAGTGGCTTCTTCATGAAGCTCATCACATGCTCTACAATAAGGCGGGGTCTCCTCCACAAGATTATTCGTTTCAAGAGGGTGAGGAGGCCTCTGCTCACTAGACTGACCTTTCTTCTGCCAATTATTTCAATTATTATTATTATTCTGACCCCTAGGTTGATGCATTTGAGCTCTTTCCATTTGAATCAACCTAGACTGTAATGTAGTTATCTCCTTAGCATGATCAACAATCATCCTAGCTTGATTTAACTCCATATTTTCTAACTTCTTAAGCAATTTTTGCATAGATTCTTCTTCAGATTCCTTTTCTTTTCCTTTAGGTTCTTTTAATTTAACAACAGATCTATCAAACCTAGGAATTTCAGATTTGCTAGAAGCCTTCTTATCTTTTTCCAGCTCTTCAGTTGTGATTTGACAAGCCTTGTAGTCACCAGGCTTGGTCCTTCTTAGCTCATAAGAAGTGTCAGGATTGAAAGCATCGAGATAATATTCTAGAAGCATTTTCTCAGTTAGTTTGTAATCAATAGCTATTTCTTTAAACATATCATTAAACCTTTTATTAAATTATTCACACGTCTCAATTTCTTTATTTTTAATGACGCTAATGGCTTTTGCTAGAAATTGATCTTCTTTCTTATCACCAAATTTCTCTCTAAAGGAATTAAGGAGGGAATCATATGAATCAATGCTATGATCAGGCCTATCCCTAAACCAATCCATAACATCTTGCTCAAGGGTCAAGACGAAGCATTTCATTTGCACATCCTCATAATTTTGAGCATGAGCGAATTTAGCCCACCAAGTCTGAAAAGCATATAAATGATTTTTAACAGTGATTGCATTATTTCCTTGGAAAGCGGGTAGCTTGTCTAGACCATTATTAGGAAGGTTATGGGGATAACCCTGGATGTTAGCAAAGTTAAGAGGCTCATAGATATCCATGATGTCTGGAACAGGAGGATTCAAGAAGAGTGAATGGATGTCACAGAGAGCTTCTTGGCCAAGATTGTCAAGGAGTGTACGAGAAGAGAGCTTGTGTAATCTAGCTCTGAGAGCCCTTTCAGGATCCAGAGTAGGATTAGCCAAGCTGCTTGGGTTCCTCCTAGTACATGCCCCTGTAGAAGATGAAGGAAGTGGAGTCGCCACCCGAACAGAAATCTAACTTAGACACAAAAGATGATATGATGAAAATGAGATGAAGATGAATGGGTGAAGATGAAAGGATCAAATGATGAGAAGAGATTGAGAGGACCAAGGACAAAAAACTCTGTCCTGACAATGATGTCAAAAAATGTTGTCGCACAAAGTGTCTAGGCACCGCGACAATGCTCAGAGTAAGGGCTGTCACTCTAATCCTTACTCACTCCGTTTAGACTCTTTCCTAGACAGGTCAAGGGGGTAGTCCCTAAGGTGAATGGATGAAGATAGTTTGGGTAACAGAGGCTCTAGTAGATATAAGGATGAATAACTCGATGAATTTAGAACAAGTCTTGGTCAATTGAGATGGATAGATCAAAATAAGACAACCACAAGATAAAAATGATTATAGACCAGTGCCTTTATATTGAATTAACCATAGACTAAACGGAAACATGTTGCCTAGAGCAATTTATAAATGTGGCAAAACGACGATCATGAATAATTAAATGTCAATGCCTAAAACTTTATCATGCAAGATTTTCTAGCAATTAAATCTCAAATCCAGAAGAATTTATCTTTCTCCTATAGTCAATATGATGTTTAAAACATTAATCGCATTTGACAATAGAGATTAAAATTTTACACTTAATACCAAAGACACCAAGGAACTTTAAATTATAATTTTAATTATTCCTTAGGCAATTGCTTAGATGTGGTAAATGAAGAAATCAAATTTTTTAAATGTGACGAAAGTAAAACAAATCAAAGGGTTAATAAATTAAAATGTTTCATAGGCCACATTAAAATTTTTATTTTGAAAGCGCAAGTCCTCCTTTGATTTATTTCATTTAGGAATCTTAAAGTCACATAATTTTTTTTTTGCTTCTATTTTTATTTTTTATATGTTATTTTTTAGATTTTTTAATGTTTTTTTTTGGCAAAATCCAAAAAATAAAATAAAAATAAAAAGCAAAGATTTAAAAAAAATGAAATTCGATCAAAGTCATTAAAATCAAAATGTTTAAGCTTTTTCTTTTTTAATTTAAAACCAAAACAAAAAGAAAAAATTCGAAACAAAATTAAAATGAAAAGCTAAAGAAAATCGAACTATGTTAATTAAAAAAAAATAATCTAAACCTAAAGCATATCAAAGCTAAAAATCAAAAAAAGGAAATCAATTGCTATTGATTGCTGCTTGCAAGTTTGATGGTGGAGAGGAGAACGATGACACACGTAGAGGAGAAGCAGCTGCGGGTTGGAAGGGATCAGGGAGTAAGGCAACAAAGGGATGGCAGTGATGAATGGAGAGGGATTAGGACGCAAGTTGAAGAGCTGTGGATTAGGAGAAGGATTTAGAGCTCAAATGAGAGGTGTTGTCACGCAGAGTGTCTAGGCACCGCGACAACGCTCAGAGTAAGGGCTGTCACTCTTAATCCTTACTCACTCCTTTAGACTCTCTCCTAAGCAAGTCAAGGGGGGTAGTCCCTAACGTAAATGGATGAGAAAGCCTACAGATCACGGGTCTAGGAGATTTTAATGATGGACAACTTGATGAATCCAAATGATTAAATCAGATTGATAGATTAAACGCCAACGTAAACAAGACACGACCACAAGATATAAATGATTACAGACCAGTGCCTTTTATATTTAATCAACCATCAATTAAATAAAACACGTTTTTTTTCCACTGGAAAAATCGTAATCTTTCATTATATTTGAAAAATTACATATTGTAGATGCTTTTCAGCATATGCATCATTTATCCTCATCCATCAATAAAAAATGGAGCTCTATCTTACCAAAAATTTGGTGCTTGTGTGTCTATTCAACATTTCACCACGCAGGGTGTTCATATGTAACTGTTTATAAGCAGATATCTACAAAAATATTACCTTTACCACGCAGGGCAAAGTCCATATATATATGATCTGTAAATAAGCATAAATAAAAACATACTGTAAATATATACAAAATGTAGTCTGTGCATGTCCAAAATCTGCAAAAATTAGGGACTCTCTGCCCTATGATATATCTGATCAATGTAGGGCCTGTGATAGTAATGGTACTCATTTGTACCTCTCTGTTCCTGTATCAACCACTATCCTCTGGGTAGTGTCGTGGTCTCCTTGGAAAGCCCGTCAGTGCAACAGTTATGTTCCTTGTAAATATGTTGACATGAAATAGTGTTAAACTGAGCTTTGAATATATTCACTTCATCCAATATATTACTGAGAGTATGAGAATGACAAGCAGTAATATTATTGAACCAGTTTATAATGATTTTTGAGTCTCCAAATATCTGAAGGTTGATGTAGTCATGACCAATAGAGAAATGCAGTAGATGTCGAAGTGTAATGAGTTCTGCAAAATTATTTGTTCCGTTTCCAAGCCCCATCTTAACCTTAAAGAGATGCTGATCCGAAAGATATAGAATAAAACCACCCCCGCAACCTTGGTTCTGAGCGGCTCCATCAAAGAAAGCCCAAGGTGTGTGTTTGTCAATGGGGGGGGGGGGGGAGCACGTGGTCTCCTAGGTCGGGGAATGGAGGGATCAGGCAGTTCATGGAAAGCCGAAATGATCTGTGCTGTAATATGCGGCCATCTAACAGCAGCGTCTTCGAAAATAATGCGGTTCCGGGCCAGCCAGGTGTGCCAACAAATGAGGAGAGGGAGACATAATAGTTTAGAACCACGATGCAAATTACACCATGTTTCCCAGGCTCTGCAAATGTTATCGCCCTCCCATTTACTAGTCAAATGGATGGATGAGGAGACAGTCTGCCAGAGGCTACCCAATGTTTCGCAATGAAGGAAGAGACGTTCAGTGGTTTCCGAAGATTGCTTACAAAGGACACACCAGTGTGGTCCTTGGAAAGCACGGTGCGAAAGGGAATCCCCGGTGGGGACCTTATTTCTGAGCACACACCAGAAGAACAACTTAGTTCTTGGGGGAGAGCCAAGCTTCCAAATGCTCTGCCACCATGCATGTACCATTTCTGGTTGTTTGTTTGATATAAGCCCGAGGTAGCCTGCCTTGGGAGTGTATAATCCATTCTCTGCTAGACTCCAAACTAGTTCATCAGGACCTTCCTTTATCCTGATGCGGTATTCAGTCAGAGGAGTTGTATAGTTTTGCCATTCTTGGTAGCCATCGAGGAGGTATACTGAGCTGTTGGGAAGATTTCCACACTTGAGCGAAGATGGTAGTGTTCTCCTAATTTGCAATGTGAGCTATGACCTTTATCTCTTGGTGATTGAGATATTGGATTAGCTCTCTGGGAAGTTGATATCTTCCTTCCCCCCCGGTCCAAGGGTCCAGACCTATACGTGCTTTTGTTCCATCATTTATTCTCCAGGCCAGATTGTTGCGAATGATGGGAATGGAGTGCAGAAGAGCTTTCCAGACTGATGATATGCCTGTCCTTGGCCAATGGGGCATGCGAATCCAATCCATGATCGGGAGAGGCCAGATGTACTTGTAATAAGTGACCGAAGTCCAAAGATTCTGCCCAGTTAGTAAAGTCCAGCCCATTTTTGCAGCCAGGGCTTGTGCAAATAGAGCGAGATCTTTCAGACCCCATCCTCCCCATTTTTTGGGCAGGGCAATCTTTGCCCAACTGACCCATGCAAATATTCTCTTGTCCTGTTGACCATTCCATAGATATTTGCTACAAATCTGTTGTAGACGTGCAAGAATATTTCTGGGGATCCATGCCAATGCCATCCAAAAAACTGGTGTAGCCTCCAACACAGATTTAATAAGGACAAGTCTACCAGCTCTGGATAAAAATCTGTGACACCAATTTGTGAGCTTTTTCTCCAACTTGATAACCAACCAGATCCAGTCCGTTATCTTTTGGCTGAGGGGTTTGATCCAAAAACCCAGATATTTGAATCCACGGTCAAGAGGAAGGATGCCATAGGGGAAGTGTTGTTGAGCAAAATGAGACTCCTGGATGGAGGTGAGAGCTAAAGTAATGGTGGATTTTTCATGATTCGCTTGCATACTGGTGGCCAGTGAGAAGAGAGAAAGTACAGATGAGAAGGTGGCTGAATCTCTAATGCTGCCATCAAGAAATATGAGGACATCGTCCACAAATAGGAGATGAGTGAGGTGACAGAAGTCATTTAATTTTAAGCCCCCAAGTCTACCTTCTCTCTTTGCCAGGTCAAGAAGTCTACTGAGTCCTTCCATGACAATCAGGAATAGTAATGGGGAGAGGGGGCAGCCTTGTCTGAGACCTCTTTCAACATGGAAGAAATGAGAGGCTGATCCATTAATGAGAACGCTGAAAGATGGGGTAGTAATACATGACATGATCCAGGTGATGAAAGCATGAGGGAAACCCAAGTGAATGAGGAGCATCTTGATGTATAACCAGCTGACCCTATCAAAAGCTTTTGCCAGATCAATCTTAAGAATGATTCCTTTTAGTTTTTTAGACCGAATCGTGTGAATGGCCTCTTGGGCTGTACCAATGGCTTCATGAATTTGGCGATGCTCTAGGAAAGCAAATTGCTCAGGAGAGATATGACGAGAGAGGATAGGTCTGATACGATTTGCAATAATTTTGGCTATGATCTTGTAAAGGCAGTTACAGAGTGAGATGGGTTGAAAGTCATTGAAGGATGAGGGAGAGTCAGACTTTGGAATAAGGGCGATGAAAGTGGAATTAATGGCATTGTAGAGAGACCTTGATGTTCTGCATTCTTCCACAACCTTTAATAGATCATCCCCCAAGATCTCAAAAAAAGCAATATAAAACTCGATCGACCATCCATCTGGCCCAGGACTCTTGTCTTTTTTGAACCATTTCAGAGTTCCTTCCAGCTCCCCTGGGGTAACAGGGGAGTTTAGTTCTTCAACCTCATCTTCATTTACAAATCGAGGAAAATGGCCAGCGATGTTAATGATTTCAACTAGATTAGATCCTTGAGGTGCTTTGTACAGATGCCGAAAGTGTGAGGTACCAAGGAGTGATAGCTTGTTAAAGTTATCTGCCACTCCCCCGTCAGGTAGAGGAAGATTCCAGATAGTATTAGCTACTTTCCGTCCTTTGGCATAATTCTGGAAGAATTTTGTATTATCATCACCAGCTTGTAGCCAAATGGCCCTACTTTTGAGTCTCCAGGTTTCCTCTCTCTCCTTGAGGATCCTTTCCTTCTATTTCTCTAGCTCAATCAGGTGGGATTTTTCATTGTCAGATGAGAATCCCAGGTTGTGCTCATCCAAGAGGGCATGCAGATCAGTGTTGATTTGTGCTAATGAATGGTCATCCCTCTGTTTTTTCTCTTTGGCCCAAGTGATGGAGAGGTGCTTAAGCTGATTCAGGTTATGACAGAAGCCCTCTGCTAAGGATCTGAACCTCGAGATAGGATTGGCCTTCCAGTAATCCGAAATCAAATTGATGTATCCAGGATCTTGAAGCCAGACATGATTAAATTTGAAGGGGGGTTTTGGTTTAGGGTGGGAGCCAAGGATCTCTAGGTAGATGGGAGAGTGATTCGAGATACCCCCTGACCCAACCCATTGTCTGTACTGCTGCAGCTAGTTTAGTAGAGACTCCTTAATCAAAAAGCGATCTAATCGTCTGGCTAGAGTTGCTTCCCCCACCCTTTTGTTCCTCCAAGTCGGAAGGGGCTTATTCATAGGGACATCAGCAAGGTTATGCTGTTCCAGAAGATTCATCAATAGTCTCGAAAGAGAGTCCACTTGTGCTTGTGAGCCCCAGGATTCCCCAAACCCAATGGAGAAATTGAGATCTCCCCCAAGGATTACATGATCAGGAGATATAATCGAGAGATTAAGGAACTGCTGCCAAAAAGACTCCCTCTGATGACATGGCTCGTAAATGTTGACTACCCGAAGATTACGGCCCAGCTCTGCCGAGAAAATATCCAGACCAATAAATCCCGATCCGCCCCAAGATGATAGAGCCTTTATGGTGTGAGGGTTATACCCAATGGCTAGACCCCCGGATTAGCCCATGGCATCAAGACAGTGAAAATGCCAACCAGGTTTTAAGGAGACTAATGCTCTGGAGATATGGTCTGCGTCCCCCAGGGTTTCTTGCAACAATATCAAGTCAATAGGTTCTATATCAAATAACTTATGCAGGGCTAGTTTCTTGGAGGCACTAGCCATGCCTTTGCAATTGAATGAGAGGCACTTCATGGGGGAACCCTGCTCGGGGTATTTAGCAATGTTTTAAAACTCCGACTCTGACTCCGACTCGGCCGAGGATCGACTTCGACTCCGACTCCGAAACGGTAATGACTCGGCCGGCTCGATTTCAATGACTCGGTCGTTGTAAAAAATACATTAAATATTTTTTTTTTTTATTAAAAAACATAATTTTAAATATTTTAAACATAATTTTAAAGATTTTCATTCATGTTTCCAAACACACAGCATTATAATATAGATGGAAGACAACATATGATCAAAGTAGGCTCTTTGCTTCTGTTCAATTTGTACATTAAACCTTGACTGTCAATCTTGACATTGTCACTATACAACAACCACTGTTGCCCTCGACACAAACACTGCAATGCTCACGAATGAATATGCAATAGGGAGCTCATGGCGCAGTTGCTAAATCAACTATGCCAAGCTGCTTTCAATCTTACACTGCTGCACTGGTGCCGAAAGGATGTATCAACAAATATGCTGCTCGTGCTAAATCAACTATGCCAAGCTGCTTTCAATCTTACACTGCTGCACTGGTGCCGAAAGGATGTATCAACAAATATGCTGCGAGCAGTGAGGCTCAGAGCTAGATGTCTTAGGTCAGCTCTATGACCTTGAAAATATCTCAACCTCTGCCCAAGGAGGCTTACTGGCATGCGTCTTATAGCTGCTCAGATATAGCAATGAAGCACCTTCCAGAGGGCTACAACAATGATGAGACATAAACCTTTACTGCCCCCTATCTTAGAATGAAGGACTGTTGATGAAGTAAGCCAGAATATGTAAATGAACTCCTGATCATGAGACCAATTCCGATGATGATAACCTTACTATAGACAAAGACATATTCTTCTACAAATCTTCAACTTCAGTCAATAAGAGGAATGCTACTACATACAGTGCCTCTATCTTTTCACTTAGAATCATCAAGACTCACAACTGCAATGTGAATACCCTTACTGCAAACCAATGAAACATGAACCTCTCACTGCTGCAATATAAGCCACTGAACCTTACACTGTCAGAAGGTGCCTACCATTAATTTCTAACTGCTACTATTGGAGGCACTGGCACTGCTGAAGTAATGATTGATGATGTAGTCCTACTCAATCTGCTTGTCAAGTCACCTTGGAAATTCAATTGTGAATAGAAGACCACGTTTGAAGTTTGAACTTTGTAGATGATGATGTATATAAAGGATCAATACTTCAGTGCAATAAGTAGGTAATAAATGCGAAACGGATCTCATTGACTAAGCCAATCACAGAGCTAAATGATTCAGAGTTTTAAGCCTCATACAGTTGTGCAAGTCTGCAAGAACAGTCCTTATTAGCTTGAGAATGGACTTCGCTGACCTGCCCAGCCGTCCCCTTGTGACTCGGCCGAGTCAAATCGGATCCGGCCGGGTTGACCGAGTCACACATGACTCGGTCAACCGGACCGGTTACTTGGCCGGGTCACTCCTCCAGCAATCGACTCGGTTCGACTCGGCCGTTTCGGTTTCGAAACGGCCGGTTTGTAAAACACTGGTATTTAGCGCTCTAAGAACCCCTTCCAAAGTGGATTGTATGCCGGAGACTATCTCTGCTTCAGCCCTTAAAATGGCTTTTGATAGAAATGATTTTCTTCCTCTTGATGATTGAACAATAGGTCTAGGTGAGGTGATACCTAGACCCAAGAGGGGAGGCGGATGGCCAACAGAGTGAGAGCAGGAGCGTAAATTGTATTGGTGAGGAGGAGCCGACCCTTCAGTGGAGGGAGGGGAAAGGGAAGATGGCGAAGGAGGGATAGATGGAGCCGTGGTGGCTATGGTGGGAGAAGACAATGCAAGAGTGCAGTGAATAGATGATGAGATGATGGAAGATGATGAATTCATTATAGAACAACAAGGTAATGAAAAGGAGGGAGTGATCAGAGGAATACTCAATTTTCTGGCAGCTTCCGCAGCTGCTCGAGCTCTTGTCAGGGGAGGCGATGGCGTCCTGTGAGGTCCAGCTGCTGCCTTTGGGGAACTGTTGTGCGCTGGGGCCTGAGGGGCCGAGACAGGGGCGCGCTCTGGTGGTGGCACAGATGGTCCCCTTGAAACACTTGGGGTAGATGGAGGATCCGTCGGTCTCCTGATTAGCGGGCAATCCTTGTAAATGTGCCCTACCTTATGGCACCTTTTGCAGTGAAATGGGACTCCTTCGTAGTCCAGGATCTGTACCCGGGCATAGTTCTTCCATTGGAGTGTGATTTTTTCCTCCAGCCCCTCTCGCGTATCCAGGTATACTAAAATGCGGGCAAGGGTGCGATTCTTTGTCTGCACGAAGGTCTTGTCGTGGTCCAGATATGTGCCTAGAGCATTTCCAATTCGAACGAAAACTTCTTCCGACCAGTACTGTAAAGGAAGTCCTGGTAGTCGCACCCAGAGGGGTCCTGCTCCAATCTGTTCCCTCTCTGGATCGAAAAGGGGACTCCATCTCTTGAGCAGGACCGGGGCCATTTCTATGTGCCAATACTTAGCGAGGACCAAGTCAGTGTAATTTTCCTTTGCAAAGTGAAGGGCGAACCATCCTCTGGGGAGTACCTGCACCTCAGGCAATTCTTTAAGCATGCTTCCCCAAATTTCTCGCACCTAGAGGATTAGTCTATCCGCTGAATAAGCCCTGCCACGAACATGACCTACCAAAACAGTGCTTGCCATTTTTGCTGCTTCCTCCATAGCAATCCCCTCTCCAAAACAGATGGTAATATCCTTTGCAGTGGCTTTCACGCACTTTGATTTCCTCTTCCCTGTGCGGGGTGCTGATGGGTGATCCAAGAGCGGATCCGGTGAGTTTGCTCCTTCTTGTGACAGGTGAGCTGTTGATTTTACCTTAATAGCAGGTGATCCAAAGCACCCAGATGGGGAACTTGTCGAGATGGGCGGATTTTGACCCTGAGAGATTGGGGGTTCCTTAGGCTGTGCCGGATGCTGAGTCGAGGTCGACGAATGGAGGTGGCTGACCAGGGGATTCAGCTCAAATATGGGAGATGGCAGCGAAAGAGCAGTAAGGAGGTTTAAGGTGCCAGGGGATAGCGAAGGGCAATCGAGCGCAAGGGAGTCAATGGACAAAGAACCGAAAATGAGAGAAGAGGCACATTGCCCTGGGAAGTTAACCACCGGAACGGAAACAGACGGCCCTGAAACGGAGGGATGAGAATAACCAGAAACTGGGCAATTAGGGTTAGGGTTTCCAAATATACCCTGGTTGGGAAATGGGTCTGCAGAATAGTCCAACTGCTCAATGTCCATACCCTCCATGTTTTCGCCCATACTAGAAACGGTAACCGTTGGCGGATGGAGACAGCTGCGAAAGGAAAACGGTGCAGGTCGATCGTCCAGGCGTCTGAGGTAAGTCGGTCCAATTAAATAAAACAAATTATCTAGAATGATTTTCTATATGTGACGAATAGTGACAATAAATAATCCCTATAAATGCCCAACAGTTTAGCATGCAAAAAATTCCAGACCTAAAATGATTTTCATTAACTGCCCAGATCTAGACTCAATTAACTTTCTACAACAGCGAAATATGATTTAAAATGTTTATTGCACCCTGACCATAGAAAAATACATTAAAATTGCATTTAATGACCAAATGACACTAAGGAACTTTAGGTTATTTTTTTTTTAAATTATTCCTTAGGAATTTTAATTTAATCGAAGGGTTAAAAAAATCAAAATTTTTAATGGGCCATAGGCCACATTAAAAATTCTAGAGTTTAAGCGAAAAAAAAACCTGAATTTTATTTTAAATCCTTAGTCACCAAATTTAGATTTATGATTTAAAGTTTTATTTTTTAATTTTATATTTTTTAAATGTTTTTGGATTTTAAATATTTTAGATGTTTTTAGATTTTTGAAATTTTATATTTTTTAGATTTAAAATTTTTTAATGTTTAGGATTTTTAGAAATTTTTTTAATGTTTAGGATTTTTAGAAATTTTTAATTTTTAAAGGGTTTTTAAATGTTTAAAATTTTATTTTTTAAGGATATTTTTAGAAGTCTTTAGATTTTTAAAGTTTTGAACCTTAACTCAAAAAATAAAAATCATAAATTATAAAATAAAAATGAAAACAAATCGAGTTGAAAATGAAAATCGAAAATCTATACTAAACCAAAACTGAATGAAGCTTAGATGAAATTTGATTATTCTAAATTAAGCTAAGTCAAAAATTAATGAAACCTAAAAAATATATGTACATATGCTATCTATCTAACCCTAAGGAGACTCACGCATTCACAAAAAGAACGTGCGTTGTTTGTTGTTGTTTGCAGGAACTTGATGACGGCATGAGGAATGCGTGGGAGAAAGGAGAATGCGAGAACAAGGATGGGTTAGCGTGGAGCGAGCAGAGAGGAAGAAGCAGCGTGTAAAGATTGCAGATTGATGGAAGGACGACGGGAAGAGGGTGCAAGCGTGAGTGGAAGGGTTGAGGGTCGACGAGGAAGGGAGGACGGGTTTCGAAGGACGAACGCAGGGTAAAGCAACAAATAAAGACTGCGTTTGAGGGAGCTGCGGATGGATAAGGGTTTAGCAGGCAGCGTATGGATTTGCTATGCGTTTGCAGGTTGGATGGGGAAGAGTTGGACAGTAATGAGGAAGGGACGCAGGGATGTGGACGACTGCGTGGAGGATGGGAGCTCAACGTGGACAAAGTGAGAGGTTAGGGGCTGAGGAGCTGCGGGGTTAGAAGGCTGGAGCAACAATGAAGCAGCCGCGGAGGGGAACGCAAGGGAAATCTGGATTGCCCAAAAAAATTCAAATTTTTCCTGCAATAAAAATAAAACCTAGGTAGTAGCCAAGTAGCCAAAAACTGGAGAAGAAATTACAGATTTGAAATGTTATACTTATGCTTAAAATTTATCAATGAAACCCTTGTAGAAAATTCTCCAGTTTTTATTAAAATATTTAATCCACTTCCTTCGTATTTGACGCAGAAACCCTCATTAAATTTCGAGATCTAAAACTAAATTTAAACCATTGCAAAAAGTGATGCTGATGGACCTCCAGAGATCCAGATCTTACCCTCCAAGGCCTAGATCTGGACTCTGTACAGCTTTCAGCTTCAGATCTGCAGTTGTAATACAATAAAAACACCCAAACGATATACAATGACCCAAAAAACACTAAAACCTTGAAAACCAAAGTCAGAAAACTAAAATTAATTATAGATCTATGTACATAAATGGCAGATCTATCATATCTACGGAGTGTGAGTTTGACTCCGCTCCTAGATCTGATGATCTGAGGCTCTTGATAGCGAGATATAACGATTTAGCACAGAAAAATTAAATATTTTTGAATTTTAGAGGAGGTACTAAGCTCAAAACTCTCATGCATCACCCATAAAAAATATATTTTATGATAAGCTCGGGATCAAATTTAAACTGGGCTCTTCAGAAAACACGGATCGGGAGTTGGTTGGTTCAGCCGAGAACTTCCCCGAACGCCCGATGATCTAATAATCAAGGATTTTCCTACAAAACTCAATTCAGCTGTCAACATAGAGTGAGAGAACAATAATAAAATTCAGATCTAATAGAGATACCTGTTATTATATTCAGAACTTAAATTACCATTCAAACATTAGTGATCAAGCAAGATACTGGTGCTTAAATCACTCTTCATAAAGCTACCATCAATGGCTAAAAAGGAAATCTATGTATGAAAATAATACATCTTACAACATTTCCATGAAGAGTAACACCAACAGAAATTTAACCCCAAAGTCTTTCTTTATTGCTCATAAAAAAATTACAAGAGAGAGCTTTTCGCTTAGTACACAATCAAAAGATCGGATCCTACTAATTAACAAATGACCTCATTTAAAGATAAATCCTCCAACAGCTAGTTCGAGTGATCTTTGTCAAAGTGATCTCGACCGACCGTTGATGAGGATCAAAATTTCTTTTAATCTCATCCGTCGAAAGTTTAAATATTGAGGAAATTTCGAATATTTCAATTAAATGCATTTTAATAAATTCAAAAATTAAAATTTTGCATTTATTTCCTCAAAATTTTGACTTTGATTTAACCCCAAGGACCCAAGGCATAAAATTTAGCAAAATAATCAATTAATCTTAATCCTTGGACCTGTTAAGATTTAATTTTTTAAAAGATCCATGAATTTTACCTCTGGAAAACTTAAATTTACCTAGGACCTAGGACCTATGAGGGGATAAATTATTTTTCTAACCCTCAAGACACGTTAAATTATGATTTTTTACATTTTTACATCTCAAGGGGGAAAACCCATTTGCAAAAGACCCTCACAGACTACCCAGTTCTGCGACACAAGTATAATCTGGTAGATCTAGCAATTTGTAATAAAATAACCTAATCAAATAGTTAGGAATATTCCTAAATCACTTTTACCTAGACTCGATCTAGAACACTAGGACTCACCTGAGATTCCAGTGACAAAATCCATTCCGGCTTTGGGGTACGCTGAAGGAAAACTCTTCCGACCATCCGAGAATGGATCGGTGAGACAAAAAACCTCCTGGAATGTAGATCGTTACCAGAAAACTAGGTTTACTTAGGTGATTACATACACTACACGTATCTGCTGAGATTATTTACATTATACACTTGCAGACTGGGTTTACATTATAATATGATCCTCAAGCTGACGATGATAGTTGGATGGCAGGAATACGTTGATCAGGCGCTATCCCTTTTGCGAGAAAGGAGGTGTACTGCTATGGGTCATTGACATGTAGTGGTCAACAAGAGGGATATGCAACAATGAATGAATGATTGCGCGCAGGAATATGGAGCACAGCGATGAGGGTGAGGGAACTGCGGTAGAGGCTGTGGGTTTTCGGGTTAGAGGAGAGCAGAGAGTGCAGGGTTTAAGGGACACTTTTTTTTAGGCAACAAATAAAAACACAGTCAGGGGTGTCGATTAACATGGAGAAAAACGATGAGGGTTTGCTGGAGATGAAGGAATAGGCCGACAACAAGAAAAACACAGCAGAAAGAAAGGAATAAACCCAAAAGCGCAAGCAGAGAGTATCATTTTTTTTCTAGAAAGGAGGAAATGCAACAGCAGAAAAGAGAGGCTCAATATGACAACAGACAGGAGACAAATGGTAGCCAAAAACCCAAGAATATTTCCCAGAAATTTCTGATTAAAATGATATATTCTTCTGCTTAAAATTTGTCATCAAAATTCTTGCAAAAAAACCCCAGATCTAAACTCTAAGAGCCTCAAATTGAAAATAAGTTAGAATATTGTCCCTGCAAATGATTTTGAGGCCATATCTTACCCTTTAGGACCTAGATCTGGCTTCAAATTAAATTTCTCTTTCAGATTTGTACCCTGTACCTGCAATAAAAACGAAAACAAAAACACCCAGTGTTATAGCTCCGATACCACTTGTTATAGCTCTGATACCACTTGTTATAGATCTGATATGAAAATATAAAATAATGCAAATGAACCCAGAAAGTATATGAAATGATTCGTTATTGATCAAACCCTTAAGGTAGGGCAACACCATACATTCACTCCTTAAGGAAGGAGAACACTCCACAAGCCATATGCCTGTTCATACAATAATCCTTCACTCTCTTGATGTGGAGTCTCTAGCCTCTATATAGGCCTCATACATACAATACCATGGGTCATTACCATGGTTCCCTCATACCATCAAACTAATACCATGGGCCCATTACATTATTACTAACTACTTGTGGTCTCTTACATGATATGGGTTAACCACCTTATTTATTACTATGGCCCATCCCATTATTACATTATTACCTTGGGTACCTCCCTTGGTACCCCATATTATCCCCCCTAGGTATATAACACCCAGATATACAAAAATAAATAAAACCCCAGAAACTCAAGTCAGAAAACCAAGAAAAATTACCGGGCTATGCACAAAAATGGTAGATCTATCAGATATGAGGAGTATGAGTCCAACTCCGCTCCTAGATCTGATAATCTAAGGCTCTCAACAACTAGATCTATATATATTCCACACGAAAAACTAAATTTTTGAAATTTTAAAGGAGGTGCTAACTCGAAACCCTTCGTGTATCACAAATAAAATCTTATGATAAGCCCATAGCTCAATTTAGCTGGGCTCTTCAGAAAACACGGATCGAGAGTTGGTTAGTCCAACTGAAAACTTCTCCTAACGCTCGGGGATTTAAAAAAATTCAAGATTTCCTTGCGAAACTCAATCCAACCATCAAAATAGAGCGAGAAAATAATAATAAAATTCAGAAAAATAGAGATACTTTCTATTACGTTCAAAATTTAAATTATTAGTTAAACCCGAGTGACTGAGCAAGATACTTGTACTCAAATCACTCTTCAGAAGCCATCATCAGTGGCTTTAAAAAATTTGTGCATGAAAATAAAACATCTTACAATATTCTCATGAAGAGTAACACCAACAGAAATTAACCCCAAAGTCTTTCTTTATTATCGAGAAAAAGATTACACAAGAGCTTTTTGCTTAGCACAAGACTCAGAGATCGGATAGATCGACTGACAAATGACTTCCTATTTAAAGATAAATCCTTCAACGGCTAGTTCGAGTGCTCCTCTTCAAAGCAATCTCGATTATTGATGAAGATTAAAATTTCTTTTAATCACATCCGTCGAAATATTTAATTCTTGAGGAAATTCGAATTTTTCAATTAAATGTATTGTAATTAACTCAAAAATTAAAATTTTGAGTTAATTTTCCCAAAATTTTTATTTTGACTTAACCCTAGGGATCAAAGGTTTAAAATTTATCAAAATAATTAATTTACCTTAGATTAAACCTTTTAGGACTGACGAATTTTGCCTTTGGAGAATTTAAATTTACCTAGGACCTATAATTAATTGAATTTCTGGCTTAGGATTTTAATTAATTTTTGGCCAGAAAATTTAATTAATTAACCTGAGGGGATAAATTATTCTTCCAACCCTCAAGACATGTTACATCATGATTTTCATATTTTTTACATCACAAAGGGGAAAACCCATTTGTAATAGAACCTTGCAGACTACCCATTTTCGCGACACAAATATAATTCAACAGACCAAACAATTTGTAATAAAATAACCTAATCAAATAGTTAGGATTATTCCCAAATCACTTTTACATAGACTCGATCTAGAACACTAGGACTCACCTAAGATCCTAGCGACAAAATCCATTCCAGCTTTGGGGTAAGACCGGAGGAAAACTCTACCGACCATCCGAGAATGGATCGGTGAGACAAAAAACCTCCCAGAATGTAGATCACCATTAGAAAAGTAGGTTTACCTAGGTTTTTACATACATGACACAAATCTCTTGAGATTCTTTACATCATATACATGTAGAATGGGTTTACATTATAACATGACGATCAAGCTGATGATGATAGCTGAATGGCACAAACAAATCAATCAGGCACTATCCCTTTTGCGAAAATAAAGGCGGTGTACTGCTATGGGTCATTGACATGTAGTGGTCAACAACGGGTATATAACCCATGTGATTGCAAGAAAATATAACTAATCTAATGTGTGTTTTCTCTTTGACCTTTATCCTTTGAATGGGTTTGATAAAATCGCAAGGACATCCAACGGGAGGAAGCTTTGCTTCAATGAGTATTCCCTTAGTTTCACGAGTCGACTAGTTGCAAGGAGATCCAACAGGAGGAGAAACTAGCTCACACTTCTTATTTCACTAGTCAACCTTTTCTTTCCCCCAAACTTACTATAAATGGTAAAAGTGGTTTTCCCTAGTTAAAATAATTCAACCAACAAGCCCTCTCTGATCATGCGTAAGGATCAAGCTAGGCTTGCAATGGTAGAGAGTATAACAGGACTTGAAGGGGTTTGTTACTTTTGCAAAAATGAAATCTAGTTTGTAACGAACATAAAAATAAATAATAATTAATAAAAATGTGTAAAGGTCTGTCTTATTAAAGAGACGCATATCTTCATACAAAATGGCACCTCACCTAGTATTTATAACGGGGCTCCTCATTGTAACTTTCAATCATTCATTCCATCAATATATATTATTTACAATACATTTGTGTATCTTACATTTTAAAGTACAAACAACTACAATGTTTGTTTACTACAGTGGTATTAGAGCTATTCGACTGAGGGTTGCGAAGGAGCGGCTCTCCCCCCTTCGAATTGCTCCAGGAGCGCGCTTCTGAAATTCGCTCCCTGGTTTTTTCACAAATTTTTTGTCACAAAATGTTCTAAATACAAGTTTTTTTCAAAGAAATAAGAGTTTTTGAGTAGGACAGCCTAATATTCAAGCTTATGTTCCTAGTATTGATATGCAATTCATGGCAATGTTAAATTCTTAAAGTAAAAGGATGAAAATGAAAGATAAAGGAGAATATCCTTTTACTTAAATTTTGAACATTACCATGAAATGACTCAGGATGTTTGGGAGTGGTTTCGACCTCATTGGATTTCATATGGAGATCCGAGAAAGTAGAATTTTAAATCCCACTCAAAATCCAACAGACTTATTAGTTTTTCAAGGTTTCAGGATTTGGGGATTGCAATGTTTCCATTGGATTTTGTCATGTGCTAGGGTATGGGACTTGTATTTAATCAAGATAGTAGTCTATGTATCCTGATGTTAGTGACATTGGTTGTCAAACTCCTCTATCATGACCCTACTAAAAATGTACCCATCACTAACAAAATCTTGACTTGACATGCTACATTTTTTTTATATTATGTTAATTGCTTAGAGGGTGATATTAATGACAAAGACCACAAGATAGGCAATGGTTTTGATTATATGTAGCTATTTGTTGTAGCATGATTTTTTTGGATGCTAAGGGCCATCTAGAGCCTATTTGTTGATTTATTTTCAGTTCAGAGATGGATTTCACTTGATGCTATTTTGGTTATGTGCCCCTTTACATGATATATAAATGAGAATTTGTAACTTGTTGACATGGTTGATGAAGATTATAACTTCTAGATGATTGATGTTATATGGTTTAATCCATATTTTTTTGCTTTTTATATCTAATTTATCATTCTACATGCTTTTGTTGACATATATGCATCAAAATATATAAAAATTTGCTCCCGATTCACTCATGACCCAAGAGCTTTTGAAAATCTCGCTACTGCTCCTCCTCTTGCTCTCGCTCCCGCTCCCGCTCCCGCTCCCAAGTAACCTTGATTCGACCTTGTGGCTATTCAGCCGCTGCACAATTCGTCCCACTATATTTTTATGTCTTGAATCATGGACACATATTTCAAAGAATTAAGTGAGATTATAGAGTTGCTACAAGAAACGAGAAAAGAAATTATAAAATCGTTGGAGAATATTAAAACACCAGACTCAACACCTACAATAGAAATGACCTTAATGTCAAAATAGATGTTGAACATGTTGAAGTTGGAAGTTAGAACTCCTTAGGGTGATATAGATAAGACTCCAGAGACTAATCAAATGGACAATATCTGAACAACTTGTAGAGAATGCAAAGAAGAATTCAACATTGAGAGAACACCCATGAGCAGATACCCTCAAATCAACCATTAAAGATTGAGAGATGAGAAAGCGAATGACATAGAATTTATGGCCAGTTGCCAAAATTATAGAACTGTAATACCAATGGGCATGACAGCTAGTGAAAACCACATTCACAAAAACTGTAAAGATGTAATACCCAATGGCAAAGTATCAGAAACCAACTATAAAAACTATAGAGGGGAAACCAAAACGGGCAGAATCTAAAATCAGTCACATGATCAACGAAATTGCAGATGATAAGGAGATAAAACAATGTATTATGAGTGAATAGGATGGAGAGGCATCTGAAACCAACTTGCATGAAAGCTATAGTATTGAAATGCCTAGATGCAGAGATTCGAAAACCACTAGTCAAAATAGTTGTGATGAAATACCCACCAGTAGAGAGTCTGAAATCATTCATAAATTTTTCAGGGATGAAAAAGTGAGACACAAAATATAAAACTGGCCACAAGATTGACAATATTGCTGTTGCAGATTATAAGCGGGATATAAGCTACCCATTGAACGAAAAATACAGTTTCTTGCCACAATTTCATCAGGAACTAGACAATTCTATCTCTGGTTTTTTGGAAACAATGAGGACATTGAAGTTTTTCTAGTTGGAGTAAAGTAAAAAGTGTAAGAGATCCGTAGAGAATTAGACTCATTCCGATTCGAGTAGCTAGGGTGAAAAAGTTGAGAAAGATAATAACTTCCGCGAAACCCATGATAAAGATATTGATGGCCTAGTCTTGTCCTCAAACGGTAGCCCTGTCCCTAAGAGAAGGAAGTTGTTCATGAAGTTTGCGTCGCTTATAGAGAAAAAAATTCTCTAGGTAGTACTCCGTCAAATATACAAGCTGCTTATACCGTGGAATGCCTGAAGTTTTCTATTTTTCTCAATGGACGCGTTGCTGCACAAACTAGCAAAGCCTTGTAAAGAGGCAAGAGCTAGAGGGCACAACAACACCTTGGGAAAGAGGCCCATTGTCAGCGAAACTTAAGTCCTCTACTCTTCTCGGATTTTCACCGGCGAGAGGAGTCCCAGTATGACTCACTTGTGATAGATATGTATCTACAGTAGGTTTGAAGTGAGAGAAGGTGGCTCATTCAATGGAAAGGTTCAACAAATGTGCGAGCTTTGGGATAAGATGGTAAGATTTTACACAAAAAAACCCTTTGAAATGAAGGCTACACGAGACCTAGGGTTGAGATATTTAGTGAGGTATGAGTTCATCCAAGGTCAAGGTAGACAAGAGAAAAGTCGATTAATGATCTACTCCAATGAGTACTAAAGCAAGCACCTTCAAAGGAATCCCCAAGTTGAAGGATTAGCTTCTAGGTTTCCCACTTGGTGTGAGAGCTAGGGCATCAAATTTCATGAGATTCCACCGTGGGAAATCCACCAAAAATTGAGGATTACTAGAGGAGACACTAGAGAAGTGTTCTATCTAGATAGAATTCAAAACACCCTTCTCTGATGGATTTCACACCAAGCCCTAGAGGGGCTTCCTTGTCCTTGAAGGGACGAGGAAAAGAGGTGAAAAGAGAGGTAATTTATCAAGTTTAAGGTGATCACCAAGTATTTAAGACTAGTGCCTAACAATTGGGAGACCTAGAGTCAAACATAACCCTGATATGCAACTCACTCTTCAAGGAGACCTAGAAGCAGCTTCGCTACCCTTAATGAAGCAACTACACAAGACTTCTAGAGATATACACTTTGATGGCAATTGTTAGTGGAGTTTCAAGGGTGCATATGCAACAAATCCCTCAGGAAAATTCATTCATTCATCATCTTTGAGTGACACAAAATTTCCAATAGTATCAATGTTTAGACAATATTTCATTAATTAGGGCACATTAATAACATGAGACAAATATTCCATGCATTAGACATTAATTAAATCAGAAATATGGCATTAAATAATGCCTACAAGACAATGAAGAACATATCCATCTATCACAATACCAAAAGGAAGCTCTAAGAGAGATTGCGAAATTATCCAAACATCAAAATTCATCCAAATTCATCCTCAAATTGCAGGTCTGAAATTCTCAAGGGAGAGATCGAAAATCCAAAGTGATGCTAGGATGAGACAAGGTCTCTCCTATTTATAAAAATGTTAAGAGTTTAAATTATGAAATATGAAGCCCCCTCCTTGTGCCTAATATGCTAAGTAACCCACCCATGCTTATAAGCCAACCATGATAGCTCAAAAATAAAATCGAATTGCCCTCGTAAGGCCATACAAGGCTGACGTCATGCATGTAGGCCTAGAGGGACAACATTGAGGCCTCATGTGCTAAAAATATGAGAGGGCCTTAAAAATGATGAAGAAGAGGGGCATGCCCTCCATATGCTGTAAAACATCTCCAAACCACTATTTGGGCTTTGTGGGCTCCAAATGGGTCTTGACTCTCATGGATCTCCAAGTGGCTCAAGATCAAGTCGATGCTCCATCAATGAAGGCTAGAAGATGGCACATGCCCTCCCATGTCTTCCTAGGAAAGACATAACCTCTTTTGGGCCTTGGATCAATTGCCAAGTGTCGGGTGCAATGTGTATTCGGGTTGGGGCAACATGGTCCAAGTGCATCATCATCTCTGAATAACTGGGGCACGGGTAAGAAAATGGTGGTCCTAAAGAAGCCCATGTTGTGGTGATCAATGTTTTGCATGGATGGAGCCCCATGGCTCTCAACGCTCATCCTACAAATGCCATTGTGATCCTCTGGAGGGCTTGGATCCCATATAGGAAGGCCAAATCCAAGATGAAAAACCACCTGCAATCTTGTCTAAGATCCAATGCTTCTCCTCACATTCCAATACAATGATTCATTAGTGTAATTGAGTAAATAAGCTTGCTAATCAAGGGTATAAGTGGACACTTCATAGTGGGTTTCCCTTCCAAATTTGGGGCTTTGAACATGTACTATTGTTACCTTCTTGGGTAGGAAAGGTTAATGAAGGACCCTATTAGGTGGTTTCAACCTCTAAGGAAATGACATGTCCAAAGTACACCCTTCAAATGGCAGGTGTCATGTGAAATGATGGTGGAACGGGGTGGGGACAAAAGGAAGGCTCCAAGCCACATCCCATACATGTCCAAGGTACACCCTTCAAATGGCAGGTGTTGTGTGAAATGATGGTGGAACGGAGTGGGGACAAAGGGAAGGCTCCAAACCACATCCCATGGTACAAGGTTAGCTATGATGAGGAAAGCTCATACCTTGGGTATATGAATGTAGGAGGGAGCAATAGTAGTAGATGAATTACCCTGGCCTTTGTTTTTCCACTCTTCTTCATATGCCTTCTGCCTTTTATTGATTTTACTTCATTTCACTGCTTGGGGCTCAAGGGGATGAGAGCATAATGTGTAAGATATAACAGCGATTTCCCCCTTAAAGTGGGGAAATTCATTGCCCACCAGGGGTTGGGACATTCATGGGTTCCTTAATGATGTAAGGGGCACTCATAGGGGCCCTAGGAACTAGGGTGATGGCCATAATGATAGGGGGTATAACTCATGATTGGCTTTTGGCCACTTGCTAAATTTTATTGTACCAACCATCTTTTGCATTTTGTGGTACATTTATTGTTGTATGTCGCCAAATTATGCTTTTATCTCTCTTTTTAGCTGGATCATCCTCTGGGGCATCATTCCAGGCCCGACCCAAGGTGTGGACAAGGGGAAGGGGAGGCTAACACCTTGTGGGCCCAATGAACAAATGTGGATCCAGATAGGGAAAATGTGAAAAGGATTTGTAATGAGAGGAGGGGAGTGAAATATATGGTGTCGGGAAGCGTGACCATGCAACCAAAATCAGGGTTTCCCATGTAGTGCCACTCATAAAGCTAATAGCCAAAGAAGGAGATCCCACTGGACTAGGATTCATGATTAATCCCCCAGTTGAGGTAACGGAACAAGACTACTGTCAAAGCCCTTCCTTCTTCGAAGTAGCCCAATAATCCATGCCCAAGAAAAACAAGCATAAACACCCAATTACATACTGAAAAATCATACCTTCGTGGTTGGATGGCAACTGATAATGTTTCTCCTATTTGTTAAATTACTTAAACAAATTATTTGTAGTTTTCTACGACAAATACTGAAATACATACATTGCAGCCTTCACAAATAAAATTATGTGGAAAGTAAATACAAGGAAAATACTAGCACACATATAACCATAATGACAGTTATTTTTGGACAATTGTCCCTGGTAAAACCCAATGTGGGAAAACTAGTGCAACAGATGAGAGTTTCTTCTATTAATCTTCAGCAATAATTTTTGTACAAGATTCAGATGGACAAAATAGAGGAAGAATTACTGAGAGAAATTTACTGATGAATTTCTCACACTCTACAACGTTTTTTTGACCACGAAGAGATCCTCCTGCCCTTTCGCTAGCCTTCCCGTGTCACCCTCTGTGTAGTGATTGCATAGAGCTTGCGTCACTCTCTCTGCGCTGATGATCTGCGTCCTCTGCGCTATCCCTTCCAGATTCTTCTTGCACTCTCAGACTATGCTGATACCTTCTCCCTCCCACCTGCACGTCACTCTCTGATTCGATTTTCTCTTGCCAAACATCAGCCACTGAGAAAATCGATTTGCTTGAGCTACTGAGTATATGCTCTGGTGTATTCTCCATCTACCCATTGACTTCTTCTTATAATCTTCTGTTGGAGTACCAACAACCAAGATTAAAGCTTAATCGATGGCTAAGATTAACTTGAAGCCAATCCATGTCTTCTTCTAGAAGATTCTCACCCTGACTTAATTGATACCCTTTAATTAACCAGATTTCCTAAGTTTGGACTTAGGAAACCATTTAAAAATGTTAATTATTTTAATTAAGTAGTCTCTAGGTGGAATTTCCAGAAATGATTTATGGGTTTTGGAGAATACATGTATTTTAGCCTCTCCACAAAATTTCGTGGCTAGAACACATCCGATGCTAGAAAAATCAACATGGCTCACTTGCCTCTCTACAAATGCACTCACTACAACTGGAATCCTTCCTCCGGCTTCACTGTCCATGCCCCTCTCTCACTACTTTGATCTCATTATATCTCTCACCGACAACTCACTGCTGCTACTCAGGAAATCGATCTGCTCATGAAATCAAATTTCTCAAGTTATTTCTCCAAGCCCCATCGACTTCTTATAATCCTTTGTTGAGACTTCAACGACCAAGATTAGATCTTAATTGATGGCTAGGATTAACTTGAAGTCGATCGGTGTGAGTTTCTAGAAAATTCACACCTTAACTTAATTAATTATGATTAATTAGTCATATTCCCTAAAGGTTAGACTTAGGAAATACTTAAAATCTAACTAATAATCTAATTAAGTCATTTCTAGGTGGAATTTCTAGAAATAATTTCTGGGTTTTGGAGATCTCATGCATTCTAGCCTCTCCACAAAGTTTCAAAGCTAGAACATATCTGATGCTACAAAACTAACATAATTTCTCTCCAGAAATTCGTCTTCCTTGTGCCACACCTGAGAGAGAGAGAGAGTGTCCAATGCTGTATGAACCGATGAGAGAAGGAGAGAGAAGAATGTGTGAGTGATGATGATGCCAAATGAGGTGAGAGGGCACTCGTATTTATACAAGTTGTTAAGGGTGAAGAGTCACATCCATTGGGCTTCATGAGCCTACATGATGATGTGGTCGATTTGAACAATTTGCACATGTGTGGGCATAAATTCAAAAACACACTTCTGCTTGTCCAAATTGGATGATCTTTATATCAATTTTGGTCCTCTCGAAAAGAGGAATTTAATGCAATCATCATCTACATCAAATGAATTGTCCCAAGGTGGGATTTGGCCCTAGTTACCAATTTTAACATTCCCTCTCAACTAGGGAGAATTCCACCTGCCAATGCATCCATCATCATTGATCATCATGCCATTTTGTCGTCATGAACCATCTCTGTATCTCATCTCATCTCTACACTGTTGAACACTGGTATAAATAATGAAGCAGAGTTGATCGAGAGTGAGTCATAAGACCTTACCACTCTCCACTGACAAAAGTAAGTCTTGATCCCAGATCAAGTAGTTGGGGGACACCATGCATCCTAGACATATGGAGTACGACAATACACGATGCATCCATCGGTAGTGCTATGGTCCTTATCCACTTTTCCCCACTCATTGGCCAAATGAAGGTACTTCCCATGAGTCCCGGACTACGTGGGTAGGATGTATGTTGGGGCATCAACAAGAGAAGGTGAACCACTCATCCTGCTTATATGCCATAAGAGAATGTGAACCACTCATCCTATGCATATGTCAATCATAGGGAAGGTGAACCACTCACCCTACATATACGTGTCATCAATCGTAGTGGAAGGTGAACCACTCACCCTACACACGTCAACCATCATGGGGTATCACATGGGAAGGTGAACCATTCATCTTGTACACAACGCACCAATAGGGGAAGGTGAACCCCTCACCCTGTGGTCGCTTGTAGCTCCAAGAAGTACCCCAAGCCCCTAGGAGCTCCGAGAGCTCAATGTCCAAGTCAAGTGGGACCCTCATGGGAGGGTCTTTCCACGACTCCAAGTCTCCCTCGGAAGGCTCAATGTCCAAGTCAAGCAGGACCCTCATGGGAGGGTCTTTCCACGACTCCAAGTCTCCCTCGGAAGGCTAAGAATTTGACCTTCCCCAAGGGCTTTGTGAGGGTGTCTGTGACCTGCTCATCAATCTTGATGTGTTGGAGCCTTATTGCTATTTGTTGTACCATATCCCAGATAAAGTGGTACCTGATATCAATGTGCTTGGAGCGGTTGTGGAACATGAGATTCTCTGAAAGGCGAATCCCACTTTGGTTGTCATAGTATATCACGGTGGTATCCAACACATGCTCAATTAGCTCTGTAAAGAGCTTCCTCAACCAAACAGTTTCACAACAGGCCATACTAGCAACAATGTATTCGGTCTCGACGCTACTTAGAGTACCCGATTTCTACTTCCTGCTCATCCAAGAAATTGAAGCAGACCCCAATGAGAAGCAACATCTAGACGTGCTCTTATGATCTACCACACTGCCAGCTCAGTCAACATCAGTGTATCCACATAGTCTCAAATTCTTGATAGTGTATCTCAGTCCATAGTTGATTGTGCCACGAAGATTTCTCAAGAGATTCTTAGCAGTAATCCAATGTAGGTGATGAGACTCAACCATAAATTGACTCAACGTATTCACAACGAAGCATATATTTGGTCGAGAGTTTACCAAGAACATCAGGGTCCCGACAAGTTGTCAATACTCGGAAGGGTTTTCCAATTTGGGCCTAGCAGCGCTTCCACATAGTTTCTTGAAGTTGAGTTCCTTAATGTTGATTTTTGGTAGCATCGAATGTGCTCATGAAAATTGGTGGAGAGGCTTATGCACATGAGATCCCCAAGACCCAGAAATCGTTTGGGGAGATTCCACCCGAATGGAGAGATATTAAAATAATTAATATTTTTAATGGGGTTCCTAAGTATAAACTTAGGAAAATTAAAATATTAATGTGTATTAATATAATATGGGTGAGAAAGTTCTAAATGACGAGGATGAAGCTAAATCTAATCTTAGTGGTTGATTAAGGACTTAATCTTGGCTGTTGAATCGTCAATAGGAAAAGTGTAAGAGGAGGCTTGAGGGTTAGATGGAGATATACCAAGTTGATTAGTCAATTTGATTTTCTGGGGTAGGGTTTGCTGAGAAATCGAACTAGTGATCTGTTGCAGCGAGGGGCAGTTCGACAGAAGGTCGAGAATACATATCAGAGACGCAGAGAAAGTGGCGGAGAGACAACAAAGAGCCTAGGAAGGCTGACGCAGAGGCAACATAGGCTAGCAGAGCTGATGCTGGGCTGAAGAGGCAATGTTAGGAATTTTTGTGGGGCAGACTGGGAGCTAAGAGGCAGACGCTGAGCGGTAGAGGGTGATGCAGTCCCTGGAGGGTGACACAGTTCGAAAGAAAGCTTGGAGCAACTTTCGTTGTCTAGCTAAGGAACTGTCGAACTTGCTGTGGGATCAATCATTCGGTTGCTGATCAACCGAAATATCTATGTCTGAGGAGAGGTACTTATTCCAAGGAAAATCTCTGAAAGGTGATCCATTTCTGGCACCCTAGTTGTATTCAGAAAACTGCATAATAATAAAACTCTCATATCTATTGTACCGGTTCTCCTACATTGGGTTTTTTCGGGGATGGTTGTCCAAAAATATCGGTGTCCCTTGTGTGATTGTCTTAGTTATTTCAGTGGCTGATCCGTATATGTGTTAAGGCTGCATTTGTATTTATTTCGGTATTTATATTTATAAATAACTTGTTAATGGAAAGAACAAGTAGGAGATAATAATCCAGATAATGCAATAGGGATTTCTGATGTGTTAGACTTAGAAATTTCAACATGTTCTCAAAGCGTTGCAGATCATAGGAGGACTGAACGCATCAACAAAAATCTGAAATTTGCAAAAGTAACAACTGTCCTGAGAGACAACGCTGTTCCAGAGCAGAAGCAAAAGAGAAGAAGTAACGCAGAGCCTACGTCATCATTTCGACGCAGGAGGAGGGCCAGCGTAGAGGCAGAGAGGGGCAGATCAGACTTACATAGTGCCCAATCGTCTTTCTCAGCCAGGAAGGATTGACGTTGTGGCTAGGAGGAGAAGATTCAACCTTTCTCAGGATTGCGCAGAGCCTGAAAGGCTCAATTTCATCCGTTGATGAGGCTTGGGGAGCTGTGGGCAGATTATGATTTGAGGAGCTGGTGGGACGCTATTGTTGAAGTTTCTAAGTTTACTTAGTTAGAAACCCTCCATGTAGTTTATCTAATTTGTTCCTACCTACTTGTTATTTTCCTTAACAAGTTATTTACAATGTAAATATTGAAAATAAACACTAGTGCATGCTCAACATATTACAGATCAACAACTAAAAGAAATAGAAACAAACACACCATACGACACCATTATTTTTGGACTAATGTCCCCGGAAAAACCGAATGTGTGAAAACCAGTGCAGCTATCTGAGGGTTTTCTTATTAAGCAATATCAGTGTACAATTTGGGCATCGAAACTGGCCTACCCAACAAAGAATTTTCTTGGCAGTAATACCTCTCAGTTTCTGACAAATCTTCTCGCTGAAACCCCGGATAATCCTTTTGGCAACTACTCAGCACAAATCTGCCCCAGAAACCCCAGCGTCAACCTCTCTCTGGACTGCGTCAGCCCCTCTCTGCCTCACGCTGTCTCTGCACCACCCCGGATGGGTTTGCGTCAGCCCTGCGTCACCCTGGATGGGTGTGCGTCAACCCTGGGAGGCCCTACATCACCTCAGATGGGTTTGCGTCAGCCCTGCGTCACCCCTGATGGGTTTGCGTCAGCCCTGGGAGGCCCTGTGTCAGCCCTCTGGCTCTCTGCGTCAGCAACGTTGGCCTCTCTGAGGCTCTGCGCAACTCCCGGCTGCCTCTGCATGACCCTGCGTGAGCCTTGGCTGGCTCTGCGTCACTCTCCTTGGCTACTGTGTTGCTCTCCCGACATTATCTTTGCCTCTCTGTACTCAAATGCCCCTCAGTTGCATCTCTCGATCACTAATTCTCTCTCTCTTAGCAAACCCCGCTCTAGAGAATAGAATGACTGATCACTCTGGTGTGTTCTCCAAGTGACCCTCAAGCCTCCTCTTATACTTTTCCTGTTGACATATCAACGACCGAGATTAAGTCCCTAATCAACGGCTAAGATTAGATCCGACTTGATCCATGTCTTTTGGACTATTCTAACACAGATTCATATTAATACACATTAATATTTTATTTTCCCTAAGTTTAGACTTAGGGACTCCATTAAAAATATTAATTATTTTAATATCTCTTGGTCTGTTTAGAATCTACCCAAACCCTTTCTGGGTATTGGAGATCTCATGTGCCCCAACCTCCCCACCAAATTTCGTGGCTAGAGCACATCCGATGCTACCCCAAACCAACAGTTGTTTTTGTCGAAGCAGAAAAATGTCTAAGGGGACGGAGCCAAGGTAGAGGGAATCACTACCTCGACGGATTTCTAGCCAAGGAATCCAAATCCGTGTTGCAGTGGCAAAGGAGGATTGGAGAGGAGCGGTTCAACAATTGGCCAGAGGATTTCCAGGAGGGAAATCAAGACTTAGAGGGAGATTTCTAGGAGGGGAGTCGAGACTCAGAGGGAGTCCAAAAGAGGAGTTGAAATGGAAATGAATGGATTGAGGGATCAGGACAGGTTGGACGAGGCTTCCAACTTTGTCATCTGGAAGGCCAGGATCCTGGCAATCCTGGACAGACATCGCATCAAGGACTTCACCTTGAAAACCGTAGCTGTCCCAGTTGATCCAAATGCTAATGAGAAGTATGAGGAGGCTAAAGCGAAGGCAAAATGTTTGATCCTAGACAGGGTCAAAGATCATGTCATACCACATATTGCTGAGAAGAACACAACAAGGGAGATGTGGGAGGCGCTGACCACCTTATACCAGGGCTCTTCCGTGCAGAGGAAGATGCTATTGGAGAATCAACTGTGGTCATATCAGATGCAGAAGGGAGAGCAAATAGATCCATTCTTTCTCAGGTTGCATGAGATCCACGACCAACTTACTTCAGTGGGGTCTACAACGGATCCAGAGTTTATGGTCAAGACTGCCCTAAATGCAGTCTTCGAGGAGTGGGAGACATTTGTCCAAAGTATTTTAGGCAGGGCTACTCTTCCCAGTTGGGAGGAGATGTGGGCTACTCTTCGCCAGGAAGAGATCAGGAGGATGACCAAGGCGAGGAGTAGTGCCAAGGGAGGTCAAATCAAGAAAGAGGAGGAGGATGCAACTCTTGCATCTGCGGGACAACAAGGGAAGATGAAGAAGGCCATCTCCAAGGTTAAGTGCTTCCATTGTGGGGAGCTGGGACATTATGCATCCCAGTGTCCCAGGAAGGAAAACAAGGGAGAGGCTTCCGATTCAAAGGCAACTTTAACTAAGGTGGAGAAAGAGGTCGAGATTGATGACGATTGTGCAATGAGTGCTCATGAGGGGCAGGATTGAGACATCGAGTTGTAGTCAGCAGGACTACATGAAGGGCAGGATCCTTGAGGTGCCCAAACTCTTGGATCACATCCGGCTACGGGAGCCCTTAAAGACAGTAGCATGATGACAGGTGTTGGGTGGAGCAAAGTGTGGTGGAGCGGCAAGGCAGGGCTAGAGTTCAGAAGTTTGTAGCAATGCAGCTGAGGTTGCAGCAGTGCGGGAGGCACAAAGGTGTTTGCAGTAGTGCAGTGGCAACAAAGGTGTTTGAATTTCTAAGTTTAACCCGTTAGAAATTCTTCCTGTACTATCTGGTTTATTCCTTCCTACTTGTTTAATTACTTAACAAGTTATTTACCATGTAAATACTGGAAATAAATACAAGTACAATATCAACATCTACAGATCATCAACTGAAAGAAAACAAGCACACAAGTGACACCGTTATTTTTGGACCAATGTCCCCGGAAAAACCCAATGTGGGAAAACCGGTGCAACTATTCAGAGGGTTTTATTATTATGCAGTTTTCAGAATACAACTAGGGTGCCAGAAATGGCTCACCCAACAGAGAATGCCCTCAGCAGTAGTACCTCTCCTCGGAGACAGATATTCCGGTTGATTAATTATCGGATGAACGATCCCACAACAACAATTGTAGCTTCCATTGCTTTGCGTCACTATGATAGGGACTGCATCACCCTTCCCGGCTCACCAACACCTAGTTTGCCTCACAAAACTCCTCCCACCGCTGCCTCTTGGCCCTGTGTCAGCTTTGCTAGCCTCTGCGCAGCTACTGAGGACTCTGCGTCAGCGCTTAGACCCTCTGCGTCACCCATGCTGGCCTCTCCTTGCTCTGCGCACCACCTAGTTGCCTGTGCGTAGCACCCAGCTACCTCTGCGTCAACCTCTTGGGGCTCTGCGCTGTCTTTCTGGTACTAGCTCTGCCCCTTTGCTATGTATTCACTGCCCCTCGCTGCTGATCACTGATTCGATTTCTCTTAGCAAACCCTACTCTAGAAAATCGAATGACTGATCACTCTGGTGTGTTCTCCAACTGACCCTCAAGCCTCCTCTTATACTTTTCTCGTTGTTCTATCAACGATCGAGATTAAATCTCTAATCAACGGCTAAAATTAGATTTGGCTTGATCCATGACTTTTGGAACCTTCTAACCTAGTTTTATATTAATACCCATTAATATTTTATTTTTCCTAAGTTTAGACTTAGGAACTCCATTAAAAATATTAATTATTTTAATATCTCCCAAACTGGGTACTATCTGTCCAAACCATTTTTGGGTCTTGGGGATCTCATGTGCTTTAGCCTCCCCACCAATTTTCATGGCTAGAGCACATCCGATGGTACCCCAAATCAACAAAAGGGAGCACAGGATAGCAACAGAGGCAACTTCAGCATCACGAGACTTCTAGACTTACCGGGATGTCAGTATTTGGGAGAGGACAGTTACTTCTCGGTAATTGAGTTGCAGTGCAGTAGTTAGTAGTGGTAGTGCTATGGCTAGCATGATGCAACATGTTGAGAGGGAGCTGTAGTACAGATGTAGCAGTGGCAGTGGCGGTGTCATGGGCAATAGTACAAGAAGCAACAATGCAAGGGATGTGAGGCAATAAGCCCAGCATCAACACAGGTACCGGTGCAGAGGATCAGTGTGATTTTTCTATAGTGAAGCATTACTAGAGCACATTCCTTGCTAAGAGGGAGTGTTGATTTTTGGTAGCATCAGATGTGCTCTAGCCATGGAAATTGGCGGAGAGGCTAAGGCACATGAAATCCCAAAGACCCAGAAATCGTTTGGGGAAATTCCACTCGGATGAAGAGATTTTAAAATAATTAATATTTTTAATGAGGTTCACTTAGGAAAATTAAAATATTAATGTGTATTAATATAATATGGGTGAGAAAGTTCTAAATGACGAGGATCAATCCAAATCTAATCTTAGCTGTTGATTAGGGACTTAATCTCGACCATTGAATCGTCAATTGGAAAGGTATAAGAGGAGGTTTGAGGGTCAGTTGGAGATACACCAAGTTGATCAGTGAATTCGATTTTCTGGGGCAGGGTTTGCTGAGAAAACAAACTAGTGATCTGTTGCAGCGAGGGCAAGTTCGACAAAAGGACGAGAATACATGTCAGAGAGGCAGAGAAAGTGCTAGAGAGACAGCGCAGAGCCGAGGAAGGCTGATGCAGAGGCAGCCAGGACTGACGTAGAGGCTAAGGATGCCAGCACAGAAGACACAGAGGGCCAAGGAGCTGATGCAGACGGCCAAGAGCCTGACGCAGAGGCAGTGTTGAGGAATTTTCGTGGGGCAGACTGGGAGCTGAGAGGTAGACGCAAAGCCGTAGAGGGTGATGCAGTCCCTGGAGGGTGACAAAGTTCCGGAAGGAAGCTTGGAGCAACTTTTGTTGTCCAGCTAAGGCACTGTCGAAGTTGCTGTGGGATCAATCATCCAGTTGCTGATCAACCGTAATATTTGTCTCTGAGGAGAGGTACTTCTGCCAAGGAAAATCTCTGAAGGGTGATCCATTTCTGGCACCCTAGTTGTATTCAGAAAACTGCATAATAATAAAACCCTCATATCTGCTGCATCGATTTTCTCGCATTGGGTTTTTCTGGGGATGATTGTCCAAAAATAACGTTGTCCCTTGTGTCATTGTCTCAGTGATTTCAGTTGCTGATTTGTGTATGTGTTAAGGCTGCATTTGTGATTATTTTGGTATTTATATTTATAAATAACTTGTTAATGGAAAGAACAAGTAGGAGATAATAAACCAGATAATGCAGTAGGGATTTTTGATGTGTCAGACTTGGAAATTTCAACACATAAGAGTAGACATAAACTTGCAATCCACCATCCCACATCTCTCGAGCAGCGTCACAATGTATTTTCCTTGAGGAAGGAAAATCTCACGTGGCTTTTGTGAGACCTCCAGGCCTAGGAAGTAGTGCATTAGGCCTAGGTCCTTCACCTCTAACTCGGGAGCCAACTCCCTATTGCATTGATAAATGAGAGGATTTGCCCCTGTCAGAAAGAGATCACCTACATAAAAGACCAAAATGGGAGACATGTCCTTTTCAACTCATGAGCATATCAACCATCCACAAGTATGAGATATAGCAGTGACAATATGAATGGAAAACTTGAAAGCAAATGATGTGAGTAATGACTAGTGCCAAGTAAAGAGCTTTGCAAAAATAAATGCTCAAAAGTAAATATTGCGATTATGCTTGAAAGTAAGTACTTGGAAATAAAAACCCCAAAAGTAAACTGTTATTTGAAATGAATATGGCAATGAAAGATAACCAAGTACAAGAGTGCTAAATATAGATGTAATGGAGTGTGCTCTTGGTTTGTTTTAGATTAGAATTAAGGTTATCACTTGAGTTTAAGTCAGTTGATTGCAAAATTGACGCAAGTTACAATTCAACTTCTTCCCCAGTCCTTATCCTTGTCGAGGCCTCGATATCAAAATAAGAAGACTTAAGGGATGAAGGGTCTTGTTACCGCTCAATTTATTAGGGGTCCTAGGAGGGGTTCCTATGGGACTACTACTAGGTCAAGTGGCAACAATGGGACTAGGACCCACTGTCACATCAGTTGATGTCCCCTGCTCTTTATGGACTTTAACCAATCGGAGGAGTCTCGATATGAGGGGAAATCACTATGAATGATAAGTCAATGATTGGATAGGTAGTGATTTCTAGAGCCCATTCACATGAGAGACTCAAATGATAGGGTTCGCTTGCCTTTGAAGAAAGGTGTGGGGATGTGCAAGAAAGGCTGAAAGGAGGCCTAGACATAGGGATTATAGATATCTCTTGACAAGGGATGCCCTAGACCCAAGATTCCTAAAGAGAAGAGGTTTCTAAGTGGCCTTGTGAAATAAGAAATGGTAGAGATGTGGGACCACAAAGAAGCCCAAGGGGACCCAAACAAGACCTAGGGTTTCAGGTGAATCTTCAAACAAAGAACCTAGGTCAAGCAAGGGGGAAGAAGGGATCAATAATAGATGAACTTCCTTTGAGTTTTCAAGCATAGGAAGTCCCTTAGAAGGCCACTAACCTAGAAGAATGAAAAACCTAACAATTTGGGAGCTAGGGCTTGATGTATCTCACAAAATGATTGTGGGATTGATCTCAAATTAGGAGGGCAAGTGAAGGGTACCCCAAAGCAGTCCTTGGCCAATTTGCTGATCAAAATGATGGCTAGAATGGATTTTGTTGGAAGCCCTAGGAAAGCCGCCTAAGGTTAGGGCAAGAAATTCTAAAAAGGAGAAATTATGGTGATCATCAAGGGTTTGTAGATCAGTGCCTAGTCTATTGTGGAGAATGGAGTCAAAGTATGTTTGATTTAGGATTCTTACTTTCTCAAGGAGTCCTGTTGCAACTTCGCATGCTCTTGTGAAGGAGCTACAAGGTCACAACAAGGATTTATACTTCGATTTGCAAAATAATGGAGTTTCAAGGTCAAAGTTTCACAACTCACCCCTAGGAACATTCACTTCTTATTGCCAAAATGAGTAACATATGCAACAACTCAAGATCAAGTGTTTTATGAATTCGCATCAACATTAGGGCACAAGAAAAATCAAGACATAACATTCCGTACATTAGACATGAAGCATCAGAAATTTCGCATGAAATAACACTTACATGACAAAAGAAGTATATCTATCCATCACATTTGCAAAGAATGAAGCTCCAAGACAAATAACAATTACCCAAACATCAAAATGCATCAAATAATCTCCAATTCGTCCAAAATAGTAGGTCCGAGTTGTTTCTCCAAAGAGATACAAATCCAAGTGATGATGAATGAGAGATAATGCCTCTCTTCTATTTATACAATCCTATAAGGGATTAAAATGGCCTATTTTAGCCTAATAATGCCCCTAAAGTAAAATAATGTGCAAAATAACAATACTTTTGGTGACAATCCCACCAAATAGCTCCATAATATGAAAAGAAAACCTCCCAAGGGGGCCAAAACGGTCATACAGTAGCTAGGAGGGCCATTAATAGGCATAGTGAAGTTCCTCATGTGCCAAAATGAGTGGAAAGGCTCCAAAAATAGTGATGAAGGGGGTGCCCCTTGATCTCCAAGCAAATGACCTGTGGTGCCCCCAGGTCGCTGTTTGGGCATGAAACATCCTCATGGGTCTCCAACTGAATCAAACAAGCGTGTATCCCATCTGTAAGTGCTGGAACAATGATGCAAGCTCCTTTGTCTCCCATGGTGAGACACAACGCTATCTGGGCACGGGATCAATTGCCATGCAAGTGTGTAGCCGACTGGTCAAGGTGGTCTAGGTGCATCATCATCATCAAATAGGTGGAACACAAGCGAGCAATGGATGGTACCGAAGGACCTCATGGCGTTGCTATCTGCTCTCTGCTATAGTGGAGACCCTAGGCTCTCAACGCGCACCCTACAAATGCCAATATGACCCTCTGGAGGGCTTGGAACCTGTATAGGGAGATCAAACCCCAAGATGAGGACCCACCTGTAATCCAGTATAAGATCCAATGTGTCTCCTCACCTTCTAGTACAACAAATCATTAGTGTAATTGAGTAAATGAGCTTACAAACCATGGAACCAAGTGGACACTTCACAGTGGCACGCCCTTCCATAATGGGATTTAGAGTGTACGGGTGTCTCCAAGTTCTAGAAGGAGGTTAATCAAGGACCCTATTAGGTGGCTTCAACCTCTAAGGGAGTGACAGGTTCATGTTACATCCATCAAGTGGCAAGTGTCATGTGATATAATGATGGAATTGAGTGGGGTATCAGGGGAAGGCTCCAAGCCACATGCCATAGTACAAGGGTAGCTAAGATAAGGGAAGCCCAAACTTGGGTGTATGAATGCGGGAGGGAGCAATTGTTGTACATGAGTTACCCCAACCTTTGTTTTTCCACCTTTCTTCATATGCCTTTCCCCTTCTATTGATTTTCTTTTAGAACTACTCCTGGCTCCAGGAAACGAGAGCATGATGTGAATGATATAGTAGTGAATACCTTTGTAAGGTTGGGCAGTTCATCGCCCATCGGGGGTTGGGACAATCATGGGTTCCTTAATGATGTAAGGGGGCCAATATAGGGGCCCTAGGAACTAGGGTGATGGCCATAATGATAGGGGGTAGAGCTCATGTTGGCTTTTTCCCACGTGCTAAACTTTCATGTCTTGGCCATCTTTTGCATCTTATGGTGCATTTCCCGTTGAGAGTGGCCAAATTATGCTTTTTATTTTTCTTTTTAGTTGCATCAACCTCCGGGGCATCGTTCTAGGTCCGACCCAAAGTGTGGACAAGGGGAGGGGGATGCTAACTCCTCGTGGACACAATGGTAAAATGTGGACCCGGATGGGAAGCATGTGAAAATGGGTCATAATGAGTGGAGGGGAGTGATGTATGTGGTGTCGATAAGCGGGACCATGTAACCAAAATCGAGATTTCCATTTAGTGGCACTCCTAAAGATAGTAGCCATAAAGCAGAGCCCACGGGACTATGATACAAGGTTAACGAACCAAATTGGACAGGGGGACAAGAGTACAAACCAAGCCCATTCTTTTCGCCGAATTTCCCCACTAATCCATGTTCAGAAGTGCCCATGATAAGTAAGCAAAGATACCCAACTACATAATGAAAAGCTGTACCTTCGGGGTTGGAAGGCCCACCTTCAAACATACGATCATAACAAATGGGCGAGGGTCCATAATGGCTTGCTTAGGTGACAAAGATGGTGGCACATCGAGCTATCTGATGGCTGCAAGGGACTACTAGTTTCCGACTGAGGATTGTCTAGGAGAAAATTTTCTGCTATGGGTGTCACCCACAGGTGGTGGGTAAGAGGTCCCTAACTTAAACTACTTCAAACAACAAGTTGGAGGTTAATTATCTATTCAAAAGTAAATCTAACTATTGAAATTGAAAAAGATCTAATCTAGAAAGTGAATTGCACTTAGTGAAGTTCTAGCTTAATTAGTTTGCTGGAATGAAAAGGAAAAGTAACTAAAATAGATTGCAAAGTGTGATTTAGCTAATGAAAGAAAATTAGAACTACACTACATTGTTACAATAAAATGAAAGATTAGATTTGTGTGAAATAAATACATTTTCAAACTACTCTAGATTTCACGAAATTGTATGAAATAAAAGGGAAAGCTAAACTAGATTGTGAGATTGTGATTACCTACTTGACGCTAATTTGATCAATGACAAGAAAATGCATATCACTCAAGTGCAACCACAAGACATTTCCCCAAATGGGGAAGAGGGATGCTTAGGGGAAAATCCCCCAACTCTCAAGAAAAATCAGAGTTTTATTGTATATTGTTACAATGCTTGATTTGATCTCTCACAAAGGAGGAGATCAAAATCATGAGGAAGTAGAAGCTTCGTTGGCAACAAAGGGAGGAGAATCAACTTAGAAGGTTACAAGGATCCTTTGAAAGATCAAAGCATTTTAAACCCCTTTTGAGAGGTTATAGGGTAGAAAATAGTGGTTTTTACAAGGATGGTTAAATGTAATCTTGCTCCAATTCTTCCAAACCGGGCAAAAACCACCAACATTTCCCCTTGTCCTGTCGCGGACCTGCAAAATATTAGCGAGGTGATTCTGTTAGAAAGTGC
Organism: Pinus tabuliformis; assembly: GCA_031772625.1. Lineage (NCBI taxonomy): Eukaryota > Viridiplantae > Streptophyta > Pinopsida > Pinales > Pinaceae > Pinus > Pinus tabuliformis. Next base: position 860,434,981 of record CM062809.1, read on the forward strand.
TCAAAAGGTGATTAGAACCACCTAATATCACTACCATATGATGAGAAAAAAATTCTAAGTTGAAAAGACTAACCTCCTACATTACTTGACCAAGGGAAAAACCAAGAAAGCTAGATATTTCCTTAGTGTATTGGTGTTAGGTCAACAGTAGTTCAAAGGCCTTATATGCTTGATATTCAACAAAAATCACAAATAAAGTAACCCAAAGAATTTTTGTTTGAATGAAGGAAGGAAGGGGAGGTTTGGGGCTGCTTGAAAGCCCTTTTAGATCCTTCTTTTGAAGCCCTTTGGGCAGTCCTTTGATGTGATAAAATCATGTGCTTCTTGGTGCTTCGAAGGTTGGTTGATCTAACCAATGATATGGCCAACTTTCAAGCTTCAATTACCATGTGCTACACCAAAAGAAAACTTGCTCAAACCCATTAGTAATATTAGGAGATGACTTGCAAACAAGAAAAGATAAATCAAGCTATTAACAAGTACATGAAAAATCCAAACTAGTTGCAAACCAATCAAGAAAACATGCAAGTACTTTTTTGTCTTCCCCTTGGGTAACATTGCCCCTACTTGGGCCTTGTTGTTGCCTAAAGTGTACACCTAAGGCGCAATGCTTAGAGTAGTGGCTATCAATCTGATCCTTACTCACTCTGTTTACGCTCTCTCCTAGACAAGCTAAGGGGGGTAGTCCCTAAAGATGGATGGGAGGGGAAACTTGTTGGAACAACAAGTCCTAGGAGACTAAGGGCAAGGAAACTACTTCACTAGGCAACTTGAATTTAGGATAAATTAGCAAGTGTGTTTATTAATTGAGCGATGTGTATATATTGAATAATAGATTCAATTTAAGATCAATATGGCAACAACGAGATTTAACAAATTAGAGACCAGTGCCTTAAAACAATGCTCAATAATCACTTGCACAATGGAAAAGACTTCAAGTTACAAGATAAGCAGTGTTGCAAGAAGATGTTAGTACAAGAAAATGGTACAATATTAAAGTATTAGCAGAGAAATGTAACTTCCAAGAAAAATAAGTTGTACTTCAAGAGAAATGCTAAAGTAAAATATGACAATATGAAGGAACAATGAGCAAGTAAATTAAAGATAAGTACAAGAATGGCAATGTGATATTGCAAGGAAAATATAATGCTCAAAATTAACAGTATGCCACAAGAGAGAAAGTTAGGTAGATAAAATGCAAACTAAGCTAAGTTGCACGAAACAGGGAAACGGGTACGAGTTTCCGAAACGGGAAGCGATACGAAACGCGACCTCCCCAAATTTTGGAAACGGGGAAACGCGAATATACATATATATATATATATAAAGTATTTAAATATATATATATATATATGTGTGTGTGTGTGTGCAATCATAAAGCATAAATGATACATTATAATTTATTACACTTAAACATTAAGATTTAATTTACATCACATTTACTCATGAATGATCACATAATGAAAATAAAAATATCGGAATATCCAAAAGCAACCTTTATTAGATATCCAAATCTCAAAATCAGCCTTTATTTATATTAATATATGAGGCTGCAAGTACAATAAAGACTATAAGGCTACAAGAGAGAGATCCAAATCAGGGTTTTCTGCATCCACATCCCATTCTTTAGAAGGACCACTGTTGTATTGGGAGTCTCCTCCTACATAGTCGAACGACCTTAGTGCTCTTGATTAAATACACGTTTCATACCCTAGTACCCTACATGATTTTGATTATTGGGAGTTTCCCCTGCATAGAGGGCTTGGTTCTCTTGATTAAATAGAAGTTCCATACCCTAGTACATGATAAAATCCAATGGAAACATTGCAACCCCCTCAATCCTGAAAAACAAATAAGTCTGCTGGATTTTGAGTGAGATCTAAAATTCTACTTTCTCCATATGAAATCCAATGAGGGCGAAACCACTCTCAAACATCCTGAGTCATTTCATGGTAATGTTAAAAATTTAAGTAAAAGGATGAAAATGAAAAATAAAGGAGAATATCACTTTTACTTTAAGAATTTAACATTACCATGAACTGCATGTCAACACTAGGGCAAAAATTCACTTTTATAACTTTAGACACACATCTAGAACATCCTGGAAACCCTAAAAAAATTTAGAAACAAATTAAAAAAAATAAAATTAAAAAACAAATGTTTTTTTTGGGGAAACGTGGCCCGTACGGCCTGGAAATGCGTTTCCGGCCGTACAGCCACGTTTCTGTTTCGGGAAACGTGGCCGTACAGTCGGAAACGCGTTTCCAGGCCATATGGTACGGGGAAACGCGTTTCGTTTCGTTTCCCCTGGCGAAACGCCCCCTAGGGCCACGTTTCTTGCAACTTAGAAACTAAGCTATGTGAAATTCAAAGTCTTGGTTGATTTTAATTAAAATGCCTAATCTAGATAAAGTCCTTCTCCTGAACTGTTTTGAAACTGGTCTTAAATAAGGTTGTAGAAAGAAGTCCAAGGGAAGAAGGCTAAAGCCTCATTAACAATACCTACCCTGGGGTTCTAATGACCCAAGTGCTTCTATTCCTACAAAGGATTTCCCACGAGAGAACTACAAGGTCACCTATTTTAACCTCTGAGTAAAGGTCTAGCCTCTCAAAATGGTATGAAGGTGGTCCTGTATCTCTATCAACCAAGCTTATGCTTGGAGGTAAATTTTAGGAATGCAAAACTAAACTAGAATGCTAATGCAAATGATGATGAGACTAGATAGTTTCAAAGAGATGCAATAATGGCAATATGCTTCAATGTAACAAATATAAACCACTTCTAGCCAAGGCTATGAAATATCACTTTAAAACACAAGGTTACAAGCAAGTGAAAATTTAGATGGTGCAAAGACAAATAACTAGTGATAGATGAGAATCGAGATTACTAACAATGATATAAAGAGAATATGCAATCAAAGATTAGATATAACTATGCAATGTGATTCTAACCAATGAATGTAAGAGAAAAGGGTTAGTAACTAGATGTAGAACAAGAAAAGGAGACAATGATCCTCCCTTTTAAATAAGGAGGGGGATACCATGGGATGAAAATCCCAAGCTCCCTCGAAGCCAATGATAAGATTTTATTATTATAATATTCCAATGCTTATGAAGGAAGATTCCTCTAAGAGAAAGAAGATCTCCTTGTAATCTTGAACAAGATGGATTTGAACTTGAACAAGATCCCTCCAAGAATGAAAAATATGACTGATCCTTCAATAAAAATACCCTTTTGAAGAGAACATACAACAAATGAGATATGATCCTTTGATGCCAAAATTGGCTCCAAACCCTCTCAGCCTTAAGATGAGCCACTGAATGCTCTCGACCTTTAAGGATTAGAGGTAAGATTTAAATGAAAATTTTAGGGATTAAAGGTGATTTCAACAATGTTTTTAAACCCTTAATATCCTTGTTGTAAACGCTGATCGAAACCCTCTTTGAAAACCACTTTAGATTTGGCCTATAAGGCTAACGACAGAGGTGATATGAAGGCCAATTAGGCCAACGTTAGGGCTAAAAACACTTCGGATGGGTCTGCAATTGAAGGAGGCCTCTCCTAGGCTCTATGAAAATTTGGATGCCCAAATTTCTACTGCAACAACTTATTAAGTTTCTCCAACTTGTTACTTTCTGAATCAAGTTACTTACTGTTTCCTACAGTAAATATTGAAACTAATATACTGCAGTCTACAACATTTAAATTATAAGCGGAAACCAGAAACTGAACAGGAAAGAAATACAACACATCTACAGGAATTTCGAAGTCCCTTCCTCCTTCAGCGTTGGGCTCTTCTGGCACTGCTCTCTTATTTCACCTGCAACTTTGATACCATGTGAAAATTTGGATGCCCAAATTTCTATTGCAACAATTGATTATGTTTCTTCTATTTGTTAATTACTAAACAAAATTATTTACTGTTTCCTACAGTAAACATCGAAACTAATACACTGCAGCCTTCACCATTTAAATAAAATGCGGAAACAAGAAATTGAACAAGAAAGAAATACACAACACATCTACACAGTTATTTTTGGACAAATGTCCCTGGAAAAACCTAATGCGGGAAAATCGGTGCAACAACTCTGAGGGTTTTATTATTATGCAATAGTAATTTCTGAATACAATCTCTGGATGCCTTCCTGACAATCCAGTTATAGAGAATATCACTGACAAAGAGATTTGTGAGATTACCTCACACTATCACTGGAAGTCCTGGCTGATCCAGCCCTTGAATGAACAACCCCTGGCTGCCTTTGTGCAGTGTTTGTGTCAGCCCAACGTCACACTATCTAGGACCTGCGTCACTCTTCTCGGTTGATCGATTTGCCTCTGAGATTCTGACTTTTGCTCTCCCGGTCTCACACCCCGGCTTCTAGCTACAAAAATTGAACCCTCCAGCAAATTTCAGACTCCCTCAAGGCTTTTGCGCTACCTCTGCGTCAGCCTACGCTGCCTCTGTGTGGCTCTGCGTCAGTCTCTCTGGATCTGCGCTGCCTCTACTTGATCTCTCTCTCTCTTCTCTGCTACGTATTCTCTGACCGGGAAAGATTTCCCTTCGGATACTATCCTTGCCCCTCACTTCAAAAGATCATTATCGAAAATCTCTCCGACAACTGCTCTACTTTAGAAAATCAAACTTTTGATCTTCTCTCCGTTTGTTCTCCAAGTGCCCCTCAAGCCTCTTCTTACATCTTTCTGTTGGACAACCAATGACCTAGATTAACTTCTAATCAATGGCTTAGATCATTTTGGTTTGATCCTCGTCTTCTTTTAAAAGTTTCGCCCATAGTTAGATTAATACCCTTTAATTATTTTCATTTCTTAAGTTTAGACTTAGGATCCCATTAAAAATAATTAATTATTTTAATAAAACTGTCTCTAGGTGGAATTTCCCAAAACGATTTATGGGTAGTGGAGAATGCATGTGTCTAAGCCTCCTTGCAAATTTTGAGACTTAGAGCACATCCGATGCTACCATAAACCAATAGGCTCAAGATCAAGTGAATGTTAGTACCCCTTGGTGAACGATTTGCTTGCAAACAAGTGTTAGGGCTACAAACCACAGTTAGCGAAGGATAATATGCGAACAAATGATAGCGGATTTGTCTTGATCAATGCTAGAGGGCTAACAATGATGTGGGATTATATTTTAGTCTTCAAACAAGTGATAGAACCCTCTCCTAAGTGAACGCTATCTCTGCAACAATAAAATCGTTGGCCTTGAAATAAAATTGCAATGGAGAAAAGGGCTAAAACCCTAATGGGTCAAGGCTCTTGGGCTAGCGGATCCTTTGCTCATTTTGAAAACCCTTAGTTCTGTAATAAAGATGTTAGCTCCACAAATATTGAAAGCCAAAATCAGGTCATAAAGCCACAAAATTATTTGCAACGAATTTTTTTGATGAAATGCTCACGAGAAGGCTAGATCCATCTTTGTAGACCTTGCAACTGCCCCTCTAATGAAAATTGTATAAGATCTAAGGCATGGAGAGCCTAGATCTAGCCCTCTAGGAGACTTGTGGAGCTTCAAACCCCTTGTGACCTTGTCAGATGTGAGACGTTGGCCTTAGAAGTGAAATAGGCCCTTAAACCCTTGCTGCTAGGCTAGGAGGGGATAGACCCTTGAAAAACATTGAATCACTCTTAATATCTATGGGCCATATGCCTGCAAAAAAATCAATAAAGAGGATCCTTGCTTCTAGCCTTCAAATATGCAAAACTCAAGTTAGAACACCCCACAAATATATACAAGGGTTAGAGAGAAATGTGTACAAGAATGTTATTCACAAATTTACAAATGAGGGATCAAAGGATAGAAAAAATATTTACAAGTCTAATATATGGGTATGAGGATACCTCCGCCCATATATTAGATAATATAGCTCTAGGAATAACAGATAGAGCTTTTAAAATAAGTGAGAGATTTAAATTTTTTAAAATAGATGATCTTGGTAGAGTAAAAGGCCAAAAACTCCCCTCACAGATGTTTTGATGATGAGCTTTTGAGATGTCCCACTATGGGTTCTTAGCCCTCATGCCCCAAGTAGTTGGTTGGTTCAGCTAAAACTTCCCCAAGTTCCCGAGATCTGATTCACAAAAATTATTTGTACAAACACTCGAAAGATTTGCTAGATCCAGATGGGATTGATTCAGATAGGGAAAGGGAAGTCTAGGGATTCAACTAAAATCCACTATATCTGCCCAATCAACAATGCTTACTTAACCCAAATAATAGTGCAAGGTAACTCTACACTAATGAATCCCAAAGGCATGTGAAAATAACAACATTAAAGATCCAATAGAACATTAAGCATAAAACTAGAATAAATTTACTATGAAGGATGAAGACATACACACATAGCTTTGCCCCCAAAGACTTTTACTTTTATTAATCAGAAAAATATTGCAGAGCTTCCATAGCCAATTACACCATCCAAATATGTTTCAATGAGGAGCCTTAGGCTTCCTTATATAGAAAATAGAGAGATCTAGATTCCCCTCTAAGTGGAAAACGGCTTGGTCCAAAGAAGTTCACAAATTTGACTTGATCCTTGAGAATAACAACTAGTTTATGCTTGATCCATGCCAAAATTAAATTCTGACCCTTGATTTGGACGAAGAAATTCGAATTTGTTGATGAAGACTTTGATCTTGGTCCAATTTTGTTAAAATTGGCAACTAGGGCCAAACTCCATGTGCGTCATCTTATTTATGGCAATTGATATTTTTCTTGGATCCCTCTCATCGAGAGGTGTAGGATTGATCTAAAGATCATCCGATTCCGATAAGTATTCATGGAGATATGAATTTATTTGTGTTATGGGACAATTCGTCAAGGTCGGCCAGCAACTAAACTACCCCCACTTGTGCTCCACGTTTTGGTATAAATACAAGTGCCTTGCAAGTCATTTGAACACACAACTCTCTTGAGATTTCTTCTTCTCCACTTGTTTTGGGTTTTAGTGGAAAGAAGAATCTCTAAGGGAAAAACGCAGGTCTAGAAGGAGACCCTATACGCAGCAAAAGAAGGATGCCCTAGCCGCAGGTCTTGTGAAGGTTTGGCCACAGTTCAAAGGGAGCTCTGTCCACTGTTTAAGGGAGCTTCAATAGCCCTAATCTTGGAGCCCTAGCTGCAGTCTATTCATAGACTAACGCAGTCCTATCATGCCCTAAACGCAGGTCATATCAAGCCCTAGCTAAACGCAGTCATGCCCTAATCCATACGCTGTTTTGGAAGGGTTTGAGACAACCCTTATATGCAGCAAAAAGGGATGCCCTGGCCGCAGTAAAAAGACTCCTATACGCTGCCCATAACTGCTCCTATACGTTGCCCATACCTGCTCCTATACGCTGCCCTAATCTATACGCAGCAAGGCAGCCCTAACCACAGCGAGAGAAGAGCCCTAGTGACAACATGAAGAATGAATGTGTTTGGGTGCTGGCAAGTGCTATTAGTTAGGCATTTGGATGCCACAACTGTGTTAGGGAGATAGGTAAAAGTGTTGGGCCTGAAACTACCTCAAAGGGGCAGCATCTCTGTGGAAGACAACATCAGTCATTAAGTGCAATTTTGGGCTAGTTTTGATGGGCTGTTAGGGACTGTGGTTAGTACCCTAACCACTCCCAGAATTGCAGCAGTGCACAGTAAGTACAGTGGCATAATGATGTGATGGTGGCAGCATGATGAAGGCAACGTTGTGCAGTATAGTGCAACAATGGGACAGCATGGTAATGATGGACATGCAACAGTATGGACAACAAGAAGTATGGTGCAGCAGTGGGACAACAATGCTACATGGTGCTGCAATGATACGCAATGGGACAACAAAGGCAACTTGGTGAAATATGGTACAACAATGGGACAGCATGGTAATGATGGACATGCAGCAGTATGGACAACAAGAAGTATGGTGCAGCAGTGGGACAACAATGCTACATGGTGCTGCAATGATAAGCAATGGGACAGCAAAGGCAACTTGGTGAAATATGGTACAGCAATGGGACAACAATGGTCAATGGCATATAGTGCACAACGAGACAGCAATGGTACAATGGTACAACATGTGACAACTAGTACTGAGTGCTGCAATGTTTCATGGTGGATACGTAGGACAGCAAGTACATAGTGCTGCAATGGTTCATGGTGGATACACAGGACAGCGATGACATTGTGCAACAGTGGCACAATGGGACAACCATGACATAGTGCAGCAGTGGCACAACGGGACAGCGATGACATTGTGTAGCAGTGGCACAATGGGACAGCAAGCATGTGCAGCATGGTGATGCACGATGAGGTGCAACATGATGACGAGATACAACACATTGATAGGTGAAGAAGTCACCTTGGAGAATCAGTTGAAGCAACATGTCTTCAACTGATCTCATGTCTCATCTTGTTAGAGATGATTTATTCTCTTATTTAGAAAGTCAAAGTGTTGATTTCCGTTGTAAATGTACTATCTCTCTCTCTCTCTCTCTGCTGAACTATTGAAGAACATATAAGAAGAATTGATCAAGGGTTTCCCCACATTGGGGTTTGTCCCTGGCTAGCGCCACATCTTGTGTCCTCTTGTCTTAGCTTGTCTTCTATGATTTATATTTATGTTCTATCTGCAGTTTACTTTAATGCTGATGTGATTGCTAATCTGGAAAAGATATTGAGCTAACTATGAAAATTGAAATAAATTGCTCTAACATAGAGCATACTTAAATTTAACAATTTTTTTTTCAAATTTTTTTGCTTGAAAAACCCCCTTTGACTTAACCACCATGGTCCAAAAATTTGATTTTTCTTTAAAAATCCATTTTTTCCTTTGATAGAGGGCCTCAAAAATATTTTCTAGTTTATTTTCTCGAAATTCCCTCATTCAATTTAACCACCTAGACCTAGAAAATCAATTTTCCTTGTGAAATATTTTTTCTGGTCCAAGGAATTTTTTGTGGGATTTTCTACCTTGGAAACGTGTCCTTCAAATCTAATCTTCCTTGAGAATGTCTTCTTTTTCCAAAAAATCGTTTTTACACTTGGAGAGAATTTTTATTTTGTCGCATTTAAATTTTTTGACCATTTTTCTTGCTAATTTTTTGTCATTGTTTTGCCAGAAAATAAATTGAATGACTCTAGAGGGGATTAAACACATATTTTCACCCTCAAAGTGGGTCTAGAAAATATTTAGGCGATGATGTCTAATTATGATTAATCATCCACCTAAAATATTCTTAGAAAACACATTTTACAACAAATATTACATGGATATCCCATTCAGAAGGGGAAATTTTACAATTAAAACATGACCTCTAGACACAACCAAATCCTGCGACACTTGACAGAGGATCTAGTATGATAAAAATACATAGACTCGATAACACTAGGACTACAACTGAGACCCTACCATCGAGCCCCACTATAGCTTTGGGGTTTGCTTGGGAGAAAAACTCTGCTGATTATTTGGGTTAGAAGATGCGAATAATTGGCGGGGGGTTAAAAAACTCCCTAGAGTGAAACTCTTTGCTAAAAATCAAAGGATTACCAAGATGTTTTTACATGGCTTTATAATCATACTAGAATCTTTTTTACAATGGCCACACATGGTTGCAGAATTTGGAAGTACGACTTTGACAAACTGCTGAATGCTAATGATGATCTATCGCTGTCTGACTACTTGAACATGATGGAATGCTTTTGAAAAGATGTGTACTAGTATAGGGTAGTTGACACAAAGTGGTCAACAGTCCCAAATTTAATAAATGAGAGCAATAAACAAATTAAATCAATACAAGTTATCTCATGCCAAGATATTACATCACCACAAGTTGCATCACATGGGCCTTGAAAGTCTTTTTCTACTATGAATATCAAGTACAGAATTCGGTAGAGTATCCCTAAGATCAAGCTTCTAACCATGATCCAATGAGAGCAAATGGGGTTTATTTGTACAAAAAAGGGAAGCAATCCCAGGAAAAGAATGATTGTCAAGTGCTAAGGAGTGACAATACCAAGACTGGGTCAAAATGCTGAGTTCCTCCTCATGCTGACAACGTATTTCCTTAGGCTGGCTGAGCTTATGGGTTGTGGCTGCCAAGTGTGGAGGATGGGTGAGATAAGGAGGAGTCCTCCCCACTTAACTCAGACCAAATCCCATAATAATCTTAGCCACAAGACTAGTTGTTATATCTCTGTTGCATGGGAGTTTTCAGGCTTGTGTATCTCTACTTGTGGACAATGTATTGGATGTAGTCGAGATAGGTGTGGAGAGGGAGAGTTAACTCCCAGCTGGTAGCTACCTCAACCAGAAAACCTGGCTTCCATTTATGGCTGAGCTCAGCTGTCCCAAGTCATTGGATTCTCGGCCTCCTCTTTGTGCAACTCATGCTCCTTTTTTTGGTGGGATTTGGCCCCTATAAGTGGCAATGATAAGAGGCAATTCGTCCTACCCTCAGGTGGCCTCCAAGTCATCATTTGAACTCACACGTGAATGCCAAGTCTCTTCACTTCATTTATAGTGTCCTTTTTTGACTTGGAACATGACTTTAAGATGACCCCAACCTATTTCTTTTTGTTATGAAACCAGCTCACAAAAAGATAGAAAAGATAGATGAACGCCTTAGAAATAAGCCTCTTCGAGGGGGCAGCCTCCTTTACATTACACAAATGAATAATTCTTGGATGATACAAATGAAAAGACCTCCTTTCTATATATAGGAGTCTAAGGGGTCATAATATAATCAGAGTCGACATAAAAATAATTATGTAAGGACACAATAATAATAATAGTGGGCTTCTATGGGGCACAATAGTAACAATATGGGGACTACATGGGTACAACAATATAATAAGGGGGTTGTACTAATAACAATATGGCGTTACACTAGTAGTATAGGGGCCTAACATGCCCCTCTCCTTCAAAAAGTGTTGTCCTCAACGCTTGAGTAGTTCTTGATGCTCCTGTATAAAATTCTTGTCCTCCCATGTGGAATCTTCAGCAGATAAGTTCTTCCACTTGATGAGATACTCTGAAATTGATTGATTTCGTAGCTGTCGGGTTCTTGCTTTTGTGACTGCTCCAGGTTTCAAGATGATTTTTCCTTCCTCTTCAAGTTCTGACAATATTGTTTGAATTGGGATCTTCTGCAACTTTTGAATGAGTGGCCACACTTCTTCGTCCTTCTTCCATTCATCCCTTGCTCTGTTTATCCAATCTGATTGGATAATAGAAATAGCACAAAACAATGCTTCCACATCCTCATGCTTTCTTGAGAGTGCATCTGCAACAAAATTTTGCTTCCCTTTTCTATAGATGATGTCAAAGTCATAACCCAACATATTTGTGACCCATTTTTTCTGTTCTTCTAAAGATAATATTTGTTCTAAAAAGTATTTAAGACTATCATGATCCATTTTTACCTTGAAGTGTCTTCCCATTGGGTAAGGTAGCCATTTCTTAAGTGCATGTAGTATTGCCAACATTTCCTTCTCATAAATAGCTTGCTTGAGATGTAGCCGTAAAAATACCCAATCACCTACATCAAAACATTTTTCACTGCGATGTTGATCTACTTGTTGTTTCATTCGATTCTGCACCAAAGTGGTGTTATCCTTTAAAAGTTGGAGAACTTGTTGTTGATGCTCGATGTGATCTTTCACTACTTGAACCTTTTTCTTCTTGATATGTCCTTCTATCTTTAGAGTTTGAGGAGTGGTAATTTCTTCTAATGCTTTACAAGATATGGTTGGATTCATTTCTTGATGCTTGATGTGATATTTTACTTTTTGAACATTTTTCTTCTTGATCTGTCCTTCTATTTTGATATTTTGAGGAGTGGTAATTTCGGCCAATGCATTACAAGATATGGTTGGATTCATTTCTTCTTTCTTGATGTGATCTTTCACTTCTTGAACCTTTTTCTTCTTGATATGTCCTTCTATCTTGATAGTTTGAGGAGTGGTAATTCTTGCCAATGCTTTACAATATATGGTCGGATTCATTTCTTCTTTCTCTGGGGTTGGGTCCTGGCGTATATCCTCTTCTTTTGATGTTTCTTGATCTTTTTCTTCCTCCTTTTTATACTCTATGTAAAATAATTTCTTCTCAGCACACTGATGACTTTTAGTGCATTTGCTATCACAATTGTAACAAAGCCCTTTTTCTCTTTTTTCTTCCAATTGTTGTGGTGTAAGCCTTGTAGGTTGTGGAAGGCTAGGAGAAAAAACTTCCATCTCTATAGTTGTGAGGGGTAGAATTCCTTGTCATAATTTTGCTTTCCACTTTGTAACAAAGCCCTTTTTCTCTTTTTTTCTTCCAATTGTTGTGGTGTTTCTCTAAAGAAGGTGTTTCTTTTTGTATTCTCATAATGTGCTATAATTTCCTCTGTGAAAATTGACCACGTAACAAGTTGATCTTGTTCTAAATATGATGATGCAATACATACCTTTTGTAATAGTGGTACACCATGTAGATCAAAATATTTCTCTATCTGTAGTATCCAATTTATCGGATCCTTGCCATCAAACTTCCTCATCTCGCTTTTTCTTGATTTTAGGAGCTCGATATTGAAACAACTGTAACTCTGTACTTTCGGATCTTTAAATTCTGAAATTGTGACCTATCGTAGCCCTCTGCGTCCTCTTTCCAATGCCACCATTCTGGTCGAATTTAGATTCTCCAAGAAAGAGTTATGCACAATCTCCCAAGATGACCTGATTATATACCTTTTCAAAAGAGCTAACTTGTATGAAGTGCCACGTGTCACTGTTTTGACCTTCGGGTATAAAAAATATACACAGGAAACTACAATCCATCATCTTTCAGTAACTTTTTACGAAATTTCAATCTGATGCTCAAAACAAAAGTTATGATGATTTTCCCAAGGTCGCCTGTTTGGAATGTAATTCAAGAGTCTACAAAAAGACCAACTTTCTCAGATCATATCTCTGCAAATATTGCGCGAAAAGCTCTGAAATTCGGACCCGAGGTTCAACACGATTTCATCTCAAATGGGTTTTGTTTTTCATTTCTGAAATGTTGCACAAAAAAAGTTATAGCGTAAATTCCACGATGACCTATTTGGAGCAGCGAAACCCTAGAATCCAAAGCTCTGATTCCAAATGTTATGAAACCAGCTCACAAAAAGATAGAAAAGATAGATGAACACCTTAGAAATAAGCCTCTTTGAGGGGGCAACCTCTTTTACATTACACAAATGAACAATTCTTGGATGATGCAAATGAAAGGACCTCCTTTCTATATATAGGAGTCTAAGGGGTCATAATATAATCAGAGCTGACATAAAAATAATTATGTAAGGGCACAAGAATAATAATAGTGGGCTTCTATGGGGTACAATAGTAACAATATGGGGACTACATGGGTACAACAATATAAGAAGGGGGTTGTACTAATAACAATATGGCGTTACACTATTAGTATAGGGGACTAACACACTTTGAATTTTCTGGTCTTTTTCTCCTCATTTTTGAGTAAAAGTGGATTTTGGGGTGGAAATAATAACTTTTGGGACCTCAAAGTGGGTTTTAGGATAATGTTGGTGCTCTGAGCATGAATTTTGAGCACTCACATGACACCAACATTTGCTAATATCACTTTTTTACATTATTACATAGAAATTTAATTAAAAATCTTGTCATGTGGGAATTTTTAATTATTTAAAAATTCCTAAAAATACCTAGTCAAATTCTGTAAGACACTAGGAAATGGCTAGCACGGTAAGATGCAGTGACCTTAGACATTAGAACATATTGAAGGCCCAACTATTAAGTCGCACTAGAGCTTTGGAGGTATATGAGTGAAAAATCTCGACTAGTTATTTATCGCTAAAAAATGAAAATAATTAGTGAAGTGAAAAAACCATTGTGAAAATTCCAAACTTTAACTCTATTGCAGCAACTGGAAATTATTCTCCTAATTGCTAATTTAATTTAACAATTTATTTACTGTTTGCTACAACAAGTACTAAATAAATCACACTGCAACATACACAAATAAATTGTGGAAGAATAAATGGTGGAAGAAATGCTAGCGCACACATAAAATAACACAGCTATGTTTGGACCAATGTCCTCGGAAAAAACCTAACTTGGGAAAACTGGCGCAACAACTGAGGGTTTTATTATTAAGCTATAGTGAAATATTCTGAGTCCAACTGGATGCCGAAACTGGCAATGCTACATAGGAATACTAGCAAAAATCTAGTGAGGAAATTTCCTCACTCCACAGGCAAATCCAGGCTCTGACCTCAGCTCTAGGTGAGCCGTCCAAACTGGCTCTGCGCAACAACTGCATCACACTAGCACAATCCCTTATGCACTTAGTTCGAACCAACTTCTCCTCAAGTCGTCTGGTCTGTTGTTGTTTGGGAAAATGTCTCTCCTGGCCTCTGGAACCTTTGTCCAGCTTCTGGCACTGAAACTCGTCTTTCCCCAGCAGAATTGAAACTGCCTCTAGAGGCTTCTACATTGCCCCAACGTCAGCCTCCTGTGGCTCTTCTGCCTCTCTGCAAATGCACTCACCAGATCTAGAATCCTTCCTCCAGCGTCATTGTCTCTGCCCCTATTTCACTGCTTCAATCTCACTAGCTCTCTCTCGCAACTGACTGCTACTACTCAGGAAATCGATCTGCTCATGAAATCCAACTGCTCAAGTGTATCACCATCACTACATCGACCTCCTCTTATAATCCTCTATTGGAGCACCAAGATGCAAGATTAAAACATAATCGATGGCTAGGATCATCTTGGAGTCGATTTGTGTGAGTTTTTGGATGATTCACGCCTTGACTTAATTAATATTGATTAATTAACCATATTCTCTATCAATCCTTGTGAATTTCTAGATGATTCTCACCACATCTCAATTAATACTGATTAATTAACCATATTCCCTAAGTTTAGACTTAGGAAATATTTAAAAATTGGTTAATAATCTAATTAAGTCATTTCTAGGTGCAATTTCCAGAAACGATTTATGGGTTTTGGCGATCTCATGTATTCTAGCCTCTCCACAAAATTTCGAGGTTAGCACACATCCAGTGCTACAAGAAACTAACACTCCCTCTTAGCGAGGAATGTGTTCTAGCGCTACTGCACACCGTGTATTTGTATCATCTCCTGTCACGCTGTTGATGGTTGGCCATATTGCTCACCAACCACTGCGCAACTCTAATATACATTGCATTTGTGTTGTTGCTGACCCTGTTGAACTGCTGCCAACGATGCATTTACATTACAACTCCCTCTCATCTGTTGCTGTTGCAACTGAAAAACATCCAAAACACTGAATCAACTATGATCAGTATAATGCATCTGTCTCTCAAGCCTCTGACTGCTACTAGCATCTGCACTGTCACTGAAGAATATGTGTTGCTGCTGATTGTGCCAATTGCATTGCTGCCAACTTTGCACTATGCTCCCCAACATCTGACTGCTATTAGTCTCTACAATTGTCATTGATCCATCCTGCTATTGAATACTTTGGGCCCCCGTAGCCAGGTAATGATCCATGAGGTGGATTCCTCAAGGACCCCGCCCAATCTCTACAAGTTTGGGACTCTAATCAAGTCATACTGCTAATTCTAACTCTGCTGATGCTTTCGCACTGCTCCTACAATTACTGCAATAATGAGTCTGATCACTCAGATATTGAAGCACTAGCTTCCATAGGGTTGCTCCCTCTGAAGCTAGACTCCCTATGAGTTTCAATCTCCCTATGGGAAATCTCTCTTCTCCCTCTTGGCAACTCGCATTGTCCTCTTGCACTAGAAACTGGACTGCAAAGTTCTACACTGGGAATCTGTTGGCTGGAACTGCACCTGCATACTGCAACTGGGAAATTCACATTGCCCGTGTCAGTGCAACTAGTTTTGCAACTGTCTTCTGGGTATTGACTGCAACTAGCTATGCAGTTGTCATTTGAATGACTAGCTGTGTCTGTTGACACTGAACTTGCTACTATAACACTGTGGACTCTTCTAGTAAATGTGATGGTCTTGTTGCAACAATCTGAAACTGATCTGATTGATCTCCTTGTTGCAACTGCGTTGGACCCTGCCCATCTGGCACATTGGAGTCTCATACTCAACCTGGATCAGGTGCCTCACTATTGTGAAATTTTTTGTATCTACACATCAGAGATCCTTCTGTAATCATTGGTTTATCATATCCTACTTGTTATTACATTCAATAGGTTATTTAATTTATAGACAGTGATGAAAAACACTACTGCAGTCTACACTGACATACATATCATAAAATGAAACAAATATGAGACAAACACACGAGGGACACTATTATTTTTGGATAAACATCCCCAGAAAAACCCAATGTGGGAAAACCGGTGCAACAACTCTTAGGGTTTTCTATTATTAAGCAGTAGTTCTGAATACAACTCTCGATGCCCTCTCGGCTACCCAGTTACAGAGATAAAATATATTGGCAGAAACCTAAGTGAGATTACCTCACTTCACCCGCAGAAATCCCTTCAATTCAGCAACTGGACTGACTATATGTGGCTACAACTGCGATGCCCCCTCGCATTAGCTGTGTGGGCCTACGTGGAGCACTCTGAGACACTGTGTCAGCTCTGCGTTGCTTCCTCTGGCTCCTAGAGCTCTGACGTTAGCCTTCTTGGTTGATCCTACTGCTGCCCGACTGAATTCAGACTTCTACAAGAGGGCAACTCTTCCCCTGCATTGGCACTGCGTCAAGCAATGCATGGGCCCTCCTGGCCCAGCGTCAGCCTCCCTTGGTCTGCGCTGCCTCCTCTGGTGTATCTTTGCCTCTCTCTGCTGAGTATTCGGGGTCCCGGAGAAGATCCTCCAACCCCAACTATCCCTGCCCCTCTGCTGCAACTCAGATCACCTGTTCGATTTTCTCAGCAAACCACGCCCTAGAAAAATCGAACTGACTGATCAATATGGTGTGTCTCCAATTGACCCTCAAGCCTCCTCTTATACTTTTCCCGTTGATGAATCAATGGCCGAGATTAAGTTCCTAATCAACGGCTAAGATTAAGACACACTTGATCCTCGTCACTTAGAAGTTTCTCACCCATATTCTTATCAATACCCATTAATATTTTTATTTTCCTAAGTTTAGACTTATGAACCCATTAAAAATGTTAATTATTTTAATAACTCCTCATCCGGGTGGAATTTCTCCAAACAATTTCTGGGTCTTGGAGATCTCATGTGTTCTAGCCCCTCCACAAAATTTAGGAGCTAGAGCACATCCGATGCTACCCAAAATCTACAACTATCTCCTTTCGAGCCTTGTCCCTTACTGGGACCTTTCTTCCCTTTGTAACTCGCACTTCCTTCGGTGCTTGTCTCCGACAACTGGAAGTTGATCTTCTACCCAGGTCTGCATTCTGCTTAACTCGTACGACTTGCTCTGGTAATCTCGTATGGTCATCCTTGCAGAGCAACAAAATCTGAAAACTCAAAACTAAAGAAAATAAACCTCGAAAATCTCTCTTTCCCTCTACTCGGCTGCTGAATTTGCTACTCACACTGCCATATGGAGTGAGAAAATCCTCTCACAACAACTGCCAATCTGCAATTGGAAAAATTTAGATCTCTAAGACTCGAGATCCCCTTAGAGAAATTTTCCTTTAGTGTGTGCTCTTCTTCCTTCTACCCGATGTTGGCTCTGCTCTAACAAATTGCTGCAAAAATCGCTGCGTGGAGCGAGAGATCTGCTTAACGAAAAAAATATGAGCTGCTTCCTCTGCCTCTGGAATCACTTGATCTAGAAAGATCGAAATTTTCTGCCCCTCAGAAAAATCGAACCTCCTCAAGCAACTCGGCCTCCTGGTAGAATGATTGTCTTGCCTTTAGGAATTTTGGCCTGCTGCCCATAATGAGCAACGAAATTCTTTCTCTTTTCGCCTCTAAGCTCTCCGACTGATCAACTGTGCTCCGATACCATTTGAAAATTCCAAACTGGAACCCTATTGCAGCTATTGGAAATTATTTTGCTAATTGTTAATTTAATTTAACAATTTATTTACTGTTTGCTACAACAAACACTGATTAAATCACACTGCAACCTACACAAATAAAATTGCGGAGAATAAACACTGGAAGAAATGCTAGCACACACACGTATAATAACACAGTTATTTTTGGACCAATGTCCCCGGAAAAAACCCAACTTGGGAAAACCGGTGCAACAGCTGAGGGTTTTGTTATTAAGCAGAGTGAAATAATCTGAGTCCAACTGGATGCTGAAACTGGCAATCCTAGAGAGAAATACTAGCAAAAATCTAGTGAGGGAATTTCCTCCCTGCACAGGCAAATCTTGGCTCTGACCTCAGCTCTAGGTGAGCCGTCCAAACTGGCTTTGCGCTACTGTGTCACACTAGCGCAATCCTTTCTACACTCAGTTTGAACCAGCGTCTCCTCAAGCCATCTGGTTTGCTGCTGTCTGGGAAAATGTCTCTCTTGGCCTTCGAAACCTTTGTCCAGCTTTTGGCACTGAAACTCATCTTTCCCCAGCAGAATCGAAATTGCGTCTAGAGCCTTCTACGTTGCCCCAACGTCATCCTCACTGTGGCTCTTCTGCTTCTCTGCAACTGCACTCACTGGATATTGAATCCTTCCTCTGACTTCACTCTCTTTGCCCCTTTCTCACAGCTTCGATCTCACTAGCTCTCTCTCCGACAACTGACTGTTGCTACTCAAGAAATCTACTACTCATGAAATCCAACTGCTCAAGTGTATCTCCATCACCACATCAACCTCCTCTTATAATCTTTTGTTGGAGCACCAACGGGTAAGATTAAAACGTGATCGATGGCTAGGATCATCTTGGAGTTGATCTGTGTGAGTTTCTAGATGATTCACACCTTGATTTAATTAATATTGATTAATTAACCATATTTCTTAAGTTTAGACTTAAGAAATATTTAAACACTGGCTAATAATCTAATTAAATAATTTCTAGGTGGAATTTCCAAAAATGATTTTTGGGTTTTGGAGATCTCATGTATTCTAGACTCTTCACAAAATTTCAAGGTTAGCACACCTCCAATGCTACAAAAAACTAACAATCACTCTAGAGTGGACTCACATAGTAACCAGGGCTGAAGTTGCCTAAGTCTGTTACATAAATTCATCATGCTATTGTCATTCACCACAATTCCCTTGCAGGGGTACGGAATTTGCGAGAAGAAGAGAGAGAGAGAATCGAGAGAGAAAGGGGCAAGATGCCTTGCTGCGCTTCTGATTTTCAGAAATTTTCCAGGTGTCTCGTCGATTGGGCAATGGGGTTTCATTTGCTACCATGTACATATGAGCAGGTAATAGTCTAATAATCCCCTACATGAGGTGAAGTTTGGACGATATGTCCTTAAAATGACTTAGGAAGCTC
Organism: Pinus tabuliformis; assembly: GCA_031772625.1. NCBI lineage: Eukaryota > Viridiplantae > Streptophyta > Pinopsida > Pinales > Pinaceae > Pinus > Pinus tabuliformis. The sequence continues at coordinate 860,454,375 of CM062809.1, forward strand.
TGTCTCTCAAAATGGGCTAGGTAACCATATCTTTTAGTAAGCTAAGACTAGAGGACTTGTCACATACCAAAACGAGGCCTCATGAGACACTACATCTTTTGTAGAATAAGATTAGTGATATGTCATCCTATGTTGCTAGCTCCAAACCGTTTACTTCTAGTTTCAACCTCTAGATGGTTCATGCTACAAGAATCCTTGTCAAAGGTTATCATTACAGGGTTGGTGAGGCAATGCAGAGCTCAGAGATCCCAACCAACTATCTATTAGATGAGCTTGATGACCATCTTTTTCTTAGTCTTGGATGTTATGAGAGATTTTGGGTAATGTTGTCACACAGAATGTCTAGGCACCACAACAACAGTTCAGATCGAGGGCAGTCACCCTGATCCCCCTATCTCTCTGTTTAAGCTGTCTCCCTACAACAGGCTAAGGGGGGTAGACCCTTTGGAAAAATGGAATGAAGAAGAATTAGTTGGGAACCAACCAGTTCGGGGAGACACAATGAAGTGACCAAGTACTTGATTAAGATTAGCAAGATTTATAGGATTTGATTAGATTGTAAATGATTGATACCAGTGCCTTATGGAGTCAACGATCTTGCTAGGGAAATTAAGACCAAGTAATCAATTAGCAACTGCTGCTTAGATGAATGACTATCTTATATGAAATGCAGATCCTAAAGCTACTGTGAGATGAAAGAATCTTGGTTAATTTTAGTTAAATGCCTACTTAAATGTGAATCCTTCAATCCTTTCTGTGTTGAGCCTGATTTCATAGTAATTGGCAGAGAGAAGATAAGGCGAAGCACACTAAGGTGTGATTAACGATACGTCTCCTGAAAATCTAACATACCTGGTGCCTCCGGTGCTGCAGAGAGCTGTGGCTCTGACGACTGCAAGGTCACCGTTTTAAGTACTATTAAAAGCAGGCTTCTCAAGCAAAGATGGATGGATACCTATCTCTCTATCGACCAAGCTTATGCTTGGAAGCAAAGCTAACTTATATGCGAATGAACTAGATGATGGGATGAAGTTAGACTCGAGGATTAGAAACACTTGTGTCGCAAAAGCCCTCAATCACCATAATTAAATGTTCTCTTTATTAGATGAAGACTTAAAATATAAACCCCTGAAGATATTACAATTAAAACACAAGCTTATTTCAAATCTTTCTGATACAATTATAGCTCAAAGAGAACAAAAACTTCTTTGCAATTAATATCAATGTCAACAGATGCTCAAAAAAATACTCAGCTTAGGAAACAAAGATATGCGATCTATTATAATTCCACGACAGAGCACTTTAACAATTACTTGAAAATATTCGCGAAATGTCTAACATGTAACGAGCATTAAATAATTCAAGCAATGACGATCAATTTTATTAGATGCAAAATATTCTAGCAATTAAATTTCTAGAGATCCAAATATTTTAAAACACCATGAAATTTAAATGCTGATCAATTCCAATCCTAGAGTTAAAATGATTTATGCTTAGTGACCCAAATCTAGGAAAATTTACCACTTTTCCATAGTTAATCTTTAGATACAAAAAAATTAAGCACGTTTAACCATATGAAAAACATCAATACCACAAAAGTTCTCTTTTTGCCCTACAGACACAAAAAGAACACCAAGGAAGAACTAAAGATTGACAATTTAATTAGTCTTTAGGAAAACTTTCAATGTGCTAAGTTTTATGAAGCAAGACTTAATGTGGTAAATGATTAATCAAGATCTTTCTTTTAAATGTGACCAAAACAAATCAAACTGATTTAATAATTTTAAAATTTTTTGATGGGCCAGAGGCCACATAAAAAATTTAAAATCTTTAAGTGTGAAAATTAATTTCGATTTATTTTCTAGTCACACAAAATAAACTTTTTATGTTTTTTAAATGTTTAGAACTTTTTAATTTTTTTTTTTAATGATTTTTCAAAATCAAAATCAAATAAAAAAAGTGAAATGAATTCGAATATAAAAGAAATAAAAAAAAATAAAGCAAAACAAAATTGAATTTTTTAAAGAAAAACGCTTTAACCTTAGCAAAAAAGGAATTGCATTTTAAAATGTTTAATTTTTATTTATGTTTTATATTAAAAAAAACATAAAAAAGAAACCAAATCAAATTAAATCAAAACAAATGAAATATACCCTAGCTAACCAACGAACACACAACAAAAAATAAAAAAAGAAAACGGAAGTCGAGATTTGAATGCCGGTTTGGCGGTGGGGAGAAAGCTCGACGGCGGAAAATGGATGAGGAGCACAATGGATGAGAAGTATGGTGTTGTGGATCAATGAAGGAGGACGAACAACGAGAGAAAAGATTTGAGCAATGGGAAGGAGGGACAACGTAGGAGACTCGACAACGACTGAATATGGAGCAACGTACAGGTTTATGAGCATAGGTATCAGGGTTTGCGATGAAGGCAAATGGCTGCGGCAGCGTCGAGGAGAGGATGGAGCTGCGAATTGTAGTGAGAGATGCAGGTGGCAGGGGTTTCGAGGGACTGTCGAGAGAGAGGTAGATATTGGACAATGTTTGAGAGACGTTGTTCAGTGGAGTCGGAGTTGAGAGTTTAGGCAGTGTGGGAGGAAATGGACGCGTGAGGGTTCAAATAAGAAGACGTAGATAAATGATGCGACGATAGTGAGGGATGAAAGGATATGAGGTGTGGATAGGCAGAGATGAGGGACAACTACAAAATGCTCAAGTCAAAGGGCCAGGGAAAGGAGAAGGCAGAGGTTGAGGGCTGATGGAAGCACGCAGGTGTAGAATAGAGCTGTAGCAATGGGCCTGGATGCGGATTTGCAGGTTAGGAACTTGAATAAACTTGCTGGTGATTGAATGGCAGTAAAAAATTTTTGAAAATCTCCTAGAGAAGAGAAAAACGCAAGAAGAGAGAGGAATAAAGCCCAGGCAACAAACAAATCTGAAAATTTTTTGTTGGAAAACTCAAGGCAACGGAAAAACTGCCCAAAACTCAAGATAAACCCAGAAAAATGAGTTTTTACAGCAATGCTTTAGATTTATAAATGAAACCTTTGTAAAATTATTTCCAGGTTTAAGATATTTTAAAACCCTTGGACTTCGAAAATAATGTCCCTGCAAAAGCTAGTTTTGAGGCCAGATCTTACCCTCCAGGGCCTAGATATGGCTTTAAATCAAACTTCACCTTCAGATCTGCAACTTGTACCTGAAAACAAAAACACCTATAACCCGGATATACAAAAAATAAATAAAACCCCAGAAACCCAAGTTAGAAAACCCAGAATGGTAGATCTATTAGATCTGACGAGTGTGAGTCCAACTCCTCTCCCAGATCTGATAATCTAAGGCTCTTAACAGCCATATTTATCAATTTAGCATAGAAAAATTTAATTCTTTTTTTTTTTAAATTTAAAAGGAGGTGCTTAACCCAAAACTCTTCATGCATCACCAATAAAAATCTTATGATAAGCCCGGGATCAAATCAAGTTGGGCTCCTCAGAAAATACGAATCGGGAGTTGGTTGGTCGAACTGAAAACTTCCTCGAATGCCCGATGATTTAAAAATGAAGACTTTCTTGCAAAACTCAATTCAACCATCAAAACAGGGCGAGAAAACGATAATAAAATTCAGATAAATAGAGATACTTGCTATTACATTCAAAATTTAGATTATCACTTAAACCCCAACGACTAAGCAAGATACCTGTACTCAAATCACTCTTCAGAAGCTATCATCAATGGCTAAAAAGAAATTTATGCATGAAAATGACACATCTTATAGTATTTCCATGAAGAGTAACACCAGCGGAAGATTAACCCCAAAGTCTTTCTTTATTGTTCATAAAAAGATTACAAGAGAGCTTTTCACTTAGCACACGACTCAGAGATCGGATGGATCAACTGACAAATGACCTCCTATTTAAAGATAAATCTTCCAATGGCTAGTTCGAGTGATCTTGTCAAAGCAATCTCGGCCATTGATGAGGATTAAAATTTCTTTTAATCTCATCTGTTGAAATACTAAATTCTTGAGGAAATTTGAATTTTTCAATTAAATGCATTTTAATTAACTCAAAAGTAAAAAATTTGAGTTAATTTCCTAAAAAATTGACTTTGACTTAACCCCTAGGGACTAAAGGCTTAAAATTTAGCAAAATAATTAGTTTACCTTAGTCCCAAGACGTTTTAAAATTTGAATTTTAAGGATGAATGAATTTTGCCTTTGAAAAATTTGAATTTACCTAGGACTTAGAATTAATTAAATTTTTGGCTTAAGATTTTAATGAATTTTTGGCCAGAAAATTTAATTAATTAACCTATGAGGGAATAAATTATTTTTCCAACCCTCAAGACACTTTACATCATAGTTTCATATCTTTTACATCATAAGGGGGAAAACCCATCTGAAATAGACCCTCATAGACTACCCATTTCTGCGACACAAATATAATCTAGCAGACCAAGCAATTTGTAATAAAATAACCTAACCAAATAGTTAGGATTATTCCCAAATCACTTTTACGTAGACTCAATCTACAACACTAGGACTCGCCTAAGATCCTGGTGACAAAATACATTCTTTGAGGTAAGACTGAAGGAAAACTTTGCCGACCATCCGAGAATGGATCGGTGAGACAAAAAACCTCCCAAACTATAGATCGTCACTAGAAAAATAGGTTTACCTACGCAATTACATACATGACACAGATCTGCTGAGATTATTTACATCATATACATGCATAATGGGTTTACATTATAACATGACAATCAGGGCGATGATGAAAGCTGGACGGCATGGACACATTGATCAGGGCAATCCCTTTTGCGAAAAAAGGGGGTGTATTGCTATGGGTCGTTGACACGTAGTGGTCAATAGGTAACACCATACAAGACAAGACACAACTTTATTGGCTGTTACTGATATAGGGCTTTTATCTTGGCACTCTCCTTTTCCTTTTCTTTTTTTATTTGTCAGGGCTTTGTTTTACTTGATTATTATTCGTTTCTAGAACTTGCTTTATTACCTCTCTTGTATGCTTTCCAATACTTCTCTCTAAGGGAGATGGTGTAGGCACTCCTAATGTACATTATTGATCTCTTTTGCAATCCCATTGGCTGTATTTCGCTTGTAGTGGACACTAATTTAAATTTAAAAACCATCATCTTTTTGTAGGATACAATGGAAATGTATTACAAATGTATTATAATAAAATATAGTAATTTAGTAACAAGATATAGGTGCATAATTGTATCACAATTGTAACTCTTTAAACAGTGGTTCCAGAATAAATTCTTTGCTTCTTTATAATCATGACGCTTCTATGTGGTGGTAATGAAATTTGCAGTTTCAGAGTTAGAACGTGTCCTTGATGCTTCTTCAGGGATGCTTTCAACTATTAATGTCAATGCGATAAAAGATAATTATTTCAGTCTATGAATGTATAACTTTCTCATTTTACAAAATCCTTTTTCACAATAATATCAATTCTGGTAGTGGACAAATTATGGACTAATCATTCATGAAATATGGTAAAATTTAGAATTAAACTGATGCGGTAGTTTCCCCTGTTTTGCAACTCTTTGTGGAGTAAGTACGATTTGTTCTCTTTTCTTAGTTTGTTCTGCATCATGAAAGTCGTTGCAAGGGTAATACACCTCTACATATCTGATGTCTATTTGTGGGCATGTGACAGAACTCGAGGAGTTGGACATTAGAGGGAATTTACTTCCAGACTGGCAGGTAAGCATGACTTATGAACTAGTCATGTCAGTAGGGCATCATGGTAAATGAGAAGTAGCCTTTTTGAGGCACGGGTAAAACAGTCCATTTTATTTTTTATTGTTTTCTCAAAAAATTACTTTGAGCTCTCATATGTTTTTCTTTTGTGTATCTTATATATTTTTATTGGTAGGATTTAAAAAGCTATGGCCAATCTCAGGGATCTGGTATAATTAAACAAAAGTTAATTTTTTACTTTCATATTTTTGAACAAGAGGAGTTGAGAAGGGTCTGATGTCTGGTAACCACTGTACTGCTAAAGCTCTTAGAATTGAGATTTTTGTATGATCTTTACATAAGAAAGTGAATGTTCTAATAGAGACAATGCAATGCATCTTTAGAACATTAGAGGACAGTTCAGTGGTACAAGCTACTCAATTATCATGATTACACAACTCATGTAATGTAGCTGTACTACCCTTTATAACGCACCCAAGTTCTCTTGTAATGTAGCTGCACTATCACCGTACCTTTGTCATGGTTATATATACATGCGTTTTATCTTGAGGCTGTACTACTGTAGGCTTCTTTCGTTCTTTAGGTTATTTTCAGCATTTTCTAGGAGCTGCGCTTGAACTCCCACATTGTATTCATACTGATTGTATTCTTCAGTCCTGTTGACCTACTTTTGTGGTCCTTCATTGGACATTAATAAAATCATCTTATTATCTGTTGATTTTTCAAAGTCATCTAAAATGATAATTGTTTCTTATGCTATTTCTTAGTTTGATATTTTCTTACATTTATTATTTATCATAGAACAATTACACAGAGAACTTCAACAGTAAAAATGCTAGAGGATCATAAAGAGACAGTCATACAAGAACACAAGAGTTTACCCTGAGAAAACTCACATGGGGGAAAATCCAACAACCTTTCCTTATAGAATTAAGTCAGCAAGATAGACATCAAATTCATAGACAAACTGACCAGCAGGATGACAACCTCAGCAATCCACCAAGAAGCCAAGTCAACCCTCCAAAACAGCTGCTTGAAAGCTTGAACAAAAGCTCAGTCAAAGTCTCTCCTTTCCAGGAAATTCAGGCTTCTCCACAGAAAGGCATCACAGAAAGATAGTTTCATGTCTGGTTACATTCGGGAGTAGAAAGATCCTCTTCTGTGTTTGACCTTCATCTCCTTGTCTTCTTCACTTTAAAGGAACAGAAATATACTTAATCTGATCAGATCTTAATTGCCTCATTGAGGAAGGTCGAATGACCTTATATCATAGTTTCAAAACTCCGACTCCAACTCTGAACTGGCCGAGGGTCGACTCCAACTCCGACTCGGTATCGATCTGGCCTAATTGATTTCAATGACTTGCTCTTTGTAAAAAATACGTTAAATATTCATTTTCTTATGGAAAAAAATAATTTTAAAGGTTTTTATTCATGTTGCCAAACTCAGCATTAGAATAGAGAGAGAAGACAACATATGATCAATGTATGCTCATGAATATATTTATTTTATCAAAATGGCACCTAGTGCACTGTCCAATACATGTAATATATAGAGATCAGAAGAAAAACACATAACCAAGGAGGCTCTAAATGGCCGCTACAACAAAATTTCACTAGTCACTACTGCTAGAGAAGCCAACGTCATCTAGTTCAGACTCTGAATCAAAGTGAGACTGGGAAACCCATGGCTCCTCCTCCTCATCAAGATCTCCAACTGCAACTGTAGAAGTAATAGCACTGCTTCTCCAAAAACCAACTCCAACTCTTCACAAGCTCCTCACAAATGCAATGAGATAGCTGTGAGGAAATGTGAGAGGGTTGTGTAACTTTTATAGGCTTGGGAGAGGGTAGATGGAGTGCCAAAAACCTAAAACCAAAAAAAAATGATTTTGGAGTTCGTCTTTCCCTCCCTTTTCTTCTATGAACTGGCTCGAACTGGTTAAGACAGGCTCGGCCGAGCTAGCTAGTCCGTTACCGAACTGGCCGAGTCAGTGACTGGCTCAGCTGGTTCGGTAATGGACCGACCTTTGGTTTGGTTTTGTACCAAGTTGACCTGACATGGGTCCGACTCAGTCAACTCGGTCGTTTACAATTAGGTTCGGCCTTTTTTAAAACACTGCCTTATGTATAGTCTCTTTCGGGGTCGAAAAGGTGCCTCTTTAAGGCTGATCTTAGTTTTTGATAGCATCAGATGTGTTCTAGCCTTGAAAATTGGTGGAGAGGCTAAGGCGCATGAGTTCTAAAGAACCCAGAAACCGTTTGGTGAAATTTCACCTAGATTGTATTTTATTAAAATAATTAATATTTTTAATGGGGTTCCTAAGTCTAAACTTACGAAAATTAAAGTATTAATGGGTATTAATCAAAATATGGGTGAGAATGATCTAGAAAGCTGATCAAATCAAGTTTTAATCTTAGCAGTTGATTAGAGACTTAATCTCGGCCGTTGAAGTCTCAACGAGAAAAGCATAAGAAAGAGGCTTGGGGTTCATTTAGAAACACACACAGAGAGAATGAATTGATTTGGAGTTCGATTTTTGGGGCTAGGAAGTTGAGAATTCGAACTAAGTGATTAGTTGCAACAGAGGGGCAGAGACAGTTCGGGAGTACTGACAGAGAGGCAGAGAGAAGCTAGTGGAGGTAGCACAACAACAAGGAGGACTGACACTGGGCCAATCTGGGACCACACAAGCCTGATGTAGAGCCAGAAGGGCTAGTGCAGAAGCAAAAATTGCCCCCACGCAAAAAGACAAAACTGCTGGGGAACAACCGGGAAGGTTGACACAATTGGCAGAAGAGTCGACGCAGAGCTGACGCAGGGACTATGCAGGGCCAACACAGGAGTAGCCGGGTTAGCCAGTTTTGCTGTCGGATCAGCCGGAATCTGTTGGGTGAAGTGAGGTAAAACTCACTTAGTTTTTCCGCCATTGTATTTTCTCTGTCACTGGTTTGATGGGAGGGCAACCAACAGTGGTATTCAGAATCACTGCTTAATAAGAGAAAACCCTCAGAACTGCTGCACTGGTTTTCCCTCATTGGGTTTTTCTGGGGACTATTTTGTCCAAAAATAACTGTCCTATGTATCTTGTTCTTTGCTCAGTTTCTTCTTTCATGTAATCAAATATTAAAGTAGTGTAGGTTGTAGAAGTAATTTGCTTCAGTATTCAGAGAATAACTTAATGAATGTATATTAAAATCAAGTAGGTGAAGTAGATTCAGATTTGCTGCAGTAGGGGTTCCTTGAAGATTAAGAATTTTCACAGAGCTGCCTGGACAGGGAGGAGGGACAACCTGGTCTACTTGTGGAGCCATAAACCAAAATTTCAAATTTCAAATTTTCTTTTTTGAGAAGGTCATGAAGCACATGCTATTAAAATTGGCAACTAGGGCCAAATTCCACTTTGGACAAATCCTTTGGGGAAGATAATTATGGCATTAAATTCCTCTTTTTGAGAGGACCAAAATCGATGTAAAGATCATCGAATTTGGTCAAGGAGAAGTGTGATTTTGAATTTATGTTTCTCTAATGTAAAATTAACAAGGTCGACCTCACCTATATGTTGGTTCAATAAGCCCAAAAGTCACGTCTCTTTCACTCCAACGACTAGTATATATCAGTGTTTTAAAACCCAGTTGGTTTGAATCGGTAATTAGTCAAACTGACCGGTTCACTAGTCGACCGAGACAAATCCTTTGGGGAAGATAATTATGGCATTAAATTCCTCTTTTTGAGAGGACCAAAATCGGCGTAAAGATCATCGAATTTGGTCAAGGAGAAGTGTGATTTTGAATTTATGTTTCTCTAATGTAAAATTAACAAGGTCAGCCTCACCTATATGTCGTCTCGATAGGCCCAAAAGTCACGTCTCTTTCACTCCAACGACTAGTATATATTAGTTTTTTAAAACCTGGCTGGTTTGAACCGATAATCAGTCAAACCGACTGGTTCACTAGCAGACTGGGTCAAACTGACAGAAAAACCCGGCTGGACCCCTCCCTTCGCCCAAAATTTAGAAAAACCGGTCCTAACTGGCCGATTTAGGATGGAACCAACCACTTTATGGTCAAACTATCTGGTTTCGTCCTAAACCGGCCAGTTAGCTGCCAAGGTCGCGAAGGACCCAAGCAGCACGGTTTACAAAGGTTCTAGGGTGTTTTGGAGGGAAAATAAGGGTTGTTTCCCTCCAAAAACACCCTCTCCAAGCCTTTAAAAGGAGCTTGTCCCTCTCATTTGTCTCACACATCTCATTTGGAGTTTTTGTGAGTTTGATTGGGAGCTTGGAGAGTGTTGAGTTTTTGCTGGAGTAGTCATCTTGGAGGCTTGGAGTTGGAGTTGGAGCTATTTTGGAGATAGTTTGGAGCTGTCAGTGGAGTTGGCATCTTCAAGAGGAGGTTAAAGAAGCTAGTTTGCATTTCCAGGTAAGGATTTTCACTTGAAAAATTCCTCATTTGACTGCTGTCCATGTATTAAATTTTTTATGTGTTCTAAACTTCTATCATCTATGCTATCAAATCTCTAGTTCTATGCTATCAAATTTTGTAGGCTACATGTGCATTTTTCCCCTAAATTTAGCTTTGGTTTTCCATGTTTCTTAGTTGCAATTTTTTTTAAATGGCAACTTTCTTTGCAAATTTTAATTATTTCAAGCCAACATGGCTCCAAACGCCAGGGACAGTGCATGGAGTCGGTGGACACATTGTGATTTGAGTGGTGGAAAAATGATATGCAAATTATGCCATAAAGCTATTGGAGGTGGGGTATTCTCAGATTGAAACAACTCTTGGCTGGGATAAGAGGCCAAGTAAAGCCATGTGAAGCACCAAATGAAGTGTTAGGTCCTATTAGGGCATAATACCTTTCCAAGTTTGAAAAGTTGCATGAGGATAAGGCTAGGGAGAAGGCCATCCAAGATGACATTGCAAGGAAGAGGGAATTATTAGGAGCCATGAAAGACAGTGAGTATGATGATTATGCGATTCAAGGCTCCTCTTCTATCCCTTCCACTATGTTCATCCTTCTTTTGGCCAACAATCAAAAGGAACAAAGAGAACAAACATCTAGAGTTATTTCTCATCCTCTGCCAACATTGCCTCTTCTAATCCCACTTCCTCCCAGCCAAGTTGTCAACCCACTTTGGATCAACATTGGAAAAATCAATGCAAAGAAACTTGTTATCAATACATTGCTAGATGGTGGTATGATGCAGATATCCCATTTGATGTTGCTCGCTCACATTATTACCAAGCTATATGGGACACTGTTATAGCTGCAGGAAAGGGCTTCAAAGGCCTTAGTATGCATGACATGAGGGGAGCTCTTTTGCAAAAAGAGATTTTTTCCATTGATGAGTATTTGACTGAGTATAGAGGTTCATGGCTCAAAACAGGTTGTTCTATCATGTCAGATGGATTGGACCGATGGAAAGAACCACACTATCATTAATTTCCTTATTTCTTGCCTTCAAGGAACCGTGTTTTTGGGATCAGTTGATGCATCTGATAAGGTGAAGGATGTGACCCTTCTATTTGAGCTTTTGGATGACATTATTTAGGAACTATGGGAGTAGAATGTTGTGTAGGTCATCATCGATAATGCCTCAAAATATGTTCTTGCTGGAGAGATGCTTGAGTCCAAATAGAGGACCATATTTTGGACTCCATGTGCTGCATATCACTGTTTTACGAAACGGCCGAACCGAAACGGAAACGGCCGTTTCGTTCCGTTTCAATAGCCCCCAGCTTGACCCGGCCCATGACCCGGCTCGGTTGACCGGGTCAGCTATGACTCGGCCGAGTCAGCCAATGACTCGGCCGAGTCATAGCTGACCCGGTCAACCCGGCCGGGTCCCATCATGACTCGGCCGTTTCACTCATAACCGGCTGGGGCAGCGTATTACCAAAAAAAATCAATTTTCACTTAACATTTGGCAGTTTAGAGAGATTTATGCTTATGCTAAACATGACTTTAATGATTTAATCTCAATGATGAAAGCAACATCTTCTTAGGATTCCATTATACCAGTCATGACTCATGACTAACTATGCAGTAAGCATCAAGCTGCCTTGACACATGGGCTAGAGAATGGTAGACCTCAAGAAAAGAGGATTATTGAGATGGGAAACTTCAGCTTTGAGGTTGAACTAGTGCTTGTGTTTGAATTTATACAACCACTTGTTAATCATGGATTAGTGATATGCAAGAAAGGACGTGACTTCTTGGTTTCTATTGTAGAATCTTAAGGAATTGGAGAAATTAAACTCCGTCAATGTCAAATTGGCATTTCTAATCGTGCAAGCATAATTTCTACCCTAAAAAATTATTGGATGCACATTAAGTCTCCTCATTTAGTCGCTGTTACGTCTTCCAGCAAAATTAAGATCAAAGTGTATTTGATGATTGAGGTAGGATGGTAGCAAATATGCTTAGAAGTTACCTGTTCTTTGTATTAAAGATGACATGGGCAATGTAAAAATAACTATGACAGACTACAGTTGACTATGTATGTATTTACTATTGCAGACTACAGTTGACTATGTATTTACTATTGCCATTGGGTACACCGTCCCATTTTGATATAATGGATTGGTTCATGAGCCTACTTTGATCATATGTTGTCTTCCATGTATATTATAATGTTGTGTGTTTGGAAACTTGAATGAAAATCTTTAAAATTATGTTTAAAATATTTAAAATTATGTTTTTTTGTAAAAAAAATAAATATTTAAAATTTTAATGTATTTTTTACAACGACCGAGTCATTGAAATCGAGCCGGCCGAGTCATTGCCGTTTCCGAGTCCGAGTCCGAGTCGATCCTCGGCCGAGTCCGAATCCGAGTCCGTTTTGTAAAACACTGCTGCATATTGCATAGACCTCATGCTTGAGGACATAGGCAAAGTGGAGTGGGTAAAAAACACTGTCGACCATGCCAAGTGCATTACAAAATACATTTACAACCACTCATGGGTATTGAGCCTAATGAGGAAAAGCACTGGGGGCAAAGAGCTTGTTAGGCCTGCAATTATGAGATTTGCAACTAACTTCTTCACGTTGCAATGTCTCAATGCTCAACATAAAAACCTGTAGAAAATGTTTTCTTTTGATGATTGGACTGAATCTCGGTGGTTTAGTAGACAAGATGGCAAAGACACCAAAAAGAAAGTGTTTGCCAATTAGTTTTGGAAAAGGTATGTAGAGCTTGTGAAAATTACCGAGCCCATTGTTAAGATGCTAAGGATGGTGGATGGGGAAAAATTGGCCATGGGCTACATTTGTGAGGCTATGGATCAGGTAAAGGAGCAGATACGGGCAGCTTACAAGGACAGGTTAGTTAAATATGGCCGTATATGGGGACCATTGATAATAGATGGGATACTCAACTCCATCGTCCTATACATGCAGTTGGGTATTTTTTGAACCCGAAGTATCATTATAAAGCTCGGCTAGGACATCTGCAGGATGGGGAGGTTAGAGCTAGATTGATTGATTGCTTGGAGTGAATGGTCCCTAGCCATGCAAACCAATTGGAAATACATAAACAACTTACTCTTTTCAGGATGGCAGTCGGTACCTTTGGAAAAAACTTGGCAAAAATGACAAGAGGTGTGGATCAGCCAGGTAAGCAATTCCAATTTCCAATTTGTTTTTCTTTTCAAGTTAAATTGTTTACAAATTTACAATTTAAATTATCTATAAATACTTGTAATTTGTAAATGAGTTGAAATGAACTAAGTTACTAATTAACGTTTTTTACTTTGCAACACATTGGTGGGAGTCATTTGGCGACCAATGTCCTCAATTGCAAAAGTTTGCAATTAGAGTCCTCAACCAAACTTGCAGTGCTTCAAGTTGTGAGCGCAATTGGTCTGTTTTTGAGCGCATACACACGAAGAAGAGAAACCGTTTGGAACAAAAACGGTTAAATGATCTTGTCTTCATGCAATACAACCTTCGACTAAGGCGAAACCAAATGATGAACAAAACACTTGATCTAGATCCCATTGTGTTGGACGATATTGATCCAACATCAGAATGGGTGGAGGGGACTGAAGATCCTGTGTTTGACGCTGATTTGGATATTGACATGGAATTAGCGAGGGATGAAGCAGATTTGGTGGCGCCATCAGAACCAGGATCAATAGCTGCATCAAGGAAAGGCAAACAACCAATGGAAGGCACTAATCATGTAGCTCGACCAACTCGTGCTTCCATTAGGTCCACAACTATTGTTATTGGTGGCAGTGGTACTGAGGTTGCAGATGAGGCTGAGGCATCCTCAGACTTTGAACCAGATGATGTCTATGTACCTCCTGCTGATGATGATGATGATCATGTGTCTAGTAGTGGTGATGAATTTGATGATTGATCATGTGTAGACTCTAGAGTCTAGACTTGTAGTCTTGTAGTAGGCCAATGGCCTCATAGGTTGTAGAATTGTTTTTGTGCTTTATAGGCCATTTAGAGGTTCATTGCTTATGTATTTTGTCGATGATATGTATTGCACTCGGTGCCATTTTGATATATTTACCTTTACATGGTATATAAATGAGCAAACTTTGCATATTTTGTCTCTATTGGCTTGGAATCATGGTTTTAAATCTTAAAAATAGTTTTTTTTCATTAAAAACAATTATTTAATGTATTTTTTTAAAAACGGGTTCATTTAGACCTGACTAGTCCCGATTTGACCGTTTCCGGTTTGAAACTCGGTTTATTAGGTGGACCGGTCTAGTCACCGTTTTTTAAAACTATGGTATATATAGATGTTATTTCAACCTCACTTTACACATCAAAAAGGTCAAATCATGTCTGAGGTACTCGAGCTGAGAAGGAGGACGCAGGAGCATTATGTTTTGGGTTTTCTCTTCCATCATAGGGCCGAGAATCTTCTGTTGGGAAGGTTGTAGGTTGTTAGGGCATGTCTGGGCTAGTTTCATGTGGTAAACCCTTCTCCACATCAAGCCAAGTATCTCAGACAAAAGACTGAGGCTGTTGGTGGCATATCTGATCTAGATCGATGGGTGTTTATGACAGTTCTGGACCATATTCTTCTCACCCTTGTTGGCCGCAGACCCTCTGTGGAGTATGGCAGGTACAGACCCCCATTGAATGGAAGAATAGAGGCTAAGGTATTAGCCTGGACTAAGCCGCTTTCTCTGCTAAGAAGATCGAATGTTTTTGAGGTTTATATTGTAAGTTTGCTGCTGTAGGTTAGGGCAGATGTATGCCCTAGCCAGATCTTCATTCAGTCCAGGATCAATCTAATTTGGGTTCCTCATCTTCAGTAAAGAAGGCCGCATATATGTACCCTGGATCAAGCTGCTTTTGAAGTTCGTTATTATCCATTATGAATCATTGATGAGATCATGGAACAAAAGGTGCAAACTTGATTGGGTTATTTCCTTGACATCTGGATAGTGGTATTTGTGAAACTTTCTGAATCTACACATCAGAAATCCTACTACAATCACTGATTTACCATCTCCTATTTGATTTTACATTATCCAAGTTATTTAACTATTTAAATAGCGATGAAAACACTATTGCAGACTACACATTCATACAGATCATGAACTGAAATAGAACGAGACAAATGCACAAGGGACACCGTTATTTTTGGACAAATGTCCCCGAAAAAACCCAATGCAGGAAAACCGGCGCAACATATAGAGGGTTTGATTATTAAGCAAGTAGAATTTGAGTACAACAGGTTGCCTCTCACACCGGCTAACTTTTCAGAGAAATCTCGGCAGCAAGAAATACATACGAGGGTTTACCTCATTCTCCAAGTCACAACTGATCCACTGAATGGTTGTATCCGGCAAGCACTGCGAAATCCCAGCACAATATACTTTGTGTGGGCCAACATCTTGCCTTTGGGAGACTGCGTCACTCCTCTGCTAGATCGATTTGCTCACAGGAGCTTTGACTTCAGCCCTCCTTGCTCAAAACATCGAACTCCTAACAAAATCTCGAACTCCTAACGATTATCTTGAACTGCCATTGCAAGACCCTCCTTGGCCTGCGTCAGCTCTGTGTGAGCCCCTTCCTGGGCTGCGTATGCCTCTGCGCTGCCTCTTTGATGCTATTGTTGCCTCTCTGACTGGTACTCGTTCTCTCGGAACTCCCTTCCGATGCAACTCTCTGCAACTACCCCTCTCACTACAACAGATCACTTGTTCGATTCTCTCGGCAAACCACGCCCCAGAAAAATCGAACTGACTGATCTCTCAAGTGTGTCTCCAAGTGACCCTCAAGCCTCCTCTTATACTTTTCCTGTTGATGAATCAACGACCGAGATTAAGCCCCTAATCAACGGCTAAGATTAAAACAAACTTGATCCTTGTCACTTAGAAGTTTCTCATGCATATTCTTATTAATACCCATTAATATTTTTATTTTCCTAAGTTTAGATGTAGGAACCCCATTAAAAAATATTAATTATTTTAATAACTCCTCATCTGGGTGGAATTTCTCCAAACGATTTCTGGGTTCTGGAGATCTCATGTATTCGAGCCCCTCCACAAAATTTCGGAGCTAGAGCACATCCGATGCTACCCAAAATCAACACTCCCTCTTAGCGAGGAATGTGTTCTAGCAATACTTCTCAACATAAGTACTACATTGATCCACTGCATCGGTCCTTTGTGCTGTTGATGCTTGGCCTGATGCCCTTCACCACTACACTGCTGCTTCTTGTACTGCTGCCCATGATTGCCATTGCCACTGCTACATCTGTACTACAACTCCCTCTCATTATGCTGCATCATGTTGCCCATAGCACTGCCACTACTAATTGTTGGACTGCAACTCAGTTGTTGAGAAGTAAGCAATTGAAAACTCACCTAAACATTGACATGCTGTTCAGTATGGATGCTTCGTGATGCTGAAGCTACCTCTGCTGCTAACCTGTGCTGACTCTCTACTGCTACTTAGTTGCTGCAAACTGCTCTGTGTCTCTCCCATTGCTACAACATCCACTGCGATGCCTCAGACTTTGGCACTCTAGCTTTGCCACTGTCGCTCCATCACACCTCGCTCCAACTGACACCCGTCATTTTTCTACTGTCGTTAAGGGCTCCCATAGCCGTATGTGATCCAAGAGTTTAGGCACCTTAAGGATCCTGCTCGTATGTAGTCCTCTCGACTACAACTCTATGTTGCCCCACCTCTTCTCCAGAGGTGCATGAGCACTCATAGCACAATTGTCATGCTCGCCTTCCCTGTCAGCTTTCGTTGAAGCAAGCTTTGATTTAGAAGCTTCCTCCTTGCCCTTCTTCCGGGGGCACTGAGTGGCATACTGTCCAAGTTCCCCACACTTGAAGCATCTGACCTTGGTTATGTCTTTTTTCTTTTGCTGCCCTTGCTGTCCCGATGATGCGAGAGCTGCATCCTCCTCCTCCTCCTTCTTGACCTGGGGTCCCTTGTCGCTACTCCCTGCCTTGGTCAACCTCCTGATCTCTTCTTGTCGAAGAGCTGCCCACATCTCCTCCCAACTAGGGAGAGTCGCTCTGCCCAAGATACTTTGGACAAATGTCTCCTAGTCCTCGGTGATTGCATTTAGGGCAGTCCTGACCATGAACTCAGGATTTGGTGTAGACCCCATGGAAGTCAACTTGTCTCTAATCCCTTGCAACTTGAGGAGGAAGGGATCAATCTCTTCTCCCTTCTGCATCTGGTACTATCTCAGCTGATTTTGTAATAGCATCTTCCACTGGATGGAAGTGCCCTGGTACAAGGTGGTCAACGTCTCCCACATCTCCCTTGCTATGTCCTTCTCAACAATGTGTGGTACTACATGATATTTGACCCCATCTAGGATCATGCACTTGGCCTTTGCCTGGGCCTCCTTGTACTTCTTCAACGGATCAACGTCGATTGGAACAACAACTACTTTCAAGGCATAGTCCTTGATGTGATGTTTGTCTAGGATTTCCAGGATCCTGGCCTTCCAGATGACAAAATTGGATGCTCCATCCAATCTGTCCTGATCCCTCAACCCATTCATTGCCATCTCTGCTAAAAAAATAGGACTGGTTCTCTTCTTCCTGTCCTGCTGCTAATCTAGCAAGACTCGGATCTGGATTTCTTTGGTGCAAGAAACCTTCTAAGGAACAAATTCCTCTAGACTCCCTCTAAGTCTTGATTTCCTTCACGGAAATCCTCCTGCCAAATGTCGAATCACTCCTCTCCAATCCTCCTTTGCTGCTGCAACCTGGATCTAGATTTCTTTGGCTAGAAATCTGTCAAGGTAGTGACTCCCTCTACCTCGGCTCTGTCTCCACACTGTTCTGTACCAACAGCAACAACATCCCACCAGCTCCTCAGATCGAATCTGCTCTGCTCCTGTAGGCTGTAGCCTCAACAACTGACTGATTCGAACCTCTCAGGCTCTGCGCTAGCCTAGAGAGCTGACGTAGTCACTACGTGGGCTCCTTTCTAGGTCTGCGTCACCCTCTGCAGGCTTGAAATGCTGACGTAGCAGGCACTTCGTGAGCCTCTGCGTAACTTCTGTGGCTTTGCGTCACTCCTGCAATGACTTCTCTGCCTCTGAAACGACGCTGTCTCTCGGGACAACTACTTTGCAACAAATTCTCTGGGTCTCTCGGTTGGTGTTTTCAGTCTCCTATGATTTACAATGCTCTGATACCATGTGAAATTTTTTGAATCTACACATCATAAATCATACTGCAATCACTGGTTTACCATCTCCTACTTGTTTTTACATTTACCAAGTTATTTAATTATTTAAATAGCGATGAAAACACTATTGTAGACTACGCATTCATACAGATCATGAATTGAAATAGAATGGGACAAATGCATAAGGGACACCATTATTTTTGGACAAATGTCCCCGGAGAAACCCAATGCGGGAAAACCGGTGCAACATATAGAGGGTCTGATTATTAAGCAAGAAAAATCTGAGTACAACAGGTTGCCTGTCACACTGGCTAACCTTTCAGAGAAATCTTGGTAGCAAGAAATACATACGAGGGTTTACCTCGTTCTCCAAGTCACAACTGATCCACTGAATGGCTGACTCCGACAAGCACTGCGAAAATCCCAGCACAATCTGCTCTGTGTGGGCCAATGTCTTGCCTCTGGGAGACTGCGTCACTCCTCTGCTGGATCAATTTTCTCACAGGAGCTTCGACTTCAGCCCTCCCGGCTCAGAACATTGAACTCCCAACAAAATCTCAAACTCCTGACGATTATCTCGCACTGCCCCTGCAAGACCCTCCTTGGCCTGCGTCAGCTCTTCGTGAGCCCCTTCTTGGGCTGCGTAGGTGTATACGCTGCCTCTCTGATTGGTACTCGTTGTCTCAGAACTCCCTTCCGATCCAACTCTCTGCTACTGCCCCTCTCACTGCAGCAGATCACTTCGTCTGATTTTCTGAGCAAACCAAACCCCATAAAAATCGAACTGACTGATCTCTCAAGTGTGTCTCCAACTGACCTTCAAGCCTCCTCTTATACTTTTCCCGTTGATGAATCAATGGCTGAGATTAAGTCCCTAATCAACAACTAAGATTAAAACAGACTTGATCCTCGTCATGTAGAAGTTTCTCACCCATATTCTTATTAACATTCATTAATATTTTTATTTTCTTAAGTTTAAACTTAGGAACTGTTGATTTGGGGTAGCATCAGATGTGCTCTAGCAATGAAAATTGGTGGAGAGGCTAAAGCACGTGAGATCTCCGAGACTCAGAAATGGTTTGGGGAAATTCGACACGGTTAGAGAGAGATTAAAATAATTAATATTTTTAATGGGTTCCTAAGTCTAAACTTAGGAAAATAAAAATATTAATGGGTATTAATATAACTGGGTGAGAAGGTTCTAAATGACATGGATCAAGCCAAATCTAATCTTAGCCATTGATTAGAGATTTAATCTCGGCCGTTGAAGACTCAACAAAAAAGTATAAGAGGAGGCTTGAGGGTTAGTTGGAGATACACCAAGATTGATTAGTCAGTTCGATTTTTTGGAGCGGGGTTTGCTGAGAGAAATTGAACCAGTGATCAGAGTTGCAGCGAGGGGCAGTGAGTGCATAGTAGAGAGGCAGAGATAGTGCCGAAGGATCAACGTTGAGGTAGAGGAGGCTGCGCAGAGCCAACAGAAGCCAAGCAGAGGGCTAGAGGGATTGCGCAGAGGCTACTAGGGCTTGCGTGAGTGACGCAGAGGGCCAAGGAGCCAGTACAAAGCATCAAAACGTTGACACAGAGGGTTCCAGGTTGACGCAGAGGCCAGGAGGGCTTACGTAGAACCTGAGAGAGGCGTTGGAGAGATTTTCGTGGAGCAGACTTGATGAATATCTAGTTCTGAAGAGAGGTATTACTGTCAGATTGATTTCTCTGTTGGGTGAGCCAGTTTGGCACCCTAGTTGTACTCAAGAAAGTTGCTTAATAATAAAATCCTCAGAACTACTGCATCAATTTTCCCAAGTTGGGTTTTTCTCCGGACGATTGTCCAAAAATAACGACGTCCCTTGTGTGCTTTTCTATCCTTTTAGTTGATGATCTGTAGATGGTTGAGACAACATTTGTGTTTATTTTCAGTATTTATATGGTTAAATAACTTGTTAAGAAATTAAACAAGTAGGTGAAATAAACCAGATAGTGCTGGAAGAATTTCTAGCGGGTCAGAGATAGAAATTTCAACAAGAACCCCACTAAAAAATATTAATTATTTTAATAATTCCTTATTCGAGTGGAATTTCTCCAAACGATTTTTGGGTTTTGGAGATCTCATGTATTCTAGCCCCTGCAAAAAATTTCGGAGCTAGAGCACATCCAATGCTACCCAAAATAAACAGTATTGCTCAACATATTGGCAAGTCAATTTGACTTTAAGTGTACTCTCTCTCTATTTCTAAGCTAAACATTTGATAATAATAATAAGAAGAATTGATCAAGGGTTTCCCCATCTTGGGGTTTTTCCCTGGCTTGAGCCACATTCTTAAGTTCTTCTATCTTGGCTTGTTTTCAGCGTTTATTATTTATGTTCTTTCATTAGTTATAGTCATGATTAATGAGATTGCTAATGGATTAATGGGCAAATAATGTAACTAACCTAAGCAAAGAACATGTTGACTCAAAATTAACACTTGTAAAATACAAATAATATAATTTTTCTTTTGAGAATGAAGAACATGCTTTAATAAATACATAAATGATGAAAATATAATTTATGAAGACCGACCGTAGTTACAAAAATTCAACACTCCCTCTTAACTAGGAAGGTATTCATAATGACTATCAAGATGTTCTCAACTTGACAATTTCATAAGGAAGGATCAAGATTAAGATAAGCATCATCATCAATATCATAATCACCAACATCAACATAATCACATTTCACCATCAAGCAAGTATAGACATAGTCTAGGTGAAACACCAGAGGCCTCATCAATGATAAACAAGCTCACTCTAGAAAGAGAACCGAGCATGATTCTGGGAGGCTCCTACTCATCTGAGCGACCTCTAGGACTATTCTCCAACCATGGTCAAACTGACACAGGGAGAATATCCTCTTTCAGACCATTCTTCAAGCCAAGGTCAAGGTGAGACAAGGAGAATGTCTTCTTCCAGATCATTCTCTAGCCAAGGTCAAAGTGACACAGGAAGAATGTCAATCCACCTGACCTTTAATCAACCAAGGTCATAAAGACATAGGAAGAATGCTAGTCCATGATGCTATCTAATCTGTTAAACCATTCTCCAACAAAGGTGATAATGACATAGGGAGAACTTCTCCAACCAAGGTCATAATGATAGAGGAAGAATATCATACACGGGGAGAATGTCCATTCATAATGGTGTCTCATCAGCTCTCCCTTTCAATAATAGAGGTATTCTCCACGAGCCCCAGCTTGTCCCAAAAATTTCACAAACTGCCCTCTAGAAAGAGGCTTTGTAAGAATATCAACAATTTGCTCATTAGTGGAGATGAACTGGAGTTTCATAGCTCCCTTCAACACCATGTCTCGAATGAAGTGGTACTTGATCCCAATGTGCTTCGACCTGTCATCATGATCATCACCAACACTTGAGATCAAGATAATCCTGCAACCTTTGAAGTCACACTACTTCTCAACTTGCCAATCCAGCTCCAATATACTCAGCCGCTGGCACACTGAGCACAACAGATGGCTACTTCATGCTCATCTAAGAAATTATAATGGAGACCAAGACGCAACATCTTGATGAATTCTTTGTCTTCAATGCTCTCTGCCCAAACTAAATCTACAATTGTATTTCTCAAATCATTCATGACCAATTGTACCATGCTAGTACTCCAACACATGTTCAGCAATATTATCTTGGCTCAACCTTAAACTGTTATGCTCACTACACTAGATCATAGATACTTTCTAGTCACCCTCACTGGGGGTTCCCTCTTAGACTGAGACATATCCTACTCAGGCTGCTCCCTATGTCACTGTTGTCTTTCAAAATATCAACTATCTAGTTTGATAATTTCAAAGATAGTCCATCATCTCGGACTTAGAGGTCAACTCCCTCTGAAGCTAAAATAGGGCTCTCTAACTGCTCCATCTTTTATGGAGGCAATTCTTTCTACAATTGCTCCCATTGACACGAGTTCTTCATCTTTTTTCAGAGACAAATCAAATAAGATTAACCAAGCCCAACGTGTTTCCTTGTGATAGCCGTCTTCTTGCAATTGGTAATCATAGGAACATGGGTCTATAGTCCAACATCCTGAATTTCTTCAAGATCTTGATATCATATCTCTCTTGACCAAGGAAGATCTCTCCATCTATTTGCCACACCTCCAAACCTAGAAAATAATGCATCAGACGCAAATCCTTCATCTCAAACGCTGCTGCAAAGTCCCTCTTGTAGTCCTCTATGAGCCTTGGTGACCCTGTAAAAAATAGATAATGCACATATAATACAAAAATGAGAGGCTCACCTCCTACCATCAAATAATAGAGGTTCGAGTCTACCTCACTCATCACGAAGCCCATCAGCTGCAAGTATCTGCCAATTGGACCATACCATGCTTTGGGAGCTTGCTTGAGTTCGTATAGAGCTCTCTTCAACCTGCATACATGGGTATCCTTCCCATGCATGTCAAATCCCTTTGGTTGTTCAATGTACACCTCTTCTTCTATGACTCTGTTCAAAAGAGCTGTCTATGCCCTCCTTTTGAGCAAAACCCTTAGCCACAAACCTTGTCTTATACTTCTCCAAACGGGAAGCAACCACTGCCCTATCCAATGTTCTAGGCACAACTTGCCATGACTCATTCAACATGATGGAATTGTACTCCGCCATCGCATCCTGATGCACCTGATACTGTGTAGTCTCTTGGTAATTGAAAGGCTCACTGTCAATGAGCTCGCTCATTAATGCCTTATACCCCGAATATTTTTCGTGCGGTCTCTTGTCCCTGCTGCACGATCTAGGAGCTCCCACTAACTCTTGCACATCTCTCAATGTCTGAAGCACCTCTCTGTTCTTTCTCCGATTGGTGGTGGGTGGAGCTTTGTGCTCCTCTTCCTGTTGCTGCTACTGCTCCACTTGCTGTGAACTCTCCTCTGCACCTGTACTTGTGCCTGTACTAGTCACTATACTCATACTAGGGCCCTGAGCCTAAGATCCCTGTTTGGGGCTTTCGCTGGCTCAGTTTGATCCACTGTTGATAATATCGGCGATATTCGAAAATATCGCGATATTTTCGGCAAAACGATATATCGCCGAGAAAATATCGCGATATTTTCAAAATATTGGCAAATATCGGAAAATATCGGCAAAATATCGGCTATATTTAAAAATTTGAAAAAATTATTTTTTATGCTTGCCGATATTTGCCGATATTTTAGCCGATATTGCCGATAAGATATTTTCTGGACCCTCGCCGATATTTTGCCGATACCGATATTTTCAACACTGGTTTGATCAACTGCTGGCAACTCACAAGATCTCTTGAAGGCTGTCTCCTGCTGGAACTTCACATTTTGTGTCACGATAATCTTCATGGTACTTGGAATGTAGATCTTGTATGCCTTGGATGTTTTGTTGTACCAACGAAATATCCCTTCTCTGCAGTTGAATCCAACTTGGTGCATTTATCATTTGGAATGTGACAATATGCTATGCTGCCAAAAATCCTGAAGTGTCCGACTTTTGGCTTCTTTCCTATAATTGGCTCCTTAGGTGTTGTCTTCCCCAACGCCCTATGAGGAACACTGTTATGAGTGTATACTGTTGTACTACATCCTCTGCCCAGAGATATCCACACATGTCTTGGTCATATAACATCACTTTCTTTGCTCCAAATTTCGTCTTGTTCTTGCTTTCTATAACGCCATTGGGCTGTAGGTTGTATGGAGTTCTCCACCCTCTCTTGATGCCCTCCTTCGCACAAAACTCCTTGAAGGCCTATTTAACGTACTCACCTCCATTATTTGTTTGAAGAATCTTTACGTTCCTCCCAATCAAGTTCTCCACAAGAGCCTTAAAGTCTTAGAAGCCAATGAAAACTTCATCCCTTGTCTTGAAGACAAGGAGTCACATATGTTAGAATGTATTAGGTTTAGCACACCGTTGGCTCTACTGTCACTCCTTGGAAATGTTTCTTTTGCAAACATCCTAAGCACCCACACCTTGCACACATCATCACGTTCCTGTTGAGAAATCTAGGGGCAACTAGATTAGGTGATTTTGTGAACATTTTTGAATCTAATAAACCAGAAATCCTACTATAGTAAACTGACTTGCATTACCTACTTGTGTTCTTCATTTAACAAGTTATTTTCAGAAATATTCAGAAAATATTTATGTAAATACACTGCAGCCTGCACCAAGATACAGATCAAGTATTGAAACATAAATGAGACAAACACACAAAAGACACACTTATTTTTGGACCAAATGTCCTTGGAAAAACCCAATGCGGGAAAATTGGTGCAACAACTCTGAAAACCCTATTATTAACCAAAAGTTCTGAATACAAATGCTGGTTGCCATCCCGACAAACCAGTGACACAGAAACACAATGGTGGAAAACCTGAGTGAGTTTTACCTTACTTCACCCGATAGATTTCGATTGATCCGACGACAAAACTGGTTGGCCCTAGCTACAACTATGCTGCCTCTTCGCAGGAATTGCGTGGGCCTGCGTGGAGCTCTTTGAGGCTCTGTCAACTTTCCCCTACTGTTCTAGCTGTTTCGACACTCTGCGTGGAAGGCAACTCTCTCTCTTTGCGCTGGCCCTTCTAGCTCTGCGTCAAGGCTGCGTGGGCCCAGACTGGCCCAACGTCATCTCTCTTGGCTACTGCGCTGCCTCCACAAGCTTGTCTCCGCCTCTCTGTCAGTATTCCCAAACTATCACTGCCCCTCAGCTGCAAGATCCCCCCAATCGATTTCCCTCCTGAGAACTTCTTACCTCAGAAAATCGATTTCCTCAATCTCTTCGTGTGTCTTCTCCAACTGTGCCAAAGCGTCCATTTATATTTTTTCTATTGAGAAATCAATGACCAAGATTAAGTCTCTAATCAACGACTAAGATCAAATTAGACTTGATCCTCGTCTCTTAGAAGCTTCTCACCCATATTTTCATTAATACCCATTATTATTTTAATTTTCCTAAGTTTAGACTTAGGAACCCCATAATTTTTTAAATTATTTTAATAAAATACAATCCGGGTGGAAAAGATACCATGTGAAAATTTCTAAATCTAATAAGCCAAAAATCCTACTGCAGTAAACTGACTTGCATTACCTACTTGTGTTCTTCATTTAACAAGTTATTTTCAGAAATATTCAGAAAATATTAATGCAAATACACTGCAACCTACACCAATATATAGATCAAGTACTGAAAAATAAATGAGACAAACACACAAAGGATACACTTATTTTTGGACTAAACGTAAACCGGAAAAGCCCAATTTGGGAAAACCGGTGCAGCAACTCTGAGGGTTTTCTATTATTAAAGCAGAAGTTCTGAATACAAATGCTGGTTGCCCTCTTGGCAAACCAATGACAGAGAAATACAATGGTAGAAAACTTGAGTGAGTTTTACCTCACTTGATCCTGCAGCAAAACTTGCTGGCCCCAGCTACAACCATGCTTCCCCTTCGTCGTAATTGCATGGGCTTGCATGGAGCTCTTTGAGGATTTGCAACAACTCTTCTGCCCACTGCGTCAGCTTTCCCCGACTGTTCCGGCAGTTTCCAGTAGTTTTGATGCTATGCGTGGAAGGCAACTCTCTCCCTTTGCGCTGGCCCTTCTGGCTCTGCGTCAAGGCTGTGTGGGATCAAACTGGCCCAGCGTCAACTCTCCTGGCTACTGCGCTGCCCCCACAAGCTTCTCTCCACTTCTTTGTCAGTATTCTCGAACTATTACTGCCCCTCAGTTGCAAGATCTCCCCAATCGATTTCCCTCTTGAGAACTTCTCACCTCAGAAAATCGATTTCCTCAATCTCTTCGTGTGTCTTCTCCAACTGACCCCAAGCCTCCATTTATACCTTTCCCATTGAGAAATCAACGACTGAGATTAAGTCTCTAATCAATTTCTAAGATTAAATTAGACTGGATTCTCGTCTCTTAGAAGCTTCACACCCATATTTTCATTAGTACCCATTAATATTTTAATTTCCTAAGTTTAGACTTAGGAACCCCATTAAAAATATTAATTATTTTAATAAGATACAATCCGGGTGGAATTTCTCCAATCGATTTTTGAGTCTTGTAGATCTCATGTGTTCTAGCCCCTCCACAAAATTTCGAAGCTAGAGCACATCTGATGCTACCCAAAAATCAACATATTTTTCTCTCTTTGATAATCGCTTTGGATGTATTTTACTTAAATTGATTAACTTTTCTTTTCACTTGATTATTATTGGTGTTTTCTATCATCAAACAACTATAAAAAAATGAAGATCAATACGACAAGGAGACACAAAATGTAGGTTGTCAGCCAGGGCTAAAACTTCTCCTCTTGACAGGGAAATCCGCAAGAACTCTTCTCTTCTTATAGAACTTCAAATGACGAATTCCAGGACCTAAGACTCTTGTCAAAGACCCCTGCAAGATCATGTCAACTTTTCTCGTTGATGAGGTTCCTTTCCAACAATTTCGACGTTAGCATCTTCTCCAACAACTTCGACCTCAACAGCTTCTCCAGCAATTGCGATCCCCAACAACTTTTCTAGGAACTTTGACCCCCAACAACTTCTCAAACAACTTCGACCCCCAACAACTTATTCTGTAGAAACCCTAGCTCTTGCACGTGTGGAAAAGATGGTGTTTTTTCCTCTTTTCTCCTTCGCTTGGATTGATCCTTTCTTGGAAACTTGGCTTGCAAAATATGCCAATTGATGCCCTAACTTGACTTCTGTAATTCGGTCTTAGCCGTTGGAAGAGATCCTAACTTGACTTCATGCATCATTCTAATGGAAGAGATCCTTCTTCTTTGATCATGCTCATGAGATAGAGCATGCTATCTGCAACTATATAATGACATGACTTTATCTATTAAATTAATATATATATATATATATATATATATATATATATACCTTTTCCTTCTTTTGGTCATCTAGACTTCCTTTTAGCAACTTCCTTTCCTTGCCTGAAGATGAAAGTACTTCAACCAACTCAACCTGCTGCACATCTTCATCATCATACCTTATTAGTGGATCCCACATAGGGTGGACCATAGACTATCTATGAGACACTTGCTCCTTCCAGGTAGAGGTGAACCTTCTCATAAAGGTTCTAGTGGAGGATCTAGATGATCCTTATTCTGCAAATGCTCCTTTCTAATGATGATCATGAATGATGATTTCTTTATCTTCTATATTGCTTGCTGACTTTCTTCCAACTATATATACTGCTACTTCGATTGGCCTTATATGCTTCCAATGGAGATGCCATGAGCTACTTTCTTTCTATCAATGTTGTGAACATCGACATCGGGATAAAATCGGCAAGGGTCCTAAAAACCTAAAAATTGGGAAAATATCAGTAAAAATTGGTAAACATCGGCAAAATCAAGATACCATCAAAATATTCATAAAAATCGGCAAACATCAGCTAGGCCAAAAAATCGTGATTTTGAGATAAAATCGGGATGTTCGCAACATTGCTTTCTATCATGATGATTGCTACAACCATGTAGACTTCTACTTCAGCTATCCTTCCAAGCTTCTATGGCAATGCCATCTTTATTTCAACTCTAATGCATCTTGATGCTTGTGATATTTTTCATCATGATTGCTATCTTCTCCAAACTTGAAAAGAACTGAAGTATATTTTAGTCATAGTAGAGGTCTTTCACCTCCTCCTTCTTTGTCTTCTTCTTTTCAGATTCTTCCACTTCTTCGGTGACATGGGCTTCATTTCTTTCTTTTCTCTTCTTGTTGTCCTTCTTAAGTTTAGGACAATTCCTTTTAAAGTGCCCATATTCATTACACTCATAGTATTGTATCTTTGACATATCGATCTTCTTCTTTTTCTGAGAACCAAACTTTCCAAACTTTCCTTTTCTCCTGGCCATGGCCGCATATTCTTGAACTTGTTCATTTGATCGAACATTGCCCTTTGCTTTCAACCTAGTTTCTTCAATCTTGCATAATGACCAAAGTTCACTGAATGGGGTGGCTTCCTTCTTTCCATAAATGCTTGGTACAATGTTGCCCCATTCACAAGTAGTGCATTGAGCACAACGATGGTCATTTCTTTGTCGAACACTATTTCCCCTAACTCTTGTAGTTGGTCCCTTATTTGTGACATCCTCATAAGGTATGAGGCTATCCCTTCTTCCTTTGATACCTTCATTTTGTATAGCTCGGTTCTTAAAGATATAACTTCTCCTGCAATGCTTATGGAAAACAATTCTACGAACTTATCGTAGATTTCTTTCAATTTTTCCAATTTAGCCACATAAGGGATGAGGGAATCCTTGATTGATTGAGGATTCTTTGAGCCCTTATTTCCCCTTTCATTTACTTTGATAGTGCTTGAGCTTCCCCTTGTGATGGTTTGGAGATTGAACCCTTAACATGTCCAAAAAATTCATTCTCTATGAGGATCAAATCTATCCTCTTCTTCCATACAAGGAAATTTGATGACCCAATTACTTTGTTGCTTTCCTTGCAGAATGAAGTCATTTTGATAGTAGATTCAGACATAAATATAAAGATACTTGTCAAGTGAAGATGCTTGTTTTGAAAATGATATCTTCAACTTGATGCCTTCTTGATGATGTTGCTTCCTTATTGATCTTCTTCAAGGATGTTTGAGATGTGATCTTTGCTTGAATGTGATAAAGACCACCTTGATTTCTTTGATGATGATGACAATGCTTCTTCTTGCTTGCTTGGATGATGATTGTAAAATGTGTGAGCTTCCCAAGAATGTTTTAGGTGTAGAATCCTTCATTGAATGAGCTAGGGTTTTTGAAGTCTTCTTCTTTCACAACGTGTTGATTCTTCTAGAAGATATGATCTTTGAGATGACATGGGTAGTCCTCTTTGACACTCTTTAATTCTTTCCTTAAAGATGATGAGCGGTTTAGTCCTTCTTGAAGATCTTATATTCGGCGCTTATGTGTCCTCCTTCAGTTGATGATCTTCAAATTGCCTCTTCGTGGCTTGTCACCTTAGTTCTGATACCATGTTGAGAAATCTAGAGGTAGCTAGATTAGGCGATTTCTCTTTCTTTGATAACTGCTTGTGATGTATTCTACTTAAATTGTTTAACTTCTCTTTTCACTTGATTATTATTAGTGTTTTCTATCATAAAACAACTATCGAACAATGAAGATCAATACGACAAGGAGACACAAAATGTACGCTGTCAGCCAGGGCCAAAACCTCTCCTCTTGAGAGGAAAACCCACAAGAACTCCTCTTCTTATAGAACTTCAAATAATGAATTCGAAGACCTAAGATTGTTGTCAAAGAGCCCTCCAAGACCATGTCGACTTTTCGCCATGATGAGGTTTGTTTCCAGCAATTTCTACCTTAGTAACTTCTCCAACAACTTCGACCCCCGACAACTTCTCTAGCAACTTTGACCCCCAACAACTTCTCCAACAACTTCGACGCCCAACAATTTCATTTGTAGAAACCCTAGCTCTTGCACGTGTGGAAAAGATGGTGATTTCTTCCTCTTTTCTCCTTCGCTTGGATTGATCCTTTTTTCTTGGAAACTCAGTGTGCAAAATATGCCAATTGATGCCCTAACTTGACTTCTGTAATTCGGTCTTAGTTGCTGCAATAGGTGCCCTAGATTTCTGACACGTGCGAAGGAAAATAGCCCAAAAAAGTCCCAAAACATTGCTTTCTTCTTCCTCTTCTAGTCATCCACTCCTTCACACCTTTTTGGTCTCTTCCTCTTGCTTGATCGATTCTCTTGTGCGATGAGTGAGTGTTCTTCAAGTGAGGTCGAAGTCTCTAATATATAGGCTTTTCTTCTAGCTCGAATAGCTGCTTGGAAGCCGACTTGTCCTCTTATGAAGGTTGACTTGATCTTTGCTTATTGACAAGGTCTTGGAGGGTCTATTTTACAATTTTGACTTCAAATAAATTTTCTTTACAATATATAACATTCCTAAAAGGGTCTTCCATACTTGACAATGACTCAAATGACTTGTTGACTTAATGACAAGCCCTAGAAGCATTCAATGGGTGCTTGGCCTACAAATAAAATAACCTTGAGCATGAAACCTATGCATCAAGAATGGCAATAGTAAATTTCTTTCTCTCTTTACATTAAATACATACAATCATGATTACATGTCATTATGAAAACTGGACCTAGTTACATATTTAAACAGTTCTGTGCTTATTTCTAGAGCTCCTGTCACAGTCTCCCTAAGCAATTTGAGTGGTCCATGATGGATATGTCCCATCCTCCTACGCCATAACTCTCCCATGCCTTTGCTACTGCTGTTGTTCACTACTGCCTTTAGAGCATCGAACTGCAACTTGTATAATTTATTGCTTCTCACCCCAATCTATTTAACTAACTTCCAATCCTGGTGCTTTATGTACATCTTCGACCCTTGAAGGTAGACATCATATCCCTTATCGTGAAGAGCTGAAACTTAAATGAGGTTCATTCCTAAACCTTTCACATGCAACACATCTGTTACATGTGTACTCCTTCCTGACACCCTCTGAAAGGTGACTGTCCCCCTGCCAACTAGAGTGCACTTGGACTTATTTCCCATCTGAATCTGGAAGACTATCTCTTCATCTTGGTAATTTGAGAAGTACTCTCTAACCCTGTCATGTGACTGCTCGTTTTTGGCAGCAATAGACACGTGTTCTAGTCTCTATGGTGTCTATGTGTTAAGTTATGGTATGTTATATGCTTGGAGCAATTTACTTTTCTTTCTTATTATTATTCATAGATTAGCAATCACATGTGCATAAGTAAAGTGCAGATAGAACATTAAACGATTAACAGAAAACAAGCCAAGACAAGAGACATAAGATGTGGTAGCTAGCCAGGGACAAACCCCACAATGTGTGGGGAAACCCTTTGATCAATTCTTCTTTTATCTTCAATAATTCAATAGAGAGAAATAGTACAATAAATCTGATTTATATTAGCAGTAGCAAACCCTAGATCAGCAACATCAACATTAGCGGCTTCATCATCAAAACTAGGGCAGACGATATCTCGCAAACCGACCGTCGGATTGGCTTGATTCCACCACCAAAAAATGCGGCCTTCAGAGGAGGTCCAGATGGACCTACAACGCAGTTCAGAAGAGGAGGTTTGATGGTCAACACTGGTCAAAGTTTGGATCTGCAGTTGCAGCTTCAGGTTCAACAGCTTCCTTCCACATGTGTGAGAGAGAGACTCTTTTCTGCGTAGTAGAGAAGAGCCTCTTTTCTGCGCAGGAGAGAGAGAGAGATGTGATGAGATGAGTGAGTGCACACGAAGAAAAGTCCTCCTGTATTTATACACAACTGTTGATGTTTGAATATATGCCACTGTTGGGCTTCTGAGCTTACATGAGTTGTAGGTCGGCTTGATAATAATTCCATCATCAAAATAAATTCATATCTCCATAAATACTTATCGGAATCGGATGATCTTTAGATCAATCCTACACCTCTCGACGAGAGGAATCTAATAAAAATATTATCAGCCATGAATAAGATGACCCACATGAAGTTTGGCCCTAGTTGCCAATTTTAACACTACTTCTCAACTAGGGAGAACTTCATCTGCAATCTGTTTGTCGGTCGCTACTATTCATCCATCAAATACACTGCTCTGTACAGCCTGACCCTTGCCCTGCTTTGCTCTATTTTCCTTGTTTTGCTTTGTCTTGTTCTGCCCTGTACTGATCTGTACTGTTCTGCTCTGCTCTGCTTTGTTTTTTTCTTCTCTGCTTTTGTCCAAATTATGAAGAAGAAGAAATGATCGAGGATGTATCATATTGACTCAAAGTCAGTCTCAGAGTATGTACCATTGGTCCCAGACTAGTCTCAACCAACCCGAAGTCAGCGTCATAGTGAGTACAACTCCTGCCACTGGTCCTAGACTAGTATCATCCTCCACTGACTCAAAGTCAGTCTCAGAGTGCATACCACTGGTCCCAGACCAGTCTCAACCGACTCGAAGTCAACATCATAGTAGGTACCACTGGTCCCAGACCAGTATCGCAGTCTCAGAGAGTGTACCACTGATCACAGACCAGTCTCAACCGACCCGAAGTCAGCATCATAGTATGTACCACTCTCACTGGTCCCAGACCAGTACTGCACTGACATGAGGTCAGTCTTAGAGTATGTACCACTGGTCCCAGACCAGTCTCAACCGACCTGATGTCAGCATCATAGTGGGTACAACTCCTACCACTGGTTCCAGACTAGTATCATTGATCCCAGATCAGTGAAGGTCATCCTAACGTAGGGAGTACGGTAGATATAGCGATGCGTCCATCGGTACTACTATGGTCCCTAACTTCATTCCCTGCTCATTGATCAGATGAGAGGTACTTCCCATGAGTCCTAGACTGCATGGGTAGGATGCCTTGACAGGAGAACTAATCATCCTGCGACACAATCGCCATGGAGAACACATCATCCAACCCTCACAGGAGAACTAATCATCCTGCTACATAATCGTCATGGAGAACACATCATCCAGACCTTACAGGAGAACCAATCATCCTGCTACATAATCGTCATGGAGAACACATATCCAGACCTCATAGGAGAACCAATTATCCTACTACATAGTCGTCATGGAGAACACATCATTCAGAGCTCACAGGAGAACCAATCATCCTGCTACATAATCATCATGGAGAACACATCATCCAAACCTCATAGGAGAACCAATCATCCTGCTACATAGTCGTCATGGAGAACACATCATCCAGACCTCACAGGAGAACCAATCATCCCGCTACATAGTCGCCACAGGGTGTACATGTATACAACCAGGGGATAGTGAATCATCCTGTGGTCATATGTCGCTCCAAGAAGTACCCCACACCCCCCGGAGATCCCAGAGCTCAATGCATCATACAGGACCCTCATCGAAGAGTCTTTGAACAACACCAAGTTGTTCTCGGAAAATCAGGAATATTACTTTCCCTAGGGGCTTTGTTAGAATGTCGACGACCTGTTCATCTGTACTGATATGTTGGAGCCTGATAGCTCCCCGTTGCACCAGATCTCGAATATAGTGGTACTTGATATCGAGATGCTTGGAACGATCATGAAATACGAGATTCTCTGACAAACGAATCCCACCTTGGTTGTCACATAGGATCATGGTGGTATCCAATGTAAATCCAAACAACTCACTGAAGAGCTTTCGCAACCAGACTGCCTCACAGGAGGCCATGCTAGCAGCAATATACTTTGCTTCAGCGGTGCTCAAAGCCACCGACTTCTACTTCCTGCTCATCCAGGATATCGAAGCAGATCCCAAGGAGAAACAACACCTGGAAGTGCTCTTACGGTCCTCCAAATTTCCTGCCCAATCAGCATCAGTGTATCCAAGTAGTCTCACATCTCCAGCAGTGCATCTTAATACATGAGAGATTGTGCCCTGAAGACATCTCAGAAGATTCTTGGCATCAATCCAGTGAGGCTCAACCAAATATGGGCTCACAATGCTAACTGCAAAACATATGTTCGAACGGAGGTTCACCAAGAACATCAACGCGAATGAGTTTATGAAACTCAGAGGCATTTCCCAAATCTGGTTCCACATCACTACCATATAACTTCTGAAAGTTAAGATCCTTGAGGTAGTCACAGGCTTGCAGTCCACCATACTAAATCTTTCCAAAATCTTCACCATATATTTTCCTTGAGATAGGAAAATTTCCCTTTGCTTCTGCCACACTTCAAGTCCTTGGTCCTTCATTTCAAATTCAGAAGCCAACTCCCTCTTACATTTGTGAATGAGAGGGTCTGCACCTGTTAGAAAGAGGTCATCCACATACAGCACCAGTATGAGAGGCTTGTCATCTTCAACCTTAAAGTAAAGGTTAGGATCGGCTTTACTCCTAGTGAATCCCAGCTTCATCAAGTAGTTATCGATCCTCTCATACCATGCTCGAGGTGCTTGCTTCAGCCCATAGAGAGCCTTCTTCAACCTGCATACATGAGATTTTCGATCATAAATCTCAAATCCTTCGGGTTGCTCCACGTAGACCTCTTCTTTGATCGAATCATGCAAGAACGCGGTCTTGACATCCATCTGATGTAGGTTCCATCCTTGTGAAGTTGCAAGGGCTATGATCGAGCGAATGGTTGTATATCTGGCAACAGGTGCAAATATCACATCATAGTCTATACCTTCCTTCTGGGAGAAGCCACGAGCAACAAAACGAGCCTTATACTTTTCCGTACTTCCATCTGCTGCATGCTTTATCTTGTAAAGCCATTTAGAAGTGACAATTGTCTTGTCTTGGGGTCTGGGAACTACTTCCCAGACATCATTCTCCATAATAGACTCATATTCTTTGGTCATAGCATCCTTCCATACTTGATGCTTGACGACATTTGAGAATGATGAAGGCTCATTTTGTATGATCGTGCTCATGATGGTCAGGTATCCCTGATACCTGTTAGGTTTCTTACTCTCATGGAAGGTTCCTCGGGGTGTAGCATGTTCTTCAGCATCATCAAGTACCCCCCTAAGCCATGAAGGCCTCTTCTTAGAAGAGGAAGGCTCAGGTGGATAAATAGGATCCATGGGTTCCTCCACATCAGGCATTGTTACATCATCTACCCAGAGAGACAGCTTCCACGATCGTATGGTTCTTCCTTTCCGCTAGACCATTCTGCTCGGGAGTATGTGGGGATATGTGTAGTAGTCTCTCTCTTAATGTCAGCGTCAGATATGCCTGAGTGAACCAACTGTAATATATCGGAGGTCTTGCTTTGGCTTGAGGGGAATGGTCCGCTTTTGAGCTTTCCTTCGGCACATCCTGGACATACAACTTCTTTCTCTACTTGGAATTCGGGCATCCCTGTCACCATTTGTCTTACACTGGGTAGAGCTTTATAATGAAGGTGGGCAAATCTCCGATGCCAAAGTTCGGACTGAAGAGATGTGTCATAAGACATGACACCTAGCGGACTTCCATCGACCTGATATAATGAATCAACACGAAACCCAAGAGTAAAGGCATCTTTAACATTATTTTTCCATATACGTACCTTGCCATTGCTGAAGGTTACCTCATAGCCTTTGTCTTCCATTGCCGAGATGGACACCAAGTTCTTTTTGAGGTCAGGTGCATTTAATACATCCTCGAATTTCTAGCCTTCTTGAATGGTTGTCCTCTTCCTTGATTCCCAACTTTCCTCTTTCCTTTGCTATTGAATTTGTCATTCCTTTGATTGCCATCAAAGGGATTTTGATCATCGTCCCGGTGTGAGTCCATTCTATCAGGGCACTCCCTTGCATAGTGATCTGCTATCGCAAATGTAACATCGTCCTTCTCTTCCACCCTTAGGTCCAACCTTTCCTTTTGATTTAGTCCTGGAATTATTTCTTTTCTTAGCATGAGAAGAAAAGGCAGCAAGAGGACCTTTAGGCATGGGCATTTCTTGCTCTTCTACCCTTGTTTCTTCTTGAATGCATCTAGCCATTAATTCCTCGAAACCAGGAATTACATTATTTTTCAGAAGAGTAGTCCTGAACACGTACCATTCGGATGGTAATTCTCCAAGAGTCGTGAGTGCCATTTCCCTGTCAGTAATAGTCTCCCCAATAGATAGGAGATCGTTCCTGATTTCGGTGATCCTTAAGAAGTATGCTTTCATACTCTCATCTTTACCCTTCTTAATTTCCTTCAGCTTATTTCTAAGAAACAAAACTTGATTTGCATCATTCACATTAAATAAACTCACCTGTCTATCGTAGATTTCCTTGGAGGTGTTCAGGTCGGAGATGTAGGCCACCAAGTGCTTGTCGATAGAGTCCCCGATGATCTTCTTTGTT
This sequence comes from Pinus tabuliformis, assembly GCA_031772625.1. Lineage (NCBI taxonomy): Eukaryota > Viridiplantae > Streptophyta > Pinopsida > Pinales > Pinaceae > Pinus > Pinus tabuliformis. The sequence continues at coordinate 860,490,577 of CM062809.1, forward strand.
TTGACTTCTCCGGTTTTCCATTTGTTCCTGGCAGCAGCGGATGCATTTGATGGAGGCTCAACAATATTGCCTCTCACATGGTCCAACACTCCTTGATCTTCTAGAGTTAGATCGATAGACATCTTCCATCCATGATAGTTAGCTTTCTCACGGAGCTTGTCTTCGGCAGGAAAGAGTGTTGAGGACCCCATAGTTCTTTTAGGATAGCCTTGCCAATCTTCTCTTCGGTGATTGCTCTTGCTCTTGCTCGGGCTTTGTCTTCACCTTAGCTTTGATACCATGTTAAGTTATGGTATGTTCTATGCTTAGAGCAATTTACTTTTCTTTCTTATTATTATTCATAGATTAGCAATCACATGTGCATAAGTAAAGTGCAGATAGAACATTAAACGATCAACAGAAAACAAGCCAAGACAAGAGACACAAGATGTGGTGGCTAGCTAGGGACAAACCCCACAATGTGTGGGGAAACCCTTTGATCAAATCTTCTTTTATCTTCAATGATTTAGCAGAGAGAAATAGTATAATAAATCTGATTTATATCAGTAGTAACAAACCCTAGATTAGTAGCATTAGCATTAGCGGCTTCATCATCAAAACTAGGGCAGATGATATCTCGCAAATCGACTGTCGGATCGGCTTGATTCCACCACCAAAAAATGCGGTCTTCAGAGGAGGTCCAAATGGACCTACAATGTAGTTCAGAAGAGGAGGTTTGATGGTCAACACTAGTCAAAGTTTGGATCTGCAGTTGCAGCTTCAGGTTTAGCAGCTTCCTTCCACATGTGTGAGAGAGAGACTCTTTTCTACGCAGTAGAGAAGAGCCTCTTTTCTGCGCAGGAGAGAGAGAGAGATGTGATGAGATGAGTGAGTGCAAATGAGGAAAAGTCCCCCTGTATTTATACACAACTGTTGATGTTTGAATAGATGCGATTGTTGGGCTTGTGAGCCTACATGAATTGTAGGTCGGCTTGATAATAATTCCATAATCAAAATAAATTCATATCTCCATAAATACTTATCGGAATCGAATGATCTTTAGATCAATCCTACACATCTCGACGAGAGGAATCTAATAAAAATATTATCAGCCATGAATAAGATGACCCACATGAAGTTTGGCCCTAGTTGCCAATTTTAACATTATGAGGCTAGGGAACACATTTTCTCCAGTATCCAGAAAAAGCTTAGTTACACAAGAACCATTCCTAACGTGTAGGGAATCTGTTCCAGCTGTTCCTGCGTTCCTGGGAGCTTTGGAACGGGAGAAAACATTCCATTTTCCCGCGGAATGACAATAGGAGCTCAGGCACATTTCTGGCACATGGGAGACTTTGAACAGGGAACGTGGGAGCGTCCTTTTTGTCATAGACGATTGAATGATACGAGGCATATTGAGCTCTGGTGCAGTATGTCTTGAGTGAAAGTAGTGATGAAGATTACGAAGATGAAGTTGAGATCAACGATTCTGATTTTGTAGAAGATGATGATTAAAGTGGGAAAGCTGCTCAATGCACAATGTACAGATTTACTTAGTATTCGTGTTATTCTGATTTTCAATATAGTTGTATCTAAATATGGCATGTATGCTTATGCAGGTTCTTTGGAAGGCATAAGCAACTTTCTATCAAACTTCAAAAATGCTATTCTCTTGCATCAATGAAATTTGATACAAACTGGAATTGTTTTCGCAATCTTTTGTTTTCTTTGGGTCATATTCCTTTCATTCTGCCTTCTGTAATATATATTGCTGAAGAGGAAGAACTTGATCATATTTGTTTTCTGCCGCTCTCCAATCTCGATCCATAAGTGAGCATACCTTTGATTGCATCTTCTTTACTTTCTGTCGTCCGTAATTCATATTGGTTAAGAGTAAGAACTTGATGACATGTGTTTTCTGCTGCTCTCCAATCTTGATAAATACGTTGGCATACTGCTGATTGAATTTTGAATATTTTAAAACTGGGAAGCATATGTTAAATAATTCATCCCACTAGATACCATATTATTTTTAATTCTTTAAGGTTGATTAATGGAATGGATTGGTCGTCTCCCTCTTTTTATCCCATTAAAAATGATTTTACATATTAGACACTTTCAGGCTTATTGCAATCTTGTTAAGTTGTATTGCTATGTTATTTTGGCTAGTGTTTAGCTTTGGAGAGCCAACCTGACATAACTTCATGTTTGCAAGCAGGATGTTTACATGGTTTTTATTTATTCAACTTCTAAAAATATGCAATAAAATTTCTAAGAATCCATTCTTATCTTTAGCTGTATTGTAATTACTGTTAGAAAGTTTAAAAAATATAAGAATTTTAAATTATAAAATTTTTATAATTTTTGGATTTCAGAGATCTGTGGTCTGTGTTATTTGAATTTCTGATCGGAGAACCCACAGTAATGGAGTTTTTACACCAACGTTTCGAATCCCAAATGGGATCCATCATCAGGGAAAAGAGAAAGATGATAAAAAGAAGAGCCAGATGGAGGGAATAAATACTTATGAGGGCAGAATGATAGAGGCAAAGCACAGGTCGGCTGGAAAAATAATGAAACCTAATTTTAATTTTAATTTTTAATTTTAATTTTATTTATTGATTTTAATTTTAATAAATTAATTTTAATTTTAATAAATTAATTTTATTTATTTAGTAACTTTAAAACAAAAACATTAAACTAAACATTTTAAAATAATTTTAAAATCATATAATTTAAAATTTTTATTTTTCATTATATAATATTGCCGCTCCAATTAGTCGTTTCCTGTATATTTTGGAGAAACTTCTAGCCATTCTTGACTCCCGTACCCAAGTTCCTAACATTTCATCATTCCAAAAACTCGTGCAACATAGAGAAAAAGGTTTTACGATAAAACACCTCAGTTAGATTAGTTAGCCAATTATTAAAATTTCTCTAAGCTTAACTTAGGAAAACTGATTAATTAAATCAGATTAATGGAGGAAAATGGATTTTTCTCTAGAGAGATCTAGAAAAGTCACTTTATGGGGTCAAGATGATCTTAATCATCGATTGTGATTAGATCATGGCCGTTGCATGCTTAGCCAAACATTATAAGAGCAAGTCGATGGGGTTGGAGAGACACACTTGAGCAGTTTCACTTACCCAGTTGTAGAATTAGCAAGGGCACAATAGAAGTAGAGTGATACACCAACAAAAGGGTTTCAACAAACATTTGGGAGGAGAATTCTGTAGTGACCTTACTAAGTTAAAGAGCCATTACTGAAACTGTGAAACTGTAAAGATGGTGAAAGAGTTTGAAATTGTATTAATTGATTTGATGAAGTACTTACCTGGTCTGCTACGGATGTTGCGATGAAGATGCTTCAGAACTTCTCCAGCGCTCTCGTTACCGAATGACCAAAAACCACCCAGCCAAACTGAGTATACCTAGATACTCAATCCAGTATGCTTCTCAATTGATGCATACCGTTCCCCCGTGCCCAGAAACTTCAAAACAAGCAAGGCTCAATAGTTCCGGATTATAAGCAGTATGTATAAATTTCCTCTCCTTCCTCCCCCCGTCTTCCGCTTCGGCCTCTCCTTATGTACTGTTCATTAGCGGTGGTCGCTCTCTCCACCAACGAGCCCACCGCTTCCTTTCTCAGCGACACCTCCTCAATGTCCTGAGTCGTATCTTTCTTTTAAGGATATATTGACATGTGTGATTTTGTTTTGATTAAAATTTTTATTTGTTTAATTAAAATGTCCTAAGTTCATACATAGGAACTTTATTTTGATTTAATTTATCCCTTTAATAATTTATTGACATACTTTATTAAAATTCTGAGATAGATAATTATATAACTTGATTTTTAAGAATTCACATAATTCTTTACATCTATTTTCTTTATAACCCTTTTACTTTATACTTTTAAACTTAATATCATTGGTAATCGCTCATTAATCATGAGGCATTAAGTAATATGTGCTGATGGGTGAATGTGACTTTTCTATTTGAAGGAGTGTCAGGATATTTAATATTTTAGGTAATTTAGAATATAGTTACTAGTGCAGTGCATGCGATACATGCATATGTAGCTATCATATGCATGCATCGTATGCATGCTAATATTCTCGTGCTCTCTATATTAATGATGGGTCACTACATACACCCCTCCTTCAGAAAACTTCGTCCCGAAGTTAGAGTTTTTTTTTATTGTATATCAATACTTATAATAGTGATTAGTACATTCTTGTTCGGATTGTGTATTGAGGTTAAATTCTTACTTAATGTGAGGACACTATAAAATTGGTGTTTTGAATACTTTTAGGTTTATAACTTTAATGATCATGTTTTACTTCATCAGGCTCCCCAGGCTATCACAACATCATCCTATCCTTCCTAATCTCTTCCGCTCCCATCCTATCCGTCCTCTACTGGAGTATGCCATGGCGTCAGTTATACTGACCTAACCATTCATAAACTCCAAGGGTGACAGCGTTGGCTATACCGACTTGATCCCTAGTAGGCATCTGGCAGTCATCATCACACGTCTAGGGGATCGTGACTCGCACAGTCCTCCCATGGCTCCAGGGTTCGAAGGATAAATGGTGGGCAACACCTCCACCCCTCCCAGTAGAATCAGGGTTAATACCCTATCATGGAATCTCTTTGAGCCTTAATTGTTCTGAAGTTTTTGTCATCACGTGGTCATTTTGGTAACGGATTTTATCTGCAATCATAAACACTTGTCCATGCATTTATAACGTGTGCATCAATATTTTGAAAAACACATAGCTTATGTATATTTCATACATGTCATCTAAAGTATAACATACTTTGCCATAATCTATTCATGTCATTAGCTTTCATATTAAAATATAATCATTCTTTCGTGTATTGTTTGTGCATAAAACTTATGACTTTAGATTGCTAACTGACACTTGATATTTGATCTTACGAGCACATATCGTTATGTTTCAAACATTCATTGATCTGTATGTGTTTGCTTCAGTAACAACTAGCTGGGTTATTGTCTTACTTGGTAATAAAATGCATCATATGGATAGTCATTAGCAAAGACAAATCTCAATTCCTTCTTTTTAACAATAATGTTATTTGTTGTGCTCTTTTATATATAAATTGTTTGAAATACCTAGCTCAAAGTATGGTATGCAACGCATTTGGGGAACATATTTTGTACTCAACATTTCCTTTAACAATAATACACCAAACATTGCTTTATGTTTAAATGGTAGTACTCTTTCAATACCTTGGCCCTATAGGTTGAATTTATGCTCATGGAACCTTTGCTCAGGTTGTATTCATCATTTATAAGAATTTCTAAATTAGGTCTGAATGTTGCGTATGCATCCGTTCCTATTGACTGTTTCACTACCAAGGAGTTGATATCCATGCCAAGTGAACTATTGTTTCCAGATCTTTTGCCAGAGCACATTCCAGGGTCCGAACTTAAGTTCTATGCATTATACCAGTTATTTATATGCCTCTATATGAATGAGTTAATGGCTGTTGCAATTCTGAGTTAGTTCCTCGTCACATGGTGTTTAATAGTAGTGTATTCCTTGTTGAATAATTGTGAATGGTATATATAACCACTTGAGCTCAGTTGTCTGGTTCTGTTATCATTTAACTGGAAATATAGTGGAAAAACTGTAACCTTCACACAAACTCAGAAATTTATTAGAAATTAAGAGAATATACAGGAGGGAATCCTACATCTTTTACTGTGGTATTGTGATAATAATATGGCTAAATTATGTATAACAGCTGGGGTAATTTTTGAGTAATGAAGATATTATATGTGACTCTTTAGAGGCCTCATTTGAATGTTATTTGTCCACTGTATATATATATTTTATGAAGTAAAAACTATTAAGAAAACACCTATAGAAGTTTTCATACAAACTTGAAGAAAGGTCTCATAGAAGAACTTATACAAACTCAAATATATATATATTTATTATTATTTATTTATGCTCTACAGTCTTTAGTTGAGATATCTTTTGCATCCAAAGATTTCAAACCCAACGAAGGAGGGTGTCTAGAGCAGTTGGAAGCAATTTACTAATCAACACCAATATCAAACCTAGATCAACACCCAAAGCTTACAATATTGTTGATTACTGGAATGTTGCCCCTGGCAACAAATTTATTCCATAATTTTAAAATATCACTATGTATATGCATGGTTAATAAAGATTTCAAAGGCATGCTCCCTGAAATAGGCATGCATTGTATAGCGTTACTGTTTGACGCTAGACTTGTTTTTTTTTTTTTTTCAAAGACCTTACTTACAAACCCTATGTCGAGAAGTCAAAGAGAAATATCTACGTTGTTGACAGGTACAGAGGAGTGAGTCCCCTAGTAATTATAAAGGAGGATGACTAAACATTAAAATGAATATCTAGAAGATTGTAAGAATATAAACATCATTACCAATTGTTTGTTATAGGAGCATAAATAATAATAAAAACGAATCCATCCAAGCAAAATATACAAATACAAGAGACTAATAATAATTAAAAGAATAATATCAAAATATTCAAGAAAGTACTTATCTCTAGAGAATATGTCAACTCCTTTTCGTTCAACTCTTCAAGGAGTTAATCTCGTCCATATTATCATCATCAGGAAGTCCATATCATCAAGGAATTCACAGCATCAAGGAGTCCATATCATTATCGACCTTGTCCACATCATTCAAAAATACAAGATACTTATCTTTTGAGCTCCTTCTTAATCTTTAGATTTCTTGCATCCAACAGTTATAGGGATTTTTTTTTTTGTTGTTAGAAGGCATGACTTCATCAAATTCCACGAAAACAGATGATAGTTTCAACATTTAGCTTTACACACCTATGTGAAGGCTTCTCATTTTAAGATATATACCAAACTTCCAACTTTGACCATTTTTCAATGTCTTTTAAAGACTTTAAGATTATGTGTCTCAGACTTGTAGCTAGCTTACTGTGGCAGACTTAAATATCTTGCAACTTTTGTCCTTCCATAGAAATAACACAGGGACTTGGCCTTTCTCTTCATTGAAGTCGAGACTCTTGCCAGTGATGTTCTTCTTTCCGAATAGGTCATTTATTATTTACTTACATCTCAAACCTTGAGGATTATTCATATTTATGTCTACAATAACATATAGAAGTCTTTCATTAAGATCTAAGATTATCAAGGGTTAATACAACCTCAATTTTTATCAAATCTGTGGAACCTCAATGTTCATCAAATCTGTGGACCAATCCTTCCTCCACAATAGAGTCTTGACATCAGATATACTTTTGAGAGAATTCAGTTCCCATATTTGGTTCAATCTTAGTATTGACCATCCATAGTTCTTCAAATATCTTTACAGCTTGAAACATAAGCCTCTTCCTCATTCCTTTGGTCAGCTCCTTGCAGTGCATCCAAAAGATTTAGTAGATATATCAGTCCATGACATAATATCTCTCAAAGTTCTCAAAGAATGATTAGGTTCTTTACTGAGTCTCGATCATGAGAATATAGCTCAGAGATGGCTCATATCTTGACTTCATAACATAGATATGAAGGCAATTTTTTTTGAACTTCAGAGAAATTTAAATAATAAGTCTCATTGCTAACAGCTCCAATCCTCAGTTTCCTTGTATGGAAACAAGTTTCCTTCTTCTCATCAATGTCACAGAGATATGGAGGCAAAGCCAACACTAGAAATACAAGCCTCAAATGGTATGCCTTCTTCTTCATATGATGATATGCAGAAATAAAGTGACCTTAGTTCCTTTGTTATCATCAAAACTTCACTTACTTCGTATTATAAACTCAGATGAGTATGCCTTAGTCCTTCACCCATGCTCGGTCTTCACATCAGAGGACTGACAGTAATGACTACTGGACAAGTAATAAATCTCAGCTTCCACAGGTCTGATCAAGCTCAGAATAGAGGTTTCAGACTAGGCAATTAGGTCTTGTCCTAGGTTCTTCCTCTATTAAGCAAAGATTTAAAGGTTGTCCTCTATTTTAAAACATTGTTGATCTCTGAAGTCAGGCATGTGTTTTTTTTTTTTTTTGGTTAATAGCTAAGAATAATGAAGTTACATTCATCCTAAATGTTTTCAAAAATGATCCAAAAATAAAATAGGTAAAGAACATGTCTAATTTTCAAGGACATTTCCGTGTTTGATAGAAGATGAATCTAATTTTCAACAGAATTTTAGATAAAAGCTAAGTGGCATAACCACATATTTAAAAGCAAAAAGGATTCCAGGTATAAGCAAATCACAGATTGCTATCTAAGTTGAGCAACTTCTTTTCCTTCAAGCTTTCAACGGTATCTCTGAGAGCCTCTTCAATAGAAGTGTAGTTTAGACCCAATTTCTCTATCTTTTCTTTTGAGACAGTATAGGTAGGGACGAAGGGATTATCATCTGCACACTTTGTTGGAAGTGGGCAGCCTGGATATAGTTTGCTCAGGATCTTCACAATTTCCGATAAGTGCGCAACCCTCTCAACCAAAAGATATCTTCCATTTGCCAATGGAACTTCAAATGCTAGAATATGTGCCTTTGCTACATCCTTCACACTGACCCATCCAAACGTCACATTAGGATATGTTGAAGACCCATTCATTATTTATAGAATTGCAGCACAGCTTGTATTCAGAGTAGGCTGTAAAAGTGTGCCAATCACCATTGCTGGATTTATTGTGACAACATCGATACCCTTCTCCTTTGCAAATTCCCATGCAGTTTCTTCTGCCAATGTCTTTGATAGCTGATACCAGCCCTCAGTTTGCTTGCAGTACTCTGCATCACTGAACCAAGTTTCATCAACTAGTCCAGGTGATCGAGGCCTAGAATTGAATATAACGGCTGCTACAGATGAGGTTACTATCACCCTCTTCACAGAAGAAGCTTTGGCACATGCATTAAGAACATTAATAGTCCCCTTGACTGCTGGATCAAGCATTTCAGCCTACTGTAGATACTTATAGTGCTTTAATTGCAGGGTTATGCAAGGCAGGCAGACTCGCTGAGGCAGACCAGCAATCCAATCCATGCCATAAACTTTATAGCCATGTGAATTCAATTGCCTTGAAAACCGGGTGCATCTCCCACTGTGTTCATTAAGGCCATGCAAAAGAACTACTGTTATTTTTGAATTCCCAAAAACAGGTGCCCATGACTGTGTAAAAGAATTCTTCCTGCCAAAGTAACAAACAAATAATACTGCTAAGAAGAGCCTTCTAACACCCGATTTTTTTTATTTTTTTTATGGCGAGGGATTGTCTTCTGCAAACGTCCTCATCTTCATCTCTACGAAATTTCCTCCTTCCTGGAAAGAGAATCTTCATAACCGAATTTAGGTACGACACTTCTATCTTACGCTTCTCTGTCTTCTGAGAAAACCAATGTTTTAAAACTCCGACTCCGACTCCGACTCCGAAACGGTAATGACTCGGCCGGCTCGATTTCAATGACTCGGTCGTTGTAAAAAATACATTAAATATTTATTTTTTTTATTAAAAAACATAATTTTAAATATTTTAAACATAATTTTAAAGATTTTCATTCATGTTTCCAAACGCACAGCGTTATAATATAGATGGAAGACAACATATGATCAAAGTAGGCTCTTTGCTTCTGTTCAATTTGTACATTAAACCTTGACTGTCAATCTTGACATTGTCACTATACAACAACCACTGTTGCCCTCGACACAAACACTGCAATGCTCACGAATGAATATGCAATAGGGAGCTCATGGCGCAATTGCTAAATCAACTATGCCAAGTTGCTTTCAATCTTACACTGCTGCACTGGTGCTGAAAGGATGTATCAACAAATATGCTGCGAGCAGTGAGGCTCAGAGCTAGATGTCTTAGGTCAGCTCTATGACCTTGAAAATATCTCAACCTCTGCCCAAGGAGGCTTACTGGCATGCGTCTTATAGCTGCTTAGATATAGCAATGAAGCACCTTCCAGAGTGCTACAACAATGATGAAACATAAACCTTTACTGCCCCCTATCTTAGAATGAAGGACTGTTGATGAAGTAAGCCAGAATATGTAAATGAACTCCTGATCATGAGACCAATTCCGATGATGATAACCTTACTATAGACAAAGACATATTCTTCTACAAATCTTCAACTTCAGTCAATAAGAGGAATGCTACTACATACAGTGCCTTTGTCTTTTCACTTAGAATCATCAAGACTCACAACTGCAATGTGAATACCCTTACTGCAAACCAATGAAACATGAACCTCTCACTGCTGCAATATAAGCCACTGAACCTTACACTGTCAGAAGGTGCCTACCATTAATTTCTAACTGCTACTATTGGAGGCACTGGCACTGCTGAAGTAATGATTGATGATGTAGTCCTACTCAATCTGCTTGTCAAGTCACCTTGGAAATTCAATTGTGAATAGAAGACCACGTTTGAAGTTTGAACTTTGTAGATGATGATGTATATAAAGGATCAATACTTTAGTGCAATAAGTAGGTAATAAATGCGAAACGGATCTCATTGACTAAGCCAATCACAGAGCTAAATGATTCAGAGTTTTAAGCCTCATACAGTTGTGCAAGTCTGCAAGAACAGTCCTTATTAGCTTGAGAATGGACTTCGCTGACCTGCCCAACCGTCCCCTTGTGACTCGGCCGAGTCAAATCGGATCCGACCGGGTTGACCGAGTCACACATGACTCGGCCGAGTCATGTGTGACTCGGTCAACCAGACCGGTTACTTGGCCGGGTCACTCCTCCAGCAATCGACTCGGTTCGACTCGGCCGTTTCGGTTTCGAAACGGCCGGTTTGTAAAACACTGGAGAAAACATAAGCCATTTCGAAGGCTGCTGAAGGGACATGAAAAGCCACAAAAGCAAAGCGTGTATTGAGAAAACCAATCTGTTGAAAGTTCGGAGAGAAAGCAAGTCACTCGCGCGTCCACTAGTACCATAGGTGAGTATCACCGCAGAGGTTTGGAATTCTATTCCCGTGATCGCCATAGATATCGAATTTAATCTCAATTCTCTCGCAAGGAAGGAGACCCTAATTTTGCTGAACCGTTTTAATCCCTTCCTTGGGCAATGAAATTCAACGTTCAACCTCTTGAGCGAAAGAGGGTTCCGCTCGGTAACTACGGGATTTCTGAGGCTAAACATGGGAATTAACCTCAAAATGAATCGATGCCCACTAAATTGCCTTTAAATTATTTCAAACTAGGCCAAAAATTGCTTAAAGATGGGATAACCAGTACCAAATAGGTTAGAAATTTCATCAATCTTCACAAAATCAAGCTTCAAAATGGACAATTATGCACAGAAAACAATGTGCTCGAAATTTTCCCGGCATCGAAACAACAACAGGTATCATCTCATGCTCCTGCCAATTTATCTGAAATTTTGGGAAACTGAAAACTACGCCAAATCGACGGTTATTTGGCACCGAATTGGAAGAAAAAAAAAAGAAACTTCCGCAGAATTCGGTGCTCTGCATGTTTTTGAATTCATTTATTCAAAAAAAATTCCCGTAGGAGATTACATTTATAATGCCTTCTTCTTGAGCAACAACTCACGCGTCCTATGACTATGATTTAGTGAAATGCAAGGCTCATGAAGCCTGCTATTGGTGTATGCCCACAAGCCAAACCGTGAATAAAATTTCCACGACGGTCCTGTGGTATAGTGGTACACACAACGCTTGTTAAACATGGGGTCTTAGATTCAAACTGCAGAAATGTAACCGTGAATTTCTTGCAAGCTTTTACCCAGCAGAATTTAACCACAAAATTTACACGAGCGTAGGGCCTGTGAGGTCGCAGGGTTTGAACGACGGGCTCTGATACCATATGTAGTGACCGTACTAAGTTAAAGAGCCATTACTGAAACTGTGAAACTGTAAAGATGGTGAAAGAGTTTGAAATTGTATTAATTGATTTGATGAAGTACTTACCTGGTCTGCTACGGATGTTGCGATGAAGATGCTTCATAACTTCTCCAGCGCTCTCGTTACCGAATGACCAAAAACCACCCAGCCAAACCGAGTATACCTAGATACTCAATCCAGTATGCTTCTTAATTGATGCATACCGTTCCCCCGTGCCCAGAAACTTCAAAACAAGCAAGGCTCAATAGTTCCGGATTATAAGCAGTATGTATAAATTTCCTCTCCTTCCTCCCCTCGTCTTCCACTTCGGCCTCTCCTTATGTACTGTTCATTAGCGGTGGTCGCTCTCTCCACCAACAAGCCCACCGCTTCCTTTCTCAGCAACACCTCCCCAATGTCCTGAGTCGTATCTTTCCTTTAAGGATATATTGACATGTGTGATTTTGTTTTGATTAAAAATTTTATTTGTTTAATTAAAATGTCCTAAGTTCATACTTAGGAACTTTATTTTGATTTAATTTATCCCTTTAATAATTTATTGACATACTTTATTAAAATTCTGAGATAGATTATTATATAACTTGATTTTTAAGAATTCACATAATTCTTTACATCTATTTTCTTTATAACCCTTTTACTTTATACTTTTAAACTTAATATCATTGGTAATCGCTCATTAATCATGAGGCATTAAGTAATATGTGCTGATGGGTGAATGTGACTTTTCTATTTGAAGGAGTGTCAGGATATTTAATATTTTAGGTAATTTAGAATATAGTTACTATTGCAGTGCATGCGATACATGCATATGTAGCTATCATATGCATGCATCGTATGCATGCTAATATTCTCGTGCTCTCTATATTAATGATGGGTCACTACAAATTCTGAAGAGGATTTTCCACAATGATTTCCAATTTCTAGATTCACGAAGTTGGTCAATTTTATCTACAGAGGAGGAGGTCAAAATTAGCAGTGCGAATTTCCAGTTCGCTAGTGTGAGTGGCAGAGAAGCTCGATTCAGTAGCCAATTGCCAGAGGGAGAGCGAGTGGGCCAGAATAATCCCTGGAGGTCGATTTGCTTGTAGCTTAATTTTCTCGAAGGTAGTGCAATTTTTTTGGAGCAACTAGTTTGCACTTCTGGTCAGCAGTGTGAGTTGCTAGGAGGAGGTGCAAATTGATGGAAAGAGGTTGAGTTGTTTTTGCAGAGGGAACTTCGTGTTTCCAGACTATTTTTGACAATGGAGAAATTGTATATCGGAGATTTGCCAGTATCAGGAAAGCAGTTGTATCTCTCATATTGCTAAAGAATAATAATATAAACTGTCATCGGCTACACTGGTTTTCCCCACGTTGTGGTTTTTCCAGGGACTATTGTCCAAAAATCTTGGTGTCCAAATTTTGGGTGTGCATTATTTCTCAATTCTATTATTGAATTTTGTGAAGATTTCAGTATTGGATTAATCATTATTTGCCGAATTAATTTTCAGAAGACAAATAATCTCGAGTAGATAGAAGATTATATTTCTAGTTATTGCAATCGTAGAAATTTTATAGTGCCATGACGCCCCACTATCAATATATCAGATACCTGTGGAGGTAGAGCTAGAGAGGTAAGCTATGAGAGTTAACTCATTCACCAGTCTCAAAGATAGCTTGTCAATATCCATTGAAGTTGCTGTTTGTTGCTTCCCTTTCTTTTTGTGACCCTTCTTCGTGTTTGGACATTCACTGACATAGTGTCCTTGTAGACCGCATCCAAAACACTTGATTTTACTCAAGTCCTTTTTCTTCTTCTCCCCCTTAGACGGTTTACTAGATCCCTTCTTGGGCTTGCCCTTTCCTGCTATAGCCACGTTCTCGTTATTGTGAGTTTTCTAGGTCTTACAGCTGCTACCGTCACTAACAAGACTCAATCTAAGCTCCTCCTGTGCAAAATCGCTCCACAAATGATCCCAAATCGTTAGTGTATCTCGTCCGTTGATTACCTGAACGAATACATCCCATTGCTTTAAGAACCCATTCTAGGTTGTTCTCACGAACTCATCATTAGTCAATTGATCTACGACATTTGCCTATTCGTCCTTGACAAGTCGAACTCTTGTGAGGTAACTAACAACATTTTCACCCTGATTCATTCGGTATTTCTCAACTTTTGTCTAAGAATCAACTTCCTATTAATGGTAGGATATTGGAACTTTTTAAGAACGACATCCCAGATCTTCTTCACTGTATGCAAATCTGCGATATGTGGAACACTATGATCCTTAACCCTGTCAAGAATTATTCTTCTTGTCTTGGCATATTCCTTCTTGTACGCTATGAGCTGTGTTGGATTTGTTGGTACAACTACAAGACTGGTCGCATATTCTTTGAGACCATTCTCTTCCAACAGTAAAGGAATTTTGACTTTCCTAAGACTAAAATTGCAAGCTCCATCCAATCTGCATTTATCTCTCAATCCAATTGAAGCCATTTCTAAAAACCCTTGGAAAATAGACAAAACCCAAATAAATCTGAAGTAGTCGAATTGAGTTTTATAAACCCTCATTTTCACTTCCAGTGTCTTTCGCTGAGCCTCTTCTGCCCTCAAATCTACGCTTCACTGAGTTGCTCTGATACCATGTGAAAATTCTATTGCAGTTACTGATAATTATTCTTCTATCTTTGTAGATAATTTGTCTTCTGTAAATTAGCTTAGGACAAATATTGAATAAAAACACAACTGCAATTTCACCAAAAAATTAACCTGAGGAATTGAGAAAATAAATCACTCATAAAATTGGACACCCATATTTTTGGACCAAATTGTCCCTGAAAAAATGGCGAAGGGAAAACTAGTTTTGCAAATGAGGGTATATATTATTTCTTTAGCGAATCAAGGATTACATAAATTGGTTGCCTTTCATTGGCAATGCTCCGATAATTATTTATGTTCACTATAGCTGACCAAATCAAACTGGGAAATCAAGAAACTACCTCTGCAAATCAACTTGACCTCTCCTGGGAAACTTGCACCTCCTCTAGCAACTTGCACTATCAAATTGGAAAATATGAATTGGCCTCCCAGAAACTCGCATTGACTTTGGGAATCAATATCGTGAGTAATATTGCCTCCAACAACTTGACTAACCAACTCCAACTGTCTCTAGGAGAATTTTCTGGCAATTGGCAACAAAAACAAGCCTTTGGCAACTTGCACTGGATAAGTTGGCTACTTGCATTGCCTGACTTGGCCTTCTTCCTTGCTCTCGAAAAACTAGAATCATTGTGAAGAATTTCTCCAGAAATTCTCTCAATTTCTCCTACTGAAAACCCCGTTGCTGGTGTCTCCCACACTATCACTGCGGCCTTGTTATCACTGCAAATCTGCTGTTCAAATGATCTCCAAAGGCCCCATCGATATTCTCTAATAATCTCTTGTTGACAAATCAACGACCACGATCTAATTGCAATCAATGGCTAAGATCAGCTTGACTCCTAATCACTTTTCTAGAAGTCACTAGAGCAAAATCGATTTGTTTGAAGTAATCCCGATTAATTAACCCATTTTTCTAAGTTAGACTTTGGAAAATAATTAACACTGGTTTATTAAATCTAATAAAGACATTTCATTTAGAAACCTTTTTTTTGGTATTGGAGATAATTAATCCACCTTTGTTCCTTGCCTCATAGACACCACCTTAGACTAGAACAACTGTCCGAGCTACAAAAACTAACACACTCTACAACCCAGTGTGGGAGAGATGTTGTCGTAATGTTTCATTACTAAAAATAAAATAATATCTACATTAAAAATACTAAAAAATGTTAATAACAAAAAAATCTTCCAATATGGAATATGAATATTAATAACAAAAGAAATCTTTCAATGTTGGCCGTAAATAAAATACTTCATGTTCACTGCAAATTACACAATTTTACATCAGCTTTTATATAGAGAGAGATAAAGTAATTGATAGTAAATAATTTCTAATTTCGTCCATAAGTGCTTTCTACATTTTAGTACGAGGGAGAATTTGTAATTCCTTCACTAAACATGGTGTTCACAGCTCAGTCTAAAGGAGATGTGAAATTCATTTCGTGCTTAACATAGAGTTGACATGTGGTATTTAAAAAAATTATTAATAACAAAGAAATTTGGTCTCAGCAATAAATAAAATATTTCAAGTTCCATATTAAGTAACATAACTTATATATAGAGAGATAAATAAATTGATTGTAAAAAATCTTTTATATTTTTAATTTCCAGTATGAGCAAGATGTGTAATTCCTTCATATTTCAGTGCATAACTTGAATAAAATATTTGAATATCGATGTTAACTAATATTTCAATATAACTTCATTCATACATATAGAGGGAGAAAGTAAAAAAGTATTTTAATGTTGGCCATGAATAAAATATCTCAATGCCCACTCGATGCAAAATAATTTTATCTCAACTTGATATCTAGACTCTAGAGAGAGGAAAAATAATTAAAAAAAATCCAATTACTTGTTACTTCATAAGTTCATAGTAGGATTGATATGTGTATTTCATTATGCACATTATATATATATATATATATAGAGAGAGAGAGAGAGAGAGAGAGAGGCTTTTTATTCAAAAATATGCTAACCAAAAACCACTCTAATGTGGACAATGTGGGCTCTAAATAAAATATTTCAATACCCATGTTGAGTAAAATATTCCAATTTCAACTATGTATATAGTATATAAAGCAATTAAAAAATTAATTTCTTATGGTTAAAAGTTAAAAACATTTTATTATTGTGTTGCTCAAAATGAAGATGCAGAATTCTTTTTATGCTCAGCAAGGAGTTGACACATAGTATATATATATATATATATATATATATATCGTAAGCCTAGATCTATGAAGCGTGGAGAGGAATCAATGCTCTCGAGGTGCAAATCTTTTTTCAAGTTTTGTACTTTAAAATAGGTTTGCATTTCAGGAGGTTTGATCCCTCACCATGCTTAATAAATCCGGGCTTAAGATGGATCTGTGCTAGTTTATTTACAGTCATTCAGTTGGTCGCACATAGGAAAATAGTTAGATCCAGATATTCTTGTTTCTAACTTGATTCACAGATTACGGTGTTATGACAGGCTGTGGGTCTTATTTGTGAAGAACTTCCAGCCCTTAAATTTCTTGATCTGAGTAACAGTCGTATCAGGATCCCGTCAGATTCTTTGCCCATATTTTACAATCTTCGCACATTGGTTCTTAATAACTGTGGCATAACTTGGAAGCAGGTAATTTGAGACCTTTCTATAGCTTAGTGGATGCTAAGTCATTTTATACCTAGCAGGAATGCAAGGGTGCTATGTTATTTGATTGCACATTGTTGTTCTTTGATTTTGAAAATTTAAAAAATATGTAATTATAACAGGTGGAGAGGCTAAAAAAATCACTTCCTGTTCTGGAAGAACTCCATCTTGGTGGGAATCGGTTAAGAACTATTGAGGTACTATTCAGTTTCTATTTATTTCTTGTCAATGATTCTTTTTGGCAAGGAAGGAAGTGGAAGGGTAAATTATGTAGTTTGCAACAGTAGTCACTGTTCCGTTCAGTTACAGTGCATTTTATGTTGACCAGCTTGTTGTATTACCAAAAAGGGGATGTACTTTTATAGGTGTTTATGGAAACGATCGTCGATTCTTTAGTTAGCAGTTTTGAGATCATTTGGAACTTGAAACTGATATCAAGGATGCTGAAATAATTCAGAAGTACTGGAAAGGTTTTGAAATTTAGATCTGATAGGCAAATTCAGATCAAATTCCTTTCTTCTGGCATAATTTTCTTGTATCAAAATATATCCACCTGGCTGCAAATTATCCTTATACAATAGATTAATCTTTCTCTCTTATGGTATCATTACTATGTTTGCCCTCGAAACTTACCAGGAATACTTAGGCACTGATTAAAGTATTTTATATCCGACTTTTAGTTGTTCTGAACGTAATATATTATATGCATACAACTAACCTTGGCTGGAAATGTCTGGATTACTTCTCGTGTTGTTGCAATGAAGAAATAAATTAAATATAGAAAAGACTGTACTATCAATATATCATCATATTCCTCTTTCTAGTTCAATGTGGCTGGGAACACTGCGAAATGCAGATGTCTGTCGTGTAAAGTCCAGTGTGTCCTTTTTAAATTGAATGATTACCTAGTTCCTTTATCTGACATAGGTAATGTTATATCCCAGACCTGCACCTTGAGATATCCAGGACCCTGAACGAAGTGCAACCCTAGAGGCACTTAGGAAGCTTGCACACTATCACCAAAGCAACTCTTCCTGTCATTTTAGGTCAGCTTTTTTCCAACACAAAGTGGGAAACCATAAAAAATAAGTTTACAATATGCATTAGAAATAAAAGAGTGGTGGATTACCAAGACTAGTATCTATTCAATTAGGCAATGAAGTCCAGATCAATCAGCAAGAGGGCTTGAATGTTACAGAAATGACGTAATCAAGTCATTCATTGATGTGCCATAAAAAGGCCAAAACAACTTTTCAAATTATGCTAGAATAAGTGAGAGCCCTGTTACCCACCAAAAATGGGGTAACCATAGGAATTTTTTTTCTCTCCATTGGTCAGCTAACTAGCTAGTAACCCGATGATAGCCCACAGATAGCTTTACACAAAGCTCTTCACTTATGCTCTGGTCAGTGCTCTCTCCCGTCTGGCATGCATCTTGAAGGAAGGTTGGTCGTCTATTACAAGGTACACTAACCATTTTTGTAATCATGTGATTTCATTTAATGTTTTGGAGCATACTATTGAAAATATGGTAGCCATGGTCGGTATTTTCATAATGGAAAATTATAAAATTTGAAATTTGAATTTTTGCCTCCAAGTTTGTTCGAGTCGCTCCCCTATCATTTTAGGTCGACTGGACCCCCAAGAGGCACCCATTCGAACCCGCCTTCCCCTTCAAAGTCTATATAAAGGAGACATTCTCTCCTCATTTAGGCATCAATTTGTATCTTGAGCATCACTGATCCAGTCAAGGAAGAAGGAGAATAGGAGGGTTGAATTTCAGAAGGAAGGCTCAGAGGATTTCATCTTATTCTTGATTATTGGTTTGGTTATTCTCTTGATACGGTTACTTCTGATGTATTGATAAATATTGAACTCTCTCTCTCGCATAAGGAAATAATTTTCTGGGTTTCCCCCTTGTGGGTTTTGCCCTGGTCTCAAGCCTAATTTCTATGTCTCTTGTCTCATGATTTCATTGTTATTTTTCTACCGCTCTTTCATGTTTTATTGGTTGATATTTTTCTTCTATACAACTGCTTAATGATATTGATTCAATGCAATATAGAACTAATGATCATTGGAAGTAGTTATAGGTTGTAGAAAAATTGTTTCTGGCATGTGCCCTAGAAAATCAACATGGTTTCAAAGACATTTGAAGCGCAGTCTGGAAGAAAGTCATCTTGAATCATCGTCTGAAGCTAATAGGAAGTCTTGAGCACAAGTTCAGGCCGAATTTTCTGAGACTCATTTCTTTCATTCTGTCGATCTTTTTTTCCTGAGGCCTATCCTCCTACGGACATGCAAGTTACTCAGAGCCTCCTGCGGTATGTCTTCTTTGTCTTATTCAAGCATCTCCATGGCAAAGTTCCATGGTAAAGCTCTGTGTATTGTTGCAAACTCTGTAGCATCTATTATGTGATAGTCTCTGAACTTTGATTGAGGAGGCAAATTTGTGAACCTTAGATTCTCATTTTCTATGAAAAGTATGTGAAGTTCTTTGAAATATATATATATATATATATAGATATCGATATATATGCGAAGTTGCAGTATGGATATGCAAATCATTACACTGTGAAATGATGCATCTCTGTGTTAAGTTCTTTGATCTCTGTGAATAAGTGTGGTTCTTAGGATATAATTCATGCAAGCCATGCAAGTGTCTTTGTGGCACTGTGCTTCTATGAATGCGAGCTTCTCTGAAGCACATTGCGAACCTAATGAAATATGAGCGTAATCAACTTGTATGGCAACCCTTATGCGAATTCTGTGGCTTCTCTAATGTGATCTTCTCTACGAATATATTCTTTGAAAGTGTGGGAGCTGCCTGTGGCATTTCATGTGATTTATATGGCTCTATATGCACGAGTTTTGTGGTTCTATTTGTGCGAACTCTGTGATATTTCTTATGTAAATCCTGAGGCATTGTTTCTCTGTGTTATATCATTAAGCAATTATATAGAAGAAAAATATCAACCAATAAAACATGAAAGAGCAGTAGAAAAATAACCATGAAATCATGAGACAAGAGACACAGAAATTAGGCTTGAGACCAGGGCAAAACCCATAAGGGTGGAACCCAGAAAATTCTTTCCTTATGCGAGAGAGATGTTTCTAGCACGTGCCCTAGAAAATCAGCATGGTATCAAAGACATTTGAAGTGCTGTCTGGAAGAAAGTCATCTTGAATCATCGTCTGAAGCTAATACGAAGTCTTGAGCTCAAGTTCAGGCCGAATTTCCTGAGACTCATTTCTTTTATTCTGTCGATCTTTTTTCCCTGAGGCCTATCCTCCTAGGAACATGCAAGTTACTCAGAGCTTCCTGTCACATGTCTTCTTTGTCTTATTCAAGCATCTCCGTGGCAAAGTTCCGTGGTAAAGGTCTGTGTATTGTTGCAAACTCTGTGGCATCTATTATGTGATAGTCTGTGAACTTTGATTGAGGAGGCAAATTTGTGAATCTTAGATTCTCATTTTCTATGAAAAGTATGTGTAGTTCTCTGAAATATATATATATATATATATATATAGATATATCTATATATATATATATATATATATATATATATATATGAAAAGTTGCAGTATGGATATGCAAATCATTTCACTGTGAAATGATGCGTCTCTGTGTTAAGTTCTTTGATCTCTGTGAATAAGTGCGGTTCTTAGGATATAATTCATGCAAGCCATGCAAGTGTCTTTGTGGCACCGTGCTTCTATGAATGTGAGCTTCTCTGAAGCACATTGCGGACCTAATGAAATATAAGCCTAATCAACCTGTATGGCAACCCTTATGCGAATTCCGTGGCTTCTCTAATGTGATCTTCTCTACGAATATATTCTTTGAAAGTGTGCAAGCTACCTGTGGCATTTCATGTGATTTATATGGCTCTATATGCACGAGTTTTGTGGTTCTATTTGTGCGAACTTTGTGATATTTCTTATGTAAATCTTGAGGCATTGATTCTCTGTGTTATGCGATCTCCTGTTTGCGGACCTGAGGTATCTATGCAATCATCTAAAGGCACTATATCTCAAAGTGCGAAATCTGAAGATTATATATCTGTGGAATGATGCGAATTATGTGTTCTAGTCTGAGCTATTCAAAGGAGATCCAAGCCTTACCCCTAAAGAAGTATCTATTCGAATTATCTCTGTGATATTGTACATATGCTAAGTCACCTGACACGGGGATTCGAGATTTGACAATTACGGGGATTCGAGTGTCGGATACAGACACGTTGACCCCCCGGAACATGACACGTTCAGATACGTTATATATATATTAAAATTTAGATATTTCTTACACAAATTCTCATTCATGATACAAATTCATTGATTCAAACATAGATCTTCATCTAGATGTAAGTTTTACAAAGTAACATTATGCATACAAAATTACAAATACAATTGTGACATAAATGATAAATGCTAAACTATAAATTTATAATACATATTCAATTCATCAATGACCCTGTTGTCGCGCGGATTGACACGACAACGCTCAGACCGGGGGCTGTCACTCTGATTCCCGGTCTCTCCGTTTAAGCCTGTCTCCCATGGCTAAGGGGGGTAGACCCTGCGATATGATGAAGGCCAACTGCCAAACAGTTGGGCTGGGAGACGAGATGCACTAAAATAATTTTATTAATTTGATAGACCAGTGCCTTGTGAGGTTGGTGCCTAAATGATTACTTTCTAGGTGATATAAGAACATGAATCATAAACAGCAATCATTCATCAAATAAAGAGAGCAATGCTTTAAATATCTAGTAAAACCACAAAGCTCTTCAAATAACGATATCCAGCAAACTAAGAGAAATAAATTGCTTTAAATAACAGTGAAACCAGATATCTATTTCGTATTCAGATCTCAGCATGAAAGATATACAACGATAAACAACTGAAGGTGGTAAAAGTAATTCTCCACAAAAAGAATTTTTTTTTTTTTTTTTGCTTTTTAAAATTTTTTAAATTATTATTATTAATTTTTTTTTTTTTAAAATAAAAATAAAACCTAAACTAAAATAAAAACATTTAAATGAGATCTAGAAATAAAACTTAAAACCTAAATTATAACCTAGCACAAACTAAAATTAAAATACGACTATGGTTCTAAATGGAACTATATTAAAATTAAAACTAAGAAAAAATTATGTGAATGCATATACGATAATGAGAAAAAGAAAAGACGAAATTAAACGAAACCCTAATCTACAGCATGAAACGTAACTGCATACACATTAATAAAACAAAACTTCTGCTTTCAAGCGAACCCAGCGTGACTATACCCTAAACAAAACGTAAAACCGAAACAGTAAAAAAAAACCTGTGCGTGAGTTCTAAAAGGAAACGCGGGCCGAGAGAGCTCTGATGAATAGATTGATTCGCTTCAGCGTTCAGCGGAAAATGAAAGGAAACTGAGACTGTCTAGGATTTTTACCTTTACAATAGCTTACCTGGTCCGATGCTTTGTTTCCGAAATATTATCAACGGTGCTCAGAAATCCACACCTCCCACAGTCGAAAGTGGCAACGAAATTTAACGCAGGCGTGGAAGAGATATCACGCAACGTTCTTACACCACAATTTGCATGAGATATTCCACCGATTTGACGAATGCCAAAGTCGTAACCCCTGGCTCAAACAAAAGAATTTAATGCAGGCAAAGGAAACGATGACAAAGTCGATGGCGAGAAGAACCAGATCTCAGATGTTACCTGTCGGCGGCCAATAAAAAAAATTCGAATTTGATTGCAGGGTTACCTGATGATGGATATCGTGCGTCTTTTAAATGTTTTTTGAAGGACCCACGTGAAAATGTAACCTGACAGCACATGCGTTTTCCAGTTTTAGAAAGGAAAAATGCACACACGCAATTCAAATCCCGCTTTTCCTCCACCACTGTGTTTATTGATTGAAGGTGTACACAATAGTTTGCAAGTGTTAAATCGGATTGCTTGATCTCTATTTCTGAAACAGTGTCTCCTCCGAAGCTTAGTTAAAACCCTTTGACTGGACTATATTCCTTTCAGTGCACGGTTCCTCGACAGTCAGCCCAGCAGATTGGCAGACAATCAACACAGCAGTAGAGAAAAACCTCTTCCCGATTTTGTCTCAGTAACTTGCAGGAAAAGAAATCTGGCAGATATACACAAAATTTTGCAGTAAACCCTTCAAAATTTACCCAAAGTCACAAAAATTTACAGCTCTGGTACAGCCAGATTTGACAATAATTGCAGTAATGTTTTCAATATATCAGAAATTTGAACTTTGCTGTGAACAGAAAGAAAATCTCTCATGTAAAACAGGAAATAAACTTTGAATGATTAACCCAGGGAACAATCAGCTGGGCTCTGCACAGAAAAGCCTGTGGGAGTCGGCTGGTTCAGCCCAGAACTTCCCCAAACGCCCACAAATATCCTTTACTAAAAAGTTTTCCTGCACATCTCAAGCAACCATCAGCACAGAGAGAAAGAATGCTGCTAGATCTCAGGAAATAATGGAGATACCTGCCATTATTTCAGAAACCCTAGCAACCCTCAAACCCTAGCAGGTGAACAAGATACCTGTGCTCACAATACTCTAAAAACAAGCTATGATTAA
The DNA here is from genome assembly GCA_031772625.1 of Pinus tabuliformis. Classification (NCBI taxonomy): domain Eukaryota; kingdom Viridiplantae; phylum Streptophyta; class Pinopsida; order Pinales; family Pinaceae; genus Pinus; species Pinus tabuliformis. Next base: position 860,514,329 of record CM062809.1, read on the forward strand.
TGGCTGAAAACTGAAATATGCAGAAAATTAAAGATCTCACAGCAATTCCAGAGAGTAACACCAACACGATTTGGACCCCAAAGTCTTTTTATTAACCAGAAAATCAGATTACAAGAGAGCTTTTTCAGTACAGACTCACAGATCAGATAAACCTGTAAAATGACCCCCTAAGACCCTATATAAAGGAAATGATCCCAACGGCTAGTTTTGGGTGATCCATGTTGAAGTGATCTCGACTGTCGATGAGGGTTAAGACATCTCTTAATCTCATCCGTCGATTTTATTAAAAAAATATATTTTGCATGCCTTCACAAAAATATTATTATTTTATTGTTTAGGGTTTTTGCTTTATTTTATGAACTTTTTGTTATTTTTATTTATTTCATTTTTTTTTAATTTTTATTTATTTTAGTATTTCATTTATTTTCTTAAATGGATCATTTGAACTAAGCCGTTGGAAACATCACCTAGGACCTAGGACTTAGGACTCATGAGGGGATTTACAACATTTTTCAACCCTCAAGACACATTTCATCATGATTTTTACAATTTACATCTCAAAGGGATGAACCCACTTAATACAGACCCTCATAAAACACCCAGTTCTGCGACACAACTATAATCTAGCAGATTAACACACTAAGATTCTCCTAAAGTTCTAATGACAAAATCCATCCCGGCTTTGGGGTCAGGTTTGAAGGAAAACTCTGCCGATCGTAGATCGGTGAGACGAAAAACCTCCCGGGACGTAGATTATCATTAGAAAGTTAGGTCCACCTAGGCAATTTTACATACATGACTCTGATCTGCTTAGATTATTTACAATTCATACATGCAGACTGGGTTTACAAAAATGATCAAGCTGCTGATGACTGTAGGCTGGCACGGACATGTCGTTCAGGTGCTATCCCTTTCTGCCAAAAGGAAGGGGGTGTACTGCATGGGTAGTTGACCGGTAGTGGTCAACATCTGGCTCTACTTGGGGACACGTTGCTGCACTGTAGGAATGTGAGAATCCAGAATCTGCATCCATACAACACACGAATAAAAATAAGTAGCGTCCATTCCAAAATCATCATATACATTAAGCACAGGAAAGATAAAAGCTCTTCATTTATTGACTAACTAATAACATGAAAAGTAAATCTAATCCTAAAAACAGAAATGAAATGCTGAAAAGACAAGGAGTAGGGATAGAAATACAATACAAAAGATGCCCCATGGCATCAGATATCATCTCTGAAGAACAACTTGAGCATTTGGCCGTTCGCTGGTAGATCAAGTGGTTCATCATCCAATCTGCTCAAATAGAATGAGTTTGGCCCAACTATATCTCTAATGATGTATGGTCCCAGCCACAAGCTGTCAAACTTCTTATGCTTTCCCGGTTTTTCATTTTTGCGATCCCAAAGTAAAACCATATCTCCAACCTGCAAAGATCTAGATCGAGAGCATTTATCAAAGCTTTTCTTAATATTAGATTGATTTTTACATATAGTTTCAAAAGCTGTCCGACGAGTCTCATCTAATTCCACAATCTGATCTATCCTATTCTGAACAACATCTTTATTAGTGGAAAAATTTTGGAGAAGCTGATAAGCTGGCAATTTTAGGTGCACAGGTAAGGTAACATCCAAGCCATAAACCAATTCAAAGGGAGATTTACCAGTAGATTTCTTCTTAGTAATTCTGTCTGCCCACAAAGCATACTTGATTTTGCTGTCCCAAGATTTCTTGTTATCTCCTACTATCTTCTTGATAATGGTTATGAGATTTTTATTACTTGATTCAGCCAAACCATTACCCTGAGGATAGTAATTCGATGAATGAGATAAGACAATGCCATACTTGAAACAAAAAGATGTAAACTCTGAAGAACTAAAAGCCTTGGCATTGTCCGTAGTGATCTTAGCGGGGACACCAAATCTAGTAATGATGTTATTTTCAATGAAATCCATGATAACCTTTTCAGTGGCATTCTTAGCAGGAATGGCTTCGACCCATTTAGTGAAATAATCTGTAGCAGTCAAAATCCAAGAGTAGCCATTGCTAGAATTTTCATGGAACTTCCCTATGAAGTCCAGACCCCAATGCTGAAAAGGTGCCTCTACAATAACAGGTTGTAGAGGAAGGGCAGCAAGCTTCTGCTTCCCAGTGAACAGTTGACAGGCTTGACACGTTCTAACAAACTTGTGCACATCAGAAAAAATCGAAGGCCAATAATAGCCAGCTCTCAGGATTTTGTGGGCGGTAGTTCTAGCAGCATAATGACCACCACAAAATCCTGAATGAAACTCGGAGATTAATCTTTTGGACTCAACATCGTCAACACACCTAAGCACTATGCCCTCAGGATTTCTCCATCCAAGGCCATCCTTCATAAGGCAATACTTAGTGGCCTTTAGTCTAAGAGCCCTTCTCTTATGAGCGACTAAATGGTTAGGACATGCAAGATTAGTCAAGTAGTAAACTATGTCCTTATACCATTCATGCTCTGCTAATCTTCTCAACTCGGGTGAAGATAGATCGTCAAGGCAGAACAAACCAAGAGTCTTTTCATTACTTTCAGTTAACATTTGAGCTAAACCTTGGCCTTTGATCAGCTTGGTGGGTCTAATTTCTAAATCATACTCCTGTATCTTAGTAACCCACCTAGCACGGGTCCCTAAGCAATCAGTTTGAGTTAATATGTCCTTAACAGCAGAATGTGGGACGAAAGCAATGATCTTAGAATAACCCACATAAGTTTTAAAATGCTTGAGAGACTTGACCAGGGCATAGGCCTGCTTTTCCATGGTATTGCACTTCAACTCAGAATTTTGAAGTGCTCTACTCATGAAAGCAATAGGCTGCTCGTGACCATCTCTATTCTTTTGAAGCAAAACACCGGCGATGGTATCTTCAGAAGCGAAAGAAAAAATCATGAAATCCTTGGAGTAGTCAGGACTAACCAAAACAGGAGCTTTTGCAATAGCAGACTTGATTTCTTGGAAAGCCCTTTTGCCCTCTTCTTGCCAGACAAATTTCGCATCTTTCTTCAGAAGACTTTGAATGGGCTTAGCTATTTCTGCATAATTTGGGATGAATCTTCTAATAAAATTTATCTTTCCAAGGAAAGACTGAAGGGATTTAAGATTATGCGGGAGAGGAATCTTTTGAATTGCTTCAACTCGTTCGGGATCGATCTTGATTCCCTCCTTAGAAATGATATGGCCGAGTAATTTGCCTTCAGTTACCCCAAAAACAGATTTAGCCGGATTCAGAGAAATTCCATATTCTCTACATCTATCGAAAACTTTCCTAAGATGATCTATATGACTGATACCATCTCTAGAGAAAACGGTAAGATCGTCTTGGTAAATTTCGATAATTTTCCCGATCAACCCTTTGAAGGCATAATCCATGGCCCTCTGGAAAGAAGCCCCAGCGTTTGTCAACCCAAATGGCATTCTAATGTATTCAAAAGTGCCCCATGGTGTTGTGAATGTGGTCTTGTGCCGATCTTCCCTTTTAACCCAAACTTGATTGTACCCAGAAAAGCCATCTAGCAATGACATCATTCCAGACCCAGTTACCCTTTGCAACAAAGTTTCCATGTTTGGCAAAGGGTAATTATCCTTTTTGCATGCTAGATTAAGGTTTCTAAAATCGACACAAAGTCTTATTGTACCATTCTTCTTCCTAACAATCACCAAATTCGAGCACCATGTCGAATGCCTAGTTTGAGCGATGATTCCTGCTGCAAGCATCTTCGCAAGTTCTTTCTGGACCAGGGGGGCTAACTTAGGATTAATCTGCCTAAGTTTCTGCCGAAAGGGTTTAGCATTTTCGTCTTTTAAGGGAATAGTATGCTCCATAATATCTTCCCTATAGCCCTTCAACTCATCATAGGAAAAAGCTAAAACATCTCGATATTCGCGAAGTAAATTAGTTAACTTTTTCCTTTCCTCCAAACTAGTACCTTTACCGATTTTAACCATCTTCGGATTTTCAGGAGTACCAATGTTCACTTCAAGGTACTCGCCTGGGTCCAACTTGTTTTCTCCTCTCAGCTTCGTGGCATCATGCCGATCAAAATGTTGCTCTAAGGCAACCACATTTCTGGGAGTGGGATTTATGATATGTCTATGATCTAAAGACCCATCCTCGCCAGAAACTAACCGGAAATCCTCAAACTCGTCTAAACTATTGAGAAAACGAACGACTTGTTTTTCATCATTAAAAACTTGCCAATGCTCTGAGTTGTCTGGAACAGATGGTCTGAATATTACTTCCATTTTAATTTTATCGTTAATTAACTCGTCAGACAACTGGAAAGTGGTAGCAGCTACGGCAAGTTCATCTACCAAACTATTTAGCTCTCTAGGAATTGCTTCAAGGTTAAGGGCATCGAAGTGCTCCATAGTATCCCACACAGCATTTCGATAGTTTCTTAATCTCTGATTTCTACATGTGAATTTGTTTTTAAGCTGCATGATAACTAGATCGGAATCCCCCTTGATGCTAAGTAATTTAATCCTCAAAGCTTTGGCCAATTCAAGTCCCAACAATATGGCTTCATACTCAGCGACATTGTTGGTTGCTTCAAATTCTAAACGATAGGCAAACTTGAATATGTGACCAAGGGGAGACTTAAGCACTATTCCGGCACCTTTACCATGACTAGAGAACGCACCATCAAAGTACATATACCAGACTTCATCCTTAAGATCTTTAATCTCATCATCGGGAGGAATTATGAAATTGGACATGATAGAATAGTTCCCGATGTCAGATTGCTCTCTAATTATTTCGTTATGAGGCTTTTTAGGATCTTCAACATGAAATTTCCTCTCTGGCTCTCTATTTAGTCTAACGAAACCATCACCGCTAGGAGAAGGAATCATAGCATATGACCAATTCATCTGAATGCTTCCTCCTAGATCAGAGGCCCACTTTCTAGATAACAACATACCCCAAGCATCAGGTACATCAACGACAACAATATCCATAACAACCATGATGTCTGGGTAAACCGAAAGATGAACTTGCAAATCCTTGATTAAACCATGTACTTCGATTTTCTTAGAATCCATGGCACATCTATTATAATAGGGTCTGGAAACTCTTAAGTTAAGCTGTTCCATAACCCTTTTAGTCATAACACAAGCAGATGCACCTGAATCCAACATGCAGTTATTCAATTTATACCCATTGACTAATAAGGTGATAAAGAAGGGTTGATGATCCTTGTTATCAGCATCTACGCTTTGCAGATAAATAGGAGCGTCATGATAGTCAACCTCACGAATCTTTTGTTGAGAAGCGTTGACCTGAGGACCCTGAATGGCTTTTAGTAACTTGTCTCTTTGGGAAGGGATCTTAGCGATCTCAGATACAGGAACCCAGATTTTGGCATTATTAAACCAACTTCCCAAATCGACATCTATTCCAGAGTTTATGCCAGGGTTTAAAGTTCGAGAAGGAATTTGATTCCCGCTCTGATCTTTATCCCTTCTCTGGTATGTTAAACCCTTGTCTCTAGCAATTTCTAGAATTTTCTCAGGAGAGGGTTTCTCACCATATAACCTGGCCAAAATGTCATCTTCGTCTTCAAGGTTATTTATACTAAAAGCAGATTGAGGATTCACAACATCATAGCTCCTTTCCTTAACGTCTATCCAATCATTCATAGGCAAAGGAAACTTGCTTCCTACTACGTTTATTTGCTCACCTGTCCCAAACATTCCATTATCTAGGAGTCTTCTGATGATGGGACAAGAGGACTCTTCGTGAAAAGCATCGCAAGGACGACAGTAAGGAGGAGCATTATCAACCAGATTAGTAAGCGGATTAGGAGGCCTCTGCTCACTGGATTGACCCTTTCTTTGCCAGTTACTATTTCTGTTATTATTATTTCGAGGTTGAAAATTTTGCGATTGCGCTCTTTCCATTTGAATCAACCTATTCTGCAAAGTGTTTATCTCCTTGTTATGATTAATTTCCATGGTTTCAATTTTTTGATGCAACTTGAGAACAAGTTCATTTTCAGGCTCTTGGACTGCTTTTCCCTTAGGTTCCTTTAGTTTTGTAGCAGCCCTATCAAAACCTGGGATTTCGGACTTCCCAGAAGCTGCCTTGTCCTTTTCAAGTTCTATAGCTAAGGCTTGGCAATCTCGATAATCACCAAGTTTAGCACGCCTTAACTCATAAGAAGGTTCAGGACCAAAGGCATCAATGTAAAAATCTTGGAGAGTTTTATCTGTAGGTTTATAGTCTTGAGGTAATTCTCTAATAATACCATTAAACCTTCTATTAAATTCTTCAACAGTTTCATCCTCTCTCTTTTTCATTAGAGTAAGAGCTCTTACAAGATGTCTTCCCTCTCTCTTATCTCCATATTTTTCTTTAAATGAATTAATGATTGATTGTAAAGAGTCAAATGAATTTGGAGGTTTTTCTGTAAGCCAGTCATAAGCATCACCTCCTAGAGTCAAGATAAAAAGAGTCATCCTGACATCTTCATGATCAAAATCAGGAGATCTAGCATACTTAGCCATCCATATGTTGAAATCTCGCAAATGGGAATTAGCGGTAATAGCATTGTCTCCTTGAAAGTTAGGTAATTTGTCTATCCCAACAGATGGAATATCATTGGGGTACCCTGGGATATTAGAAAAATCACAAGGGGCATACATACCCATGGTGCTACGCCTAACTTGACCCCTAAAGAGCAAATGAACGTCAGAAAGGGCTTCTTGTCCAGGATTTGTAAGGAGTGTACGAGAAGCGAGTTTGTGTGATCGCACCCTGTAAACCTTTTCAGGATCAGGAGTGGGGTTGCACAGACTGCTTGGATGTCTTCTAGTGTACACTCTTGCAGATAATATGGGAAGTGGAGTCGCCACTTGAACAAGAAGTTGAGCACAGACAAGCTTGAAATGAAAAAACCAAGGACAGAAAAACTCTATCCCCGGCAATGGCGCCAAAAAATGTTGTCGTGCGGATTGACACGACAACGCTCAGACCGGGGGCTGTCACTCTGATTCCCGGTCTCTCCGTTTAAGCCTGTCTCCCACGGCTAAGGGGGGTAGACCCTACGATATGATGAAGGCCAACTGCCAAACAGTTGGGCTGGGAGACGAGATGCACTAAAATAATTTTATTAATTTGATAGACCAGTGCCTTGTGAGATTGGTGCCTAAATGATTACTTTCTAGGTGATATAAGAACATGAATCATAAACAGCAATCATTCATCAAATAAAGAGAGCAATGCTTTAAATATCTAGTAAAACCACAAAGCTCTTCAAATAACGATATCCAGCAAACTAAGAGAAATAAATTGCTTTAAATAACAGTGAAACCAGATATCTATTTCGTATTCAGATCTCAGCATGAAAGATATACAACGATAAACAACTGAAGGTGGTAAAAGTAATTCTCCACAAAAAGAATATTTTTTTTTTTTTTTTTTTTTTTTTGCTTTTCAAAATTTTTTAAATTATTATTATTATTATTATTTTTTTTTTAAATAAAAATAAAACCTAAACTAAAATAAAAACATTTAAATGAGATCTAGAAATAAAACTTAAAATCTAAATTATAACCTAGCACAAACTAAAATTAAAATACGACTATGGTTCTAAATGGAACTATATTAAAATTAAACCTAAGAAAAAATTACGTGAATGCATATACGATAATGAGAAAAATAAAAAACGAAATTAAACGAAACCCTAATCTACAGCATGAAACGTAACTGCATACACATTAATAAAACAAAACTTCTGCGTTCAAGCGAACCCAGCGTGACTATACCCTAACCAAAACGTAAAACCGAAACAGTAAAAAAAAACCTGTGCGTGAGTTCTGAAGGAAACACGGGCCGAGAGAGCTCTGATGAATAGATTGATTCGCTTCGGCTTTCAGCGGAAAATGAAAGGAAACTGAGACTGTCTAGGATTTTTACCTTTACAATAGCTTACCTGGTCCGATGCTTTGTTTCCGAAATATTATCAACGGTGCTCAGAAATCCACACCTCCCACAGTCGAAAGTGGCAACGAAATTTAACGCAGGCGTGGAAGAGATATCACGCAACGTTCTTACACCACAATTTGCATGAGATATTCCACCGATTTGACGAATGCCAAAGTCGTAACCCCTGGCTCAAACAAAAGAATTTAATGCAGGCAAAGGAAACGATGACAAAGTCGATGGCGAGAAAGAAAAATGCGAACCAGATCTCAGATGTTACCTGTCGGCGGCCAATAAAAAAAAAAAATTTCGAATTTGATTGCAGGGTTACCTGATGATGGATATCGTGCGTCTTTTAAATGTTTTTTGAAGGACCCACGTGAAAATGTAACCCGACAGCACATGCGTTTTCCAGTTTTAGGAAGGAAAAATGCACACACGCAATTCAAATCCCGCTTTTCCTCCACCACTGTGTTTATTGATTGAAGGTGTACACAATAGTTTGCAAGTGTTAAATCGGATTGCTTGATCTCTATTTCTGAAACAGTGTTTCCTCCGAAGCTTAGTTAAAACCCTTTGACTGGACTATATTCCTTTCAGTGCACGGTTCCTCGACAGTCAGCCCAGCAGATTGGCAGACAATCAACACAGCAGTAGAGAAAAACCTCTTCCCGATTTTGTCTCAGTAACCTGCAGGAAAAGAAATCTGGCAAATATACACAAAATTTTGCAGTAAACCCTTCAAAATTTACCCAAAGTCACAAAAATTTACAGCTCTGGTACAGCCAGATTTGACAATAATTGCAGTAATGTTTTCAATATATCAAAAATTTGAACTTTGCTGTGAACAGAAAGAAAATCTCTCATGTAAAACAGGAAATAAACTTTGAATGATTAACCCAGGGAACAATCAGCTGGGCTCTGCACAGAAAAGCCTGTGGGAGTCGGCTGGTTCAGCCCAGAACTTCCCCAAACGCCCACAAATATCCTTTACTAAAAAGTTTTCCTGCACATCTCAAGCAACCATCAGCACAGAGAGAAAGAATGCTGCTAGATCTCAGGAAATAATGGAGATACCTGCCATTATTTCAGAAACCCTAGCAACCCTCAAACCCTAGCAGGTGAACAAGATACCTGTGCTCACAATACTCTAAAAACAAGCTATGATTAATGGCTGAAAACTGAAATATGCAGAAAATTAAAGATCTCACAGCAATTCCAGAGAGTAACACCAACACGATTTGGACCCCAAAGTCTTTTTATTAACCAGAAAATTAAATTACAAGAGAGTTTTTTCAGTACAGACTCACAGATCAGATAAACCTGTAAAATGACCCCCTAAGACCCTATATAAAGGAAATGATCCCAACGGCTAGTTTTGGGTGATCCATGTTGAAGTGATCTCGACCGTCGATGAGGGTTAAGACATCTCTTAATCTCATCCGTCGATTTTATTAAAAAAAGATATTTTGCATGCCTTCACAAAAATATTATTATTTTATTGTTTAGGGTTTTTGCTTTATTTTATGAACTTTTTGTTATTTTTATTTATTTCATTTTTTTTAAATTTTTTAATTTTTTAATTTTTTTAATTTTTATTTATTTTAGTATTTCATTTATTTTCTTAAATGGATCATTTGAACTAAGCCGTTGGAAACATCACCTAGGACCTAGGACTTAGGACTCATGAGGGGATTTACAACATTTTTCAACCCTCAAGACACAATTCATCATGATTTTTACAATTTACATCTCAAAGGGATGAACCCACTTAATACAGACCCTCATAAAACACCCAGTTTTGCGACACAACTATAATCTAGCAGATTAACACACTAAGATTCTCCTAAAGTTCTAATGACAAAATCCATCCCGGCTTTGGGGTCAGGTTTGAAGGAAAACTCTGCCGATCGTAGATCGGTGAGACGAAAAACCTCCCGAGACGTAGATTATCATTAGAAAGTTAGGTCCACCTAGGCAATTTTACATACCTGACTCTGATCTGCTTAGATTATTTACAATTCATACATGCAGACTGGGTTTACAAAAATGATCAAGTTGTTGATGACTGTAGGCTGGCACGGACATGTCGCTCAGGTGCTATCCCTTTCTGCCAAAAGGAAGGTGGTGTACTGCATGGGCAGTTGACCAGTAGTGGTCAACAGACCCAATAGGAGAAATACAAGATAATAAGATAAATATATTGTAGTTTTCTCATTAAGTCATCAAAATTAAAATGTGTCACTGTTTACGTAGGTAGTGCAATGCCAATGGAAAATAGAAATAGCAAATACAAAACAACTACAACTACAAGTCTACAAGTATGCAAGCCTCAAGGCAATAGGTAGCTCATGACTCATGAGTCATCAATCCTTATAGTCATCATCAAAATCAACATCACTGTTATCATCATCATGGTCCCACTGCTCTCCTCTGATGCATCCTCCTCCTCTGTATCCAAAGTCATCTCTGTGTTTGTTGGTGTGGAGGATGACCCGTCTATAGTATCACCATCATCAAATCTAACAGGCTCTAGAACTTCCCTATTGCTTGAATCTCCTTGAAAATGCTCCCACACCCTTTGCTCCTTGCTCCCAAACACCCACATCAAACCCACAACAAACTAAACAAGTGAATGTGCAAATATAATGGGGAAATATGCTTTTCTAACACTGCGGGGGCTCTTGATTTCCGATTTCGAAGTGTCTTGATCGGGACACATTCCGGATTCGAAGTGCCCTGATTGGGACACGTTTTGGATTCGAAGTGTCCCAATCAAAGACGACGTGTCCCGATTTTCGGACACGAATCCGCCCGAATCGTGTTCTATTCGACAGATTCGAGACACGTAGGGCCTAGGGGACAAATCCAGTTTCATAGTACATATGCTATCCAAGGTGATCCAAGCTTAGTAATCCAAGTTGTTGTGATGACAATTCAAACCATCTATGTTCTAAAGTTTGAGTTACATCAGTGGAAGGAGACTAATCTGATCAAGTTCACTGTTGAAGATGCACAGTGATATGGCCAACAATCCAAGCTAATCATATGTGAAAGATTCAGATCCATGCTATGACCTTGATAATGATAGAAGAAATCGTGTCTATTGAAGAAGTTGGATCCTTGATTCTGAAGTTTGATGTCCTTTGTTGCATTCATAATAGAAGGATGATCTGCTTTACCAGGAGCTGAGCTAAATTGATCTAAAGCCGACTTTTATAAGTTCTAGATCCTAGATCATATCCCTGAAAGACCTTTGAAGAAATCAAACAAGGAAGGATGGTGAAAAATGCTCCTTGAAGTCAAGAAATTTCTTGTGACAAGAACTGATGTCTCTTAGAAGCTATGCCCCATATAAATATTCAAAGCTGAGGGAGGGCGACATTCATAAATTGCCAACCTATCTGGTATGTGTCATTTGTATTATCTTGTAGAAAGATCTGAAAAAAGTTTTTTTTTGTGATCTCTTGAAGCAAATAATAATAAAAGTATTGTAAAAGATTATGATGCCTATGTTGATTTTGGGTAGCATGGGATGTGTTCTAGGAATCAAAATATGCAAGAAGACTTAGACACATGCATTCTCCAATACCCATAAATCGTTTTGGGAAATTCAACCCGGAAACAATTTTATTAAAATAATTAATTATTTTTAATAGGACCCTAAGTCTAAATTTAAGAATTCAAAATAATTAATGATATTAATCTAAACTGTGGATGAAACTTCTAGAAGAAGATAGAGATCAAGTCAAATGATCCTAACCATTGATTAGAATCTAATCTGGGCTGTTGAATGATCAACGAGAGGATTATAAGAAGAGACTCGATGGGCACTTGGAGAACACTCTAGAGGCAGATACTCAGTTACCCGAGTAAGATTGATTTTCTCATTGGTCGAAGTTTGGCAAGAGGAAATCGAATCAAAGGGAGAGTTGCAGGTGAGAGGGAGAGAGCATCAACATATTCAGAGAGTGCAAGGCAGCAAGATGCAAAGTAGGAACATGATGACGTAGAAAGAGGCAACGCAGAGGCAGTTTGACGCAGAGCCTGCGTGAGCAGCTTGACACTGAGCCTGGGAGAGCAGTTTGACGTAGAGAGGATTAGAAGGATTGTGGGGAGGAAGAAGTGCTTCACCTGGGGTAGAACTTGGTCAAGAAGTGTCTGTAGAATTTCTCATTCCTATTTTGTTTGTTGTTATTTGTACAAGAGAATTTGCTGAAGAATAATATAAACCCTCATCTGCTGCACTGGTTTTCCCACATTGGGTTTTTTCGGGGACGATTGTCCAAAAATAACTGTGTCATTGTGGTTGTCTTTGTGCTAGTATATTTCCTTACATTTACTTTTTGCAATGTTTTAATTGTGAAGGCTGTAGTAGAATATATTTCGATATTTGCTGTAAGAATACTGTGGATAACTTCTTTCTGAGGTAATAAGTAGAAGAAATAATATTAATCACTGTAGTAGGATTTCTATTTAGAAATTTTTACATGGTATTAGAGGTATAGGGAAGTGGAAGAAAGAAGCCGGAGGACCCAGCGTTGAAAGGGCAAGGGAATTCGAAATTCCTGCAGGGGCAGAAATTCGAATCTCCCAGAGGATTGCGTAGTTCAAGCCAAGGAGATTGGATTTCGTGGGAAAACTCACTTTGAGTGAGTCGATAGAGAGGTAAGTCTTTCCAATCGAAATTTGTCAGTGGTAGAGGGAACAACGCAACAAAAGATTTAGAAAGGAGGGTTGCCTCATGTGGGACGCTATTTTTCCTGCAGCGATTGCTGGGACAAGTTAGCGTCAGAAATTGGCACAATATCGATAATTAAAGTGTCTCAGATTTATCTACCAGATGAGATGAAGAATTCACATGCCTAGCAAATTCAACGTCAATGGATGTTTGGTACATTGATAGCGGAGCTTCAACTCATATGACTGGAGTACGAGAACATTTCTCAAGCTGTCAAGAAGAACATATGGACTTCCAAATAACTATGGGAAATAGAATGAAATGTACTCCAGTACGGAGAGGCACCATGGTTTTTAGACAGAAGCAGGGACCAACATCTAAGCTACCAATGTTCTGCATGTGCCAGGATCATGAATGAACTTGATTTCATTGTCCCAGTTACAAGCCAAGGGATTTGATGTATACTTCATGGGAAAGAAGGTATATGTCAAGCATCCAAGTTGGAAGAAGGAAACGAAAATTGGAGTTCAAAGCAACAAGTTGTATAGGTTGCAGCTCGAATCACCAATGGCATGGATAGGCAACAACTGTAATGGTGAGGAGGAGTTAAATGAATTATGGCACAGACGAATGGGGCACTTACACCATGGAGCATTGAGGATGCTCAGAGAGAGTGTTACAGCAGTACCAGTCCTTATTAGTGAACTTGATGACTGTGTGCTAGGAAAGTATGCTAAGGTTGCTTTTTCTAGAAGTAACAATAGAGTAGAATGTGTATTAGGATTAATACACTCAGACATCTGCCGTCTTATGTCCACAAAGGCTCTTAGTGGTGGCGAATACTTCGTCACCTTCATCGATGATCACTCTAGAAAAACCTGGATCTATTTCTTAAAGACCAAGGATGAGGTCTTTGATCGTTTCCGAGAGTTTAAATCTCTTGTTGAAAATATGACACAGAAAAAGATAAAGGTATTGCGTTCGGATAATGGTGGAGAATATACAGACAAAGTCTTCACAGATTTCTGCGCAAAGGAGGGCATCAAAAGTGAGTGGACAACTCCATATAATCCGTACCAGAAAGGAGTAGCAGAACATAAAAACAAAACTATTGTTCGGGCAACCAAAGCTATGTTGTATGATCAGGATCTACCTAAATATCTATGGGCAAAAGCTTGCAACACAACAATATATATCCATAATAAAACTCCTCATAGAGCATTGGGGAAGAGAACACCCAAAGGAGTTTTCACAGGGAAGAAGTTGGAAGTCAGTTATCTCAGGATACTCAGAAGCGCAGTAAACTGGATCAGACTGTAGAAAAGGGGTATCTCGTAGGATACAATGAGACCTCAAAGGAATATAGAATCTACATTCCTAGCAGCAGGAAGATTGTAGTAAGACGAGATGCAAAGTTCATGGAAGACGAGTTGTCACATTCCAGATGAGAAGCGCAGTAAACTGGATCAAACTACAGAAAAGGGGTATCTTGTAGGATACAATGAGACCTCAAAGGAATATAGAATCTACATTCCTAGTAGCAAGAAGATTGTAGTAAGATGAGATGCAAAGTTCATGGAAGACAGAGCTTTCAGGAAAGCTCGTGAGATGCCTGTAGAAGATCAATCAGGGGATGTTCCATTAGTCCAAGAGCAGTAGGGGCAACAAGAAGTATAGGCAGGAGGACATACACCTGGATCGAGTACAGTGACCAGCACTAATATCTCCTCAGAAGGAGGAAATGCAAATGATTCTCAACAGACGGAACGACAAGATCAGGAGGAAGAGTTGGTTGAGCCTCCCACCACCAGTGGTAGGACCAACAGAGAAGTACAACAGACACTGAGGGTTGTAGAGGAGTTTGTTGGAGCTCCTTGAGCCGAGAAAAGGCAACGTAGACAACCAGATAGATACCAAGCATTGGTAGCTTAGGTTGAAGAACCCTCTAGCTTTCAAGAAGCTGTTCAACACCAAGTATGGGTGGATGCCATGGTGGAAGAATACAACTCAATCATGACGAATGATGTCTGGGAAGTAGTACCTAGACTAGAAGATAGATTAGTTGTAGGATCACGACAGATCTACAAGATCAAGTATGATGTAGATGACAATATAGAGAAGTACAAGGCAAGGTTTGTGGCAAAGGGGTATGCTCAGAAAGAAGGAATAGACTATGAAGAGACCTTCGCCCCAGTTGCTTGATATAACTCTATTATTTCTGCTATATCCCGAGCAACTCAAATGGGATGGGAGATTCACCAGATGGATGTCAAGACAACATTCTTGAACGAAGTGATAGAAGAGGAGGTGTATATAGAACAACTCGAAGGCTTCGAAACTCATGAGAAGAAAACTCATGTTTGCAGGTTAAAGAAAGCCCTGTTCGGGCTCAAGCAGGCGCCCAAAGCATGGTATGGTCAGATTGATAGTTACTTGCAACAATTGGGATTTGTCAAGAGTGATGCTAATCCCAATCTCTACTATTTGTTGGTAGAGAATGAGCCTCTTATTCTGGTATTGTATGTAGATGACCTGTTTCTAACTGGATTATCCAGGCTCATCCAAGATTGCAAGAAGAATCTTGAAGCCGAATTCGGCATGAAGGACTTGGGATTGATGCATTATTTTATGAGAGAAGCAACTGAAAACACCCAAGATTGGACAAGTATCCATTGAATACACCTCGGTGCTGAAAGCCTGACTGCTGCTAGTCCCACGCTGTCTTCTGAGGCCACTGCGCTGTTGAAGCTCTGCACTGTGCCTTCGTGCACTGCTGCCTCTTTGCTTTGCGTTGCTCAAGTTTTGGTGTTGCTAACTATTGCATCCGTTGAATCAACACTCCATAGCACCAACTGGAAACTCTTCCATCCCGCTACTACTAATCATGGGCTCCTTGCACAAGTTGATGATCCAAGAGGTGGGCTCCTTAAGGATCTTGCCCATCTGTAACTCTATTGAACTACAGTTCTATATTAGACCACTTCCCTCCTGGGGGTATCTTGACTGTCATGGCGAACTCCTCCTCCTGTTCAATCTTTGCGGCTGCAACCTTAGGATCGTGCTTCTCATCCTTGTCTGTTTTCTTCATAGGACACTGGGATGCATAATGGTCCATCTCGTCACCTCTGAAACATTTCACCTTGGAGACGTCCTTTTGACGTCTTTGTTGCCCTTGTTGTCCCTTCGATGCAAGGACTGCATTATCCTCCTCCTCTACTTTGGGCTTCAATCCACTGCTTCTGTCAAGTTTGACATTGACTACGTCTCTCCTAAGCTCTTCTGGTTTCAGAGCTGCCCACATCTCATCCCAATTTGGCAATGCTGCTCTACCCATGATACTTTGGACCAGTGTTGCACACATCGCGATCGGGATTTAATCGGCACCGGGAAAAAAGCGGAAAAAATCGTTAAAATCGGAAAAAAGCGGGAAAAAATCGTTTGGCACAAAAATATTCATTTTTTTTCAATTTTTTTAATATCTAAACCATCTACAACATAAAATAAATACATTGACACATAAATATGATAAAAAAACTAATATATAAGATGTTTAATATCATTTCTAGCGCTAAAATCACACATAACATTGAATCATGTCCTGAATAGTAAGTCCCAACTCAGCCTCAAAATATCAACAAAAAATATGATAATGTATCTCATCATGTCATAATGTCATATACAATAAAATGAAAGTCTAATCCTATTGATTTCCTCTGCCCCTCTTGCGAGAAAATGCCACAGCTTTCCCTTTCCCTCTAGATGTAGATGCTGGTGCCCGTGCAGGTGGAAATGGCAGTGGAGTCTGATGTGATCTAGACGTTGAAGAACTAGAAGTAGGAGCTATAGGAGGTAGACCACGTCCTCTACTGGTGGCAGGGGTAGCCCGGGCAGGTGGTGTCACCTGGAAACATTACAATCTCCCAATCCTGAAATCCTGAAAAACTGATAAGTCTGCTGGATTTTAAATGAAATCTAAAATTCTACTTTCTCCATATGAAATCCAATGAGGCTGGAACCACTCTCAAACATCCTGAGTCATTTCATGGTAATGTTAAAAATTTAAGTAAAAGGATGAAAATGAAGATTAAGGAGAATGTCACTTTTACTTTAAGAATTTAACATTACCATGAATAGCATATCCATACTAGGGCCTAGACTTGATCATTAAGCTACCCCACTCAAAAATTATTTGTTTCTTTCAAAAAACATTGCATGAAAAAACCCAAAAAAAGTTATAAAACTATGCTGTCCTGAGCCCCCACGATTTTTTCGTTAAAAATCGCGCTTTTTTCGAAAAAATCGCGATTTTTTGAAAAAAGCGCGATTTTTTCAGTAAAAATCGGCAAAAAAAAAGTAGGCGATTTTTTCGTATAAAAATCGCGATTTGATCGGCAAGATGAAAAAATCGCGATTTTCCGATAAAATCGCGATTTTAACAACACTGCTTTGGACAAAGAGTTGCCATTCATCCGAGACAGAATTTAGAGCCAATCTCACTAACTCCGAACCCTGAGGTGTGTGCCCTGCAGCCGACAACTCATCACGAGTCTCCTTTAGTTTCGTGAGGAATGGATCTAGACGTTCTCCCTTTTGCATCTGCACAGATCTCAACTTTTGTTCTAAGTACATCTTATGTTGCTCGGAAATCCCTGATACAATGTGGCCAAGGCATCCCACATCTCCTTAGCAGTTCCTTTGCTAGCAATGTGACATACCACATGATCCTTGACTCCATCTAGGATCATCCTCTTGGCCTTTGCCATCTCAGCTTTGTGCTTCTTCAGAGGATCTGCATCCACAAGGACAACTACCACACTATCAATATATGTCTTGAGGGCATGCTCATCTAGAAGGAAGGACATTCTAGCCTTCTAGATGACGTAGTTGGAAGCTTCGACCAACCTGTCCTCATCCCTCAAGCCACTGGTTGCCATATCCTTCGAAAAATGTCGAACAACTCCCTCTTTCTCCCTACTGCGTAGCTCCTAGGATGGCTTACACACTCCCTGATGGAGTTGGTAAGTCTGTTGCTCCTCTGCTGCTCAACAAATGAGAAATATTGATTTCCCTGGCAAGAAACCACTAAGGAAGTATTCCCTCACTATGTGATTTCCTTCCTTCTTCCTACAACTTTTCTGCCTAGCACTCAGCTTGCAGAAGATTGTGTCCCTCTAGCTCTACGTGGTTCCCTCTACCTTGGCTAATTCTTGATCTAACAGTCTTACCTCTTTGTCGGCTCACTCAGAGAATGACACCCACGAAAATATAGCCTCCTGGCTAGAATTGTGCAATCCCTCAGGGGATTCGAACTGTTGCTTGCTGCAGCAAGTTGGCCCCTGCTTCAATGCTAGATCTGCTCTTCCTGTTTCACATCAACAACTCTGATACCATGTGAAAATTCTTGGATCTAACAATCTCAGGAATCCTACTGCAACCAACCAAATCTACTTCACCTAGATTGTAAATTACATTACCAACTTATTTCAGATTTCTTCTTGAAACATTGAAGTAAATTAATGAAGCATTCTACACCAAATTAAATATGATTTTGAAACATAGAAACTGAGCAAGGAGATACAAGCACATAGGACATTGTTATTTTTGGACAAATGTCCCTGGAAAAACCCAATGCGGGAAAATCAGCGCAGCAACTCTGAGAGTTTTATTATTATGTAGGAGAAAATCTGAGTACAATTCTAGGATGCTCAATTGTCAATTCGATACAAAGAGAATACTGGACAAAAGAATGGTGAAATGATCTCACCCTGTCAATGGGAGAATCAATGACTGATCTTGCTGAACTGGAGGCTCTGTGTCACCCTCTGCGCAAAACTGCGTCACCCCTGTTTGGGTATTATGCTGCCCCTCTTCCGGATCCTCTGCCGGCTGAGAAAATCGATCTTCTGCCTGCTAGACTCACACCCCGACTTCCGACAATTGAAACTCAACTTCCCTTAGCAAGAAACTCGACTTCCCCTCAAGGACTGCGTTTCCTCTGCGTCAGCACTACGTGGGCTAGCGTCAACCTTCCCTTGGATGCCTTTCCTTCCTCCCTCTGCCTCGTTCTCTTCGTAAATTCCTTCTTCCGGATTCTCACTGCCCTTCTGCTGCGAGAAATCTCCTCAATCGATTTTTCCTCCTGAGAACTTCTCACTTTAGAAAATCGATTTTCTTGATCTCTCAGTGTGTCTTCCAAATGACCCTCAAGCCCCTTCTTATATCTTTCTGTTGGACAACCAACGGCCTAGATTAAATCTTAATCAAAGGCTCAGATTGTTTTGGCTTGATTCGTGCCTTTTTCTAGAAGTTTCACCCATGATTAGATTAATACCCATTAATATTTTAATTTTCCTAAGTTTAGACTTAGGAACCCCATTAAAAATATTAATTATTTTAATAAAATCACTTTTGGGTGGAATTTTCCAAAACGCTTTCTGGGTTCTTTGGAATACATGTGCCCAGGCCTCCCTGCAAAATTTGAGGCTTAGAGCACATCCGATGCTACCCCAAATCAACATGAAGTGTAGTTGCAACACTATTTTTAAAAACGGCCGGCTGGGAACCGACTCGGCCGAGTTGGTCCGAGCTAGACCTCCCAACACTGACCCGGCCTAGGAAACGGTTCGGCCGGCCGGGTTAATATCGAGCCGACCGAGTTGTCTGACAACCCGGCTGGCTCTGTATTAACTCGGTCGGGTTGCGTACAACGGCCCAACAACCAAAAAAAACTATGATTTTTTTTAAATGTTAAGTGTGGGGGACTCCAAAGCAATTTTTTTTTTTTTTTTGGTCTTTGGGGTCCATTCCTCTCTCCTAAACCCTATTTAACTCACCCAACCCCTCTCATTTCCTCACATTCATCTCATGCATTTGAGTGAGAATTTCAGTGAGAGTTTGTGAAGAGTTCTTGAGTTTGTTTTTGGAGCA
Organism: Pinus tabuliformis; assembly: GCA_031772625.1. Classification (NCBI taxonomy): domain Eukaryota; kingdom Viridiplantae; phylum Streptophyta; class Pinopsida; order Pinales; family Pinaceae; genus Pinus; species Pinus tabuliformis. The sequence goes on from CM062809.1 coordinate 860,533,893, forward strand.
GCAATGAGGAGTCTTGGGAACACATTGTAGCTGGAGTGAGGAGCTTCTTGGGCAGCCATTTGGAGAAGCATTGAGGAGTTGATTTCTTGGAGCAAGCTTGAGGAGGCTGTTTGTGCCTAGAGGTATTTTTTTTTCACTTGTAGAAATCTGTTTTTGCTTATTAAATTTTATGTGCAAATCTTGAGATCCTAAAGAGTGTTTTTTGTGAAAGAAATGAACATTGAATCATTTTTTTTTGTGTGTTCATTTTCAGATTTTTTGCTTTCATTTCCAAGTCAAAAAATGGCACCTAGAGTGAAAGATGCTGCTTGGGCATATGTTGAAATGGTTGATAGTAAAATGCATTGCAAATTTTGCCATAGGAAAATTAAGGAAGGTCCTGGGGGCATTACTAGGCTGAAACAACACTTGGCGGGGATTAGAGGCGAAATTACTCCATGTACCTTGCAAGAAATTGGGGAGATTAGGAAGGATTTGTTAGCCAACTTTGAGAAGTTTAAAGAAGATAAGGCTAGGCCAAAAGAGTTAGAGGCTGAAATTGGGAGGAAGACGAATATACAAAAAACGCTGGCTACCAACCCCCATTTTGATTTTGAGGGTTCTTCCTCTATCCCTTGTACTGATGCATCCAACCCCTTTTGATATGTTCCTCCCTCTTTTGAGTCTATTCAAGAAGAGGGAAAGGGTAGAATGAAAGAGGGTGATATGAATATCAAAAGTTATTTCACTCCCTCCTCTCCATCAGATGCACATGGTCCTCAAGCTAGTAGAAGTCAAATGCAACCGACTTTAGATGACCATTGGAAGAAAGAATTGAGGGAGACTGCTTATGATTACATAGCTAGATGGTGGTATGATGTTGATATCCCGTTCAATGCTTCCCATTCACCATATTATGAGCCTATGTTTGATGCCATACACGCTGCTAGAAAAGACTTCAAAGGCCCTACTATGCATGAGCTAAGGGGCGTTGTTTACAGAAAGAAATTTTATCCATTAATGACTATTTGAAAGATTTCAAGGACTCATGGGCAAGAAAAAGATGTACCATCATGTCAGATGGATGGACTAATCAAAGAAACCGTACCATCATAAACTTTCTTATCTTCTGCCCACAGGGAACCATGTTTCTAAAATCAGTTGATGCATCTAATAAGGTAAAAGATGGGCAATTGTTGTTTCAGCTATTGGATGAGGTTGTTGAGGAGGTGGGGGTGGCTAATGTTGTTCAAGTCATCATAGATAATGCCTCTAACTATGTTCTTTCTGGTAAACTGTTAGAGGAAAAACACAAGACCATCTTTTGGACCCCATGTGGTGCACATTGCATAGAACTCATGCTTGAGGATATTGGAAAATTAGATTGGGTCAAAAACACTGTAGATCATGCCAAAAGCATAACAAAATTTATCTACAATCATTCATGGATTTTGAGCCTCATGAGGAAACACACAGGGGGCAGGGATATTATTAGGCCTGCCATCACTAGATTTGCTACTCATTTTTTGACATTGCAATCTATGCTTTCACAACATAAAAACTTGCAAAAGATTTTTTCCAGTGAAGAATGGAATCTAAGCCAGTGGTCTCACAAACTAGAAGGCAAAGAATTGAAAAAGAAAGTTACTGAAGAAATATTTTGGAGAAAGGCAGCAAAGATTGTGAAGCTTGCTGAGCCACTGGTTAAGGTGTTGCGGTTGGTGGATGGGGAAAGATTGGCTATGGATCAAGCAAAGGAGCAAATAAAGAGGGCATACAAGGATAAGGTGGCTAAGTATGGGCCCATTTGGGCAATCATTGATGAAAGATGGAACAATCAACTCCATCGCCCTGTACATGCAGCTGGGTATTTTTTGAACCCACGGTATCATTATAAAGCTAAGGCGATAGGAGCTTTGAGGGGGGACGTTAGAGATGGACTGATTGAATACATTGATCGCATGATCCCATTGGAGTGTGATCAGCTGGAGATACACCGACAGGTCACAACCTTCACCAATGCCTCAGGTACCTTTAGGAATAACCTAGCAAAGATTGCAAGGGAAGCAGATGAGCCAGGTAAACAAAAATTTCAATTTTCAAATTCTTAATGCTTATTTTGTTAAATCATTTATAATTTGAAAGTTGGATATAATTTGTAATTTTGTTGAGCTAACTCATTACACTCCTATGTTTTTTGCAGCACAATGGTGGAAGGCTTTTGGTAGCCATTGTCCTGAATTGCAGAAGTTTGCAATTCGTATTTTGAGTCAAACTTCCAGTGCTATAGGGTGTGAGCGCAATTGGTTTGTCCTTGAGAGGATTCACACAAAGAAGAGAAATCGTTTGGATCAAAAATGGTTAAATGATCTAGTCTATGTCCAATACAACCTCCAGCTCAGGCGTAACCAATTTCTGAACAAAAGACCTGATTCAAAGCCCATTGTGTTGGAAGACATTGATCCAACATCAGGTTGGGTAGTGGAGTCATCTATTAGAGGTTGCTTTTGATGAGGATATGGATTATGAATTACAGACGATAGCATCACTCGAACATAATGTTTAGTTGAATGCAGATCCTGATCCACTTGTACCAGACTCAACCTCACAGCGAGCAAGTCCTCCAGTTGCAGGCGCTTCCTCTGCTCAACCATGATAGAAGCGCATATCTCGTCTATCTCAGCGTGCATCTTCTGCACAGCCTGCTAGTGCTACCACTTCTATAGTTGCAGTTGGAGATGATAATGAGGAGGAGCCATGGGGCCCCCTGTCTGACTCTGATGATGATGCAAAGATTGATCCACATGATCTTGGCTCCTCTAGCAGTAGCCAGTAGTACTGGTCATAGTTTACTTTTGTTGTAGAGGCCATTTCTAGCCTCCTTGGTTATGTGTTTTTGTTTTGATCTCTATATCATGATTCATGATCATGTATATATTGGACAGTGCACTGGGTGCCATTTTGATATAATGGATATGTTCATGAGCTTACTTTGATCATATGTTATCTTCTATCTATATTCTAATGTTGTGTGTTAGGAAACATGAATGAAAATCTTTAAAATTATGTTTTTTTATAAAATAAAAAATAAAAAATATTTAATGTATTTTTTACAACAAATGAGTCATTGAAATCAAGTCGATACCGAGTCGGAGTCGACCCTCGGTCGAGTTGGAGTTTTAAAACATTGAGCTGCAGGGCCAAAATTCTTAAGTGAAGCTGTAGAAAGTCAAAGTTTTGAAGTTGTTTTGAAAGAGACCTTGCTGGGGGTTGATTGGGTGCTTGGGAGGATTTTGGGCTTTGGTCTTTAGGTCTTGGAAGTGTCACTGTAAGAAGATTCTATAATAAGAGAAGCTTTCTTTCTAGGTTTTCCCCTTGGAGGGGTTTTGCCCTAGCTTGGAGCCTATATCTTGTGTATTTTGTTCTGTTGTGATCTTCATTGTTTTTGGTAATTGCTTGATGAATAAAGAATAATAAGTAATAAAAAGCCATCTAACATCACAAGTAATTATCAAAGGAAGGTCAACTATAATCTACAAAACCCTTGATTTTCCAACATGGTATCAGAGCTAGGTTGCAAGAAGGAGACTGAAGATCACATCCTAGTTGGCATTATGGCAAGGGTTATTAAGAAGGGTTTCATGCTTCTTGGGAATCTCACTATATCCATCAAAGGTTACATATTACAGATCATCTCCAAGCTAACAAAAGGAGTGGGGGATGGAAGTTTATTTTCCGCTTTTTCTGGGACTATGAAGGACGAGAATGTATGGGTTATTGACAGTGGTGCTTCCAGACATATGACAGTTGAATGCCGTCAACTCTAGGATTTGTGAAAAGGAACCTCCTCTCATTCGATCGAACTTGGAGACGAGGAGCTATCCAGTGAAAGGTATTCGATCTGCTTTGTTGGAGCTTGAGCTCGGTGGAAGTATTCTCCTCAATAATATTCTATATGTTCCAGGTTTGAAGAAAAACCTACTGTCTATTTCTTCTCTAGGGGATAAGGTTGGTAGGATTGCTTTTGTTGATGGGCAAGGTTTTGGTTTAGGGTAAGGACTCTAGTATTGATCATGCTAGGGTAGTTGGGATTTGTGAGGGAACATTACATAGACTTTTTCACAGCTCTATCCTAAGTCCTAGTTTTGTTATGAACTTAAAATTCATAACAATTAATTAAAATATTATTTAAATAAATACATTATTAATTATAATCAATTATTTAACAAATAATTAGCTAAATGAAGAGACATTAGTCTCCAAGGGACATGTTTGTCTGGTTAGGCATGGCCAGTCAACTCCTATTTAAGGAGCATCGTCTCAACCTTGTAATCGTCACTCAAATTTTATCAATTAATAATATATATTACATTCAGAGATCATCTGGTGTATGTTATCAGTCAAACAACAATTTAGAAATTTAATTCTAATAGTGGTATCAGAGCCAGACTCCTTTTGGTGACACCCACAACAACCTGTTGGCCGTTAGGCCCCACGAGCCTCCCATTTCCAGCCTATTCAGTCGTTTCGCTGCTGCAGACTGAACGAGGTTGTGTTTGCAGTTTCAAGGTTGAGCAGTGGAAGGAACGACCGACCGTGAGACATTTGGCGTCTGCGTGTTTTCTCCCGTGGCTCCGTGGCAAGCGTCTGCGTGTTCGAATACAGCTTGCCGTGACTGTGCCGCTGTTCGATCGTTCTGGTGTCTGTAGTCGTGGCTCGGTTTGTCAACAGACAGGCCAAGGTTAACATGCGGTAAGACCAGAGATCATGGTCAAGGTTAATGGACATGACCAAGCAAATCGTAACGTTGGTTCAACTTTTCGATCAATCGATTATTTAAAAAAACCTATATAATATATAGTTGTAGTTATATATATATATATATATATATATAACAACTATATTATATGATTGTGATTTAATTAACTAATATATTAAAAAAGTAACAATAATAATAATTATTTGTATAAATATATAAAAAAAAATTGGGTCTTCAAGAAAAAAGCGAAACAAAATGGCAAGCAACAACAATGATGATATGAAAAAAATTCAAAAGGACATCAACAACTTAAATAAACACTTAGACAATGTCGAGAAGTCAGTTAGTAAGCAGGACCAGATGGCCAATGATATCTCTTACTTAAAAAACTTGATGAGTCGACGTTTTGGAGAGACCGATCCACCTTTAGCTACATAGAGTCCCAAGACTCCGGAAGGTGAGACTTCTCTAGAGCATGAGTTCTTGAGGCATGAGAAGCAACAAATACCACAAATTCACTTCGAAGGAAGCCAATATTATACTAAATCTTTCGAAAGGAACCATCTTAAAATAAAAAATGAATTAGCTAAGTATGATGGTAAGAAATTTAAAGGCGTTGTCGTATGGGTAAACAAAATGGATGCAATTTTCTAGCAAACCCTCCGCTCGACAAACAAGAAAGAGTCATGACTACATCCAACTACTTAGAAGCAGAAGCGTACGATTGGTTTTTGTGGTGGTCGTCTAAATGCACAAGTTGCTCATTCAATTAGCAAAACTTTAAAAACACTCTGTTAAAAAGGTTCCATGACGAGGAGGAGGATGATGCCTACGAGAGATTTGTTCACCTGAAGCAAAAAGGATCAGTGGGTGAATACACTCGCAAATGGGAAGTTTTAGCAGTAAGGCAGAGAGGGTTCTCAGATGAGGAGCTGCTAAAAATGTATCGTTGTGGCCTTAAGGATTACATTCGCGAAGAACTAAAATTGCATAAACCCAAAATCATTGAGGAGGCCCGACACTCAGCCATAATTATCAAGGGGAAGGCAGGTAAACCCTCGTTAGAAAATACTAGCAGGTACGTTCCACCACCATTGCGAAATGAAGGAAAACAACAATCTAATGTCGAAAGGAAAAAGGATGGCAAATGTTGGAAGTGCGGAGACAAGTATTATGCAGGACACAAGTGCGCAACACAAAAATTGTACAACTGCGAAGCCGAACGAGAAGGAGAATCTTCAGAAGACAGCTCTGACGAAGAGTAGAATGAAGAAAATGCAAGCCCTAGTCCTAAATCAGAAGACGATATGCCACGAATTTCCTCAGTAGCCATCACAGGGATAGCTCAACCACAGACACTGAAGCTTAAAGGTCATATCAAGAAGCAAAGCATTATCGTTTTAGTAGATTCAGGAAGTACGCACAACTTTGTAGATGTCAATGTTGCAAAGACTGAACATCTTTGCTTACCTGGTAGCAAACTTAAAAGTTATGGTAGTAGATGGAAAACGTGTAGATGGAATGGGAAAGTGCCATAAGGTTAAGTTGCAATTAAGTGATTATGCAATGGAGTCCAGTTTTTATACAGTTCCCCTAGGAGGAGTAGATGTTGTTTTGGGCGTACAATGGTTAAGAACACTAGGCACATATTCAGCAAATCACATAAAGCAGTTCATTAAATTCAAATGGGATGGAAGGAAATATAAGTTGTTTGGGTTTCAGGCACCACCAACTCAAGTCATTTCCGCTCAACAGATGAAGAAACTTATTTGCAAGGGGGAACCAACATTTGCCGCACAATGTCAGCAGTTGGAGTTATTATCGACAGAAGGGACTCATCAAACATCATAAATTTCATCCTCGATTCAGAAATATGAAAGGTTTTCCAAGATCTACCAATGAAGTTACCCCCGGAAAGGCAAATTGAACACATTATCGAAGTCAAACCAGACTCAATGCTAGTTAATGTTAAGCCATATCATTATCCCCATCACCACAAGACAGAAATATAACGCTTAATACAAGACTTACTGAAGCATGGAATCATTACGAAGAGTAGAAGTCCATACACAGCACCCGTAGTATCGGTCAGAAAGAAGGACAAATCCTTCTGATTATGTATAGATTTCAGAGGCTTAAACAAAATCACTATTAAACATAGGTTTCCGATTCCGTTCATTGATGAAATGCTAGATGAATTACACGGTGCATAATATTTTTCCAAGTTAGATATAAGATCAGGCTACTACCAAATACGAGTAAGGTTAGAAGACGTCGAAAAGACAACTTTCAGGACTCATGAAGGGCATTACGAGTTCAAGGTCATGCCATTTGGATTAACAAATGCACCAGCCACGTTCCAAGCAACCATGAATGAGCCCTTTCACCATTATCTACGAAAGTTTGTATTAGTTTTCTTCGATGATATTCTAGTCTACAGTGAGACGTGGAAAGAACATTTCAAACATCTAGAAGAAGTGTTGTTTGTTTTGGAAAATAACCAGTTTTATGCCAAGCTATCAAAATGTATGTTTGCGCAGAAGGAAGTTGAATACATAGGACATATTATGTCGAGGGAAGGAGTCCAAGTGGATCCCAACAAAATCAATGCAATCAAAGAATGGCCCAAACCCAAGAATGTATCTAAGCTGAGGGGATTTTTAGGTTTAACAGTGTATTACATAAGATTTATAAAAAACTACGCACATCTGACAGCACCCTTGACCAATTTGTTAAAGAAAATGCTTTTCAGTGGAATGACCAAGCAGACAAGTGTTTTGAAAAATTGAAGGAAGTAACGTCAACCACACCAGTACTAGCAACTCCTGACTTTTCAAAACCATTCGTAGTAGAATGTGATGCTTCTAGTTTCGAAATTGGAGTTGTATTAATGCAGGACAACCACCCTATAGCATTTGAGAGCAGGAAGCTTAATAAACGAGAAGGCTTAAAATCAACATACCAAAAGGAGATGCTCTCCATCATACACGCTTTGACAAAATGGTGCCAGTATTTGCTCGGAAGTAAATTTTCAATCTGAACCGACCACAACAGTCTTCAGTTTTTACTTCAGCAAAAGACATTATCAACAGAACAACAAAAGTTGATGGAGAAATTGTCAGCCTTCGACTTAGAAATATTACACAAGAAAGGAAAGGAGAATGTCATTGCTGATGCACTCTCACATAAGGATGATGACCACACAACATGTGCCGCCATGATAGTTGTACCAGAATGGTTGGACGAAATACGAGCCAAATATGCCAAGGATGAGGATTGTGACTCCATGATTAAGGATATCAATCAGTATTCCAACTTCGAGTGGAAGAATGACATCTTATGGTACAAAGGTAGAATTTACCTAACTTCTGTGTCCAAATCTAAGGCGAAAATGCTAAAAGAGTCTCACCATTCGCCAGCAGCCGAACATGTCGGATTCTACAAGACTTACTACAACATCTGACAGTCATTCTATTGGAAGGGGATGAGCAAGGAGATTCAGAAATATGTTGCAGAATGTTATATCTGTCAAAGAAACAAGAGCAAAAATGTTCCAACTCCAGGATTGCTACACCCATTACACATTCCAAATCAGAAGTGGGAGGAGATTTCGGTGGATTTTATTGAAGGACTACTTGCATTTGATGGAAAGGATAAAATATTTGTAGTAGTTGACAGACTCACTAAATATGCCCACTTTATGGCTATTAAAAAGATCGACACAACTAAACAAATCGCTGATGTGTTTTGTAAAAATATTTACAAACTACATGGGTTTCCTAAGGTCATTGTAAGCGATAGAGATGTAAGGTTTAAGGGGAAATTTTGGAAGGAATTCTGCCATCAAGCAGGAATATCCCTCAACATGAGTTCGACCTATCATCCCCAAACAGATGGGCAAACCGAAATTGTTAATAAATGCTTGGAAACATATCTTTGTTGTTTCGTTACAGATAAACAAAACAGATGGACACAATGGCTACACCTGGCAGAATGGTGGTATAATACCACATTCCACACGTCAACTAAGATGACACCCTTACAAGTCTTATATGGTTACGAGTCACCCAGGTGGAAGGACTTTGCACTCCTTGATTCTAGGGTACCAACAGGTAAAGACCACCTAGGAGAAAGTCAAAGGATCATCAACTTAATAAAATAAAATCTAATCATGGCTCGTAATAGAATGAAACAACAAGCCAGCCAACACTGCTTTGAAAGAGAGTTCGAGGAGGGAGATTGGGTCTTTGTTAGACCCCAAACCTTATAAGCAACTTTCACTAAAACAACAAGGGAAGAATAAATTATCACCTAAATATTATGGACTGCATCAAATAATCGAAAAGATAAGTAGTGTTGCTTATGGGTTAAAGTTACCGGACAACTGTCGAATCCATAATGCCTTTCACGTATCAAGTCTCAAAAGAGTACTAGGGAAAAACCAAATAGCACAACCATAAATACCAGAGACCGATGAAGAAGGAAGAATAGTCCTTGAACCTAAAGGTATACTTGCTACCCGAGAAAAGGTTTTACGATCCAAGACAATAAAGGAATACCTCATTAAATGGAAGAGGTTACCAGAGGAAGTTTCATGTTGGGAATCAAAACGTTTCTTGCATCAACACCCAGGCCTACCTATGCTTTGAGGACAAAGCATCTTTAGGGGAAGGCAATGTTATGAGCTTAAAATTCATAACAATTAATTAAAATATTAAAATATTATTTAAATAAATACATTATTAATTATAATCAGCTAATTAATAGATAATTAGCTAAATGAAGAGACATTAGTCCCCAAGGGACATGTCTCTCTGATTAGGCATGGCCAATCAACTCCTATTTAAGGAGCACTGCCTCAGCCTTGTAATCATCATTCAAATTTTATCAATTAATAATATATATTACATTCAGAAATCATTTGGTGTAACCGTGTATGTGAGAATTTTGAACTATGACATAGAAGGTATGGACACTTTCATTATAGGATTTTTCCATCTCTAAATCAAATGGTCAATGGCATCCCCAAATTGAAGGAAGAACATGAAGGGACGTGTAAGGGTTGTGATCTAGGCAATAACGTAAAGAAGCCATTTGCAAAAAATGATACTATATCTAAGGAAGTTTTAGACCTCATACATTCTGATGTATGTGGCCCTATGGCAGTAAAATCTCTTTGTGGGCATCAATATTTTGCGACCTTCAATAATGATTTCTCTAGGGAAACTGGTTATATCTCCTCAAGAACAAAGATGAGGTATTTGATAAGTTTCAAGAATTTAACAATGAAGTGGAGAATCCGATAGAAAGAAAGATCAAGAGTTTGAGGTCTGACAATGGTGGAGAATATACCTCCAAAGAACTTATAGTGTTCTGCAAGGAAGTAAGGATTAAGAGGGAGCTAATTGTTCCTTATGATCCTGAACAGAATGGCGTCGCTGAAAGGAAGAATAGAACAATTGAAGAATTTGTTAGAGACATGCTTCATGATAAAGATCTCCCTCAAAACTTATGGGGAGAAGCATGCGTAACATTTGTCTACTTGCAGAACCGAAGTTCTCACAAGATCCTCAACAACATGACACCGAAAGAAGCATTTATAGGAAAGACGCCGAGTGTGGATCATCTTCGAATATTTGGATGCCCTCTTTATATGCGTATTCCAAAAGATAATAGGAAGATGTTGGATCCTACTAGTTTGAAGGCCATCTTTGTTGGATATAGTGCTTCATCAAAAGCTTACAAAATTTATATTAAGGAGGATCGTCGTATTGAAGTAAGTAAGGATGTCATCTTTGATGAAAATGTGGCTTACAAGAAATCAAAAGATGTTCCAGTTGATTCTGATGAAGAAGAGGTACCCATTTTTGAGGATATCTCTAGGGACAACAATGGTCAAGATTCTGCATCAAATCAAGAAGATGTTGAAGGACCTAGTGAGCCTATTCAACAAGTTGTTGTTCTTGAAATGCACAAGGGATGTTATGACTGACAAAATTTCAATGCCAAATGTCTTACATTTGTTTGATGGTAAAGCACATAAATCCTTTTTAGCAGTTTCGCAGCGCAACATGTTTAGGTGGTTTCGTAGCGCATAATTCATATTTTGTACTGGCTGCGCTACGAAATTGGGGATTTTCTTTTGAATCCATAGTCATTCTCACCCAGCTGTCATACTTATCAGAATCTGCTGTGTTTTAGATCGTTAGATGTTGTGGTACTGACACATGTTGCAGTTGTTGCTGAGAAGGAGACAAAGGGTTCTGTTTACTATCTGAATGCATTTAATGGAAAGTTGCTTGCTGGCATCAATCAAAAGAGCAATGCAATAACTGTATCAGGCTTGCGTGCCTCAGGATACAGTTATCTTGACACGAATAGCCCAGTGGGTTCGATTATCTGTTTTATTTCAATGTGGTATTCTGACCTGTTCATGAAACACAATTAGAAGAACAAATCAGTTGACACCTGCTAGGGGAGGGCGCTCATCCAGATGCTACATTTTTTGCAGTACCTCAGAATGAATCAGAGAAGATAAAGCAACCCAAATCACCCATTCTTCCAGTTCTCAAAAGGAAGGGGCCTGGCCGGTTGCAATATGCAGCTGCAGCTGCTCGACGGGGATCATATGATAGTGCTGGTGTTGGGGGTCATGCTTCAGGAGTGGTTACAACTGAGCAGATGAACAATTTGGTTACCAATTTAAACATGCTTGAACAGATTGGCAGCTCTGAAATGAATCGCATATTCACACGAAGCCAAAGGTTGAACAGTGAGGCAATCGTTGATTTTGTAAAGGCACTTTGTAAAGTTTCTATGGAGGAGCTACGGTCCCCAGCTGATCCTCGGGTTCTTAGCCTTACTAAAATTGTTGAGATTGCGCACTATAACATGAACCGCATTAGGCTAATGTGGTCTCACATTTGGAGTGTGCTTTCTGATTTCTTCGTTACAATTGGATGTTCTGAAAATTTATCCATCGCTATTTTTGCAATGGATTCCCTACGACAACTTGCTATGAAGTTCCTAGAACGTGAGGAGTTGGTGAAATCAGGTTGGAAAATCATCTTCATGGTGTTCACAACAGCAGCCTATGATGATTACAAGAATATTGTACTCTTAGCATTTGAAACAATTGAAAAAATAGTGCGGGACTATTTTCCTTACATAACTGAAACAGAGACGACAACATTCACAGATTGTGTGAACTGTTTGATTGCATTTACAAATAGCAGATTCAACAAGGATGTTAGTTTGAATGCAATTGCATTTCTTCGGTCTTGTGCTCTAAAACTTACAGAGGGTGAACTTGGCTCTTCTGCAAAGAACAAGGAAAAGGGGAAGCCACTTTCTCCATCAACATGACAAGGAGGAGGCCAGTGCAGTAGACCATGACAGTTTTCTGTCACATGGTTCATTAGATGAAAAGGAGAATTCATTGAAGGATACCTCCAGTGTAGATTTTCAGATTTCCTTTCCTGAAGATGGAGTTTCTTTGCCGTCAAGCCAAAAAACCAATTATTGTATCCCCACCATATTGTTTAAAAGCAAAAAGTACAGTGCCTGGAAAATCCAAGGAGAAACAGTTATTGTATGCTTTTGAAGGTACAAACTATACAGAAGTTAAAAATGGGTGTGGTGTGGATATTGGTGTTGTAGGTAATCATCAATCTGACATTGGACGAAGTGGCAAAGATGAAATACACAAGGCGAGCATTCAATCGAGTTTTGAGAATGTGCAAACAGGCGGGATTCTTGTTGAGCAAAATATGAATAGTCCACTGTTCTGTACAAGTGGAAATAATTCATATCAAATTTGCAGCATGAGTTACTCTCCTTTAACTCCAAAAACACTTTTTGGTAGAAGATCAGAGACACCTGCAAAACGAACAAACCACAGATGTGAAATGCAGGAAGGAATCATTTCATAGCTGCCAGCCCTGTTTTTGGTTGCAATCAAGAGGGAACTATATTAGCACATCCCCTTGCACCTGAAGAGAAGATGCCTATACAATTTGCACGTGAGGTACTAGCCAGATTCATACAGTTACATTTGGAACAGTGAATGGTGTTATTGGTGTCATTGCATCGTTTCCTCAGGAGAAATATCTGTTTCTTGAAAAGTTGCAAGCAAATCTTTTCAAAACAATCAAGGGAGTAAGGTGTTTAAGCCATGAGCAATGGCGATCATTTAGCTATGAAAGGAAGACTCTGTTTTTAAAAACTCAGCAGTTTCGTAGCGTGCTACGAAACCGCTGTAGGTGGTGTTTTCAACGCAGACAAACAGTTTGGTAATATGTGCGGGAATTTTCAAAAGGAAACACCTAAAGGATATGTAAGAGACCAAATGAAGCCATCACAACCATTCAGATCAAGACAGGTGTACCTTTAAAAGGTGGAATGCTTTAACTCAAGTTTAAAGTTTCTGTTATAAAGCCACATTATTACCGGTCATAGGGTATTGAATGAGTTGCAGACAAGGAATTTTGGCTTGCACACTTGGCCATCGATGAAGCCTCCAACACATCAGGAACATGTTCTATATTTTTGGGTTATTAAAAGGGCTAAAAGACATGCTGCTGTATATTCGAAGTTATGGAGGACTGGAACCGAAAAGCAAGGGATATCACCTAACATCACTGAGCAGTTAAAGCATTCAGCATCCAAGGCCAACATGGAGTATTAAATACTCATCTCAGCCATCATCTCAGCCATCTCAGCCAAACTGAAAGGAGACCAGGTGTCAAAGAACAAGGAGGAATCATTCTACGAAGAAGATAGAGTTAGAGTCATAGTCAAATTAGAACTCTTTAGAACTCTAGTTAGCACTTATTGTATTTAATAGTTTGTTGCAAAGCAGATAGGTGTCATAAAAAGTAGTTATTGAATTCCCCTCATGCTGGAGGAGGAATCTCGAATTAGGTAGAATAAGAATTCTATATATAGCTAAGACAGTGATGTAATGAGGGTTGGATATTTTATAAAAGAGAGGACTGTTTTGGCTTATGTAAAAACAGAGTTCAGTAATATAAATGACTGTTTTACTTCTCAGGATTCATAAGGGATTTTCTTGTTCAGAATGTGTGATGGTATATTTTCTTTAGTGTTCTTTTACAGTTGTACAAATGCATAATCACTCAGAATTCATTGATCATGCTCTGACTTCCTGTATGTCTTTGTAAACTGTGGTTTTATATAAGTGGTATTCTGAACATCCAAATGCTAAATGCCCTGACTTCTATGTAAGGCATCATCATTGTTTGCTGTAGTATGTTTGACTCCATAGGCCCAATGGAAACTTATGTAATGTTTGTCCAGCCTTCATTATTTGTCAATGTTATTCACAAGAGTTAGCCATCTTATTAATAGTCAAAATCAATAATCCTTTGAGAGAGCCCTCTCAGGCTAAGGAGGCTAAGCCTTAGTCAAAAGATTGGTGTGAAATAGTTACTTGAAGTCTTCCTGGGTTGCAGCCTTCCAGGGCTTGATTTTGAGATAACAAGGGACATGCTTAGTTGAGGACAACTCTACAAGAAGCAGGAGGACATACAACAAGAGGAACAATTAGAGAAAGTAAAATACCTAAGTGGTATTCTCGATATACAACATATATGACGAAGCTCATTGAAGCTGAACCTTCCTCCTATGAAGATGTAGCTAAACATCAAGAGTGGAGGAATGTGATGCAGGAAGAATACTAGTCAATTATGAAGAATGATGTCTGGGAAATTGTTCCTAGGCCAAGTGACAAATTGATAGTCACTTCAAAATGGATATATAAAATAAAGCATGTTGCAAATGGGAGCATTGATAAATACAAGGCAAGATTTGTGGCAAGGGGCTTCTCACATAAAAGAAGGTATTGATTACGAAGAAACTTTTGCTCCTACAACTAGATATACAACAATTAGATCTCTTATTTCTTTGGCTGCTACAATGGGATGGAACATCCATCAAATGGATGTTAAGACAACTTTTCTGAATGGGACTATTAATGAAGAGGTTTACATTGAGTAGCCTCAAGGATTTGAAATAAATCAGAGGGAGACTCATGTCTGTAGACTAAAGAAAGATCTATATGGCTTAAAGCAAGCACCTAGAGCTTGGTATGCAAGAATGGATGCATATCTATTGAGACTTGGTTTTTCCAAGAGTTCTGCAGATCCTAACCTCTACATCAGGGTGGTCCAGGATGAACCAGTCATCATACTATTGTATGTGGATGATCTACTTGTTACATGTGTAGAACATCAAATTCAAGAATGCAAGAAGAAGTTAGCAACCGAGTTTGATATGAAGGATCTGGGGATTATGCATTATTACTTGGGACTAGAAGTTTGGAAGAAGCTAGGTGAAATATATCTTGGTCAAGGAAAATATGTGATCAAGATTCTACAAAAATTTGGCATGATGGACAACAAGCCTATGACGACTCCTATGATTACCAATATGAAGAAGTTGAGTCCCGATTCTAGTCCGGTGGATCCTACTTGCTGCAGATAGCTGGTTGGGTCCTTGATGTATGTGGTAAATACTAGGCCTAACATTTGTTTTGCAGTAAATGTCCTTAGTTAGTTTCAGATGGAGCCAAAACATGATCAATGGATTGCAACCAAACATATCCTAAGATATTTGCGTAGAACTTTACATCACTGCCTTCGGTATAATGGTAATGAGATCCAACTCATCGAATATATAGATTCTAATTGGGGTGGCAGTAAGACAGATGGAAGAAGCACAATAGGTGGATGGTTTAGCTTAGGATCTTCCATGGTCTCAGGGATGGTTAGAAAGCAGGATACATTTGCTTTGAGTAGTGCTAAAGTTGAGTATGTTGCTGCAAGTGAACTCTGTCAAGAATCTATTTGGCTCAGGAAGTTATTATCAGATTTATTTGAAGGATTGCTTAACCCTACACACATACATTGTGACAATGAAAGCTACATAAGATTGACAAAAGATCTAGTGTTTCATGCTAGGACGAAGTATATAAATAATAAGTACCACTACATCAAAAACCTAGTACGAGATGGGGTCTGGAGCTACATTATTTACCTACAGATGAATAGGTAGCAAATATTCTGACTGAATCTTTTCCAATCTTGGTTTGGTAAACATCTCTTCCCTAATTGAGAGGGAGTGATGTTGGATTATTCTTCTATTTATGTGTCATGCACTAGACCAGGACTATTAGTCGTAAGTCTTAGTGAAAGCCATAAAGAAAGAATGGAGGATGGAGGATTAAATAAGCATCTAGGATTGGAACTTCTTATGGATTATAGAAACTAGGAAAGAAGTTGTAGACTGATACTCTTTAAGGATGAGGTAGGGCATCCAAGATAAGAGTAATCAAAGAGGACTGATATTCTTTGAGGATTCAGGATTGGAAATCCAAGATAAGAATAATCCTAAAAGGACATACCCGGTGAACATGTGGATGGGGTATGTGCCTTAGAGGTAGTGTGGTAGCTCACTTAAAGCCTCCTAGCATAATTCTCTCAAGTAAAGTTGAGCTTGCCTAGTTAAGGCCTTCAATGACAGTGCTGGTTATGATATAGATGCTTGACAAATGGCTTATCAATTCGACTCTTCTTATGAGAATGCTTCAAGATTGAGATTCCTTGTACTTCATGATGGGATTGTGAATACCTCCCTAGTTAAGAGGGAGTGTTGATAATAAGTAATAAAAGGCCAATTAACATCACAAGTAATTATCAAGTAAGGAAAGTCAAGAATAATCTACAAAACCCTTGATTTTCCAATAATTACCCCCTTAAGGATGGGGTAGTTCATCGCCCACCAAGGGTCGGGACGTGAATGGGTTCCTTTAATGATATGAAGGGCACTCATGAGCCCTAGGAACCAGGGCGATGGCCAGAATGATAAGGGGTATAAGTCATGTTTGGCTTGTGCCCATGTGCTATATTAAATGTCTCGACAATCTTTTGCATTTTATGAACTGTGGGGAACTGCCGGAACAGCAAGAGCATCTGTCTCCGAAGGAGAGCAACATGCAAGGGACAACTAACTAACATTGGGACAATTGTATGGTACTTAGCAGCAAGCTATGGACAACAAGCAAGCATGGTGCAGTCAACGCATAGGTCAGGATGGCAACATGGTGCAACAATGGCACATAATGCAGTACAGTCATGGTTAATGAAGCGTGATGAGATGCAGCATAGTGATGATGGGTGCAACATGGGCAGTGCGATGTGGTGCAACATGATGACGAAATGCAGCACAACGATAGGTGAAGCAGTCACCTTGGAGAATCAGTTGAAGCAATATGTCTTCAACTGATCTCATGCAGATATCATAAAGTCAAAATGTTGACTTCTATTGTAAATGTACTCTCTCTCTCTCTCTCTGCTGAACTTTGAAGAACATAAAGGAAGAATTGATCAAGGGTTTCCCCACATTGGGGTTTGTCCCTGGCTGGTGCCACATCTTGTGTCCTCTTGTCTTGGCTTGTCTTCTGCGATTTATATTTATGTTCTATCTGTAGTTTACTTTAATGCTGATGTGATTGCTAATCTGGAAAAGATACTGTGAAAATTAAATAAATTGCTCTAGCATAGAACATACCTAAATTTAACATGGTATCAGAGCTGAGGTGAAGACAATGCCCAAGCAATAGTGAAAGAGCAATCACCAAAGACAATTGGGACAGGACAAAAGGATCAATGGGATCATCATCCCTCTTGTCATTCAGTAAGGGTGAAGTTGAAGCAGAGAATATTATCAGAATGGCGAAGCGGAAGTTTCTGATGGCTTACCTAAAGATCACTTCATTGGCAAGTTCGGATCCAAGGGTGGAAGGAAAGGCGGATGCCTTGGTTGCGATAAGTTCGGCCATTATGTGAAGGAGTGTCTGAATAGCAGAGACACATCTCTTGATGAAGATAACAATCATTCCAGGGACATATTGAAAGGAATCACTGGTAATGCAGGTCATCAAGGAAATGGTTGGCTCTTCAAAGAAAGCAAGGAACACCGACACTTCATCGGATAGAAGGGTGCACTCTCTAATTTGATAGAGATGGAAACAATCGTGGGATTATACTTGGAGCCGATGCCACCTATCCCGAAAAGGGTGTAGGGAATGTGACCCCTCAATTGAATGAGGGTAACTCGATTCATTTACAGAATCTCTTTTATGTACCTGATCGCAAGAAGAACCTGGTGTCCATCTCGAAAATGGAAGTCAAAGGTTTCAGGGTGGCACTCATCGATGGAAAGGTACGTGTTTGAAAATAGACTTTTCAAAGATGTTTTTGAGTTCAAGGTTGTATCAAGTTGTAGGAAGTCCATTGGGGACCATGTCCATTGACACAACACCGAAGGTCTGTGAGTCAGATGGTGACAGAGATGCCTGAATTCAAAAAGAGCATGAAAGTACATAGCTGAGATGTATCGAAGGAAAATCTGAGAGGAGGGACCATTCCCTTCATGTAGCAGGTTCACTGATATGAAACAACCTGAGGGGTTTGAGATTGATGATCAGGAATCTCACATATGCAGGTGGAAGAAAGCCCTCTATGGCTTGAAGAAAAATACCCCGAGCGTAGTATGAGAGGACTGATAGCTGTCAAATGAAGCTGAAGTGAAACAGATCCAAACCATTACTCGAAGGTTGTGGATGATAGACCTCTCATACCAAGCACCCTCTGAGGACAACCTATTTCAAATAGGTGCAGACCCTCTCACTTGCAGAAGTAAGAGGGAGTTGGATTCCATATGTGGAATGATAAACTGCAAGCCTGTGACTACCTCGAGGATCTCAACTTTCAGAAATTATATGGTAGTGATGTCGGACCAGATTTGGGAAATGCCTCTGAGTCTCATCAACTCATTCGCGTTGATGTTCTTGGTGAACTTCCGTCCAGACATATGTTTTGCAGTTAGCATGGTGAGCTCATATTTGGTTGAGCCTCACTGGATTGGTGCCAAGAATCTTCTGAGATATCTTCGGGGCGCTATCTCTCATGAATTGCGATACACTGCCGGAAATATGAAATTGCATTATTATTCGAATGCTGATTGGGCAGACAATGTGGAGGAACACTAGAGCACTTCTCAGTGCTGGTTCTCTTTGGATTCTGCTTCGATATCATGGATGAACAGGAAGCAGAAGTCGGTTGTTATAAGCACCGCCGAGTCCAGATACATAACTACGAGTATGATCTCGTATGAAGCTGCCTAGTTGTGGAAGCTCTTCAGTGAGCTGTTTGTACACATGATGAATACCACTGTGATTCTCTGTGACAACTAGAGGTGGGATTTGATTATTGAGGAATCCCGTATTCGATGATTGCTTCAGCAGATAGATACTACCTTATCTGGGATATGGTAATTTGATGAGCAAGGAGGCTCCATCACACTGAGATGATGTACAGGTCGCTACACTTTGTCAAAGCCCCGAGGGAAGATCAAGTTTGTGATTTTCCCAAACGACTTGGAGTCGTCGAGAGACCCTTGTAAAAGGGTCCTGCAAGTTGTATATATTGAGCTCTGGGAGCTCTGGGGGCTTGCAATTCTTACTGGAGCAACATATGACCACGGGGTGACTCACCCTCCCCTGGTGGTGCAAACTGGACAGGATGATTCGCTCTCCTGTGACCAAGATGATTCACTCTCTTATGTAGCAGGATGATTAGTTCTCTTGTGAGGTCTGGATGATGTGTTCTCCATGATGATTATGTAGTAGGATGATTAGTTCTCCTGTGAGGTCTGGATGATATGTTCTCCATGACGATTATGTAGCAGGATGATTAGTTCTCCTGTGAGGTTTGGATTATGTGTTCTCCATGATGACTATGTAGCAAGATGATTAGTTCTCCTGTGAGGTCTGGATGATGTGTTCTCCATGACGACTATGTAGCAGGATGATTAGTTCTCCTGTGAGGTCTGGATGATGTGTTCTCCATGAGGACTGTGTAGCACGATGATTAGTTCTCCTGTGAGGCTTGGATGATGTGTTCTCCATGGCCATTGTGGAACAAGATGATTCGCTGTCTTGTGGGACAAGATGATTCGCTCTCTTGTGGACAAGATGATTCGCTCTCCTGTGGAGAAGATGATTTGCTCTCTCTTGTGGGACAGGATTGATTAGTTCTCCTATCGAGGCATCCTACCCATGCAGCCTGGGACTCATGGGAAGTACCTCTCATCTGATGAATGAGCAGGGAAATGAGGATAGGGACCATAGTAGTACCAATGGACGCATCGCTGTAGCTACCGTACTCCCTATGCTAGGATGACCTTCATTGATCTGGGATCAATGATAGTGGTTTGGGATCAGTGGTAGGAGTTGTACCTACGATGACACTGACTTCGGGTTGGTTGAGGACTAGTCTGGGACCAGTGGTACATACTTTGAGACTGACTTAGAGTCAGTAGAGTACTGGTCTGGGACCTGTGGTAGGAGTTGTACCTACGATGACACTGACTTCGGGGCAGTTGAGGACTGGTTGGGACTAGTGGTACACACTCTGAGACTGACTTTGGGGCAGTGGAGAATGGTATGTCACATTTTCGATCATTTCTTCTTCTTCATGGTTCAGCAGAGCAGAGCAGAGCCAGCAGAGCTGAGCAGAGTTAGCAGAGCTAGCAGAGCCAACAGAGCAAGGCAGAGCCAACAGAGCTGGGCAACGCTGAGCAGAGCAGTGCAGGGCACTGATTGTAGAGATAGTACAGTTGGACACATGGATCAGCGGATGGAGTTCTCCCTAGTTGAGAGGGAGTGTTAAAATTGGCAACTAGGGCCAAACTCCATGTGGGTCATCTTATTTATGGCAGCTGATATTTTTATTGGATGCCTCTCATCAAGAGGTGTAGGATTGATCTAAAGATCATCCGATTCCGGTAAGTATTTATGAAGTTATGAATTTATTTATGTTATAAAATAAATTGTTAAGTCAGCGAGCAACTTGAGTAGGCTGAGAAGCCTAATAGACATATCTATTCATCATGTTCGTTTTAGTATAAATAGAAGAGGATTTGAAGTCATTTGTCACACACACACTCACTCTTGTGATCTCACTTCATCCTATTTTGGGTTTGGTGAAGATGAGAGCTAGAGGGAGTGCCCTAGGGTATACGTTGCCCTAGATTACATGCCCCAAATCTAAATGCAGTCATGGGAGAATAAGCTCTACGTTGCTCAGAAAGCCGAAAAAGCCAAAATTGTCGGAAAAGCCAGAATTGATGGAAAAGTCGGAATTGCCGGAACTAATGGAAAAGCCGGAAAAGCCAGAATTGTCGGAGAAGTCGAAAAAGCCGGAACTGACGGAAAAGACGGATGAACTGGAATTGCCGGAAAAGTTGGAAAAGCCAGAACTGCCGGAAATGCAGGAAAATCTAGAAAAGCCGGAACTGCAGGAAAAGCCGGAAATGTTGACTTCTATTGTAAATGTACTGTCTCTCTCTCTCTCTGCTGAACTTTGAAGAACATAAAGGAAGAATTGATCAAGGGTTTCCCCACATTGGGGTTTGTCCCTGGCTGGTGCCACATCTTGTGTCCTCTTGTCTTGGCTTGTCTTTTGCGATTTATATTTATGTTCTATTTGCAGTTTACTTTAATGTTGATGTGATTGCTAATCTAGAAAAGATACTGTGAAAATTAAATAACATGCAGATATCATAAAGTCAAAATGTTGACTTCTATTGTAAATGTACTGTCTCTCTCTCTCTGCTGAACTTTGAAGAACATAAAGGAAGAATTGATCAACGGTTTCCCCACATTGGGGTTTGTCCCTGGCTGGTGCCACATCTTGTGTCCTCTTGTCTTGGCTTGTCTTTTGCGATTTATATTTATGTTCTATTTGTAGTTTACTTTAATGCTGATGTGATTGCTAATCTAGAAAAGATACTGTGAAAATTAAATAAATTGCTCTAGCATAGAACATACCTAAATTTAACAAATGCCATGGTGGAGGAGTATGCCTTCATCATGAAGAATGATGTCTTGGAGGTGGTGCCGAGACCAGAGGGAAAATATTTGGTGGGCTCTCCCCATGTCTACAAGATCAAGCATGGGGATGTGGGAGCATCGTGAAATATAAGGTAAGATTCATGGAAAAGAGGTTGTCATAGGTAGAGGGGATCGATTATGATGAGACCTTTGCCCCAGTGACCAGATATTTGTTTGTCAGAGTTGTTGCAACCATTACAACTCATATGGGGTGGAAGATCCACTAGATGGACATTAAAACAACATTCTTCAATGGGGTTGTTGAGTAGGAGATTTATATTGAGCAGCCGGAGGGATTTGAAACATGCAATAGAGAGACACACATATGCAGACTTAAGAGAGCCTTGTGTGTGCTAAAACAGGGCTCCAAGTGCACGATATGCTCAGATTGATAGTTATCTTCAGGGACTGGGCTTCACCAAGAGTGAAGCAAACCCCAACCTCTACTACATTTTTATTGTAGGTGACCTGGTGTTGTATGTGGACGATCTAATTTTGACAAGTGCAATTAAGCTTATCTAGGAGTGCAAGAGAGATCTTGCAGGTGAGTTTGAAATGAAGGATATGGTGTTGATGCACTATTTCCTTGGTCTAGATGTTTGGTAGGGTGATGGAGAGATCTTCTTGGGGTAGGGTAAGTACGCTCTAAAGATTCTGAGGAGATTTTAGATGCAGGATTGCAGGCCCTTGACCAAGCTTCTAGTCACAAACTGGAGGAAGATAGATACATCTAGATTAGAGCGAATAGACCCTTCACTTCATCGACATTAGATAGGGTTGCTAATGTATTTGGTAAACACGCAACCAAACATATGTTTTGTAGTTAACTCTTTGAGCCAATTTATGCTTGAGCCTTCCAAAGCACATTGGGTTGCTGCCAAGCACGTATTAAGATATCTCAGGGGGACAGTATGTTGAGAAACGATGTGCTAGATAGTTTATTGCTTAATTCCTCTTTCTTGATAATTACTTGTGAATGCTAGCTATCTTGTTATTAAAATTATGTTCTCATCATCAAGCAATTATTCAAAACTTCAAAGCATAAAGATCACAAAGAGACAAAGAACACCAGAAAAACGGCTCCAAGCCAAAGCAAAACCCCGCAAAGGGGAAAACCCAACAATCCTTCTTATAGAATCAAATCAAAATGAGATATCCAAGACCCAAGACAAGACCAAGACTAACACAAAGATCGAAGTCAACCAAGATGCTTGAGATCCTACACATTTAGGGTGGCCAATGTGGCAACAAGATCGGTACCAAGTTTGGGGATGTTGTTTGTGATGAGCACAGGATCGATTCCATTGGGAGATATCAAGGCATTTCTGATCTACAGCTAGAAAGGGTTAATGTTTACTGCAATGAGGCGAGTTGTGGGAGATTTGTGCCCTGTGCTATGCTCATGGATCTAGAGCCTGTTACCTCAGACAACGTGAGGATCAGCCTTATGGCCAGGGCTTCAGGCCTGTTAACTTCATTTTTGGCTAGTTTGGGATTGGAAACAATTGGGCCAAGAGCCATTATACAACGAGGCCTGAGCTCATCGATTTCATACTAGATGTTGTAAGGAGGGAGGTTGAAAACTGTGATTTCCTTCAAGGGTTTAAATTGTGTCGCTCTATGAGAATAGGTGCTAGATCTGGGTTGGGAACCCTTTTGATCTCCAGGATAAAAATGGAGTACCCTAATAGAATGATGCTCATTTTTTTTTTGTTTTCCCTTCACCCAAGGTGTTTGATGTAGTGGTGGAGAATGCCATGTTTTGTGTGCATCAATTAGTGGAGAATTCAGATGAGTGTATGGTGCAGGACAATGAGGCCATTTATGACATCTATTTCAAAAATCCAAGCTTACAATTCATAGCTTTGGTGATTTGAAACATCTGATATCTGCAACAATGAGTGAAGTCACTTGTTGCCTGAGGTTCCCTGGTTAGCTGAACTGAAATCTAAGGATTCTGGCAGTGAATTTGATCCCCTTCCCCTGCCTTGCGTTAACATCATGCACACTATATATTTTATCTATATGGTCATCAATGTTTTCAGTAGGGGCATCAAAGTTTTCATTTAAGTTTGATAGAAAAATGTGTTTCATTGGTTCTGAATCATCTTGTCAGCAACAATTCAGATAGTTGGTGGAAAGTCAGTATGATTACTACCAACATGTGTTGAATGCTATTATGCTAAGTTACCAGGATTCGGATCCGGATACGGATCCGGATGCGGATCCGGATACGGATCCGTCAGATTTTTTAAAAGCCAGGATCCGGATACGGCGGGGAAACGGCAGGTATATATAGTATATAAATATTTTCCATGGTAGGTAAAAGGCTACAATATTTATGGTCACTAGTCTAACCTCTATTGGTACAATCTGAAGACCTCAACATGTCGCTACATCATTATGTGTAGACAAAATTGACCACCTCTAAAAATAATTTGTAAGTTGTGTGTGGTTTGTAACAAGGGTGACTTGCAAACTTGCAAGATGCCTCTAGACCTTGAGCCATTAATATGTTTACTTACTTTCGGAGAAGATAAACCGTAGCTAGTCAAAAAAATTACAACTTGTAAAAATACAAAATTTTAAATGTATAACTTGTATAATATTTAATATATATTTTAAATATATGATACAATAAATTAATATATTTAATTTTATAAATATATAAATTTTAATATTTCTATTTATCCTGCAACACAAATTATAATATAAGTAATAGAACATAATTTTAAATTATAATTTTTAAAAGACAAGTTTATAATAATTATAAATTATAAATTTTGAACGGTATAAATATAAATGTAAAAAGTAACTTTAAAATATCATAAAGTTTAATTAATATATAAATATAAAAAGTAACTTTAACAAATTATAATATAAGTAATAGAACATAATTTTAGATTATAATTTTTAAAAGACAAGTTTATAATAATTATAAATTATAAATTTTGAACGGTATAAATATAAATGTAAAAAGTAACTTTAAAATATCATAAAGTTTAATTAATATCTAAATATAAAAAGTAACGTTAAAATATAATAATTAATATATAAATATAAAAAGTAACTTTAAAATATAACAAAGTTTAATTAATATCTAAATATAAAAAGTAACGTTAAAATATAATAAAGCTTAATTAATATATATAATGCGGGTCATGCGAGATGCCGAAAACAAATGGGAGAGTTCACGAGCCATGAAACAACACAGTGGACCTGTAAAAAACCAAAAATCACCGGGATGCGTGTTACAACGAAGGAAACATTTTTAAACCGGTTCCTAGGCGTATCCAAGCGAATCCGGATCCGGATCCGGATCAGATCCGGGGATCCGCGAATCCAGCCCCCAAGGTTGACGGATCCGGTAACATAGCTATTATGTGATAATTTATATTTGTCGAAGCATTTCATTCTCGGGTCTGTGCTTCTTTAGCCATCTTTGTTGAGAAGCTTTTGCTTCACCTTGAGGGAAGGGATTTGTATCACATGCTTCACGTTGAACCAAGAATTTTGAGAGGTAACTGATTTTGAGGCATAGGGTACATTCATTCCTTAAGATCAATTCACATTCAAAATGGGAAGAACAATAACTTGCAAATAGTTTTTTTTGTAAGTTTATTAGCGAAATTGCATTGTAAATGGGTGCATTTTCAGTGGAAGCCAACACCCTCATCGATTTTGCCACCTGGAGGATCATAGCTTTTGATCTTCATCCATGTGAGCATTGTGGAAATATTTTCACCCTCTCACCTTGTATCAATAGTAAATACCAATGATTGACAACTAGGCATCTAGTTTTGAATCTCTAACAATCATGCATGTACAAGCAAGCTTGAGCCATAGCCAGAGCCAGATCCTCAAGTCTGAACTAGAGTCAGAGCTGTAGCCAGAGACAGACTCATTCCATGAGCACAATTTGGTCTGTGCCCTGCCTTAAACCATGACCGGTAGAAGACTTCGGCTTCCACTACCCATTTAGTTTGTGGTCTTCCTTAAACCACTAGATTGAGTGAATACATTCAGCCATTAGTAGCTGTCCTCATCTCTCTGCTTGGACTCACATACACCCCTTCGGATTAAAGGGGGAATGTTGGACACCTAATCCATTGGGGTTATGGTGTGGAGTGCAAACCATTATGGTGAGTCCAAGAGATCTTGGAAGTTGAATCCAACAGCCATAACATTGTATTTATACCTATATCATCTTTAATGAAATAGTAATTCACACATATTTTTTCATTCTGGTTTGCACAATCCAACACATAGTCCTCAAAATTTCCTTGTCATTGGTGAGGGAGAAGTTGAAGCGTTCTGGATCCAAACTTGATGAGAAACGAACATTCATCGAATGCTGCATGGAAGGTTCTACAAAGGGCCTTTGTACTCGATTGTGTAAGTTGTTCTAAATTAGAGGGTTTCCTCATGGCCATCACCTCCTTCATAGACATAATAGCAGTAGGTGACTCACCACCCAATGGATTGCATGGTGGACTTTGTTTTCAATACCCAAAGTAACCTGAAGCTCCTCCTTATTTGCATCCATTTCCTTTGTATCAGGACTTAAGCTTACCACAAGCTCCTCCTCCAGGGCAACAAAACTCCTTTTGAAGGAAGAGGAGGCCAGTTACACATGTTCTTGCTCAAACTAGAAACTCCAGGTTCCATCAATTTGGCATTCAGGAATCAAACATTGCTTTGATAAACCCGTCATTCGTAGAACAATTGACGGTGATGTATTTTGGAGGAAATCTTTCACGGGATTGATTTCTCCTGTGATATACATAGTTACTTCCTCTTGACACATGAGAAGGATGAACTTCTAGAATGAACTGTGAGTAAATTATTCCCAATGATAGGGTAAAATGTTTTTCCACCCCACTATATTGTTTTTCACTAAATCTTTGGGAACATTTTTTTCTTTGAACAATCTAAAACATTTTGACCTTTTATTAGTTTTTCCTTTAAATTAATATATGTTTTACTATTGTTAATTATTTAATGAAAGGACTGGGTTTTGCAGCAATGGAAACCTTGATGTTTAAGTGTTTAGAATCTAGATCATTGAGTGGGAAGCTTTTTCTTTTATTTTTTCAGCCTTTAGGTGAAGACACATCTGGGAGCTCTGTTTCATCACCAGGTATGTTTGTTCAAGGATTTGATTCCTTGAAGCTTTTGAGTCTGGAAGGAAATGGTATAGAGAGCTGGGAAGAAATTGCAAAACTTTCTCAGCTTACCAGGTACATTCAATAAAATTACTTATTCAGTAGTGAGCAAACTTGAAAACATTTTGAGTTACTGTCTAATATTCCTTGCTTTTTCAGATTGGAACAACTTCATCTGAGTAACAACATGCTGAAAAACATATTTTATCTTCAACATCAGAAATTAGATCATTGTTTATCAAATGAACCTGAGCCACGGAATGCTCAGCACAAACCATTTGAAAATTTGCGTTGTCTTCTTCTTGGTAAGTTGGAAATTTAATCTATTCTCAGGTTCCATTGTTTGATGCATGTTTTGTTCTATAATGAGACTTTTGGTTTGGTTGAAATGTCGTTGCATTTTCTGTTAGCGAGACTTGGTTTGATTGAAATGTTTTTGTCCTAACTAGTTCTCTGACAAATTCAAATGCTGCAGGTGGAAATAAAATTGAGGATTGGGCTTCTATAGATGCACTGAATCTATTCCCTAGTTTGAGGGTAAGCATTCCTTAAATTGTTTTCTGATGTTTGATATAGAACCCAGTTTTCTGCAACTCGATTCCTGACTATCAAGGATGCTTGAGAAGGTTCAAGAATCATACTTGCTTCTTTTTGCATCAAAGTGAATTTCCAATGTTGTCTAACTTGTCCGAGTCACTTGGAAATTGGAATCAACTGAGCTTGGCTCTGTTTGAACTGTGAAAAGGTGAATCCGTCGAGTCAGCATAAGATTGGACTGAGGAAGCATTTGACTTAGCTGAGTGATTGTCTAACACGGCTATTGAGTCAGAGATTGACTATGGCAGAATTGAGCCCATGCCTCCAAAATTATATATATATATAATGCTTCATCCAGGTCATAAAACGTCAAACGTACCTCATTTTATATGTGTAGCTTGCATTTTGAGAATTTGGATGGAGGTTAGCAGCAACACAAGCTAATCTAGAGGACACTCTTGAGGAATTAACCATTTCACTCTGTGATATGTGATATGCTTCTCAAAGTCTATCTCAACAAAGAGTGTGTCAAGGCCCATCACAAAACATTAGGCCTATTCCATGCCTTTCCACACAATTTTAATTTTATTAAGAATGAAAGACCCTTTTATCTTTGTCTACTTAGTTTGAATGATCTTGGGAAAAGTATTGTTGACTCTGAATGTCAAAGCCTTAGCCAAGATTTTTTAAGGGATGGTGAAAGGGTGATGAGTTGCTACTTGTAATCAACATAGCATTAGTTGCTTTTGGAAAAAACTTAATGATTGCTTTATGAAGATTGTTGTCCAATGATTGCTTCCTGACAACTTCTTTGTAATCCTGCAACAGGTCATGTTCATCAAAATACCAATTGGTCTTGTAAAAATCACATGGAAACCTATCAAGTCTAAGTACTCTTATCTTGGGCCATTTTCTAGAGAGTTATGGACAATAAATCACTTTCAATGTATGATAACGGATCCTTGTTTTCTTGCCAGCTAACTTGCAAGAAACCACACCAAGGTCTACATGGCCACACTATGATCCTTTCTGAATTCCTAAGATTGGAATGCCATCTTGTGGTGTGCCACACATTCTATCTAAATTGGCCTACTAGGTTATTCTTCCATTTATGATAAAAATCCATAATCTTTACGGTGTAACATGAGAGAGAACTACTAGAACAGTTGCAATTGTCACCTAAGCAACTTATCATCTTTAGTTTAGGCTAGCTCTCATTCGGATAAATGGGGGTATTATCCATAAGTAGGATTACTAATGCTATCAAATTAGGCAGAAGGTGACAATAGAGTAGCTTTAGCAAAATAATATTTCTTGTATTTTTGGGAAGTAAAAGAGTGATGGAAGGAAATAGAGACTAGTGCCAATCCAACAAGGGCAGTGGAGTCAAGTGGCTATCATAGAGGGCATATTTTATTACGGATTAACAATGGGAATAAGGTTAGAATCTTTGATAATTGCCACTGTTCTTGTTGGAATTTAATGCAGAAATTCTACATGGGCTCAAAGAGGGTGCTACGTCAATTAGCAGCCAAATTTTAAATTGGGATGAATAGGCTTGCTAGAATATCTAGGATATACAAAGGGAACTATTAATCATTAAAGACTATGATAAAGAAGGAATGAAGAAGCGTTACCACACTAAACACCTTCCAAGTAGTAGATTTTACTCCTTAATGGATCAAGTTGCTAGTCCTGCCTATGTAGAAGAATCTACACCATGTCAAGCTTTAATCTGTTAAAGAGTGCAGCTAGGGGCTAATTCCCCTCCCTAGAAGCCTGCTATGAATAAAATATATATATATATATAAATAATATAAATAACAACAATTATAAATAATGAATAATTAACTAATAATTAGTGTTGAAGAGTCATGTATCCAAAGACGTGACCATTCGTGAATGGGTACCTAACTAGGTATATAATTGGGACCCTTAGTTGTAATCAATGTAGAAATTTCTGTTTTCCCACCTCGGTTTTCAGTTTCTCCTTATTTCTCCCATGTAGTTAAATGCCCATTCCCATAACCATACATTTAACAGACTGAAAAAATAAATATTGCTGAAAACACAAATTCTGGAAATTTTTCAGAATGCTGGAAATTGCAGAATTAAAAATCAGCAATCAAAAACAGCCATTAAAACACTGATATTTTTGGTCAACTTGACCCTGGAAAAACCCCTACAACTCTTGGGGAAAACCAGTTTGAGAGCTCTTCTTTATTTTTGAAAATTGTCTTTTTACAGTGAGAATTATTCAGCAAAAAATCAGCAAGCAAATTTACAACTTATCTCCTTTCCCGTGCCTCACAGCAATCTGGAAATTACAGCAAACAGGACAGCAATAAATGTTGTACGGCCTCCGTTTTGTGTGCAGAAAAATCAGCAAACTGCTCCTCGATTTTTGTGCAAAAATCTGCCTTTCACTATGTGCTGAATCAGCTGTACAAATCTGCTCAACTGCTGCCTTGGAATGTATGCCAAGCTGCTGTCTCCTTCTCCTCCCTGCTCAGAAATCTCTCTTGCTCTCTTGCTCTCTTTCTCCCAATCTGCTCATGAAAGAATGAATGACCTTTTCCTCCTTTTCCTCCTTTAATATAACTCCAAGTGAATTTTGGGTGATCCAAGTGACTTTTGGGTGATCTCTAAATCCAATGGCTGAAATAGATTTAGATCAATGGCTGAGATTAAATGCTCATTTAAATCTCACTTTCTATTTTTTAATTCACCTCACTTTAATAAAGACCCACTTAGTCATTTATTTCCAAAGTCACTTTTCCTTTCTAATTTTTCATTAACTTTATAAAAGTTACTTTAAAATTAGACTTAGTAACTTTATCACTTAAAGTCACTTTTAAATTAGATTTAACTTTATAAAATTATAAAGTCACTTTAGGAGAAAAATTAAATTCTTTTGGACACTTTTCCCTAGGCCAAAGATCAAAGCCTAAGGGAACCACCTGTCCTCCGGTACCAAATTTCAACACTCCCTCTTACCGAGGAAGGTGTTCCTCACCACACCCATCTTGTCTCTAAAGTAGACATGCTTGCCCCGTGGTAAGGCTTTGGTAAGAATATCTGCAACCTGCTCATCAGTGGAAATATACTCAAGCTTCACAACTCCCTTCTGAACATAGTCTCTGATGAAATGATATCTGATCCCGATATGCTTTGACCTGTCATGAAACACTGGATTCTCCGTGAGTTTAATGCAACTCTGATTATCACAGTAAATCACTGAAGGTCTCAATGGCTCACCAAATAAGCCAAACAACATCTTGCGAAGCCAGATAGCCTCACAACTAGCTAGACTGGCTGCCATATACTCTGCTTCCGCTGAACTCAGTGCTACTGACTGCTGCTTCCGGCTGAACCATGACACTACTACTGAACCCAACCCAAAACAACACCCTGAAGTGCTCTTCCTATCAGAAGCACAACCTGCCCAATCAGAATCAGTGTATCCTGCCAATCTCACTCCATCTCTCTGCCTGTAGTCCAGACCATAATCCACTGTCCCCTGCAAGTACCGCAAAATGTGTTTTGCAGCCACCCAGTGAACCTTCCTAGGCTCACACATAAACTGACTCATCGTGTTGACTGCAAAACAGATGTCTGGTCTAGTGTTGACCAAATACATCAAGGAACCAATCAGCTGCCTGTACAATGTGGGATCCACCAACTCGGAATCCGAAGCATGAAGCTTCTTCCAGTTGGTGATCATCGGTGTCGACATGGGTCTACAATCCTCCATGTGGAATCTGCTAAGGATGTCCACAATATACTTCCCCTGCCCCAGGAAGAAATGCCCCTCCTCCTGCCACACCTCCAAACCCAAAAAGTAATGCATCAAGCCGATGTCCTTCATCTCAAACTCCGCCGCAAGATCTCTCTTGCAGTGCTCTATGAGTCTCTCTGCACCTGTAATGATCAAGTCATCCACATACAGCACCAGAATGAGGGGCTCCTCACCAATCACAATAAAGTAAAGGTTCGGATCTGCCTCACTCTTTGTGAAACCCATCCCCTGCAAGTATGCATCTATCCTGGAGTACCAAGCTCTGGGAGCTTGCTTCAGGCCATAAAGGGCCTTCTTCAATCTGCACACATGGGACTCCTTCCCATGCACCTCAAAGCCCTGTGGTTGCTCAATGTACACCTCCTCCTGTATGAAGCCATTGAGAAATGCGGTCTTCACATCCATCTGGTGGATCTTCCAACCCATCTCTGCTGCTATCGATATAATGGAGCGGATCGAAGTATATCGAGCCACGGGAGCGAAGGTCTCCTCATAATCAACTCCCTCTACCTGGGAGAACCCTCTAGCCACAAACCTCGCTTTGAATTTCTCAATGCTGCCATCTGCAGCATGCTTAACCTTGTAAAGCCATCTGGAAGTAACCACAGATTTGCCCTCAGGCCTCGGCACCACCTCCCAAACATCATTCTTCATGATAGAAGAATACTCCTCCTGCATGGCCTCTCTCCAGACCTACTGGCTAGCTGCCTCCTCATAGCTAGAAGGCTCAGAGTCAAGGATGCTGGTAACCATCGCCATATAGCTACAAAACCTCTCAGGTGGTCTACTCTCTCTGACCGGCCTCTTCGGCTCAGCAACAGATGTGGCATCTCTCAAGGTGTCCTGAAGCCACTTGGGCTTCCTCTTCCCTGAGCGCACTTCTCCCACCGGAGAATGAAACTCCTCCTCCTCATCATCATCAGTAGCCTGAACTCCTGACTGTTTGTCTGCTGTCCTCCTGCCTGCACCTGAACTTGTAGAAGCTGAGGTACCGTGTGAACTGTCCATCAGTGGACTCCCTAGTGAACTGCTCTGTGAACTGCTCTGCATGCTGCCCGGAGCACCACCCCTCTGGCTCGGCGAGCCACTGCTCACTGATGGACCTGACATCCTCATAGATGTACCTCCGGATCCTCCTGATCCCTGCCCACTGGATCCCTGCGACTGACTCAACTGCTGCTGAGGGTCTGGCTGATCCAGATACTCTAACTCCCGTGACCTCCTAAAGGCCCTGTCCTCCTCGAACTTCACATCTCGTCTGACAACAACTTTCCTCTGTGCAGGAATGTAAATCCGAAAGGCCTTTGAGGTCTCACTGTAGCCCACAAAGATACCCTTCTCTGCGGTGGGCTCTAGTTTGGTCCTCTCCTCCTTGGGTATATAGGAGTATGTAATGCATCCAAAGATATGAAGATGACCAAGATCAGGCTTCTTCCCACAGAAAGCCTCCTCAGGAGTCATGTGCCCCAAGGCACGATGCGGACTCCTGTTCTGCAAGTAAACAGTTGTGTTGCAGGCCTCTGCCCACAAGAACAATGGCAACCCCTGATCATGTATCATGGCTTTGGCAGCCCCTATGATGGATCTGTTCTTCCTCTCCGCAACCCCGTTCTGCTGGGGGTTGTAAGGAACAGTGAACTCCCTCCTAATGCCTGCCTCCGCACAATAGTCAACAAACTCTCCAAGGGTGTACTCTCCTCCATTGTCCGACCTCAGGGACTTGATCTTTCGACCTGTCTGAGTCTCCACAAGAGCTCTGAACTCCTGAAACCGCTTGAAGACCTCACTCTTGGTCTTCAAAAAATAAATCCAGGTCCTCCTGGAGTGATCATCAATGAATAACACATAGTACTCATATCCACTCAAGGAAACATGAGACATCCGACCGCTCACATCGGAATGAATCAAATCAAGTATCCCCGTCGCTCTGCTGGGAAAAGGGGATTTGGCAAACTTGCCCATCGCACAACCTCTGCAAGTATCAAAGTGATCAGTACTGAAATCTGGCACACCTGTGGTGATCTCCCGCAATGTCCTCAAGGCTCAATGATACATGTGTTCCATCCTGCGGTGCCAAATCTCACACAACTCAGAACTGCTAGCTCTGCTGTCGGTACTACAGCTCAATGCCAAAGGGGGCTGGAATGCAAACTTGTACACCTTTGCATGGCGTACACCTATCACTCTAGCTGAATCAGCTGGAGAGCCCCTGGGATACATCAACACCTGTCCTCCCCTGAACAGTACCTCATATCCTCTGTCCTCCAAAGCTGAGACGGATATGAGGTTCTTCCTCATCCCTGGCACATAAAGAACCTCTGACACCTTCAAGGGAGGTTTGGACTCCCTCTGAAATGTCACTGTCCCCACCCCGACTGCTCTAACAACTCTGTCATCACCGAGTACTACCTCAATATCAGTGCCACTCTCTGAAAGCTCTGAGAAGTACTCCCGGACTCCTGTCATGTGACGTGAAGCCCCACTGTCCACATACCAGATACCTGTAGATGCTTCGCTAATCGAGGGAAAAGCATGCTCCCTCTGAA
Organism: Pinus tabuliformis; assembly: GCA_031772625.1. Lineage (NCBI taxonomy): Eukaryota > Viridiplantae > Streptophyta > Pinopsida > Pinales > Pinaceae > Pinus > Pinus tabuliformis. Next base: position 860,567,653 of record CM062809.1, read on the forward strand.
CCTGTGTGGCAGGTGATCCTGCACTAGAGGACTCACATGTAGTGAACGCAAACTCCCGGTCAAAACGACCTGCAAAGTCCTCAATCTCAGCTGAAGCTTCCACATCCTGGTTCTTCCCCTTCTTCTTCTTCTTCTCCGGACACACAACTGCATAGTGTCCCATCTTCTGACAATTCCAACACTTCATTTTGGAATAGTCCTTCTGTGAGTTCCCCTGTTTACCTTTACCTTTGCTTTTGCCCCCACCACTGCTTGTGGAAGCCTGCTTCTTCCCTTTGCCTTTCTTGCCTCCTGCCACCAGTGCTACATCCTCATCCTGCTCAACTGGCTTGGCTGCCCCAAGCTGTCCTTTCCTGATCTCTGTCTGAATACAATCATCCCAAAACCTCTCCCATGTGGGAAGGGTCTCACGTGCACAAACCCCATCAGCAAAGTTCAACCATGAACGGGGGAGGCCATTCACTGCAATCCGCACCAACTCAGTGGGTGGAATGGTCTCTCCAATCGCTGCCAACTCATCTCTCACATTAGTAATCTTTGTGAGATATCCAGCTGCACTATCATTACCCATCTTAATGTTCTTCAGCTTCTCCTTCAGGACCATCTTCCGGTTCTCATTGGTACTCTGGTAGAGATTAAACAATGCTGTCCACATCTCATGGGCATTGCTCTTTCCTCTCACATGAGGAATGCAATGGTCTTTGATTCCGTCTAGAATCAACCTCTTACCCTTATTGTTCTTCTTTTTATACTCAGCCAACTGAGTAATATCAGTGGGCACAACAACAGGGTGTTGTGCTATATGCACCATGATATCCCAGACTTCTGCCTCCTCAAAGATACTCTGCATTCTCTCCTTCCAAACGCTGTAATTTATATGCCCATCCAACCTATCCTCCACCCTCAATCCCAATGACATCTTGCTGTCCTAAAAACTGAAAAATAGCACTGCTGTGGTAAAGATAAAACTGCTGTTTATGAAAAATCAGTTTGCTGGAATTTTCTGAGTGAAAAAATCAGCAGCTGTATTTTTTCCTTTTGCTATCCCAAACTGCCCTTCAGCACTCAAGCTCTGATACCATGTAGAAATTTCTGTTTTCCCACCCCGGTTTTCAGTTTCTCCTTATTTCTCCCATGTAGTTAAATGCCCATTCCCATAACCATACATTTAACAGACTGAAAAAATAAATATTGCTGAAAACACAAATTCTGGAAATTTTTCAGAATGCTGGAAATTGCAGAATTAAAAATCAGCAATAAAAAACAGCCATTAAAACACATTAAAACACTGATATTTTTGGTCAACTTGACCCTGGAAAAACCCCCTACAACTCTTGGGGAAAACCAGTTTGAGAGCTCTTCTTTATTTTTGAAAATTGTCTTTTTACAGTGAGAATTATTCAGCAAAAAATCAGCAAGCAAATTTACAACTTATCTCATTTCCCGTGCCTCACAGCAATCTGGAAATTACAGCAAACAGGACAGCAATAAATGTTGTACGCCCTCCGTTTTGTGTGCAGAAAAATCAGCAAACTGCTCCTCGATTTTTGTGCAAAAATCTGCCTTTCACTATGCGCTGAATCAGCTGTACAAATCTGCTCAACTGTTGCCTTGGAATGTATGCCAAGCTGCTGTCTCCTTCTCCTCCCTGCTCAGAAATCTCTCTTGCTCTCTTGCTCTCTTTCTCCCAATCTGCTCATGAAAGAATGAATGACCTTTTCCTCCTTTTCCTCCTTTAATATAACTCCAAGTGACTTTTGGGTGATCCAAGTGACTTTTGGGTGATCTCTAAATCCAATGGCTGAAATAGATTTAGATCAATGGCTGAGATTAAATGCTCATTTAAATCTCACTTTCTATTTTTTAATTCACCTCACTTTAATAAAGACCCACTTAGTCATTTATTTCCAAAGTCACTTTTCCTTTCTAATTTTTCATTAACTTTATAAAAGTTACTTTAAAATTAGACTTAGTAACTTTATCACTTAAAGTCACTTTTAAATTAGATTTAACTTTATAAAATTATAAAGTCACTTTAGGAGAAAAATTAAATTCTTTTGGACACTTTTCCCTAGGCCAAAGATCAAAGCCTAAGGGAACCACCTGTCCTCCGGTACCAAATTTCAACAATCAAATCATCTCATAATTTCTTGCACGTATTGTTGATGTTCTATCTACAATTACTATCAATGATGATAAAACATTGAAGCAATTGTTGCAAGTGTAGAACATACAATAAAAATTAACATGGTATTAGAGCTTTGGTGGAGAAAGGCCTCAACGAAGTGTTAAAGTTTTGGAGTTGTTACAGCCTTGACGTACAACATATTTAATTTTGTTACTCCTACCTAAAGAATGCAAAGAATTCCATAAATTATGTGGACAATAATTCCTAGTAAATATGTCTAATTACCGAAATATAAAGAATGCAAGGAATTCCATAAATTATGGTGGGCAATAATTCCTGGTAAATATGTGTAATTACCGAAATATAAAGAATGCAAAGAATTCCATAATTTATGGTAGGCAGTAATTCCTGATAAATATGTCTAATTACCGAAATATAAAGAATGCAAAGAATTCCATGAATTATGGTGGGCAATAACTACTGGTAAATATGTCTAATTACTGAAATATAAAGTATGTATCTGCTAATAGTAATTTTTATTTGAACTCTCTTGAAGACTATATTTGTCATTATGGAATAACGCATAATTGAAAGTCTATGATTCAAGCATATGTCTTTTGAAGTTAGGTTGCTCAAATAAAGATTGGTTAAGACCCTTCTTCATAAACCTTTAGTGGCATTGGCAATAAAGAGGTGACAAGATTGAAGAGCTTTCAACTTGATATATTGCTCAGTTCCTAGCTTGATAAAGGTTTCCATGCATAACATACTATAATGTCACACTAAGTTTAAATATCGATGACCTCTCGAATCATTGGAATGAGAGCTATGCATCATCACTACATTCTTGTTTGAAGTATTCTTAGATAATCTCTTATCATCATAAGAGAAGCTCTATCAGAAGTTTGAAGACTTGCATCATAATATTCTGATATACCAATGGTCTATGTCAAATACTTGAAAAATGAAGATACATTAGAGGATTGTGTCAATGATCGACAAATTGTACGTAGTTATAAAGAATTCCTTTAAGAACCCTTCAAGGGAAGTTGTTGATGTGTAGCATATCATCATGGTATATGGTATGGGCAACTTGTGTGAGTGTAAAAAGAAATGATTAGAAGTTGCAAAGTTTGTAATTCCATATACTATAGTGATATTTCTTGCATTGACAAGGTAAGTTCAAATCTTTTAGAGGATTATCATGACACTCAAGCTCGATCATCCATGTGGTACCCTTTTGGTAGTTCATAATCTTATAATAACACAGTTTGGAATCTAATAATGGCACATATCGGAACCTTATTAATCTCAGTTAGGAGTAAAGTTTAGATCACCATCATGGTACCGCTTTAACACAACTCGGAATACTGCTATGTTATACTATTGTGGTTATAATATGTCATAGTCTCTAAATAGTCCGAGGACTACTTCTTGTAATCCTTTCTATTGAAATCTCAAAAGTATAAGCATATTGTGTAACTAGTGTTGTTATCTGAACCTCTGTATGACTAGATTGTCTAATATGGAAAAGAAGAATGTGACTGTTGCAAGGATCGAGGATGTCTAGATTACTGCAGTATGTAGACTTTGTAGACTTCCTTACAGTAAAAAATTATGTTCATTAACATGCTCAGAAGTTACGGTATGGCTTGGATAGTTGACTGGATCACTATGCTACCTTTAGCTGATGAACTGAGATAGCGTATATAGTGTGATCCTACATTAACTGGTGTTGGAATATCTAAGTCTGACATGTTAGAAACCCTTCATGCACTTTACTGATTTATTCCTACCTACTTGTTTTGTTAATTATCAAGTTATTTACCATGTTAATACTAGAAATAAATACAAATGCATGCTCAACACATTACAGATCATCAACTAAAGGAAATAGAAACAAGCACACAAGTGACACCGTTGTTTTTGGACTAATGTCTTCAGAAAAACCCAATGCGGGAAAACCGGTGCAACTATCTCAGGGTTTGATATATTAAGCAGTTTCATAATACAATCTGGGTGACAAATCCGGCTCACCCAACATAGAAAAATCTCGGCAGTAACACCTCTCTACTAGGAAGCAGATATTCTGACTGAAACCTCGGAAAAGCACTCCGGCAGCTCCACAGCTCCAATCTACCCCACAAAACCCCAGCGTCAGCCTCTAGGGACTGCATTAGCCTCTCTTTGGCCCAACGTTAGCCCAACATCAATCTGGCTTGGCCTGCGTCAGCCTTTGGAGGCACTGGGTCAGTCCTTTGGCGCTCTGCATCACCCACGCTGGCCCTCTGAGGCGCTGCGCGATTCTTGGCTGCCTCTGCATGAGCCCTAGATGGCTCTGCATGAACCCTTGGCTGCTTTTGCGTCCCTCTCTCCGGCTACTGCATTGATCCTCACGGTGTTATCTCCGCCTCTCTGCTTCTGTATTCATTGCCCCTCACCGGCAACTTTGATCACTCTCTCAACTTTCTAGACAAACCCAGCCCCAGAAAGTCGAAATCTTGATCTCTTGGTGTGTTCTCTAAGTGACCCTCAAGCCTCCTCTTATACTTTTCTCGTTGACAAATCAACGGTTGAGATTAAGTCCCTAATCAACGGCTAAGATTAGATCTGGCTTAATCCATGACTTTTGGACCATTCTAACATAGTTTTATATTAATTCACATTAATATTTTAATTTCCCTAAGTTTAGACTTAGGGACTCCATTAAAAATATTAATTATTTTAATATCTCCCAGACTGTTTAGAACCTGCCCAAACCCTTTCTGGGTATTGGAGATCTCATGTGCCTTAGCCTCTTCACCAATTTTCGTGGCTATGCACATCTGATGCTATCCCAAATCAACACTCCCTCTTAGCGAGGACTGTGCTCTAGTAATACTCCTCACTGAGCATCACTCTGATCATCCGGCATCGGTCCCTGTGTTGGTACTAGGTCTGCTGCCCAACATCCTCTACACTACTGCATCCTGTACTGCTACCCATGGCCCTGCCACCGCCAATGTTGCATCTACACTGCAACCCCTCTCATTATGCTGCATTGTGCTGCCCATAGCACTACCACTGCTAGCTGTTGCACTGCAACCCCTCTCATCATGCTGCATCGTGCAGCCCATAGCACTACCACAACTAACTGCTGCACTGCAACCCAGTTAGTAAGAAGTAAGTAACTGATCTCCCAACTATGACATCTCCGTCAGGCTAGAAACACTCCTAATGCTGAAGCTCCCTCTGTCACTGACAAGTGCTCCCTCTCTGGCCTTTGCATTGCTCCCAGATAGAGTAAACCAATGCTTGTGACCTTAGCCACCTCCAACCCTAGAAGTCTATCTTAACCATGTCGTAAGGGAAACCAGAAAAAGGAACATGACAAATCCTCCCGCCCCAAGATTGCTTGCCTTGAGAATCAATACTTGGATACCATACAAACCACTCGGTGATATACCATACCTCTGTGCCACCCAACCAAGAACAGATCCCTTAATGCCTGGATCCCAAGCCCATCTTCGACTCAACCTGCTACCAGTAGATCCACTTGGATCTCAATGCTTGTGAAAATCCCTGAATCTAACACATCAGAAACCCCTACTACATTTTCTGGTTTACTATCTCCTACTTGTTCTTTGCATTAACGAGTTATTTAAATGCATAAATATCAAAGTAAACACAAATGCAACCTTTACAAATATACAGATCAAAAATTGAAATAAACCGAGACAACACAAGGGACACCGTTATTTTTGGAAAATCGTCCCCGGAAAACCCAATGCGAGAAAATAGGTGCAACATATAAAGGGTTTTATTATTAAGCAGATTCTGAATACAGCTAGGGTGCCAGAAATGGCTCACCCTTCAAAGAATTTACTTGGCGGTAGTGCCTCTCTCCGGAAACAAATATTCCGACAAATCAGCAGCCAGATGAACAATCCCACAGTGACTGCCACTGTTCCTTGTGTTGGACAGTGAAAGTTGCTCCATGCATTCCTTTGGAACTGCGTCACCCTCTTCAGAACTACATCACCCTCTCCTGGCTAATTTTCTCTTAGTCTACCCCACAGACTTCCTCAGCGCAACCTCTGAAGCTCTTTGCGTCAACTATGTCAGCCTCTACGACCTCTGTGTCAGCGTCTTTGGCCCTCTGTGTCCTCTGCGCTGGCCTCCTTAGCCTCTGCGTCAAACCTTGTTGCCTCTGCGTGAACCCTCCTAGCCTCTGTGTTGCCTCTTCCGACACTTTGTTACCTCTCTTGATATCTATTCTTCGGCCTCTTGCCGAACTGCTCCTCACTGCAGCTGATCACTTGTTCGATTTCCTCAGCAAACCTCGCCCTAAAAAATTGAACTGACTGATCTCTCTTGGTGTCTTGGTGTATCTCCAACTGACCCTCAAGCCTCCTCTTATACTTTTCCTGTTGATGAATCAACGACTGAGATTAAGTCCCTAATCAACAACTAAGATTATATCCGGCTTGTTCCTCGTTATTTAGAACTTTCTCACCCATATTATATTAATACACATTAATATTTTAATTTTCCTAAGTTTATACTTAGGAACCCCATTAAAAATATTAATTATTTTAATATCTCTCCATTTGGGTGGAATTTTCCCAAACGATTTATGGGTCTTGGAGATCTCATGTGCCTTAGCCTCTCCACGATTTTTCATAACTAGAGCACATCTGATGCTACCAAAAATCAACTCTCCCTATTAGCGAGGAATGTGCTCTAGTAATGCTTCACCATAGAAACATCACACTGATCCTCTGCATCGGTACCTATGTTGACGCTTGGCCTGCTGCCTCACATCCCCTGCATTGTTGCTTCCTGTACTGCTATCCATGATACTACCATTGCTACTGCCACATCTGTACTGCAGCTCCCTCTCAACATGCTGCATCATGCTGCCCATAGCACTGCCACTGTTAACTATGGCACTGCAACTCAATTACCGATAAGTAACTAACTTTACCCAAGCACTGATAGCCCAGTCAATCTGGAAGCCTCGTGATGTTGAAGCTACCTCAGCTGCTATCTTGTGCTCCCTCTGCTACCACTATGCTTTTGCAAACACCTCTATGCCTCTCGCACTGCTGCGCCGCCACAGACTTCTGCACTCTAGCCCTGCCTTGTCGCTCCGCCACACCTTGCTCCACCCAACATCTTTCATCATGCTACTGTCGTTAAGGGATCCTGTAACCACATGTGATCCAAGAGTTTGGGCACCTCAAGGACCCTGCCCCAGCATGTAGTCCTTCTGACTACAACTCGATGTCACCCCACCTCTTCTCTAGAGGTGCATGAGCGCTCATGGCACAATCATCATCTAGCTCGACATCCTTCTCCGCCTTTGCTGGAGCTGTCTTTGAGTTAGAAGCTTCTTCCTTATGTTTCTTCCCGGGGCACCGAGATGCATAATGTCCCAGCTCCCCACAGTTGAAGCACTTGATCTTGGAGATGTCCTTCTTCTTCGTCTTCCCTTACTGTCCCACAGATGCTAGAGCCGCATCTCCTCCTCTTTCTTGACTTCAACTCCCTTACCACTACTCCTCGCCTTGGTCAACCTCCTGATCTCTCCCTATCAAAGAGTTGCCCACATCTCTTCCCAATTGGGGAGAGTTGCTCTGCCCAAGATGCTTTGGACAAATGTCTCCCACTCTTCGGAGACTACATTCAGAGCAGTCCTTACAATAAACTATGGATCCATTGTAGACCCCACGGAAGTAAGCCAGACGCGAATTCCTTGCAACCTGAGGAGGAAGTGATCTATCTCCTCCCCTTTCTACATCTGATATGACCTCAGCTGATTCTCCAATAACATCTTCCGTTGCACGGAAGAGCCTTGGTATAAGGTGGTCAACATCTGACACATCTCATTTGATGTGTTCTTCTCAGCAATATGTGGTACGACATGATCCTTGACCCCATATAGTATCATGCATTTCGCCTTTGCCATGGCCTCCTCATACTTCTCATTTGCATTCGAGTCAGCTGGGACAGCTATAGTTTTCAAGGCATAGTCCTTGATGCGATGTTTATCCAGGATTGCCAAGATCCTGGCCTTCCAGATGACAAAATTGGAAGCCCCGTCCAATCTGTCCTAATCCCTCAATCCGTTCATTGCCATTTCTACTCTTCTTCTAGACTACCTTTAAGTCTTGACCTCCCTCTTAGAAATATGCCAACTGTTACTCCTCTCCAATCCCCCTTTGTTGTTGAAACTCGAATCTGGATTTCTTGGCTAGAAATCCGTCGAGGTAGTGCTTCCCTCTACCTTGGTTCCGTCTCCTTAGACACTGTTCTGCACAAACAAAAACAACGTCCCACTAGCTCCTCAAATCAAATTCTGCACAGCTCCCTTAGCACGACAACTAAAGAATTTGAGCCCTTCTGGCTCTGCGCAATCACAGTGATTGCTGGATCAACTCCTCTTGGCCTCAGTGTCAATCCTTCCTAGCTGAGAATGATGATCGGGCACTACGTAGGCCTGATTTGCCCCCTCTTCTACCTCTGCGCTGGCTCTTCTCCTGGCTCAAAATGCTGACGCAGGCTCTGCATGAGCCTCTACGTCACCCTCTTAGCACTGTGTCACTCCTCTTGCCTCTTTAGCTCTGAAACATCACTTTCTCTTGGGACAGTTGCTTCTCTACTGCAAATCTTTAGATTTCTTCTGCTGGTGTCTTCAATCCTCCTTGATCTGCAATCGCTCTAACACCATGTGAAAATTCCAGAATCTAACACGTCAGAAACCCCTACTGCATTTTCTGGTTAATTATCTCCTACTTGTTCTTTGCATTAACAAGCTATTTAAATGCATAAATATCAAAGTAAACACAAATGCAACCTTCACAAATATACAAATCAACAACTGAAATAAACTGAGACAACACAAGGGACACCGTTATTTTTGGACAATCGTCCCCGGAAAAACCCAATGCGGGAAAACTGGTGCAACATATAGAGGGTTTTATTATTAAGCAAATTCTGAATACAACTAGGGTGCCAGAAATGGCTCACCTTTAGAGAATTTCCTTGGCAGTAGTGCCTCTCTCTGGAGACAGATATTTCGGCAAATCAACAGCCGGATGAACAATCCCACAGCAACTGTGGTCTTTCCTTGTGCTGGACAGCGAAAGCTACTCCATGCACTCCTTTGGAACTGCGCCACCCTCTCCCAGCTAATCTGCTCTCAGTCTGCCCCACAGACTTCCTCAGCGGAGCCTCTGAAGCTCTCTGCGTCAACTGCATCAACCTCTACGGCCTCTGCAACAACTTCTTTGGCCCTCTGCGTCCTCTGCGCTGGCCTCCTTGGCCTTTGCGTCAACCCTTGCTGCCTTTGTGTCAGCGCTCCTGGGCTCTGCGCTGCCTCTTCCGACACTCTACTGCCTCTCTAATATGTATTCTTCGACCTCCTACCGAACTGCCCCTCACTGCAACTGATCACTTGTTCGATTTCCTCAGTAAACCTCACCCCAAAAAATCAAACTGACTGATCTCTCTTGGTGTCTTGGTGGATTTCCAACTGAACCTCAAGCCTCCTCTTATACTTTTCCTGTTGATGAATCAACGATCGAGATTAAGTCCCTAATCAACGACTAAGATTAGATCTGGCTTGATCCTCATTATTTAGAACTTTCTCACCCATATTATATTAATACACATTGATATTTTAATTTTCCTAAGTTTATAGTTAGGAACCCCATTAAAAATATTAATTATTTTAATATCTCTCCATCCACTGGAATTTCCCCAAACGATTTCTAGGCCTTGGAGATCTCATGTGCCTTAGCCTCTCCACCAATTTTCATGGCTAGAGCACATCTGATGCTACCAAAAATCAACAATGCCACCATGGCCAATCATTGCCCATGTCCCATGGCTCCGACTGTGCTCTGTCTCTGACGATAAATGCTACTCCACTAGTAGAAAACCAACTCATCACGTCTCTCCAATCCAACCCTTGGCATAGACCAAGGTCAACCCCACTATGCTGATGCTGGGAAGGAAGGTTGATGGATGGCAAACCTATGCCCTACTGCCAACTGGGGCATGTAGTGTCCCCTATCTCTAAAGACCCCTATTGTACCATGCTCCTGACTAAGAATTACTCTCCAACAATAGGATACCAACTCATGATCTCCTGCCAATCCAAGGCATGGTCACCGGTGTAGGGAACAAGTCTACTGTGTTGATGTTGGTCCACGCTCAACTTATGCTGCTTTGCCTGGTCACTCAACACAATCTGTCCTAGAAGACACTCCCCTCTCTCTATAATGGGTGCAAGTGGCCAAACTGTGTGGCACGCTCGATGTATGTACTCCTGAAGAGGGTTGCTCCCTGAAAGTACTGTAGCTCTGCCCACTGCCTGTGCATCTATCTGCACCTCATCAATGGGTGGCCCCAAGGATGGCTGCTCATCCTCCTTCATCATGGGTTCTACATGAGCCTCCAACTGGCTCTCCAAGAATGGCTCCTCATGCACATTGTGCACATCAACCTTCTCAACTGACCCATGCTCTTCAATGTGCTCTCCATGTTGAATCACCAACCGCTCATCTAGCAAGTTTTCCCTATGGACAATTTGTTGCTCATCATACTCTTCCATCTCACATGGAAGCATATCTGGGTTGTTGTCATCAACTTCCCATGACTGTTCATGCTCCTCAAAGGTATCCTCATGAAAACCCATGGACCCAACTATAGAAGAAGAATCCTCATCCTGAAGGTTAGAAGGAATCTCCTCCTAATTTACCCATGTCATCTCCTTAATGTCATTGAAGCATGAGTTGTCAGGTCCCCAAGATTCCTTTCAGATGAAGCAAAGACCTTTCCTCCTCAACTCATTCCTGCTACATGGTTGGTCATCACAAATCCACTGCAACTCCTCTTGGGTCAATCATCTCCTGAATAGCTCAATGTTTTGCTCAACTAAGCTTTCGACTAGTTCATAAGCAACAGATGAAACCAATTGTTCCTCCCTCCAAATAGCCAACAACCTAGACCGCAACTTCTTGCAAATGGCATCATGGCCTCCCATAGATGAGGACAAAATTGACTGTATGTGTGTTATGACTATGTCAGGATGATGTTTCCTAATGCTGAAGAAGTATTGGAACATCTGTAGGATCAAATCGTCACACTCCAACTCAAACATGAGGTCATATGATCTAACCAAGGCCATGACTTATAGGACCTTTGGCCTCTTCCCCAAGGTAGGGCCTTCACTGTTATCCAAATCCTGAAAGGTCTCGACTATCATCTTAAGGATTCTCCTCATAATGTCATCGTTGTAAGGGGGTACAGTGCGGTCAACATCATGATACTACTAAGACAAGAGGCAACTGGAAGTTTTACTCCTATACAAGGGTGCTCCAAATACTTGAGTTGCACTAAAGCAAGCATGGCTGGTTTTAGAGCCCAAATCAAACTCTTCCCATCTGTTTGATGCACCTTGGAGAGGAGTGAAGAAAGTTCTTCTAGTTTGAGAAGGGTTTTCATTGAAAACCTCATGAATCTCATATTTGTGCCAAGTTTAAAGATTTTATGTTCCATCTCATGTTCTTCATGTGGTTGTTCTTGCTGTAACATAGTGAGTATCTCCTTGGAAAGGGTTATGTTGATGGTTGTTGCTAGTTTATTAAGGGAGTTGATGAAGTTCTCTTCCATGTTTTACTCCAATAAAGACAAGTGTATCAAACAACTTATACATGACTCTTAACAACACAAAAAAGGTAGACAATAGTGATCAGCTGAAACAATATTGACAAACCCCAAAAATATACACTATTGAGATCATACCCAAGCAGGACTCAACTCATGACATATTACATGATAATGCATGGATGCTTTTGGTTGCATATACCTCTTTAGAGACATGAACACCTTTGACTTAGACTCAGTTGTTCCCACCATATTATGGATAGTAGCAATGCTCATACTTTGACACATACAACTCTTCATACAACACTAGATATAAAGATCTATGCTCAAATACAAATTATGCTAGTAGCATACACTAGACAGGCTTTCAACATTAAAGCAATACATTTACTCTCTGAATTTGCAAATCCAGACTCAAGATAATACAAGGCAATTGAACTAATGAACTAGTACCTTTGGCAGATCTGATGAATTTAGATGTGAAAATCTGTCCTTTCAAGTTGAGATCTCAGGTTACTACGACTCTACCCTCTACTGATAATGAGAAGCTCGTTCCTTATCACAGTATCGGAGGTGGGTGTAGTAGTTCACTCATCCTTCAAGAAGCCAACTTGACCACTAAATATCAATTGTTTTGGCTTTCAAGGTGTGTTTGGTCCTCAGTAAGGGAATGCCTACGACCCTCTCCCTCTAGTTGTAACTTGCGCCCTTCCAACTACCCGTACAACATTATACCTACAATCAGTTTCAATGCACAGGTATATACTCCCCAAATTGCTCACTATCCATTAATTCTATGCGCCATTGCGGATATATCAAACTGCATCCATCGCACAACAATTTCACGCATGCTCACAACACCTCTGTCCATAGAAGTCAAGACAACATTGTTGATGCACGGGTACTAATCACATAGTGTTCGTTCAAAATCACTCTAACACCTATGCCAAATGCGCACACCTCCAAAGGGTTACTAACACCTCATCCTACACTGATTGACGTTCTGTTGTGGCGTAATATCTCAATTGCTGGAATACTATCAAATGATACATGCGGGTCGTAACTGTATTACAAGGATTGGCTCATAATTGATGCAACTACTGTGGAAATTTTGACTGCGGCTACTATGTAGCTCAGCCTCACGAATCACAATCCATTCGCTCAGTTGGATAGTTGGATTCAGCTCAAGGTGATATCGGCCTTACGCAAGCAATTAATTTTTGGATGTTGTGGCTATTGATCGTTGGCTCAAGTCTGATCTGGCATCGCCACCATGCGGATTCTTTGTTCCCAACAATTGCGATCTTTCTGTTGTGGGATTTGTCATGCCAATGAATACGTGATAGTATTTAATCTCAATCCCTAATGATGTGTGACACAAAAGGGCGAGGGTGCATAATGACTGGCTCAGGTGGTGGAGATGATGGAACATCGAGCTATCTGGTAGTTGCAAGGGGTTGTTGGCTGTCGACTAAATACAGTGTAGGAGAATAATTTCTCTTATAGGTGTCATCCACATGTGGCGGGTAACACATATCATCAAAATCATTGCCTATCTCGGGATCTTTGTCATTAATATCACCCTCTAAACATTAACATAAGATAGAAAAAATGTAGCATGTCAAGTCAAGATTTTGTTTGAGTGATGGTTACATTTTTCTTAGGGTCATGATAGAGGAGTTTGACTACCAATGTCACTAACATCAAGGTACATAGAGGGCTTTGTGCTCTTGATTAAATGAGTTGCATACCCTAGTACATGACAAAATCCAATGGAAACATTGCAATCCCTCCAATCCTGAAATCCTGAAAAGTTGATAAGTCTACTGTATTTTGAGTGAGATCTATAATTATACTCACTCCATATGAAATCCAATGAGGTTGGAACCATTTTCAAACATCTTGAGTCATTTCATGGTAATTTTAAAAATTCCAGTATAAGGATGAAATTTCATCATCCTTTTACTTTAAAAATTTAGCATTACCATGAATTGCATATCAATACTAGCCATAGGCTTGAATAGTAGGTTGCCCCACTCAAAAACTCTTATTTCTCTGATTTTTTTTCGCATTTGGAACATCTTTGCGAATAAAGCTAGGGAGCGATTTTTTCTTTTTTTGCGGGAGCACACTCCCGGGTCGCTCTCGATGCGCTCCTGCTTGGAGCACAGGAATGCACTTTGGGAGCGGATTCGAGTGGAGGAGGGGGGCCGGTGGGGGGGCACTCCCCCACAACCCTGTTCTAGCTCAATAGCTGGTATTAATTAGTTGACTTTAATAAACACGCTTTCCCTAAGTTAGACTTGGGAAAATGATTAAAATAACTTACTCAATTAATTGAGTTTAATCAAGCAAGTTTCCTAAGTGAGACTTGGGATGACTTCTGCATGCTTGACACCTAGCCTATTCAGAAGCACCTGTCTGCTGCTAAACTTCAACATTACCCTTGGAAAATAAAGTTGCTTTTCCCACTTGTGCTGCTGTTTTATCCCCTAATTTGATCTCTTTTCTATCCTCTAATTCGCGGCCTGTCTTTTCTCTAATTTGCTGACTGTGTTTTCCAGTGACTTTACTTGTTTAACACATGTAATAAAGGAAAAAATTACCCTTTATATGTGTTCAAACTAGGGTGTTTTCTATGTCAGAATTAACAAAACAGTCTGATATTTAATGTGAGAGAAATAGTAAAAGCAGTCTTACTTTCAATGTGGACAGAATTAGCAAAAGCAATCTTGTTTTAAGGCTTGTCCAACATGCAAAACATATGATGAGGTAATTGCTTAGGCGTTAAATCTTGATAGATTTTAGTAAGACTTCCGACTATAGCGACCATAATTTTTAGTCTTGACCATTATAATTTATAACAAGGTGAGTTAGCCTCTTGGTAGATCAAAGTGACTACCACATGTCACTCTAGGAGACTATGTATCCCTTTGATATCACTCTTCAAGCGTTAGTATTAGAATATATTAGAATATTCCTATTTAGCATTTAATGCTCATTCCTTTTAGCTGTTGCTATTTATATTCTTTTAGCAGTTTCTTTGATGAAACTGAGTGTTTCTATATTCTACATAGAAACCTGATGTTTCTATTATTGTAAATATCTCTGTATTATGATTGAGCTGTTTGCTCATTCGAAATTAATTCATTCAACATTCTCTTATGGTATCAGAGCAAGGTTAAGAGATTTCTTGAACAGTAATTCTCTCTGCATCGTAATCTCTTGAGTCCTTTCTAAGGTCGAGCCCTCTGTAAGCCAGGCAGCCTTCACTGAGTCTTAGCCTCGGCTTTGCTCGCTGTGATAAAAGCTTACAGTCGTCCATCTCGATACAGAAATGGATTCTTCCCTTGCATGATCATTTTATTAAGGAAATAACTTTGTGGCGGTGACTGTGTTCGTGGGAGCGGAATTTTTTTTGGGCTGGCCAGTTTGCTTGGAATCGTGAATCCGGCTATCTTCTTCTTCGCCTGGCGGCTACTCGACCACAACGTGGAATTCCTCAGCAATCGTGATCCAGGTGTTTTCTCTCAAAACTCATTTGTTTTTTTTTGAAAGTCGGACTCGTGGTTTGAAAATTCGATCTGCGGGCAAATTCGTGGTTTTATTTTCAAACGCTGTCAAACCCGTGGATATCTGTGGATACGCGTGTAATTTTGAAACCCGTGGATATACATTTTGAAGCCCGAGGATATACGTTTGAAACTCGTGGATACATATTTGAAACCCGTGGTTCATATATACAGTTGAAACCCGTGGATATATATTTCAGACCCGTGGATACATATTTGAAACCCGTGGTTCATTATATTTCAAGCGTTATATTTCTGATATATTTCAAACCCGTGTATTTTTCAAACGCTGATATATTTCAGTCATACGCGTGTGTTATCAAACCCGTGTATATATATATAAAGCGTATACACCTGTGGATCTATACCTCTGAGACGTATATACCTGAGACGTATACAGCTGAGACGTGACGTGAAGCTTTGATAGCTCACGTGGGCCAATTTGTTTAGATCTTCGATTTATCAGCGTTCCCAATCCGTGGTGCTTGCCGGCAGTGTGTTACTAATCAGCAGAAACGTGAAGCTGAGACAGCACACGTGGGTCCATTTTTCAATCTTCGTATTTGCTGTATTTGTGGTTCTGGTTGCCGGCAGTGTGTTACCCATCAGCGGAATTTTTTCTCTTGTGATCCTGACAGCCTCCTTTACAAACTCAGACCTGTGACATCTGTTTATTGCATCAGTATACTCTTGTGGTAGACTTGCATTCTCCTGTGGGAAACTGTATTCTCAGAAATATATTTTGTGCTAGCAGTATTACCATTGTTTTAGACTGGAGAAATATTTTTGCTGGGTAAAATTTTTTTTAGCAGGACAAAGTCTGTTCTTTAATTTACACCAGGATAAACAGTCAGCTACATTGTTCTTGTGTGTCATACTTCTGTATTTTCTTTGGGAAAATGGCCACACTTACCAATCTGATGTTAGAAGGAAATCAACGCTTTAATGGCAGCAACTATAACATTTGGAAACAAAGAATGTTGACCATTTTTGAGTACAGGCGTCTTGATCAACTCATTTTGGGCAAAGAGCTTCGTCCCGGTACAGCCGGGACCGATCAAGATAAATTTGATGATCGAAATCGAGAGGCTGTTATGCTTCTCAAGCTCTCTGTCGCTGATGATCAGTTACCACAGATTCCTTCTGGCAAGACAGCTGCTGAAATCTGGCAACAGTTGAAAGAATTGCATGAGACATCTGATAAAAGCAGAGCTTTTTTTCTCAAAAATCAGTTGTTCTCCATCATGATGGACGAACATATGTCTTTACAGGAACATCTCAACAAAATTAAAGACATTCGAGATCAGCTCGAAGCCATTGGTCGGACCATGGAGGAGGAAGATATGGTAGTCATTACTTTGAAAAGTCTACCGAAATCTTATGAACACTTCATTGAAACGCTCAACATTACCACCACAAATGTTGATCTGAAGTTTCCAGATTTATGTACCAAACTTCTGCAGCAGGATCGGTGGAAACAGCAGTTTGGTAGTAGTGCTTCATCAGTGTCCTCGGAAAATGCATTTTCTGCAAAATATCAGTCCTCTCAGTCCTTTCAGCAGAAAGGCTCCTCTCAGCCTTTTGATCCTGCTCGGAAGAAAAGTGTGCAGTGTAATTACTGTCACAGGTTCGGTCACATGAAGAAAGATTGCCGACAGAGGATTGCTTCTGAACAGAGGAAACAGGGAGGGCCACATCAGACAGCAAATGTTGCAGAACATTCCGAGCAGACAGAGTCTGCCTTTTATGCCTTTATGCCTAAAAGGTCTTCAGACCATGTTCCTTCCTCTGCATGGTACATTGATTCTGGCGCATCACGTCATTTTTCTCACATGCGTGACTGGTTTATTGACTTCTCACCTTTCAGTGATTTCGTGGTATTTGGCGGAGGTGAAAAGTACACAGTAGCTGGCAGAGGTACAGTTCAAATTCAGTCTGGTGGGCGCACACTTATATTTCTGAATGTATACTATGTTCCTGGTATGGAAATTAATCTGCTATCTGTCAGCCAGATTATGAGGAATTCTCCTCAACTTGATGTAGTGTTCAGTACCCACAAGTGCTCCATTATTGACAGGGAGTCTAGTTTAACAGTTGCTGTTGGCCTAGAAGATCATGGTTTATACAGGCTACTTGACACCGGTGACTCTCCAGAAGTGGCTCTAGCGGCACGTATTTCTCCTATCAGCACTCTATGGCATCAGCGATATGGGCATCTCAATATGCAGTATCTCTCTCAGCTCTCTAGGGAGGGACTTGTGTCTGGATTACCTGATATTCAGACTCAGCAGTTGGGGGTATGCAGCGCCTGTCAAGCGGGAAAGCAACATCGGTCTTCATTCAAAAATGGAGAATCTTGGCGCGCATCTAAGGTACTTCAGTTACTTCATGCTGATATTTGCGGACCTATGAATACAGCCTCTATCACTGCTTGCAAATATTTTTTACTTATTGTAGATGATTTCAGTAGAAAGATGTGGGTATATTTTTTAAAAAATAAATCTGATGTTCTTAGTACCTTTCAGAAGTTTAAAACATTAGTGGAGAAAGAATCTGGTTGTAACATCATGACCCTTAGGACAGACAATGGGGGGGAATTTTGTTCTTCGGCGTTTGCCAACTTCTGTGATATTCATGGCATCAAACGTCAATTAACCACTCCTTACACTCCTCAGCAAAACAGTGTTGTCGAGCGTCGCAATCGCACGGTTGTTGAAATGGCTCGTTCCATGCTACAACACAGGGGTGTTCCAAACAAATTCTGGGCTGAAGCAGTATTTACTGCTGTTTATCTTCTTAACAGATCACCCACTCAGGCTGTTACAGGGAAGACTCCTGAAGAGGTTTGGTCTGGCCGAAAGCCTAAGATCAGTCATCTCAAAGTATTTGGCTCAGTTGCATATGTTTGGATTCCAGCTGCTAAGCAATCTAAGTTGGATTCCAAAAGCCAGAAACTCATGATGACAGGGTACAGTGATCATCACAAGGCCTATAGGCTAATAGATATAGCCACTGGTCGTCTTAGCTTCAGTCGGGATGTAGTATTTGATGAAGACAGAGGATTTTTTCAGTCTTCTTCTTCTAAGCAGTGTTCTGAGGATCAGCCTCACAGTGTACTTCTTCCGGTCGGTCCACCTGATGGGAGGGATGATGTAGCATCAGTATTTGATCATACTCTATCTGAGCTTCCTCCAGAAAATAACCCTCCTCTTGCCGCCCCTATTGCTCTTGAGTCTCCTCCACCTCCTCCTGATATTGGTTCCTCTACTTCTGCTATTGCTTCTTCTACTCTTCGGCCAAAATGGTGGGCTAAAACCATTGGTGATCTCCGGGATGATGAGCTCCTTGAAGGCAGAACTTCTAGACATAAGAACAGACAACAGTCTACAGTCAATTTTGCTCTTATGGCTAACCTGCACAGTACTTTTGAGCCTCAAACCTATTCAGAGGCTAAGGGTACATCTGAGTGGGAACAGGCTATGGAAGCCGAATTCCAGAGTCTTCAGAAGAATCACACATGGACACTTTCTGATCTTCCTGTAGACAAAAAGCCCATAGGCTGCAAATGGGTGTATAAAGTGAAATACAAAGCTGATGGAACCATAGACAAGTATAAAGCTCGGCTTGTGGCTCGAGGATTTTCACAGAAGGAAGGCATCGACTATGAGGAAACTTTTGCTCCTACAGCCAAGATGAGTACCATACGGCTTGTTCTTGCCCTAGCAGCTCAGTTCAATTGGAAAGTTCATCAGATGGATGTAAAAAGTGCTTTCCTAAATGGTGATCTCCAAGAAGAAGTCTACATGACGCAGCCTCCAGGATTCAAGGTTGCTGGTCAAGAACAGAAAGTGTGTCGGTTAGCTAAAGCAATCTATGGATTAAAACAAGCTCCTCGGGCTTGGTACATGAAAATTGATCAGTATCTGACAGATCAGGGTTTTCAGCGGAGCCCTTCTGATGCAAACCTGTACATCAAGCATACTGGTGATGATATCTTGTTTGTGGTTGTCTATGTGGATGATCTTATCATTACTGGCAGCTCTGCACATTTGATCCATGGGATCAAACAAGATTTATGCAGAACTTTTGAGATGACAGACTTGGGGCTTCTTCATTATTGTCTAGGGGTTGAAGTTTGGCAGACTGAAAATCAGATCTTTCTCTCTCAGTCCAAGTATGCCAAAAATCTTGTGGACAGATTCAGAATGCAGGATTGCAAACCGGCCACGACTCCTATGGAACCAGGGCTCAAACTTTCAGCTCAGTCATCCTCTCCCCTTGTGGATGAAACTTTATTCAGGCAATTAGTGGGCAGTCTCATCTATCTTACTGCTACCAGACCTGACATCAGTTTTGCAGTAAGCTACATTTCTCGCTTCATGTCTGCTCCTAAAGCTGATCATTGGCAAGCAGCAAAGCGTGTGCTACGATATGTGCGTGGCACTTCTGATTATGGCCTCCTATACACTAGAAGTTCCAATCCTATTCTCAGTGGTTACACTGATTCTGACTGGGCCGGTTCGGTTGATGACCGTAAATCTACAGCTGGGTATGTGTTTAATCTAGGATCCGGTGCTGTTACTTGGACTAGTAAGAAGCAACAGGCAGTGGCTCTCTCCTCAACAGAAGCCGAGTATCGGGGAGCAGTTAAGGCATCCTGTGAGGCAGTTTGGCTTCGACGTATGCTGGCAGATATGCATGTTTCTCAGACAGGGCCTACTTCTTTGTTTTGTGATAATCAGGGAGTGCTCAAACTTGCCAAGAATCCTGTCTTTCATGAACGAACAAAGCATGTGGAAACTCATTGCCACTACATTCGCCAGCTTGTTGAAGACGGCTCAGTTCAGTTGCAATATGTTCCCACAATAGAGCAGCCCGCCGACATCTTCACCAAGCCTCTTGGTCCTGATAAATTTGTAAAATTCAAAGGGTCTATTGGTGTTGTAAATAGATTGAGCATTAAGGGAGGGTATTAGAATATATTAGAATATTCCTATTTAGCATTTAATGCTCATTCCTTTTAGTTGTTGCTATTTATATTCTTTTAGCAGTTTCTTTGATGAAACTGAGTGTTTCTATATTCTACATAGAAACCTGATGTTTCTATTATTGTAAATATCTCTGTATTATGATTGAGCTGTTTGCTCATTCGAAATTAATTCATTCAACATTCTTTTAGTTAGAATCTTGAACCACCCCATCACTGTGTACATGGAACCATGGCATCCAACCTGTAACTACCACAAATCGGATCTGGTTATTATAGACATGCCCAAAAAAGTAGTGTACTTTTGAAAAAGAAGAAAGGAAGAAAGGCTGAAAATGATGGTAACTTCTGTCAGAGTGCTGTCAAATATAGCAAATCCAAATTTGGACACTACTAAAAATAGCATCATCTTGCATGCTAAGTCACAGGGTTCGGTGAACCTGAAGCTTCAGGTTCGAAATTCGCCGAACCTGTAAAAAAAATTGAGGTTCGTTCAGGTTCGCTGAACCTGAAAGCCGAACCTGAAGCCGAACCTAAAGCCGAACTCGAACCTGAACGAACCTGTCGAACTTGATCGAACCGGATCGAACCTGAACGAACCTGAACGAATCGATGGTTTTCTGGACGGTTTTCCTGGACGGTTTTCCTGCACAATTGCATTTTCATCTTATTTTAACTCTAAATTATATTTTTCCAATATTTCATGAAGCTTCATAGTTTCTGAATTGTAGACCGCCATTGCGAATGATCTGGAATATTAGGAAAAGCTAACAACACGATTAGTAAGGATAATTATTAGACTATTGTATATTCTAAATATCGCACAGGAGAGATAGTTAAAAGGTGAAGAAATGAAGTGTGTTTTCGCATTATGCGGTCAAAATCGGAATACTATCTAATGCGCTGATCTGTCAACAGTAGTATTATTATCTTTCCAAGAACCAAAAGAACAAAAAAGCGCACCGAACAGACAGCGATTCTTCCATAAAGTTAGAAATTATAAGCAATGAATAAATTTCATACATTAATCCAATGTGGAATGGAATGGATTTAATAAGGGTTGACCCGGAAAGTGTTAGAAATAGTAATTACTTCCGTGTGCAGAATGGAATGCATTTAATAAGGTTTGACCCGGAAAATGTTAGAAATAGTAATCACTTCTATGTGCTGAAAATGTTGGAAATAGTAATTACTTTTATATGCATGAATAGTTGAGTTAAGAAAATTAAGTTTAGTTAAGTCTAGTGTAATTTGAAGTGAGTGTTAGGTTGAAAAATTAAGTAGTGTTAGAGCCTGCATGATAAGTGAGTGTTAGTTTATATAAAGTAGTTCGAGAACAGTTAAGTCTAATTAGAATTCGCATGATTCCATATATTAATGACTAATTTTCAAATACAAACACTGCTTTATTTTTCCTTGAAATTAGGTTCTGGTTACACCGCTGGAGAGTCAATTATTACTTTGAATTATGTTCTCGCCAAGCGGCTGGACATTCCGTATTAAATTAAATTTATTATACATATGCTTTCCGGTTACCTGTAAACGAGCATTTAGTAATTGTACCATAATAAATATTTTTAAAAAATATTAATAATAAATTAAAAGAAAATAAAAAAAAAACACGCACTAAATAAACCTAGAGGTACTCTGTCCTCATTTAACTCTGGCTCAACTGAAAACCGATACCTGCATCCAATTTTACTTTATTCATTTTAAAAACACGATTTGGTTTATTGTTTATGATTCTCGAGTGACATAAGTATAGATTATCTATGTTTTTTGAATTTCCTAGAACAATTTTATGGATTATAACTATTTGGCAATGGTCTTTATGACTTCCTTATTATATTAGCATTGATGATGATGAGCCAAATGATGGAATTCCATGTGTTGATGACTTTGATGATATTATGACTTTGATGATGTTTAAAATTTTGAAATTTGAAGATGTCCTATAATGATGTGTATGTTTAAATTTTGATCATGTTTTGCTTATGTGATTTTTTAAAAGATTACTAGTATTTGACATTCATTTAAATTTTGAAGACTGAAAATTATGTCATTTCTTTTTGCAAACTACTATTGTGTATGTTTACATTTAACTAGATGTTAGAATGATTACATTATTGATGTATGTTTACTAATAAGAATTTGTGTTCATGTGTTTATGGATTGATTTTGAATTTTCTATTATTTTGTCATATATATATATATAGTCGAACCTAATGCCGAACCTCATTCGAACCTGATCGGAAAATTCGAACTCGAATCGAACTTAATCGTTGTCGAACTCGAACTCGAACTCGAACCGTGTGACATAGCTTGCATGTGGACAAAAGCAGTGTCATTGGGCTGGCTTTTCAGCAAGGACCCTAAATATGTAAACATCTCCACTTATGAGCTCCAGATCTCTAGCTCTTGGAAGAAAAAACTGCTAAAAATAATTGTTTCTTCAAATTTGGTGAAATTGACTTTGAATAAGCTCTGATTGCCATGGATATTTGGATTCTCATGTAGTTGAACAAGCCCGATGAAATCTTGCTGGATCCTAATCGTTTAGTTGCACAAGAACAATTGTGGGTTAATAAGACAATAAAGCAAGAAGCCTAAAGGATACTTTCTTGAAGTGCTGGGACACATTTGCCTTGCACCCTTGACAACCATGTTAGCCTATCTTATGGAATATGCACAAATGAATGTAGATCTATATGTTTAGTCCAATCTTTTAGATGTGTTTCAATTGTCATTGAACTCAGAAATATTACACTTGTAGAATTTGTTTACATGTGTACTTATTTGTTGTAGATTTCTCCCCCACCACACCCCCACACCCCCTCAAGTATGTGTCAAGGTTGTTTATTTTTTTATTTTTTTATTGAGGGTTTGTTACCGGAGTCATTGTATGTGACTGCAATTTCTTTGCTTAAGTAATTGATCGAGTATGCTAAATATGTTATGCTATCAATTTTGTTCTTTGAAGCTAATAGAGTTAACACAATAGTTGAAGCTATAAGAGGTTTAAGAAAGTGGCAGACATTTCCAATTCTAAAAGGGTGGGAGAAAAACACCGTATCTTCCCTAATACTGGTATGGATCAATATTTCTGTCACCTAGAAACCACATTGTACCTTCTCTAATACTAGTGCAGATCAATCTTTTTGTCACTTAGCAACCACAACCTCATATACATGTTTATTGACATGATTCTTCATATTTGTCTTGTACATTAGTTCTGTTTGATCTTAATATCATGATGTTGCTCATGTTTTGAAAAAAATGTTTTCTTGATTTTTGATGGCCCTTTTCTCATTCTTTGACACTTTTTGTTGTTGTTGTTGGAATTGTAACCCTTTGTCTTGTTGATGGCTCTTATTATCAAACTCAATATGGTTCTCTTTCAAACTTTGGTTTTGTGATGTCTTTAAGTTTTAAAAAAATTTAAGATATTATTTGAATCAAAGGAACCCCTAAATGATCATGGCACTGTATCGTGTTTGTTTTTCTGTAGTTGTCTTGTTATGTAGCCTAACATTATAATATTGGGTCACTAATACATTGTGTATAGCTCAGTTTCAAGAAATGTTTTTTATTGTTTTATTTTCTCCAGAGGAGTTTGGTAAGATACTCTACATTTTACACAGGATGTACGACTTTCCGACAATCCAATTAGTAATCCCACTAAAGGAGGTGCATTGCGCTATATTTTGATTGCACGCTTGTCAAAGGTTACCATGTTGAATGGAAGTGAGGTAAGGTATTACATGTATTATTTTGACAATTGAATAAATTAAACATGCAGCTCTTTGTTCTAGTTGTTGATATGTAACATGATATTATGTTTCCTATGTGTTACAGGTAAAACAACGCGAAAGAAAAGATTCTGAGATCAGGTTAGCATTTTAGCTTATATAAACATGGAAAGCATAAAATATTTGGGTCTTGTTACAACAAAAAATAGCACCCACAAAAACGTAATATCCCAGGCACCAATGTGATAGCTTTGTGTAACTCAATAAGGCTGCTCACGATCAGCTCAACAGTTCTTCCTCACACATTAAGTTGGCTCTTCTCCAACACAAGGGGGGCTTCCCTAAGGTTGAATTATCAAGGCTATGTAGTGGAGGCTCAAGGTGAAAATGAAGGGGAAAGGTTGATACAACAAAGGTTTTTTGTAGTATAGTATATATTATGTGGGAATGGAAGTGGACATGAAAAAGGGACACAAACAAGACAGGAAATGGAGGAAAAGAACAAGCAAGGGTATTGAGATGGGAAGAAACTAGTGCCTATCAATCTGTTGGGCCAATGGAGTCATACAATATTGCATGAATGAAAGAGCTAATTTGTCACAATCAACTGCTTCATAGAATGGTTTACAAGGGAAGAAAGGACTAATTTGACACATTCAACCTATTGTCTCAAAATCTAGTAAGTCTTGTGAGGAGATCTCACAAGGCAAAAACTAGACTAAGTGACAACACTATGAGATGCGGCCCACTGTCACCCAGTGTTGCAAACATCTTGATTTTATCGCAATAAAATTGTGAAATCGCGATTTTTTGGCCTGGCCAGTGTTTGCTGATTTTTACCAATATTTTGGTGCTATCTTAAGTTCACTGATTTTTACTGACATTTTCCCAATTTTTACGATATTTTGGTTCTTTGGACCCATGCCAATTTTATCGTGATGTCGATGTTTGCAACATTGCTATCACAACCAAAACCTCCTGCTTTTTAGTGGACTTTCACCACAAGGAAGGCTTCCCTAACTTAGGTCACCTAAAGGATATATCAAGTTCAAGGTTAAAGGTGACAAGGAATAGGCTTACGAGAGATACTCTACGTAAGAACATGGTTTAGCTAGCATAATAAGGCAATGCACATTCTTCGAGAGGCCTAATTAGGGCACAAAGTGACCTAGGGTTTATGAATAACCAAGGTCAGTAGGCTCATCCAAGGTCACAAGGCCTTCAACAACCCTCAAGTTGGAGCCTATGGAAAAACTAGGTTTTCGCTAGAGCAAAACATACCTAGGGAAATGACGTTAGCCCTAAAATGGAGAAATTAGCCATGGGAAAAGGTTGGTTTCGAGGAAAATACCTCGTAACCAAGTGTTGAATCCCTACAGTGGGTAGCACAGAATCCCTACAGTAGGTAGCACAGTCAATCCTAGTTGAAATTAAGCCCTAACCCTGGCTAGCGACTTTCCTTAAGAGGTCAAAATTCAGGTTTTGGGGGAGAAAAATATAGTGTAAATCTAGTTTTTGGTGTGATCGATAATGTTAATAGGGCGATTTCCTTGATCTTTCGTGATGGAGTCTATGGGATACTTACTAAGGAGAAAATACTAAACCCTAACAAGGAGTAAGGGAATATGAAACCCTAATTTCAAACCCTAGCTATCATTTTTGTGAGAGAGCAAAGTCAATGAGGAGAGCTGGTTGAAAGATTCACTCATGGGATTGTTCTACAAATTATGCATACAATACTATTGCTAAGATTCCATATAATAGTTTTCAACAATAGTTAAAATTTGGGTACTAGAGGACAAGTGGTTCCCTAAGGCTTTGATTTTTGGCCTAGGGAAAAGTGTCCAAATTTATTTGTACTTTTCTCCTAAAGTGATTTTATAAGTGGTAAAGTCAATTTAATTTAATAGTGACTTTATAAGTGGTAAAGCTACATTCTAATTTAAAAGTGACTTTATAAGTGGTAAAGTTACATTATAATTTAAAGGTGACTTTATTAAACTCAATGAAGAATTAGAAAGTGAAAAAGTGACTATGGAAATAAAAGGTTAAGTGGGTCTTTATTTAAGTGGATGAGTTAAAAAATAGAAAGTGAGAATTAAATGCACATTTATTCTCATCCCTAGATCTAAATGTATCTCAGCGATTAGATTTTAGGGTAACCCAAAAGGTCATTTAGAGAATAAAAGGAGAAGAGAAGAGGAAAAGATAATTCATTCTTTTATGAGCATTTGAGAAGAAGAGAAGAGAGAGCAAGGAGAAAATTTATGAGCAGTGAGGAAGTGAAGGAGAGCAGCAAGAAGACATTTCAGCAATCTGGGCAGCAACATTTATTGGCATGCATCCCAAGGAAAAACCGTACAACAGGAGAAGGCACAAAAAGCGAGGAAGAGGGACAACAAGTTCTGGGCACTTTTTTTGAGGCTGGTCGTACAACATTTAATTTTATTTTATTGTTGTAAAAATTTAGGTTTTGGTTGTAACTGATTGGCACGATTTTTGAGGTGGAGTTTAAGCATGAATATCAAGATAAGTTGTAATTTGTGGTTGCTGGAATTTTTACTGTGTATTTCAGTTTCTTTGTAAAAGCTTTTTCAGAAATAAAGAAGAGCTCTCAAACTGGTTTTCCCCAAGAGTTGTAGGGGTTTTTTCCAGGGTCACATTGACCAAAAATCATTGTGTTATTTTCTTTGTGCGGCTTTCATAATTTTGCTGTGTTTTATTTCTGCAATTTCAGCAGTTGTGAAATCTTTAAATTTGTGTTTTCAGAAAAATAGTCATTTTCAGATTTTAGAATTTTTATCATGCTTGGATTTAAAACTAAATGCATGGAGTGATAAGGAAAACTGATAACCAGAGTGGCGGTTGAAATTTCTTCAACTAGCACATAGAAACCCTACACAATTAACCATTCAATGCAATAGCCACAAAATGTAATGTTATATCAAATACAAAGAAAACGTACAAGATATAATGCATTAACCAATCCTTTATTGCTCTAATATGACATCTCCAATACCAAAGAATAGCTCCATGAGAAAAAATCCACAATAGATCACATCTCCACAAGATACAAGACAAATTTCAGCTTGGCCGAGTTCTCTAAGAGGGCTGAAAATGATCCACAAGTGATGATCCAAATGAAATGTAACTACCTCTATTTATATGAGGTTTAGCTCAACTAATTTAGCCTAATGAAGCCCCCTAAAAACAAGTTTCATATGAAATAGACTTGGGTTACAAGCCAACCCATTAGATAAATACAAAATGAAGCAAATTAGCTCACACGTGTGAATCATAGTCTTTCTAAATGTTGACATCATGCCCAATTAGGGCTCCAAATGCCATGTCGGGATGTGTTGAGGTGCAAGTGTATGAAGATGTCTGGGTAATCCAAAATTTGAGGGTTGGCCCTCAAATCCTCCTCTGGGATCCCAAGTGTAGTTAGGGCACCATCGAATGGTCTTCATGGGTCTCCAACTATCAAATAAGGCCTTCTTCTCTCCAACGTTAGGGATTCCTCTTGTGCAACAAGCCCTCCCTAGTCTCTCAAAGGGAGACCATCCACATCTGGGCTCTAAATCAACTCCCGCCCATCAGGTTGTGTTAAGGCCAACCTGGAGGCATAGTGGGTCTAGTGGTGTCATCATGAAGAATCCTCAAAGCTAGCTCAAAGTTTGCTGAATTTTTGTAGCTAAGGTCGGTATTCAAGTCAACAAAGTCAAAGGAAATTAAAGTATTGTTTTTGAAGTTCTAGTCAGCCCCAGACAGTCAAGTTGGCCCCACCATACGAAGGGGTTTGACCCTTGGTCAAAGACCTCTTCATTTGACCTCTATATACTGACCAATCGACCTCCTTCATTTGGCATCAATTCATATAATCTATTCTTCTGTTTTTTGTCCACACGTGCGATAGAGAGAGTAAAGACCAACAAAGTTGACCAAAAGTTTGAATTGCTTTGACCAACATTCGCTGTGGATTTTTTGGCTTGTTTAAACTGCATTGGATGAATATTTTGCTACTCTATTTTATTGCAGTTTGGTTGAGGTAATTGATCGAAATTCTGGGACAGTTGACTGAAATTCTTGAGGCAGTTGTAGGGGCTGAAATTTGGCTTGTTTAATCAGAGTTAACTAAAAGTTGCAGAGGGTGAAATTGGTCTTGTTTGAGCAAATTTAACTAATTACTGTAGAAGACTAAGATTCTCTCTTTTGACCAAGTTTGACCTATCATATTTGTTTGTTCAGTTTGACTAAGTTTGATTGGGATATTCAGATTGTACATTTGTTGTGTTGACCACTACTGGTCAACTACCCATGCAGTACACCCCCCCTTTTCTTTGTAAAAAGGGGCAGCACCTGATCAGCGTGTCCGTGCCATCCTGCAGTCATCAGCAACTTGATCATTTTGATTGTAAACCCAGTCTGCATGTATTAATTGAAAATAATCTTAGCAGATACGAGTCGTGTATGTAAAATTGCCTAGGTGGACCTAACTTTCTAGTGGTAATCTACGTCCCGGAAGGTTTTTTTCTCACTGATCCATGGATCAGCAGAGTTTTCCTTCAAACCTGACCCCAAAGCCGGGATGGATTTTGTCAATGGAACTTTAGGAGAATCCTAGTGTGTTAAATCTGCTAGATTATAGTTGTGTCGCAGAACTGGGTGATTTGTGAGGGTCTGTATTAAAGGGGTTTTCCCCCTTAAGATGTAAATTTGTAAAAGTCATCATGAAATGTGTTTTGAGGGTTGAAAATGTTTTGAATCCCCTCATGAGTCTTAAGTCCTAGGTCCTAGGTGATGTTTCCGAAGGCTTAGTTCGATGATCCATTTTAAAATGAATTAAGAAATTAAAAAATGAATAAAAATAATAAAATAAATTAAAAAATAAAGCAAAAACCCTAACTAATAAAATAATAATATTTTAAGTGAATGAATGCAAACTAATATTTTTTAATAAATCGACGGATGAGATCAAGAGATGTCTTGATCCTCATCAACGGTCGATATCATTTCTACATGGATCACTCGAACTAGCCGTTGGGATCATTTCCTTTTAAGTAGGGTGCTAGGGGTCATTTCAGATCATTGGATCTGTGAGTCTGGTACTGAAGAAGCTCTCTTGTAATCTTTTTTCTGGTTAATAAAAGAAGACTTTGGGGTCAAAATTTTAGCTGGTGTTACTCTCTGGAAATGCTGTGAGATTGTTTAATTTTCTGCATATTTTCTTTTCAGCCACTAATAATAGCTTATTGTAGAGTATTGTGAGCACAGGTATCTTGTTCACTTGCTAGGGTTTGAGTGTTGTTAGGGTTTCTGAAGTAATGGCAGGTATCTCCATTACTTTTTGAGATCTAGCAGCATTTTTGCCCTCTTTACTGATGGTTGTTTTGAGCTGTGCAGAAAACCCTTTCTGAAGAAAATTTGTGGGCGTTTGGGGAAGTTCTCGGCTGAACCAGCCAACTCCCGCAAGCATTTTTTGCTGAGCCCAGTTGGATTTGATCCTGGGTCTATCATTCAGTTTTATTTTCTAATTTGCATGAGAGATTTTCTAAAGTTCTTCACAGTGAAAATCTGAAATTTCTGTTCTTTAAATATTTATGTTCTTATTGCTGAATCTGGCTGTTAAGGGGCCAAAAATCTGTACATTAATCAGCTATTTTGGGGTTTCAAATTTTGCCTTATGTGCAGTCTTCATTAGGGTTTGGTTTCCTTGCAATTGCCGTCGAAAGCCCTCAGCGTGTGTAAGTTTCTGTTTGATTATGCATGCGGAATCAGGTAAATCTCCCAGCTCAGGTCTCGGTTTCCATTTTTCTGAGGGCATGACAGCGTATGATCATCAGGTAAATCTACTGCCAGGTAAAAAAATTTAATTCAATTTGATCTAAATTTTTGCTGCCGCCGTCAAATGCGCTTTCGAGTTTTCTTTTTTACGTATTTAAATCTTTCCGTCAGGCTGGGTATTCACTCTGCAAAGTATGCGTAACATTTTATCTTCTCAGCGTGAATGAAAACTGAGCATCCGTCTAGGGTTATGTTGTCATCGGTATTTGACAAATCGGTTTTCATTTTGCATCCATCGATTTGCTCATTGTCCTGGATCACATTTGGTGCTCCATCTTTGCGTTATCTGTGGTTTCGGCTTCAAAAAATCGAATCAAATCTGCTGATCTGTGGACATAAATACACACATCAAAACACTGTTATGATTTATATGAACTCATATTGGGTCATCAACCTCAAATTCGTCCACGCAGATCGCCGCCGTTAGCGTTTCAAAAAATTCACGCAGAATCTCATTGGTTTTGCGTAGGGTGATCCCTGAATGTGTGTGTTGGTATCAGATTTCACGCTACAAACAGCGGCACGAGGTAGGCTTGAATGTGTATGCAAAAAACGTCAGGAAAGAGATGCATTTTTGGACAGCCCTCGATGTGATCCGATCAGGCAGCAAATTTTCTCTAGATCAAAATCGTTTACCGCAGAATTTCCTCAAGTGATAAAACTGTTTATACAAATCAAGACGAAGCATTTAAACGCGATTTTTTCTACGTCAGGATCTGTCGAAATTTTCTCAGATGTTACCGTCTGCTTATCGTTTGATTTTTTTTGGGCGTGCATTTTGTTCGATTTTCGGCTTGCTAGGGTTACGGCTAGGGTCTCCCTGTAGTTATCGTGCCCATTTCCGATTTTCGATTTTATGTTGATGCGTTTTGATTTTTTTTTATTTACTTAGCTTGCTTCTTTGTAATCCTAATTTTGGTTTCATATGTTTTGGCTTAAATTTTTTTTATATATGTTAGTTTTAAGTTTAGATTTAACTTTTTTTTTTTTTTAGACGTAGTTTAATTCCTTTTAATTTTGGTTTTGTTTTTTCTTTTCTTTAAAATCAAATTTAATAAAAAAACAAAAAATATTTATGTTTTAGACTTAGGTTTTATTAACTTTTGTTTATTAGTTTATTTAGATTCTAAGTTTAGAGTTTAATAAGTTTTTTTAGATTTTTCATTTTTAATATATATAAAAAAATAATAATAATAAAATAAAATTGTTTATAATAAAAAAAAGGATTTTTTTAGGATTTTAGATTTTAGATTAGAAATTTTCTTTTTGTTTGTATTTAAATTTATTAGAAAAAAAAAAAAAATTGAAAAAGCATAAAAATTTTGTGGAAAATTCTCTTGTTTGCCAGATCCAGTTATTCTCGGGAAAATATCATTTTGAGGTTCAAAATTACTGATGTGGGATAAATGTTTTACATGAATGACCATCTGGTATCTGATCGATGATTTATGAGTGGTTGTTTGAAAGCATTCATCTTTTCAAAACTCTCAGTCACTGAATATCGTTATTGAGCTTTTGTCATTATAAGAGCGTCGTCGTTTTAACTGATATCTTGCATTATTCGAGCTTTGATGATAAATGCTTGCTTTGCATGGTTTATATTATTGCAGCATCTGATAATTAAGCAATTAAACATTTACTCGGACTCCACAAGGCACTGGTCTTTTAACTTCTAAATCCATCTGGTGCTTATCGTATCGTGTTTCCCAACCAGCTGGTCGACAGTTGGTCTTCGTCATATCATAGGGTCTACCCCCCTTAGCCGCGGGAGACAGGCTTAAATGGAGGGATCAAGGATCAGAGTGACAGCCCCCGGTCTGAGCGTTGTCGTGACAATCCGTGCGACAACATTTTTTGGCGCCGTTGCCGGGGAACTTTGTTTTCTCGGCGTTTCAAAACGACAATCATTCTTCTTATTTTTATCTTTTCATCTGGCCCGGCAACGCCAACATTTTTTGGCGCCGTTTCCGGGGAAATTGTTTTCTCGGCGTTTCAACGACAATCTTCCTTCTCATTTTTATCTTTTCATCTGGCCCGGCAGCGCCAACATTTTTTGGCGCCGTTTTTCTGTTCTCGGAGTTTCATCGACACTCATTTTCTCATCTTTCTCATCTCTCATTTTGAGCTGGCAGAGATTAAACCTTTGGGATTATCATTTGGATTTTTTATTGCCTTTCGTCTTATCAGCAGCATCTTTTCGGTGTGTTTCTTGTTTGGATGGCGACTCCATTTTCTCATTTTTCCCAGACAAGAAGCCTTCCTCATATCTGCTTGTGATTCCTTTTTGGATCTTAAAATCAGATTCATTGTTCAAGTGGCGACTCCACTGTTTTCATCTATTGATTTTCTTGAGCAGATATCTAGTTCTATCATCCTTTTAATCCCTTATCATTCATCATGGATTATTCATTTAAGCCATGTCGTTTTACTGAACGTCTCCATGATTTTTCAGAAGAAGCCATTCCTAAATTACCTATTTTCTCAGGTGGTGATTCAATCGTTGTTAGAAGGCATCTAGGCTTGTTTACTCGCATAATGGTCATATATTGTAGACCCCCTCAATTTAATCATGAAGATATCAAAATGCGTCTATTTGTCCTTTCTTTAGAAGATGATGCTTTGAATTGGTTTAACAATTTTCCTAAGGATTCTTTCACTTCTTTAGAAGACATTATCAATGCTTTTAAAGATAGATATGGTTATCCAAACAGCTTGCCTTCTGCCCCTAAAATTGTGCAAAAGAAAGAAAGTAATCTTATAAAAGGACCAGCTGTTGAAGAAAGATTTCAAGATCAGAATGTGTCATCCACCAGTATTATTGCAGATCAAGACCATGATAGTGAAAAAGCAGGAACAAATGATAATGAAAGGGAAGAACAAAAGCAAATTATACGAGACCTAATGATGCTGGTAAAAAATATGGAAAGCAATCAAGCTAATTATGTCAATGATGTCAAAACTTTATGCACCCACCTGGAAAAACGTAATAGGGAGATGGAGATTGTGCAAAATCAGCATGCTAAAGAAATTGAGGCCATGAAGACTAATCATGAAACAGAAATTAGATTCATGCACAGCAAAATGTCAGGCTTAGAAGAAAATATGATGACCATGAAAGCTGATCATGATAGGGAAATTGATTCCATGCAAAACAAGTTATTAACTATGGATGAAGAAATGACTATCATGACGTTCAATCATAATAATCAGTTGGCTAACATGCAAGCAAATCATAGAGAAGAAATAAATTCCCTGCAGCATTGCTTGATGAACATGAAGGAAAAGAACGATAAAGTAATAAAAGACATGGAAGAACATCATGCCAGACAAATCAGTGCTATAAAGGTTGAACACTCTAGTCAAATGGATGCCGTTAAAATACAGGTTCAAAAGTTTCAACAATGGTCAGAGGATAAGAGAAACCAGGGGACATCAACAGATCAGGAGCCTTCTCATTTTTCACAAGTTCCATCTTATTATGAGGAGGTCATTGGTTCAATTGAAAGATGGTTAATTGAAGGTGATCCAGATAGACTTAAAAACGACGAAGATCAGACGCAGGATAAAGAAAGACATATCACGCACACTTCATCTGATAGTTTTGAAACAGAAAGTTCCAGGTCATCAGTAATTCAACCTGCCAAAAAGAAGAAGCGCAAAAGAAAGAAAATGAGACGAAGATTTGATGCATCAGACGGCTGCGAGCAGCTTGATTTTCGGATAGGAAAGAGTCCTACCATATGCAAAATTGGACATGGCACATCCGACAAGCAGCCGACAGATTTGCCTGAAAGCAAGCAAATGCTCAGTATGCACTATATTGAACACATCTGATGTCGTAGGGCATCCTTTGTATCGTATTTCTAACCCTACTCCTTGTTTTTTCAGCATTCTTATTTCTGCTTTAGATAGTTAATAAATGAAGAGCTTTTATCTTTCCTGTGCTTAATGTATATGATGATTTTTGGATGGACGCTACTTATATTTGTGTTGTATGGATGCAGATTCTGGATTCTCACATTCCTGCAAGCAGCAACGTGTCCCCAAGTAGAGCCAGATGTTGACCACTACTGGTCAACTACCCATGCAGTACACCCCCCTTTTCTTTGTAAAAAGGGGCAGCACCTGATCAGCGTGTCCGTGCCATCCTGCAGTCATCAACAACTTGATCATTTTGATTGTAAACCCAGTCTGCATGTATTAATTGAAAATAATCTTAGCAGATACGAGTCGTGTATGTAAAATTGCCGAAGGTGGACCTAACTTTCTAGTGGTAATCTACGTCCCAGAAGGTTTTTCGTCTCACCGATCCATGGATCGGCAGAGTTTTCCTTCAAACCTGACCCCAAAGCCGGGATGGATTTTGTCATTGGAACTTTAGGAGAATCCTAGTGTGTTAAATCTGTTAGATTATAGTTGTGTCGCAGAACTGGGTGATTTGTGAGGGTCTGTATTAAAGGGGTTTTCCCCCTTAAGATGTAAATTTGTAAAAGTCATCATGAAATGTGTTTTGAGGGTTGAAAATGTTTTGAATCCCCTCATGAGTCTTGAGTCTTAAGTCCTAGGTCCTAGGTGATGTTTCTGAAGGCTTAGTTCGATGATCCATTTTAAAATGAATTAAGAAATTAAAAAACGAATAAAAATAATAAAATAAAGCAAAAAATAAAGCAAAAACCCTAACTAATAAAATAATAATATTTTAAGTGAATGAATGCAAAATAATATTTTTTAATAAATCGACGGATGAGATCAAGAGATGTCTTGATCCTCATCAACGGTCGATATCATTTCTACATGGATCACTCGAACTAGCCGTTGGGATCATTTCCTTTTAAGTAGGGTGCTAGGGGTCATTTCAGATCATTGGATCTGTGAGTCTGGTACTGAAGAAGCTCTCTTGTAATCTTTTTTCTGGTTAATAAAAGAAGACTTTGGGGTCAAAATTTTAGCTGGTGTTACTCTCTGGAAATGCTGTGAGATTGTCTAATTTTCTGCATATTTTCTTTTCAGCCATTAATAATAGCTTATTGTAGAGTATTGTGAGCACAGGTATCTTGTTCACTTGCTAGGGTTTGAGTGTTGTTAGGGTTTCTGAAGTAATGGCAGGTATCTCCATTACTTTTTGAGATCTAGCAGCATTTTTGCCCTCTTTACTGATGGTTGTTTTGAGCTGTGCAGAAAACCCTTTCTGAAGAAAATTTGTGGGCGTTTGGGGAAGTTCTCGGCTGAACCAGCCAACTCCCGCAAGCATTTTTTGCTGAGCCCAGTTGGATTTGATCCTGGGTCTATCATTCAGTTTTATTTTCTAATTTGCATGAGAGATTTTCTAAAGTTCTTCACAGTGAAAATCTGAAATTTCTGTTCTTTAAATATTTATGTTCTTATTGCTGAATCTGGCTGTTAAGGGGCCAAAAATTTGTACATTAATCAGCTATTTTGGGGTTTCAAATTTTGCCTTATGTGCAGTCTTCATTAGGGTTTGGTTTCCTTGCAATTGCCGTCGAAAGCCCTCAGCGTGAGTAAGTTTCTGTTTGATTATGCATGCGGAATCAGGTAAATCTCCCAGCTCAGGTCTCGGTTTCCATTTTTTCTGAGGGCATGACAGCGTATGATCATCAGGTAAATCTACTGCCAGGTAAGAAAATTTAATTCAATTTGATCTAAATTTTTGCTGCCGCCGTCAAATGCGCTTTCGAGTTTTCTTTTTTACGTATTTAAATCTTTCCGTCGGGCTGGGTATTCACTCTGCAAAGTATGCGTAACATTTTATCTTCTCAGCGTGAATGAAAACTGAGCATCCGTCTAGGGTTATGTTGTCATCAGTGTTTGACAAATCGGTTTTCATTTTGCATCCATCGATTTGCTCATTGTCCTGGATCACATTTGGTGCTCCATCTTTGCATTATCTGTGGTTTCGGCTTCAAAAAATCGAATCAAATCTGCTGATCTGTGGACATAAATACACACATCAAAACACTGTTATGATTTATATGAACTCATATTGGGTCATCAACCTCAAATTCGTCCACGCAGATCGCCGCCGTAAGCGTTTCAAAAAATTCACGCGGAATCTCACTGGTTTCACGTAGGGTGATCCCTGAATGTGTGTGTTGGTATCAGATTTCACGCTACAAACAGCGGCACGAGGTAGGCTTGAATGTGTATGCAGAAAACGTCAGGAAAGAGACGCATTTTTGGACAGCCCTCGATGTGATCCGATCAGGCAGCAAATTTTCTCTAGATCAAAATCGTTCACCGCAGTGATAAAACCTGTTTATACAAATCAAGACGAAGCATTTAAACGTGATTTTTTCTACGTCAGGATCTATCGAAATTTTCTCAGATGTTACCGTCTGCTTATCGTTTGATTTTTTTTGGGCGTGCATTTTGTTCGATTTTCGGCTTGCTAGGGTTACGGCTAGGGTCTCCCTGTAGTTATCGTGCCCATTTCCGATTTTCGATTTTATGTTGATGCGTTTTGATTTTTTTTTATTTACTTAGCTTGCTTCTTTGTAATCCTAATTTTGGTTTCATATGTTTTGGCTTAAATTTTTTTTATATATGTTAGTTTTAAGTTTAGATTTAACTTTATTTTTTTTAGACGTAATTTAATTCCTTTTAATTTTGGTTTTGTTTTTTCTTTTCTTTAAAATCAAATTTAATAAAAAAACAAAAAATATTTATGTTTTAGACTTAAGTTTTATTAACTTTTGTTTATTAGTTTATTTAGATTCTAAGTTTAGAGTTTAATAAGTTTTTTTAGATTTTTCATTTTTAATATTAAAAAAAATAATAATAATAATAATAATAATAAAAAAATAAAAAAATTGTTTATAATAAAAAAAAAAAGGATTTTTTTAGGATTTTAGATTTTAGATTAGAAATTTTCTTTTTGTTTGTATTTAAATTTATTAAAGAAAAAAAAAAAAAAAAAAAAATTGAAAAAGCATAAAAATTTTGTGGAAAATTCTCTTGTTTGCCAGATCCAGTTATTCTCGGGAAAATATCATTTTGAGGTTCAAAATTACTGATGTGGGATAAATGTTTTACATGAATGACCATCTGGTATCTGATCGAGGATTTATGAGTGGTTGTTTGAAAGCATTCATCTTTTCAAAACTCTCAGTCACTGAATATCGTTATTGAGCTTTTGTCATTATAAGAGCGTCGTCGTTTTAACTGATATCTTGCATCATTCGAGCTTTGATGATAAATGCTTGCTCTGCATGGTTTATATTATTGCAGCATCTGATAATTAAGCAATTAAACATTTACTCCACAAGGCACTGGTCTTTTAACTTCTAAATCCATCTGGTGCTTATCGTATCGTGTCTCCCAACCAGTTGGTCGACAGTTGGTCTTCGTCATATCATAGGGTCTACCCCCCTTAGCCGCGCGAGACAGGCTTAAACGGAGGGATCGGGGATCAGAGTGACAGCCCCCGGTCTGAGCGTTGTCGTGCCAATCCGCGCGACAACATGTTGAATTGGAGAACTTTTCCTAAGAAAAGATTACTAGGTTTTTCCCGAAGTTGGGTTTTCCTAGGGTAAATTTTTTCTCTTCTAGATGCTTATTTTACTACGATCTCTACTATCCCACTGCATTTATGGTTGAAATTTTTTGAAGTATAATTGCTTAATGATCTGGAATGTGCTAAAGTAAAAACAATATCATTGGAAGTAATTATTTGTACCGAAAAATTGTGCTTGTCTTTATTGCACTTGAAAAATCAACAAAGTTGACCAATGTCCTTGGTCTTGAAGGTACTCTGAGACATGTAACATCTTCTCATGCTGTCGAGAGCCTCCAATCTCTCAACGCTACATCTGTTAAGGCCACATATTTCTCTAAAAGGCCTGGGTACTTATGGAGTGGGTGCCCTCAAGGCTTGGGCTGTTGTGGACCACGTGACATAAAACAACATGAAATCAATTGAAAGCAACCATCCATCAAAGACTATGATCAATAATGCATCTAAGTGGACCAAACTTGAATGTTAAGGGCAAGTTAATACTTAAAATATAGATCGCCTTACAATATTAGGACCAAGTCCTTCCAAAAGGTGTTTTCTCCCTTGGTAGGGGTGGCTAATGATCAACCCTATTAGGTGGTTCCATCCTGTTAGGGGAAGTGATAGTTCTTGGGTCCACCTGTCAATCAACAGGTGTTAGTATACAATATAATGTTAATGAAGGGGAAAAGGCTTCATGGTCAAGTGCCATGGTCAAAGGTACTAGCAAATGGGGGTGTCCACATCCTGAGTGTATCGATGTAAGGAGGGAGCAATCGTGGATGTATGAGTTACCCACTCGGCCTAATATTTCCACCCCAGTTGTGCGCCTTTTACTTCTTCTTTTTAAGGCTCTAAATAATATAATCAGATATTTACTCTAAACAAAATATGAAACCTACTTTAAAGTTTAACCAGAATTCATAATATCAAAATTTATTAATTTGATTTGGAGTACCTACCTGGGTTTCTGTGGTTGAAGATGCTTCAGAATTTCTCCCACTCTTGCTTTCGTTACCAAAATATCAAAACCTCCCAGCCAAACTGGGTACAACCTAAGTACTCAGTTCCAGAATGGTTCTCAATTGATGCAATCCAGTCCCCCGTGCCCAAAAAAATTTAAGAATAACAAGGCTCAGTCCTTACAGTCTATAACTTTTTGATAGAATTTTTATCCTTTCTCCTCTCAATAATTTTCCTCCTCCCAACACTACACTTCCAAAATAGAAAAGATCCCCTTTTAGCTGCATTCCCTTCTCCTTTTATTTCCTAGAACCACCGTTCATTCATCCTCCATCGCCTTGGTTGTGTGCCCCCTGTCTATTACAAGGCTCCTCTGTTAAAATTGGCAACTAGGGCCAAACTCCACATGGGTCATCTTATTTATGACAACCGATATAATTCTTGGATTCCTCTCTCCGAGAGGTGTAGGATTGATCTAAAGATTGTCCGATTCTGACATGTACAAATGAAGTTATGAATTTATTTTGATCATGGTCAAATTGTCAAGGTCGGGCAAGAAACTTATGTAGGCTCAGAAGCCCAACAGTCACGTCTATTCATCCTCAACGTTGCATATAAATAGAAGGTGACTTAGCCTCATTTGGAGACACTCATCTTCACACTTCTCTCTCTCTCTCATTGATTGGGTACAGATTTCTGGGCCTCTCTCTCCACACGTCCGAAATTTCAGGAGCCCAAAATTTCAAGAGACTGAATTTCTAGATAGTTTGACTAAGTGTTGACCAGCGTGCGTTGACCTCCTTTGACTGTGTTTTTGTGAGGGCTATCTCTGTTTGGGTAGGCTGCATTTCTGGGCACAGAAATTGAGGCTAAACATTGACTGTTGATCAGTTTTGACTGCAGCTAGGGCTGACCGCAGGTGGGCTGTTTGACCAGATTTTGACTGTGTTGTTTTGAGGGTTGACTTTTCTGGTTAGGGCTCTTTTGCTGCTGCTATAAATGATCAGATTTGTAAATTGTACTATCTCTCTTTGCTGAACTATTGAAGACTAAAATAAGATTTGATCAAGGGTTTCCCCACATTGGCGTTTGTCCCTGGCTGGTCCCACATCTTGTGTTCTCTTGTCTTCTACTGTTTATGTTTATGTTCTATTTTCATTTTACTATCATGTTGATGTGATTGCTAATCTGAATATTGATACTGGGCTAATAAAGAAATTAAAGTAAAATCGCTCTAAAGCATAGAACATAGCATTGTTGCCTAAAATTAACATGGTACCAGAGCTGAGGTGAAGACAAAGCCCAAGCAAGAGTGAAAGAGCAATCACCTAAGACAGTTGGACAAGGACAAAAGACTCCATGGATTCCTCATCCTATTTCCCAGCTGAAGAGAAGCTCCATGATAAATCTGACTATCATGGTTGGAAGATGTCTCTTGATTTGACTTTGGAAGAAAAAGAAGTGATGGACTACGTGTAGGGTAAAATCCATGAACCTCGTACAAA
Organism: Pinus tabuliformis; assembly: GCA_031772625.1. NCBI lineage: Eukaryota > Viridiplantae > Streptophyta > Pinopsida > Pinales > Pinaceae > Pinus > Pinus tabuliformis. Next base: position 860,607,565 of record CM062809.1, read on the forward strand.
TGCATCGGCTGCTGCAAAGACCAAGTACAATAGGGTTGAAGTCAAAGCAAAGAAGAGTATTAGGGATTCCATTGACAAGCATCTGGTGGCCTACATCTCCGAATTGAAGACCTCCAAGGAGATGTACGATAGGTTGGTCGGCATGCTCAAGGTTAGTAATGCTAATCAAATTATATTTCTCAAGAATAAGTTGAAGGATATTAAGAAGGGAAAGGACGAGGATATTCAATCCTATTTCTTGAGGATTACTGAGAACAAGAATGATCTACTCTCGATTGGAGAAGTCATTCCTGAGAGGGAACTTACTCTCACCACCCTTGGAGGACTCCTACCTGAGTGGTATGTATTTAGAACCACCGTCCTCAACAATGATCAAATTTCAGGGTTTGAAGAATTGATGTCGAGATGAATTCAAGAAGAAACAAGAATGGTGGAGCAAGAAATGCCTTCTAATAGAAGCAACTCCATTGCATTCTCTGCTCATGCCAAAAGGAGAAATAATGTAGGGTCTAAAGGTCATTTCGATGGAAAGCCTAGATATAAGGGAGGAAGGAAGGGAAGGTGCTTTGTTTGCAATAAGTTTGGCCACTATGCAAGGGAGTGTCCAAATAGAAGGGATACATCGCATGATGATGATCACAATCATTCCAGGGGCAACTTCAATAACAACGATCAAAGGAATGGCAGGTCCAGTGGCAAAGGAAAAAGGAATGCGAGACATCAAGGAAATGGTCAACCCTCCAAGAAATCAAGGAACTCTAGGTATGAAGAATCAAATGTTGTTAACAATAAGAAAAAAGAGTACTATCTTATATCGGCCCTCTACACCGTCTCTCCTCCGGACACTTTGGGAAATTGGTTGATTGATAGTGGTGCCTCAAGGCACTTCATCGGATACAAGGAAGCCTTCTCTTATCTGATAGAAAAGGAGACAAACTTGGAGATCATCCTTGGAGACGATGGCACCTATCCTGTGAAGGGAGTAGGGAATGTTGCCCTTCAATTGAATCATTGTAACACTTTTCATTTGCAAGAAGAACCCAGTGTCCATTTCAGCCATGGAGGATAAAGGATTCAAGGTGGCATTCATTGATGGAAAGGTACGTGTTTGAAAAAGAAATTTTAAAGATGATTTTACATAGGAGAGTTATTTTTGGACAAATAGTCCCCAGAAAAATCCAGAGCGGGAAAACTGGTGCAGCAGCTTTGAGGGTTTACTATTATGTAGGAGAAAATTCTGAGTACAAATCTAGGATGCTCAACTTGCAATCCTTTACAGAGAAAATACTGGACAAAAGGCTAGTGAAATGATCTCACTTTGTCACTGGAGAATCGGTGACTGATCCTTCAGCTCTGGAGGCTTTGTGTCACCCTCCGCGTGGCTTCTACATAGAACTATGTCACTCGAGGCAGCTTCTGCATCACCCCTCCTGGGTATTACACTGCCTCTTTGCTTTGGATCCTCTGCTAACTGAGAATCGACTTTCCTGCCTCCCAGACTCACACCCTGGCTTCCGACAACTGAACTTTGAATTCCTTCGATAGAAACTCGACTTCCCCTCACTGATTGTGTCGCCTTTGCGTCAGCACTACGTAGGCCAGCGTCAACCTTCCTCTGGACATATTTTTGTCCTCTCTCTGCCTTGTACTCTCTAGAAATTCCTTCTCCAGGATTCTCACTACCCCTCTATTGCAAGATCTCTTCAATCCATTTTCCTCCTGAGAACTTCTCACCTCAGAAAATCGATTTTCTTAATCTCTCTGTGTATTTTCCAAATGATCCTCAAGTCCCTTCTTATATCTTCCTGTTGGGCAACCAACGGCCTAGATTAAAACATAATCAAATGCTCAGATTGATTTGACTTGATCCATGGCTTTTTCTAGAAGTTTCACCCTTGATTAGATTAATACCCATTAATATTTTAATTTTCCTAAGTTTAGTCTTAGGAACCCCATTAAGAATATTAATTATTTTAATAAAATCACTTCTAGGTGGAATCTTTAGAATACCCGTGCCCCGGCCTCCCTGCAGAATTTGAGGCTTAAAGCACATCCGATGCTACCCCAAAACAACAATGCAATGCAAGAAGAATGCCAATCAATTATGAAGAATAATGCCTCGGAAATTGTTTCTAGACCAAGTGGCAAATCTATAGTCACTTCCATGTGGATATATAAGATAAAGCATGTTGTGGATGGGAGCATTGACAAGTATAAAGCAAGATTTGTGGGTAGAGGCTTTTCACAAAAGAAAGGCATCGATTATGAAGAAACCTTTGTTCCTACAGCAAGATATAGAACTATCAGATTGTTGATTTGGGGTAGCATCAAATGTGCTCTAGCCTTGAAAATTGGTGGAGAGGCTAAAGCACATGAGATCTCCAAGACCCAGAAATGGTTTGGGCAAAATCTAAACAGTTGGGCATATATTAAAATAATTAATATTTTTAATGGAGTCCCTAAGTCTAAACTTAGAGAAAATAAAATATCAATGTGAATTAATATCAAATTGAGTTAGAATGGTCCAAAAGTCATGGATCAAGGTAGATCTAATCTTAGCCGTTGATTAGGGACTTAATCTCGGCCGTTGAATTGTCAACGAGAAAAGTATAAGAAGAGGCTTGAGGGTCAGTTGGAGAACACATTGAGTTGATCAAGAATTCGATTTTCTGGGGCAGGGCTTGCTGAGGAAATCGAAGGAGTGATCAGAGTTGCAGCTGAGGGGTAGTGAATACAGTAGCAGAGAGGCAGAGATAGTACCAGGAGCATCAGCGCAGAAGTCGGGAGAGGGTTGACGCAGAGCTAGCTAGAGGCCACACAGAGCCAGCCAGAGGCCACGCAGAGGCATCCAGGAGCTGCGCAGAGCTTGAGGAGGGCCAATGTGGGAGACACAGAGGCTCCAGAGGTTGACGTTGGGAGATTTCGTGGGGAAAATTGGAGCTGATATTTGTCTCCAACTGAGAGGTACTATCGCCGAGGGCATTCTTTGTTGGGTGAGCCATTTCTAGCACCCAGGTTGTATTCTAAAAATGCTAAATGTTAAAACCCTCTGATAGCTGCACCGATTTTCCCACATTGGGTTTTTCCTGGGACATTAATCCAAAAATAACTGTCACTTGTGTTCTTGTTTCTTTCGGTTGATGATCTGTTTGTGTTGATACTGTACTTGTATTTATTTTCAGTATTTACATGGTGAATAACTTGTTAAGTAAATGAACAAGTAGGAAGAAATAAATCATATAAGTACAGGAAGAATTTATGACGGATAGACCTAGAAATTCCAACATGGTATCAGAGCGTGGTTGCAGATCACAGGATAACTGAGGGCATCAGCAGAGCAGAGCAGCAACAGCAGAAACCGTTGTCCCGAGTGACAGACGTTGTTCCTAGCGGAAAGCAACAAGGAAGAGGTGACGTAGTGCCTGTGTCGTTAGTTCGAGCCAAGAGGAGGATCAGCGCAGTGGCAGAGAGGAGCAGACCTGACCTACGCAGTGCCTGATCATCTTTCTCAGTCAGGAAGGATTGATGCCCGTGGCCAGGAGGTGCGGATTTTGCTGGTGCCGGGATTGCGTAGAGCCTAGAGGTTCTAACCTTTAGATTGTTGAGGCATAGGAGGCTACAGGTAAGTTGCGGAGCGAAGTTGGTGAGGTATTGTGGTTAGAATAGTACCTAACAAGGCAAGACCAAGGAGGAGGGAGTTGCTGTCGAGGATTGGCAGAGGAATTTCCAGAAGGGAAATTGAAGCACAAAGGGAGTCAAACCGAGAACTTCCAAACGGGAAGTCGAGAGACTTGAAAGAGTCGAAAGAGGAGCAACGAAATGGCAATGAATGGGCTAAGAGATCAAGATAGATTGGATGGAGCTTCGAACTTCGTAGTCTGGAAGGCCAGGATCTTGTCCATTCTAGACAGGTATCGCATCAAACACTTCGCCTTGAAAATGATAGCAATCCTAGTTGACCTAGCTGAAAATGACAAGTACGAGGAGGTAATGGCCAGGGCAAAGTGCATCATCCTTGATGGTGTCAAGGATTATGTGGTGCCACACATTGACGAGAAGGAGATGGTAAATGAGATGTGGGAGGCCCTGAAGAAATTGTACCAGCATACTTCTGTGCAGAGGAGGATGTTACTTGAAAACCAATTGCGGTCATATTAGATGCAGAAGGGAGAGCAGATAGATGTCTTCCTTGGTGGATTGAAGGAGATTCGTGATCAGCTAACTTCCATAGGGGCCACACCAGATCAGGAACTGATGGTGAGGACCGCATTGAATGCAGTCTCAAAGGATTGGGAGGTATTTGTCTAGAGCATACTGGGCAGGACGAGCCTTTCAGATTGGGAGGAACTGTGGGCAGCTCTTCGTCAAGAAGAGATTAGACGGGTGTCCAAGGCGAGAAGTAGCGGAAAAGGGGCCAGAATCAAGAAGGAGGAAGAAGAAGATGCGGCTCTCGCATCTGCGGGAAAGCAGAAGAAAAGAAAGAAGAAGGACCTCTTCAAGGTCAAGTGCTTCCATTGTGGGGAACTGGGTCACTATGCGAACCAGTGTCCTAGGAAGAAGAGCAAGGGAGAGGTTTCTGAGACCAAGGTTGCTTCGGTTAAGGCGGGGAAGGAAGAGGAGACTGATGACGACTGTGCCATGAGTGCTCATGCACCTCGAGAGAAGAGGTGGGGAGACATCGAGCTGTAGTCAGATGAACTAGAGCCACAGGCAATAAGGGGCAGAACCCTTGAGGTACCCAACCTATTGGATTATACCTTGCTATGAGAGCCCCGAAGAGGAGTAGCAAGACTGGCGGATGTCGGTAGAGACTAATGCAGATAGAGCAATAGAGAGGGCTATAGTGCAGGAATTCCAGGACACCGTGAGGCAGTAGTGCAAGAGGCATAGAGTTGTTACAACAACGCAGAGGTCAGAGAGGCGCACTTATCAGCGACAGAGGGAGCTTCAACATCAAGAATGTTTGTAGCCTAACAAAGATGTCAAAGTTGAGAGATCAATTACTTCTTAGTAATTGAGTTGCAATGCAGCAGTTAGCAGTGGCAGTGCTATGAGCAGCACGATGCAACATGATGAGAGGGGATGCAGTGTAGATGTAGCAGTGGTAGTGGCAGGGCCATAGGCAGCAGCATTGGATGCAGAGGGAGCTGACGTACAGATGCAGTAGTGGCAGTGGTAGGGCCATGGGTAGCAGTAGTGATGTGGCAGTGCAGAGGATGTTGGGCAGCAGGCCTAACATCAACACAAGGACCGATGTCGGGATGATCAGGGTGATACTCAATGAGGAGTATTACTTGAGCACAGTCCTTACTAAGAGGGAATGTTGATTTAGGGTAGCATCAGATGTGCTGTAGCCTTGAGAATTGGTGGAAACGATGAAGCACATGAGATCTCCAAGACCCAGAAATGGTTTGGGCAGAATCTAACCAATTTGGGAGATATTAAAATAATTAATATTTTTAATGGAGTCCCTAAGTCTAAACTTAGGGAAAATAAAATATTAATGTTAATTAATATAAAACCGAGTTAGAATGGTCCAAAAGTCATGGATCAAGCCAGATCTAATCTTAGCCGTTGATTAGGGACTTAATCTCGACCGTTGAATTGTCAACGAGAAAAGTATAAGAAGCGGCTTGAGGGTCAGTTGGAGAACACATTGAGTTGATCAAGAATTTGATTTTCTGGGGCAGGGCTTGCTGAGGAAATTGAAGGAGTGATCAAAGTTGCAGCTGAGGGGTAGTGAACACAGTAGCAGAGAGGCAGAGATAGTACCGGGAGCATCAGCGCAGAAGCCAAGAGAGGGTTGACATAGAGCCAGCGAGAGGCCACGCAAAAGCAGCCAGGAGCTGCGCAGAGCCTGAGGAGGGCTAGCGTTGGAGACGCAGTGGCTCTAGATGCTGACGCAGAGCCCTGAGAGGCTGATGTTGGGAGATTTCTTCGGGCTGATTGGAGCTGATATTTGTCTCCGACTAAGAGGTATTGCTGCTGAGGGCATTCTCTATTGGGTGTGCCATTTCTGGCACCCAGGATTATATTATGAAACTGCTTTAATAAAACCCTCTGATAGCTGCACTGGTTTTCCTGCATTGGGTTTTCCAGGGGACATTAGTCCAAATATAACTATGTCACTTGTGTTCTTGTTTCTTTCAGTTGATGATCTGTATGTGTTGATACTGTACTTGCATTTATTTTCAGTATTTACATGGTAAATAACTTGTTAAGTAAATGAACAAGTAGGAAGAAATAAATCAGATAAGTACAGGAAGAATTTCTGACAGATAGACTTAGAAATTCCAACATGGTATCAGAGTGTGGTTGCAAATCACAGGATAACTGAGGGCATCAGCCGAGCAGAGCAGTATCATCAGAAACGACTGTCTCGAGTGATAGAAGATGTTCCTAGCAGAAAGTAGCAAGGAAGGGGTGATGCAAAGCCTGCATCATCAGATCAAGCCAGGAGGAGGATCAACGCAGTGGTAGAGAGGAGCAGACCTAACCTACGCAGTGCCTGGTTATCTTTCTCAGTCAGGAAGGATTGACGCCGGTGGCCAAGAGGTGCGAAATTTGCTGGTGTCGGGATTATGCAAAGCCTAGAGGCTCTAACCTTCAAATTGTTGAGGCATAGGAGGTTGTGGGTAAGTTGCGGAACGAAGCTGGTGGGGAACTGTGGTCAGAATAGTAACTAACAGTGCAAGACCAGGGAGGAGGGAGTTGTTGCCGAGGATTGGCAGAGGGATTTCCAGAAGGGAAATCGAGGCTTAGAGGGAGTCAAACCGAGAACTTCCAGACGGGAAGTAGAGAGGCTTGGAAGAGTCAAAAGAGGAGCAATGAAATGGTAGTGAATGGGCTAAGAGATCAGGATAGACTGGGTGGTGCCTGAAACTTCATAGTCTGAAAGGCCAGGATCTTGTCCATTCTAGACAGTTATCACATCAAACACTTCACCTTGAAAACGATAGCGATCCCGGTTGACCCAGCTAAAAATGACAAGTACGAGGAGGAAATGGCTAGGGCAAAGTGCATCATCCTTGATGGTGTCAAGGATCATGTGGTGCCACACATTGCCGAGAAGGAGACGACAAATGAGATGTGGGAGGCCCTGAAGAAATTGTACCAACATACTTCTGTGCAGAGGAGGATGTTACTTGAAAACTAGTTGCGTTCATATCAGATGTAGAAGGGAGAGCAGATAGATGTCTTCCTCGGTGGATTGAAGGAGATCTGTGATCAGCTAACTTCCATAGGGGCCACACCAGTTCAGGAACTGATGGTGAGGACCACATTGAATGCAGTCTCAAAGGATTGGGAGGTATTTGTTGAGAGCATACTGGGCTAGACGAGCCTTCCATATTGGGAGGAACTGTGGGCGGCTCTTTGTCAAGAAGAGATCAAACGGGTGTCCAAGGCGGGGAGTAGCGGAAAAGGGGCTAGAATCAAGAAGGATGAAGAAGAAGATGCGGCTCTCGCATCTATGGGAAACAAGGAGAAAAGAAAGAAGGACCTCTCCAAGGTCAAGTGCTTCCATTGTGGGGGACTGGGTCACTATGCAAACCAGTGTCCTAGGAGAAGAGCAAAGGGGAGGCCTCTAAGACCAAGGTTGTGCCGGCTAAGGTGGAGAAGGAAGAGGAGACTGATGACGACTGTTCCATGAGTGCTCATGCACCTCGAGAGAAGAGGTGGGAAGACATCGAGCTGTAGTCAAACGGACTACAGGCGATAAGGGGCAGAATCCTTGAGGTACCCAACCTCTTGGATTATACCTTGCTACGAGTGCCCCGAAGAGGAGTAGCAGGACTGGTGGATGTTGTTAGAGACTACAATGCAGAATCCTCGAGCGACAAAGAGGGCTACAATGCAGGAATCCCAGGACAACGTGAGGAAGCAGTGCGAGAGGCATAGAGTTGTTGCAACAACGCAGAGGTCAGAGAGGAGCACTTGTCAACGACAAAGGGAGCTTCAGCATCAGGAGTGTTTCTAGCCTGACAGAGATGTCAGAGTTGGGAGATCAGTTACATACTTCTCAATAACTGAGTTGCAGTGCAGCAGTTAGTAGTGGCAATGCTATGAGCAGCACGATGCAGCATGATGAGAGGGGATGTAGTGCAGAGGTAGCAGTGGTAGTGGCAGGGCCATGGGTAGTAGTACATGATGCAACAATGCAGAGGATGTTGGGCAGCAGGCCTAGCATCAACACAGGGACTGATGCCGGGAAGATCAGGGTGATACTCAGTGAGGAGTGTTACTTGAGCATCGTCCTCGCTAAAAGGGAGTGTTGATTTGGGGTAGCATCGGATGTGCTCTAGCCTTGAAAATTGGTGGAGAGGCTAAAGCACATGAGAACTCGAAGACCCAGAAATGGTTTGGGCAGAATCTAATCAGTTTGGGAGATATTAAAATAATTAATATTTTTAATGGAGTCCTTAAGTCTAAACTTAGGGAAAATAAAATATTAATGTGAATTAATATAAAACTGAGTTAGAATGGTCCAAAAGTCATGGATCAAGGCAGATCTATTCTTAGCCGTTGATTAGGGACTTAATCTCTGCCGTTGAATTGTCAACGAGAAAAGTATATGTTGACACCTAATCATCAGGATTGGGTGAATATAATGTAAATAAATAAATAAGTAATATGAACAATCATCGGGAGATGAAGTGAATAGTCTCCCTCATGTATATAATAAAGACCAACCTAAAGGAATAACATGAATTGAATTTTGTGGAGTTACTACCTGGCCTAACATGGTATTAGAGCCAGCTCCATTTTTGGCATAGTCTTGTAACTCCCTTCTGCTAGTTTCTTGCAGTCTGTCCACTGCTGCGCTCTCTGTCCCCTCCACAGTCACTGCCACTGTCTAAACGCTGCATTATCTGCGTGGCTTCTACCATAATCATCTTCTACCATCTTCTGCGCATAGACCAGTCCGCCCTCTAACAGTTCTTCTCGGTGGTCTAGCTAGAATTGCTGGAAATTTAGTGGTATTTTTACTATCTTGATATCAGAGCGCCTCTTTGCTGCTCGGTCCACTCCGGCCTCCACTTCTTGAAACTGAGCTTCCGTACTAGTTATCACTGGCTTTTCAGACTCTGGTCTTCCAATATCTATATTCATATTCATATTTGCGTCTTCCATATTTCTGATTTAGTGAGCTCACTACTAAAAGACCTGGAGAGTGTTTGTTTCGGCTGTTTTTGATATATATTTCACATTTGGATCTCAATAAAGGAAAAAGGACAGCGCTGTATATATTTTCGTTGTGATACCTTGTTCGAATGATGCTCTCTGTTAGTTAATGCTGTCTCCGTCTCATGAATTGCGTCTTCCATATTTCCTCCATCGAATGAACCTCTGAACATGCAAGGTGGTTAATGGTGTGGCTGCTGGGATACGTGTCTTCCCACGGTGGTGTATTGGTAAAGTGTTGCGCTGATTCGAGCCCACGGTGGTGTATTGGTAAAGTGCTGCGTTGATTCGAGCCTACGGTGGTAGCCGAGAGACGCTGTTGGAGTGCTATATATACCTCTGTTGAATGCGCTATAAAGTTTTGTATTTACACTATCCAATTCAGAGCGTTGTCCAGTTGAATGCGCTATATAGTTTTGTGTATTTACAATCTTGTGTATTGACATTTGAATTTTCTGTCCAGTCATATCAGAAATATATTTTTTCCATTAGGAGTAAAAATTTGCAGTAGAAGTTTTTGTTACAGTATGCATTCAATCATATCCATTGTGGGAATAGTTCTCACTAGCAAAGAGAACTATCCTGAGTGGTCCCGGATGATAAAACACACGCTCATTTTCAATGAGTTGTGGAAAGGAGTGTGTGTTGGAGACGGAGACAAAGAGCCAGAATAGCCTACATCAGACAAAGAGCTCATCATTTGGGAAAACAAGAACAACAAAGCTTATGCATTAATCGTAGCATCTGTAAATGAAGAGGTGAGTCACCATATTTCGCCATTTTCAACTGCTTTTGAAGCCTTACAAAAGCTGAAAGAACTCTATGACTCACATTCTGCACTTGAAGTTGTTCAACTCATGATTAAACTCTTCACTCTTGAACTGCAAAATAATGATCCTCTTGCTCTTGCATTTGAAGTAAAGTCTATAATGCATGATATTAAATCCACTAAGGTTGAATTGGATATTCCTCTTGTCGCTTTTCTCAAGGCAATTTATCCTACTTACTCCAATTATCTTGAGTCATTGCAAGCAAATGGAAATCTCAAAGATATCATCTTTGACTTTCTTGTGAAAAAGTTTGCTGAAAGAGAGAAAGCTTTTGGAAAGAAGACAACCTCTGAATCTTCTGAAGAGGCTGTGTGCCTTGCTCATAAAGAAAAGAATCCTGCTGAAGATTCTTCCAGAGGAAGAGGTGGTCGAAGAGGAAGAGGAAGATATTTCAGAGGCAGGGGGACAGACACTCTCAAGGAGAAAAGGCAGATTTACACTACATACACTGCAAAAGAAATGGATCACATGATGCCTCTACATGCAAGCTACCATGGAACAAAATTGAGCAGCAAAGAAACCAACAGAAAGGTAAAACTGATGATACAGACAAAGGTAAAGCACCTGAATCCACCCACTATGTTGTGGCACAATGTAATATTGGAGTAAATGAAGATTTATTTAATGCTTCACTTGTTTCTTGGAAAAATGATTGGTTGCTTGACTCAGGAGTAACTTGCCACATGACTAATAGAAAAGATTTTTTTTAAGAATTTACTGACAATGTTGATGGAGCAGTATACTTTGCAAACCAATCAAAAATCAAGCCATCGGGGCTTGGCACAATCAGGCTTAAATTGCCTAGTCTTTCAGACTTTCTTCTGCACCATTTTCTATATCTCCCACAGCTGAAGAGAAACTTGTTGTCTTTGGTTCACATCCGCCAGCAAGGCCACTCCATTCATATGTTTTATGGCAAGCTTGAGGTGAGAAAAGCATCTGACCACTCACTTGTCATGAGGGGAATAGAAGAAGGAAGGTTTATCAAGCTGCAAGGTACCTTTGCTCGTACACAACATTTCTCATACAATTCTCATTATGAAGAAGGTACACTTCCATCAAGTTTATTATGGCATGCTAGATTTGGACATTTGAACTATGACAGCCTCCGCTTGTTGAAGAAAAATGGTGTTGCTGGTTTGCCTACAATTCCTAGGAAATTTAAGCAATGTGATGCTTGCATTCTAGGAAAGCATAGCAAACAGTGTTTTCATGATTCACATTCAAGAGCACATAGAAAACTTGAACTCATTCATTCAGATTTATATGGTCTTATGCTTGTTCCTTCTGCAAATGGAAACAAATATATGATGACATTTATTGATGACTACACCAGAATGTGTTGGGTTCATTTATTGAAGAACAAATTTGATGCTTTTCAAACATTCAAGAACTCTCATAAATGGATTGAAAATGATGCACAATCTCATATTGGGTCTATTCGCACTAATAATGGAAAAGAATACACATCAAATGAATTTGAAAACTATCTTCGCCAAAATGGGATTAAACATCAAACAACTCTACCTTATAATCCCCAACAGAATGGTGTAGCTGAAAGAATGAATAAGACAATCTTAAATATGGTATGATCCATGCTCTTCTTCAAGAATGTAAAGATAATATTTTGGGCTGATGCTGTTCTATGTGCTGCATATATAAAGAATAGATGTCCATTTAATGCTATTAGAAACAAGACTCCATATGAAATGTGGTGTGGACATGTTCCTTCGGTAAAGCATCTCAGGTTCTTTGGTTCCACCTGTTATGCCTTGATACCAAAGGTACATAGAAACAAACTTGGTGCAAGAAGTCGTAAGTGTATCTTCCTGGGGTATTCAAACACCTCCAAAGCATATTGTCTCTATGATGAAGTAAATAAAAATTTTGTTATATCTAGAGATGTAATTTTTCTTGAATCATCCAAAACTGACAATGTTGTTGAGCGGCAACTTGATCGCTTGGATAGATTTGCAAAAGCAAAATCATTTCAAGAATTTGATAATCAGATTCCACATCTTGAAGGGGGGATTCCTATACTAGATCAACATGTGGAATCTTCTTCTGAAGAACACTCTCCCCCGCATGAAACTCCAACAACAGATGATGCTTTAAGTGATGTGATTGATAGAATTGGGAGACTCAATCTTGATTCAGTCCCAACTCAATCAATGGAGCAGCTTGGACCATCTGAGAAAGGTCCCCCAAAGTGGCTGACAAAGACACTTGAAAATGTTCATCCTGATGAGGTTGGAAAGACAGAAACTAGAAATTCAAACCGGCAAAATGGAGGTGATGTAGATGACTCTAGTTCACCTGTTGATATGGATGTTTCTTATGATTGTGAATTGAACTTGTCTACAGATTTTGAACCAACTTCCTTCAAAGAAGCTGCTTCTCATGATGAATGGAAAGAAGCGATGCAAAAGGAGTATGATGCCCTCATAAAGAACGACACTTGGAAGTTGGTTGATCCTCCATTAGGAACCAAACCAATTGGCTGCAAGTGGGTCTACAAGGACAAGTATAAAGCTGATGGCTCACTTGACAAGCACAAAGCTAGGCTTGTGGCAAAAGGTTTTGCACAGAAGGAAAGAGTCGATTATGAGGAGACTTTTGCCCCCACAACAAAATGGGCTACCATCCAGACACTCTTTGCCCTAGCAGCTCAGAACGGTTGGAAAGTCCATCAAATGGATGTAAAAACTACTTTCTTGAATGGAGATCTAAAAGAGAATGTTTTTATGTCCTAGCTTCAAGGATTTGCTATGAAAGGACATGAACATAAAGTATGCAAACTTCTGAAGTCCTTGTATGGCCTCAAACAAGCACCGTGAGCCTGGTATGAAAAACTACTTTCTTGAATGGAGATCTAAAAGAGAATGTTTTTATGTCCTAGCTTCAAGGATTTGCTATGAAAGGACATGAACATAAAGTATGCAAACTTCTGAAGTCCTTGTATGGCCTCAAACAAGCACCGTGAGCCTGGTATGAAAAACTAACTGAGCATCTTCTGAAACTCAATTTCAAACATTATGATCTTGATGATGCAAATTTATTTGTCAAGAAAGTTGACAAAACAGTTGTATATCTTGTAGTATATGTAGATGATCTTTTGATGACAGGGAACAACGAAAGCTACATTGCATCCATAAAGAAGGAATCGGGGAAAAGTTTTGAGATGACTGATTTGGGCTATGTTCATTACTATATTGGTATTGAAGTGACTCAACATCCGAAGTCCATATTTCTTTCTCAAAAGAAATACATTGGAGATCTGTTGAACAGGTTTGGCATGACAGAATGCAATCCTCTTACTACTCCAATGGAACAAAGCTTAAAGCTTACATCTATTGAAGGAAAAGAATTTGAGGATGCAACAAAGTATAGACAGCTTGTAGGAAGTCTCAACTACCTAACTACTACCATACCATACATTTCGTTTGCTGTTGGAATCCTCTCCAAGTTTATGCAAAAGCCTTGTGAGAGACATTGGTCTGCTACAAAAAGAGTTCTAAGGTACTTGAAGGGAACTCAAAACTTTGGAATCAAGTATACACAAGCGGACGACTTGAGTTTGATTGGATACTCTGATTTAGAGTTCGATGGAGACAAAGAAACTGGGGTATCTACTTCAAGATATGTTATGAGTCTTGGATCAGGAGCTGTCTCCTGGAGATCACGCAAACAATCAGTTCCAGCAGATTCCACAACAGAAGCAGAATACGTGGCAGCAGCTGAAGCAACAAAAGAAATTTTGTGGCTCAGGAAAATTCTTGAAGATTTGTAGGTAAAACAAGTACAATCAACTCCACTCATGATTGACAATACCTCTGCAATAAAGTTGGCCAAGAACCCAAAATTCCATGATCAAACGAAGCACATCAATACCCAATATCCTCTGATTTGACATCATGTTGAGGCCAAAACAATCCATCTTCGTCATTGTTCCACTAATGAGCAAATTGCCGACATCTTCACCAAAGCACTTGGAAGAGAAAAGCTTGAATGATTCAGAATGATGCTTGGACTCACCAACATCCCTTCAGATTAAGGGGGGGAATGTTGACACCTAATCATCAGAATTAGGTGAATATAATGTAAATAACTAAATAAGTAATATGAACAGTCATCGGGAGATGAAGTGAATAGTCTCTCTCATGTATATAATAAAGACCAACCTAAATGAATAAAATGAATTGAATTTTGTGGAGTTACTACCTGGCCTGACAGTATAAGAGGAGGCTTGAGGGTCAGTTGGAGAACACATTGAGTTAATCAAGAATTCGATTTTCTAGGGCAGGGCTTGATGAGGAAATCGAAGGAGTGATCAAAGTTGCAGCTAAGGGACAGTGAATACAGTAGCAGAGAGGCAGAGATAGTACCGGGAGCATCAGCGCAAAAGCCAAGAGAGGGTTGACGCAGAGCCAGTTAGAGGCCACACAGAGGCAGCCAGGAGCTGCACAGATCTTGAGGAGGGCTAGCGTGGGAGACACAGAGGCTCCAAAGGCTGACGCTGGGAGATTTCGTGGGGCAGATAAGAGCTGATATTTGTCTCCGACTGAGATGTACTATTGCCGAGGGAATTCTCTGTTGGATGAGCCATTTCTGGCACCCAGATTGTATTCTGAAACTGCTTAATAATAAAACCCTTTGATAGCTGCACCAGTTTTCTCGCATTGGGTTTTTCCAAGGACACTAGTCCAAAAATAACTGTGTCACTTGTGTTCTTGTTTCTTTCAGTTGATGATCTGTATGTGTTGATATTGTACTTGTATTTATTTTCAGTATTTACATGGTAAATAACTTGTTAAGTAAATGAACAAGTAGGAAGAAATAAATCAGATAGTACAGGAAGAATTTCTGACAGATAGACTTAGAAATTCCAACATGGTATCAGAGCGTGGTTACACATCATAGGATAACTAAGGGCTTCAGCGGAGCAGAGCAGCAGCAGTAGAAATAGATGTCCCGAGTGACAGAAGTTGTTCTTAGCAGAAAGCAACAAGGAAGGGGTGACGCAGTGCTTGCGTCATCAATTCGAGCCAGGAGGAGGATCAGCGCAGTGGCAGAGAGGAGCAGACTTGACCTACACAGTGCTCGGTCATCTTTTGTCAGTTAGGAAGGATTAACGCTCGTGGCCGGGAGGTGCGGATTTTGTTGGTGCCGGGATTGCGCAGAGCTTAGAGGCTCTAACTTTCAGATTGTTGAGGCATAGGAGTCTGTGGTTAAGATGTGGAGCAAAGTTGGTGGGGTATTGTGGTCGGAACAATACCTAACATGGCAAGGCCAAGGAGGAGGGAGTCACTGCCGAGGATTGGCAGACATATTTCCAGAAGGGAAATCGAGGCTCAGAGGGAGTCAAACCGAGAACTTCCAGACGGGAAGTAGAGAGACTTGAAAGAGTCGAAAGAGGAGCAGCGAAATGGCAGTGAATGGGCTAAGAGATCAGGATAGACTGGACGAAGCCTCAAACTTCGTAGTCTGGAAGGCCAAGATCTTGTCCATTCTAAACAGGTATCGCATCAAACACTTCGCCTTGAAAACGATAGCGATCCCAGTTGACCCAAGTAAAAATGACAAGTACGAGGAGGCAATGGCCAGGGCAAAGTGCATCATCCTTGATGGTGTCAAGGATCATGTGGTGCCACACATTTCTGAGAAGGAGACGGCAAATGAGATGTGGGAGGCCCTAAAGAAATTGTACCAACATACTTCTGTGCAAAGGAGGATGTTACTTGAAAACCAGATGCAGAAGGGAGAGCAGATAGATGTCTTCCTCAGTGGATTGAAGGAGATCAGTGATCAGCTAACTTCCATAGTGGCCAAACCGGATCAGGGAGTGATGGTGAGGAAAGCATTGAATGCAGTCTCAGAGGATTGGGAGGTATTTGTGCAGAGCATACTGGGCAGGACAAGCCTTCTAGATTGGGAGGAACTGTGGGTGGCTCTTCGTCAAGAAGAGATCAGATGGGTGTCCAAGGCGAGGAGTAGCGGAAAAGGGGTCAGAATCAAGGAGGAAGAAGAAGATGCGGCTCTCGCATTTGCGGGAAAGCAGGAGAAAAGAAAGAAGAAGGACCTCTCCAAGGTCAAGTGCTTCCATTGTGGGGAACTGGGTCATAATGCGAACCAGTGTCCTAGGAAGAAGAGCAAGGGAGAGGCTTCTGAGACCAAGGCTGTGTCGGCTAAGGCGGAGAAGGAAGAGGAGACCGATGACGACTGTGCCATGAGTGCTCATGCACATCAAGAGAAGAGGTGGGGAGACATCGAGTTGTAGTCAAACGGACTACAGGCAATAAGGGGTAGAATCCTCGAGGTACCCAACCTCTTGGATTATACCTTGCTACGGGAGCCCCGAAGAGGAGTAATAGGACTGGCGGATGTCGGTAGAGACGAATGCGGATGGAGTGACAGAGAGGGCTACAGTGCAGGAATCTAGGACAACTTGAGACTGCAATGCGAGAGGCATAGAGTTGTTGCAACAACACAGAGGTCAAAGAGGAGCACTTGTAGTGACAGAGGGAGCTTCAACATCAGGAGTGTTACTAGCTTGACAGAGATGTCAGAGTTGGGAGATCAGTTACTTACTTCTCAGTCATTGAGTTGCGGTGCAGCAGTTAGTAGTGGCAGTTCTATGAGCAGCATGATGAGAGGGAATGCAGTGCAGATGTAGCAGTGGCAATGGCAGGGCCATGGGCAGTAGCATGGATGCAGAGGGAGCTGTCATACGGATGTAGTAGTGGCAGTGGCAAGGTCGTGGGTAGGAGTACATGATGCAACAGTGTGGAGGATGTTGGGCAGCAGGCCTAGCATCAACACAGGGACTGATGTCGGGATGATCAGGGTGATACTCAGTGAGGAGTATTACTTGAGCACAGTCCTCACTAAGAGGGAGTGCTGATTTGGGGTAGCATCGATGTGCTCTAGCCTTGAAAATTGGTGGAGAGGCTAAAGCACATGAGATCTCCAAGACCCAGAAATGGTTTGGGCAGAATCTAACCAGTTTGGGAAATATTAAAATAATTATATTTTTAATGGAGTCCCTAAGTTTAAACTTAGGGAAAATAAAATATTAATGTGAATTAAATAAAACTGAGTTAAAATGGTCCAAAAGTCATGGATCAAGGCAGATCTATTCTTAGTCGTTGATTAGGGACTTAATCTCAGCCGTTGAATTGTCAACGAGAAAAGTATAAGATGAGGCTTGAGGGTCAGTTGGCGAACACATTGAGTTGATCAAGAATTCGATTTTCTGGGGCAGGGTTTGCTGAGGCAATCGAAGGAGTGATCAAAGTTGCAGCTAAGGGGCAGTGAATACAGTAGTAGAGAGGCAGAGATAGTACCGGGAGCATCAATGCAGAAGCTGGGAGTGGGTTTACGCAAAGCCAGCGAGAGGCCACGCAGATCGAGCCAGAGGCCACGCAGAGGCGGCCAGGAGCTGCGTGGAGCCTGAGGAGGGCCAGCGTGGGAGATGCAGAGGCTCCAGAGGTTGACGCAGACCCTAGAAGCTGATGTTGGGAGATTTCATGGTGCAGATTGGAGTTAATACTTGCCTCCGATTGAGAGGTACTATTGCTGAGGGCATTCTCTATTGGGTGAGCCATTTCTGACACCCAGATTGTATTATGAAACTGCTTAATAATACAACCTTCTGATAGCTACACCGGTTTTCCCGCATTGGGTTTTCTGGAGACATTAGTCCAAAAATAACTGTCACTTGTGTTTTTGGTTCTTTCTGTTGATGATCTGTTTGTGTTGATATTGTACTTGTATTTATTTTCAGTATTTACATGTTAAATAACTTGTTAAGTAAATGAACAAGTAGGAAGAAATAAATCAGATAAGTACAGGAAGAATTTCTGACGGATAGACTTAGAAATTCCAACACAGATCACTTGTCTCTTTAGCTTCCACTATGGGATGGAGCATTCATCAAATGGATGTTAAAACCGCTTTTCTAAATGGGACCATTGATGAAGAGGTTTACATTGAGCAACCTCAAGGGTTCGACGCCCATAATAGGGAGACACACGTCTGCTGATTGAAGAAGGCTCAATATGGCTTGAAGTAAGCACCTAGAGCAGTATGCCAAGATGGATGCATACCTATTGTGACTTGGATTTTTAAAGAGTTCTGCAAATCCTAAGCTTTACATCAAAGTGGTCAAGGATGAACCAATGATCATACTTTTATATGTGGAGGATCTACTTGTTACAGGCATGAAACATCGAATTCAAGAATGCAAGAAGCAGTTGGCAGCCAAATTTGATATGAAGAATCTTGGGTTTATGCATTACTATTTGGGACTAGAGTTTGGAAGAAACCAGATGAAAAATATCTTGGTCAAGGAAAATATGTGATTAATATATTACAGAAATTTGGCATGATGGATAGCAAGCCAATGACAACTCCTATGATTAGTAATCTAAAGAAGTTGAGGAGTTCAGATTCTAGTCCGATGGATCCTACTTGCTATAGATAATTGATTGGCTCTTTGATGTGTCTTGTGAATACTAGACCTGCCATTTGTTTTGCAGTAAATGTTCTCAGTGAATTTCAAATAGAGCCAAAGCATGACCATTGGATAGCAACCAAACACATCCTAAGATATCTTTGTGGAACCATGCATCATTGCCTTAGATATGTTGGTAATGAAATCCAACTTTTGGGATATACAGATTCTGATTGGGGTGGCAGTGAGACAGATGGAAGAAGCACTATAGGTGGATGCTTTAGTTTGGGATCTTCCATGATCTCATGGATAAGCAAGAAGCAAGAAACTGTTGCTTTGAGTAGTGTTGAAGTTGAGTATGTTGTTACAAGTGAAGTTTGTAGAGAAGTTGTTTGGTTTAGAAAGTTACGATCAAGTTTATTTGAAGGACCACTAAGTCGTACATGTATACATTGTGACAACCAAAGTTGCATAAGATTGACAGAGGACTAAGTGTTTCATGCTAGGACAAAGCAAATAAACAATAAGTACCACAACATCCGAAGCCTGGTACATGATGGTGTCGTGAAGCTACATTGTATTCCTACAGATGAACACGTAGGTGATATTCTAACAAAGACATTACCAAACAAGAAGCTTGAATACTTAAGAAGCAAACTTGGTTTGGTAGATATCTCTTCCTTGATTGTGGGGGAGCGATGATGGATAGTATATTATTTTCTTCATGTGTCAGGCACTAGATCAGGACTAACAACCATAAGTCTTAGTGAAGGCCATGAAGAAAGAATGGGGTCTAGAGGATTAGAAAATCCAAGATAGAAGTGAACTTATAAATCGATACTCTTTGAGGATGAGGTAGGGCATCCAAGATAAGAGTAGTCGAAGAGGACTAAAATTCTTTGAGGATTGGGAATCCAAGATAAGAATAGTCCTAAAAGGACATATCTAGTGAACATTTGGATGGGGTATGTGCCTTTAGACATAGTGTGGTGTCTCATGTAAAACCTCCCAACATTATGCTCTCATATAAGAAGAGCTTGTTAGTTAAGGCCTTGTTGACAATGTGGTTGTAATATAGATGCTTAAAATATGGCTTATCAATCCGACTCTTCTTATGAGAATACTTCAATTTGAGATTCCTTGTACTTCATGATGGGATTATGAATACCTCCCTAGTTAAGAGGGAGTGTTGGAGAATGTAACTAGATTCGGCCTTCATAATGACCTTTGTAAACATGACATTGTATATTTTGTATATAAAAAGAGAAAAATATTTTTTATTTATCAAAATATGGATTTCATGCTCTAGTCTAGGTCAGAGCATGTTCTTCATGCTTCTAGGGCTTTCTAGGTCAATGAATAATTTTTGGCATGTATTATAGTCCCATTTGGAGTCATTATAACAAAATGAAATAATTGTTTTTGAGTTAAGAAAGCTAATTTATCCTCCAAGACCAAGTCAACCCAAAAGAAGCATATTCGACCTCTCAAGAAGGCTATAAATAAGGACTTCGTCTCATTTGAAGCAGTCACTGACAACAAGTTCGATCTGTAATTGAAGAAGAAGGAAAACAAGTGTGAAGGGCAAGAAGGCAAGGGAAAATACCTAGTGAAGGAAAGAAGGACAAAAATAGACCTAAATTTGTCCTCACGTGCAAAAAGTTAGGGTTTCTTGGCTAATTGTAGGGTTGAGAATTGCAGGTTGAAGTTACAGATCCAAGGTGAAGGCCGAGACCTATTTGGAGCAGACTTGAAGAAGGTTCAATCTTTGTTGACCTTGGAAGATTTCATCTTGCTTGAATGATATCTTGTTGAGGGGTTGACTTGGTGCTTGGGAGGAATTTTTGCTTTGGTCTTTGGGTCTTGGAAGTCTCATTTTGAACTAATTCTATAAGAAGAGAAGTATTTTTTTTGGGTTTTCCCCTTGGAGGGGTTTTGCCCTGGCTTGGAGCCTATATCTTGTGTACTTTGTCTCTTTGTGATCTTCATTGTTTTGGTAATTGCTTGATGAACAAGAAATAAGAAGTAATAAAAGGCCAACTAACATCACAAGTAATTATCAAGAAAGGAAAGTCAACTATAATATACAAGAACCTTGATTTTCCAACAATCTTTAGCAGTGAATCTTCATGCTCCTTAAATAGAGATCATAGACCAATTAAGTGTTAAGCCATGAATAAATAACCTTTAGTATCAAAAGAAACATGAGTTGTTGCATCATTATATGTCTGGAACATTTTGTTATTGTCTGATTATGTTGCAACTAATTCATACTAAAGAGAGATGCTAAGAAACACACTTTTACCTAATAGACACCAATGTTATCGGAACTGAAGTGATCATCGAATCAGTTGGCCCCCTAAACCAAGAATTGGTAAAGAACCGGACCAAAAGACCGCTCAACTAAAAAATACATAAAACATTAAAAAAAATAAAACATATATGTTCATGTGCATCCATATCAATCCGAACTATTTATACACAAATATGCAAAAGTTTCATTTCTATAGCAAGAGTGCATATAACCAAAATAACACTTAGTACAATACATCTCTAAACCAAAATACATCAAGAAAAAAGCTATAAATGGCCTCTAGGTTCCAAACATAAGCACAGTAGTACAATACTATAGCTACTCGTACTAATGGCTATCATCAGAATCATCATCCTCCTCATCCTCAACCTCAAAATGAGTAGCCGCTATAGTGGGATTTTTACTTGATTCCCCTATCCATGAAGGTTTTGGATATATCTCCATGTGGAGATGGGCCCAAGTCATCCGAGAAAGCTCTTCATTGTCAAATGTTGGTACCTAACTCTCCATAACCCATTCTGATGATAGATCAAAGTCACCCAAAACTATGTCTCTTGATCTTGTGATTTCGTCCAACAATTGGTTGCACCTCAACCTAAGGTTGTACTAAATATAGACTATGTCATTCAACTGTTTTTGCTCAAACATTTCATCTTCTTGGTGCGTATATGTTCAAAAATGCTCCAATTTTTCTCACACCCTGAAGCATTGCATCCTTGACTCAATATCGAAATTGCAATTTTCACAAATCAGGGCATTGGCTACCCAATTGTTGCTACCAATAGGCTACAAAAAGGGTTGAAGGCAAAAAAGTATTTGCAAATGATTTTGAAACTTGGACTCAACTATTGCAATGAGTAACAATTTGAAAACTTTGACATTTCTTACCTAGTGGAACCTTTGATATGTTTCTTATAGCCATAAACAAGCCAAAGGTGTCAATGCTCTCATTGAAATTCAAGAGCTTGCTATTTATCTCATCTTGAATCTTGAGATCTGAGACCATGCGCTCAATGCATCTTTACAATCTCTCTTTTACCTCCACATTTACCTCAAAATCTTTAGTGTACCAGTACATTCAAAGTTCAAAAAACCAAAAAAATCCATCCATTGATTTTGAATGTTTCACAAATTTTTTATAATGAATAACAGAACTTATAAACTTTTAAAATTGAAATTAAATACCTTGGATTTAAGTAGTGTACAAATGCATGTAAAGGTCTATGGAATCGTTTCTTTCATCTTTCATCAATGATTTTCCATAGAGGAAGGTACTTCTGCCTTTTATCCCTCCGTGCTAACTTTATTTGCTCTTTGTCCTAATTCATGGCCTCAAAAACAAAACCCATGGCTGGTTTATCACCATCCACCATCCACAACACTCTCACAAGAAGCTCACGAAATAGCACTATTTCTTCTACTTTCATCCAAATTTTTTTGTCAAAAACTTGGTCACCCATATGTTTCCCTTGAACCTTTTTGCTCCATTGAAATGCATTCCATTCATCACAAGCAAACATCTTCCTCATGCTGGTTTTTTGTTGAACAAGGGATTGCAACGAAAGAAAGTTTGTTATAAATCATGTAATGGTTGACTGAACAAACTCTTTACTCCCAATGTGTTTTCTCATAAGATTCAAAGCCCTTGAGTGGTTGTAGATGTTCCTAGTTATGGATTTTGCTTCTTCCACACACTTCTTCAGCCACTCAATTATGCCAATATTCTCAAGCATGATATCCAAACAAGGGATTGCACATGGAGTCCACAAAATGGTGGGGTGTTTTTTCTCCAACAATTGCGACATGGTTTCAGACATTATCTGTGATCACATTTACAACATTCTCTACCCCTACCTCAACAACCACACCACCCAAAAGAAAAAATAATAATTGTGCATCCTTCACCTAATTAGATGCATCCACATATTTGAGAAACATGGTACCATTTGAGCAGGCAATTAAGAAATTTAAAATGGTGTGGGATTTGCTATCAACCCATCCATCAAAGATAATTGTGCACCATATTTTGGTCCATGATTGCTTGAACTTTTTGAGTTACACCAATTTGTGGTACCTTATTTTGTAAAAGTGCCCCCCTAATATCATGCAAACTAGGGCTTTGAAGTGTGGACCACATGAAGCTATAACATCAATCATAGGTTGATAATATGTAGAATTAGTGGCATTAAAAGGTTTGTTTGCATCATACCACCATCTAGCAATGCATTTCTATGCAACCTTCTTCTCTATCTTTTTCTATTTAGATCAATGGTGGGTTGAGCACCTTTTGTGGTGCAAGGTAGAAAGAGTCAATCCCATTATGTACTCTCTTAAAACTAGATGAACTAGGGCTAGAAGCATTTTCGTCTCCAATTCTAATATGAAAATTGAAGGATTCTTTAAAACTAGGCATACATGTTTCAAAGCAGCATTACCTAAATGAGCATCATCTTTTTGACTTTTGGCTATGTTTTTATTAACACTGTTGTTTTTTCCTTTCTCTTCTTGGAAGGCTTCAATCAGGCCTAGCATCTCTGTTTTAAGCTCATCAAAAATCTTTTACAAGGTTTTAGTTGGCTTCACCAATTTGCCAAGCGTTTTTTAATCCTATGGATTCCCCATTTCATCTAAATGGAAATGAACCCATGCTGGGTCATTCTTGTTTTTAGGGGGCAATTTTACATCAACAATAAAAATATGCATACAAAACCCTAGGATTTCTTAATTTCTAGGAAGAAAAACATCAATTTTTTAGAGAAAAATACATACCTTGAAAAACTTTCCAAATGTTGAGAAGAGCAGCTCCAAAAAGCACTAATAACACATTAGGCCAAGCTTAACTTAACTAATTCCCAAGTATCTAAATATCCTAACATCTCTAACATATTCTTTATAAGAGTAAGCCATATTCCCAAAAGCAGTATCCAACAAAGACATCCTCCTCCCATGTATGGCTTCTCCTAGGGTTTCCTCATGAACCTCGGTAAATCACTCCAAGAACAAGTGCAAAGAGAAGAGTATGATGATGATGATGATGATGAATGAAATGAGTCTATAGATATGAGAAGTAAGGGAGGTCAGCAATACATATGTTGACTAATGCACTTACAAGTAACCTACAATAATCACATGTAGGCTCACATAAGTGGAGCGCTACACTCCAAGGATACACATGTCATGCTCCAAGGTGTTGTCATACACAATAAGAGCATCAAGATGATGTAGTTACTAGTTACACTAGGTGTGTCCACATTCTGCCACAAACCCATACGGACTCCACTCCTCCTAAGCCATCTACTCCACTATGTCCACTCCCTCAACATGGACATTGTTGCAACCCGAGTGTCATCAGGCCAACTCCAAGCCTTAATGCAAAAATCCAAGCTACCCCATGCTGTCTAGAATTTTATGCTCTCCTCCAAGATGCTCAATGTTTCTCGTCCTAAGCAGGGCATTATCCAAACAAGTGAACCTCTCCATGTGGCCATCATGAATTATGCTCCAAAGGTGTCAAGAGAATTCCAATGTCCCAGGGAATAATGCCAAGCAAGCATTCAATTGAGCTCAAGCAACCCATGACGTGTTCTAGTTCACACAAGTGTTCCATTGTTTTCTTAACATATGTTGGACATGGCATGGTTGTAATTTTTTGTATTTGAAGCCTTCCATTAAAAAAAATCCATGCAATTTTGATTTATTGCAGCCTAGAAGCGACAAGCTTAATTGCAAGACAAGTGTTTTCAATGAAATATAAGTCATTAGCAATTTACATATTTTCCTAGCAGCTAGTTTCATTGGTTTGCATGATTAGAAGTGCTGAAAAATATGCAGTTTTTACTTGTGTGAATGCCCTATTATAATCGACTAGTAACAGCTATCAGTTTTGTTATATTATGTTAAATTCTGGGTTCTATTTAATCTCACTGCAGATGCTGAAATGCGTTTGATCTTCAAACAACATTTTTTAAAAGCTGTTAGTTGAAGTCTGTCAAACTGAATAACCAAAGTTTATGTTCTTGCTTCTTTAGCCTACACTGAAAAATGCCTACGTATGACTCTCATAAAGTTGGGAAGACGTAAACATAATTTTTTGTCAATTAATCCATAAGAAACATTTTGTTTGTGGATAGCCACTTAACTGGAATATACAAATTGTAGGTATGTACGGTTTGTTATGACCACAATGCAAGGAAAAAGTCAAGAAGAGATTGCACGAGAACACCCAAGGTAATGTAGACTGAAAATTTCAGACGATACAGTTAGTCAGACTTTGAATTGAAAAAGGGATTCATAAGATACTAACATTCAAGCCGACCCAATATTTGGACAGGTTTGCTGAGCTGAAAGCTCAGCATGATATTCCTGATGAAAGTTGGCGAGTTGGAGTAACTGGACCTCAGAAAATGGCAGCTGGACTTCTCTGTGAGGACCAAGTTTTATAGCCTTATACTTGAAATACTTTGCCTTGTGCCATCTGAGTAGTTTGCGCTGTCCAACAAAATGTTAATTTGTAAATGTTTTTCTTACGTTCATTCATCTTCTGCAGCAATTACATTGACATGTGTAGGAGCAAGTGCTGGAGAAAAGGCTCCGATAACAAAGAAGCTGCCATCTACAACAACAGTATGTTATGAGTTACACTTATTCTTGGTCATTCATGATTTCAATTCATCAGAGATAGTTATCATTCATTTCTATTTAGTAAATAATGGATTTTCTCGTCTTAGATCTGACAACCTGTGTTTTGTGGTCTTAGGTTGGAAAACTGAAACTGCTTTGTCAAGGTTTCTTTAAATTGACGCCTATGAAACAAAGATTATTTCTTCAAGAACAGGTTCATGTCATATCTATCATATAAGATGATCTTAGAGAATGATGATTTAATTTAAATTTATTCTAGTAACAATGATTTCCTAACGATGGAATCTGCTATGTAGGATTCTCCAATTCCAACTCCGTTGAATGATGACATGGAAACACTAGCTGATTTGGGGATTGGGGCGAGTGTAGGGAATATCCTAGTTGATGAAGTAGAAAATTGCTAATTGGCGATAGTATATTTGTGAAATTTTGGGTCATAACATTGTCCCCATATATGAGTCGATGTGTTGCTTGTAATGGTTTTAAGGTTTGCGTTTAGTTCAACGTGAATGGCCGTTGATTCAGAATACCAATATCGTCAAATCGTCGTTTCAATAAGCTGTCTCCGTGACATCTTTATGAAAACTGTATGTAATAATTACTTGAAAATGTCCTATGGCTGATAACACTATCTACACTGTGTTAGTAATATTGCGTCCTCCATGTAGGAAGTGTTATTTGAGTGTAACAAAAGCAAACGAAAACTTTATTCAGGAGATGCTGGGACCTTTTGCTTTGAACAGTTAATGCTGAAAAATTGAGTATCAAGTGCAGAATTGCCTATTCTGAAATGATATTGGTCAGAATTGGGCTTTTGAGGTTGTGTCGGAAGATAGACTATCGAATGAAAACAAAAAGGAAAATGACGATTAGAGTATATATGACTTGATTTGACAAGAGACGCTCGTTAATGTTGGGAGCTTGTCTATTGGATGTCTTCATTGTTGAATATTAATAAATGTAAAATTGAAATAAAATTTTAGCATATGACTTGTTTGATTTGAGAAGAGACACATTAACGTTGGGAGCTGTTCCATGGGATGCCTTGGTTGTTTGAACATTAATAAATGTAAATAGTTCTAAGATTTTCACAAGCTCGACTTGAACCATTTTGAAGGTGTTGCCATTAAGAATTTGTGGAGAGGCTTAATTTTCTTATTGCATTGAGGAAAAAGTGATTTAGTGCCCAATTTGGCTTTTTCCTTACTCAGACAATGTACAAGTGCAATGGAAAGTTGCCCTCAAATGCTGATCATTTACTTTGTAATTTTTTGTTAATTCCTCCACATTGCGATATCAAATGACGCCTCATTTTTTCAGTTTTCAAATTTGACATTCTTTCAATGAGCTTAATTGATGTATGTTACAACCCCAATCACTTATTATATAAAGTTAGACATTGTGGCTTGTGAATGATTGCTGTAGGGTTTTCGTCATTTATTCTATTCAAATGTCTTAATTGTTCTTATCAATTAGCAATGGAATAGGAAATTATTATTGTAGGAACGAAACCCCTTTCTCTGCAGCTCATTTTAAAATGTCCTAATCGTCATTTAAGATTGGGTTTAGAAGGTTTGCTGATCTGTTCTTGTAGAAATTTCGAGTCTGACTTTTATATAAAATTCAGAGATTTCACGTCAACCTTGAGGTTTTGTGTGTTAAAAATACTAATAGGGGGTGGGTGAATCAGTATTTCATCCGATTATTAATTTTGCTAGTTTAAAATCTTTTGTAAATATGAAGCACAAACCATGCTAGGACACAAGAATTAAAAATGAAAAATCACTTGTATAATTTTAGCTCAAATTACAATGATGAGGACACTAATCCTTTTGTACAAACCAAGGCACCATCCTTGTAATAGAGTGCAGAGACCAATCCTCTTGAACAAGCCTAGGGACCAACCTGGCAAAAATGAGGACGCCAATCCTCTTTCGGCACCAACCTGTCAAAACTATTCCAAAGTATACTTCAAAGCTTCTCAAAAAAATTGTTCTAATATAAGCTCCAAAATTCCTTCAAGATAGTCTCCAAAATGGATACAAAACTCTTTAAAAATAGGCTTCAAGATAGATCAATGAATTGCTCCAAGACTCCAATTCAACTTTATATCATGCTTCAAGTTAGCTTCAGATCAGAGTTCTAAACAGGCTTTAATCATCTTCAGATCAACTCCCAAAACAAGATAAAACTAGCTGCAAAAGGGCGCAAGTGTAGGCTGCCACAAGGCCAAGGTTAGGGCCAACGATGAGGCTGCTATAGGGCTGAAGCTGAGGCTATATGTGGCTTGTAACAAAGTCAAATCTGAGGTTGTATGTGGCTTGTAATAGGGCCAAAATTTGCCTAGATTAGGCTGAGAAAGATGCTATAATAGGGCTGAGTTTCTTCCACAATTGCTTAGATAAGTGCTTCAAAAATTGATCAAGACAAAGCTCCCAAAAAGCCCTAACCAAAACAAGGAAAACAACTTTTGAGAGATTAATCCTTTTAACCTTGCTTAACTCCTTGGTTCATGAGATATGAACCTCTCTTCATTGCTGCTCAACGGGTCTGAATTGCTCCTTTCTTGCTTGATTGAATCCTCGGCCAAAATGGGTGAGGGGACTGCCTATTTATAGGTCTTGTTGAACCCCATACAGGGCCGACTTGACCTCAAGTAGGGCTGACCTGACTTTTGGGAGGGACAACTTCACTAGGGCAAAAAATTTCACTTTTTAACTTGCAAAAATTATCTCCTCAAACTAGAGGAGTTAGAGGGTGAGCCACACCTCGTTAGAAATGTCTTAGGACGTTCTTTATAACCTTTGACATCAATAACAACCCCTTTGTCAACATTCAAATCTATTTTCTGTGAATTTTCAGCCTCGTGTGGCTGAATCTGAAATATTGAATTACAATAGAAAATTCTTCTCATCTTTGACCCAAATCTAAATTGTTTTAGTGCAACAATGTTTTAACATTTAAGAAACTTTTCCTAAGCAGTTTACAAATGTAAAAATGACATATTACTGCAGTAAATCTGATCCTTTTTATCTTCTAGATGTTTTTAGGTTACTTAACAATTTCTACATAATATTATGTCAAATCCATAAGCATAAACAGCTCTAGAAATTACTCAATAATCAAGATGACGTGCTGAAATTTCAATATGCAAGTACACAATTTGGATAGTCAAAACAACATATATATATATATATATAAGATGAAGCACACTTATAATACATCATAACACATGCTAATAAAAAATATCTTAGGACATCTGAAAAAACGATGATGGTTCAGGGCTGCTCCGGACTGAAGCTCTGGTGGAAACGGGGGTTTGAAGCTCATGGACTCATTAGATCGAGGGATCAAAATTGGAGAATAACAGGGTCAGAGTTGCACAGAAGGGGTCAAACTCTGACCCGACAAATGGAAAACGCGGGGTCCATAGGGACCCCATGTTACAAGCAAATAATGATGAACAAACAGACAGCACGGGAAGGGGTGCAGATTGCAGGTTACGAAAGATTACATAAGGAGGACTCGACCAGCAAGGGGAGGAAAGGAAACGAAGGCAATGAAGATAACAACACTCAAAAACTGAAAGGAAGGGATGACAGTAAAAGAACAGAAAACAGAGGCAGAGAGAAGCCAACACAAGCACATCTCGCCCATGAAAACAAACAGGGAAAGGAGCAAACAGGAGCAGAGGAAGGGGCTCTGAATAAGGATAAAGAGGAACAAGGAGGAAAAGCGACAACACTCAACGAAAAAAAGAACCAAGGTCCGTGTAAACCCAAGGCGGCAGAAACCCTAAGGGTTGTGATATCAGACCCAGACATTCAAGCATACCGGGATCACATGATCGAACATGCAGTGATCTGCAAATTCATGGGGTTCTGGCCAACAGAACGGGCGTTGTGTCAATGGATAAAGCAACAGTGGAAACCCAAAGGTGATGTTAGACTGCACTTAGGAGCCAAAGGCTTTTTCACTGTTGTTTTCTCAAATTTAGAAGATAAGGATAGAATATTTGATGGCGGACCTTATTTCTTTGCCTCTGCGGGCCTGTACATAAAGCCATGGAAACCCAATTTTGTACCAGAAAAGGAAACCTTCAAGCAGATACCTGTATGGATACGCCTCTTCTCCCTACCAATAGATTATTGGGGATATGCAGCTCTTGAACAAATAGGGAATAAGCTAGGGACCTTCATCAAAGCATCAGAAGCTACTTTGCAAAGAAGGTACACCTCCTGTGCCAGAATTTGTGTGGAAATGGATGTGTCTGGGGCTCTACATGAGGGCCTATGGCTGGAGTATAGGGATGAAGATTATTTCCAAGCCATAGATTATGAGCAAATCCCATTCCGATGTAGAAAATGTCATGAGCATGGTCATTTAATCAGAGAATGCCCACTGAACAAAGTAGCAGGAGACCATAAGGAAGACAAAGCAGAGAAGAACAAGGAAATCTTTACTAGACCAAAAGCTAAACAAAGAGCACACAGGAAACGCCAAACCAAAGCAAGCACCTCACAAGGTAACACAAGCAATGCTTTTGAAATCTTGGAAACTAAAACGGAATCAGAGGATAACAGCAAAGAACAAAACACCACTGAAGCAAACAAAGCTACAATAGAGCCTGAGACAAAAGCACTGGAGGGGAACCCTTCAAGCATTATGCTACAGATTCAAGAAACAACAGAGGGGGTAGACGAAGACTCAGAAATGCTCATAAGTGATATCAGAAGCGAAGATATGGAACTCAATGATATACTAGAGCAAGAGGGTGTGAATCTACCAGACATGGTGGAAAACTGGAAAAAGAAGGGAATGGAACACATATCGGAAGAGGAAGTTAAGAGAGTTAATGATATACTAATAGCACGACAAAGAGCAGAGATGGAAATGCAAAGCAAAAGCTTGGGCATAGCTAAAGGACTGTGAGTCAGAACACAAAGTCTGCATCACACCTCCATAAGTTCCAAACACAGGAAAAAAAGAGGACGCAGAACCAACAACGAAGCATTGCAAGAACTGGGACAAATGCTTTTAAACTCCGGTAAGATGAAAGCCCTAGAGGCTTTTTCTTTAAGCTCCTAAACTTTGTTTAAAATGAAAATTATTTCTTGGAATGCTAGAGGGCTTAACAGCCAAACAAAACAACGTCTTTTAAAGAAGAAAGTCCAAAAGGAAAAACCAGACATAATGTTTGTGCAGGAAACTAAATGTACAAGCAGTACGATATTCAATTTAAGCAAAAAATTAGGTAAACATATGGAATACCTGGAGATTGCCAGCAGTGGATGGGAGGGAGGCTTAATCACCTTGTGGAATCCACATGTAATCAAAATCCTCTCCTCTGAGGCGTTCAGATCCTTCATAGTTGTAGAAGCTCAAATGTTAGGAAACTCTGAAACTTATCTGTGTACCAATGTCTACGGGCCCCAGAAGCTAGAGGATAAGTTTCTTTTTATGAAAACTCTACTGAACCTGAAGCTAAGGTGTCCCCAAGCAAAGGCAGTCATGGGAGGGGATTTCAACATGATAACCACCCTCACGGAAAAGAAAGGAGGTATAAGGAAACTCAACAAAGACTCAAAAGCTTTCCTAGACTTCATCAAAACAGCTAATCTAGTGGATGTTTTTCCCAGAAGTGGGGCTTATACATGGAACAACAAAAAGGGAGGCGAAAGACAAATTGCTTCTCGACTAGATAGATTTCTCATATCAGAAAGTATTTTGCTGGAAGGAATTATAGTGGAATCAGATATTATTCCCAGTGGAGGGTCAGGCCATTGGCCTATTTCTCTGATTGCTGCTATCCAGGGTACTCCAAGAAACAAACCTTTTAGATTTGAAAAATTCTAGCTCACTCATCCGGATTTCTTACAACAAATTGAAAAATGGTGGAAAGAACCTGTGGGCATTAAAGGAACCAAAATGTACAGATTACAAGGTAAATTGAGACACATTAAAGACAAGATCAAAATCTGGAACCAAACAGTCTTTGGGAACATATTCAAAGAAAAAATGAAATTAGAGGAGCAATTAGAGCAGATACACACAAGTTGGATTCAAGGGGATACAAACCCAGAAACTGTAAGCAAGGAAAAAATGTTGATGCAGGAATGGCAACTTCGTTGCCAACAGGAGGAAACTCTATGGAAGCAGAAATCTCGAGTTCAGTGGCTTAAGGAAGGAGAACAGAATACAAAATTCTTCCACAGACCTGTTATTGACCATAGAAGAGCTAATAAAATCCTTAGCCTTAAAGATGAACAGGGATCCATATTACAGACACATCAAGAGATATCAACCCTTCTCACTACGCATTTCAACAGCATAGCTCAAGAACCGGAGGTTGATAGAACGCAGGCAATTGATGAACTCATCTCCTCAATCCCCAAGCTAATCACAACAGAGCAGAACCTAGCACTGACTCGAGAAATTTCCATGGAAGAGGTGGAAGAAGCAGTGAAAGAAATGCCCAATGACAAAGCACCTGGGCCTGATGGTTTTACCATTAATTTCTACAAGGCCTGTTGGGATATAGTCAAAACAGAAGTCTGGGAAGTTGTGGAGGACTCTCGATGTTCTGCCTCAATCCTCAAGTCCCTCAACTCCACCTTCCTTGCCCTGATTCCAAAAGAGGAGGAAGCTAACACCCCTGCAAAGTTTCGTCCTATAGCGCTATGCAATGTCATATACAAAATCATTTCCAAAGTTATAGCTAACAGAATGAAACCCATTCTTCCGGGCCTTATCTCAGAAGAGCAATCTGGCTATGTTGAGGGGAGACAAATTCTGGACAATGTTTTACTGGCTCAAGAAATGATTCACACACTTCAATCTCGGAAGAAAGCAGGTATGATGATGCAACTAGATCTGTCAAAGGCGTATGACAAGGTCAATTGGCACTACCTGGAAGCTATTTTAAAAGCATTTGGCTTTGCTGGGCAATGGATAGTGTGGATTCTAGCTTTGATCAAATCTACTAAATTTTCTATTTTGGTGAATGGAGCCCCTTCTGCTCAATTCTCTCCTTCGCGAGGTCTTAGGCAGGGTGATCCGTTATCCCCCTTCCTTTTTGTGATCCTGATGGAAGGTTTAAGTAGACTTATTCTTAGAGCTAAGGAGGAAGGAATTATCAAAGGATTGCAGCCCCTACCTTCTATTCCAGCAACTACTCACCAACAATTTGTTGACGATACGATGTTACATGGCACTCCCACAGTCAAAGAAGCCATGGGCTACAAAAGGATCCTCAATCTTTTTAGCAAGGCCTCAGGTATGGATCTTAATCTATCGAAATCTACTATCTTCTTTTTCAATACTCATTTAGCTGTGCAAAAAAATCTCTCCTCCATCCTTGGCTTCCGAAGAAGCAGCCTCCCCTCAAGATACCTAGGAGCTCCATTAACTGACAAACCTTGGCAAAAAATCCACTGGGAAAAGATCCTGGCTAACTTGGAGAAAAGATGTCATCACTGGACCCATAGGGCCCTAAATTTTGCAGGAAGACTGGTCTTAACCAAAGCAGTCCTTCAGGCCATACCTCAATATATGCTCTCCATTATTCCAGCACCCAAAGGAGTACTACAACAGATAAGGGTCATTCAAAGAACGTTCCTCTGGTCAGGTAATTCTGAGAAGAAGAAATGGTCACTGATAGCATGGAACAAACTGTGCAAGCCTAAACAACTGGGAGGGTTGAACTTGCAAGATCCTTCCACGATCAATCGAGCCTGTGGTGCTAAGTTATGGTGGAAGTGGCTAAAGGAACCCAAATTACCATGGGCTAAACATTGGAAGGAAAAGTACGCTCCAACTCATAGTTTACAGAATCTAATCAGAATGCAAGAAAACCCAGAAGGCTCACCTATGTGGAACCTAGCAAGAAGCAACCGGCAAATTATCCAGGAAAACAGCTTTTGGGAAATTCGTAATGGAAAAATAGCGCTTTTTTGGGAGGATGCCTGGCAACAACTCCCCAATTTGGAAAGGCCTGAGTTTGCAGATTTCCAAAGATATAACCAGGAGATAGGGAGAACTACAGTGAACCAATATTGGAAATCTAATGGAAGGGACCAGGAGTGGAGAACCTGGATATTCAATGAAACAAGAACATGACTGAAGCAAACAATGGCACAAGGAACTTGAGAACACTATTAGACAAGAGAAGGATAAGAACTGCATATGATAATGACCAATTAAGATGGGGAAAGCAAGAAGGAGGCAATTTCACGCTCAAGGAAGCCAGAAATTACATAGAAGACTTAGAGCAGGAAGAAAAGGTCAATTGGAGCAACAAGGTTTGGGATTCCCAACTCTGGCCAAAAATCAAAACTTTCCTTTGGCTCCTAATGCACAGGAAAACTCTTACATGGGAGAATCTCCGGAAGAAAGGGTTCTCTGGCCCTTCTCGATGCCCCATGTGTGGAAAGGAAGAGGAAACAATGAATCACCTCTTCAACACCTGTGACTCAGCAGACATTTTATGGAAATGGGCGGAAACCATACTACAAAAAACAGACAGGGTAAGGAATTCTATTCAAGAAACTATCGAGAACTGGAGGAGTAATTTCTCCAATAATCAACTGGTTAACACCATTTGGAAACTCATACCAGGGTTCATTGCATGGTTAATTTGGAAAGAAAGGAATCGAAGAGTCTTCTTAAACGAAACTAGAAATTTAAACCACTCAATAGATACAATTCTCCAAAACGTCAAGCAATTGGTTCTTGTCAAAGGAAGGATAGAACAAGACACAAAAATCTCGAGTGCAGACTTACAAATTTTGAAAGCTTTCAACCATGACAAGGGTAACTTCACTGCCACCTCGAATTGCCGACAGAAGATAAACACCAGTTTGAGCACCTGGAAGCGGCCACCTTCAGGTTTCCTTAAACTCAATTTCGATGGAGCCTCTCGGGGTAATCCGGGTCCGGCCGGCATCGGAGGGGTTCTCAGGAACAGTGAAGGAGGAATTCAGTATATCTACAGCAGGGCTCTAGGGGAAGGAACCAACAACGAAATGGAGTTTGCAGCGTTGGAACAGGGTTTGAGAATTCTTCGGAAATTACAAGCTGG
The DNA here is from genome assembly GCA_031772625.1 of Pinus tabuliformis. Lineage (NCBI taxonomy): Eukaryota > Viridiplantae > Streptophyta > Pinopsida > Pinales > Pinaceae > Pinus > Pinus tabuliformis. Next base: position 860,642,064 of record CM062809.1, read on the forward strand.
AGCAGTGGTGGTGGAAGGGGACTCTCAGCTAGCGATTACAGCAGCGAGAAGGATGTATGGAGGAGCCAAAGCAAGCAAAGTCACTCAGCACTGGAGACTAGCCAAGGTGACAGAGAATATTGCCGAACATCTTTTGTGGTTGAACGATTTAATCTTTCAGGTAGTTAGATGCAAAGCTAACACCATGGCAGATCACCTGGCAAATTACGGCATAGAAAATCCCACTGTCATCATGGACAGCTGTTGGCAGGACATAACCTGCACGGAACTGAGAAACAGGTGTACACTGCTCTCGAGGCAGGACATTTTTAACGAAGGATAAGGCCAGGGGTACGAAGATCTTTGTTGGTAGTGGAGTATGACACCATCCAATCGAAAGGCAGTGAGAATAGAGGGTTGGCAGACGAAAGAAGTACATGCAGGGAAGAGGCATTCAATGCACAAGCAGGACAGAGCAACTCCTAGGAGCTCCATGAACAAAAAGTATGAAATCCGCCGGCACTTAATTAAAATTATTGCCACTTGGCACTCACCGGGAGGGTTCAAGCGGGGCAAATTTAATAACATGGATCTGGCCCATCAACAAAATTGTGAACCTCGGGGCAAAGATAATCATGAAGGGACGTGCGAACATAAGGTGACGAGATGGGGCGCCTCAAGCGTTTCAAGCGCTCCCTCCTCTATATTTACAGTCCCCAATAACAGAAGCACTGCTATGATTTCCGAAGGTAACCAGCATCCCATCATCTGTGCTCTCAGGAGGTGGCTTATTTCTGTTCTTAGTTTTAGGGGGATGGCGCGAGAAGGCAGCAGAAATGCTTCGGCCAACAAGGATCTCAAGCAGGCTCGGGAGGCATACGAAACGAGAACCTCGCAGAAGGAAAAACGCAAGATAGAGGAGTTGGATGCAATTGTAGCTGAAGAAGAAGAAAACCTGGAGGAGAATGAACTGGAGAAGGAAATGGAGTGGGTCCAGGACCCTGGTACGATGACTACATGAGCAACTCAATATGTCCGCACTCAGGCGGAGATGTGGCGTATGAAAACGATGTTAGCGAAAGCCATCAGCATGCAAGGGGATTATCTCAGCCAAGCTCGTCAGGCTCACCAGGCTATTTCTGTCATATCTGTGGATCACGTGACGGTTTTGGAAGCTCAGGATTTCAAAATCAGCGTGCTAGAGCAACAATTTGGTAACATCTCCAAAAAGCTGACAGTCCTGATCAGCCTTCTAAGGCATTCCATTTGCCAGGAAGCCGCTGCTGTGGGGGAAAGGGAGGAGGAGAAGACGGGAACCAACCAGGGGAAGCTATCTTCACAACCTCACGCTGGCAAAGCTACTACTTCGTCCGCCCAGGATTCCTCCGCCAAGGATTATATTGTTCTAGAGTTGTAGTGGGTCGTCACAGCAGTCTTTGTGTGCTTTCATGGTCTTGGGTCAGCACTGTTCGGTCTCTGTTCAGCGAGTTTTTCTGCTCTGTTTCAAAACTTTGCTTATATTTTTCACAGTCTGTGTCTTAGTTTCCTTGCTAGTCTCGGTTGAACTCTAATATGGTTGGACTCTGTTTTGACATGTATTAAGATGGTTTACTGATTTTGTTGTCCCCAGACTCTCTGTGCCGCCCTGCGTGGTGAGCCCGGGGGATTTTTGTCAGTCAAGTTGGTTCTGATAGGTTGTAATCGGACAAGGAAGTCGTTCTATAGTCTGCATGAGCAGACCTTTTTGTAAAATATGTAACTTTTGTCTTAATACAAACTGCTGATTTACACACACACACACACAAATGTCTTAGGACGTTCTTTATAACCTTTGACATCAATAACAACCGCTTTGTCAACATTCAAATCTATTTTCTGTGAATTTTCAGCCTTGTGTGGTTGAATCTGAAATATTGAATTACAATAGCAAATTCTTCTCATCTTTGACCCAAATCTAAATTGTTTTAGTGCAACAATGTTTTAACATTTAAGAAACTTTTCCTAAGCAATTTACAAATGTAAAAATGACATATTACTGCAGTAAATCTGAACCTTTTATCTTTAGATGTTTTTAGGTTACTTAACAATTTCTACATAATATTATGTCAAATCCATAAGCATAAACAGCTTTAGAAATTACTCAATAATCAAGATGACATGTGCTGAAATTTCAATATGCAAGTACACAATCTGGATAGGCAAAAACAAAATATATATATATATATATATATATATATAAGATGAAGCACTAGTATAATACATCATAACACATGCTAGTACAAGTCAAGTAATTAAAACCCTAGTTATATCATCCACCGAAATGAAAATATAATACATCATAACACATGCTATTACAAGTCAAATTATTAAAACCCTAGTTATAGCATCCACCAAAATAAAAACATCGTAGCCACCACCTCCTCTTAGTTGGGTATCCCTCCCAACTAAAGTTTGTTGTTCCACCAAACATCTACAATGAGTAGCACATTGACCAAATTCTCATTGGCACTTTTACTTTCATGATGCAAGTGGACAAGATAGTCTTCCGCTATCTTTTGCACATCAAACACTCTAAGTGGTACTAGGGTTTCCAATTGTTACAAAACCCTAGTCTTTTCCTCTCACAAGAACTACTGGAGAAAGTATTTATTTTCTTCTTCTAGGGTTTATTCTAGATCTTAGCTTCCTTTGTCTTCTTAGAGATAAACCTTAACTCTAGCCTTTTCTTGAATTTTCTCAAGACCAAGAAAGCACATTTAATGAAGTACAAAGATATTAGTTCTCTTTGTTGGAAACACTGAGAGGGGCATGAACCAATATTTCTCTTCAATTAGTATTTTTAACTTCACAAAGCATTAATTAACATTACCATTATATCACCATAAATCAACATCACATGCAACAAATATTTCGATGGAAACCCTTTTGGGAGAAAACGCTTCACCACGATCATAGAAATAATTTTATATATAACATTGCATAAGGCTATAGGGTGATAACCCTTAGGATCTTCAGAGTGACCTTCTTTGGGTATGAGAGAAATAAAAGTGGCATTAAAACCTCTCCACATTCACTGTGATTGTCTAGATTCTTAAACTATTTCAAGTATCTCTTCTCCTATGAAGGACCAACATGCTTGATAGAAGTTTGCCATAAAGCCATCAGGGCTCGACGCTTTAATTTTTGGTGTGCCCATTGTCACCGATTCCACTTCTTGTAAAGTAATCGGTCTCATTCAATCCAAATTTTGATCCTTGGTAATGAGTTGAGGAATTCCTTGCAAAATATGAGTAATATGCTTTTGACGCTGAAATGAGGTCCCAGATAACATACCTTTATTATAATTAATCAACTCCTTTATTTCATTATGAAAGAATTTTTGCATACCATATGCCCCTAAAATGGAAAAGGTCCTATTATTATGGCGGCGTTGCAACATTGAATTGTGGAATTTTTTTGAGTTTCTTTTATCCTGCCTCTGGCAATTGTATTCTGGATTTTTGTTTCCATAAGGGTTCTCCCTGCTTTCGCCTTTGTCCCAACTGATGTAGCATTAGACCCTCCACCACCAACATATCTCTAGTTAAGCCATTCAATATCATACATTGCTACAAATCTTGCATTTTTTGTTCTAGTATGGTTTTTTCCTAAAAAATATTTCCAAATTCCTTTTTATTCCAATATTTAATTTTTTGTTTTAGCTACTTCAATTTGAGTTGAAAAGAGTGCATATTATTCCATCCTTTGACATTGATTTCTTTCCACCATCCTCTAACCTTATCGATAAAGTCTGGGGCCTATAACAAAAAACCTTCAAGTGAAAAGGTCGATTCTTTGGGGCTTCCTTTAAATCCAATTCTAAGCGGAGTGGCTAATGATCTGATCAGAGGCAAGGTAATATTGTTGCTTCAATAAAGATATATTTCTGTAATACTTTCTCTGATACAAGAAAACAATCAAGGCAAATGGCAATTTGGTGTCTTCCTCCTCATCTATTATTCCAAGTAAAAATATCGTTTATGGTAGGTATATCTACTAAACAAATCTTGTCAATAATATCATCAAATGCAACAGAAATGGAATCCAACTAATTTATACCTCCTTTCTTCTCAACTAAGGAGCAAATAATATTAAAGTCGCCTTTGATAATCCATGGCAAATCTGAGACACTGCTACCATGTGCCATAAGTTGCTGTAAAAAGGGGGTTTCTTTGTTAACACCACAGGGCCATAAACCTCTGTTAAAGCTACTAATTCTTTAGTGCCAATGTATTGAAAACACCCTGTTAAAATACGAGAACTTGCCATCCAATCTTTAAAAATAATCTTTAATTGTTACGGGCAAATTTAGTGTCTTTTAGAATGACTAACCCCTAGACCTAGTAGCAAGTCTAGAACAACAGTTAAAGTAATTCCATTGCTTTTCCTATAGTTAACAGATAAAAGAAAGAGGAGCAAAAGTACCAACCTGTATCTCTCACTCGATCCCTCTTCCCTTTGACCGCTTTCGCCACTCTCTTCCGTACTTAACTCGCTTGAAAGGTACTTGCACACAAGCTGAGACAGAAAACCATCAAAGCATACATATCAATCTGTTAACTAAACATATTATAGAATCGAAAGTACAATATACATCACATGACACATGAGATGGAAAAAGCATAGAACTCTTTATTCATAGAAAGGAAGATTACAACCCATGTAGATGCATGTTCGATTCAGCATCATCCTCCCAGCTTCAAACCCTTCTCTCCTCATGGAAACAACAATTTGACATGATAACATTACTCTCTACTAATCTCATCCAAGCAGCATTTCCTTAGCTTAAGAAGTTTCAACCAAGACCAGCGAATGAGAGCTTGGTCCTTTTATAGCTGAACAGAAGAGGTTAGGCCATTACTGGCCCTCATGAATGCTTTGCCATCTTCGGGAAGTAGTTCCATGGAGGAAGGGATAATGGATTAAGGTTCATTCATCTCCTTCCTCATCCAAAAGCGAGCCCAATCCTTCTAGAAACCTCTAGAAGCATCCAATGGATTCATTTGAAAAATTCGATGGATCTCGCTCATCGCAGGTGATACAAAGGCCAGGTGCTATGCATAGCACCCAGACAGTGTAGTGCATGCCATTCATTGCAACCAGATAGAAGGCCACCTGCAATGATCTCCTTAGGGACATTTTTTGGATAAATGATGTCATGAAACTCTTGGGAAGGAAGCATGATGTAGGTTAACTTCATTAGGGAATGAAAACAACTGAATTAGGGTTGATGGACCCTAATAATAGAGATCTAGAAGTTGGGGTTGATGTGCCCAAATTTTCCTGTAATAGATGCCCCCTAAAGCATGAAGTCGAAAATAACCATGTTGGGCGAGATGCTTTACCATTTGGAGAGAAGGTTTCGAAGCGGAAGGTGACCGGCATCAGTTACAATACAAATACCATGATACTTTAATTTTTTCTCACAATTTTGCTGAGGGAAGGCATATCCATGCTCAGCTTTATAAACTTTCATTTCATGTACAAGTATAGTCGTCTATAGATATAGACCCATGAATGGATGACCATGAATGTAAGGCCATTTGTACATTTGATATAGTACTCCTGAAAATATATCGCAACCCGGATGGATGAAACTAGATCCGGGGTCTTCAATCTCGTCCAATCTTTCACTCAATGTACAAGTCTAACCATGTGAATAGATGATTTGAGGTCGAACATGGAGAGACATCGTCTGATTACTAGCCAATGATGTAAGCCGTTAACAGACGCGAGAGGAATCACCGATAATGATAATGACCCTCAAGGTACTGTAGTACATTTCGCATGGTGTGAATAAATGATTTGATGTTGAACACCATATGAAGTCTTTCGGTCGAAGGCCAGTGATGTCAACCTATCGCCAGAAGCGAGAAACCTGCCATTGATGTATGCAAGCCTCAAGGTACTAAAGGGGTGTTTCTAAGTCAACTTCTTGGATGATGTGCTAATGTCGACAAGAAGCGACTCGTCGCAGGAGGGCCTTGATGTATCCCACATCAACGACACGAAACGAGGTAAATGAATTTTGGAGATGAAACATCAATTGACGACACAAGGTTCAGGAATGGCGGGCATGAAAATGAAGGTTTACTGTATTGTAAAGGATGAAGTTTTGAATTGAATGACTTCTCTTGAACATATTGACAGCACTGAGGTGAATTGGTAGCATTGACCCAAAACAAAGTGATGGATGGTATGATAGACCAACGATGTGATAACCACCAAGCTGAATGACCCAATCCACATAGTCACGGTGACGAGGTGAAAGTGTCATGTTCAAGAGCGACCTGCTACCATAAAGTGTTTCTAGCGTTTCCCATTTTCCCCAGTCATTTCTGACCAATACCTCTTTATTTTTAATCAAGCTTGAGGAGGATAACATATGCTTGTTGTATAATTCCACCCTTCGGGTGAATCCATCGCTATTTGATGTTTTAACGAGTCTAGCGAAGGTGAAACTCGGTCTTGTCTAGATGGACAAGTTTGTCGCTATTTGATGTTTTTAACAAGTTTAATGACAAAGATAACTCGGTCCTTTTCATATTTAAAGAGTCTGAAAAGGGACTAAAAGAAAACTCCACATGTTCTTTTTCATACATTTGTCTCTCAAGCCCGAAAAAGCATAAAACAATACAAGAGAGAACCTATTGATCATGTTTGACCAATGAGTACCTTTTTTGTAGTTAATCTATCTTAGCCCGAAGAAGGGATAAAACTATACTGAGTAGATATCAATTCTAATCCATTAACGAGCTAGAAACGACAAGTGTTCGATAATCTTTTCATGTTTAGAGAGTCTGAAAAGAGCTTAAAGAGGACACCATTTTGAGGAATGAGTGGTGTCTAGGGTAGCAACTAGTTCTGGTGATGTTGGAACTTCTCAAAACATGTTGATTGATGTGAAGAGGTTGGCTAATAAGACCACTCGTTGCAACTGTTCCTCAAAAAAGGTAAAACAACCAAGTGAAAGCGTATGATCGGCCAAAGGGATGGTGGCGATGGGATGAAAACAACCAAGGCTCATCTGATAGAAAAGGTTGATAGAATGCAATCATGAGGGTTAAAAATGGAAATGGGTTCATTTTTAGACAAGCTTGAACCATAGGGAACTATGCTTGGATTCAGTTTCATGTTTATACAAGATTGAAATGAAAAACTATGCTTGGATTCAGTTTCATTTTTACACAAGCTTAAAATGAAAAACTATGCTTGAGATTGGTTTACATGCCCCTAGCATGATGAAAAGGAGAGTCTCTTGTAACCAAATGGAAGTCACTGCGGTGAAGCAAGACGGTTATCCAACACCTTTTCGACTTCATCCAGATAGACAAAGGTGAATGGGATGATTCCCTTCACATAACCTATAGGGAAACTTATCTTTACCACTAGGTGCATGTCCCCCGAGCTTCATTACATTCACCTAAGTAGACTACTCATGGCTATCAGGTGGATGGAATGAAGGTTCTTTTACGAGATTAAGTGAAAGACTCGACTAGGATTTTACGAGATCTAATCAAAGACTCAACTTGGAACTTTGCTCCAGGGGACCTTGTTTCATTTTTTAATGAGCTTGATACAAGACAAGGAATTCTGCTCAGACTCCTTGTTTCATTTTCTAACAAGGTTGACACAAGACAAGGAACTATCCTCATGGACTTGTTTCATTTTTTTAACGAGGTTGACACAATAAAAGAACTATCCTCATATCCTTGGTTTCATTTTTTAACGAGGTTGACACAAGACAAGGAACTCTCCTCGAGAGTTGTTTCATTTTTTAATGAGATTGACACAGTAAAAGAACTATCCTCATACTCCTTGTTTTCATTTTTTAACGAGGTTGACACAAGACAAAGAACTCTCCTCGATCCCTTGGGTTCATTTTTTAACGAGGTTGACACAAGACAAAGAACTATCATCGAACTCCTTGTTTCATTTTTTAACGAGGTTGACTCAAGATCAGGAACTATCTTCGTACCCTTGTTTCATATTTTTATCGAGGTTGATACAAGACAACGAAGTATCCTCAGACCCTTGTTTCATTTTTTAACGAGGTTGACATAGTAAAAGAACTCTCCTCAGACCCCTTCGAAACTCATAAGAGGTCATGAAAGAGAGATCTCATTCCAATGCCCCCAGTACATGTTGTACAACATCACTGAATTGATCGCCAGTTGATGTAGGTATGGAATAGGTTGCCACATAATTAACCCGTGGCGGGGATGATACCATTGGTATAAATGGACCATTTAGGGAACATGGTTGACTAAGAGCTATATTTGGACCGGGAAATGAAAGTTGGTCAACGGTGACAATCTTGCCTTCATGCGGGAAGCAAATCACTCGAAAGAGTGTTGAAACAATAGCTCCCATGCCATAAACATAGTCACGCCCAAGAAGTAAATTATAATCTAAAGGTCTTGGGACTACCATCACGTTCAGATAAACGGTTTTTCCTCCCAAAGTAATGGGTAACCGAGGAAGGATCCCTAATGGTTGACTCGTTCCTCTATTAAAAGCCAACAGATTCTGGGTAACTAGCATAAGCGGCGGCGAACCGAGCGCTTGTCAAGCGGTTGAGGAAAATATGCTCACTGATGCACCTTCATCTATAATAGTGCCTGATACAATCATATTACAAACTTGTACTATGATTTGGAAAGGCACATAAGAAGGAAGGCGGAATCCTGCTAGTCAATTCCAATCAAAGGAAGTGACTAGACTACTTGGAGGGGGTCCCGTAGAAACGGGAGGATTAACCCCTTGAGTTACGAGAACTGGAGGATTTTCTTCCTGTCTTCATGGAACAGGCGGATTGCCCCCAAGCTCATTAGAATCTGAAGAAACAAAAAGAACTTCAGTGGTATCATGTTCACTCTCTTCAGGAAGGGAATGATTTATTGAAGGTAAAATCTGGTCAACTGATACCTCGACCTTTTGATTTGGGTCGGGTAAAGACTCATTGGATTCACTTTCAGAGAGAGTGGGTTTGACCGATGGTTGATTTTGGTCAGTGAATTCATCAACTAGTGAAGGATTTAGGGAAAGTTTCCTATCACCAAATGGAAATAGTTGCGGTGAAGCAGGATGGTTATCCAACACTTTTTTCGCTTCGTCCAGATACGAACAAAGGTGAATGGGGTGATTCCCTTCACATAACCTACATGGAAACTTGACTTTTCCCTTCTGTCCATGAACTTTACTATCACTAGTTGATGGTATGTCACCAACATGATCTCCAGAGGTTGATGACACGGGACAATGTGAATGAGAAGACCATTCTTCTAAGATCTGAGGAATATCAGGACAATTTCGAAGAAGATGGTCTCCCGCACAAAGTTTGCATGGATATCGAACTTTGCGAGGCTTAATGGACGGTTTCTCATCAGATGTTGCATTCAAAGCAATGGTTGCTTTGTTACCCCTTTGCTGAATTTGCTTCTTCTTCTTCTTCTTCCCTTTCTTCTTCTTCTTAGCCACCTGGTTACTAGTACCAATACTTTCACCAGGCAAAGAGGAAGAAGGGGAGGAAGAAACAAATGAGGAAGAAGGCAAAGGGTCAACTTTAGGATCAACTGGAGGTTGATTTTGTCTAGTTGGAGGTGTATTCGATTGCAGAGAAATCACGACATTTTGAACCAAGGAGGTTGAAAACAACCATACTGGCAAGCTAATGGTAAATCCTGGAAGGGACAATGTAGCCATATATGGGGCACCAATATTTCCAAATGGAGGAAAAGGACTAGAATTTCCATCAAAAGAAATTCCTTGATTGGTGGACTCCGGATTTGTCGTCATATGTTTCAACCTAAGATCAACTAAAACACAAGCGTGGAGGATGTTATCCATGGTCAATTAACTTTTGCGACACAAGAACTTAACTTTGCTTTTTCATGTTTTAAGAGTCGAGAAAAAGCAAAAGATGACTTTAGTCTCTTTCGTTGTTTAATGAGCTTGAAAGGACAAGCGCTTAGATGGACCTTTTCTTTTAAGGAGTAAAAAAGGAGCAAAAGTGACTACTATGGAGATACTAAGCAAGAGGGTTTACTAAACTAATCACAAAACTGCAATATACACCTTGATGGTAAATTAAAGAGAAATTACCAAGGATTTACCGTATAGCAGTCAGTGTTCCTGAATGTTGTGTTCGGTGCATTGTGATCGGTAAGGCGGTAGACTCGGCTTCCTAAGGATAAAGGATTTTAACCTATTGGGGTCTCCCACTATATACACGACGGTACAGGGAGCACAAGTCTATACTAGTACTTACCGGTTCAAAGAGGAGGAATCACCCAACCTCAATGAAATGACAGCCACTAGGTTTTAAGACGCTGGAACACGTCTCTAGCCTAGACACCTCTAGATGTTTGCGTTAAATTCCATTGTGTTATTAGGTTAATGTTAGGTTGATCTTGCTTAAAATTTGCCTTTGGGTTTCACCTCGTGATGTTTTCCAAAATCTCTAAGAATGCAATTAAAATGAGAAGCACTCTTTCCATTTTGACAATGAAAATCCTAGCTACAAGGGAAAGAGAAAACAAGTACTTTCTTGATCAAACAACAAAGAGCACTCACTAATGCATTTCCCTAACCATTCCCTTTAAGCACACAGATTCAATCTCCTGAAATGCAATTGCATGTATTTCTTTTTCTTTTCAGTTCTCCTTAATGTGAATTATGCATTAAAAAGAAGAAATGCACAATGATTCAAAAGCTTTTTTCACAAAAATATCGATTTATGACAATTTCACTTAAAGATAAAGGAAGACTAAACAACACTTTCAACTTTAAGGTAACGAAGATTTTCGACACTTAAACAAAAATATGAATCAGATGCACAAATAGACCAATCGATTATTTAATGAAGGAAGATTTTACAACACTTCATATTTGACAAAACAATCGACTGAAACTACTTTTGACAATAGACTGAGAATGATAAAACAAATACATAAACAAACATTTAACAATCCAGTCTAAAATGGGTCGAAACAAGGAAACGAAGACTGCTTTCAGAGACAAGAAATCACCTAAATCCAACAAACAATTCAAACAATTGAAAATTGACTTAAGGCTTCAACTCCTAGATGGGAAAACTGATCCAAAAGGAATCAACGTAGGCCAGAGTGAGGGACAGTGCGATGCATAGCACTATCTCTGTGCAGAGGGTGCAATGCATACCACCCTATCAGTTACAGAGCTGCAATGATTACAGAATGACAATTTTATGCTCAAAATTGCCTCAAATTTCAGTAAATTGAACTTGAATTTGATGAAAAAAAGAGGGTAAAGTATGTCAAAGTGTTCTAAGAGATTGATTAGCTACTATAAGGGATAAAATCGTTCCCCAGCGGAGTCACCATTTTGTTATGGGTAAATTTAGTGTCTTTTCGCATGGCTAACCCCTAGACCTAGTAGCAAGTCTAGAACAACAGTTAAAGTAATTCCATTGCTTTTCCTATAGTTAACAAATAAAAGAAAGATGAGCAAAAGTACCAACCTGTATCTCTCGCTCGATCCCTCTTCCCTTTGACCTCTTTCGTCACTCCCTTCCATACTTAACTCGCTTGAAAGGTACCTACACACAAGCCGAGACAGAAAACCATCAGAGCATACATATCGATCTGTTAACTAAACATATTATAGAATCGAAAGTACAATATACATCACATAACACATGAGATGGAAAAAGCATATAACTCTTTATTCATAGAAAGGAAGATTACAACCCATGTAGATGCATGTCCGATTCAGCATCATCCTCCTAGCTTCAAACCCTTCTCTCCTCATGGAAACAACAATTTGACATGATAACATTACTCTTTCTACTAATCTCATCCAAGCAGCATTTCCTTAGCTTAAGAAGTTTCAACCTAGACCAACCAATGAGAGCTTGGTCCTTTTATAGCTGAACAGAGGAGGTTAGGCCATTAATGGCCCTCATAAATGCTTTGCCATCTTTGGGAAGTAGTTCCATGGAGGAAGGGATAATGGATTAAGGTTCATTCATCTCCTTCCTCATCCAAAGCGAGCCCAATCCTTCTAGAAACCTTTAGAAGCATCCATTGGATGAGGAATCCAATGGATTCATTTGAAAAATTCGATGGATCTCGCTCATCACAGGTGATACAAAGGCCAGGTGCTATGCATAGCACCCAGACAGTGTAGTGCCTGCCATTCATTGCAGCCAGATAGAAGGCCACCTACGATGATCTCCTTAGGGATATTTTTTGGATGAATAGTGTCATGAAACTCTTGGGAAGCAAGCATGATGTAGGTTAACTTCATTAGGGAATGAAAACAACTGAATTAGGGGTTGATGGACCCTAATAATACAGATCTGGAAGTTGGGGTTGATGTGCCCAAATTTTCCTGTAACACTTGGACTCCACAAGATGGCCTATCCACCTGAGCTGCCTTGAGCTTCAATAGCCATGAATTACCATCCTTTCCAACAAAAATAAAAAATTGTTGTAAGTTTGTCCCAAATCAGTTTGGTTTTTGGCACCATAACTATTGTTGGCTTCTCCTATTTGATCAGGTCCTATAAATATCCCTATTTACCTTTGTTATTCAAGCCTATGATATTCCAGGAAAGAATATCCATTGCAAAATTTTGAAAGCAATAGGAAAGTAATCCAAAACTGTTGTGGCTTGGCCAAAGTTCGCCATATCATCCCTTGCTTCTTGTAGTGAGTCTCACTTAGGTTTTCTCCCTTTCCATTTTACATCTTTAACCAAATATTTAATTAATATATCTTTTCCTTTTTCTCAAAATTCTTGTAAAGAGTGGATCCTTGATGTAGCCATGGATTATTTTCGCTTTAAAGTCTTCCATTCAACAAAGGCCTTCGCGTATTGTTCTCTTTGCTCCTTAGATATTTCCGCTAAATCTCTTTTTTCCCTGTCATTTAAGAGATCTAAGAGTCATAGCTTTGCTTGGCAATAAGAGCCACCTCCTCAATAGTTGGTAGGTATGTAACAATGATTCTAGTGTAGTTGCTTCCATTATCCTCTTGAGTTTTCCTTTTCACAAGTTGTTTTACTTCCTTCGGATCCTTGGTATCCTGAATTTATTCCAACATAGGAACATCATTTGGCACTTATACCTTAGGGTCTTCTGCCATATCCACCAAAACGTAAAACACATTTTTATCCGGAGCCACTAATTGATTAGTTGTGTTTCTCATCCTAGGGTTTCTTCGGTGGGATGTGACTTTTTGTAAACCTTCGTTGCTTACAGATCCCGTGATCTCCTGCTCTTTCTTCCGAATTGGACAATCTCTAAATAAGTGTCCATGTTCATGACACAACGACAATGAAAAATAATATGTTCATGGTCCAAAGGATGAGACCAAATTTTTCCTTGATAATTTAGGTTGATTGACTCTGACAGGGGTTGAGAGATATTCATGTAGATGTAGAGTCAAGCATAAGACATGTTTTGTCCCCTTTTTGTCATCTTTGAGACTTTACCAAAATGACCCAGAACATTACCTATGCCTTCTATAATAATTAATAATTAATTATTATAGTATTTATGTTATATACATAAACAAATAAATAATTATTATATTATAATTAATAATTATAACAAATAATAATTATAATAATCATTTATATTATTTAATCAACAAATAAATAATTAATTAATTTAATTTAATTAAATATATATATATAATAATAACAATCAACATATATAGATACATATTTCTTAAAAAAAATTAAATATATAATTAAATTAAAAATTAAAAGTTAAAGAAAATTAAAATAGAATAAAGAAATTAAAAAAAAAAAAAAATATTATTATTAATAATTTAATAATCAGAATAAACAAATTTAAATATAACAAATAAATAAATAATTAATTAATCGCCACTCAAATTAACATTTTCCCTCCTCTAAAAATAAAAAATAACATTCATTTTAAAACTCCACTTAACCATCCTCCTTAAGCATTAATTCTTGGTTTATTCAAATCATAAAACAGTGATAAATTAATTAATCATATATTAATTAATTAATTATAAAATATATATATATATATATATATATATATATATATATATATATATATATATATATATATAATAACAATAATCATATATAAATACATATTTCATCCAATCTTTTTATATATAATAAAATTAAAAATAAAAAATTATAATAGAATAAAGAAATTAAAATAAATAAATAACTAATAATAATTTTAACTATCATAATAAACCAATAATTAAATATAACCAATAAATAATTAATTAATCAATTAATTAAATTATATATATATATCAAACCTTTTTACTAAGATATATAATTAAATTAAAAAAATTAAAAGTTAATAAATAAATAAAAAAATTCAAATAGAATAAAGAAATTAAAATAAATAAAAAATTAATAATAATCTAATAATCACAATAATATTTAACAAATAAATAATTTTTATATTATTTAGTTAATAATTAATTATTATATTATTTATGTTATATACATAAACAAATAAATAATTATTATATTATAATTAATAATTATTACAAATATTTAACAAATAAATAATCATTATATTATTTGATTAATAATTAATTATCATATTATTTATACATAAACAAATAAATACTTATCATATTATAATCAATAATTATTACAAATAATTAGCAAATAAATAATTAATTTATTATTTAATTAATAATTAATTATTATAGTATTTATGTTATATACATAAACAAATAAATAAATAATTAATTAATTAATTAAATTAAATTAAATATATATATAAAATAATAACAATCAACATATATAGATACATATTTCTTAAAAAAATTTAAATATATAATTAAATTAAAAATTAAAAGTTAAAGAAAATTAAAATAGAATAAAGAAATTAAAAAAAAAAATTATTATTAATAATAATTTAATAATCAGAATAAACAAATTTAAATATAACAAATAAATAATTAATTAGTTAATCAATTAATTTAAACCCATTAATAAAGTAAAAACAATTAATTTTTGATTAAAAAAATAAATAAATAATAATAATAATAATAATAATAATAAAATTAAAAAATTAAATAAATACATTGGCCGACCTAATTTCTCACAGCATTCTTTAATAACCTAGATATATATACCCTAAACCTAGCTCATGGATACATCATTAAGATTGAAGATTATCTATTGTCGCGTCCCCTGATGATGGACTCACTTGGTAGTCCGAAACGTTGGGTTCACAAAACTCTACAACAGGTTATTCCTCCTCTATCTAAATCCAAAAGTCGACTGGTAACGAGTAAAGTCTTACCCATACTGGTGCAGATTGGAACTCTTCTTTGCCTGGATTAAACCATTCTTCCCAATGTCAGATATATAATCCTGCATTATTGTATAAATATGGGCCTCCTTCAAAAATCTGAGCTTTATCCTCTAGATTAGAGAATATGGCTGTGAAGAAACCCTTTGGCCCTAGTCTTTAGTCTATGTCTCCCTTGGGCGGCCATTTTTGGGAAATCCACTACTCTGGTTCTTTCTCTATAGACCAACTTCCAATAAACTTACAAATAAAAGCATTGTCTTTCATTCTCTTCTGATGATCTTCCAAGCACCTGGGTGGAATTATGAAAGTAGGGTTTTGAGGAGCTTTAGGGATACATTTCCCTTGTAGACTAGCTTGCCATCGCGCTCCAAGAACAAGAGAATCTAAAGATGAAGGTCCAGGTTTATCGTCTTTAATTGAGCTCGTAAGTGAGCCTACAACAATGTTTTTGAGGGAGGCGACGCTTGTCCCCTCTTTCAACACACTCATATTTTAAAAGAAGCAAGTCAAAACCAAATTTGATAGATGAAAAACTCTATTTCAGGAGGAAACCCTAACAATGAGAAGGAAACTACTGGAAACAATTTAGAGATTGAAACTTCGCAACACAAAAAGGTCTCTTCATCCATAAGCCAGATTCAGGGAAAAAAATAACTTATATAAATGTTTTATTTTTTCTTTATTATGTGTTTTACAATGTTGTTTTTTAATAATTAATAAATTAACCTATTTTAAATTTATTTTTATTAATTTATTTGAAATTTGATTTCAACCCACTAACCTAATAAATTTAAATTATTAAATTTATATAAATTAAATATTTTAGAAATTTTCAATATCGTAAATTTAAATATTCAATATATTTAAAATAATAAAAAATAATAATTTCAGCAAAAATCATCTTACCAAAATATAATATAAATTAAAAATATAAAACACTTAACGAGAATTTGTAAATCATAATAGGACAAAAAATTATGCTAATAAATTTGTAAAAAATTGTGTTACAAACCATTTAGATTATTTAAAATGGTGTATATGAACTTAAAAAAACATAAATGCTAGAGTTATAACATATTTATGTTTTTGGAAACTTGAATTCAAGGAAGTGAGAAATTAATTGTTCATCAACGCTTAGTTAAAATTCTTTAACTTTTACAAAAAAGACATGTGTTGAGTTTTGAAAATGTCATTCATTTCCATTACACTTTCATTATTATGTCTATTATATCATCTCTATTTCACTACTATGTCATCACATTCATCCCACTTTCATTATCATTGGGTCACATTTATGTTTTTCCAATATTTATTAGTTCTAAGCTTTTTAAGTGAATTTGTGGTTAAAAATTAGAAAATAATGTGCATATGCTTATACCTAACAAATGGGTTGAGATTGTTGACATGTGTAGGTTGAAAGGAGGCCTCTAGAAGACGCTTATGTGGCACTCTAAGGCCAAATTCGAATTTGAGTGGAAAGAATCATGGGATCATGAGAATATGTGTCACATCTCCTAATTGTATTGTAATTCTAAGAAGACATGTGTCGTATCAGTTCCTATTTTGATTAGGACTCTAGAGGTAGAGAGAGAGATTCATGGACTCTCATTAATGAGATGGCTTTTCATCTTTTTGTATAAATAGGAGATCTTTCTCCTTCATTTGTTAGCTTGTTAGTCTTTTAGCTTGTGAGTTCTTTAGCTTGGAGTTTGTAGTTCTTCCTTGATGGCTTTTGAAAGCTTTTGAGAACTTTGTTGTACTTTGTGATTTTGAAGAATTTGAATAAAGCTTTGATGTTCTCAACATGGAAGGAGATGTGAAGTAGATGTCATAGAGCATATTAGAATGTAAGGTAGAGTAGATTTCATTTTCTAAATGTTGCTTTGATTTCATTATGTCATTTGATTGCTTTCAAGTTTGATAGATTAGATTTTTCATTCATGCAAGTGTGTTCAACCGGTTGATTGTAGATTAGTAATGCACATAGCTTTTTAATGACTAATGACATGATGGAATCATCTTGTCCTTCTGTTGATTTATTTTCTGAGTTCTAATTCCAGCATTGTTATTTCTTTCAATTTTGTTTTGCTCATTTACTTTCATGCAAATTTAGATATTATATTACTCCATTTGTTTATGATTAATTTCCTATAGCCAAGCGACTCAAATAGTGAGGAATCAGAATATTATTTGATGTAATATGATTTAGTTTCATTTTATGCAATTTAGATATCATATTACTCCATTTGTTTATGTATACCTTTCTATAGCCAAGCGACCCAAATAGTGAGGAATCAGAATATTATTTGATGTAATATGATTTAGTTTACTTTTCTGCAAGTTAGTGATTAGATTACTCATGTCATTTTCGATTACCTCCTATAGCCAGAGCGAGTCGAATGGTGAGGGATTGAAGTATGAATGCGTAGTTTGATCTTAGTTTCATTTTATGTAATTTAGATATCAGATTACTCAATTTGTTTATGATTACCTCCTATAGCCAGAGCGAGTCGAAAGGTGAGGGGTCAGAATATGATTGATGTAATATGATTTAGTTTACTTTGCTTACAGTTTTTGAATTGCTTTAAGTTCAGTTTTCTTTTTATACAGCAGCAAAGATACTGGGTTTCATAGTCACTGGCTCATTGTTTGATTGTTGCATTCTATTTTGATTGAAGTAGCTGCATATTTACACTTTTGTTTAAGTACTAATTCCATCAATAACATGTTTTAAGATCTTTTGAAGTGATAAGTTTTGGAAGTTACCATTAGGGACATAGGCCTTGTCTTGAAATCTCTATCCATACTTGTCCTTTAAAAGTATTCTTAAGACCTTAGAATAGGATTTCCATTTGCATTATACACTTTAGGAAACCAACAAGAACAAAACCCCCAAAACAACATAAACTACAACACAACGAAGTAAGAAAAAGGTTAACTAAGCACATATGGTGCACCACACTTCATCAGTTTATGATACCCGAATTGATAATTTATGTAGAGCAATTTAAGACGTTAAATTGACTAGACATTTTGGCGCCATTGCCGGGGAAGTGTAATTAGGAGACCTTATTTCTTACATCTGAAAAAAAATTAATAATTCTTGAGTATGCTCTCCTCCTGCGCTTCGTGTGATCTAGAGGATTGGAAAAAGGATTTTTAAGTAAAAAAAAAATAATAATTCTTGAGTATGCTCTCCTCCTGCACTTTGTGTGATCTGGAGGATCAGAAAAAGGATTGTTATGTAAAAAAAAAAAAAAGGAGACAAAATAAACTTCATCATTTCAATTGATTCAAAAAAAATAAAATAAAAAAATGAAACCCAACTGCTTTGATAGGTTCAAATTGTCCAAAATTGACTGGTTATGGTTTGTAGTGGTCCTCAAAACACTGTATCCTGTTTTAATAAGGTTTTGCAACTTAGCTGCGGAAAGTGCCCTGATTCCGCAGCTAGTTGAGAATTCTGCTGCTATTTCAAGGTTTAACAGGTTACAAGCATCCAATAAAAAAACTGACCACATGGGCATCTCCAGAATTGTCTCGACATGGATCCTATCCTAGTCACTCAACTCAGATCGAAAAAAACCAGCTTATATAGCTATCTCCATTCCTAGTTTTCGTTGTGGCCTCAATAGAAAATCTGCATTCCTGTTCAAATTTTGGCCTTAAAACGAACCTGCAAAAGCATTAGCCTCCTCTAGTTGTTTTTCTGACTCTTGTAATCAGTAGCAGCAGGCCAATGTTAGTAAAAATCTTCAAACACTCATCCATATTCCATCCATTGCTGAAGTATCATCAGCATTGTTACTGCTGCTATTTGTCGTCTCCATTATTTCTCCTCTCTGATTGAAAGAATTCGACCGAGGTTAGGGGTTTAATTTACCTTGAACTGAATTAGAAAATCAGTTGAAGAAGTAGGTTTCCCACAATATCCGAAGCTCCGAAACTTGTGAAATTATTTTATCCCTCTGTCCAGCCGAAACATTCCAAGTAAGACTATACCTATATGGAGATACTTGCCAACATTTATGAGTAAATCAGTAACTTTCCAATGTGATGCAAGGATCATAATATAGGATTATATTGTGTTACACTATTGATTCAAGAGAACATACCATATGTAATATCAATTGAGCGGATGTTCATTACAACGTATTTATACAAAGAGCAGGGAGCGCGGGCCAGGAAGCAAAGACATATAACCAAGAGCAAAATACTTGTTCAGGATGTCCTTGAAAATTCTAGCACCATTCATTTTCTATTTTCTGTGTTCCAAATTACAAATCAAACCAAAAAAAAAAAAACCGAATGCAGCAATTCATAAAAATACAAAACAGTTAATCCAAAAATGCGTAATAGCTGAAAAACGTCAAATTTCAAATGCGCGATTTGCCTAAACGGAGGTGAATTTGAAGAAATGAAAACATGGGTTTTTTCGCCAGCTAGGTCAATTAGATAATCCAAAAACCGTTTGAAGAAATTTGTGGCGGTTTGGGAGAAATCCTCGATTATTTGGAGCCCATTTTTGCTGCCGCGTGTAAAAAACGGATTTTTGAACAGATTATGATTGAATTCGGCGTGCCTGAGAAAGGGGAATTCTAATTTGGTTCTG
Organism: Pinus tabuliformis; assembly: GCA_031772625.1. Classification (NCBI taxonomy): domain Eukaryota; kingdom Viridiplantae; phylum Streptophyta; class Pinopsida; order Pinales; family Pinaceae; genus Pinus; species Pinus tabuliformis. The sequence goes on from CM062809.1 coordinate 860,662,004, forward strand.
TGCTGGCACCTACTCTACCGCCACCACGTCTTCTGCCCTTAATGCCACCCGTTTGCAAATCATTAACGCCTGTTAACAACAGTTCCAATTTAATACGGCTCTCCATTACGTGATCTGGTTAGACACGGCTCTTCACAGCCGATTGATAGACATGGCATGGAGTAGCAGTCAATCTTGATTTTAATGCATAACGGCCTCATGATTAATCCTCGGGTTTAACTCATATTCAACTGCACTTTAACACTCCACTTGTAATCATGGGAAGTGACCGATTTCATCACGGCTCCTCTCCACTGCATAATTTCCGCAGCCATTTCATAAACGTGTTTACATCTCCTCCGCAGCCGTTTAGTTTAAAGTTCTGCCGGGTTCACTTCATATCTCCATTGTTCTATTGAAGCACAGTTGCATTTCCACTTTGTTCATATCAGTCTCCGCTCCATTTCGTGAATGCACCTCGGCTGCCTGTCTTCTGTTTTCCGCTGACAGTCCCTGAATCTTGTTCACTCCCGCTACCTATTATCCGATTTACATTTTCAGTCACTGTTGTCTTCTCCATAAACCCCGTAACCCAGCCATCTTACCTCTGTTAAACCCTCACACGCAGACAAATTTTAAACAGAAGGAAGGATGGGTCGGTTATTAAGGGCAGAACCGGAAGGGCCTAAGTTTATGGAAGGGCCAAATGGTTATGGTCATGGTTATAGGTTGTTTATCAAACTATAAGTCCATCACTAAAACTGTTTTGCTCCATTCATAGAGTTCCTACATGTAGACAATAAAAAAAAAAAAAAAAAAAAATAAATAAATAAATAAATAAAATCAAAATCAAAATTGATGGTTGACTATTTCAGCCACTTTCCGCAGCTGTTTTGTTAAACTCTAGGTTGCAGGGGTCATTAAACAAAACAAGCCACATGGGTAGCTGAGGGAATGTCAGTACATGGATGGTGTCCTATTCATTTGATCTAATTCGATGAAAAGACCCCGGTCAAAAGGAAGTCAAGTTGAGTGTTATCACTAAGTCGCCACACTGAGTCGTTGTATGTGAAGAAAAAAATAATAATTTTGAATCAATGAAATGAATAAGTTATTTGCTCACTTTTCTGAAGGTATTGATTAATTTTGGACTGATGATGAAAGATGAATGGCTAACTTGTTATTCAAGATTTTTAGCTATAGAAACTGTGCAAATTCCGCAGCGAAAGTCCAATTCCGCAGCTGTTCTCTAATTCCGCAGCCAGAAAAACCTCATTGTTCAAATCAGCATATCTTTCTCATACAAAATCAGATTTTGATGATTTAAGTATCGTTGGAAAGATCTCAACAAGATCTACACAATGAGAAATATATCATTAGAGTTTGAAATGGCAAATAATGAAATAAATTGCTGAAAAGAAGCAACATTCAACTTGGGGCACCAATTCCAAAGCAGGTATAAATTCTTTTGATTTTTCATTTGAGAACTTATTTAATTAATACAAATCCTTTGTTTTGTGTGTAAATATCATAATTAGAGAGATTGATCACCTCTCTCCTTTGATAATCTTACATTCTATTGCAAAAGAAGTATTAGTTTTTGTAGGTTCCAAGAGGAAGGACAAATGACTACAAAAGAATAGTGTCTCTCTAAGAGACCAATTTATTTCATAAGAGGATGATCAACAACAAAGAGGAAATATGCTGATGCAAAATCAGATCCAAACACTTGAAAAACTTTCAGATACTATTGTCTCCATCACATCCATACTTCATAATAAACCATTCACCTCATTTCACTCCATATTTTCCATTTACATTCACATACACTTTCCATCTCTTTTTGTCCATTCATAACCCACAAATAAAAGCAAGAGGCTCATTCACATGCTTATTTCCCATTGCCATTTCTGTTCTCCATTTTCATCTTCCATTCCTTGTCATTTTCATTCCGCAAATAAGCCCTGCTTCAATGCAAATTATTGAGTCCATAGTCCTTTGAGTCTAAGTTCTTTGTAAAAACACCTTGAGGCTTGCATGCCTTAATGGCAAGTCCTCATGCTGACAAACAATGAGAATACATTAATGTCCGTTGTTCATCAGATCTTCTAGGTAACTTGACATCGACAAATTCATTCGTACCTAGCAAGATGTGTTTGGGCATCTTGACTCTCATTGTCATCAATGGTGAGAGCTCTCGTGTTGACTAGTGGCATCCATTTATGGCCACTAAGCCAACAATTTCCTAATATGTTTGACATCAGAACATCTTTTCACATAGTAAGAATTGTGCCAATGAGTTTTGAAGACATGAAGACTATTATTTTCAGCATTTTGGAGCAAACTCAACAAGTTTTAATAGAAGCAATAAAAGGTCATCTTATTTCTTTATCCATGACTCCTCTTATTCAGCCACTTGAAGAAGAATATGATCAGAATTTTGCAGCCACCACACATACAACTCATCCATTCCAAAGGGTAAGTGAAAGTATGTCATTTTCTAACTTTTGACCATAGAATTCCATAAAAAGCTAGAATGATAATTGTTGGAAAAACATTTATCTTTCTCATTTCATAAAATTGTCAATATCATAAGTTGGAGGGCGAATACATTCATCTTCATATTTTGCCATGTCCATATCATATTCAGGAGCCCACATACTTCCAACATATATTAATTATTATATTGCTATTATGAGCATACAATGGCTTTTGAAAAAATGCTTAAAGGATAAATTGGATACAAACAAAATCATGGTTGTCACACAAGAACCAACCATCATGCAATCCAATAAAGATATACTTTGCAACAATAATCAAAATATCATTATGCAAAGTTCAAAAATCAAAATAGAAGGCAACAACAAAAAAATGATTATAACACATGAACCAACCATGTTGCAATTCAAGTAAAACACTTTGCAGAAATATGAAGTTATCAAATGATATCATTGCAAAGTTAAGCCAAAGCTTAAGGATCAAAAGAGTTAACATAATATATATTGCATGAGGACATGCAATAGCTTCAGTTAGGGGGTATGTTGAGTCTTGAAAATGTCATTAATTTCCATTACACTTTCACTATTATGTCCATTATATCACCTCCATTTCACTACTATGTCACCACATTCATCCCACTTTCATTATCATTGGGCCACATTTATGTTTTTCCAATCTTTATTAGTTCTAAGCCTTTTAAGTGAATTTGTGGTTAAAAATTAGAAAATAATATGCATATGCTTATACCTAACAAATGGGTTGAGATTATTGACATGTGTAGGTTGAAAGGAGGCTTCTAGAAGACCCTTATGTGGCACTCTAAGGCCAAATTCGAATTTGAGTGGAAAGAATCATGGGATCATGAGGATATGTGTCACATCTCCTAATTGTATTGTAATTCTAAGAAGACATGTGTCTTATCAGTTTCTCTTTTGATTAGGACTCTAGAGGTAGAGGGAGAGATTCATGGACTCTCATTAATGAGATGGCTTCTCATCTTTTTGTATAAATAGGAGATCTCTCTCCTTCATTTGTTGGCTTGTTAGTCTTTTAGCTTGTGAGTTCTTTAGCTTGGAGTTTGTAGTTCTTCCTTGATGGATTTTGAAAGCTTTTGAGAACTTTGTTGTACTTTGTGATTTTGAAGAATTTGAATAAAGTTTTGATGTTTTCAACATGGAAGGAGATGTGAAGTAGATGTCATAGAGCATATTAGAATGTAAGGTAGAGAAGATTTCATTTTCTAAATTTTGCTTTGATTTCATTATGTCATTTGATTGCTTTCAAGTTTGATAGATTACATTTTTCATTCATGCAATTTTAGTTCATGCAAGTGTGTTCAACCGGTTGATTGTAGATTAGTAATGCACATAGCTTTTTAATGACTAATGACATGATGGAATCATCTTGTCCTTCTGCTGATTTATTTTCTGAGTTCTAATTCCAGCATTCCAATTTAGAAATCAATACAATATCATCATCATATAAAAGAAGTTTTATCACAAACTCCCCCAACCAAACATTGTCTCCACCTTGCAGATTTAGCCACTCTTCCAATTTATCAATATATAGACCAAAAAGAGTAGGGGTAGAGGGCAACCTTGCTTGGCTCCAATGTCACTTTTAAAGCTTTCTAAAAGACTTGCTGAGGTTCTAATTTTCACTTTCACTTCTTCATAAAGTCTATGGACAACGGATCTATAATGCACAAGAATTTCAAGTTCTTCCATTCTATGCCACAACTTATCCCTAGGGACCGTGTCAAATGTTTTTTTGAAGTCAACAAATCAGCGAAATACTTCTTCTTTGTCCCCCCAAACTTTTTCAACAATGTGACACCATGATCCACTGTAGAATGTTTCGGCCTAAAACCCGCTTGTCCGCTTGCCCTCTTTTCTTTTACTTCTACCCACTTACTAATTATGTCTTCTACCATGCTGTCGAAAAGCTTTGCAAACAAAGGATTGATCATAATTGTTCTATAGTTGGATGCATTATTAATGTCGACACTTCTAAAAAGGGATATTACTAAGCTAGTTGTCGAGTCTCTTGGAAATCGTTACAGAATGATGTTGTTGAATATTTCCATGGTGTGCAGTGCAAGAGCGTTCATTCCCCATTTTAGATACTCTCCTTGAAGTTCAACCAAGCTCTGTCTTTCCTGTTTTCAGCTTCTTAATTCCATTCTCCACCTCTTGTAATGTGAAAAGATTTGAATTTGTGTTGATCCTGGGGGTACTCTGCCTCAAATTCTTTCTCATAGAGTTGCTTTGCATAATCAAACCATTGATTGGCTGTAATATTATTTTCAATTTGTTTCTTTCTTGGTTGTAGTTCCTGCCAGAAAAACTTTGGATTATTCTTGCTTAAATATATTAACTCTTCTCTCCTTGTTTGCATGAACTCATCTTTTTTCCTTTTTAGTATCTGCTTAAATAGCTTTACATTCATCTTCCCCTTTCATGCCTTTTTTAAGGTTCTCCTTGCCATTTTGCATTCCTCATCAAACCAAGCATTTACAAGAAAACAATTTGATTCTGATTTCCTATTTTTTGCTCTTTTGCACTTCTCAAATGCACTTTGAATTATATTTGTTAACTCATGATTGTTGAAACTTTTGAAACCAATTTTCTCCTTCCGAATTAATCTCTCTAACATTGTCTTGAAGATAGTACAATTTTCTTGTGTTAGAAGAATTTTGCCCCTTGATAGTGATTGTTGAGAGCATTGGATTTTCCTCCTATGTTATCTTTCTTCTAACCATGATAACCTTGTATAAATTGGGTTATGGTCTTATTTTAAGTCCTAAATATGCTCTCCAATACTAACTTCATCTATCTTTTCTATTAAGCTTTGTGAACACATCACATAGTCAACGACACTTGCCCCATTGTATGTGTTGCAAGTGAAGTTCCCAGACCTTTTCCATCTATCTAGACCATTGCAAATAATTAAGTTGAAATCCCCACATAGTGTAAGCAATTCATCTCCAAAATGATTGCTAACTTTGTCATCTTCTGAACACCTCACCCATTAGGGATTCTCCTCTTCAGTGAGCCAAAGAGGAATGTTATCCTCTTTGCAACAAAGAATGATAGCTTGATTATTTGTTGTTCTAGCATTGAAATCTCCCACTAAAAGAACTTCTCCCTGTTGAGAGTACACTACGATATCTTGTTTTAAAGCTGCATATAGATCCTTGTTGTCAAGCCCCTTATTTTTGTAAGTTTTTAAGACTTGAGGGGCAAAATAGCATGCTGCAATTCTTATGTGATTCTCATTCTCTGATATTTTCAACCATAAATATTGTTTATTTGCATCTTCTTTAATTAACTGAATGTGACGACCTTCTTTTTCTTTCACTAAAACTAGTATTCCCTCATACCCTTTGCCATTTTCTGCTAGTGAGAGTCTTAAATTCATATCTACCATACATTTTAACTATGAAGAAATGAATATTTTAACGTTTACTAGATTAAAAATAGTTTGTGGGATTATTATTCTTATTTTTCATTTTTTACAATTCAATCATTTTCTTATTTAAATTGATGATGCGCTGGCCCAACTTTCCAACAATCCCCTCGCTCAAAAGACAATACTAAGAAACCGATGCTAACATATTCCCATAAATTTCTTTGATGTCTTTGAACGCATCACATTCCAAAATGAAATGTTTTTTCTGATTCCACTACCCCCAGACGTGCAAAATGTACATGCTCGTTCTTCCCAAGCTTTTTTAGGCCTTTTCTACCATCGTGTTTCACACTGAAGTTTATGTGAGTTGTTTTTTAATTTAGCAATAAGAATATTTTCCCTCCATGGAATGCTAGCTCCAATAAACTCTTTTGTTTGTAGATCGCACTTAGGGTTGAATTCCTCAATATAGTACTTCTTCTTTTTACCCAACTCTTTTCCCCATACCCGTTTACGAAACTTCTCCATAACAAAATTCTTTAGCTCTTTGCTATTTGTGGAACGAACATTGATGTAGATATTCCATTTTTGCATCCATGTGTGGTTTTGTCTCATCTATATTTTCTTTCTTTCACTCATGCCTTCATTGAAAATAACATTAGGCCATCTACCTACTCCCATTGGCTCAATTCTTTTTAGATTCTCATGAGCTGCACCATAGCAATTGCTTCATTGCTTCAATGGGAATTGCTCCTGTTTCACTTAACACTATCTCATAAGGTACCGAACTTTTTATTTTGAACTTGCTCATGATCAAGCGTTTTTGGATTTTCTCAATTTGTTTCCATTTTGAGACAGGGCGCTGCTAAAAGATATCTCAAAATATTTCATCTCTCAGTAATCCAAATAAACATATCACAATGATTTAATCATTAATTATAATTAATTGTATTATTAATTTATCTTGTTTATTTCATTTTAATTTATTTTTATATAATTTCACAAAGTCAAAATGTTAAACAAAACTTCATATGACAACATCTCTACTATATATCATATTGGGGTAAAGAGCATCTCTTAGGGTAATAAGATCAATATGTCATTTTTTAAAATTCATGTATTTTTTGTAAAAGTTAAAGAATTCATATGTGCTTAGTTAACCTTTTTCTTACTTCGTTGTGTTATAGTTTATGTTGTTTTGGGGGTTTTGTTCTTGTTGGTTTTCTAAAGTGTCTAATGCAAATGGAAATCCTATTCTAAGGTCTTAAGAATACTTTTAAAGGACAAGTATGGATAGAGATTTCAAGACAAGGCCTATGTCCCTAATGGTAACTTCCAAAACTTAGCACTTCAAAAGATCTTAAAACATGTTATTGATGGAATTAGTACTTAAACAAAAGTGTAAATATGCAGCTACTTCAATCAAAATAGAATGCAACAACCAAACAATGAGCTAGTAACTATGAAACCCAGTATCCTTGCTGTTGTATAAAAAGAAAACTGAACTTAAAGTAATTAAAAAACTGTAAGCAAAGAAACTAAATCATATTACATCAACCCATATTCTGACCTCTCACCTTTCGACTTGCTCTGGCTATAAGAGACAATCATAAACAAATTGAGTAATCTGATATCTAAATTGCATAAAATGAAACTAAGATCAAACTACGCATTCATACTTCAATCCCTCACCATTTGACTCGCTCTGGCTATAGGAGGTAACCGAAAATGACATGAGTAATCTAATCACTAACTTGCAGAAAAATAAACTAAATCATATTACATCAAATAATATTCTGATTCCTCACTATTTGAGTCGCTTGGCTATAGGAAGGTAATCATAAACAAATGGAGTAATATGATATCTAAATTGCATGAAATGAAATTGCATAAAATGAAACTAAATCATACTACATCAAATAATATTCTGATTCCTCACTATTTGAGTCTCTTGGTTATAGGAAGGTAACCATAAACAAATGGAGTAATATGATATCTAAATTTGCATGAAAGTAAATGAGCAAAACAAAACTGAAAGAAATAACACCCGTGGATTGCAAATGCACTTATATGCCCTTGAGCATTTTTGTAGAGCAGTGAGGATGCAAGTTAATACTAGCAATACCAAAATAATGATTTTTTCTAATAAAAGGAAGCAGAGCCAGCATAGTTTCTTCTTTGAAGACAACATTCTTGAAGAAGTAAATGAGTACAAGTACCTTGGGATTGATTTCAACAACAAACTCGATTGGGACCACTGCAGAAAGAAGAGAATTTTAGGAGGGTGGAAAGCATTATATGCTCTTCAAAATAGTTGTAAAGAGACAGTTATGGGATTGGAAAACGATTAAAGTGCTTTTTGGATTCTTAATTTGTCTAGTGATGCTATATGGGTGTGAATTGTGGGCTATCAGCACTTTTGTCTCAAAATGGAAACAAATTGAGAAAATTCAAAAACGCTTGATTATGAGCAAATTCAAAATAAAAAGTTTAGTACCTTATGAGATAATGTTGAGTGAAACAGGAGCAACTCCCATTGAAGCAATTGTTATGATGCGGCTCATAAGATATCTAAAAAGAATTGAGCAAATGAAAACAAGTAGATGGCCCAATGTTATCTTCAATGAAGGCATGAGTGAAAGAAAGAAAACATGGATGAAACAAAACTACACATGGATGCAAAAATGGAATATCTACCTCAATGCTTGTCCCACAAGTAGCAAGGAGCTAAAGGATTTTGTTATGGAGAAGTTTCGTAAAAAGGTATGGGGAAAGAGGTGGGTAGAAAGAAGAAATATTACATTGAGGAATTCAACCCTACGTATGATCTACAACAAAAATAATTAATTGGAGCTAGCATTTCGTGGAGGGCAAAGGTTCTTATTGCTCAATTAAGGACCAACTCACATCAACTTCAGTGTGAAACAGAGCAGTGGAAAAGACCTAAAGAAGTTTGGGAAGAACGGATATATAGATTTTACACGTATGGGGCTGTGGAATCGGAAAAGCATTTCATTTTGGAATGTGATGCATTCAAAGACATCAGAGAAAGTTATGAGAACATGTTAGCATCAGTTTCTTGACATTTTCTTTTTTAACGAGCGAATTGTTTGAAGGTTGGGCAAACTCATCATCCGTTTGAATTGGAAAAAAACTGAATTGCAAAAAACGAAAAACTAATGATCTCCTAAACTATTTTTAATCTCGTAAACCTTAAAATATCATTTCATTTATTGTTTTCTTAGTAATAAAAACATTTCCACAAATTTTAATAATTTTTTCCTATCTATAACGTTTACAATATAGTCTTAGTCTTCATGACGCCGAATTGATGTCCGGGAGGACTTTTTGTGTAAAATTGGTAGTAATGGTTTTCGTAAGCCATCTTTGTCAACTTATCATTTCTCTATCATTCATTTCTCTACTGACATTTAATTTTGCTCAGATCCTGCAATTCGTTCGCGCTACGTGTTTAGTGAAATCGCAGGTTCGAATCTCTTTCTGGAGTGGATATGGATAACACAATATATGTCGTCTGATGTCTCTCAGCGGGTTTGGAGGCTGCTTTGTAGGGCTGAGTTCGAGGTTGCTGCGAGACCGGGAAGGGATGATGATGAGATCTGGAGTGCGAATCCGTGGATGATTTAGCGAGACGAAGGATCAAGTCTCGTCCCCGAGGGCTAAGCAGGCAGTTGAAACAAAGAGGTGGAGAAATTTTCAGCGGAGTCATGCAGCAGCCGTATGTAGTTTTGGCTCTGCTGTGGATGTTGCTGCCGCATCACCCTCTATGGCGAGTTTTTGCTAATACAGAAGGTTGTTTTCGTTTTTCCCTTTTTTTTTTTCGTCCCTTTCCTCCAATGTTTTGCGTTATATACACGGCTCTGCTTTCGTTATGTTTTAGCGTTTCATTCCCTGTTTTATCTTCTTTGTTTGTCAACATTTAGACTTGGTAAATACAGCTGTCGTGTTACTGTTTTAGTCTTTGATGAATACTTTGAAGTTTTACTGTATAAAGAAAATAAATCTAAGACATCTCGTTGTTGATTGAGTCATCAAGGATCTCTTTGTGCTGAAATTCTATTTCCTTCCTGTTTTGTTACTGTTTTAGTCTTTGCTTTGAAGTTTTACTGTATAAAGAAAATAATTCTAAGAGATGTCGTTGTTGATTGAGCCATCAAGGATCTCTCTGCACTGAAATACTATTTCCTTCCTGTGAAAAAATCTATTTTACCCTCCTTTCCGGTATCCTTCTCAAGCCCTGTAGCTGCCGGTTTGTGGCCTTTTTATTTTTCGATGTAGACGAAATTGTTACATACGGCCTCCTGCTAAATGCTCCGTCCTTTGCAGTGCTGTAACTGCCATCCTCTTTACTTCTATTGAATGTTTTGGTAAACCCTAAACATATTGTAATAGCCTTAAATTCCTTTGAACTTCATCATTTAAAATCTGTTGATCTTCCTTTGAAAGGGGCTTTTAAAGGTTAAAGTCTGTCAACCTAATTTAATTAGCGCCCGTGTACATGTAAACTATTAGTTTACATTGGTATTACATATGTGCACTCACGATGGCCAGTGGAGATTGACGACCTTTCATCACACTAAATATAAACTGTGTGGAGAACTACAAAATTATAGTTTCACTAATATAAAAAGCAGCCCAACTATATAAATTAATTGACTGGTAAATGTTGATAGGCATCTTACTTCATGGTATTTTGTTTCACATTTTTACAACATTGGTCCCACCATATGATTCTAAGATGATCATGGTTGGACACACATTCTCCAAGCTTTATGCTACAACCCTTCATTTATAAATACTAGAGGAGATTGAGATTTGTCACCTGTGACCTATAGGATAGGCCGGTTTCCACCTTGATCATTAGGCTCTTTGCTCATTTGTTACCCTTAGAGCCATCATTGAAGAGGCAAGGTATTGCTATGTAAAAGTCTTTTGTGGTTTTATTAGACTTTCATAATGCATTTGACTTTGTCGAGGGATGTCTTGTTTTAGCTGTTTTGAGACATTGGCATGTTAGAGATCCTCATAATTGTTATTATGTGCTTCATGATTTTGCCCTTGGTCGTCTTCATATAAACATAGGTTCTTTTATTTTATTCAGAGCATTGTTGTGGTTAGGCAAGGGTGCCCTCTCTCGCCTACCTTATATGGGATATATATGGACAAGCTGAAGTTCTTTTGGCATGAGCATATACAAGCTAGGGATGTCAATTTTCTTCTTTAGGTCTTGATTGAAATTTCCTCTTCACAAATGATGTGGTCCACTTAGCCTCTACCCTAGAGGGTTTGTGGAGACAATTCAATGCCTTATCCAACTTTTGTGATCTCTGATAGTTAGTGGTCAACTTGGGTAAAACCAAGGTGACGGTCTTCAATGGGTCGAAGAATATCCTTTTAGATTTCTAGTTCTTATTCAAGGGGAGGAGTTTGAGATCACCATAGCTTACACCCACTTGGGGGGTTCAAGTTTTAAGGCCTAGGTTTGAGTTGAGGAAGGCCCTCCAACCTTGGATCATGGAGTATGGTTCCCTTGCTTTCCTTGAGAGCTGGTGTTTCCAAAACCATTTCTAGGACATATCGTCCAAGATGTCATTATGACTTACACCTACTTGAGATCACCACAACCTACACCTACTTCGGAGTTCATTTTTTAAGGCCTAGGCTTCAGTTAAGGAAAGCCTTCAATTCTCAAATCAACAAGGAGTATGGTTCCCTTGCTCTCTTTGAGAGGCAGTATTTCCAAAGCTACTTCTAGGACTTATCATAGAAGATGGATCTCATGGACCATTATTTAGCCCACAATGCTTTATGGTTTTGAGGTTTTGGGGCCTTGTCTAATTGAGTCGGACTAGGCCAAGATGGAGAGTGTGTAGATTGTCATGCATCATTGCATTGTTAGAGTAAGAGGATGGTTTTCCTGACCATTATTTTGTTAGAGTTTGCGACCCAACACCTTCCAACTTGAGACCATGTTTAGGCTGATCCCATTTTTGCATTAGATTTAGAACTTTATTGACTCAATATATGTAGGAACCATTTTCCATACGGCGTTGTCTATTGAAGCCACAATTTTGCCTGAAAAGCCATTTTTCATTGGAATCCAGTCACTTTTTTTTTTCAAAAAACCCAACCATAGGAGTGTTTAAATCATCTTTTGGATGGTGGAAATGGATTTAGCACCATCAACAACCTCCGGGGCACCCAGAATCTTGGAGCTTGACAGCTGTAATCCGTATTTCCCAAAATTTTTGCTGGATTTTGGTCAAATCTTGCCAGAATTTCCACTAATTTCCAGGCAAAATTGTGGCCTCGTTAGACTACTATTTTTCCATACGTTTCTTATTACTCCTTGGGGGCTATTGCTTTCACCACTTACTAGACAAGTTCATTACTGGCGTTTAGAGATTTTGTGTATTCTTTGGTCAATCGATATTTTGGTGGAAACACCTCCCACCATTTATAGATTCTTTGGATACCCCTAGACATTTATCAAATAAATAAGATTTGAACAAGACTATCAAAGATGACTCAAACATGCAGCGCATCTAGGTCACTTAGCTTGATCCACCATGGGGGTTAAATCCCAAGATGGCTTTCTATGAAGATTACTTCATGCATGGAGATGAGAGACAACATCATTGTTTTCCCCCTTACTTGCCATGGCATTGGATGCACGTGTTTAGAATCCCTCTTGGTAAGATTCAAACGGGTTAACATATGCTTCCAGTGGACGTTGAGCATTAGATTCCATGGGGGGACATGATCCAATAGCTCTATCATATGTAGGAGCACTTTAGTATTTGGTTTCCATCCACTGTGAGATATGGGGACAATTATATTGCCTCTTTAGAGAGTCTTAGAATTGCCTTTACATCCTTTTTTGGTACACAAACTAATGATACTTAGTCATGTACATGAAAATGGCACTTGGACTTCAATTCTCCATGCTTTGGCCTCCCCCTTAGATAGACACTACTAGGACAACCACATTTTTCTTCCTAGTGTTTGTAGTGGTCAGGGGCACCTAGAGACAAGCAGATAACAACACCACTCGAAGAAGGTTTAGATTTGTGAGAACTTGCACCCCCCTCCCTCGCCCTCTGCTAGCAAGACCCATGGAATTGTTGATTCAGATCTTGGTATTGATCTTGCCTTTCTAGTGTTAGTTTTTGGATGATATGGTAGCATCAAATATGTGTTCTAGTCTCGATTTGTGTCTAAGAGGCTAAGGAAGACAAGATCTCCAAAACCTAGAAAAGGTGTAGGGAGAAAACACCTAGAGACCGCTCAATTAAATTAATTGATCAATAATTAAAAGGTTCCTAAGTCTAACTTAGGAAAATTGATTAATTAATAGTATTGGGCACCTAATCCGCTAAGGGTTATGTGGTGTGGAAATTGAACAATCATTAGAGTCCAAGAGACCTTGGAATATGAATCCAACGGTCATAAGAATGTATATAAATGTATATCGTTGTTAATAAAAAAGCATCTCACGATTATCTTTCATATCTGGTCCACATTCCATGTGTATGATTAACATGGTATCAAAGTGGGTGAATTTTGTCCCTGCTCTAATTTGAGCCACTTGTGTTGTGGCCTTTATTTTCCTATTAGTTCTACTGCATCTTCCTATTTCATTTTTGCTCCTCTGGCGCAGGTTACGTTCATTCCTTTAGCGCTATCTGTGCCATTCTCCACTTGACCATTTCTTCCATTCCCTATCGGGCTTCTAACTTGCTATAGATAGTTTCTAGCCTGCTCAGACCTATCTTCTATCTATCTTGTGTGTGCATAATAACGCCCTTTACCCACTCTCCTAATGCTCAGCCTGTTTAATTGTGAATCCTACAACCTTGACGGTCGGTGCCCAGACTATCAAGCATTCTCTGAAGATGTTGGTGCCTCTTTTCACCAAGGCTTCGCTCACACAATACACATAGTTCTTGTGCAAGCGAAAACAATACAGTCCTTCGATTTTGTTGTTGGGCCTTTGTCCTAAAGTGCTAGGGAGACCAAATTATCGTCCAGCAACCGTGGCATTTACATAATCATCCTGTATATTGATAGTCAAGCTATATTATGTGCCAAGAAGACACGAAGATTGAGAGAAAGAGTGTTGTGAAAACAATAGTTGACAACAACGTTTCTATGAGAAATGAAGGAGGTCCGATGAAGGATGGCGCTGGTTGAGGGCTCAGCCAAATTATTTGCCACCAGTTGGTGAGGCTGTGCGTTGTCACATTTATTTGTCTCAACATTTTCTTTTGACTGATCATTGTTGCTCCTTATTCTGGCGTTGTGAAGTTTTAACAACATATTACCTGGAGGAGATGAGTTCGTAGAGTTGTGGTGTGGGGTTTGCAAACTGTGTATTGTATTGCATTGCAGGATTGTGGATCGGTTGTATTGTACGTAGAGTTGCAGCCTGGCATGCTCCCTATTATAATAGTAAGGGAAATCCCCTTCAACACACTTGCGTAATCTCCACCGCTTCCTCAAGACCGAGACCAAGTCTTACCAATCCCTATCGAGAAAGTATGAAATCTCCACTAGAGCGGGAATATCAATCAATGTCCCCATCAACAAGCTCTCCAACTCGTTCGTACCATTCGTAACCTTGTTGGCTTGGATTCATCTACATCTTATTTAATCTATTTGTGGTGCATCATGCCTTGAAGTATCGACATATTGAAGGAACAACTTTGTAACTAGAGCTCAAGGTTGAGTGCGGTGGGTACTGTTACCCACTACTTGTGGGTAATATGCATAGGAGAATTTTTTTCTCCTAGATGGTCCTCAGCTAGCAGTCCTTTGCAGCCACTAGATAACTCGATGTGCCGGTATCTCCGCCGCCTCAGCCAGCCATGTGGTCCCTCACCCATCTGTTATGATCGTATGTTTGAAGATGGGCCTCTCGTCCCTAAAGGTATGGCTTTTTATTCGTATAGTTGAGTAACTTTCCTTACTTTTCATGGACACTTTTGGGCATGGATTGGTGGGGGGATTCAGTAGAAAGAGTGAGCTAGGTTTGTACTCTTGTCTCCTCTGCCCGATTTGGTGGTTACCCTTGTATCCTAGTCCTGTGGGATCTCCTTTACTGGCCATTAGCTTCAAGGTTAACACCACGTGGAACATCCTAATTTTGGTTGTGTGGTCCCACTTCTTGACACCATATACATCACTTCCTTCCACTCATTCTAGCCCCATTCATCATTTTTCCCATCTAGGTCCACATGTGTCCATTGGGTCCACATAGGGTTAGCCTCCACCTCTCCTTGTCCACACCTTGGGTTGGGTCTGGAATGATGATCTAGAGGTTGATGCAGCGAAAAAGAAAAGAAAAAACATAATTTGGCCACTCTCAATAGGAAATGTACCACAAAATGCAAAACAGTGTTTTACGAAACGGCCGTACCGAAACGGAAACGGCCGTTTCGTTCCGAGTTATTAAAAAAAAATTTGAAACGGCCTTTGACCCGGCTCGGTTGACCGGGTCAGCTATGACCCGGCCGAGTCAGCCAATGACTCGGCCGGGTCATAGCTGACCCGGTCAACCCGGCCGGGTCCCGTCAAAAAACGGCCGAGTCAATAGCAGACCGGCTGGGCAGCGATTTAACAAAAAATTAAATACTTTTTGCTGATTTGGAGCTGAGTTAGTTAGGGTTTGTGGACATGAAAAGGTTATTGTGATTTGTTAAATGCATTTGGGGTCCATTTCCCCCTCCCAAACTCTATTTAAGACAGCCAAATGCTCTCATTTCACTCACAGCAGTCTTATACATTTGAGTGAGAGTCTTCTTTGAGTGTTAGTGAGCAGTTCTTGAGCTTGTTTTGGAGCAGCAGTGAGGAGTCTTGGAGGAGCATTGTAGCTGGAGTGAGGAGCTTCTTGGGCAGCCATTTGGAGCAGCATTGAGGAGCTGATTTTTGGAGCAAGTTTGAGGAGGCAGTTTGTGCCTGGAGGTATTTTTTTCCACCTCTATAAATCTGTTTTTACTTATTAAATTTTAGGTGCATATCAAGATAGCTTAGAGAGTGTTTTTAGTCAAATAAATGAACATTGAATCAATTTTTTTTTTTTTTTTTTTTCATTTTCAGATTGTTTTCCTAGTCAAAAAATGGCACCTAGAGCAAAAGATGCTGCTTGGGCATATGTTGAAATGGTTGATGATGAGATGTGTTGCAAGTTTTGCCATAGGAAAATTAAGTCAGGTCCTGGGGGGATTCATAGGCTGAAACAACACTTGGCAGGGATTAAAGGCAATATTACTGCATGTAAATCCCCCGAAATTGGGGAGATTAGAAAGACTTTGTTGGAAAGCTTTGAAAAATTTCAAGAAGAAAAGACTAGGCAAAAAGAGATACAGGCTGAAATTGGGAGGAAGAGGGAGATACAAAGAATGATGGCTGCCAACCCCCACTATGAGTTTGAGGGTTCTTCCTCTATCCCTCAAACTGATGCATCAAACCCTTTCCGTTATGTTCCTCCCTCTTTTGCTTCTGTTCAAGATAAGGGAAAGGGTAGAATGAAGGGTGATGGGACTATCAAAAGTTTTTTCACTCACTCAGGCTCCTCTCCATCAGATGCACATGGTCCTGAAGTTAGTAAAGGTCTTTCTCAGCCCACTTTAGATGACCATTGGAAGAAAGAATTGAGGGAGACTGCTTGTGACTACATAGCTAGATGGTGGTATGATGCTGATATCCCCTTTAATGCTGCTCGTTCACCATATTATGAGCCTATGTTTGAGGCCATACATGCTGCTGGAAAAGGCTTCAAAGGCCCTACTATGCAAGAGCTAAGGGGGTTTCGTTTGCAGAAAGAAATTACATCAATTAATGAGTATTTGCAAGATTTCAAGGAATCATGGGCAAGAACAGGGTGTACCATCATGTCAGATGGATGGACTGATCAAAGAAACCGTACCATCATAAACTTTCTTGTCTTCTGCCCACAGGGAACCATGTTTTTAAAATCAGTTGATGCATCTGATAAGGTAAAAGATGGCCACTTGTTGTTTCAGCTATTGGATGAGGTTATTCAGGGTGTGGGGGTGGCTAATGTTGTTCAAATCATCACAGACAATGCCTCTAACTATGTTCTTGCTGGTAGACTGTTAGAGGAAAAACACAAGACCATCTTTTGGACCCCATGCGCTGCGCTTTGCATAGACCTCATGCTTGAGGATATTGGGAAATTAGATTGGGTCAGAAACACTGTAGATAATGCCAAAAGCATAACAAAATTTATCTACAATCATACACTGGTTTTGAGTCTCATGAGGAAACACACTGGAGGCAAGGATATTATTAGGCCTGCCATCACTAGATTTGCTACACATTTTTTGACATTGCAATCTATGCTTTCCCAACATAGAAACTTGCAAAAGATGTTTTCCAGTGATGATTGGAATAATAGCAGTTGGTCTAACAAACCAGAAGGCAGAGAATTGAGAAGGAAAGTCCATGATGAAACTTTTTGGAGAAAGGCAACAGAGATTGTGAAGGTTGCTGAGCCACTAGTTAAGGTGTTGCGGTTGGTGGATGGGGAAAGGTTGGCTATGGGCTTCATTTATGAGGCTATGGATCAAGCAAAGGAGCAAATAAAGGCAGCATACAAGGATAGAGTGGCAAAGTATGGGCCCATTTGGGCAATCATTGATGAAAGATGGAACAATCAACTCCATCGCCCTATACATGCAGCTGGGTATTTTTTGAACCCACGGTATCATTATAAAGCTAAGGAGTCAGGAGCTTTGAGGGGGGAGGTCAGAGATGGACTGGTTGATTGCATTGAGCGCATGGTCCCATCGGAGTCTGATCAGCTACTGATACATCAGCAGGTCACATCCTTCAGCAATGCAACAGGTACCTTTGGGAAGAACCTAGCAAAGATTGCAAGAGAAGCAGATGAGCCAGGTAAACAAAAATTTCAATTTTCAATTTCTCAATTTCAAGTTAGATATAATTTGTAATTTTGTTGAGCTTCAGCCTTCATCTAACTCATAATTCATTACACTCCTATGTTTTTTGCAGCACAATGGTGGGAGGCCTTTGGTGGCCAGTGCCCTGAATTGCAAAGGTTTGCAATTCGTATTTTGAGTCAAACTTGCAGTGCATCTGGGTGTGAGCGCAATTGGTCTGTCTTTGAGAGGATTCACACAAAGAAGAGAAACCGTTTGGAGCAAAAACGGTTGAATGATCTAGTTTTTGTCCAATACAACCTTCGGCTCAGACGGAACCAATTGCTGAACAAAAGACCTGATTCAGATCCCATTGTGTTGGAAGACATTGATCCAACATCAGATTGGGTAGTGGAGAGTCGTCTACCAGAGTTTGATCCTGATGAGGATCTTGATGAAATTGATGTTGGAGATCCACTGCAGCGTGTTCAGTTGAATGCAGATCCCAATCCACCAGCCTCAGTCTCACAGCCAGCTAGTAGGACTCCAGTTGTAGGTGCTTCGCCTTCCTCTGCTCAACCACGACAGAAGCGCAGCCGCATTTGTACTCTATCTCAGCTTGCATCTGCTGCACAGCCTAGTGGTATTGGTACTGGCACCACTTCTACAGTTGCAGTTGGAGACGATGATGATGAGGAGGAGCCATGGGGCCCCTTGTCTGGCTCTGATGATGATGATCCAGAGATTGGTCGAGATGATCTTGGCTCCTCTGGCAGTAGCCAGTAGCTACTAGCCTCCTTGGTTATTTGTATTTTGTTTTGACTCTTGAGTCTTTGATCATGTATGACAGACTACAGTTGACTATGTATTTACTATTGCCATTGGGTACACCGTACCATTTTGATATAATGGATTGGTTCATGAGCCTACTTTGATCATATGTTGTCTTCCATGTATATTATAATGTTGTGTGTTTGGAAACTTGAATGAAAATCTTTAAAATTATGTTTAAAATATTTAAAATTATGTTTTTTTATAAAAAAAATAAATATTTAATGTATTTTTTACAACGACCGAGTCATTGAAATCGAGCCGGCCGAGTCATTGCCGTTTCCGAGTCCGAGTCCGAGTCGATCCTCGGCCGAGTCCGAATCCGAGTTCGTTTTGTAAAACATTGATGCAAAAGATGGTCTGGACATACAAATTTAGCACGTGGGCAAAAGCCAAACATGAGCTCTACCCCTTGTTTATGGCCATCACCTTGGTTCCTATGGGCCCTAGATGAGCCACCTCCACATTAAGGAACCCTTGATTGTCTCAACCCCTGGTGGGCGATGAAATGCCCCACCTTAAAAAGGAGGTACCTACTTCTACATCATACATATCATGCTCTCATCCCCTCGAGTCCCAAGCAGTTATGAAGAAAAATCAATCAAATGCAAAAGACATATGAAGAAGGGTGGAAAAACAAAGGCCCAGGTAGCTCATGTACCACAATTTGTTCCCTCCTACACTCATATACCCAAGTGTGGGCTTCCCTCATTATAGCTACCCTCTTTGTCCCATGACATGTGGTCTGGAGCCTTCCCCTCATCCCTAATTGGTTCCATCATTATATCGCTTGCCACCTACCACCTGATGGATGTACCATGGACATGTCACCCCCTTTAAAGGTTGAAACCACCTAATAAGATCCTTCGTTAACCCCATTATTGAGCTTGGAGACACTTGTATATGCCAAAGGCCACTATGGAAGGGCATTCCACCATGAAGTGCCCCATTGATTCCATGATTTGTAAGCTCTTTTACTTGAATATTTTAATGGTTTGTTGTATTGGAGGGCAAGGAGACACATTGGATCTTATGCAAGATTGCAAGTGGGTCCCCATGGGGCTTGGTTTTCCTATACAGGTTCCTAGCCCTCCAGAGGGCTACATTGAGACTTGTGGGGTGAGTGTTGAGAACCATGGGCCTCCCCCATAGCAGAGATTTCTTCATGGATCCCCAACACCACTCATTGATTGCTCGTGTTCCACCTTTGGATGAGGATGATGCACATGGTTCACCATGCCCAATCGACTCCACACTTGCACCATACACTTGGCAGATGTTCCAAGGTCTAGATGAGGATGTGTCTCAGTGTAGGAGACAAGGGATGGCTTATATCATCATTCTAGCCCTTACGTATGGTTTACGAGAATTTCTGATCAACTTGGACACCCAAGAGGACGTACTTGTGCCCCCACACCCACTTGGGAGCACCACATTGTTTTGCTTGGAAAACAAGGGGCCAACCCCTTGTCCACTATGTTTGAGGTCCATTTTCACATCATGGCACACTTTGGACTTCATTAGGCCTCCTCAAAGGCCCAACGACTCATTTTATTGATCATTCTACCCTTTGGAGAGGCTTATTCTTATGTTATTGAGTTATTTTGGTGGGCTTGTCACCAAGGGGTATTATTATTGCACATTATTTTATTATTTGGGGCTCAATTAGGCCAAATTAGGCAAATCAAACTCATTAGAGATTGTATAAATCAGTGTTTTACAAACCGGCCGTTTCGAAACCGAAACGGCCGAGTCGAACCGAGTCGATTGCTGGAGGAGTGACCCGGCCAAGTAACCGGTCCGGTTGACCGAGTCACACATGACTCGGCCGAGTCATTCAATGACTCGGCCGAGTCATGTGTGACTCGGTCAACCCGGCCGGATCCGATTTGACTCGGCCGAGTCACAAGGGGACGGCTGGGCAGGTCAGCGAAGTCCATTCTCAAGCTAATAAGGATTGTTCTTGCAGACTTGCACAACTGTATGAGGCTTAAAACTCTGAATCATTTAGCTCTGTGATTGGCTTAGTCAATGAGATCCGTTTCGCATTTATTACCTACTTATTGCACTGAAGTATTGATCCTTTATATACATCATCATCTACAAAGTTCAAACTTCAAACGTGGTCTTCTATTCACAATTGAATTTCCAAGGTGAATTGACAAGCAGATTGAGTAGGACTACATCATCAATCATTACTTCAGCAGTGCCAGTGCCTCCAATAGTAGCAGTTAGAAATTAATGGTAGGCACCTTCTGACAGTGTAAGGTTCAGTGGCTTATATTGCAGCAGTGAGAGGTTCATGTTTCATTGGTTTGCAGTAAGGGTATTCACATTGCAGTTGTGAGTCTTGATGATTCTAAGTGAAAAGACAGAGGCACTGTATGTAGTAGCATTCCTCTTATTGACTAAAGTTGAAGATTTGTAGAAGAATATGTCTTTGTCTATAGTAAGGTTATCATCATCGGAATTGGTCTCATGATCAGGAGTTCATTTACATATTCTGGCTTACTTCATCAACAGTCCTTCATTCTAAGATAGGGGGCAGTAAAGGTTTATGTCTCATCATTGTTGTAGCCCTCTGGAAGGTGCTTCATTGCTATATCTGAGCAGCTATAAGACGCATGCCAGTAAGTCTCCTTAGGCAGAGGTTGAGATATTTTCAAGGTCATAGAGCTGACCTAAGACATCTAGCTCTGAGCCTCACTGCTCGCAGCATATTTGTTGATACATCCTTTCGGCACCAGTGCAGCAGTGTAAGATTGAAAGTAGCTTGGCATAGTTGATTTAGCAACTGCGCCATGAGCTCCCTATTGCATATTCATTCGTGAGCATTGCAGTGTTTGTGTCGAGGGCAACAGTGGTTGTTGTATAGTGACAATGTCAAGATTGACAGTCAAGGTTTAATGTACAAATTGAACAGAAGCAAAGAGCCTACTTTGATCATATGTTGTCTTCCATCTATATTATAATGCTGTGTGTTTGGAAACATGAATGAAAATCTTTAAAATTATGTTTAAAATATTTAAAATTATGTTTTTTAATAAAAAAAATAAATATTTAATGTATTTTTTACAACGACCGAGTCATTGAAATCGAGCCGGCCGAGTCATTACCGTTTCGGAGTCGGAGTCGGAGTCGATCCTCGGCCGAGTCGGAGTCGGAGTCGGAGTTTTAAAACATTGGTATAAATAGATGAGAGATAATTCATTCTCTCATGGATTCTATCTTCTTGATCTTGGAGCTTCATTATTGGCATAATTTGATGATTGGATATACTCATTTGTACATGTAAGTGATCTTTTTCATGCTTATTCTTGTTATTTACTTTGTCACATGAAATGTTGTTGGAATTTTCACTATATAAGTCTGAAATTTATTGCTTTTTATACAAAATTGTGAAATTTTGTTCTTTTGTAGAATTGCATCATTGCATGGGCCATGTATGAATGGGTGAATGTTCCTAGAGATTATTGTTGTTGAATACATCTTGATAAGTCATCAATTATTGCATATCGAAGTATAAAGACCTTAAGTAGCTGCTCTCATGCCCTAATGCCATGTGAAGTTGCTTGAAGGCCTCCTTGATTGGGTAAATCTTTTCCAAACACCAAATTCCCTTTGATTCCATCTCTCCCAAAGGATAAGGCATTGGTCCTTTCATAGGTGATCACTTTTAAATAATATTTCTCACCTCTCCTTCTCTTTCTAGGCCTAGCCTCCATTGGTCACCTAGGGCATCATTTTTCTCCCATTGTAGCCATAAAAAAGGTTTGATCTCTTGTCCATAATTGCGCTAAGGTTTTCTCTAGAGGTGCTCCAAATTTGAAGAAATTCCGACGGTGGGATCTTGAGATATAACAAGCCCTACCTCAAGGATTGTTTCTTGCCCTTGGTTTCCCTTGGCTAGTGTCCTCACTTGGATCATTGCAATCAATTCCAAAAGAAAATTTATCCTTTGATCTTCTTCTCTTCCATGATTAGGTCAAACCCCTCCTAGGTTGGTCCACTCCTCACCCTTGACCTAATTTTGGGGCCACTTGGTCCCTTGTAGTCCCGCAACCTTACAACTCTAATTCCACAAAGACAGATAAAGGCCAATTCACCACAAGGATTTTCGGGTCTAGGAACCCCCTTGACAAGGCTCATTCCCTAACCCAGACCCTAGCCTCAAAGTTCCTCTTAGCCCTTCCTAGAGAGCCTATCACTTTTCCTTCGAGCAATAAAGCCATATAATTGAGTCTCTCTTGTGAATAGGCCTTGGGAATCACCCCTCATCCTCTCATGGACATATTCATTATTATGATTCCTCTTATATCAGGTCTCCTCCCATTAGTGAAAGTTCGTAAAGAGAAGGGAGCATTAGTTGAGGTGACAGTGGGCTATCGCTCCATTATTGCCCATTGACCTAGTAGTTGCTCTATAGGATCCCCTCCTAGGACTCTTGCTAATTTGAGCAGTAACATTTTGGCGCCGTTGTCGGGGAGGGAGCAGGTTTACTTCCCCAATGAATCATTGAGGAATTGATTCAAAATGACATTTCAAATATTCCTCTGGCGACTCCATTCATTGTCGAAACCCCTGGTTTGCTCGAATGTGACAGCATTCCTCCTATAACTAGGGTTGCTACAAGAAGGGGAGAACTAACTCCATCACCTGTTACAACTACCTTTCTCCCTGAATTTGAAAAGGTCAAAGACCCTACCACTGAAATGGCATCAGATTCTAGCACTGACCAACCTAAAATGACTAGAAGTGAAAGGTGTTTGGTTAGCATCTTTGCCCCTCTAAATTTGAGTGACGACCCTAAGCCTTTACTTGAGAAATATAATAACTGGCTTCCCAAGTTCAAGGGTGATGCTACCATAAGTGCCCATGATCATGTAGAAGAACTCTATTGGAACATTTCTCGTAGGATGATATTTGATGAAGATAGGATCATGATGCTTTTTGCTTTATCTCTAGAAGAGCAGGCAAGGGAGTGGTACCTTAGTCTTCCCAGGGTGCATTGACAACTCTGGCCAATTTGAGGACAATTTCTTGAGAAGATGGTCATCTGATGCACAAGCGACCAACATTAAGAAGTTTTACCAAATAACTAGGGGAAGGGAAGACATCAAAGAATTTATCCAAAAATTTGATAGGGTGGTTAGGGACATTCCTGATCATTTGAAACCCCCTGACGCTAATATACTTGACAAATTCATCAAAGTTGTGGGGGGGAATCTAACATATGTTGTAAGGGACAAGAAATCTAAGACTTTGGCAGAGGCTAAAGATATGGTCATGGAAGTTGAACAAAACCTGCGAATTTCCAAAATGGATGTAGATGAACACCCTAAGGCTAAGGTTGAAGTCAAGAAGCGAAAATCCAAAGATCAACACAAAGAGACCCTTCTAGTGATTCTTAAGAAAATGGAAAAGCTCATCGAAGAAATGAACTCACAAGATATACTCTACATGAACAAACTCATCGCCTTGGAAAGGGCTCAAAAATCAAGTTACATCCCGAAAGGAAAACCTTTCCGTAGGAAGCAAATTGAAGAAGATAAGCCAAGCTCTTCTCAATTTCCCAACACTTTGGCTCCAACAAATGTAGTGGAGCAAGATTCGTCCTCCAAGGATGAACAAAGTGATGAGGATGAAAGTGATCATGAAGAAGTCAATGAGCAGATTAATATTGTAGAATTTGAAGCCTTCAACATTTTTCTTGGGGGTTCATATACTCATCCCCCCATTAGTGAGGTTACTATCAAAGAAGAAGAAAAGGAGCCAATCCTCAACACTGATGATAGTGGAAGATTCAAAGGAGTCCAATATTCATGAAAGAGCAACAACGAAAACTCCACAACCTCCAAGGAAACCAACAAAAATGACTCAATTCCCAAGTAGGCCCCTCACAAAGAACCTCTCCTTAAAGATCCCCCTAAGAAGGACCCCCCAAAGAAAGCTAATCCCTAAAAGGATCCTTAAAAGAAAAAGAACCCACCAAAAGGGATAAAGGTAAAGAGCTTGGGCTTGATATTGACTTAGAGATTGTTGTAGGAAAGATGACCGTGCAAGTCCCTTTGAAGGAAATTGTGAAACTTTGACGCCAAGAATGGCAAGTGAAGAAAGCCCTCGGGTTTGAAGAAGAAAAAGACATGCCAATAACATTGCAAAACATTCACTTTTCCAAGTCAAATCCGGGACATGGACCATTCCTACTCACCTTGGCTATCAGTGGCCTCCTCTTACATAATTGTATGCTGGATTCCGGGGCTTTCGCAAATATCATGCCATTAAAGGTCATGAAGCAATTGAATCTTAGCATTACTCGTAAATATAGGGCGGTTTGTGGTTTCAACTCCAAGCCTGTTGAAGTAGAGGGGCTCATAAAAGATCTAAAGGTTTCCTTAGCCATGAACCCTAATATATCCCTACTCGTGGATGCTGTGGTCATAGATATTCCCGATGCATGGGGAGTGCTATTGTGTAGGAAATGGGGTGCTACTGTTGGTGGTCAACTTCCAATGGACTTATCATACATCACCATCTTGAAATTTGATGGAACTCCACTTACCTTGTATAGAGAACCCATGTACCCTACTCATGTGGTAAAACCAGGGCCCATAACTTATTATAAAATTTATGAGGCCAAGGAACCATCCCTCATTCTCCCTTCTCAAGAAGATCATATCCTTAAAAGACCCCACAGGACAAACAGGAAGTGGAAGCCCAAAAGAGAATACAAAGTTGGGGATGTGGTCTTGGTAGGTAAAAACCCTGTGCTTGTCAAGATTCATGGAAAGTTTGGGGAAGATTATTATTACATTGCCAAACTTAACGACGAATTTTGGCCACAAACGGTCAAATTAAGTCGTATCACCCCTTTCCTTGACACTTGACATTGTATTATATGCATGTTAGGGTAGGATGCATTGCATGTTGATTTTCTCATTAGAACTAACATCATGTGATTTTATCATGGTAAATTAGCTGCATTTAGATTAAATTTGCATGGAAAATGATTTTACTTTCTTGTTGATTTTTATGGCCTAATACTAAGCATGGGTGATCATAAGACACCACAAAAACATGCTACCCCGTGTGCTTGGTCTTTGATATGTGCAGGTAACAAGTTTGCGGTACCAAGAGATTGCTAGTATTCTCATGACCTCTCGTTCAAGTATCTTTGCGCACCTCCCCAAGAACTCATGCCTCAGTTGGAGCCAGATGTTACCCACTACCTATGGGTAGTATGCATAGGAGAATTTTTTTTCTCCTAGATGGTCCTCAGCCGGTAGCGATCGGCCCTTTGCAGCCACTAGATAACTCGATGTGCCATTATCTTTGTCACCTAAGCCAACCATGTGGTCCCTTGCCCATCTATTATGATTGTTTGTTTGAAAATGGGCCTCCCGACCCTGAAGGTATGGAATTTCATTGGTATAGTTGAGTAACTTTCCTTAGTTTTCATAGACACTTTTGGGCATGGATTGGTGGGGGGATTCAGCAGAAAGAGTGAGCTAGGTCTGTACTATTGTCTCCTCTGCCCGATTTGGGCGTTACCCTTGTATCCTAGTCCCGTGGGATCTCCTTTACTGGCCATTCACTTCACGGTTGACACTACATGGAAAATCTTGATTTTGGTTGCGTGGTCCCGCTTCTCGACACCCTAGCCTGGGAAAAATTGTTGTATATCTAGCTTTAATGTATTGATGTTTGTGTCTTGGGTTAACCTAGTAGTATTGTAGTGATATGCTAGTCCATGATTATAGTTATGTATATGTGAGTATGCTTGTTAATACTCATGTTTTAGTTTGTGAATTCTAGGGTTTGTAACAAAACCCTAGAAGAAGTTGATATTCTAGGACTTGATGATATTATTGATATGTTTTAGTTTTGATGATGAAAATATAGGGTTTGGAACAAACCCTAGTAGAGTCTGTCATAGAATATTATTGAAACCTTCAATGTATAGTACTGTGATTGGATTATTATTTGATTTGCTATTTAAGGCCTTGTGTCTCGAAATGGAATCTAAGGTTTATGACAAAACCTTTGTAAGAAGTTGAAGTCTAGCATGCAAATAGATGTCCCTTATCAATTATGAACCTAACTAGGTTTAGGCATTTGATGTCTAAAGTCTAAATGCTTTGATATAAGAATTTGACATAATTAACCTCATGCTTCTATATGTATTTGGTTGTACTTGCGAGTAAAATTTTGCAGGTACATAATCTTCAAGATTTCGTGATAATGATAAGCATTATGAAGGAAGCTATAAGAATGATGATGATCAAGATGACCTTGATGAAAGTTGTGAAAGGTTGAAGCTTCTCCGATGTTATAGAAGAAGAAATTGTTGATATCCCTAAGTTAAGAGGGAGCATGGTTAGAAAAAAAGAGTACATCTCCCCAATTGAGAGGGAGGGCATATTATGAGTCATGATGGATGCCTTGTAGAAGAAATCAGAGAATGAATAGATCTACAATGTATTGAGGATGTCTTGGTACTACTGAAGAAATGAAAGAAGAAAATCTTTTGAATAGTTGAATATGAATAACTAAGTGGCATCAAGATGATTGAGAAGCCCAAAAGTTTGTGTTTACTTGTATATGTATATTTGAAAGTTTATCGCTAATTGGGGTTTGTGTTTGAACAATTGAATCTCTCCATAAAGAAGGATGAACATTTTGGAAACCTGCTTGGACAAATGGATATATCTAGTTTACTAGGGAGAGATGAAGCATCTAATGGCGGATGCTTGGGAGGACATCCGGCCAGCCTATGTGTTGATGTCTAGATCTTGAAGAGGGAGGGTGGCGTTGGTCATGGAGCTCCGACCTTGGATACACACCTAGATCCCTAGGTTGATGGTTAGCAAATAAGCTTGATGGTATTTAGATTGGCTGAAAGCTTGAGTCCATCTTAGTCCCACCCAAATAGAATACCCTGGTCAGGTTTCTAGTCCGCAGCACTAAGTGTGCTAGAACTCTTCATAGTTCATTTTGGAGATCTTCCATGTACCTCTATATATATATAATTATGAATACCTCCCTAGTTAAGAGGGAGTGTTGAAGAATGTAACTAGTGTCGGTCTTCATAATTGTATTTGAGTCGTGATGTAATTTATTTATCAAAAGAAACAATTATTATTATTATTGTTAAAGAAATTAACTTATTAAAGCACGAGTTTCATGCTTGGGTCATTTGTTTATAGGTAAAAGCTTCCATTGCAGGCTTCTAAGGTTTATGTCAAATGTCCTTGTCCATGTCATAACATAAAGAACACTTCTTGGGATTTATTTCTCAAGAAAGAAAATTATTTTGATGTAAGTTAGGTCTTCTAGGCCTCCTCCATCAAGTTGGCCTCAAACTGGACAAGTCGGCCTAAATTGAGGGGCAGAAACTACTATATAAAGGCAACAACTCGACCTCATTTGGAGCACTCACTCACCAAGTTCGATCTGCAATTGCTGGGGCAGTAAAAAGTGCGAAATTCAAGGAAGAAGGTGAGAAGGGCTAGCGAAGGAGAAGGAGGCCTATCTCAAGCATAAAAAGTTGAAACTCTCTCTCTCTCTCTCTCATGTGTGAAGCCTCTAAGTTGCTTGAAGGGTCGAAACTTTTGTTCTATTATTGGGCCAAAATTTTGCTGTTGGGGGTCGAAATTTTGTAGTTGGAAAGTCAAATTTTTGGATTGTTGCTGGGCTGAAGCTATTGGACAAGAAGAGACTACTAAATCATCTTGGAAGGTTGATTTGGTGGAGGAGGAAGGTCTTAGGGCCTAAGGTCTTAGTCTATCTCATTTTGAATCTACTGAAGGAAGATCTCTTTGACTGACTTTTCCCCTATATAGGGTTTTAGCCCTGGCTAAGTGCCTATATCTAGTGTCCTTGATCTTTGTATCTTGGTTTTGATAATTGCTTCATAATAAGATTTCAAAGATATCACAAGTAATTATCAACTAGAGAAAATCTTTCCGCCTTTCTGATTTTCTAACAACATAAGTGTGTCTTCATGGTTTGCATATTCATTTAAAGTGCTCTTAAGGAAACAAGTAATTTGGGACTGTTTGACACACTTGGCATAAGAATAATTTATAAGTCATTCACTGCTGCCATAAAACTTGCTGCTCATCATTGGAACATAAGTAACATAAAGGATTTCATTATTGATGCTCTAGTGACATATATTTCTCATTGTGGTTTACATTGTCTACTTCATTTACATTGATTTCCTAAAGTGAGTTTACTATTGATTTGGTTGCCATATCATTTCTATTTTTCAAGTGCACAAACATTTTTGTTTGTTGTGAGTTGCCTAAGCTTCAAAATTTGCACTAATAAGCTCACTCTCTAAAGCACTTAACAAATTAAATCCCTTAATCCAATAATCTCGTAAAATGTTTGCATAAGTGAATATATCATAAGAATCTAAGATATTGGTGTTTCTTGTTATCTTATTCTCTTACACATTGGCATTAAGGATCTAAGTAATTTGAGGACAGGCTAATCTAATCACATATCTTTTGAATAATTGTGGGCATTGAAGAATGTAATTGTAATATTGGCATTATCTTGGAAGGCTTCTATTTATTTAAAAGGGCCTTGGTAATCTTATTGTGTTAATTGTTCTAAGTGGATAAGTGCTCCAATTGTCTATGGTTCATGATTAAAGTGGATATCTATTGGGAATATCTGGCATATTGGTGATCTTTCCTTTAAGAGCATATATCTTGTGGTTATTTGCTTAAGCAAATTGTATCGTGGTTATCTCTTGTATCTTGTTGGCACGTGTGAAATTGACACAAATTCTTGTTGTTGAGATTGTCTTTTATTTTCCATTGTTAAGGACTTATTGTCATAACTCAAGATATATCGTAACTAAGTACTTGAAAGAACATAAACAATCTCACCTTAAGAATTACATTCTTATCTTGCATTGCATCCTAAATTAGTCTTGCATTAATAATTTACCTCCAAGCATAAGCTTGGTTGGTAGAGAAATAGGAACACCTTTTCAATCTTTGCTTGAGAAGTCTGGTTCCTCTAGTATTTAAAACGATTATCTTGCAGTTGTCAAAACCACAGTCTCTGCAGCGTTGGAGGCAATGTTGCACGAAGCAGGGGCAAAGCGGAAGCGTTTTTTGGAAGCGGGGATGCGGAAGCGTCATTTTCCAAAAATCTAGGAAGCGAAGCGTCCGCGGAAGCGTCTGCTATATATATATATATATATTTATATTTTTTTGCATTTATACTCAAAACAAACATCCCAAATAGCAAATTACTTGTAGAAGACATGAAAACATGCATATTTTTGCATAAATCAAGATAGATATAACATCCATTGTACATTAATGATTAATTATTCGAGCATCAACCATTTAGATGCATCAACCATTTAGACGCATCAACCATCTAGAATCTAGATTCTTCTCCTCTTGTCTAGCCTTTGCCTCTACCTCGATTGTCTAGGGATATTAGTCAACATTGCCCAATTTTGATCAAACTACCTAATTCAAGACTTAAAATATGGTAGAAAAAGCTTAACATGCTTGATCGATGATTTTCACTTGATTGAAAGGTAATTTTTTGCTAAGAGCGTGCCGCGTGGCAAAGGAGTTCAACAATTAACACCACCAACACTAGGGTACATATAGGGCTTGGTGCTCTTGATTAAATGCTAATCGCATACCTTCATACTTGATATAATCTAATGAAATGCCACAATCCCATTGATCCTGAATTCCTGAAAACTGTTAAGTTCGCTGAATTTTGAATAGGATATGAAATTCTATTTTCTCCATATGAAGTCCAATGAGGCTGGAACCACTCTCAAACATCCTGAGTCATTTCATGGTAATGTTAAAAATTTAAGTAAAAGGATGAAAATGAAAAATAAAGGAGAATGTCACTTTTACTTTAAGAATTTAACATTACCATGAGGGAGCATCTGCTATATTTATATTTTTTTTTGCCTTCATTCATCACCCTAACCCAAGGTGGACCCACCCCCAACAAGCAAACTCACCTAAAATAAAATAAAAAAATTGAAAAAAAAAAACGATTTTCTAAACGCTTTTCCGGAAGCGTACGCTTCCTCCTCTGAAGCGCCATGCTTCCGACGCCCGAAGCGCCGTAGAAGCGACGCTTCCGTACCACGCTTCCGAATTTCTAGGAAGCGCCAAAAAATTTAGAAGCGCGCTCCCGGCCAAGCTTCCTAGGCGCTTCCGTACGGGACGCGCTTCGGGGCTTGGAACCGTGGGGGGGGGGGCGCTTCGTGCAACATTGGTTGGAGGCACTGGGCATGTTAGATTTCAAGGAGACGCATCGTTAACCAAAATTTTGCTTGCTTCATCTTGACTTCGCTCTGCCACTTACTTAAGATATTAGGCTCAATATAGATAAAGATCAAGGGATAATACGCTTAGATAGACATTTAACTAAAATAAACCAAGATTCATGTATTTTTGAATAGATATTGATCCAGGACCTTAATGATAGCTCAAATTTCAAAGTGTTCGAAAGAGTGTTGAACTTGAGCGACTGGATAAGATCTCGTCTTCTTGATTCCGATGCCGCGAACGGTTCAAAAAAATAACACCATATGAAGGAGTTATTGCAATTTGAAAAAGTCCAGTAAACTGCAATTTATGGACATTTGACCAAGATTAATTTAGTTTAAGCGCTAAACCTTTCCTTAAGTGCCTTTCTTAAAAGTGTGAATTAAGCACGTGGGTAGTATTCGGAAAGTGGGAACTGGTATCTCGCGCAGCCTACAAATGGTAAGTGGTATTCCTAAATTTCACGCGATTACCCTTAGCGGGTGACATGTAGCATGGGAAAACTGCTTTTCTCATGCGCTCTAAATCTAATATCGATTGAGCAAGATTTCACATGAGATTGCGCGACAGCTGTTCGATTGGACGGGTCACATCGACGGTGGAGATCGTCTGGGTTAGTTGGTGAGCGGACGATGCGATATCAGTTGGATCAAGCGGGATAGATTGACGGTGGAGATTCCGCTATTTGAAATGCTTTCGGTAAGGATTATCCCTAACTGCCAGGATTATACCGCCTCATATGCGCGCCCAAACAATTATTGTAACAGTTCACCTCCGATGGTCAGCCTGGTGGAGCGGCTAAACTTAGGCAGATATGCTAAGTTTAATTGGAGTTAGGTGCAGTTCACCAAAATTGGTGGAGTATCCCAAGGGGGATATTGATTAAATGCACTCCAAGAGCAGTTTTCGACAAGGAGACAGAGAGGGAGTGAAACAAGTGGCTAGCTAGGCTAATTGGAGCTTGCTGAAGCCAATGGAATAGTCTAGAGAAGCTGAGGAAGTCATCTTCATAGAGGTTTTCATCCAGGGAGATTTTGTAGCTCTGGGCTACCAGGAGTTGGAGGCAGTTGTAGGAGCTACTAGTACTCGTTCTCAGCAAACCAATAGTCATTCCTGACTGTAATGAGCATTCTGAATCCATTGCATGGATTTGCAGAAGCATTTGAAGACTTCTAAAGGCCAAGATGCTACAGGGAAGTTTCAGGCAGCCCAGTGCCAACCATGGAAGAAGGCCTAGTTTGGGGATGCAATGCTCATTTGAGCAAATGATCAGTCTATTGTTGGTGTTTGATATGTGCTGGAGACATTAGTAGAGGTTTCAGTGACAGTGAAAGAATTCTGAAGGAGTTAGTGCCATCAAGAAGCTCAGGGTAGCTCAAAGCACTGATTGAAGGAATCAAGTCTAAGGGAGCTTAGATCTATTTGCAGAGTGATGACAACCATGACAGGGATATAGATGGTATTCTAAGCCCATTGGTTCAGTTCAGTAACCTTTGGAGTTAAGTGTGGAACTTGTAAAAGAAACTTTGCCATAATCCCAAAGGGCCAAGTCAAGATGACAAAAGCTCAAAAGTTCAAGTATTTAGTTCCGCAAATGTCATATATAAGCTAGATCATTTATTTGTCAAGCTTTGAGTGGGAGGTTCTTGTAGGCATAACAAGTTATCAAACCCCCATTTCAGATCAGGTGGTATTAGAGCAGGTTGCTTGATTGACAGAGCAATAGGTTACTTGATTGATAGAGTAGGTTGCTTGATTATCAGAGCATAGTTGCTTGATTCACAGAGGATGGTTGCTTGTTTGACTTGAAAGTTGTTTAAACAGTACAAGGAGTTTGACTGTTTGTAAACCGACTGTTGTTTGAGTTTGCGAAGGTGAAGGGAAAGCTACTGATAGCTAAGTCCAGGAAAGGACAAAGAGGAAGAAGGTCTGAAGGCATTCTCCTTACCCAAAGGACCTCAAGGCAACCCTTGAAGTGCAAGAGGGTCTGTTTGCAAAAGCTGCTTGAATAAGAGTTTAACTCTACTACCATTTGGTTGAGAAATTTTGTCAATAGATTCTAAAAGCTTTGTGAATTTTGTTGAAGTTCTTTTGTTCATTTTGATAATGACAACTTCTACAAGTGAGTTTTCAAAATCCTCCTCCTTCACAAGATTCTTTGATGAAGACATGAAGTGAGACTTGTTCATCATGATGGATATGGTGAAACAAATGTATGAAGATGAAAGGAAGAGCACCAAACTTCGAGAGCAGTTGAATTCCATGAAGGAAGAGAAGCAATTGCTTTTTGACAAATTGCAGGAAATGGAGAGCCAACTTCATATTGAAAATATGAACCTAGAAAGGATGCATGAGATGGAGACACAACTCCTTGTTGCCAAAGAAGCCTTAGTCAAGCATCAGTTTGAAGAAGAGGTAAACAATTCTAGTTTGTCTTCAATTTCCTCTAAGAATGTTTATGTTGGTTCTTTTGAAAAACATACAAGAGGTATAGGGTCCAAGTTGATGTCAAAAATGGGCTATGAAGGAAAATGATTGGGCAAACATGCACAAGGCATTGTTGAGCCAATAATGGTTGAGGAAAGGCCTAAGTATTTGGGTCTTGGCTATGGACAATCTTATGGAGAAAGTTCCAAAGCAACCATGAAGGCAATTGAAACAGTTCCTACAAAGAGTTTCATTTAAGGTTCTTTACCTCAAGTTTGTAAAGATTGTATTCATGGGGAATGCAATTGTTTGAAACATACTTTACAAGAAGAAGGTGTTCATAAGCATGCACTTGAACGAGAGAGTTGTGGAAGCTCTAAAATCATTGAATAGATTGATGTTGTTCCGAAGGGAGCCAATTCTTCATTCGATTCACCTCTTCATGAAGGCAACAAAGGTGAAAGAGAAAGGTATAAATATGATTTTAATCATATTTCTTTTGATCATGTTAAGCATGGTAAATTTCCAGACATAAGCATTGGAAAAAAATTGCATGTTCCTTTTGTGGTTTGGATAACCATAGTGTTTCTAGATGTTGGAAGAAAATGGCCGCATACAGGAAAATTTTGAAGAAAAGGAGGCAAGAAGCGAAAGGTCCATTGGACAAAGAAAAATATGCTGTAAAGAGGATGAACATGTGTTGCACTTATTGCCATAAGCAAGGACATATTGCTGAAAAGTGTTGGAGTTTGAATCCAACAATGCTTCCACGAAATTTGAAGAAGGTGGAAAGAGAGAATGGCAAAAATGAAAAGGAAGTTTCCATAATTGATGTGTTTCAGGATGATTCGCATGTTGATGTCGAAGTGCAGTTAAAGGAAGCGCCTTTAATGTGGATTGGTAAGAAATGGTTAGAGTTTTTATCCAATTAAGGTTGCATGTTTTTTGATTTGATACAGTTCTTTGCCAATGGAATGCAAGTTGCAGGGTTTTACCAAAAAGGTGAATGAAAAAGTTGAGTATGAGACTCGCTTTATTGCAGCAAAATTATATTCATTTCAGCTTTGTAAGTACATGTACATATGATTGAGGATCTTGTACTTATGATTGTGCTTGAGAGAAAGTTGAAGAATGGAATACATACATGAGAATGGTATGTATGAACAAATGAATGTTGATGATTTCATTGTTTTGAACATGTATGGGTAATTGACTTGATGGTCGATTGCTTTGTTTAAACATGCATGCAATGTCATGTCGACTTGGAAAAGTTGATTTTGTCTCCAAGATTGAAAAAGGGAGATAATGATGAAGTGTTTCACAAGAGGTGGAATTCTTTCTACTTTGAAAAAGAATCGTCAAGTTCTTTTTGTATATGCTTGACTTGGAGAGTCAGTTGTTTGAAAAGGCATGTTTTTGTCGGCTTGTGATTTAGTCGATCATTTGTACACAAGATGTAAGAGACATGATGATGATTCACATGATGTGAATTTATGTCGTCAAGTTGTTTTTTTTGCATTATGTTGTTTTTGACAAGATGTCAGAAGAAGATTTGCAGCAGCAAAAGTTGCCATAGAAGTGGCTTGGTAAG
The DNA here is from genome assembly GCA_031772625.1 of Pinus tabuliformis. NCBI lineage: Eukaryota > Viridiplantae > Streptophyta > Pinopsida > Pinales > Pinaceae > Pinus > Pinus tabuliformis. The sequence continues at coordinate 860,696,995 of CM062809.1, forward strand.
AAGTGGTTTGACTTCTTGACACAGTAAAACATACTTTCATTGGTACATATGCAAATTTCAGTTAAGTATGCATATATTTATGATGTAATCTCACGTTTGTTTGAGCCACCTTGGGTCGATGATCAAGGAAGCGATGTTCAGCTACCTTCTGTAAACTTCTCAACAGAAATTCTGAATGAGTTCAAGGAAGACAGTTCTTAACAGGAGGACAAGCGCATCCAAGAAGGGAAGTGTTAACTACCTTCGAGTTTTGGTTCAAAGGCACTAGCCATGTAAGGCAAGTGTATGGAGGCTAAAAGAAGAGGGTGCTGTACTCTCATCTACTGTACAGATCAGTGTATCAATCTTTTGGGGTCCAAAAGATTCCTAATGGGGAGGAGTGATCAGATATCGATCCAGTTCCTTAACGATAGCTCAAATTTCAAAGTGTTCGAAAGAGTGTCGAACCTGAGCAATCAGATAAGATCTCGTCTTCTTGATTTCGGCGCCACGAACGATTCGAAAAAACGACACCGTATGAAGGAGTTATTGCAATTTGAAAAAGTCCAATAAACTGCAATTTATGGACATTTGACCAAGATTAATTTGGTTTAAGCGCTAAACCTTTCCTTAAGTGCCTTTCTTAAAAGTGTGAATTAAGCACGTGGGTAGTATTTGGAAAGTGGAAACTTGTATCTCGCGCTCCCTAAAAATGGTAAGCGATATTCCTAAATTTCACGCGATTACCCTTAGCGAGCAATACGTAGCACGAGGAAACTTCTTTTCTCGCGCGCTCTTGATCTGATATCGATCGAGCAAGATTTCATGTGAGATTGCGCGACAACCGTTCGATTGGATGGGTCACATCGATGGTGGAGATCGTCCGGGTTAGTTGGTGAGTGGACGACGCGATATCCGTTGGATCAAGCGGGATAGATCGACGGTGGAGATTCCGCTATTTGAAATGCTTTCGGTAAGGATTATCCATAACCGCCGGGATTATACTGCCTCATATGCGCGCCCAAACAATTATTGTAAAGGATTATCCCTAACCGCCGGGATTATACTGCCTCATATGCGCACCCAAACAATTATTGTAAGTTGTAACGGTTCATCTACGACGGTCAGCCTGGCGGAGCGGTTAAACTTAGGCAGATATTCTAAGTTTAAACGGAGTTAGGTGCAGTTCACCAAAATTGGTGGAGTATCCCTAGGGGGATATTGATTAAATGCACTCCAGGAGCAGTTTTCGACAAGGAGACAAAGAGGGAGTGAAACAAGAGGCTAGCTAGGCTAATTGGAGCCTGCTAAAGCCAATGGAATAGTCCAGAGAAGCTGAGGAAGTCATCTTCATAGAGATTTTCATCCAGGGAGATTTTGGAGCTCAGGGCCACCAGGAGTTGGAGGCAGTTGTAGGAGCTACTAGTACTCGTTCTCAGCAAACCAATAGTCATTCCTGACTGTAATGAGCATTCTGAATCCATTGTAGGGATTTGTAGAAGCATTTGAAGACTTCTAAAGGCCGAGATGCTACAGGGAAGTTTCAGGCAGCCTAGTGCCAACCGTGGAGGAAGGCCTAGTTTGGGGATGCAATGCTCATTTTGAGCAAATGATCAGTCTATTGTTGGTGTCTGATATGTGTTGGAGACAGTAGAAGAGGTTTCAGTGACAGTTAAAGAATTCTGAAGGAGTTAGTGCCATCAAGAAGCTCAGGGTAGCTCAGAGCACTGATTGAAGGAATCAAGTCTAAGGGAGCTTAGATCTGTTTGCAGAGTGATGACAGCCATGACAGGGATATAGATGGTATTCTAAGCCCATTGGTTCAGTTCAGTAACCTTTGGAGTTAAGTGTGGAACTTGTAAAAGAAACTTTGCCATAATCCCAAAGAGCCAAGTCAAGATGACAAAAGCTCAAGGAGACGTAGCCCACGATATTTGGGTGAACTCCTAGATTAAATTTGCTGTTATGTGTTGATGTTTATTTGCTGCATTATATGGCTGTTATATGTGTTTAATATCAGCAGAAACAAATGGATTTAAAGCACTTAAATAGTTAAAAACAAAAGACATACATTTGTTTCAAGTACTTAATTCCGCAAATGTCATATATAAGCTAGATCATTTATTTGTCAAGCTTTGAGTGGGAGGTTCTTGTAAGCATAACAAGTTATCAAACCCCCATTTCAGATGAATTTCACTTAGTTGTAGGATTTGCATTTAATCTAGGATAGCCAAATATCCAAGCAACAGTTGCTCATCCGATCATTTGGTCTCTAATTTATCTAAAGCAAGAAGTTGACTCAATAAGGCACTGGTCTCACGTAAGAAATCTAATCCGATCCTTAAATCTTGCTAAATTTACTAGGTGGCTAGGCCATTCAACCATGTCTCCAAGATTTGTTGGTTGCCAACAAGTCTTGCACTTTCACATCTCTTAGGGACTACCGCCCACAGCCTGATGTTGGGAGACAACTAGAACGAAGAGGTCGGGGATCAAAGTGACAACCCCCAACCCGAGTTGTTGTCGTAGTGCTTGTACAATCTGAGTGACAACAAGTATCAAGGCATAACAGGTGGAACCAAAAACCCTGAGATGCCTCACCGAAGGAATGTGGCCATAACACATTTCACAGGTAGTCTTATTTTTGATAGCATGAGATGGAGACATATTCTTTATATACACAACACATAGAACTGCATCAACCCAAAACATCAGTTTAACATTCTTGAAAAGCATTATCAAACGTACCATATTTAATATTGTCTTGTTCACTCTTTTAGGTACACTGTTTTGTTGGGGATTATAAGGCACGGTTGTTTGATGTTTGTTGGCGAAGATAGTTTTGAAATTCATTTGAAGTATATTCTTTTCCATTATCAGTACGAATAGAGCCAATATGAGATTGTGCATCATTTTCAATCCATGCATGAAAGTTCTTAAATGTTTCAAATGTTTCAAATTTGTTCTTCAATAAATAAACCCAACATATTTTGGTGTAGTCATCAATAAATGTCATCATATATTTATTACCATTTGCAGAAGGAATAGAGATTGGGCTACACAAACCAGAATGAATGAGTTCAAGATTTCTATGTGCTCTGGAATGAGAATCATGAAAAGATTGTTTGTTGTGCTTTCCTATGATACATGTATCATTGCTTAAGTTTCCTAGGAATTTTTGGCAAACCAGTAACGCCATTTTTCTTCAACAAACAAAGATTGTCATAGTTTAGATGTCCAAATCTAGCATGCCATAAAAGACTTGATGGAAGTGTACCTTCATCATAGTGAGAACTGTATGAAAAGTTCTGTGCACGAGCAGAGGTTCCTTGCAACTTCAATAGCTTTCTTCTTCTATCCAGTCATGACACGTGAGTGCTCTGATGCTTATCTGATCTCAACCTTGCCATCAAATATATGAATGGAGTGTCCTTGCTAGCAGATGTGGATCAAATACAACAAGTTTCTCCTCAACTCTGGGAGGTATAGAACATCATGTAAAAGAAACTCTGGAAGACCAGGCAATTTGAGCCTGATGGTGCCAAGCCTTGCTGGATTGAGTTTTGACTTGTCTGCAAATTAAGCTTCTCCATCAACATTGTCAATGAATTCTTCAAATAAATCTCTTCTAAAAGTCATGTGGCAAGTTTCTCCTTAATCAAGCAACCAAACATCTTTCCATGAAGCAAGTGAAGCATTAAATAAGTCTTCGATTACTCCAATGTTGCAATGTGCTACAACATAATGAGCGCACTCGGGTGCTTTTCCTTTCCCTTTACAAGGTGTTTTACCCTTTTCTTCATTTCTTTCCTGCTCGATTTTGTCCCAAGGCAACTTACATTTGGAAGCATCATGTCCATCTCTATTGCATCATATGCAATGAAGATCAGACCTTTCTCCTTGGAAATGACTGCCCCCCCTGCCTCTAAAATTCTTCCTCCTTCTTCCTCTTTGGTCACCTCTTTCTCTAGAAGAATCTTATGCATGATTCTTCTCTTATTGTGCAAGGCAAACAACTTCTTCAGAAGACTGAGGAGTTGTCTTCTTCCCAAAAGCCTTCTCTCTTTTAGCAAACTTCTTCTCGAGGGAGTCAAAGGAAATTTCCTTAAGTTTGCCACTTGCTTGCAATTACTTGAGATAATGTGAATAGGTGGGATAGAGTGCCTTGACATAGACCATGTCGCTCAGATTGTATAAGCATCGCGACAACGACTCAGGGCGAGGGTTGTCACTTTGATCCCCACCCACTCCGTTATAGTTGTCTCCCAACAATAGGCTATGGGGGGTAGTCCATAGGAAATGTGAAGGTGGAAGGCAAGTTGGCGACCAAAAAACCCAGGAGATACGATTGAGTGGCCTAGCTACTTGGTTAAATTTAGCAAGACTCAAAGATTAGATTAGATTCAGATATGAGACCAGGGCCTTGTGGAGTCAAAGTTCTTGCTTATTATAATTTAAGACCAAGTAACTAGATGGGCAATTGCTGCTTAGATGCTTCACTAACCTATATGAGATGCAAGTCCTAAGATCTAAGTGTAATGCAAGGATCTTGGTTACTTTTAAGTTATATGCCTAGTCTAAATGGAACCTTTCTCTTAACTGTTTTGAGACCAGTCTTTAGAGTAGGTTGTGGGATGGAAGCCAACAGGAAGCAAGCAGAGGCTTGATTAACGATACCTCCCCCTGTGTTCCAACCACCCAGTGCCTCCGGTGCTGCAGATACTGTGGCTCTGATGACTACAAGGTCACTGTGTTAACCACTAAAAAGGTGTTGAATCCCTCAAGCTAGGTGAGAAAGGGTGGCCCTGGAAGTCTATCAACCAAGCTTATGCTTGGAGGTAAATTATTAATGCAATTAGGCCTAGAATGCTTATGCAAAAGTTATAAGTGAGATGTGAGATTATTAAAAATTCTTTTAAGTACTTATTTATTGTTTGATTTATGCCCGCAAGTACTTATCAATGGTAAGTAAAAGACAATCTCATCAACAAGAACATGTGCCAAATTCTTAAGTGCCAACAAGATACAATTGCTCAAATATAAGAATGATGCTTAATGATTTACTACTAGCAATTGTCCCAAAAGGTACAAAGAGAGGCCGATAGGATTATTAAATTGGAATTGTTGAATTTTTCTAGAAGAATTAATTGATTCGTGGAAAACGTTGTTTTCTCGGACTAGATCATTGTGCAATTACTTTTCTTTAGATGTTTTGTTTATATCTATATTATAAGGAACATATTGAATGTCTTATTTCATTTTTGCTATCCTTACTAATATCTTTTCGGTGCTTTTTCTTGATCAATTTGATGAAATATTCCATTATCGTTTGGTCAAAGTCCTCACCTGCATATTAGTGTACATCTCGCTAAGTTCAAAGCACGAAAGTCAACCAAAAAAGTCAATGGCAAGAAAATACTCATTTGAAAGATAGATAACGAAAGGGAATTGATAGTTTTCCAGGTGGTCCAAACTATATATATTTTTAATTTTATTTTATATTGAATAATTATCTTATGGTTTTATGTTGTTATTTTTTGAGGTCACTCATTAAATTTAATTTGTGATTTCAATGCATTCTCGTTAAGTTTTAGATAAATTAGATTGGAAAATAAATCAGAATTTTTTTAAAAAAATCAACCTTAAAAACAAATATATATATATAATTTTAAAATACATAATAAATTAATTTAATTTCTTTATTTATAAATTTTAAAATATTTAATTATTTAAGTTAATTTAATATATTATTATGTATGTATTATAATAATAATTAATATTAATATAATTAATTTTTGTTGTGATGATAAATCATATTAGTTTGGAAGAAATTAATAACTTGAAATGTGATTTATCAAAAATACATTATAAAAATTAATATAATTATCATTATTATTATTAAATATTTTACTAAATAACCTAATTATTTAATAAATATTATTATTATTATTATTAATATTAACATTAATATACTTATCATTATTATTATTAAATATTTAACTACCTAACTTAATTATTTAAGGCCAGGTCTAATGAGTAATTGTGTGAATGGTCAAAAGTGATTGTCCAAAAGAAAATTCAAAAAAGTGTAGTGTTTGAATCATATTTTTGATGGTGAAAATAAATTCAACCCCATCAAAAACTTCCAAAGCATCTAAAATCTTGAAATTTGACATGTTAGTGTCAGTCTTTCCAGCCTTCCTCCAGTGATCAAACATGCTCTTACAAAGTGATTTTGAAGTGTCAAGGTCAAATTTTGTCATTTCAGTGAGTCTTCAAGCAAAATTTGGTCACTAGGCATTAGGCCTAGGGTTTGCCCAAATGTCAGTCTATGTCATCATTCAGCTGAGTGTATCATCATTCAGAGGGTTGTCATCGTCATGTCAGTATCTAATGGGTCATTTTACATCTTGTTCATGCTTCAGTTGTCCCTAGGCAAGCTCATTTCCCTCTCCTAGGGTTTTGAAAGCTAATTTTTCTTGGATGGTCAAATCACCGGCAAAACTTGTTTCCTGATGTTCATACACCTTCCCCTATCCTTAAAGTACCTTATCAAATGCTTCCCATCACTCAGATCCCCCAAATTCCTCATTTTTGCACAAACCCTAGTTTCTAGCTACAACCTGGCAATTTTCTAGGTTGGGCCTGTGTTTTGCCCTTTTGGACCCCTTCCCCTCACTCAATCTCTGAGATTCCACTTTCCCCTGCTTCCTAACATCCCTCCCTACTTCCAAAAATTTCCCCAAGAATTTAGAAGCCCCCTATCCCCTTCATTTCGCTCCATTTCGACAAAATTCCTTGTTTCACACATCGGGACAAGTTGCACTCAAATGATGTTTCAGAGCAATAAAAGATGAATTTTGGAAAACTGAGAGAGGTTTTTGTCCATAACATGCCAAAGAAGAAAAACCTCCTTCACTTTTTACACAGGTGTCATGGTTTGAGAGAAATGTCAAAAATACCGGCGAGAACGAAGGTGCTCCAAGGACGGTTGGCCAAAGCACAAAAACGAAGGAAAACGCCCGATCCACTCCAAATTTTGGCCAAAGCCTCTTTGACTGAGCATGGTACTTGATTGGGGACTCCCAGCCCAAATTTCAAGAAATTTGGAGAAAATTTTGTCATTTGTGAATTTTTTGGGCAATTTACAGGTTTTGGCTTCTCAAGGGTCTCACCCCCGGTGAGACCCTTTGTCCTCGTAGCTCCGTTTTGCGAAAACTCAGCATTGATGGATTTGTCATGCAAAGTTACACATGCCTATGGATTATCTTGAGTTTTCATGGAGTTTTGGGTCTCCAAAAGGTCAAAATACAGCCAAATTTTGACTTTCTGCCCCTTTTTTGAGCTGCAGAAGTAGTCTTGGGAGAATTGACTTTTGACTGGGCAAATGACCTCCAAATCCAAAAATTCCGGTTGGGTTGGAAAGTAGACTCAGAGACCTTTCCAACGAGCTATCCTGCACCTCATTCTGACACCGGGAAGGCCTCCAAACAGGGCTTCAAAGTGCGCGACCCCTTCAGCTGAATGTGCGCGACCCCTTGGGAAATTTTTGTCAGATTTGACCAGTTCAGCCCAGAATTTACAGTTCAGCTCCAGTTTGACTTGCTGAGGTCGATGGTGGTCCTTTTGATTGTACTTGTGGCACTTTTTAGATACTTTTACTATTGTTTTACTCTTCTAGAAGTTTTCCTCATGTAAAAGAGTAAAATTGACTGTATGAACTGGTTTCCAAGTTTTTAGAGGCAAGTGGTTTTGACTGCCTATTTTGTAGTGCTTAGTTTAGAGGTTGTTCAAACAGCGCCTAGGAAGGGGAGCTCGACCCCTAGAGGTGGGGAAAGAGGTTAGATCATCTATATTATGCACTCTTTTGCTCATTTTCATGGTTGGACTTTTGAGGGAGAAAGCTATCATTGTATTATTCACTTGTATCTCTGCAATTTTTGGCTAAGGAGGACCAGGGTTTTGCAGTCATCTTTGGGATTCTTGTGGACTCATTGTGTTGATGGTGTATCTCTTCATGTTATTGTAAGCTTTGTTATGTGATTCATTTCCTTTCTATACTGCTGCATATTAAACAAATGAAGTGATAAAGTTAGAATCCATGCTTGCCATGCTCTGCTTTCAAATTTGTTTAATTTTTATGTTTTCTGCTGCCTAAAGAGAATTCAAATCCATTGTTTGCTCTCTTTAGCCTTCTTATCTTTCTTCCTGATCATCCATTTCAGCTAAAGACATCAATACAAGCTCCTACCTTGCCCCAAAGATCCCCCTGCAGAAACTGTGTCAAATCCCCGCACCCTAAATTGCAGCTCCTCAATTTGCCACCAAAACCCCCAAAAAAACCCCAAATCAACCTTCCTAATCATTTTACTAGCCTAATATCAGTGTTTCCTTGTTGGTCATCTCATTCCATTTGAAAATCTACCGAGATTGACCGGAGAGAGCCTTCTCCTGCCCCGTAGGGCTAGCTACGAGGCTGAATGGTTTGATGTTGCCTTGAGATTTGCCTTCCTCAGCCTAGGGTGAAATTTCAAGCGCTAACATACTGGCGACCATACTGGGGAAGAACAAATTGATTGTTTGCTTATTGGTGTGTTTAATTCATAAGCTTAGACGGAGTCTGAAGGTACGCCAGGTAGCCTTCGAAAACGCTCTTGTTTTACATCAGCGTAAGTAGATAAACGCTCCTTCAGTCGACCTCCGTGAGCTTGTGAATGTAACACTTCATTTGCAATTTACCCCAGTACATGTATCAAGTTCAGATCTGATTGTTGATGGTGGACAACGATCAGACACTTGAAAGACTGAAATCATTCACTTGGCGATTCTAAATCAGTTTTGAAGATCAGACCCAAAGACTCCACTGGAGGATGATCCCGACCAGCAGAAACATGAAAGGAGAATATCGCAAGATCAGGTATTCAAGTTGGAATTTCATCCAAGACATTTTGTTCTTTGTCATAAATGATTTCTTCTCTTTTCCCAAGAATGTCAAGACTGCGTTGCAAAGTATATTGTATTTGAGAAGAGATCCTCGGCCTGCAGTTGATTCTTTCCCTTTGAAAAGTGTGAATACCAAAGATTTGCATGCCTTTGAGCTTGACCAAGATCCTTTTTTCCGAATTTTGTGATGGTCATCTTCAAGTTGATGAACCCCAAGCAACCAAGATCGATTCTATACCTGCTGTACATACCCCTACACTTTGTAAAATTCCAGATCGGTATAAACCTCTTGTTTTACCTTCTTTTCTTCATGCTTTCCAAAAAAACTATGATCTATACTTGCCGAGGTTTGATGGTGAATGTAAGAATGTCAACGCTGAGCAACATGTCCAGAATTTTGAGAATTTTCTAGATCTTTTTGAAGTTGATGAAGAAGATGTTAGTATGAGGCTTTTTGCTCTTTCTTTGCAAGCTGAAGTGAAGAGTTGGTTCAAAGCCCTACCTGATGCAAGCATTTCAGATTTCCAGCAGTTTGTCAAAGTTTTTCTCGACAGGTGGATGATCGGACAGAACCTTCTCTTGATTGTAGAAGAGTATAATCAGCTGAAAAGATTGCCAGGGGAGACAGTACAACAGTTTTCAGCGAGATTTAACCATGTTTATTATTCGATCCCAATTGATATAAGGCCTACTCTTAGATCTGCTCTCTTGCACTATCCGGGTGCCTTTGATCCGGAGATGGAGTTTCAGCTGAGAGAAAAAGATATTGCAACACTTCACGAAATGCAAAACAGTGCAGTAAATGTAGAGGCGCATCTGCTGATCCGACAGGCAAGGATGAAGGAAGAAGAGATGAAAACCATAGATCCGGAAAAATCAACATCTCTAGAGGTAAAGCTTGATATTTTGGTAAGTGCAGTGGAAGAAATGATGCAAAGGATCACCGCAAGGAATGATTATGATGTTCAAGCCCATGGCGCGCTGATTGAAGAAGAACACGTTGCTGATTCAAAATATTTTGTTTATGATCCCAGTTGTCATAGTGATTGTTTTATAGATCATTGGGAAGAAGAGAGAGCTGTTGATATGACGTGTATGTTTGATGATGATTTGCCTCAGTTTGATGAGTATGATGATGATTATGTTCTCCAAACAGTAGCTAATCTTGTAGATAAATCAGCAGCTAGTTTGTGCGAGGAAGAAGTTCATTTTCAGCAGCTTGAATACAATGTTCAACCATCACATATCAGCTATGACAGTGACGAGGAAAGTGCAGCAAATTTTGAAGTAAGTGAAGGATCTTTGCCTTTTTGCTTTGATTCGTTTCAGTTCATTAGAGATAACTACCATGCAATCAGAAATCAGTTTTCAACAAGTCTTGATTTGGACCATCTTGAGAGCAATGAAGATTTTGTTCAAGACTTCTCATATTCAGATTTGCAAACTCCGAAAGCCATTGATTGTCAAGACGCAGCTGAAGACTTGGAAGTGGACACACATGATTCAATGATTCAAGGTGACTCTGTACCATTTTGTTTTGAATCAATTCAGTTTTTGAAGGGTAGATTGCATAGTAAATCATTTAATGTTGAGGATGAGACAAATAACAAAATTCTTGAGCAGCCTGTAGCATCATATTTGCAGCCACCAAATGAAATTGAAGGGCAAATTATAGATGAAGGTGTGGCAGCCGAAATACCTGATTTGATGATGCAGGAAGATTCTATACCCTTTTGTTTCGAAGCATTTCAGTTTATAAGGCAGAATTCTCAAGAAAAAGATGAGCATCATGTAGGCAATCATGTAATCACAATGGAACCAATAGAAATGGGATTGCAGCAGTCTTTTCACATTTTTCATGATCCAATAGCTGATGTTTTGGATGAGGTTTGCAGTCAAAGTCTTTCTCCATTAACATGTGAGCTTGAAACATGTGCTGATATGAATTTGATCCGGCAGCCGGTTTCTTTGTCATTTTCAGCAGAGGTCTCGGCACACGGTTCAGATCAAAGTTTGCATTCACGGTATGAGGAAAAGAGAAGTAATCCATTAGATGAGCTAAGTTCCAGTGTGCTTGAATTTCAAGATCCTTATGCAGTGTTTTTGGAGGTGGATAGAGAATTCATATCATTCTACGGATCTGTTTCTAAGTCGTCATGGGAGTTGCATTTTATTAGTTCTCTCTTGTTGGTCATAAGCGAGAACTTGTGGAGAATTCGAACAGCAGATCGGATACTTGCTTGGTTACATTGGTTGTTTCATTTCACTTGACCAGGTGATGAATGAAACTGTTAGAGTAGGTTTTGATGAATAAGCTCCACTTTGAGCATCATTTTCAGTTGGTCGATTGTGTTTAAGTATCGAGTCAGTTTTTAGTTGAGTCATGAGTCCTTTATGAGTCAATTTTTGGTCTTGTTGTTAAGTTAATTTGTGTCAGTTTTCCGTCATGCATTTCAGTTTGAGTTTTTGACTCCATTGCCCAATAATTGTAAGGCACTGGTCTGCTCTCCCAGAGGTCTAAGGTTCTTGGCACCTCCAAGGAGCTACCATCCCCATTGGAGCCAATGTTAGTGTCAGTCTTTCCAGCCTTCCTCCAGTGATCAAACATGCTCTTACAAAGTGATTTTGAAGTGTCAAGGTCAAATTTTGTCATTTCAGTGAGTCTTCAAGCAAAATTTGGTCACTAGGCATTAGGCCTAGGGTTTGCCCAAATGTCAGTCTATGTCATCATTCAGCTGAGTGTATCATCATTCAGAGGGTTGTCATCGTCATGTCAGTATCTAATGGGTCATTTTACATCTTGTTCATGCTTCAGTTGTCCCTAGGCAAGCTCATTTCCCTCTCCTAGGGTTTTGAAAGCTAATTTTTCTTGGATGGTCAAATCACCGGCAAAACTTGTTTCCTGATGTTCATACACCTTCCCCTATCCTTAAAGTACCTTATCAAATGCTTCCCATCACTCAGATCCCCCAAATTCCTCATTTTTGCACAAACCCTAGTTTCTAGCTACAACCTGGCAATTTTCTAGGTTGGGCCTGTGTTTTGCCCTTTTGGACCCCTTCCCCTCACTCAATCTCTGAGATTCCACTTTCCCCTGCTTCCTAACATCCCTCCCTACTTCCAAAAATTTCCCCAAGAATTTAGAAGCCCCCTATCCCCTTCATTTCGCTCCATTTCGACAAAATTCCTTGTTTCACACATCGGGACAAGTTGCACTCAAATGATGTTTCAGAGCAATAAAAGATGAATTTTGGAAAACTGAGAGAGGTTTTTGTCCATAACATGCCAAAGAAGAAAAACCTCCTTCACTTTTTACACAGGTGTCATGGTTTGAGAGAAATGTCAAAAATACCGGCGAGAACGAAGGTGCTCCAAGGACGGTTGGCCAAAGCACAAAAACGAAGGAAAACGCCCGATCCACTCCAAATTTTGGCCAAAGCCTCTTTGACTGAGCATGGTACTTGATTGGGGACTCCCAGCCCAAATTTCAAAAAATTTGGAGAAAATTTTGTCATTTGTGAATTTTTTGTGCAATTTACAGGTTTTGGCTTCTCAAGGGGTCTCACCCCCGGTGAGACCCTTTGTCCTCGTAGCTCCGTTTTGCGAAAACTCAGCATTGCTGGATTTGTCTTGCAAAGTTACACATGCTTATGGATTATCTTGAGTTTTCATGGAGTTTTGGGTCTCCAAAAGGTCAAAATACAGCCAAATTTTGATTTTCTGCCCCTTTTTTGAGCTGCAGAAATAGTCTTGGGAGAATTGACTTTTGACTGGGCAAATGACCTCCAAATCCAAAAATTCCGGTTGGGTTGGAAAGTAGACTCAGAGACCTTTCCAACGAGCTATCCTGCACCTCATTCTGACACCGGGAAGGCCTCCAAACAGGGCTCCAAAGTGCGCGACCCCTTCAGCTGGATGTGCGCGACCCCTTGGGAAATTTTTGCCAGATTTGACCAGTTCAGCCCAGAATTTGCAGTTCAGCTCCAGTTTGACTTGCTGAGGTCGATGGTGGTCCTTTTGACTGTACTTGTGGCACTTTTTAGATACTTTTACTATTGTTTTACTCTTCTAGAAGTTTTCCTCATGTAAAAGAGTAAAATTGACTGTATGAACTGGTTTCCAAGTTTTTAGAGGCAAGTGGTTTTGACTGCCTATTTTGTAGTGCTTAGTTTAGAGGTTGTTCAAACAGCTCCTAGGAAGGGGAGCTCGACCCCTAGAGGTGGGGAAAGAGGTTAGATCATCTATATTATGCACTCTTTTGCTCATTTTCATGGTTGGACTCTTGAGGGAGAAAGCTATCATTGTATTATTCACTTGTATCTCTGCAATTTTTGGCTAAGGAGGACCAGGGTTTTGCAGTCATCTTTGGGATTCTTGTGGACTCATTGTGTTGATGGTGTGTCTCTTCATGTTATTGTAAGCTTTGTTATGTGATTCATTTCCTTTCTATACTGCTGCATATTAAACAAATGAAGTGATAAAGTTAGAATCCATGCTTGCCATGCTCTGCTTTCAAATTTGTTTAATTTTTATGTTTTCTGCTGCCTAAAGAGAATTCAAATCCATTGTTTGCTCTCTTTAGCCTTCTTATCTTTCTTCCTGATCATCCATTTCAGCTAAAGACATCAATACAAGCTCCTACCTTGCCCCAAAGATCCCCCTGCAGAAACTGTGTCAAATCCCCGCACCCTAAATTGCAGCTCCTCAATTTGCCACCAAAACCCCCAAAAAAACCCCAAATCAACCTTCCTAATCATTTTACTAGCCTAATATCAGTGTTTCCTTGTTGGTCATCTCATTCCATTTGAAAATCTACCGAGATTGACCGGAGAGAGCCTTCTCCTGCCCCGTAGGGCTAGCTACGAGGCTGAATGGTTTGATGTTGCCTTGAGATTTGCCTTCCTCAGCCTAGGGTGAAATTTCAAGCGCTAACATGACACATGTAATCTAAATTTACAAAAATCCTAAAAAACTTTACAAATTTTTATCAAAATCCAGACAAATTTACAAACTATATGCAGTGAGTGAATATCAATAGATATATGTCGCTCTGTGATTGAACGGTTCAATTCGAGCAAGATGTGTGACGTTTAGTCCGAAAAATATTATGCTTTATCTACTATTATCTTGCACAGGGAAAAATGATTCCTCCAATTTGCTTGCCGAGATGAGTTCATCTAGGCTCCCAGTGTCAACTCAGCTTTCAATGAGGGGGTGTTAATTTTAAATTAGATATCTTAATAATCAGAAAAATCCATTAAGCTGTCATGCGTGATAGAAGATTAAAAAAGAAAATAATGATGGAATATATTTTTATCATAGTTAATTAGGGTTATTTTGAGGTTTTTTTTAAGGATAGATATAAATTAAAATCTAAAATAATTTATTTAATAAGTAATTAATTAATTTCTATATATATATATATAAGGAACAAAAAATTGAAATTGAAATGGTTTATGTATAGTACTTTATTAAAATATAGTACTCCATGTAACCAGTGTTTACAGTCTACAGTCAATGATCCTCCAAGGAGAACCATTGCCTTCCTCAAAGGGCCATCACGGCTGCCTCCGGATAACGTTATCATTTGTATTTGAAGCATATTGACCATGATGAGAACAGTGATTTGCAGTGGAAGAATGTACAGACCACATTAAATTCCGTTGGTCGAACCTCGTCCATGGTCTCTGCTTCTTGAATTATTATTAGTATTAACGTTGGTATTCTTTCCACTTGAAACATAATTCCTAGAATTACTGTTTTGCGCAACATAAAACAAGGGGCATCCTGAGATCCCTGGACATTACCTTGGCAGCCGGGGGTTATGACGCGGCACTTCTGGGCCTGGATGAAGATCTAGCCTGTGATGTAGTTGGAAAGTCGCCCGGCAATCCAAGGCGACAGATGGGACACGAATTGTGCTGAGCCAGCCAGGGAAGTATACAATCTGAATGATAAATGTTCTTGCAGGGCATCTCCCTGGCTTCGCCTCCGAATTCGAACCGGTCATTGCAGACAGGGCAGTGCGAATTGTTAATCAGATGTCGGGAATTGATCCTAATCGTGGGCATTGCATCCACGGCGACCCTCGGGGCAGGAGGAGAGCCCAACCTATCGTTCTGAGACAGCTGTTCTATTAGCTGTTCTAACCCAGGACCCATGAAATAATCCCCAATATTTGCAGGCAAGGTCCTGGGTTCGATTCCTGTATCACTGCCCAAAATTAACACCATGGGGCCATTACCCCCAATCGCGCCCCGTCTGAGACTCCTGTCAGGGACATGACCGCGACCTTCTCTATTTTCTTGGTTACTCATCAAGTTGAGCAGGTCAGCCACAGAAAGCCTTTCTCCGCCCTCCATTAAGAAGCCCTCGAAGGGGTTTGTTCGGGAGCTCGAAATGCCATCGCTTGCTTCCTCTACAAACCCTCTGCCACAAGTGGGACAAACAGTGGGCTCTCCTGTCAATAATCTTAACATACGATTGCAAGCATGACACCAGTAGGGAGAACTACTTCTAGAACCCATCTCGATAAACCCTGAAAATTCAGGAAGACGACCTTCGAAACCCTTACGATGACCGCTATTCAAATCCAAATGTTAAAAAGCCCGATGAAGCTCAAATATATTGATCGCGCTGTGCTACGAGCAGAATTCAGCCCAAAATCCTCGAAGTTATTGCCCAGGAATGACAGTTACAGCTCCAAACTCAAGGCATGCAAGGAATCATGCAATTATTTATGGGAATGTTGCCCGTGGGAGACTTTTGGGAGATCAAAGCTGAGAATTTACAAGTTACACGGTTGGGATTTCGTGGACTGTATCGAGATGAGTTCATCTAGGCTCCCAGTGTCAACTCAGCTTTCAATGAGGGGGTGTTAATCTTAAATTAGATATCTTAATAATCAGAAATCCATTAAGCTGTCATGCGTGATAGAAGATTAGAAAAGAAAATAATGATGGAATATATTTTTATCATAGTTAATTAGGGTTATTTTGTGGTTTTTTTAAGGATATATATAAATTAAAATCTAAAATAATTTATTTAATAAGTAATTAATTAATATATATATATATATATATATATATATATATATATATAAGTAAGGAATAAAAAAAATTGAAATTGAAATGGTTTATGTATAATATTTTATTAAAATATAGACCTTATATATATATATGCATATAAAATAATTTGAAATGTTTTATTTAGTTTGATATCTAGTGATTTCTATCAAAAGACTGTTTAATTCATTATGGATTAGAGAAATTTGAATACAGAAAAGCCAAGCTGGATTTTGGCAAAAGCCAGCGAAGATAGAAAAAGCAGTGAAAATATGTTGCCATGTCAAGAAGGCAATTTAACTGATATTTAGAAAAAGCAGTAAAAATATCTTGCCATGTCAAGAATGCAACTCAACTGATATTTGGAAAAAGCAGTCACACTTCAAATCAACGGTTGAAAGTGTCTCACTTGATCCAACGGAGGAGGATGAAAGTGTTGACAATTGTTGATGCATAGGAAAGGCCTATCGGCCTAAATATAAAGAGTTCACCATAGATATAACATGAACTACGAATGACAATTAGAGCAATTATCCACCTAGAATGCTTGATCGATGATTCAATTATCCACATAGACAATGAGATTGCAAGTGCTTTTAGCCAATATTCTTCAATAATTTGTCAACAAAATGATTATTAAGAGATGAGCAATTAGATTTACCAATCTTCAAGCTAAGAATCTACAATGACTATTAGATTTTCAATTAGCCAAATTCGCAAATTTGATTAAGAGATGCTCAATGATATTCAATCCTTGATTAAGTGCTAGTGTGAGTGAATTTGCTCAAGTGTAAAATTGGAAGTTTTATAACTCACGATAAACCACTATTGTTAGTACTCTTAACATGTGAAGGACTTCTTCAAATTTTACACAACTTTAGGAAAGACAATTTAAACAGTGGCTTCAAATACTATGAACCAATGAAAGTACTTATGATACTTATGCTCTAATGTTATCAATGAGCAATGAACCAACCTTTATGATAGTAGAAAATGAATTACAACAACAAAAAGTTTACCAATAACAAATGTGCCCAATGTTAGAAAATCAGAAAGGCAGAAAGATTTTCTTATTCTTGATAATTACTTGTGATGTTTCTTATTATTACGTTTTTTTATATCTTCTTTCTTTTAATTCATCAAGCAATTACTAAAGCAACAACACATAAAACAATAGACATTAGATGTAGGCATGCCAGGGCAAAAGCCCACTCAAGGGGAAAACCTAGTCAAGATAATTCTTCTTTTCAATAGTATTCTTTGAGACTCTTCACCCTAGACCAAGACCAGACTTTCCCTCCACACCAAGTCAGCCTTCCAGATCTTCGACCCATTCCAGTAACTTCGACTAGGCAGTAGCTTCCGGCAATAGGCGACTTCCAACAACAACGAAACTTAGGAGACTTCGATCTCCCAATCTAGACCACAAAACAGAGAGAGAGAGGCACCAAAATTCCGTTTTTTTCTCTCTCCTTAGACTTCCCCAAACTTGCATTCACTTCAGCTTCTCAACAACAAACTTCACACCTTTTCCCAGCTACAAGAGAACTTCACACTTTTTCCCAACTACAAGAGATATTGAACTTGTGTGAGAGAATGATCCTCCAAATGAATTCGATGAAGTTGTATTTATAGGCTCCATGTGAGGTCGAATAGGGTTCTTACGCTGACTTGATCTTCTTCTGGGCCAACATGGTGTGGAGGATACATAAATCATATTTGACTCAATACTTTACCTTTTTACATGATTCAAAAGCCCAAGAAGGGTCTCTTTAAAAGTACAATAACTCTATTGGCTTAGAATAAATCTTAGAAGTCCTCAATGGGGACTTTGACCTAAAACAAGGTGACCCAAGCATGAAACCCATGCTTTAATAAGTCACAATAATAATAATAAAAATTCATTTCTTTATTCTTTTGACAAGTAGATTACATGATGACTCAGGTACATTAATGAAGACCAAACATAGTTACATTTTCCATCGCTCCCTCTTAACTAGGGAGGTATTCATAATGTACAAATACAATGGAAGATCTCAACCTATATGAACCATGAAGAAATTTTAGGCACCACAATGCCATGGACTAGATTCCTGACTAGGGCAATCTATCTAAGTGGTCTCTCAACAAGTTAGGCATCACACTGCCACGGACTAGATTCCTAACTAGGGCAATCTATGGGAATAAGGTGGACTCAAGCTTTTAGCCCCTCTAGGTAATAGCAGCCTTGCTAACCACCAACCCAAAAATCTAGGTGTGTATCAAAACAGAGCTCAATAACCAACACCACCTTTACAACTTCAGGACCCAGACATCAACACAAAGTTCCGGCCAGATGTCTTCCCAGGCAATGCTTCACTCACAAAGCCTCAACACCCCTTGATCCAACAGATCAAGGATGACCAATCTCTCCCAATCACATTGATTGGTAACCATCATGCTATCAAAACCTTCAAGAGATTCACCTGTACATACACAACTCCAATCACCAATATACTTTCATATGTACATGAAAACAAACCTTCGGGGTTGTTCTAGATGTTGCTCCTCAATTCAGTAGGACTATCAACTGAATCTTTGACAGAAGATTCCCCAATTATATTTCCTTTCCTACTCCTCATGCAGCAACATATCCTCCGAAATTCATTAATCAAAACCAAACTATTCCCTCCCTCTCAACTCGGGAGCATCTCTTCATCTAGATTCCCTCTTAATCTTAGGGAGATCTCTCTTATTCATGCTTCCCCAAGGAGATCAACTTCTTTTCATCATCGGAGAATCTTTCGTGGCGTCCAACCATTTCATCAGAGTTATTATCATCCTCATCATGCTTGTCACATCGAGCATCTTAACCAAGTTGAAGATTGTGTACCTGCACAACTTAGATAGCAAATACAACCAAATCTAAAGTAGCATGAAGTAGCCAAATCAGAATCACGGAAGCATTTCATCTTTATACATATCAGATACCCAAACTTAATTACAAACACGAGACATACACTCTTCAACATCTTGCTAGGGACTTTGTCAATAAACCCTAGACTACTTAATAATAACTTTTTTAACATCTAGGGTTTCAATGTGTCTTCCAAAGATATGACATACCTTACTACAAAATATAGCAAACCCTAGAAACAATTCAGACAAACATCCAACAATCTTTCAAAATTCATATGTTAGACTTCTCACTAGGGTTTCATACAAATCCTAGATTTCATACAAAAGAATCAATCAAAGTCAATCACCGCTAGTCATTATCATGACCAACTTCCACTAGGGTTAGTTCCAACCACTAGATTTTCAATCAACCATCAATCACAACTAAAACTCAGATTTCAACGATCTTACACAAATCTCAAATTATCGTATTGTCATCATACATCATAGATTTCTACTTCTACTAAGGTTCAACTCAAAAAACCTAGAATTCCATTTTCACAGTCTCAACAATTATTAAATAGATTTCAGATTGTTACATACTAGACAATGTTACTACTAGGATTTAGCTGCAAAAACCCTAGATTTCCAAATATCATCATCCTAGAATCTCAGACAAGGACTTCCATTAAATCTTAAAACTTATGACCATAAATGACTAGGTCAACACACAAATCTAGGAATTCATAATCATACATAAGCATATCATATGTCCGACAACATTAATACATTGACCTAGACCAATCTAGGGTTTCAACCAAAAGGACATATCTATATATGCCTAGATTTTATCATCATGCAAAGACATTTCATATCATGTGTTAGTCAAATCCACCTTCACAATGATCAATAAGAGCTAGATACACAACAATCTTGATTACACTAGGGTTTGATCAGACACACACACCCATACCAAGGAAATCATTTCTAAGACAATATAAGGGTCTTGCTTACACATTCCACCGAACCCTTAATGAGCTAGGGTTTCAATGCAGAAACATAGCAAATCCAATATTACCAAAACTTCAAAGGTTCGGGATTTTAGACCTTATCGTTCAACCCTAACAAGTTAGGTTTTCCTGATCATACCAAAATCCCAAACATGACATCATCAATAAAAACTTCAAATAACATTTCACAATATCCCTAAGTAACTTAGGGTTTCAGACATTCACATTAGCATACCCTTAGGTTAGGGTTTTCCAGAACCTGTCTAGGGTTCTACACAATCAGTTAAGAATATGAGTGGGAAGGGTAGATCAAGTGATGAAGAATCACAATGATTCAATATAGCTAGACATAACAATGTTAGTAATAGATTATCAAATGAATAATCCTTTCAATATAAAGAAAACAATGTATTTAAAGCATACCTTTGTTCCTTGACCAACCTTGTCTTGAGAGATCCTCCTTCATACTCCTTGCAGATGTTTTTCCTAATCAAGACAATAGAGGGAGAATGGTGATTAGTATTTAATATAATCAAAACTAAATGAATACATGAACCCAAAACTAAAAGGAAATGAGATACTTATCTTTGGGAGTTGTTGGGGGCTCCCTCCAAAGCTTGAGGGATACCTACAAACTTATAAAAACAATAAAAATGTCTTTTCCAAAATATGTTAAAAACCTATAAATTCTAAAACATATAAAACAAGATATATAAAGCTACAAGCAAAGGACTTAGTAGTGTAAGTCCCTAATGTCAGATTCTTCAAGCTTGGCTTTCTTTGAGTCTCCATCCTCGGTAAAGTTAGCATTAGCATGATCTCTATCTCTCTTCCTATTCTTTGGATTGTCGGGACAATCAATCTTGTAGTGACATTTCTTATGGCATTGATAGCATTCTATCTTGGACATGTCAACTTCCTTCCTTGGTCACTGCGATTTCTTTCCTTTATGTTGAGCAATGTACGCATTTGAAACACCTTCAGAGTTGGCAACTAAAGAGATCCTCAATTCTTCCTGACTGCAGACAGTCCATAGTTCTTCAAAAGTGGGAGCTTCCTTCCAACTATTAAGACCTGCAGCAAATGCATCCCAAGTAGGTGGTAATCCTAATTGGGCATTGATCACAAGTTCTTTGTCTGGAACAATTTAATCAATGGCCAAGAGATCATCCCCGATTCTAGCTATCTTCACAAAGAAGGTTGCCACAATGTCTTCTTTAGTCATCTTTGTAGTCCTTAGCTCATTTTTCAAACTTGCTACTTGACCAATGTTCTTAATAGTAAATAACTTCGACAAGACTTCATACATTTCCTGATTATGATTGATGTTAGCTATGAATGGGACAAGGGTGTCCTTTATTCCTTCTACCATCAGAGTCATGGCCACCAATTCTAATTCCCTGTATTTCACTTTGTCAGCATCACTGGAATCCTTTGTAGGCTTCTTTACTTTTCCTTTGACCAAGTCTAGTACCTTGTTCTTTTCAAGGATTAGGTCAATCCTCTTCTTCCAGGACCTGTAGTTAGAGGCCTCTTCAAGTTTGTTCTCTCCCTTGATTGTGTTACACAACTCCTTGAATATAGTAGATTCCTTCCAATGGTTCCTTGATCAAGTGCTTGAGACTGCCTTTTACTTCCTTCTTTACCAAAGCTTTGATGCCATGTTAGAAAACCAGAAAGGTAGAAATATTTTCTTATTCTTGATAATTACTTGTGATGTTTCTTATTATTACGATTCTTTATATTTTCTTTCTTTTAGTTCATCAAGAAATTACCAAAGCAACAATGCATAAAACAATAGACACCAGATGTAAGCACTATGCCAAGGCAAAACCCCCCTCGAGGGGAAAACCCAGTCAAGATAATTCTTTCTTTCAATAGTATTCTTTGAGACTTTTCACGCTAAACCAAGACCAGACTTTCCCTCCACACCAAGTTAGCCTTCCAGATCTTCGACCCCTTCCAGCAACTTCGACTAAGCAGCAACGTCCAGCAATAGATGGCTGCCGAAAACAACGAAACTTAGGAGACTTCGATCTCCCAATCCAGACCACGAAACAGAGAGAGAGAGGCACCAAAATTTCGATTTTTCCTTTCTCCTTAGACTTCCCCAAACTCGCATTCACTTCGTCTTCCCGACAACAAACTTCGCACCTTTTCCCAGCTACAAGAGAACTTCACACTTTTTCCCAGCTACAAGAGATATCAAACTTGTGTGAGAGAATGATGCTCCAAATGAATTTGATGAGCTTGTATTTATAGGATCCATGTGAGGTTGAATAGGGTCCTTAGGCCGACTTGATCTTCTTCTAGGCCAACATGGTGTGGAGGATACATAAATCATATTTGACTCAATACTTAACCTTTTTACATGATTCAAAAGCCCAAGAAGGGTCTCTTTAAAAGTACAATAACTCTATTGACTCAGAATAAATCCTAGAAGTCCTCAATGGGGACTTTGACCTAAAACAAGGTGACCCAAGCATGAAACCCATGCTTTAATAAGTCACAATAATAATAATAATTTTTTTTTTTCGTTATTCTTTTGACAAATACATTACATGATGACTCAAGTACATTAATGAATACTGAACATAGTTACATTTTCCAACACCTAAAACAATCCTAAACTATTGAATTGTAGCTCTTTATATGAGAAATGCAAACAGTGAGAATTTTTTTTGATGAATGCAAGCATGCAAGAGATGAAGGAGGCAGCCAAGGGAGGCCTAGAAGGCAGCCCTGTTGGGTGCCTTTATTAACACAATCTCTCACCAATGATGTTAAGTACCACAATTATATTCCAGATTTCAAGATGCATATGACGGTCATTAAACTTTTACAAACAGTGAATGCCTCGTTGATTGCAATAAACTTTTTCACTTGTTAAAAAGCTCACTAATAAATTTTATGCCAACTTGATGAGTTTTTTTACCACTATTTATGAATTTTTTAGATAGTCATAAGCAGACAGTGGGGAAATCAAGGATTGGAGGACACAAACCAATGAGCCCTTCGGGCTTGGAGAGGACTAGTCTCTTGTCCAAATTTTTTCCAATGTTAGATTACCTGCAAACACCAAATTTAATCCCAAAACATCTTTGCAAGCAACAATTGCTAGAGGTAAGAATATGATCACCCACAGTGAGGTCAAAAGAGGCTAAGAGGGCCAAGAAGAGACAACGACAGAGGGAACGAGGCAGCCAAGGGCTAGAGGAGGCCTTTAGGCCTGCCGTCTAGGGGAGAGAGGGCTGCCGAGATAAAGAAGAGGCCTTTCAGGCCAGCAGTAGCAAGATTTGAGGTTGAGGGAGCTAGCCGAGGGTATATAAGGCTAGCGGAGGAGATAAGGAGGGCTAAGAGGCTATGACAGGGGGATGGAAGGTAGGGATAAAGCCACGACAGTCAGGAGGGGAGGAATAAGGGCTACTGTGAGGGGATAAGGGAAGAAAAAGGGGAGCTGAGAGAAGAAAAGGCAGGGGAAAAGGCTGCGGTGGAGGATAAGGAGAGAAAAGGCCTGCGACATGCCAGAACGAGGAGGATAGAGGGCAGCTGAGGAGGCCAAGGCCTAAGGTAGCGCTGCGGCTAGGGTTATAGGATAGGAAAAGGGTCACGACTAAGCAAGAGAGATAGATGCCTGGCCTAAAGGCCTAGAAAAATTACAAAACCTTGCCAAAACTTCAAATTTTCAATATTTGCCTAATTTCGCTGTAATTTTTTTTAATTTTCTGGCCTTGTAGAAAATTGTGGAGGCTAGATCTTACCCTCAAGGGCCTAGATCTAACTCTTATCCAGCTCTTTCCAATTGATCTCACTTGCACAAATGAAAAAAAAAAAAATGCCCAAAACCCCAATATATATAAAAATTCAAAATCAATTCAAACTCCTAAAACCCCAGCTGCAAACCAAGATTAGAAAATAAAATAATCTATAAGATCTATTTTACAAATATATTTACAAAATATACATGTATACAATGCTTGAGAAAATTTTGAAATTTATAAATCTTTAGTAGTGGCTAAATGTATTTCGAAAGATAAATAATAAATCATAGCCTTAGCGAAGTTAGAACACCATAAAAATAATTAGAGTCCAAACATAGTCAACCTCTATCCAAAGTTTATGAACTTGGAGTCCAAGGGTTGGGGAACCTGCAAACACTATATATTTTTGAAGAATAAATTGTTAGAAATACCCAGTGAATCGGATCACCTAAGATAAGCCCACAACTTACCAATAGAATGTTCCTATCACCTACAATGAAATAATGATTAAAATATTTATAAAGCACAATATAGGAATGCCCGTACCCAACACGTACCACAAATCATCATATAAGAGACACCATGAACTGCACCTCAAAGTCTTTATTATGATTATTCCAACGTTCCTAGTGGGACAATAATTTACATCAGCTTATCAGAGCTACATCAGCCAAAACTAGATGGCTTGAGACACAAATGACATCTAATCTATAAATAAATCCTCCAAGTGAAAAATAATGGCTAGTTGGCTTGATCCCGTCAAAATAATCTCAGCCATTGATAAATCTTTGATGATCTTTTAATCTTTGCTGTCGAAATAATTATTTTTGAGGAATTTTCGAATTTCTCATTAAACCCATTTTTTATTAGCTCAAAAGTCATTATTTTGAGCTAATTTCCTCAAAAATTTGACTTTGACTTAACCACCAAGTCCCAAGGGTCTAATTTTTCTTGACATTTCCAATAGTCCCTTGGTTGGGGACCTCCAGAAAGTAATTTCTTTAAGACCCACGAAATTTTCCACTTGGAGAATTAATTTCTCTAGCATTTTAATTTTTTGACTCTAATTAATTAATTTTTTGGCTTAGGATTAATTTTATTTTTTGCCAGAAAAATTAATTAATTGACACTTGAAGGGATTAATTATTTTTCCACCTTCAAATATTTTAGCCATGGTGTCTAAGTATGAGGGACCATGCACTAATATTTTTTACATAAGCTTTTACAAGATCAACCCTCAAAGGGGGAACACCTGTTCATTATAGACTCTCAAATAATTACCCAATTCTGCTACACAATATGATTTAGTAGACCAAGTGATTTGTAATAAAATAATTTAGTCAGTTAGCTTAAATTATTCCCGAATCGCTTTTACATAAGACTCGACTAAAACACTATGACACACCTAAGACTTTGACGATAAATTCCACCCTAACTTTGGAGTGAGGCTAGAGGGAAAAACTCTACCGATCATCTGTGTTTACAAACACAAATGAATCAGTGAGACGAAAAACCTCCTAGGATGAAATTCGTCACCAAAATAATAGGCTTACCTAGGCTGTTACATACATACACGGTCTTAGTAGCATCATTTACGTTACAAATTTTGCAGAATGGGTTTACAATAACTCAAAGAGATGATGGATGATGATCCCGATTTTTTGAAAAATATGGTACAACTACTTCCTTGGAGCTTTGATAAAATGTGTGCAACAAGAGGAACATCTATTTCAACACCGGTGGCTTTTATGTCATGCATAATGGATCTTATTTCTGTTGTTAAGGCAAGAGGGTCATCATTTTTCAACTCAAGATTGAACAACTTAATCATCAATTGAACAATTTCAAGTTCAAAGTGTGAGTCATATAATTCCTTCAACTTTTTTAAAGCTTCAAAAGCATTTGAAAATGATGAAATATGATGACTCTCCTCTTCATTTATTGATGCCATAATCAAGGCATAGGCCTTGCTGTTGTTTTCCCAAATGGCAAGCTCTTTATCTGAAGTAGGGTTTTCAGGTGCATTGTCTCCTCCTTCACAAACCCTTTTCCTCAACTCATTGAAAATCAAATTGTGTTTTATTTTCCTGGACCACAAATGTTAATTCTCTTTGCCAGTGAGAACTACACCCACTATGGAGATGAATGAATGCATCATAAAAATCTGAACCATGTGCTTTTGATTTCCAAAATAATTGCAGCCTTACTTCTGCCTTCTTACAAGACTGACTTAAAAACCTCACTACCAAGTCTTCACTATACAAAGTCAATAGTTTAATGTGAATTTATAAAGTTCCACTTATAAAATATAATTTATACCTTCCATATACCATATGGTAATTTCATATAAAAAGAGTTCAATGAATTTCTCATATATGGCCATTAAAAAAGGTTCAATGAATTTCTTATGCCATATGCCATTACATAACATTTCATATGAACTTTGATGCTTCGGCCCTAATGAAAATCCATTATATAATTACTTGAAATGGAGCCACATCAACGCACATATCATATGGCAATAACTCAAATAGCGTTTTAACAATACCAATGCCAAAACTAACTCATATATATCACAGAGCTGCGTTCATTCGAGGTGGGACTTACCTTCAAAGTTCAGTCACTTACACAGAGGACATTTGAATTGGTCAATGCATCTTCTGCACAATGTACCACCACATTCCAACACATATTCAACACAGAAAGTCATCCATGCAACATTTGTCGGCCCAGATCACAGAGAGCAGTAACATTCTTCAGCGCAGCAATAAATTTCAGACAGCAGTCTTTGCGTCAACACAGTATTGAGACCACGGCCTTATTGTTCTCCAGCGCAGCATTCATGGCTTTCACTCAACAACGCACAATTGCATAATGAAATTGCATGGTGTTGATTAGCATCCCTCAATGTTATGCAGGCAGCATTCACCATGGCAGGGGTTTCGACCTCCAGAAAATTCAACGCAGCATTCAATCAAATGGGACGTTCCAAAATTTGCAGAGAATAAGAGTAATGCAGAGATAATTTAACACAGAATATAGCAGTGGGACAGTATGTAGCAGAGAATAATAGCAGAATTTTGCAGGAGTTACAGCAGAAAAGGCTAATTTTGGGAGCTGGCTCTTATACCATGTCAGGCAGGAGTAACTGCGAATGAAATTGTTGTCTTCGCATTAAGATAAAACATGGATATATACAAGGAGAGGGAGCCTATTGGGTTTCATCTCCCAATGTCTCTTCATCCTCAAACTTTCTTTATTTTTGCTATTTACAATATTCACATAAGTTTTCCTAATCCCAAAGATTAGGTGTCAACAGAGCAGATGGGAGAGGCTCAATTCTGCTCATAAGTTGACTTCAAACTAATCCCATACATGTGAGGCCTCCAATAATATGCAAGTAGTTCATGAACGTCTCATAAAATGACAACATGATGAGTCAACGTAACCAAGAATGGTGCCCATCTGATTTGCATCTAGCTGTAATGGACATCAAAGAAAGTAGTCAAGGGCTGATTATATACATGTATGCCAAAATATCCATAGTTACTAGGGTGTTTCTCGTCAAGGAGTTTCATGGACTGCCCAAGTCTAACCCTTTGGAGGGTGGCTAGATTACCATGCAAAGTGTACCCTCAACATTTTGAATAAGTATCCCAAGGATAACACTGCCATGCTGTAATGACTGTGTGAGGTGGGGTGTGCCAAACATCTCATGAGAACCTACTAGTGTGCTGATCGATCAAAGATGTGTAACCATGAAAAGAAAATCAATAAAGGAACCATGACAGTCCAACTCTAGCCAATCAAAAGGTAGCATTATCTCGACAAAAGAGAAGATGCCTGTACACGCATGTCCATCAGGAACCCTATAGGCGTCATGCTGCAAATCATATCTTGCGAAGAAAATCACAAGAGTTACCCTTATGACATATGAGGAGATAACACCCTTGTTTTGAACTATTTCTGGGTGTTTTTCTTCTTAACTCCATTTTTAAAGTTGACCCACACTTCTGCCACACTCTTATAGTAGGTTGGATGCATAATTGAGATATAGTCCTGATTGACCTTTTCACCTCCAGAGAATAGCATAACACATTCAGTGCTGCTATTTGATTTTATTACCTTTTGTTTAGGTTCCTATATGATTAAGATCCTTCCTGAGAAAGTCGCTGCAGATATTGCCTACTCTGTTTTCCCAGGCCAACATATGTTTGTTACTAGTTTGGTTCTTTGTTAAGTGATTCTAGTTTCTCTGCATTGATATGATATTTAATAATGTCATGTTCTTTGAACAGTTTTTATATCACTGGATTTTTATGTTGGCCCAATCCCCTTAGATTTAACATAGGACTTTCATTATTATTGTTCAGTTTAATCTCATGGTCATGTGGCCTAGCAGCAAGCAGTGAGGTGATTGGGCTTGTATTAATCCAGAGATCCGGGTTCAAAACCCTCAACTGGCTGCAGATACCTAAACAATATCATGGACTCTTGCAGGACTTTGCCCAACAGGATGGAACAGCACACCAAACAGGAAAAACTGTTTCCTTCTCATCTCAAATGCAAGTTCATGGGACAATTCAGAAGCAGCCTGTCAGAACCACAGTGGTCATCTCGCTGCATTGACATCTGTGCAAGAGCTAAAATATGTACAAGTTTTTTGCAGAAACATCAGTAATGGGTGCTGGGTTGGAGGGCGTGGTGTTAACTCTCAGAAAGGTTTTAGTTGGGAATGGAGTGATCATCGAACCCTTTGGAACAACTCTGTTTTTCCTGGTGCACCATCTCCTCTCAACTGTTCAAATTCTTCATGCCTCAACACCAATCTGACTGACTTTTGCACTTTAGTGACCAATGGGAAAGTTGCTCTAGTGGGGGATAGATGCAATACGTCCCATGACTTTGTATGCATGCTAAGCAAAGGTAATGCCTCTATCTTGTTAACTGAAATGCTTTTCTGATTCATATTGTATATGGGAGCTCTATTTCCATTCAGGAGTTTAATTTTTTTGATAGCTTTCAGCTTGCACTCTTTCTAGCCTTGTTGTTCTATGCTATGTAGGAATTGAATGGAGAAGCAGATAATTTCTTCTGCAAATAAATGAGAAGACTATGCTTCTTCTTGATCCTCTGTTTTTATCTAAGTTTTAGATTATATAGGTTCTCTTGACCATTTACTGATGTATGCCCTACACCAGAGAATAAATGTGAACACGAACCTTGTCATAAGGAGTACATTGTAATCCTTGCGGTTGTAAGTGGCATGATCCTTTCTACTACACTTGCTGTGGTCATTTGGCTTCTGGCATACAGGCAGAGCAAAAGGCGCAAGAGATCTAGGAAAATATCCAGCCCTTCTTCTGCTGCTCTTGTTCCTCCTTCATGGAGGGTGTACAGTAATGATGAATTGAGAATGACCACTAAAAATTTCAGTGAAGGAAATCGACTGCTAGGAGATGCAAAGACGGGAGGAACATACAGGGGTGTCCTGCCAGATGGTTCACTGGTAGCAGTTAAGAAGCTACAGAAATCTAGTTTCCAGAGTAAGAAAGAATTCTATTCTGAAATAAGAAGGATAGCACGGCTTAGTCATCCCAATCTTGTGGCTGTTAAAGGATGCTGCTATGAACATGGTGAGCGATATATTGTTTATGAATTTGTAGCCAATGGTCCTTTGGACAGATGGTTACATCGCCTGCCAAAAGGAGGTAGGAGTTTGGATTGGAGGATGAGAATGCGAATTGCGACTACACTTGCCCAAGGCATTGCGTATGTATTCTTTTCCAATATTCTTTCTTCTTGACTTGCTACTCTGTGGAAATATTTAAGTGTGATACTAAGGGACTGGATATATTTTAATGATGTCTATAATTACGAAGAATTCTTTCTCTACACTCGTATAAACTTTTCTAGTATCTTGATGTCCTTTACATTCAGTAAATATGATATGTGGCTTCTGGCATCCATCTTTTCTGCCTTTTGGGGTCTATTTTCTGCAATTGCATACAATGTTTGTTCTCCTTGTATTTGATGACAGTCTAATGTAAGTTGTGGATTTGAACTCAATATTTTGACATAGTTTTCTACCATTATCAGTATTGTGACTAGGTTCCTCTTGTGACTGCAATGAATAGCCAGATGCAGAAATGTTCACGTTGGTTTGTTATGTCTGTTACAGCATTCATTTATTTGTTCTGAACTTTTATGATATTTTTTGAACAGGTTTCTACATGACAAAGTCAAACCTCATGTAGTGCACAGAGATATTCGGGCAAACAATGTCCTCTTAGATGAAGAGTTTGGGGCACACATACTGGGTGTGGGCCTGTCCAAATTTGTACCATGGGAGGGCTTGCATGAGAGGACAGCAATGGCTGGCACTCATGGATATCTTGCTCCTGAATTTGTTTACCGAAATGAACTCACAACTAAAAGTGATGTCTACAGCTTTGGAGTTTTGCTGCTTGAACTTATAAGTGGACGTAAACCTGCACAAACAGGGGAATGCATTGAGTGGCAGACTATATTTGAGTGGGCTACACCCCTTGTTCAATCTCACCGGTATACAGAATTATTAGACCCAGTCATCACTGACATTCCCAACGCAGGACAAATTCAAAAAGTGGTTGACCTTGTTTACACATGTACACAGCATGTTCCCTCCATGAGGCCGCGCATGTCTTATGTAGTCCATCAACTACAACAGTTGGAACTCAAAGTTGTATCAGAGGCTGGCAGGGGAGCTGTGGGAAGCTCCTCAGCCATGTCATTAGAGGTAGAGTCACCTACTTGATTTGAAGTGACTTAATATAAGATTGAACATCTCTGCAAAAGGAAGCCCATCTTCTTATACCTGCCTCGGGCAGGATATGCTGTAATCGCTTTGCAGTCAACTCACTTTGACTTTGCATTTCTCATTATAAATGTAGTTCTGATCCTAAAGTTCAACAACCTAAAAGGTAATGTTTTTCTTTAAAAACTATTTATCTATTATCTTATTGGTTGATATCTTAGATGTGACAAATTTTATGTGGTTTTATATAGAATTCATACATAAAATTGTTTTTAAAAATTAAAAATAAAAATATCCAACCATCACAAGGTGTCCTGTTCTTGATGATCAATGGAGTCCAGTACACAAACAATTAAAGCTGGAGTTATGTGTCAAACCAGTGAGATATGATACAGGCTGCGTTTTTCCTCCGGGACAGGTTTATTTTGACAGTAGGCGAACAAGGTGATTTATTTGGCTCCTTTCCAGGCAGATTTTCTGGTTGATGTTGCATGAAATCTGGCTAGAAGTTGGAAAAATTATAATTTTATGTTGTCGAGTCTGCATAATTCGAGTGTGCCAGGGCTTTCTAGAGTGTTGAATCCATTTCTGTATTTAAAAATGTAATATAAATGATGCAACATTGCAATCTCTAGCTGGATTCTGGCTAAAAAAGCCAAAAAGTTGCCTCAGTAGACTGCCTTTATCTTGTGGCAGTTGAGCGGAATGTAATGTATTCGCAGAATTCCTCTTGCTGTAGGCAGGGTCCAGTCGATACCCCTTAACAGCGATGTGTCAGAATGAATGTTAGAAGTAAATGACTGATATTTAACTGGAGCCTCTACTCGGGTTGTACTAACTCCCCAGTTTCGCTGCTTGCTTGGGTTTTTATGATTTTTTTTTCAGTGTGAAAAAAATGCTGGTATTAAAAGTGAAATAAAACCAGTACATTATTAAAAGTGAAATAAAACCAGTACATTTGTTGACATATGACAGACATCAGTATCAAACAAATGGACTTAGCGGTCCAGGCAGAAGGCCATCCCTTCCCACATATAGCCTCCAGATAGCAAGTTAAAGACAAAAGTTATACAGACATATTCATCTGCCATCAAAAACTGATAAAACATCAAAATATATAGTCCATACAAAAAAAGGAGCTAACCAAGGATCGAAACACCTAAGTTAAAAGGCAAACATAGCAAGTGTAATTGTTCAGGATAGTAAACCCCCTCAGGGGAAGAGTAGTGAACACGCATCATGTGAACAGCCATCCACGATCATCTCGATGTGCAGGCCGTCCTGTGGAGCATCGATGCCGAGCTTGGACAAGGCATCGGCAGCAGAGTTGTGGGATCTGCGGATGTGTTGAATGGAAGTCTCCCGGAAAGTGCCCATGAGGTGGCCAATGTTCCGCAACCAGCCCATAAGGTGGCCCTGTTGTATGGAGGGTATGCCCAGTACATGGTTAATAATTGTCTGAGAATCCCCATATATGTGCAGTGTAGGAATGTCCAGGTAGTGGGCAAACCACAGCATACCCCATAATGCCATCGCCTCCGCTTTCATGTTGGTCCCTCTGCCACCCTTCATTGTATTTTGTATTGCAGGTCCAGCCTATAACAATCCAACCCCCGCATCCACAGTCGCCACTCTGTGCAGCGCCATCGAAGGAACCAGCAGGGTAGGAGAAAGTAGGGGCTATGATTTACACTGCCACATGGTATGACTAACCTACTACCCGAAAGGCAGCCTTAAATAAAACAGCAATACGGGCTGTTCATACCAATTTCCTAGAAGGACAAGTAGAAAATTTCAGCTTGGGTATTCTCGTCTTTGTGGCTGTTTGATTCCTTCAGAACCAGTCATGGATAAGTATTTCTTGGTAACAGAATGCAAGGAACAAGTGCCTAGATTCAACCAAAAGTATCCAGTTTGAGAAAGTTGATCGAGAAGGAACCAGGTATGTTCATCCTTGGTGCAATCAGAACAAGAGCTTTATTTATCTCTTAGAATAAAAACTTTATTTATCTTTCAGATTTTTGTAACTAACGGAAATCATTTAACGTCATTAATGCCATGTGATGTGTTTCAGGGACAACTATATTCTCTTGTATGCTTTCTTGTTTATTCCAATTCATGCCTCCGTTCCAAGAGCTTCCAATCTCCCTCTGCGGAATTTGAAAGGTCCTATCACACTGTAATTTTGGCTTATTGGGCCATCCGAATTCGTATATTACCGAGGCCATAGAGATTTGCATCATCAAAGGCTGTACCATTCGCATGACCACTCTTCTTTTGTAACATAACCAATTACATCTAAGAAACCAATTACATTAATTCTGTTGCATTAAATCTGTGTTATCTTAATGTTTTGGTGCTGAAAATGAGCTTTGGTTTATGTTCAGCTGTGGTACATCCATTTGCAGAACATTTGATGTATGTGGCCATGTTCTCCATAGCCCCTTCGCTGCAGTTATCACCAACACTGCTTCCGTTTGTTTGTCCTTGGCTACATGGGAT
The DNA here is from genome assembly GCA_031772625.1 of Pinus tabuliformis. NCBI lineage: Eukaryota > Viridiplantae > Streptophyta > Pinopsida > Pinales > Pinaceae > Pinus > Pinus tabuliformis. Next base: position 860,729,927 of record CM062809.1, read on the forward strand.
GGATCAATATCATGAATAATATGGGGCATTGCAATTTCGAGTTTGTTCCCTTCTGGGTATTGAGATGTTTCCTCCTGTGAAATGCATCATCCACAGGCCCTTAAAATATGTTTCAATTTTTTAAAACAGTTGATCTCTTAAAGTTTGTGAAAGGTGGCTATTTCACTGCTCTGTTTCCTTTTTTTTTTGTATTTGCAGATTTCACATTCTGCACCATTCTCAAGTGCACACCAACTTCTGTCTTTTCATGTTGCTCCATGACTACCTGTATGAACAGTGTACAAATCCTCTTGACACCCTCCATGAATCTGCATGGGAAGATAAACTGCTGTCACCTGATAAAAGAGGATGAATGTAAGATAGTTACGGTAATGATAATGATTGAGTGATTCTGGGTTTTGAACCAGGACGCAAGGAGAAAGTTGATTTCGTGTACCTGATGCATTTGACAAGCTTGCTATCCTTTTTTCATTTGCGATTTGGTCTTGCCTCATTTATTGCAGAGCCATACATTTCCAAGTAGCATATGTGGGTCTTATGGCCTATCAGCAATGCTTATCCTATGGGTTTTTGGACGAACATTTACTGTTGAAAAGAATCGGCTAGATCGTGTGAATATTCAAACGTGGCTTATCTCAGTATACACTTTCCGGGTAAGTCATCCGCCATTAAACTAATATGGCGTTTTAATCCATTTAATTGTTTCCGTTTATTGCACCCTTTGAGTTCACTTCAAGCCGGGTAGAGATTTCGGTGAAGGGAGGGGGAGATCTGGGCGTTGATTAAATTGTTTAATGTTTAGTAAAAATAAAACTAATGTAGAAGTCAAAGGAGGATCTTTCACCTCAAAGAAAAGAGCCGGCCTTCTATTTTGTTTTAACTGCCATATATCTTTTTGCCTCTGGGACTTTTCTGAAGCAGCTCCTGGTTTGCATTTGTGTATTTTAATGGATCTGTTGGATGGAATAAAAAGTTTCAATAAAACGTGTATTAAATATTAAACCATTTCAATGGCACCTACATCACATGGAATAACCCGTCCTCCACCGTTCTTTGCCGACGGTGTATTAAGAGCAGTTGACAGGATTTTACATATTTATTGATGAGATTTCTTTTAAATGTACGATTTCTTACCAAGCCTGCAGCAACCCACCTTGACAGCAATCAATATTTACCAGTCTATCCAGTCATAAATACGCGGGTCAGTATATGCTGACAGTAGGATTGAAGCAGGTACATTACCTAGTGGTGAGCATATACTACCCCCGCATACTAATGGCTGGATAGACTTGTAAATATGCCTTGCTCACCTCGATTTTTCCAAATCTGGTGACTGCATTAAAATGCACAGCTATGTTTCAATAGTTGGCTCTGTAATAAGATAAGATAATATAATTATATTTATGTCCAACTAATGACCACAAAGTAGGTCAATGGGACTGTTGAGTACAATGATGTCCATAAAATGTGGGAGAACCAAACGTTCTCCTATAAATGATACCATGCATGAATATAAAAGGTACAATGCAGGGACATAAAAGATACAGTGTATGGAATGCTCCGACGGAGAAGATCCAGGGGCTAATGGGTCTAAGGATCAGACCCATCTCTCCTAACATCTGAGGTTGGTTGAAGAACACTGGAAAAATTCCACAAAGTTCACTGGCCTGATGAAGCTAGTGGGAGGTGCGGACTATCCACTAACTCTTGTCTAGGGGAGTTTGCGCACTGCTGAGGTCTGGAGGACCTAGTCTGTCTCCTAGGGACGGATTTGAGATGGTTTTGCTGCTGAGGTCTCGCGTGACGGGGTGAGGTCCCATGGATCCTCACTGGTCTGATATGAAACGGTATCAATCATTCTCTTTGTGCCCCTGTCAGAAGGTAGTACCTTGAAAAATGTCGTGATCCTTTGCGTGGGGTCTGGTTTGATGGGAGGTGGAAGAATATGTGCTCAGAACTTGAGAGCCCCCTGCATATATAGGGCCAGACATCTCTGATCGGATACCTGAAAAAGTCTGTGAGGGTCTAAGAGTCTCTGAACAAGCAATGGAACCTTCCTATGGTCTCGTAGTAGGTAGGAAATCCAAAAATGAAGTGCACCTCGGTCTCTACTTCCTGTAAATGACATACCTGGCAGATTCTATCTGGTCTACAATCTGGTGGTCTGTCTTTTACCCGAAGTCAATGAGAACCTACTAGCATTCCTCATCTTTTCCAGATCTGGTAATTGCTTTAAAATGCACAAGCTATGTGGTGATTGCTAAAAAATTATGTACAACATTATCTAATCTCAACGTTGATTATATTTGCTCTCTATAATTTTCATCAGTAAAGAATTTAAAAACGTTTTAGAAAATGTAAATGGCAATTACAAACAAAACATCATTATACCTGCAAATCACAAATGCACATCTACGGTTAAAATTCAATGTGATTTCAGTCTGGTTAATAATTTATGTAATGAGTTAATTTGAATATTTGGAGTTGTTACTAGCGTTCCTCGACTTTTCCAGATCTGGTAATTGCTTTAAAATGCACAAGCTATGCAGTGATTGCTAAAAATTTATGTACAGCATTATCTAATCTCAACCTTTATTTTTGCTCTATATAATTTTCATCAATAAAGAATTTAAAAACGAATATGCTTTAAGAAAATGTAAATGGCAATTACAAACAAAACACAAATGCACATCCACGGTTAAAATTCAATGTGATTTCAGTCTGGTTAATAATAAATCTATATATTTTAATTTAAAATTTAATTTGACAAAATTAATTACAAATTAGACGTTCAATTTACATCAGCACTCTTTGGTCTTCCTGCATAACACTTATTATACCTGCCGTAGGCTATTGTATTCAGTTTTTAATTTGACTATATACAAGTTTCTTTTGATCAAAACATTTACAATTTTTTTTAAAATTTAACCTAAGAAATTGAATTTTGTTATTTCTAATAATATTTTAATTTATTTATTTTAAATCTCATTGATTCATTACTTCAACCTCTTATTCTGTAATGATTGCACTTTACTGCCCAAAGGTTTTAATGAAGTGTACCAGACTTTAATGAGGTGTACAAAAGACATGGATCGAGGCCAATAAAACTTGGCATTTTTTTTTAAAATTTAACCTAAGAAATTGAATTTTGTTATTTTTAATAATATTTTAATTTATTTATTTTAAATCTCATTGATTCATTACTTCAACCCTTATTTTGAATTTTGTTATTTTTAATAATATTTTAATTTATTTATTTTAAATCTCATTGATTCATTACTTCAACCCTTATTTTGTAATGATTGCACTTTACTGCCCAAAGGTTTTAACGAAGTGTACCAGACTTTAATGAGGTGTACAAAAGACATGGATCGAGGCCAATAAAACTTGGCATTGTTCGGACTATTTATGAGGATACAAACCTCATTTGAGATTTACCTCGCACTAAGGACTTGCGTCCCATCCATACAACCGCGTGCTTTACCATGCTCGCCATATTGGATCCCGTACACAACAGCTAATCATGTCTGAAAGAATGGCAATAGAACGCGGCAGCAGCTAACCAGCCTGCCATAGGGCATTAAATGTCCGGTTATATGCAGGCTGGATAACCCGATAACACGCAAGCGCCCATTTCTTATTTATCTAGTCTCCCCGCGCGCGTGTTATCGGGTTATCCAGCCTGCATATAACCGGGCATTTAATGCCCTATGGCACGCTGGTTAGCTCCTGCCATAGAACGCAATGCTGCTTTTGACAATGAAGGAGATGGGTGGTGAGACATGACTAGTGAGAAAAATAAATAAGATGCGTTGTAATTCCGTTCACACACATTGAATGCTGTTGTCATGGGCATTCATCATTGCCCAATTACATTTCGATGATTGTTATTTTTTTTGAGTATTTATTTTGAAGCTTCACAGAAAAAGGTCGAATACATTAAGTAGAAGAAGCAATATGTCCCATAGACTATTTTTAGATTGTTATTTTTTTTGGAGTATTTATTTTGAAGCTTCATAGAAAAAGGTTGAATACATCAAGTAGAAGAAACAATCAGTCCCATAGACTATTTTTAGCTTCCGTAATATTGAAATATTTTTTTTTTTTTTTTCTAATTCATTTACATTTTCTACTATTACTTTTACCTGTTTACTTACATTTTATGCGAAACAAATGTATCTTGTAAAATGATCACTACTTAAAAACAAACTTTGATATCAACAAATTCACACGAAGTTAGTGAGTCACCATGTTCGTTAGATAGCCTACCCTTCAAAACCCCCCATCCACCAATAAACGAAAGAACTAAAGCACCAATTTTTTTTTTTGGGTGTAATTTAGTTTTTTTATTCTTAATTGATAATTATAATTGAACCCTTCATTTTTTTAACTACAAACAAATAAATAATGCCTTTTGTCTAATTACTCTCTTGGTGGAAACCCCAACATTGGATATTATAAATCTACAATCCATTGTATTTTAAATTATATATTTTACTATTTTATTTAAAATCCATTATCATTTAAAATACTCACTAATTTGGGTTGAGAATTAAATAAATCACATATATCTTATTAAGTCAACTTACGAGTCTTTTCCAAAAGCGTGCAAAGTACTTAGATGTTTACATTTAATATCAACGGAGTGAAGAGTCTTTTCCCAAAAGCGTGCAACGTACTTGGATGTTTACATTTATATCAATGGAGTTTAAATAACTTAAGTTATGATTATCTTTTAATTTATAATATTATATGATTTTTAAATTCTTTCCATGATGATAAACGGATGATTTAAAAAATATAAAATACACGGGTATTTTCGTGATATAATGAAACATAGTTGGATATTTTGGTTATTGTAGGGATAAAAAAAAATATTATCTATTTTATTTATTCATTTTACTGGCAGTGAAATATAGTTGTTTTATATAAAATATAATTTAATATTTAATTAATAAATTTATGTTGATTATAATTTACAGTTTTTTTTAGGAATTTAGTAAAAAAATTTAAAAGATCATAATGTTGGAATGTTTGAATCATTCTTTAATTATGGAAATGGATTTCACACTAACCAGAATAAAAAAATCATAATGTTGAGTGTTTGAATGGTTTTTTTAATGGTGGAAATGGATTCAGCACCAACCCAAAATCCAAAAGTTGGAAGTGGATTCCGCACCAAGAAGAATAAAAAAGTCATAATGTTGGAGTGTTTGAATCATCTTTTTAATAGTAGAAATGGATTCCGCACTAACCCAAAATCCAGAAATTTGACCACTTGAACCCAAATTTTCAAAAATTAATACCATATTTTATCATAATCTTGCCGAATTTTTCTTTATTTTCAAGACTAATTTGTAGGTTTTTAAAACAACTCTATTTGCATGTATATAAATAGATATATAATACACTAATATCATTTTATTTTAAATCTAAATCTTTTAAATAATTAAATGCATTCCCAAACACAAAATATATATTATCATGCTACCTTTTCATTATTTTCAAGACTAATTTGTAAGTTTTTAAGAGAAACCTATTTACATGTACATAAATAAATATATAATACACTAATATCCTTTTATTTTAAATCCAAATTTTTTAAATAATTAAATGCATTACCAAATACAAAATATACATTGTCACACTACCTTGTGCTAATATCCATTTAGCAAGTGGAAGCCCAAAAGATTGATAGTCTTACAAAGATTTTATTTTCATCACTTAAAATATTAGTTGTCCAAACAAATTAGATATTCTTAAATTTAAAATATAAAAACACTCTATTTAAAAAAAAATTAAAATATCAAATTTAAAAATAGCTCAATTTTTATTTTCTATTTTTTATTTTTTTTTATTATTATTTTTCTTCTAGATTTATTATTTTAACATTTTGTTTATAGATTGTTTCCTATATGTTATTTGATGGTATAAACAAATTATTTATAGTTAAAAAATAATTTTTTTTTCATAAGATTTTGTGTTCTGCTTTGTTATATAAGAATTTTATTTTAAATTTTTTTATTATTTTATATGTTGTTTTATGTTGTAAAGAAACATAACTCATGCTTAAAAAAATTATATTTGATATTTCTATGGTTTATATATATATTTTAGATTTTTATTCATTAATAAAAGAATAAAGTTAATGATTTTTTCAAAATCACATAAATATAAACATTTTTTTTTTAAATTTAAACATTTTTTCTCTCATCTAAATTGAGTTCATCATAATATTAATCAATTTTTTGCTCTCATCTAAATTGAGTTTATCATAATATTAATCAAATTAATTTTATTAACATACATATAGATCAAAATTATATAAATAAATGGAAAAATCTAAAACAAGATAATTAGTAACTCAAAGAGATTTTTTAAGTGAACATAACTGCCCAATTTTTTGTTGTCAAAACTAATAATTATTTAATAATTTGGCATGCCCACGATGGCAATTAACAAATTTCACTTTATGTCTAGTATACCACTAATTTGCTTATACCCTAAACCACCATCAACCCCATTGAGGTTAGCCTTTACAGATGTCATTTACATTTCTTTGGAATACCATGAAAGTTAGTGATTCCAATAAATGAATCACACTTGAATATCTGATATAACCTTGAAGAAGATAAAGGTGATTTTTTAGAGCTCAAATAGTTTAACAAATAATACATTATATAAGAGATTTAGTTTTCTTGAAATCTTAACTAAAACTATAGAAATATAATATTAATGTGGCAATTTTCTTTTCATGTTTGGTTATACTTAGGTTACTAAGAAGGATATATTGTGTTTAGTTTTTGTTTGACTAAAAAATTTACAATTTCTCTACAATTTAACATGAGAAATTCAATTCTACCTTTTCAAATAATATTTTAATTTATTTATTTGAAATTTCATTGATTCACTTTCTTACCCTCTTATTGTGTAATGATTGTACTTCACCATCCAGGTTTTAAGGATAATTATATTCACTTGTACAAAAGCATCATGGCATCCATTTTTTTTTTGGTCTAAGGAAACCAACAACATCTTGAAATGTGTCAATCAATCTCGTCAGGGCCTCACAATCACATCATATCCCATTTTTCCATGAATGTCATTGAACATCTTGAAATGTGTCAATCAATCTGGTCAGGTCCTTACAGTCACATCATATCCCATTTTTCCATGAATGTCATTGCCTCATTTTTATGAATTGAACATTACCTTGCCATATTTAAAATTTCTTTGTGTTGAGAGATAAAACTTGGTATCAAGGGCGCAAGTACATATGATTTCATTTAAAATTTTTCTTTTTATGTAATTTTAATATTTACAACATTTCCTGCTTTGCTACCGAGCATCAAATGGAAATTGCCTCATTTTCATGAACTGAACATTACCTTGCCATATTTACAATTTTTTTGTGTTGAGAGATAAAACTTGGTATCAAGGGCGCAAGTACATATGATTTCATTTAAAACTTTTCTTTTTATGTAATTTTAATATTTACAACATTTCCTACTTTGCTACTTTACAATTTCTTTGTGTTGAGAGATAAAACTTGGTATCAAGGACGCAAGTACATATGGTTTCATTTAAAACTTTTCTTTTTATGAATTTTTAATATTTACAACATTTCCTACTTTGCTACTGAGTATCAAATGGAATCTTAATCTTTTAAATCCTGTCAGGCAGACATATGATTTCATTTAAAACTTTTCTTTTTATGTAATTTTAATATTTACAACATTTCCTACTTTGCTACTGAGTATCAAATGAAATCTTAATCTTTTAAAGCCCGTCAGGCAAACTAGTAGGGCCTAACCCCAAGGGCATCAAGGAGAATTGATCCTGTGACCTTGATGAGGGCGTCGAGGAGAATTGACCCTGTGACCTCCCGATCAGTGAGGTACTTAACAATGGGGATTCGACCAGTTGAGGTAACCCTTGGGGCTATTTATATTTAAGCTATATTAAATGATTATTGTCCAAATATTTACAAGTGCCCATGAATGTTTCATTAATAATAATTTTTTAAATAAATGAAGCTCAAAAAGATTTCATGAGTAAAAGTAAAGTCAAATATGTCTTTTAATAAATAAATGAATTCAAGTTTTTTTTTTTTTGAACAATCTACATTTAGAGACGATATGACTCAAACTTAAATTCTAAAAAAAACTTGTTGCGTTTAAAACAATTATACAAAAAAATATATATCTAATATTTAACTTACGCTTATAACATTATCATTAAACTAAAAATACATATTTTATTTATCTGGTAATTATATAATATTTAAACTTAATTTAGTGCATTTGCTTAATGGAACTTTGGATTACATATAAGGTTAAACAATTGTCCATTATAGTTTCCTTGACATTGTTGTTGTAGTTTATTTGATTTTAATAGTAATTATAGAAAAAGTTAAGGGTTTTCTCAATTTTATGATTTTAAGATTTTTAAAAATTTATGTATCTCTTGTTTTCCAATTTTACTTTTTTCTTCTTCTTCTAGTTTCAGGTTCCATTTTGTCAAAACTTCATAATTTTTTACTTTAATTAAGCTATATTTAAACTAAGCGGGTATTCGCTACTATGTAGCTTTCTCAACAATGTTTTCACTTTTTGAAGTTTTTATATTTTCATGGCATTTCATTATATTAAAATTTCAATATATTAATTATCAATATAGATTCATCTGAACTCCGGATCTATAAGATCAAATCTCTTAAGGTGAAAGCTTCTTTTAGAGTGCAATACTTCAAAAAGGTTTGTATCTCTAAAAATATGATCCCTCGAAGTATAAAGATAATATTAAAAATATCATTACTTCCAAATTTAGGGACAAGTTGTGGGGCAATAAAGAGTTAATACAACTAAGATACTATAAGGAGGTGATCATCCCCAAACTTTGAAAACCAAAATTATATCTCTGTCTTGACTAGTGTACTAATTCTTATAAGTTTCAAAGTGAAACTCGACATTGGTCAATCCTAAAATGCCATGTCACCTATGCAATTCTAAGAGGGTTGAAGATGAAAAACACTTAGATTGTTCAACGTTTACTTACATCCTTTATAAATTTCAAAATATTTGTCACTACCAACCTTTTTGACTTGTTAAGTTAACATAACTATGGTGATTTGAGAATGCTTATCTCACTTCTTTTCAGTCATAGACATAAAATGTTAAAAAATTTCAATTAATCTCTTAACTTCTTAAGGTCTTGTTGACCACTCCGTATCAACTACCCTATAGCAATGCACATTTTTGCAAAGGAATTCCTTCATGTTTGAGCATTCAAATATCTAGGATTCATCAGTGATTCAGAGTTATAAACCCATTCGGCAATGTTTGTAATGTAAATGACTATAGTAAGACCGTATATGTATGTAACAAACTAGGTAAGCCTATTATTTTGGCGATGATTTTCATCCTAGGGGGTTTTCTGTCTCACTGTTTCCTCTGTATTTTTAAACACGGATGATCGACAAAGTTTTTCTCTAGCATCACCCCAAAGCTAGGGTGGAATTTATCGTCAAGGTCTTATGCGAGTCTTAGTGTTCTAGTAGAGTCTTTTGTAAAAGTGGTTTGGAAATAATTTAAGCTAATTGGCTAAATTATTTTGTTACAAGTCACTTGGTCTACTAGATCATATTGGTCGCAGAATTGGGTAAATTATTAAGGGTCTATGTCTAAAGGTGTTTTCTGCTTTTCAAAGGTTGATCTAATTATAAATATCTTGATGTAAAAATATTTTGGTGCATAGTCCCTCATATTTAGACACCATGAAATATTTAAGGGTGGAAAAAATTATTAATACCCTTTAGTATCAATTAATTATTTTTCTGGCAAAAATAAATTAAAATCCTAAGCCAGAAAATTAATTAATTTTTATTTTTGGTTTTCCTGCGAAAAAGTGGTTAAATAATTAGCGAAAATTTGATCAAAAAATAAAAATGAGAACAAAATAAATTCTCTCCAAGTGAAAAATATTAAAAAAATGAATGTGCACTTTCCAAGAAGGGAATCTCCACAAATCAAGCAAGAAAAAATTCAAGAAAATATTTTTGGCCTAGAAAAAATGAATTAATTAAGGAATTTGAATTTTTTCTCAAGCAATCAACGGTGGAGATAATTTTGACATGGATCAAGCATTTAATTGTGCACTTTCCTGGAACTAGCGGTTATTCACTTGGAAGAGCCTCTGGGTTCATTTTTTCTATATAAGGAAGCATATGCTCCTCATTGTATCATGGTATGATCTCTTGATGTTGTGCTCTGGCTTTTTGGTCTTGAAGCTTTCTCTATTTTGAAATAATAATACACAAGTCTTTCGGGTGAAAAATTGTGGCTCTTCTCTTATGGATATGGTAATGAATTTTTGAGCTTAATTTCTACTCGTAATTTTATGTTACTTCATTTGCTTACATAGAACTACTAGTGTATAACTATCTTACACTGGTAATTAAATGCAAAATATTTTAGGATTGGAAGTGGCTAGTGTGTTTTTGTTTAAGTTGTTAGAATTTTCTTCCATTATATTTTTCATGTCTCATATGAAGCTAACAAAATATTTCTGAGGTGTGCAGAAAATATTCAAATGAAACAGATCTCAAGCGTAAGGGGATGCTTTTGCTTAAGTTAGCCAACTTTTGAGTCACTAAATAGGAGAGTCCATTTTATTTCACTTGAAGGATTTATTTGACGAATTTGTTGCAGGGTTTCTAGACCTTAGCTAGAGGAAAACTTTATTTATCTCATTTCTCTCTTTTTATATTATTGTGCTCAACAGAATAAATTTGCTATTTAAAGAGCTAGTTACATTGTAAATGATATTTGAATTATTTTGTTTTAATTTGTTTGTAAATATAATATTTGTAGATATTTTATTTTAGTATTCGTAAATATTTCAAACTTCATAAAAAAAAATTAAAATTATTTAACCTTTATGATTATGACCTTCTTTTATAGATATTTGTGGTTTCCACAGGAACAACGTAGGTTTTGGCTTTCCTTTTTACAGGGGTATTTGTGGGCCCATCCCTCACCCAACCTAAATGGTTAGAGTTTGAGGCCTTTATTTGAAATTTCTTTTAAATTTTAATATTATTTTGTGGGGCCGCTAAGCTTTTAGGGTTTCATTGTAGGCTTAGAGGATTAATATTTTAACGCTTTGTGCCTCAGAAATTTTACTTGTTTGCCTATTTTTTCTACAAGGGCGCAAGCTTTTTATTATTATCATTTTTTTATCCCAAAGCTAAGAAGTAAAGGACTGAGAACCTCTTTTCGCTTCAGAAAATTTGCATGGTTTCAACATTAAGTTTTGTTTGGTTCTCCAATTCAGATTTCGATTTGGGTTTGATTTGCAGTCTCATAGATAAGTTTTGTGGCTCAGATTTAGGCTAGCTGCAGGGTTATAGAGACTTATAATTTTATCTCTAATCCTCATTTGTTTTGGCAGAAGCAAATTAAATTTTTTGCAGGGTTTCTCAACGATTTGAAGGCCTCATTTGACCAACGAATTTTTTAAATGGATTCACTAGCCTCATTGTCAATTCTGGCTTAGCCGCAGGCCCCTTTTTGAGGCTTAATCCCCTTGGCTGCTGGATTATTAAAATCTCATTCTTGTTGGATATGATTTAGAGATTTATTTTGGGTTTTTGCAAGTTCCGGTCCATCGTTGCAGGGGTTTTATTGCTTTTTTTTTTTTGGTTTTAATCCCCTTTAAATAAAATATATGTATATTTTAAGGCAGCCACAGGCTTGATAAGTTTTATTTTTTGCTCTCTATATGGGCCTGATATTGTTGGGAGAAAACTAATCAGCATTTTTGCAAGGTGCCAGGGCATGGTTTATTTGCCACTAGAGGGTCATTTCTTTGTATCTTGTGGCAGGTCTCATTTGCTCAAGGGTCTAGTGCCATCTCATAATTTTTTTTCTTTTTTTTTTTTTTAAATTTTTTTTTGAAAATAATTGCTTTCATTTGTGGCCTATTTCCCTTTAGCCGTGAGCTCTAGAGGAACCTTTGTCCACAAGTGCGAAGAGCCAGATTGAAGGAGGGTTTTTTAGCAAATTTTCAGATCTAAAGCTTCAAGAAATTCACCCAGAAATTGAAATAAAATTTAAGATTAAACTCTAATTAATTCTCTGAACTAAGCAATAAGCCTTGGAGCCTTATTTTCTCCTAGGCTAAGCGCTGCTCTTGTTGAAGGCCAAAAGCCTTGAAAACCTTATCGAAATCCATTTGAATTTTAATAAATATTTGACTAAGATCTAAATCAGAATTTTGGGATCTGACCGTGAGGATTTTAGTGTTGTTTCTCTTGTGTTTTTAATTGGTTTCCATAGTTGTAATTTCATTATCTTGCAGGGTTAACTACTAATACTTGTGTGCAGGACCTTCTATCATTGATTTTTAATCTTCTCTTATAGCAAAGACCTGGTATACTTGTCACCTATTTCATTTGAAGGGAGTTGGAATTTTAGTCCTCCTATTTGGAAAAGGTCTCCTCCCAACTGTGCAAAAGTCTGACAAAAGGAAGATTTACAGTGATTGTTTTGAAAGAGTTCTCAAACCAAATCTTAATAAATTCACCTTCAAACTTCAATAATTTCAAGACTAAAGCTTAATTAATTTCTGAGCAATTTTCTTGACAGGCTGTGAGCATTTGAGCCTTTTTGTTCTCTGTTTTGGGCTGAAAGCATTTTCAACACTGGTGCAAGGAGACTACATATAAGTTTCAAGCTTTGGGAGCATTGAAATTTTCTTTTGAAGAGGCTAAAGGCTTGAATGACTTGAGAAATTCATCATATTTTTTTTATTTTTATTTTACAGGCTGTAGGTTTTTGAGGATTGTGTTTATTGAGACTGTGGGTTTCAAAAGTTTGGGAGCAAGTCATTTGTTATTAGAATCTATCACCTATTGACTTGTAATCTTCTCTTTGGTATATTGAGGTTTGAGGAGTGATTGGTCATTGTAAAAGAACTATCATTCGTAATTCTCCTCAAGGCATCAAAAGGCCTTTGTCTCTGTCAAAAGGCTTCTTCATCTTTGTAACTCTCATTAATAAAACATGAGTTTTTTCTCTTGGGGAGCTTGGGACTTTCATCCCTTGACATCCTGTTTCTCCTTATTTAAAAGGGGAGATCTTGTGTTTGGTTTTGTAACTCACTAGGTTGCTCTTGCATCTCATCTCTTTAGCATGCTAGATCTAACTTCAATATTTGCATCTAAATGCTCGGAATATTTCTTGTCTCTATTTCAGTTGCAATTGTATATCTAAATGGTAATTTCTTTAATTTCCTGTTCGCAATCTCATCTGCCATTGCTTACATCATATAAGGTTTCACTTGTTCCATTATCTAAGCTAAGTGAAGAACATCTTTAACTAGCACTTCTTAAAAGCATTATGAGTTTTGCTTTAAGTCAACATTGTCTTTGTTGTTTCATTGATCATTGTCATTAACAAATAATATTGTGCTTTGAAGCATTCAACTACTTTGCGATTACAAGTTTATTGACATTTTACTTTCCTTGAAGCAACATTGTTATCATTGTAGTCCATTGAAATCTTACATCAATATTTGCATTTTAGAGTTAGATTTTGCATTCCACCTAGCTTAGTTTGCATTCACCTATCTAGCTTTGCCTAATTTGGCATATTGTTATTTTGTGAGCACTCTATCTTTACTTGCAATTCTATATTACTGCTCTTGTATTGTCATTTAATTTCCTTGCTCATTGTCCATTGATATTGTTACATTTATTTGAGCATCTCTTTAAAAACAAAGTACAAGTTTCTTTTATTCTTGCAAGGAAGATTTTTTGCTCATCTTTTAATATTGTGCCATTTCTTTTACTAATACTTGTCTTGCAACATTATTTATCTTATATCTTGAAATATCTTGCAAGTGTTGAATCTCTTCTAAGAATTGTTATAAGGTACTAGTTTATCATTGTTAATCTAGCCATTGTCTTATTTATCTTATTAGGATTGTTCTGTTAAATATTTACACTGCTCTTTTAGTAATCAAGCTTATTAAATAATTTTAATCAAATTGCTTAGATAAAGAATTGCCTTGCCCTTAGTCTCCTAGACTTGTCGTTGCAACAAGTTTTCCCTTTCTAGCTATCCTTAGGGACTACCCCTTTAGCTTACCTAGGAGAGAGCTTAAATGGAGTGCGTAGGGATTAGGTGACAACCTCTACTCTGAGGGCTGTGCCTTCAAAATTATAGCTTGCAAAGTTAGAATTTCTTCTCGCACTTAAGTGTACATCTTAAGCGACAACAAGTCTGATAGACCATATTAGTTTTAGTGAATATTAATCATCATTTTACACACAATATCAATTCCATACTAAAAATAGAAATAATTACACATCTCCTTTATTTTAAACAATTATATTAATAAAATATTTTAATTATAATACATTTTTAATTATTATTATTATTTTTTATTTTCAATTATTATATATGATATATACATCTATTAATTTTTTTTTTATAATATATATTTTTAAATACATATCTCATTGATATTATTATCCACATTAAAATGTTTATATTCATTATAATTATAATTTGAATTTATAAAAACATTTTCACGTATAATGAAAAATTAACAAATGAATCCATTAAGACAAGGGTGAATAATTTTCATAAAAACAATGATAATGGATAATATAAAATGACGAGAAAATCTTCAGTTGTTTTTTGCTTGACTTTCCTCAAATGGAAAGTACTAATGTAATTATATTCAAACTTGAAGTTTTGTGAATAGAGTATAGAGAAATTATTCAACCTCAAAAGTTTTGTGAATAGAGTATATATTGGTGGTGTTATTATTATTATTTTTTTTTGGAAAATTATAGTTTAGTTCACTATCAACTTGGGATATAAGATATTGTTATTGGTGTTAGGTAGAATTAATTATATATATATATATATATATATATATAATTTCTTCCCAATTTGAATATATAATTTGTTTAGAATGATATATTATAAATAATGAAATAAAAAAATATATTTTAAAATTGGTTTATTAATTAAATTTTAATTTAATTTATAAAAATAAATTTTATTTAATAAATTTAATTAAAATTAACCATTTAAAAATAAATAATATAAAATTAATATATAAAAATAATAACATAAGACAAAAACATATTAATCAACTTATATTTTATGATTTATATCTTTTAGTTTTCGCGATAAACTGAAAATAGAGTTAAAAAAAAATCATGATACTTAAAATGTTAGTACTATATATAGAAATGGAGTAACAAAGTAATGAAAACATTATAATAAATATTTATTTAAAATAAATAATATGAAATTAAAGAAAAATATATAAATTAATAAACGGAAAATAGAGTTAAAAAAAATTCATGATACTTAAAATGTTAGTACTATATATATAGAAATGGAGTAACAAAGTAATGAAAACATTATAATAAATATTTATTTAAAATAAATAATATGAAATTAAAGAAAAATATATAAATTAAAAAATTATAAGAAATTAATTTAAATTTATTATTTTATTAAAAAAATTAATTTAAGAGTATTTATAAATTGGGGAGGAAATTTAGAATAAGTATTTTAACTCAATTTAAATGACTAGAAATAAATGATAATTTAGAACTAAAGTAATACGAGTTAGTAATTAGGTTAGACATGTAAGTATTTACACCATATAAAAGTGAAAAGCTTGAGGAAGATTCAACAAACAACTAAAAATTAAAATAGAAGTTAACAAAGTGGATGAGTAAAATATTTTGTTTTTGAATTTAAAATGGGTAATTACATGTGTACATGTACATGTGAATACCACATGTAAAAATGAATTAAAAATATTCAAATAATGAGTAAATTATACTTTTGTATGGGTAGGACATGTCATATGCCACAAATGTCATAAAAAGAAGGTTTGGGATGAGATAAACTCTCAATTCAATAAGTATAGTGTTATAGAAACTTCCATTTCCCACACATAATTCCTATAAACATATTCTCAATTAAAGTAGAAAAGGTTCGATGACAAACATACATTAACAAAATTTCTATCTCGGAAACTCAAAACTGAGAAAACCAACTAGATTTTTTCATATATATTCTTTACAATGTTACAATACAATATGTATATGTCATAGTATTCATAAACCCCTAATCCATTAACCTTAGATTAGAATACAATCAAAGTTCCTTTGATAGGATGTAGAAAATCACAGGAAAAACCATCATGCATCCAAAAACTGCTAAACACGAAAATCACTTGTTGGAAATCACTAAAAAACGGATGTGAAAATCCCCCTATGTGCATGGTGCATATAAGTAGCTCAAAGAATATAATACATATCCAACAACCCTCTCTCTCTCTCTCTCTCTCTCTCTCTCTTGATATATATATATATATATATATATATATATATATATATATATATATATATATATATATATATATATATATATATATATATATATATATATATTTGTGTGTATACACACACTCTCTCTCCTTAAAATTTAAATATTAGAGCACTTATTTTCAACTTGTATAGGTACACTCCCTATATTGGGTGATCAATGGCATGAAAATATTGGTTCCAGGCATAAGACCTGGTGCTACCCTGTTGGTAGCCACATGTTTGGTCAGAGGATGTCCATTCACATGCGTATCTAGAAGAATTAGTCTATGCTTCTAACAAGGATCATTGAGGAGATGGACTTTTATTGCGGTACATTTGTTCGCATGATGAAGTTGGATGCATCAACAATCATGTTGGAAATAGACAACATGAATGTATTAGGCATGCAACTTGTCTTGTGCCTTTGGAACCCATGTAGCATGATGGTAATATAAAATACCTTTCTATAGGTTATCATGCATAGTTTTGTATATGACTCCTTTTAGGGTCCTAAGTTTTTAGTGTATTATTTGGTCTAGCCGCTATGGCTTTACGCTCCACTCAATGAGGTAAAGCCCTTGTTCACTGAACCAAGGTGGAAAACACTGTTATTGCTGCTGCCGTTGCGAACTTTCAATGCTTATTTCCATTTGAATTTAATAGAAAACTCAAGCCATGGAGAAATATGTCAAAGTCGAGCGCACATATCATGAGGATGTTAGGATGTTGACATGTTGGTGAAAGACTTTGTGTAATATTTGGGAACCAACTGAACAAGAGAAACAATTTTTTTAGAACTATTGAGTTGTACTCACGTACAGAAACACTTGTTTCTCATCCTATGCTTCCCTAGGAATCAGACTTCCTCAAGCTTAGGCGGGGGCTTTAGAAATTAGAGAATAAAAGTTGTCATATGGTTTCCCTTTGTTCATGTATGGTGAATAAATGTTGTGAGGTTCTCATCCTAAAATAAAAGGGTGCTCGTAGGACAACCTTGTAGAGATCTCCTAAGATTAGGATGCAATCAAGATCTATGTCTACCCTTAATTATGTTGGAAATAATACTGGGAGGGGTGAGGGGGGTGTGAGTCAGTATTTACAAGTCAATAAATTTTTTATTTCCATAATCAGATTTATATACGCTACTTTAGTGAAGGGAACATGCATGTGCACGCAACTATTCATAAGGAAACCAGCGTATATCCAATGAACTTATGATTCAATTAATTAATCATACATTGATCCTTAATTAGTGAATCAGTACTTTATTAAACATTAAACAGTAACCATGTGCAGTAATAACAGAATAAACCATCACACATAAGCAACACACATGAACACCAAGATTTAAGGTGGAAACCCAATGCGGGAGAAAAACCACCTGCTGTTGTTGTCTCTGTCTTCTTTTAATATAAAGAATAATCTGTTTACAATCTTGTACTGGTGCAGACTCATACTAGTACGTAGGCACCCACCTGCAGAAGGCTACAACCTTCTCTCATTCTCCAACTTCTACTGGAAGGGAGCTACAACCCCCTAGCTCTTGCACTAGCCGATGTGTTTACTAGTACGTAGGCGCTGAACTACATAAGGCTATGACATTCACTCGTTCTCCAGCTACTACTAGAAGGGATCTCCAACCCCCTGATCAAATCACCAACACACTACTGGTAGGAAAATTCAACTTCCTCACTAAAGGCTGCAACCCTCAACATCCTCTAGGGACCACCTTTCATAAATTTTCAGACTAGATACTCCTGGTACACAACACTACAATATGAAGGCCACATTTCATCAAATTTTCACACTGGACCCATTAGTAACATTGAAGCTCAAAATCAATCACCACTGCAATACATCCATCAAATACATCTGCATCAACCAATCACTAAAACTCAATCATCAATCTCTGACATAACTGAAACCCAATCATCAATCTCTGAATCAACCATAACTAAATCAATCAATCACTGAATCCTCTAAGATACTAAATCAAACAATCACTGAACCTTTGACATATTGAAACAAACAATCACTGAACCTCTAAGACAACCGAATCAACCATTCATTCAAACTTAATCAAATTCAACCAATCAACTAGAATAAACAGATCATTGTAACTAGTACACAACTTTGAACCCAAAAAAATGCATCAACAACCAGAACTAACTATAACCTCAAAAGGCATGTGTCAGAATGTATACGCTCCTTCAATGAAGCCAACCTGTGTGTATACGTTACTTCCTTTAGCTCAACCTGCGCATACCTCTAAAGATACTGAAATATAAAACCTCTGAACCACAAATTGTACCAATCAGTGACATTCTAAACATCTACTGTCATATTACAGACTTCTAAATAGATAGCGACAAGGATCACCCTTCTTTCTCCATCAATCAATAAACCAGACTCAATCTCCTTATACAATCAATTTTATTTTCAGTTCTAACAAAGACATCATTGACAAACAACAGTAAAACAACAACACTGATCTGATAGATCAGTCATCCCTGGACATCAAGCTTTTCTTTTGCATACGCTGCTTGGAAGAGCTGATCCAGCGTGTATACGCGCCTTCACCAAGGCGAACCAACGTACAGATTTGCAGATAAAAACTTATAACTTCGCAGCTATTCCAGTCTTCAGATATACCCATATAATAGCACAAAACATTTGTTAGCACTCAGACCTAGCCTATCCATTATCAGATCTCATAATGATAAGTCATTATGATCCTGATCCATTATTAGATCTCATCCATCATCAAATACTCAGGTGCATACTTAGTCTAGATCAAGCAAAGCATCAGAAACCCATAACATGCATATTTGATTTTTGATCTAACACTTCATAAGATATTCATTCCTTGCACCCTATCCCTTTGATTTTCTCCTCCTTATATATATTTTGGCCTTTCTCAATACCTCGACCAAAACCACTTAGGACCCGTGGTATTATTGGATGGGATCAACTATTCGTTACTCTGCTCAATATTGTGGGCTAATACCATGGTATTGTTTACTCTTGAATCTCCTTGATTTTCCCACATTTACGCACTTTTCTTCTTGTGAAAATGCGTGTATACATATACGCTCCTTTTGTTCCGTGAACCAGCATGTATATGCTGTTTTGACTAAGTGGACCTCCGTATACATCTTAAACTGCTTTACACCATTCTTTTCCTTCAAGTTCTTTATTCTGATCAGTGGAACTTAGTTCCATCTTCCTTTTCTTCTGTGACAATGCCATGTTACCTCTGAATAGACCTGTTACACTGAGATTTTCCTTATAGCTTTTGAAATGATTCCTTTGAATTGCCTTGCATTTTGTCACTTCTGTAAACGCAACTTCCATGAATTCTGTCACATCTGATATCTCTCTTGTAGATTCATCTAGTTACCATATACAAGTGAGTTGTTCTGCTACAAGTGGGTTGCCATCAAGTAAAACACATGCATCATAATGCCAACAATCTCCCCCTTTGGAATTGATGGCAACCATGTTGGTGTTGATTACTGCAAGCTATTGAACCTGTTAGAGATATCAAGAAACACCAAAATACTCTCCCCCTTTGACATCAAGGGCAAAGGGTGGACCAAGATATTCTCCCCTTTTGAGATCAAGGGCAAAGGGCTGACCAAATTGAATACTTCCATATTTGAACAGGTGAATATGAACATTGATCATGCTCCCCCTAGGCACATGCTGAATTCTGTAATTAAACTCCCCCTCTGTACATGCTGAGATGCAATAAATCGTCCATGCTTCCCTTGAGCACATGCAGAGTCTGCAAACATATTTTCTGAAAGAATAACATGACGCTATAACTCAACTATGTGAGTATGACCTTCCTATCACCAATGACTCATACATACATCAATCTCCCAACCAAGTGGGGATATACAAAATTTGACTCATCTACCCAACCAAGTGGGGATATACCAATTGTTTATACATGACTGAGATATAGCAATTATTACATCATCCTTCCCATGCATAGTGGGGGTACAAATTTCATCATATGACCAAAAAGGACTCATTAAAAGACTATGACCGGCAAAGACATATTATTACATCACGTGCATTTATATGACCTTTACATCAAATGATATACATGACATTTATAACAAAGACCAAAGATCTAAACAAGACCATGATAGTCATCATTAACTATCATACACCATATATGATCTGCATCATAATCATCTATTAGCAACATCCAGACTAGCAACCTGTATATGTCCATCATTAGTTCCCAAGATATGACAAGGTAATTATCATCAACCTGTGACAAAGTATGCCGCATATAGATATCAACTCATCCTCTTGATCTCATCAAGATCAACTTTCTCTGTTTCCTTAGTAGAAAGAGCCTTATCATAACCTTCCATGAATCAATTAAGCATATGTCATATCTCCAAGAAGTAACATATAATTATTCATATCATATCATATGTATGTGAAAACACCATAGTCATCATCTATGATCATAACATCATCATCAAGAACTGCATGATCTTTCCACAAGAACCCTCAATATATCAACCATGTATCATCACTAGGGAACATCCCACATCTGATAAGAATCAACCATGATAATCAACATATGTGATTATCAAACCTATCATCATAAAGTAAGAAGTCATCATCATTACGTGACTAAGTAATCCATGTCTCCAAATATCCATGTCTTCAAATAGCTATGTCTTCATGATACCTGCAATAACACCATTCTCTTGGCCAACCAACAATATTTATCAATATGCAACTTAAGTAATCATCCATGTATCCAACATAATGTGTATCCATCAAAGAGAACAATATGTATCTAGCAAACCATGATCTCATAGTCATTTGTCAAGCTTTCTTGATACCATAAACAACAACAATCCTTAACCATGTGAGAGCCAAGAACTATAGGCATCCTGCATCATAACTGAACCATATGGAATTTATGAATCTTTGAAGGCATGATGACAACAACATAAAAGAAATGAGTGACTCATCATCAAATAATGAAGTTGTGTACTCAAGATTTTTACTTCTCCTTGTCCTTATGAAGATCACCATGCAAGCAACATATCATAGGTATTGTATGCATCATCAAAAAGGTTATCCACAATCATCCATAAATCTGATCTGAATAACAACTATGTGGCTCAAGTAATATAAGTATCATCTGAGATTTCATCATAGGAAACTCATGACTGCAACATAGCATGATGTATCATTTAAACACTTCAACAACATAAGTACCAAAGACTTCTAAACATAATGCCAACAATGCATTATTAGAAGCATAACATATTCTCCCCCTGAACCTGTGCCAACTGTTCACTGTCAGATCTGATCATTGCATATATCAGTAAGGATCATCAAGGCATCATCATCAACTAGTTATACATCAAGTCATCAACAACTTATGAGGGTCAAAATCACTTCTACATATCATCAATAGATTGTAATCATCATCAATCAGAACATAAAAGATAATTGATAATTGACTGAACCATATCAGACCCCTTTTCTTGAGTCTGTCCCACTGCTTCTTCATCAAACCAACATATACGTGACTGTGCAGATTCTAACTCACGTATATATGCGACTTGTCTTCATGATAACTGCGTATGAGAATTAGGACACTGAAATTTCATACTTTCAGTTCCTTCTGAGTCTATTATGTTTGTATACTGAGCTATGCCACATCTTTCTGACTATAATTCCTTCTTCTTCCATACCTTGGAGTGTGATGATGTTTGTTCCTTTTGGTATGTTGGCCGAAATTTTCTCCTGCATTCTTTTGCTATATGCCCAAACTTGTTACAAGCATAACATCTTATATGTTTCATATTCCTTCTATAGCAATCAATGGTTTTGTGACCAAACATATTGCAAGAAAAACAATATCCCTTAAAGTACTTGGAAGCTGATGATATTTCTGTGTGACTGTTATTAGCTTGAACCATTCTACTTCTACATCTGGCTACAACATGTCCAAAATTATGACATATAAAACATTCAACATTATTCATCAGAGGAAAGAATCGATTAACACTTCCATAGTTAGGAGTAAATGATTTTCTTTGAAGACTTTCTTTCCTTGGTTGTTGATGGGGTTGACCTCTTATCTCCTTGTTGAGCATTTTAGATTTTGTACTAGAGTTCCTTGCTTCAGTTTGTGAGCTAGATTCACCTTTAACAGTTTTATGAAAACCAAGACCAGATTTGATGGCAGGAGACCTTTGACTACTAAGAATATCATCCAAAATCTTAGTACTATCTTGAAATCTTAAAAGTTTATCCTTTTATTCTAATTTACCTTTTAGGATATTTACCTCAACCTGATATTGTTCTTAATTTTCAAGATACTGCTTCTTCATGATTTCTTCAGCTTTTCTTACTTCTTCCACTTGTTTCCTTAATTTGAGAACTTCATTTTCTTGTTCTTCAAATGCTTGGAGTAGTTCTTCATTGCTTATTTGAATTTTTGAGATATTCTTTTAGAGAAACGACCATAGCTTTAAGACCTTCACAGTAGCTAGTTCTTTCTATAAGTTCCTTGGTTGTTGTGTCCTTTTCATTCACTTCATTTCTCAATGATGTCACTTCATATTGCAACCTTTGAATTTGATCTTCCTTTCCTTTGTACTGCTTCTTTATTTTGTTTCCTTCCTCCAACTAGGATTTTAACCTAGTAACTTCTTTTTTGTAGGC
Organism: Pinus tabuliformis; assembly: GCA_031772625.1. Taxonomy (NCBI): domain Eukaryota; kingdom Viridiplantae; phylum Streptophyta; class Pinopsida; order Pinales; family Pinaceae; genus Pinus; species Pinus tabuliformis. The sequence continues at coordinate 860,753,043 of CM062809.1, forward strand.
ACATTCCACTTTATTAATTAGATCTTTTTGATCTCTAATTGTGTCTGTGAGCTTTTTAAATTCCGCCTCTATTTGATATCTTTATATTTCACCCATAATAGCAATTTTAGTTGTTTCGCTGTCACATTCATTATATTCAAATGAACAAAGAAATGTATCACCAGAGGACAATAAATTCACACCTAATAATTCTTTTGCTTGTTCATCTTCATTCTGAGGTGATTTTGAATATGAAGAGTTGCTTCCACATAGTGGCCAATCGTTTCTCCCACTGTCATAGTTCCTTTGAGATGTCTTCTTCTTTTGAGGTGCTTTCTTCTTTTTCTTCTTTCCCATTGTTACTAGAGATCTCCTTCAAGCAATCAAGCTTCTGCCAAAGGACCTACTCTGATACCAATTGTTGGAAATAATACCAAGAGGGGGGTGGGGGGACTGAATTAGTATTTACAAGTCAGTAAATTTTTCATTTCCATAATCAGATTTATATATGCTACTTCAGTGAAGGGAAATTGCGTGTGCACGCAACTTTTCTTAAGCCAACCAATGTATATCTAGTGAACTTATGATTCAGTTAATTAATCATATGTTGATCTTTAATTAGTGAATTAGTACTTTATTAAACATTAAATAGTAACCATGTGCAGTAATAACAGAGTAAACCATCACACATAAGCAACACACGTGAACACCAAGATTTAAGGTGGAAACTTAATGCAGGAGAAAAACCACATGCTGCTATTGTCTTTGTCTTCTTTTAATATAAAGAATAATATGTCTACAATCTTGTACTGGTGCAGACTCATACCAGTGCGCAGGCACCCACTTGCAGAAGGCTACAACTTTCTCTCGCTCTCCAACTTCTACTAGAAGGGAGCTACAACCCCCTAGCTCTTGCACTAGATGATGTGTTTACTAGTACGTAGGCGCCGACTTACAGAAGGCTACGAACTTCACTCATTATCCAGCTGCTATTGGAAGGGAGCTCCAACCCCCTGATCAAATCACTAGCCACTACTGGCAGGAAGCTTCGAATTCCTCATTGAAGGCTCCAACCCTCAACATCCTCTAGGGACCACGTTTCATAAATTTTCAGACTGGATACTCCTGGTACACAACACTACAATATGAAGGCCACGTTTCATCAAATTTTCACACTGGACCCATCAATAAAATTGAAGCTCAAAATCAATCACCACTGCAATACATCCATCAAATACATCTACATCAACCAATCACTGAAACTCAATCATCAATCTCTGACATAAATGAAACCCAATCATCAATATCTGAATCAACCATAACTAAATCAATCAATCACTAAATCCTCTGACATACTGAATCAAACAATCACTGAACCTCTAACATACTGAAACAAACAATCATTGAACCTCTGACACAACTAAATCAACCATTCATTCAAACTTAATCAAATTCAACCAATCAACTGGAACAGATAGATCACTGTAACCAGTACACAAATCTGAACCCAGAAACTGCATCAACAACCAGAACTAACTGTAACCTCAAAAGGCATGTGTTAGAATGTATACGCTCCTTCAATGAAGCCAACCTGCGTGTATACGCTACTTCCTTTAGCTCAACCTGTGTATACCTCTAAAGATACTGAACTATAAAACCTCTGAACCACAAACTGTACCAATCAGTGACATTTTGAAGATCTACTGTCATATTACAAACTTATAAACAGATAGCAACAAGGATCACCCTTCTTTCTCAATCAACCAATCAACTAAACTCAATCTCCTTATACAATCAATTTTATTTTCAGTTCTAATGAAGACATCATTGACAAACAACAGTAAAACAACAGCACTTATCTGATAGATTAGTCATCCCTGAACATCAAGCTTTTCTTTTGCATATGCAACTTGGAAGAGCCGATCCAGCGTGTATACGTGCCTTCATCAAGACGAACCAGCATACAAATCCGCAGATAAAAACTTGTAACTTTGCATCTATTCCAGTTTTCAGATATACCCATATCATAGCAAAAAACATTTTTTAGCACTTAGATCTATCCTATCCATTATCAGATCTCATAATGATAGTCATTATGATCTTGATCCATTATTAGATCTCAGCCATCATCAAATACTCAAGTGCATACTTAGTCTAGGTCAAGTAAAGCATCAGAAACCCATAACATGCATATTTTCTTTTTGATCTAACACTTCATAAGATATTCATTCCTTTCACCCTATCCCTTTGATCTTCTCCTCCTTACATAGTTTTTGGCCTTTCTCAATACCTCGGACCAAAACCACTTAGGACTCGTGGTATTCTTGGACGGGATCAACTAGTGGTTACTACACTCAATATTGTGGGCTAATACCATGGTATTGAACCCTAGTATTGTTTACTCTTGAATCTCCTTGATTTTCCCACATATGCTCGCTTTTCTTCTTGTGAAAGTGCGTGTATACGTATACACTCCTTTTGTTTCGTGAACCAGCGTGTATACGCTGTTTTGACTAAGTGGACCTGCGTATACATATTAAACTTCTTTACACCATTCTTTTCCTTCAACTTCTTTATTCTGATCAATAGACCTTAGTTCCATCTTGTTGTTCTTCTGTTCCAATGCCATGTTACCTCTGAATAGACCTGTTACACTGAGATTTTCCATATAACTTCTGAAATGATTCCTTTGAACTACCATGCATTTTGTCACTTCTGTAAACGCAACTGCCATGCATTCTGTCACATCTGATAACTCTCCTGTAGATTCAGCTAGCTACGTAGATTCATATAGTTACCATATATAAGTGAGTTGTTCTGCTACAAGTGGGTTGCCATCAAGTACAACACATGCATCACAATGCCAACAAATTCCAGTTTCTCAACTATGGATTTTAACTTCGTTTTTCTTGGTTTTAGTTTCCACTTTAAATTTATCTACATTACTGGTCCTCAGGCCAAGGTGGGTTTGGTTTCCTACATGGAAAACGTCTCCTATTATATGTTAAATTTTAAACTAGTTCCATTTGACATTAAACTTTGGTCTAGCCTAGTTTCCCAATGGACAAGTCAATTTGTCTTTTTTTAGGTTTTGGTAAATTTTATTAACAAAAAATCTCCTTAAGCCCTCCACTTAATACTTATTGGTTGGTCTAGTTTCTTCAAAATAAACTAGTCCTTAACTAAATGCCAAATTAACTGCGTCGTAATTTCCATCTTAAAAGTCTAGATGAAGATTCACAATTAAATCAAAATCATGTTGCTAAAATATAAATTATAATAATGTTTATCAAATAATATCTTATTAAGTGAATTTCATAACTTTTAAAAACTAGTAAATTTACTAAATTTAATTTCAATAATAAGTTCTGTGTACACTTTTTGTATTTTTTTACACAATTATATTTTAAACAAAGTGACCGATCAAATGAGAACTCTAGCCAAAAAACATGAAAAAACAACCAACAAATGAAAAGTGTTGATTCTGCATCCTTTTTTTCTTTTCTTTGCAGGGTAAATTATCAATATTTTTTTAAAAATGATAGTAAAAGCCAATAAAAGCCATTTATCTTTGGTGTAGAAAACACCTTGAAAATGAAAAGTGTTGATGTTGGAATAACGATTTTTCGGGGTAAATTTTCAACATTTTTTAGCGGCGACGTTAAAGATGAAATATCAAGACTCCGAAAAACCTTAAAATTCCAACAATTTTTAAGCATGACATTAAATATAAAATATCATGTCTATGAAAAACCTTAAAATTCGAACATTTTTCAGCCATGACGTTAAGATAAAATATTAAATACTTATAATTGTTTCCAATCGTAGCATTAAAGATAAAATATCGTGACTTAGGAAAACCTTAAAATTTTGACAAATTTTCAACCATGGAATTAAAACAAAATATCACGACTACAAATTTTTTTAAGTTTTCAATATATTTCAACTATGCATTTATGGAAAAACTATATGACTAAAAGAAACTTAAAAAATGAACACTTGAATGAAATAGTCATTATACCAAGAGTAATTTCTCTTTTAAATGCTAAAAGTATAGCTATTTTAAAATCTTAGCCTAAAACAACTTGACATAATGCAATGAAAATTTAAAAATCAACCATCAAATTGACAAGAGTGTAGGCGATCTCGACTATTGCAATGAAATCCTAAAAATTAACTATGAAATTGATACATTGTGGGGGCAGACTTGACCCATTATAACCAAAACTGTAAAATCAACTATCAAATTGACACACAATGAGGTCAGGTTGCTAGTCAAGCATTGACACAGACCCTACAAAATAAATAAATAAAACAAAATAATAAATAAATAGTTAAATAAAAAAAATGAAAAACATAAAAAAAACAAAAGTTAAAAGATTGAATATATATATATATATATATATATATATATATATATTAAAACTTAAAAAATGAAAAAAAAAAACAATCAAACATAAAAAATAATACAAAATATGTTCTGAGAAATCACAAAATAGTTTTCAAATTGACATGTTTGAGCCACTTGCTATGGTTCATCATTGGATAAAAAAACAAATATATATATATATATATAATCATTCATAAAAATTGTTAAAAAAACAAAATTAACTCAGAAACATTAATTAAAAAAAATAGAAAAAAAAAAAGCAATAAAAATCGTAAAAACAAAAATATATCTATAAAAAAACATATTTTAAGGGAAAAATAAAAAAATTTAACACTAAAAATAAAGAACACAATTAAATAATAAAAAAACATTAAAGAAAAAAATAAAAAAATAAATAAAAATAAACATTAAAAATAAAAAAAATAAATTAAAAAGAAAAAAGAAAAAAGAAAAAAGAAAAAGATATAAGAAAACATTAAGATTTCAAACAAATAAATAAATTAAATAACTTTAAAAACAATCCAAATTAAAAGCTTAAAAAATATTATAAAAAAATAAAAGTTTAAAAAATAATTAAAAATAAAAAAACATGGCGACTCTAGGCCCTGTAGGGTTGACATTTTTAAAAAATTTAATTAATTTTCTCATTTTGTCTTAATATTTTTTTTAAATTTAATTTTTTTAATATATATATTAGTTTTAATTTTTTTAAAGGTTATTTAAATTATTATTAATTTTCTTAAATTTTAATGATTTTTTTAATCTTTTTAATGTGTTATATATATATATATATATATTATTTTATTTTACTTTAATTTAGTTGTGTTATTGATTTTTTTATTTTTATTCTTAAAGATTTTGTTATTTTTATTTTTATTTTAAATTGTATGTTTTATTTTTTTTAAACAATTTTTTGTTATTTTTACTTAATATTTTATCAAATCAATTTTTTTTGGAAAAAAAGAACTTCTTGTTATCATCTTTTGATACAAAATTCATAAAAAAATCATAAAATTTGCTATATTTCCAACTACTTTTTCTTTTTCTTTCTTTTTTATTTTTTTTTTTATTTTTTTTATTTTTTATTTTTTTAATTTTCATAAAATTCTTTTATTAAACATGTCATTTTTAGCAAAAAGGTTTTGAAAAACATATATTTTTAATTATATCTATATGAAAAATGTGTCTTTTTTGTTGAGTGTTTAAAATTATTATTTTTAGTGACAATTATTTTGTGTATTGAATTTTTTTTTTTTTGAAGTTCAAAAACCTTTCATTAAATTTTCAGGAAAACATAGCTTACAAAATCAGTCTCAACAGACCAGACTTGTTGAGATAGAGGACCGGAGAATACCATAGAAGACACTTTACATTCATTATTTCTGGGAGGCATTATAGCCATAACATATGAGGAGTAAACAAAAAGAGACCATAACTGACAACAACACATTGAGGGGGATGGGGGGTAGTATAGGGGGAGCTACAAAATAAACAACACGATCATGCATATGGAAATCAATGTATCCCCACCCCCGCTTCCAAGCTACGAAGGTGGTCAATTGTGCGACGATGACTACGATGAACGTTGTCCAACTGTTCTGGGATTTCATTTTGACTATATTGGATATCATTGAGATAGGCCACAATTTCATTGTGGTCTTCATACCTGTGGTCCTTGAGAATGTCCATATTGATTTGGATATTCCAAAGATTTTCTACAATGGACTCCATGGTAGCAAGAGCCACTATGTGAACTGGAGAGTGAGTTGGAGAGATAGCTACATCATTCCTTGGTTCCCCAACTGTCTAAGTTGGTAGAGGACGAACTGTGGCCTGGGTCGGGACACCCTGCATGGAACTACTGACACCCCCCTCGACGAGGCCGACCCTGTTGGCGGGGCATATCGAATTTGGCAAGAGTTGACTACTGACTGAGATGGAAGGCTGAGGGAAAACCTTCAAAGAACCTGCAAGAAAAATTACAATAACCAAGACCAAGAACCTGATGCCCCGAATGAGTGCACACCAGAAATCCAAACCCATGACCTTGGAAATAGGAAGGGCCAGTGTCTACCCAGACCGAAGAGCTGTGCAAGGTAGACATTGCCTACACTGCACGATCCCAATTGTGTTGAGAGACAAATTCAGTAACACCGACCCAGAATGGGTGCGCAAACCACCAATAGTACTGACCAAAGACCAGGGTAGCACTGCCACACAAGTAAAAACGTGATGGAATTTCCAACAAGGAGCTGATAATGGAGTGACGTCGAACAAACAACGATAGAGCCCTCCAACTACAATGACATGCAGAATAAATTATAAACACAGAGACCTTACCCCACACAATAGAAGGGAGTTCCAGGAGCTTCTATTTTCTTGGTGAGGGCCTATGGAATGCTATCCGGAAAATGGCGTGGAGTCGACTCGATGCCTCGTTCGTTCGAGTGCCTAGATCCTCGGGACATGTTAGAAGGATGAACCTAACTTGAAATGAAATAAAAATGGCTTTCACTTCGCCACTCAACCAAGGCCGAGACCCCAGTGAGCTGCCATGGAACCTATCACACACACCTCTATTCTCCTCCCGACCCAAATTCATCGCCCAAACTTCCAGACTAGAGAAAAGCACTTGCCAACTCTTGAATTTAATAGCTAAATGTGTGAAATAGATCATCGCGAGAGGGAATTGAATGTAGGGATGACACATGATCGAGGTTTTAATGACTGCGTGGAGGAGGAGCAAGCCCCAATGGCCTCTCATGTGACAGGTGTATGCGTGCTTGGTCACCCCCATCGGGGGATGTGTATTGAAGTATTAATTAACGATATATAAATTTATAAAAAATCCTAACCTCAAAATATTAATGTTAATATTTTTTTTAAACTTTTCAAAACAAATTAAAAATTTCATTATGAAAAAAACATTGCAAAGAAAAACAAAAAACACATGTTTGGAAGACCCTTAAAAAACAAACATATTAGGAAGAAAAACAAGAAGAGGAATAAGACAACTTGAAAAATGATTAAATAATCAACATTTAAAAAAAAATTGTGTATACTCAGGACATAAAAAAATTTAGTGTAAAAAATATGCCTTAAAAAAATGTTTATGCTTTTCAAAATGCGCATGAAAATCACCAACATTTATTTATTTTATTTTTATTTTTATTTTTTATCCACACTTAATACATTAGAAACTTTAAAGTGTAAAAGATAAGCCCTCTAAAAAAAGGGTTAAAAACAAGATGGGGAATAAGACAACTTGAAAAATGGTTAAATAATCAACATTCAAAAAAAAAATTTGTGTATACTCAGGACATCAAAAAATTTAGTGTCAAAAATATGCCTTAAATTTTTTTTTTATGCTTTTCAAAATGCGCATGAAAATCGCCAACATTTAATTTATTTTTTATCCACACTTAATACATTAGAAACTTTAAAGTGTAAAAGATAAGCCCTCTAAAAAAAGGGTTGATGCTGTATCAACACTTTTCAAAATCAGCGTGAAAATCAGTAACATTTAAAAAAAATGTTCATACCTAATACATAAGAAAATTTAAAGTGTCAAAAATATGCTCCAAAAAAAGGGGTGTATTCTGAATCAAAACTTTTTAAAATTGGATGATTTTTTTGCTACCTCAAAAAAATGAGTAATTGGTAAAGTTCTCGTTTGATCGGTAATTATGCTTTTTTATATTTATAAATAATGCCATTCACATCCCGATGGTGTGGATGAACACTGTGAGAGGGACCTCTTAGGGGTGGGGTATCCCCATGGTGAATAAGGAAAGGAGGTGGCGTGGCATGCCTCCCTCATGCATGATATGTGTGGGGTTACTATAATTAAATGCACCAACTTGCCAAGTTAATTCATTTTCCTTCGATGGAGGGGATGCAATGGAGAGAGGATGTAATACCCTTGCTTGTGTAATTCGATGTAATTAAATGTACATTGATATTTAGGCCGGTGGGCCTAGTTATGATACATTAAGGCCATAGTGCCTATGTAAATAATGTACAATGACATTTAGGCTTGTGTTCCCGAACTATATTATGTGGCTTGTGTGCCCATCTAAAGGTGTGAAACATACTTTAGGGCCAACGTGACCATATATATATACATATATATATATATATATATATATATATATATATATATATAGATACCTTTAAAGATTGTGGGGCCAGAGAGCGTGGATTGTAATTATAAGTAAACATTATTAATAAGAATATAAGGTTGGCTGCAGATCCCACTCCATAGGAAGAGTATGGGGGTGCAACTCTAGAGACAAAAGGCAACAATTGGGTTTTTGGTGAAATGTGGACCTTGGGGCCCACACGGCTTTACGAAGTTCCATGTGGTAGACCATGCATATATAAATAAGTGTAGATTGTTTTTAATATAATTCAATTAGTTGGTTACTGATTAGTTAGGGAGGCCTAGGGTGGACTTTGGAACTGGCTGAAGTGCGTTATTCAATTAACTGTGTCAAATTTGATGCATCCTATTTTATGTGACCCTAATTGGCTTTGGGAGTTTGATGACTCCGAGAGCTTGGTGCTTTGGTTTATGAACCTTGGTGGTTCTCGGAGCTTGGTGGCTCTGAGGGTTTGTTGGCCCTGATTATGGCTTGGTGTCATTGAGTTTTGGTGGGGAACTTGGTTAAGAGATAGTCGGAGAGTTCTGGTTTGGGCTTTGGCATTGAATAAGGGATTTATTTTAGTTCAACTCTTTGGCACTTGGACACTAGAAAACAATAGAGGTCATGGAGTTGCAGGATGAGACTATTTTATCCAACTATAAGTTTCCATGGAAGTTGGGCACTACTGAGAGACTTGGTTGCGCCACTTGGGTGCTAGTAAGGGGGACATCAGCCTGTGGCTGGAGATAGAGTCAGTTTGGGTTGGTTTTGTAGCCAGGGTTTTGTTGTTTTTTGGATAACTGTTGCCTATGGAGTTACTGTCTCAGCTCGAGGGTGATTTGTGTTGAGGCAATGAACCACACGATCTACCACTGGGAGGAACATGGAGAGCCCAAAGACAACTGACTCTTTTATGCAGATAAGTATTCCCTGCGCCATGATATATGATGTGTGTATTTTTAAATGTGCTCTCATGTTATGATAATAAACCCTAAAATAGGTACTTGTTGTATTATCTATTGTGTATATGGGCCATGCTTTATTTACGTGTTATTGGGTTGTAAAACCTAGTTGGGGTTTGATATATTTACGTATTAATTCTATCGTGCAAGTTATTTGGTATGCATATTATCATTGATTATATGTGTGATTAAATGGTTGATTGCAACATGGTACATAATGCTGAGTATTGCCTACTTATGCTTGTCGATAAGCAACATTGGTGTGTTTAAATGGCTCCGATTATGGGAAGGGTTATTGCAAATTATACTAGGTTTTTTGAAGCTTCTGCTGAATAATGGCAATACTTGGTAGATTGGTTGGTAGTGTTTCCTGGCCAAAGGCCAGGGATGTTACAGAGTTGTATTTGAGCCCAACTACTACACCAGGTATGATTTGGGCAAAAAAATATAGGTTTTCAACCATGTGTTTGACGAAAGTGACCATGGTGGAAATGACAAAAATCTCTGTAAATTTGAAAGTAGATACCACAGGAAGATTTTTGGCACAGTAAAAGTAGAGTAATAGGTCAAAATTGATGATTTTATGGGCTTGATTGGGTCAATTTTGGGACAAAATTAAAGAATTACAGGTTTCCGTCAATTTTTGACAAAAGCCTGATGTTAAGTATGTTAAGGCCAGATTGCCTATGTAAATAATGTACAATGACATTTACGTTGGTGGGCCGAAATTATTTTATGTGGATTGTGTGCCCATGAAAATGTATGAAATATACATACATACACACACACACATACATACATACATACATACATACATACATACATACATACATACATACATACATACATACATACATACATATATATATATATATATATATATATATGCCTTTAAAGTGTGTGAGGTCTGGGAACCTGAATTGTAATTATGATTAAACATTATTAAGGTTGGTTGTGGAGCCTACTCCATGGAAAGAGTATGGGGGGAACAACTCCAGAGACAAAAGGAAATAGTTGGGTTTTTGGTGAAAAGTGCACTCTAAGGCCCACGTGGCTTCAACGAGTGCCACATGGCGAGTTAGGGCCATACATACATAAAGAAGTGTAGTTTGTTTTTAATATAATTCAATTAGCTAATCATTTAGTTGGTTAACGATTAGTCAGGGAGTCCTAGGGTGGAATTTGGATCTGGTTGAGGTGCAGTTATTTAGTTAACCATGCTGAATTGGATGCATCCTATTTTATGTGAGCCTAGGTGGCTCAGGGAGTTTGATGACTCCGAGAGCTTGGTTCTTTGGTTTGTGAACCTCAGTAGTTTCAAGAGCTTGGTGGTTGTGAGGGTTTGTTAGCCCTGATTATGCTTGCTTCCATGGAGTTTTGGTGGGGAACTCGACTCAGAGATAGTCAAAGAGTCATGGTTTAGGCTTTGACACCAATTGAGGGGTTTATTTCATTTTGGCTATTTGGCACTTAGACACCAGACAACAATAGAGCTTCAATTATTGAATTTAGGCTTCTGTGATCCATATCAATTTAGAGAAAAATTTTCAGCGAAAATCACATAGAGATAATTTTTGTCGACGCGTTTCGAACCAACCAGTATGGTTCATCGTCAACAATAGAGCTCCTGGAGTTGCATGATGAGATTGTTTCGACCAACTGTAAGTTGCCCTGGAATGTGGGCACTGTCGATGGACTCAGGTTGCATCACTTGGGTGTTGGTAAGGGGGACATGAGACTGTGGATGGAGACTGAGCCAGTTGCGGTTGGCACTATAGCCAACACTTTGTTGTTTATTGGACGATGATTTCCTATGTAGTTGTTTCCCTAGCTTGAGGTGATGAACCACACAGTCTATGGATGGGAGGAACATGGAGAGCCCATAGATAATCGAATCTTTTATGTAGATAAGTATTCCCTGTGCCATGATATATGATGTGTGTATTTTTTCATGTTCTCTTATGTTCTGATAATAAAATCTAAAATGAATACTTGTTGCATTATTTATTATGTGTACGAGCCATGCTTTATTTATGTGTTATTGGGCTGTAAGCCCGGCTGGGGTTCAATATATTTATGTATTAATTCTACTGTGCAAGTTATTATGTATTCATATTATCGTTTATTATATGTGTGAGTAAATGGTTGATTATGACATGGTACACAATGGTGACTATTGTCTGCTTATGCTTGTCGATAGGAAGCACTGGTGTGTTTAAATGACTTTGATTATGAATAGGGTTATTTCAAATTATACTAGGTTTTTAGAAGGTTCCTTAGAATAATGGAAATAATTGGCAGATTGGGGAGTATTATTGCTTGACTGGAGGCATGGGATGTTACAGATTGGTATCAGATCCCAACTACAACACTGGATCTGAATTGGGCCAAAAAATTACAGGTTATCCACCATGTGTTTGAAAAAAGTGGCCATGGTGGAAATGACATAAATCTCTATAAATTCGAAAGAAAATACCACATGAATATTTCTGGCACAGTAAAAGGGGAGTAACAAGTCAAAATTCATGATTTTCTAGGCTCGATTGGGTCAAGTTTGGGACCAAATTAAAGAACTACAGGTTTCTTGTCAATTGTTTGACAAAAGTCCTGATGTTAAGTATGGTAAAATTCACCGTAGAATCAGGGTATAGGTGCTAAGAAAGATGGGCATTGATGGTCGATTCAATTTAATTACATGGTTGATTTATGGGAATTGATTAATAATAACCTCTAAGGGCTAAAATTTGTGCATAGGTAACAATTCTAGGAAAATGGGGGTTTTATGTTTGTTTTAAATAATTTTTTTTTTCATAAATGGAACCCCATTGTTTATTTAAAAGAAAAAAATGTGTGTGGAAATGGCATAGGGTTCCAAAGGTGGAACCCCTACTTGTCTTGATGAACATGAGTCCAAGGGGGTTTATTTGTTTGAATGTTTAATACACAATGGTCATATTAAAATTGTTTAATATTGTAATGTCACTTGTCATCTATATATATTTTCTCCATATATCGTCCACATATGATTTTTGACATATATTGTCCACATATCATTATAATTTCCACTCTATAATGCAATACATAATCTCTCTCTCTCTCTGTGTGTTGAAAATGCAACAAGAAAATATAGTTTTGACTTTGCCTTGGTCAAACTAGATTAAAATTTGAATTTATATTTTAGCAGAATACTTGGAGGTAGTTAACTGAGATGATATGGCACTTTTCACTCAGTTAACTCAGTAAATTCGAGTTGGGGAAGCTTGAGTTTAGTTCTACATGATTGATTGCTAATTTGTAGCAATCTATTTCAGTTAATTTGAGTGATTGTCAGTTTAACTAGTTCTAATTTCCCGAAGAACTAGTGGAGGTCAAGTTGTGGAAGTGGAACTTCAACCACACTTAGTGATCAACTAGTTAACTGATCAATTAACCCAAAATAGTTGTTGCATGTAGATAATTTGAGTTACCTAGTTGAGATGGAGATTCCAAGGTAGTGTACTATCAGTTGTAGCATATTCCCATGTGTACAGGTGGTGCATGCAGTCAAAGATTGACCTAAGGCTATTACACAATTCCTTGGTGTGAAATTCCTAAAAAATAGGGGCAATTTCCCAAGGGAAAAACACAAGGAAATAGGAGCTTGGGAAGGCTTGAAATTGGCTAAGTGTTGGGCCAGGTTCAGTCAGTCAGGCAAAAGGATAGACTATACACTTGCAGGGTGTGCTCAGGCTTGAGCAACCATTGTATTTCTTTTCTATTCTATGATTAATGCAATATAGATAGGAAGGGGTTTTGAGAAGTTTATTTCCCCTAGATAAATCTCTGTGCATGTGTGATGGTTCCTTTTTCATTTCTATGATTGTTGTTTTAGATGGTGAATTAACTTCCGTAGATCAGTAGAGTAGCTTCAAGCCTTATGATTTAGAAAATTTCATGAGTAGTATTGAATATACACATTAATTTCTACATGGTATCAGAGCTGGAATCACTATTGATTAAAGATTTTGAAGTTGTCAAATTTCCAGATCAAGGTTACATGTTTTCTTCAGGACTGAGAATATGGATTTCAATGGACTAAGGCTTTAGTATGCCCTTTAGGGAAGCTCAAATTATGTTGCATGGAAGGACCACATGGAGGCAGTACTGGAGGATAATGGGTTGAAGGAATTCATTGATAATGATATTTCGAAACCAACAACATCTGATGCAAAGGATCTAACAGAATGGAAGAAGTGTGTTGCTAAGGCAAGGAGGATCATATTGGAGGGAGTACGAGACCATATTGTCTCTAATATCCACAGGAAAGAGACTTTGTATGCAATGTGGCAAGCACTGACATATTTGTTCCAGAATAGTAGTGACCACAGGAAATTGGCACTCAAGGACAAGCTTCGAAATATCAAGATGCAGAGGAACGAGACCATTCCATAGTACCTGAGCAGGTTCACATAGTGTCATGATGAACTTGGTCAAGTTGGTGTTACTGTAGCAGAGGATGATTTGGTGATCCTAGCCCTTCTAGGCCTTCCCAAGAGCTGGCACAACTACCAAGATTTGGTGAACGGGAGGGAGAAACTACTAAATTGGGAATGCTTGTGGTCCAATTTGGTACAGGAGGAGATAAGGCGGAACACCAGAGATAGGACCTCATCTAAGGGTGAGGATGAGGAGAACTATGCCTTGGTTGGAAAGGAAAATAAATGGGAAGGGAAGAAATCCCAATCTAAAGTTGATTTAGGTCAAGGGGGAAAGAAGAAACACTTTTCTAGAATCAAGTGCTTTCATTTTCATGAATTTGGGCACTATGAAATGAAGTGTCCACACAAGAAGGCAAGAAAGAGGATCATAGGAGGAGAGTGGGTGAAGCCTTGGCTTCACTATTCAAGCTTGATTTTACTCTCATTTCATGCATGGAAAGCAAAGTGATGGGTAGTGTGTGGTATCTGGATAGTGGTGCCTCGTTCCACATGACGATGAACTAAGAATTTTTCAGTGACTCACAGGAGAAGGATCTCCATATGCACATCGAGATGGGAGATTATGGAAGGTATAACATGACCAATATTGGTACAGTTACTTTTTAGAGGGAGTCTGGCTCCCCTCTCAGGCTCAAGGATGTGATGTTTGTACCAGGTTTGAAGAAGAATCTAGTTTCCATAGTTTTGTTGGAAGATTGTGGCTACGATGTGATATTCAACAAAGGGAAGGATTTCCTAAGACACATCGCCACGATACAAGTGAAATAGATCAGGGTTTGAGTAAAGAACCTCTACAAATTAGATGTGGAAGATTGTGCAACATTGAGCACAAAATAAGAGAAGGTGCAGAGCCAAGATGTTGATGAATTATGGCATAGAAGACTTGGCCATTTGCATCATGGCACTTTGAAGATCATGCAATAGATTTCTACATGCCTCCCCAAAGGTATAAAGAAGAATATATTTTCTATAGCTGTGTTGGAAGACAATGGCTACGATTTGATATTCAACAAAGGGAAGGCTTTCCTGAGACACATCGCCATGATAGAAGTGAAGCAAATCAGGGTTCGATTAAAGAGCCTCTACAAATTAGATGTGGAATATTGTGCAACATTGAGCACAAAAGTAGAGAAGGTGCAAAGCTGAGATTTCGGTGAATTATGGCATAAAATACTTGGACATTTACATCATGGTGCTTTGAATATCATGTAGTAGATTTCTACAGGCCTCCCCAAAGGAGCACTAGAGAAGCGAGATACATGCAAAAGGTTTACATTGGGGAAGTACACAAAATCCACCTTCAATGATCGAGATGACAAGGTGCATGCAGTCCTTGAAAGGATCCATTATGATGTCTGCAGACCTTTCTCGACAAACTCCACTACCAAGCACAAGTATTCTGTTATATTTGTAGATGATTTCTCAAGCGCTGGATCTAATTAATGCAGAAGAAAGGCCATACGTTCTCCAAATTTGTTGAATTTAAAGCATTTGTTAAGAAATAAACTAGAAATAAGGTGAAGGTTCTTAGGAGCGATAACAGAGGTGAGTACGTGTCGAATGAGTTTAAAATTTTTTGTGCAAAGGAAGGAATTCAACAAGAATTGACAACACCCCATAAACCACAACATAATGGGGTGGATGAGAGGAAGGAAAAAAGTATTGTGGGAGAAACAAGGGCAATGTTGCATGACCAAGGCCTACCACTGCACTTGTGGGTTGAAGCATGCAACACAACGGTCTATTTGCAGAACATGAGCCCTCACATGATTCTTGACATGAGTACACTAGAGGAAGATTTTTCAAGGAATAAACCAGATGTGTCACACTTCAGGATCTTTGCATCATCAGTTTACTGTCATGTTTCCAAGGAAGCAGAGAAAAATATAGAGCTAATATTAGAGTTGGGCATATTTGTAGGGTACATAAAAACACCTCACAACTATCGTGTGTAATTACCATCACTCAGGATGACAATGCTCAGAAGGGATGTGAAGGTTGGTGAGGAGAAGGCAATGAGATGTTCTCTTGAGAGGGAGCTTCAGTTGCAGCATGATCAAAAGCTTTTGGCTCCAAAGGAAGAACCTCAGGAAGTTGTGAAGAAGCCACAAGCAGAGGAGAAAAGAGTGGAGACATCCACTTAAGGAGAGACATTCGGAGAAGGAAGGAAGTGAACCAAAGAAGATGAAAAATTATTGCATGTTGCCAGAGATAATGTGGGAGCACCCACATCATAGTGCAGATAGAGGAGGTCACTGGATCATTACACTGGCTACATGGCTTTGATGAGTGAGCTAGTAGAGACTGAGACATCCTCATTCGAGGAAGCTGTAGAGAAACCAGTATGGGTTGAGGCTATGGTAGAGGAATATGATTCGATTGTCAGAAATAGTGTATGGGAAGTGGTTCCAAGACCAGAAGACAAATCATTGGTTGGTTTTAGATGGATTTACATGGTAAAGCATGCAACAAACAAAAGCATAGAGAAATAGAAGGCCAATTTTCTGGCCAAGGGGTTCTCTTAGGTTGAGGGAATTGACTATGAGGAGACCTTTGCTCCAGTAGCAAGGTACTCATCCATCAAGTCAAATCTAGCACTGCCAATGAAGATGGGGTGGAAGATCCACCAAATGGATGTGAAGACAACATTCCTCAATGGAGTTATTAAGGAGGAGGTGTATATTGAGCAACCAGAGGGGTTTGAGACCTTTGACAGAGAGTCACATGTGTGTAGACTCAAGCGAGCATTGTATGAACTCAAGAAAGCACCTCATGCTTGGTACACCAGGATCAACAACTATCTGGCTGGGTTGGGCTTCACCAAAAGTGAAGCATACGCAAACCTTTATCACATTGTGGTTGAAGGTAAATTATTGATTATTATGCTATATGAGAAGTTGATCAAATATTACAAAGAGGATCTTGCAAGATAATTCGAGATGAACGACATGGGACTCATGCATTACTTTCTTGGTTTGGAAGTATGGCAAGGAGATGGGGAAATTCTTGTCTCTCAAGGAAAGTATGCCAATGAGATATTTTTGAAGTTCAACATGGAGAATAGAAAATCCATGGAGACTCCTCTAGTAAGAAACTGGAGGAAAGAGGATGCTACTTCAGGTGAAGTAGTGGAGCCTACCATTTACAGGTAGCTTGTGGGTTCACTTATGCATTTGGTGAACACACAACCAAACATGAGTTATGTATTTAACTAGCTTAGTCAAGCAATGGTTAAGCCAACCAAACTATATTGGAAGGCAACAAAGCAAGTGTTGAGATACCTCAAATGCACTACTCAATTTCGTCTTTGATACAAATGGAAAGAGGCAGTGAAGATGCAAGGCTTCACAAATACAGATTGGTCCAGGAGTCCATTCGACATGAAGAGCACATTAGAAGGAACTTTCATTGTTGGGTCATCCACATTTTATTGGTATAGCAGGAAGCATAGATCTGTGGCACTCAGCTCAGCAGAAGCAGAGTACATGGCTGCAAGTCAAGTAGCATGTGAAGCGATATGGATGAGAAAGATACTTATTGGCTTATTTTTTCAGATGATGGATCCTACTATGATTTACTGTGATAATTAGAGTTGTATCAAACTCTCTGAGAATCCTATTTTTCATGATCGATCCAAGCATATTGATATCTGGTATCACCATCTACGGGATTGTGTGCATAGGCAGATTATGTTGTTGCAGTACATTCCAATAGAGGAACAAGATGCAAATATTTTGACAAAGGCTTTTTTAAGAGGAAAATTCGAGTTCCACAGGTGTAGGATAGGGGTGGTTGATAATCCATTTCTTGCTGAGAGGGAGTGTTGAAAATGCAACAAGAAAATATAGTTTTGACTTTGCCTTGGTCAAACTAGATTAAAATTCGAATTTCTATTTCAGTAGAATACTTGGAGGTAGTTAAATGAGGTGACATGGCACTTGTCACTCAGTTAAATCAGTAAATTTGAGTTGGGGAAGCTTGAATTCAACTCTACATGATTAATTGCTAATTTGTAGCAATCGATTTCAGTTAATTTGAGTTATTGTCAGATTAACTAGTTCTAATGTCAGAAGAACTAGTGGATGTCAAGTTGTGGAAGTGGAAATTCAACCATACTCAGTGATCAACCAATTAATCGATCAATCAACCCAAAATAATTTTTGCATGCAGAGAATTCGAGTTACCTAGTTGAGATGGAGATTCCAAGACAATGTACTATCATTTGTAGCATATTCCCA
This sequence comes from Pinus tabuliformis, assembly GCA_031772625.1. Lineage (NCBI taxonomy): Eukaryota > Viridiplantae > Streptophyta > Pinopsida > Pinales > Pinaceae > Pinus > Pinus tabuliformis. The sequence continues at coordinate 860,771,235 of CM062809.1, forward strand.
TGTGTACAGGTGGTGCATGCAGTCAAAGATTGACCTAAGGCTATTGCACAATTCCTTGGTGTGAAATTCCTAAAAAATAGGGGCAATTTCCCAAGGGAACAACACAAGGAAATAGGAGCTTGGGAAGGCTTGAAATTGACTAAGTGTTGGGCTAGGCTCAATTAGTCAGGCATAGGGATAGACTATACACTTGCAGGGTGTGCTCAGGCTTGAGCAAACATTGTATTTCTTCTCTATTCTCTGATTAATGCAATATAGATAGTAAGGGGTTTTGAGCAGTTTCTTTCCCTTAGATAAATCTCTATGAATGTGTGATGTTTCCTTTTTCATGTCTATGTTTCTTGTTTTAGATGGTGAATTAACTTCTACATATCAGTAGAGTAACTTTAAATATTGTGATTTAGCAAATTTCATGAGCTATATATATGGTTTTAAAATATTAAACAATTTTAATATGAGCATTGTGTATTAAACATTCAAACAAATAAACCCCCTCAAACTCATGCTCGTCAACCGAATAGGGGTTCCACCTTATTGAAATGATATATGGATGATATGTGGCATTACAGAGTGGAAATTATAATGAGATATCGACAATACATGTTGAAAATGATATATTGGTAAAAATTAATATGGATGATAAGTGGCATGACAAACTGGACATTATGATATGGAAGGTCGATGATACAAGGTGGTATAATGTTTACCTTAAACATTTGTGTTTCATTTTGTTATATTTTATAACCCCCCATGTCGAATTCGTATATACTCATTATTTCGAAATTATATAAGGAAATGATATGAAGCGTTGCAACATGTATATATGGTGTTTTACAACACATATAATGTATTACATATATTCTACAAGGCATATATCATTATAATATAAATTCTTTATTGTAGGGTGGTTATATGTATTCATACTTTTTTGTTTTAGAATTATAAATATCTTATGCCCCCTGCTTAACCAAATATGGAATGCGAATTGAAGTTCGAAGATTGGTATTAATATACGAGTTTATAAGGTGGTCAGGGTCATAACCACGTTAGACGTATTATTTTTTATTTTTATTTTTTGCATTAGAAACTACGACATTAAAAAATTAGTGATAAATTTTTTTTGGGTGTTATTTGAACCTAAACTCAATTGACAGCATTGAGTACCTCACTGAGTTGTGGCCAACACTAGTGATGGTAAAGATGTGGGGCGATCTGGTTTAGTGCTGAGGGTGTTTTGAGACCTACATAAAAGAATGTTTGTGGGTGGACCATTGTAAGGTGGTAGGGCCATAGGGTGTAGGCCACTATCACCGATGACCAGAAATTTGATAAAAATGGCAATGTTTGTATTAATAAAATAAAACCTACTGGTGAACTCTACGAAAGAGAGTATGAACCAGGAGAGTTTGGCTCTGCAGAACGCTCTACATTGTTCATGTGCATTACACATTAAATAGAAATAATGGTTTTAGGGAAGTTAGAACAACATCCTAAGAAATAGAAACTAATTCCTATCCTGAGGTTACGTGAACCAACTCTACCTATTCTAGGATATTATCCATTATCTTCAACACTCCCCCTTAATGGAGAATGGGTTCACATATATGCCTAACATATCCCTAAACATTTGAAACTTAACTTTTCCAAGAGGCTTAGTGAAAATGTCTGCAACATTATCACATGTATTACAATATTTCAAATGAATTTATTTGGATTGCACTTTCTCCCTGACAAAGTGAAATTGAGTATCAATATGTTTAGTGTTTTTGTGAAACACCGGATTATTGGCCAGCTTGATTGAACTCTGATTGTCGCATCTGATTGTTGTTGTGACTGTCTGTTCTTCCCCAACATCTTGGAGAAGTCTCCGCAACCAAACTGCCTCACACGTTGCTGCACACATGGCTTGATACTCTGCTTCCACTGAGGACAAAGAGACTGTGTTCTGCGTCTTGCTGCTCCATTTGATCATCCCAGATCCAAGATTGAATGCATAACCTGTTATAGATCTCCGACCATCTACATTTCCTGCCCAATCTGAATTTGTAAATCCTGCCAATCTAACATCAGAAGAGTTAGTGTAAATAATTCCATAATCTACAGTACCTTGTAGATACCTCAAAACACTCTTCGCTGCATTCCAGTGGCTTTCAAGTGGCTTAGACATAAATTGGCTTAGCACACTAACTGCATAAGCCAAATCAGGTCTAGTGGTGGTTAGGTAGATTAAACTCCCAACCAATTGTCTGTAAAGTGTTGCATCTACCACTTTTGAGCCATCCTCACACTGCAATTTGATGTTCTGTTGCAATGGTACCGGTGCAGGCTTACACTGATCCATTCTAAACTTTTCTAACAGGCCTTTGACATACTTTTATTGAGACAGAAATGTTTGACCTGAGTCTCTCCAGATCACGAGACCTAAACAATATCTGAGTTCACCAAGGTGCTTCATCTCAAACATCTGTGACATTTGTTGCTTGATTTCATCAATTAGATATGTAGCATCACCTGTGGTTATCAAATCATCTACATATAATGAAATCAACACTATGCACCCTTGTTCATCTTTCATGGTGTAAAGATTAGGGTCATTCTTACTTCTATTATAGACAACTTGTAGAAAAAATGAATCAATTTTCTCATACCACGACCTAGGAGCTTGTTTTAGTCCATAAAGTGCTTTCTTCAATCTACAGACTAAATGTTCTTTTCCTTTCTGGACAAACCCTTCTGGTTGCTCTAGATAAACCTCTTCTTTTAGTTCTCCATTCAAAAATGCAGACTTTACATCTAGTTGGTGCATCATCCAATGTTTCTTAGTAGCTAAAGTGATTAACATTCTGATAGTGTTCAATTTAGCTACAGGGGCAAAGGTTTCTTCATAGTCTATCCCTTCTTTTTGTGAGTACCCCTTTGCAACCAACCTAGCTTTCAGTTTTTCTATAGTTCCATCTACATTAATTTTCGATTTATATAACCATTTGCAACCTATGGTTTTTTTTCCTCTAGGAAGTTCAACCAATTCCCAAGTGTTATTTTTGATTATTGAATCATATTCCTGTTCCATGGCTGTTTTCCATTCACTGCTTTCATTTGCTTCTTTATAACTAGATGGTTTAACCACATTCATTATACTAGTTATAACATTTTCCCTATATCTTGCAGGCATTTGAGCTTTCCTACCTGATCTCTAGAGTGGTGGGGTGGTGGTTTCAAACCTTATTTGATCATCATTTACTTTTTCTTCCTGCTGCTGCTATTGTTGCTGTTGCTGTTCATCCTCTGCCTTTGTTTGCTGCTGACCCTGATTGTTCTCTTCTTCTTCTTCCTTAAAGTACGGAATGTCCCATCCATCATAGTGCTCATCAGGTTCTTCATTATCCTGCTCATGAAATTTAACATCTCTACTAACAATGATCTTGTGAGTAGATGGATTAAATAATCTGTATGCTTTATATGACGAACAATACCCTATAAAAGTACATCTGATGGCTTTTGAGTCTAATTTTCTTCTATCTTCCTTTGGTATGTGGGCAAATGCTTTACATCCAAATATTCTTAAGTGTTTTACTACAGGCTTATATCCATATAATGCTTCAAAAGGAGTTTTAGACTCAAGACTTTTTGTGGGACTCCTATTTTTCAAATAAACTGCAGTATTCACTGCTTCAGCCCAAAAACCATTCGAAAGATTCTTACCTTTCAGCATACTTCTAGCACATTCCACCAGAGTTCTGTTCTTTCTTTCTGTTACTCCATTCTGCTGTGGAGTATGGGGTACTGTGAACTGTTGCAATATTCCATGATCTTTACAAGATTTGATAAGCTCATCCTTCCTGAATTCTCCCCCTTGATCAGAACGAAGAATTTTTATCTGTTTCCCTGTTTGTCTTTCAATCATATTTTTTGAACTGCTTAAAGTATTCGAATGCATGAATCTTGTTACTTAAGAAATACACCCAAGAAAACTTCGTACAATCATCAATAAACAGTAGAAAATACAGTGAACCTCCTAATGATTTTGTTTGCATGGGTCCACAAAGGTCTGTGTGCACTAATTCAAGTATATCCCTCTACTTCTTTTCTACTCTAACAAGGAATTCTTCTCTATGCATTTTTCCTAAAGTACAGGCATCACAATCATTGTGTACTTGTTTTAGCATAGGAAGATCTCTTACCATTTCCTTCCTTTGTAATAACAACAAATCATTGTAGTTGATGTAGCCGAATCTCTGATGCCAAATCTCTTCTATAGTCAGGCTCGCTGCTATCAATGCTTGAACCGGTGCAGGTCTCACATCCAACTTGTACAGTCCTCCTGTTCGGATTCCTGTAGCAATTGTCTTCATGCCATCTAGCAGATCTTTAATATAACAGTTAGATTTTAAAAATTCAACTTTCAAATATTGGTCTGTATAGATACAAAAATCAAGTTCTTTGTTATGCCAGGCACATACATCACATTATAAATTTGTTTGATATTACCATTAGGTAGAATGACAGAAACTTTCCCACACCCTTTGATTTGATGACTTTTGTCATTACCTAGGTAAATCTGTGCGCCTTCGTTGATTTCTTTAAAATCTTCAAGCCAGTGCTTATTCCCTATCATATGTGTTAATACTCCTGAATCTACATACCAGATGTTTGCATCAACATTTTCATCACGATCTGCCATAAACAATCTGAAATTCTGCACCTTATCACCATTTGCGAGATGACCTGCATGTCTTTTTGGCTTCTGCTGTTCTTCATGATATTTCTTTTTCCTACACTCCCTGGCAATATGACCCAATTTTCCGCAATAAAAACATTTAGTTTCAGAGTATTTTTTATTCGGATGCATACCTTGGGTCAGATTTGGCCATTTCTGTGAACTTGCTCCGTTTTGCTGTTGTGGACTCCCTTTCCCTTTGTAGAAGTTCTTCTTCGCCATCAATGTAAGATCGGCACTCTGGGGCTTCAGAGACGATCTTCTTTCTTCTTCTTGCATCAGTATACCTGTCAGCTCTTCAAAATGCAGGATCTTCTCTCTGGCATTTATCCCAGTGATGAAAATTTGATAATCATCAGTGACACGATTCATTGTAATGGTTACAAGATCTGTATTGTCAATTGTATGACCAATGTCTGATAATTTGATTTTCAGATCCTTGATCCTTGCTACGAATGAAGCAATTTTTTCATTCTCCTCCATCTTCATGGATAGGATCTTACTCTTGAGGAATAGAAGACAATTTGAATTCCTGATCTCATACAACTCCTTCAGAATTCCCCAGATCTCGTTAGCTGACTTAACTTCTCTGATGTGCGGTGTAATGCAGTCTTTCACTAACATCTTTAACATTGTCCTTGCTCTACTTTCTCATTTCTCCCAATCTAGGAACAATGCTGATCCAGCCGCGGCCCTCGGCTCATCCCCATTCACAATATTCCAAGCACTTTGCGCTTCTAGCAGAGTCTGCATCTTGAACTTCCAATTTGCATAATTGGAACCATCGAGCTTGTTATGCTCGTTCATGCATGCTTCAAATATATTTTTATTCATCTTGGTGATTTAGAAAAAAAATTTCGACAGGTAAAAAAGATGTTAAATTTACCCCAGATCTGTGATAGAGACATATCACTATTCTTCAATGTTTTCTGATCTTGCAGCACACCCGTAGATCACCGTGGCTTCCTTCTCAGCCTCTAGACAACCTTCTGTTGTCAGCTACAGCCTTGTTCTTGGATTCCCTGTGCAACTTCTCTAACAGCTACAACCTTGTTCTTTGCTTCCCCTCGCAGCCACAACCTTGTTATTGGCTTCCACGATCATCGCAGATATGCTTGTCTTTTCTGCGACGTCGTCGCAGATGTACACATCTTTCCTGCGACAAAAATCGTCGCAGCTGTACACGTCTTTCCTGCAATGAAAAAATTTAAAAATATGTGCAAAGTAGTTAGAGTGCCCTCATTGCAGAGGTACACTCAGAACCAGCGACGATTTAGGATTCGTCGTAGTTTTCCTCCTCACAACTGCGATGATCTTGGTTCAAAGAATGACCCACCATCCAACGTACAGATTCCTCAGCCCTGACGCTCTGATACCATGATAAAAATGGCAATGTTTGTATTAATAAAATAAAACCCACTGGTCAGCTCTATGAAAGAGAGTCTGAACCAGGAGAGTCTAGCTCTGCAGAACACTCTACATTGTTCATGAACATTACACATTAAATAGAAATCATGGTTTTAAGGAAGTTAGAACAACATCCTAAGAAATAGAAACTAATTCCTATACTGATGTTACGTGAACCAACTCTACCTATTCTAGGATATTCTCCATTATCTTCAACAAAATTGAACCACCTAGTGCAGAGGGGCCGCAAAGGGTGCTAGGATAAGATGCTACAAGTTGTTATGGACCGTAGTTGACTTTTTAGTGAGTTTGTGTGGAGGTGGCCATGGGAAGAGCGGAACCGTGAAACAAGAGAAAAAAAATCCATGCCCATGGGATGATGGAGGGCCTGTTACCGGGCCAATGAGTTGAGATTTGATGGCGATGATATTCATTAGATGGGGTTTATTTGAGCCGTTAGATTTATTGGGCCGCATCTTTGCATTAAACCCCACATAAGTTTGAGATCTGGAAACATCATAATCATTCGATGTCTTAGCTATCAACTGTGGATCAGTTGGAGGGATCTGTAGGTGTAGATGGGGTCAGTTGTTTCTGTTTTAAATATTATTATTTTTATAATATTATATCTCGGCCATGGAACCCGGGCCATGGCTCAAAGGACATGATGGGGTGGGCCTGCTTATATATTTTCAAAAATAAATATAGTTTATATTATAATGTTATATGGTAATGTGGTATTGTGTGTATCAGGGCCTGATGGAAGTATGGAGGGGCCTACATATGTTTCAAAATATATGATTGAACTTTATGCTATTATGGTACGTCATGGATAATGGTGGGTCCTAGAGGGGATATATATATATATATATATATATATATATCCATGTTCAAGGCATTGTATCTTGGGCACGTGGAAAGGAAAGGAGTCCAGTAAACTAGTTCACTTCCAATGAGAAACTGGGAAGGAACTCTGAGCATAAAGGGTAGGACTTACCAACAATGATAAAAAGGCCAGTATGCCAAGAACTGGTAGTGACCAATAGAGGAGAAAGACATTTACAGGCTTGTTGGGAGCAAGCATATTTAAATTTCTAGATATAGAAGGAATGGAAGAAAATTACTTGAGCTCTAGAGGGAAATAATTTTCATCCTGTACATAAGAACTTGGTATATGACCTGTTGATAGAAAGGTAATTTTGAGCAGATTGCTACAATCCACCCAAAATTTTAATATGGGATTAAAATTTCAGGAAATTCAGAAGAAATCTACAAGAGTCCTAAGGAGGCCAAAAATGGCCTAACAGGCTATAAAATTCCTGAGCGCATAACTTTCAGCCTAAGTATCAGAATAACAAAAATGAGTAGTAAATAGAAATATATTGATGAGGATAATATTATGGAAAAATTAGAATCTGAAATAGGGTGAGATATGTGAGGTAAAATCTCACAGAAAGTTCTTAAAAATTCTGGAGGGCATAAATTTTAGCTAAGGTATCAAAATTTGGCAATTGAGTAGTCTATGGAAAATTATTGATTGAAAGAACATGTTGGTAAAATTAGAATTGGAATTTGGGTAAGAATGTTGAGAACAAAAAATGCCCGAGACGGTTACAGGTTATAACAGGGGCAGGGTGACTTTTAACAATGACAGGGGGTTAATATAGGAAATGATTGGATAAATGGATGCTAGGATTACAAGGAAGTAGATACAAATACAACTATAAGGACATCAGATATAGGAGGTAGACGTGGCTAGTAAAATTGAACATAATGGCCATGCTATGGAATCCATGTTAAGAAGAAATCAAATATAATCTTTCTAACCTTTTCTATGGATGTTGCATTTTAAGATATCTAATGTGACATATAAGCTTGTGTGCTATGTATGCACATATGTATGTGGTATATCCAAGCACATGCATGCAATTTAATGAGAATGTGTGTGATTATTAAATGTTTTCTGTCAGTGATATGTTGAAGTAATTATGCAATATCTTGTATAAAACATAATCAAGGTTGTTGTGCTACTGATATTGCAACTTCTCATGACAACTGTACAGAGCACATGCCTTGAAGGTCTGTCCTCTTGATCCATGTGAAATCATTTGAAATATGGATCGCCCAAGGGAATGTTAATCAGTGAAGGGAATTCCTAAGCTTGGAAAGGGAAAGTACAAAGAGAAAAGAAGAGAAGAGAAGAGAAGAATAAGCGAAGAGAAAAAAAAGTTGATCCCATTGACTCTCTTATGCGTAGGAGAGTAGAGTGAATTATTCAAGGGCCTGACTGTACCTGGAGGCTTGGAAAAGTAGCATCATGGAGGTTGTTAGGAATTGGTACCCTGGATGGTGGAAGGGTACTAATTATCTACCTGGTGATGGGAAAGTAGGTGCCCATGAAGAAAACAACAAATCAATTCTTATAGATAAGTATCAATTCAGTTTGCATATCCTATTCTTTGGTATTTTGGAAATATGTGTTATGAATTGAAATTATCAAGAATAGAATATTTGTGGATTGATTATTGATTTTATTGACATAACATTATTATTACCTGTCACAAGATTCAAGATTGGTTTGGGTAAATATACTAGTCAAAATGTTGTTTGGTGTTTCGAGGTAAATTGAGTATAATGGTGCATTGGCATAAGATAAGTAATGGAAAACTAGCAACTTGGCTGCAAATCAAGTTAATATATATGATTGTGATAGAACATGACAAATTTGTGACAACAATGGAATACAAGAACCTTATGAAAGTAGTATACCAATTTTATTACAAAATATAAGAGATGTAAGAGGTATAACCAAGTATAGGTGATATACCTAGGACACAATTGGTATAATAAATACCCTATAGGTATATATCAGGTTATTTGATAGGTGGTCATAGGCAGGTGACGGGCATATAGAATATTATAAGAAGAAGTGATCACAGGTACCATTAGAATGTTACAAGTACCACTAGGATGTCACAAAACCTCACGCAATCTGACAGGGTTGTAACAAGTACAATAGATTACTACAGGTTTTATAATAGGGTTAAATAATAGGTTTCCATAGGAATGGTGATGTGCTAGGCCACTCTTGTAACAAAATATTATATAGGATTTTTTACATGGGTACAACTGGTGTAACCAACTACAATTTGTATAATCGAAATACAGGTGGTATAATATAATTCCTATAGTGGTATACCATGTACACATGTTACAACTGGTGAACTAGTCATAGGTATCCGACAAGTGTATTATAGGATATAATAAGTTGTATCAGGTCTACGATAACATTTATAATAGTTAATACAAGGTTATGACAAATGTTATCATAGGATGGTAACATGTATGTCATAAGTTATGACAAGTATTTTGACAGGTCATGATAGGTACACAACAAAGTTATACCTAGGCCCTAATGGGTATCTTGGCAGGGTCATGACAGGATTAAGAGGTATTTTGATAGGTCACAGGGCCACACTACTTATTATGCCAGAGTAATGACAGGTTATGATAGGATGTTACAACATGTCATAACATGTGCTAATGAAAGGAATGATATTCATGAGGATGGTTATGGAATGTGGTTGACAAGTAAGCCAAAACAAGTAATGAGGCTACTGTTGTGTAGGCAATCCTTTCTGCAGACATAAAGGATCCCTCTAGTCCTTTGGGAGGATCTAGCAACTACAGAAGACAATTACATGTAATATTTCCTAATTCATACTAGAAAATGAAAAGGAGGATAGATCTCCTACCTCTCTCTGATGCTAATACCCTTGATGTTGACCTTGACTCTTTGGATTCCAAGCTCATGATCTCCTCTTCGCTGGTGTAGATGAGTGTTTGCAAGAAAGATCAAGTGGAGACAGAAACTATGAAAAGCATAATATTTTCTAATACAAATTGTGTAACGGATCAAGGAGAATTACAATAAATGGACAATAATTGACACATTTATGGAAATAAAACATATATTGTATTATTAATAGATGGAAAAGGGAGCATTACAAATAATGAAGCCATGATGTTGGAAAGCTCCTTCAAGTGAGATTCCAAATCCAAGCCTTACCCTTCAAACACCTTTTTTCCTTTGCAAATGGGCAGCATTTGGGCACAATTCAACACTAGGATGGCAACCAACCAACCAACAACCAACCATTAATGGATGGTAGGAAATTCATTTATAGGGAAGGAGAGGGAGTTGAGGATCCATGAAAAGAGGGAGGAGTTCCACATCTCAAGGGAGAGTTCCATGGAAGTAGCATCAAGGGCCAGGAGTGGGAGGTCTCGTTCCAATCTTCATTTACCTAAAACCACATCGTTGTTCTCGAGCTTTCTAGTAAGGGAATATTATCCTTCATTTTGGGAAAAAATGCTAGAAGATGACCAACGCGGATTTTCCTGATAAAAGTCACACTGGCAGTGCCAAAGATATGTAATGCCAAAATTTACTAGCGCGGGACATTAGTTATAGGAAACACACTGAGCTTGCAAACAAGGTTTTTGACAAGTTCTTCAGAATTCTTTCAAGGAAAATTTTCTTCCTTTTCTTCAGGGATATTCTTCTGATTACCACAAACATGTGTCATGGTGAATATATTGTTTGTGACAAATTTGATCACTTTGCGACACTTGCGGCATTGATGATACAAAGTGCGACACTTCAGGATATGAGACTGGGAGTGTGACAAAATATTGTATAACAACTATTTTGGTACAAGAAGGGAAGGAGAATCCCTTGATCCCTTTTCATATTGACAAGCATGTATGCCATATTTGTTGTTGTTGGAGTTTCTAATTTTACTTAGTTTAGAAACCCTTCATGCACTTTTTCTGATTTATTCCTACCTACTTGTTATTTTTCTTTAACAAGTTATTTACAAAGTAAATACTGAAAATAAACACCAGTGCATGCTCAACATATTACACATCAGCAACTAAAAGAAACAAGAACAAACACACCACATGAAACCATTATTTTTGGACCAATGTCCCCGGAAAAACTTAATGCGGGAAAATCGGTGCAACTATCTGAGGGTTTTCTTATTAAGAAATATTAGAGTACAATCTAGGTGCCAAAACTGGCCTACCCAACAGAGAATTTCCTTAGCAGCTATACCTCACAGTTTGAGAGAAATCTCCTAGCTGAAACCCTGGAAAATCCTTCTGGCAGCTCTTCAGCACAAAACTGCTCTGCAACCCCAGCGTCTGCCCAAACTAGACTGCGTTAGACCCTCTCTGTCTCACAATGGCCCTGCTGTTGGAAATAATACTGAGAGGGGGGTGAATCAATATTATCAAGTCAATTATTTTTCATTTCAACCACAGATTTGTATATGCTACTTTAGTTAGAGAAACCAGCGTATATACCCAACTTCAGTTAAAGAAAACAACGTATGACTCACAGACTTGTAATTTAGTTATTCTTCAGATGTTAATCTTAAATCTATGTGTTAGAACCATATAGACATCAATTAGGAACAGAAAAATAGTGTAGACAGCCACACATAAGAACACAAGATATAAGGTGGAAACCCAATGTGGGTGAAAACCACCTGCTGCAATATGTCTCTATCTTCTTTCAATTAGAAACTTCTTTTTACAATGATTCTATACTGGTGCAGTCTTATACCAGTACGTAGGCTGCTACCTGCAGAAGGCTACAACCTTCTCTCGTTCTCCAGCTTCACCTAGAAGGGAGCTACAACCCCCTTTGCTCTTGTACTAGCTGAGGTACTAGTACGCAGGCTGCTACCTGCAGAAGGCTACAACCTTCTCTTTTCTTCCAGGGACCACGTTTCATAAATTTTCAGACTGGATCCATGAATAACATCAATCATACATCAAGTATATCTGCAATAATCAATCTCCTTTGTACAACCCAATATAGGATCAACCAGAACACTTCTCAGAATGTTGTAACCAGAAAACAGTAACAGTAACCAGACACCAAATCTGAACCCAGAACACTGCAGCAATAAACAGAAGCAGCTAAAGCATATTTCATGAAATGTACGCTACTTCACTAAGCATAAACCTGCATACATACGCAGCTATATCAATGCCAACCAGCATATACGTTGTCTTATTTCGCTGAACCTGCGTGTATACGCGCCTCTGATGTGCGGAACCTGCGTACAAATCTATAACAAACAATTTTCTCTTTTCAAGTATTCAGACATCAATTATACCCAGTTTATCTGATTTATAGATCTACTCATGCGCCAAATACAATAGATCAAAAAACCATACAGTAATACTACTATACAAGCCTTAAGGTCTTGATAAATAGAACTTATCCATCTTTTAGCGCTCAGGTTCCTCCTTGGATCAGATTCAGCAATGCACCATAAACCAATCACCAGTGTTCCAGATCGTGCTCCTCTTAAGATATTCAATACTTTAATCGATGCCCTTGCCAAATGATCTCCTTCCCTTTTTATAGTCTTAGGCTTACACAAACCATGGTCCAAAACCATTGATAACCAATATTAGGGACTCAATACCTGGGTTCAATACTTTGGATGCAATACCAAGGACCAAAACCATAGGTTCAAATATGTCGGACTAAATACCATGGACCAAACATAAATTTTCCCACATGTACGCGATTTTCTCTGCATGAAAGTGCGTGCATACGTATACGCGCCTTATGAACGGTATACCCGCGTGTATACGTGGCTTGGTCACGATGAACCTGCGTATATGTATTTTTCTTTCATTCTGAGAGCCTGAACAAAGATCTGTCACCAGAGTGAGTTGCCATCAAGGACAACACCTGTGCCATAGCGCCAAACCAGTGTCATAATGCCAACACCTGCATCAACCTTTCTAGGCCTGTGTTATCCCCAAGTGGCCCTACATCAGCTCTGAGAGCCTCTGCGTCAGATGCGTTGACCTCTCTGGTGCTTTACGTAGCACTTGTTTGCCTCTACGTGAACCCTTGCTGGCTCTACGTCACCCTCCTTGGCTGTTGCGCTGATCTCCGACACAATATCTGCCTTCTCTGTTGATATGTACTCAATGCCCCTCAGCTGCTTTCCCGATCACTGATTCTATCTCTCTTAGCAAACCCCACTCTAGAGAATAGAATGACTGATCATCTGGTGTGTTCTCCAAGTGACCCTCAAGCCTCCTCTTATACTTTTCTTGTTAACATCTCAATGGCCAAGATTAAGTCCCTAATCAATGGCTAAGATTAGATCTGGATTGGTCATGTCTTTTGGACCATTCTAACACATATTCATATTAATACACATTAATATTTTATTTTCCCTAAGTTTAGACTTAGGGACTCCATTAAAAATATTAATTATTTTAATATCTCCTTATTTGTTTAGAATTTTCGCAAACCATTTTTGCGTATTGGAGATCTCATGTGCCCCAACCTCTCCACCAAATTTTGTGACTAGAGCACATCCGATGATACCCAAAATAATCACTCCCTCTTAGCGAGGACTGTGCTCTAGCAATACTCCTCACTGAGTATTACTCTAATCATCCGGCATCGGTACCTGTGCTGATGCTAGGCCTTCCTACCCAACATCCTCTGCACTACTGCCTCTTGTACTGCTACCCATGGTTCTGCCACTGCCACTGCTGTATTTGTTCGACAAATCCCTCTGCATCCGTGCTGCTGCTGGTCCTTTCTCCTAGCACTACATCCACACTGCACCTCCTCTCATCAAGCTGCATCGTGCTGCCCACTGCTGCACTACAACTCAGTTACTAAGAAGTAAATAACTGATCTCCCAACTGACCTCCCTATTGGGCTAGAGACACCCACTGATGCTAAAGCTTCCTCTGCCACTGGCAAGTGCTCCCTATCTTTGACCTCTGCGCTGCTGCAACAACTCCCTACATCTCGCACCGTTGCACACCTCTCTGTGCCTTCCTGCATTGGTGCAACACTCCTGTGCCTCTCACATTGCTGTAGCCTGCTAGCTCTGCGCTGTCTCGGGACTCTTGCACTATAGCTCTCTCTACCGCTCCATCCGCATCCGTCTCTACCCACATCAGCCAGTCCTGCTACTCCTCGTCGGGGCTCCCATAGCAAGGTCTAATCCAAGAGGTTGTGTACCTCGAGGATCCTGCCCCTCATCTCCTATAGTCCATCTGACGAAAACTCGATGTTCCCCACTTTCGCTCAAGTGGTGTGTGTGCACTCATGGCACAGTCATCATCTGTCAAAACTTTCTTCTCTGCCCGTGCTGGGGTTGCCTTGGTCTCAGAAGACTCTCCCTTACTCTTCTTCCTTGGGCACTGGGTCGCATAGTGACCCATCTCCCCACAGTGGAAGCACTTGATCTTGGCGAGATCTTTTTTCTTTTGCTTCTCCTGCTTTCCCTCAGATGCTAGGGCCACATCATCCTCCACCTGCTTGACCTTGATCCCTTTGCTACTGCTACCTGTCTTTGACTACCGTCTGATCTATTCCTAATGAAGAGCTACCCACATCTCGTCCCAAGGTAGGAGAGTCCCTCTGCCTAGAGTGCTTTAGACAAATACTTCTCACTCTTCTAAGACAACATTCACGGTTGTCCACACCATAAGCTCTTGATCCGGTGTCGCCCCTATAGTAGTCAACTGATCTTGGATTTTATTCAGTCCTTCGAGGAAGGAGTCAATCATTTGATCCTTCTTCATCTAATATGACCTCATCTGGTTCTCAAGAAACATTCTTCTCTGTACAGAAGTATGATAGTACAGGTTCTTCAGAGCCTCCCACATCTCAACTGCCATTTCCTTCTCAGCTATATGTGGTACCACATGATCCTTGACCCCATCAAGGATAATGCACTTGGCCCTCACCATCGCCTCCTCGTACTTTTCATTATCATTGGGGTTGACTGGGATATCTATAACCTTCAAGGTGAAGTTCTTAACACGATTCCTGTCAAGCACTGATAAGATTCTGGCCTTCTAGACGGAAAAGTTCGATGCTCTGTCCAGTCTATCCTGGTCTCTTACCCCGTGTAGTGCCATGACGCTCCTCTACTTCCCTCCTAGAAGTTCTCTATTCGACTCCTCTAATTCTCTACTTCCCGTCTGGAAGTTCTCTTCTAGACTCTCTCTGAGTCCTGATTTCCCTCCTGGAAATCCTTCTGCTGCTTATCGAGATGCCCCCACTCTAATCATCTTGTGCAATTGCACTGCTGATCCAGGTTCCTCGGCTAGAAACCCTTGGTAACAACTCCTCTAGCCCTACTCTGTCAGGTACTATTCTGACTACAGTACCTCACCAACTCCACTCTGCAATATCTCTGCAAATTTCTAGACTTCAGAAACTGCCTCTCTGTGAACTGCGTCAACCCCTCTCTGCCTCATGCTGGCTCTGCGTCACCCCAGATGGGTCTGTGTCAGCCCCGGGATGCCCTGCGTCAGCCTTATGGCCCTCTGCGTTAGCAACACTGGCCTCTCTAAGGCTCTGCGTAGCTCCCAACTTATTTTGCGTGGCTCTGCGTCACACTTCTTAGCTTCTGCTATGCTAGAAACAACTTTTTTCACCTCGGGACAACTGTTTTCTGCTGCTATCGCTCTGCTCAACTGATATCTCTTAGTCCTCCTGTGATCTGCAATCACCCTCTGATACCATGTTGAAGTTTCTAATTTTACTTATTTTAGAAACCCTTCATGCACTTTTTCTAATTTATTCCTACCTACTTGTTATTTTTCTTTAACAAGTTATTTACAAAGTAAATACTAAAAATAAACACCAGTGAATGCTCAACATATTACATATCATCAACTAAAAGAAACAAGAACAAACACACCACATGACACCATTATTTTTGGACCAATGTTCTCGGAAAAACCCAATGTGGGAAAACCGATGCAACTATCTGAGGGTTTTCTTATTAAGCAATATCAGAGTACAATCTGGGTGTTGAAACTGGCCTACCTAACAAAGAATTTCCTTAGCAGATATACCTCATATTTTGAGAGAAATCTCCCAGCTGAAACCCCAGAAAATCCTTTTGGCAGCTCTTTAGCACAAAACTGCTCTGCAACCCCAATGTCTGCCCAAACGGGAGTGCGTAAGCCCCTCTCTGTCTCATGCTGGCTCTGCGTTAGCCTTTCTAGACCTGCGTCAGCCCCAGGAGGCCCTGCGTCAGCTCTGAGAGCCTCCGCGTTAGCTGTACTGGCCCCTCTGGTGCTCTGCGCAACACTTGGCTGCCTCTGCGTGGCCCTGCATGAGCCCTTGCTGGCTCTGCGTCACCCTCCTTGGCTGCTGCGCTAATATCCTAGCACAATCTATGCCTTCTCTATTCCTCTGTACTCAATTCCCCTCAGCCACTTCCCGATCACTGTTTCTATCTTTCTTAGCAAACCCCTCTAGAGAATAGAATGACTGATCATCTGGTGTGTTCTCCAAGTGACCCTCAAGCCTCCTCTTATACTTTTCCTGTTGACATCTCAACGGCCTAGATTAAGTCCCTAATCAACGGCTAAGATTATATCTGGCTTGATCCATGTCTTTTGGACCATTCTAACACAGATTCATATTAATACACATTAATATTTTATTTTCCCTAAGTTTAGACATAGGGACTCCATTAAAAATATTAATTATTTTAATTTCTCTTGATCTGTTTAGAATCTGCCCAAACCCTTTCTGGGTATTGGATATCTCATGTGCCCCAACCTCTCCACCAAATTTTATGGCTAGAGCACATCTGACGCGACCGCAAATCAACCGTTGCATTTAAGGTATATTGGCCATTGGAATTATTAGAGAATAAATACATCTGAGAGGTGCATGCATACTAAAAGTAGTAATGTGCATATGTATATGGTGTACAAGAATGTGTACACTATGACATGATGATTGAATAAGGAAAAGGAGTTTTATCTATGATTTGTCAGAAAAGGATTAAAACCTAGGGTTTTATCTTGGTTGGGTGCAGGACAAAATTCCAATTTTTCTAGGCTATAGATGATTTACCAATAGAAGGAAAAGAAAGGATCTACAATAGTGTCTTAGGGATGAATAATAGTAAAGCCAATGGGTTCTTTTTATAGGTCGGAAAGAATACTGATGGGAAAAGTTGCTTGTTATTTGAAATATGGAAAGAGTAGCATGAATGAAGGAAACCAAGAATGCAAAAAGAAATATATTTGCATATATGGATTGTACATAAGAATTGTATGAAGGAATAGTGTCTGCAATAAGGCACTTAGAAGCAAGATTTGACGATGATTTTTGCATCCCATAAAACTCTGCTTCAAAATTTTATGTTATGTGTTGGATGTTATTGGTTGTTGATTTCTCTTATTGAAAATAAGAAAACATATGTGTATATGTTATTATATATGTTAAATATGTGTGAGTTAACTATTTTAGTTATTAATGTTATTTGTTGTTTTCCTTTAGATATGGTGTTGTTGGTGTTATGTTGGTGTGAGGAAAGAACCTCCTGATCCAGTTGATGTGAAAAAGGCACCAGAAGCGTGGAGGTGTTGGTGATGCTATGTTGGCATGGGGAAAGAACTTACTAATCCAATTCATGTGCAAAGGGCACCAAAAGTGTGGAGGAAGCCAAAGAAGAGAACATATATTACAAGATTTTGCATTGTGGACATATCATGCACTGAGGACAATGCATAAAATAAATGGGGGAGGAATGTAATACCCCATCCTATCTAATTCAATGTAATTAAATGTACATTGATATTTAGGCCGGTGGGCCGAGTTATGATATGTTAAGGCCGTAGTGCTTATCTAAATAAGGTATAATGACATTTAGGCTAGTGAGCCAAAATTATATAATGTGGCCTGTGTGCTTATGTAAGTTGTGAAATATACTTTGGGGCTAACATGTCTAGACACACACACACAAACCTTTAAAGGTCATGAGGTTAGAGATCCTGAATTGTAATTATGATTAAACATTATTAATAATAAAATAAGGCTAGCGTTGAGCCCACTCCACGGAAAGAGTATGGGGGAAAAACTCCAGAGATAAATGGAAACAATTAGGTTTTTGGTGAAAAGCGCACCTTGGGGTCCACGTGACTTCAAGGAGTGCCACGTGGAAAGTTAGGGCCACACATACATAAAGAAGTGTAGTTTGTTTTTCATATAGTTCAATCAGTTAATCATTCATTTGATTACTGATTAGTAAGGAAGTCCTAGGGTGGAGTCTGGAACTAACTGAGGTGTGGTTATTTAGTCAACCATACCAAGTTGGTTCATCCTTTTTTATGTGACCACAGGTGGCTCTGAGAGTTTGATAAATTTGAGAGATTGGTGCTCTGGTTTTTGAACCTTGGTGGCTTTGAGGGTGTCTTGGCCCTGATTATGGCTTGGTGCCATGGAGTTTTCGTGGGGAACTCGGTTAAGAGATAGTTAGAGAGTCCTAGTTTGTGTTCTAGCACCAACTGAGAGGTTTATTTTAGTTTGATTGTTTGGAACTTGGACACCATACAACAAAAAAGATCTTGGAGTTGCAGGCTAAGAATATTTTGGCCACCTATAAGTTTCCATGGAAGGTGGGCACCATTCAGGGAGTTAGGCTATGCTAATTGGGTGCCGACTAGGGATACATGAGCTTGTGGATGGAGACTAGGCTATTGGGGTTTGTGCTATAGCTAGGGTTTTGTTGTTTATTGGGTAGTTGTTTCCTATGGATTTACTGCCCCAACTTGGGAGTGACCTGTAGTTGAGGCTATGAACCACACAATGTACAATAAGGAGGAATGTGGAAGCTCGTAGACAGTCGCCTCTTTTATGCAGATAAGCATTCCTTGTGCCGTGATATATGCCTTATGTATTTTTACATTTCGTCTCATGTTTTAATAATGAACCATAAAACAAGTACCCGTTGTATTATCTAATGTGTGTATGAGCCATGCTTTATTTACTTGTTATTGGGTTGTAAACCCTAACTAGCTTTTGATCTATTTATGTATTAATTCTGATATTCAAGTTATTTGGTATACATATTATTATTGATTATCTGTGTGAGTAAATGGTTGATTACGACTTGGTACACAATATTGAGTATTGCTTGCTTATGCATGTCGATAGGAAACACTGGTTTGTTTAAATGGCTATGATTTTGAGTAGGGTTATTGCAAATTATACTAGGGTTTGTGAATATTTTGTAGAATAATGGCGATACTTGGAAGATTGGGAAGTCATGTTTCTCAACTGGAGGTTGGGGAATTTACACGGGAGTAGGGGTTTCGATGGTTGTAGAGATGCTGGTCCCATCTCCTTGTGTTTCAATTTTCCATTTTTCGTTCTCTGTCTGAATGTGAGGGGATACTCTGTGGAATTTCATGTCTTGGTGACTTTAAGGTGGTGACACCATGTAAATCCTCTTATGATGTTGATTTTTCAAGTGCAATATATAAAAGCACTGCTTTATAAAATATTGGCAATTGCTTCTAATGATGTAGATATTCTATTAACACTTCCAGCTATCATTAAGAATTTGCACTTGAAAAATTCAACCATAAATGCATAAGGATAATAGAGTCACAATGCATAAAGACAACACAATATTTACCTTGGAAAAATCCACTAGAGGGAAAAATGCATCAACCTTTTCCTTAAAGAAATTCTTCAGTTCAACAAGAGATACACCTAATTATACTAGTCAATATGATGGTCAAACTAACCAATAATACAATGGTCAAATCTGGTCAAAATTCCCTCTAGTCGAGCCCAACAACCTTGGCGCTATCTGATCTGTCTAGGCCAAATTTTGGCCTGCCAAATTATTCCCAGAAACTCATCCTGCTACCTAGAATTTCAGCCCTGCAACCTAGAATTTGCTACCCATATGTTCAATTTGTTGCCTAGAATATGCCTAGAAAGTCACATGCGAAGTTAAGGAGAGAGAAAAATGCTAGAGATGAATTTTTCCTTTTTCTTCTTTGTTTGAATTCCAAAACTATTTCTTTTCTTGTGTGAGGTCGAATGGTGCCTTGTTGGGGAGGCCGAGTGCCTTATATATAGTGTCTTTCCCGTTTGAATGGATGAATCTTCACTGAGCTGACTTGACTTGAAGGAGGGATGACTTGACAAGTTTGGAACCAAAAATTCAAAAGTCAAAATTCAAAATTTTCTCTTTTGATATCAACATGAAGAATATGTCTTACATTAATTATTTTAAGGGTTGACAATAAATATGACATGAATACAATGTCTTACATTTTCATTATATATTTCAAGGGATAAACTATTAATTATGAAGATCGACCATAACTATAAAATTCAACACTCCCTCTTATCTAGGAAGAGTTCATAATGACTATCTAGATGTTCTCATGTTGACAAATTTCTCTGAGAAAAAGGTTATAACTGTAGAAATTGTGGTGTATATTTTCAACTACTCATGAAGTTTTAATCAAAATCACAAGACACAAACCTACTCTACTTCTCCATGGAATTCAATTCACAATTTAGAACATCAATCACAAACATGCAATGAGAAATAACACACATGTAGACAATAATTTTTTTCAGGGAAATCAATATGCTAAAAAACCCAATGCCTACTTGCATTAATACAATGAATGAAGATGTATTACAATTGCTTTTCTCAACTGAGCACAACTTGCAAGTGAATAACCTATCTCTCTGCTCACTAAGAAGCTATGACGTAGACTTAGTCAATTTCTGCCTCTGCTTGAGCCCCTATTTCCTTGCGTAATTCCTTGAGAAATTAGGCCCCTATTATTTTGGAATTTCTCCAAAATGGATTGCGCAATTCCCAAGGTTGATCATCCTTCTGCATGCAACACCTGTACACTCAAGAGTAGTCTACAACATGTTACACTGCCTTGGAATCTCCACCACAATAGGGGAACTTTAATTATGTACACGCACTAGCTATTTTAGGTTGCTTGATCAGTTAACTGGATGATCATTGAGTTTGATTGAAGTCCCACTGCACAACTAGCCTTACACTAGTTCCTCCAATAGTTGGAACTAGTTTAACTTAAAACAACTTGAAATAACTTACCTTGATGGCTACAAATTAGAAGTCATACATGCTTAACTAAACTCTAACTCCTCCAACTTGAATTTATTGAGTAAACTGGGTGATACAAGCCATGTCACACAAGTTAACTGCATCCAAGTTGTCTTTTGATGTGGAAATTCAAAAATTTTCAATTTAATCAAAGGCAAAATCAAATTGAGAATTTCTTGCTGCATTTTTCAACAATAACAATTCATCATCAACATCATTCCATTTACCATAATCTTGCTCAACAAGTATGACACATGGTAAATCATCAACATCAACAAGTTACCACAATTCCATTCGATACCTCTGACTTATGGTGTATCCTCACCATAATCCTAGTCGGTACTTCTAACACATGGTACATCATTAGCATCAACTAGGCACCATGATTTTGGTCAGTGCCTCTAAGCCATGGTATGCTAACTAGTCCCGGTTCACCATCATCTTGGTCAAAATATGACTCGTGTTGAAACCCTAGAGACACACTCAATTCATTTGAGTAATCTGGTCCCAAATCTAAAGGCCTCATTCTCATTAGGGGAGTTTTGAGGTCTAAAATGGCCCTCCTAAGAAAAATGTACAACCAAAATAAACTTTATACGAACAAATAGGATTTAAGATGATGATGTCAACCATGGGGGATGATTCACCATTTTTGGAGTAAAAAAGTGAAAACATAAAAAAATAATAAAATAATAAAACTATTTTTTCAACTCGTATTTTCAACTTATCTCCCCAAGGTTTTACTCAAATTTCGAGTGGGAGTACCCATTGGATGCAAAATATAATTCCTCATCCAAGGAGTACCCATGTAGCTACATACTTTCGATGGACCCTGCTACATGAAAAAACGTGATTGCAATCACGTTTTTCACGTATTCCTCATTTTTCGTGTAGTGGGTCCATTGAAAGTATGCAACATGAGTACTCATTGGATGATGAATCAAATTCTGCATCCAACAAGTGTTTCCAATTGAAATTTTAGTAAACTCATAGAGAGATAAGTTGAAAAATAGTTTTTTTCATTTTTCCCTCTAAAATTTGATGATGTAATGTAATCTTATTTTATTATTTCCAATATTATTTTTTAATTTCCTTATGAGGCCCATTTCATACCTCAAAATTCCCCTGATTCTAGGACATGATGTTAAAGAAGCTAAGTCAACCTATTTGGACAGTAATCTAAGTCTAATGCTGAAAGGTATTGACTCAATTGAGTGATTTTGGGCCTCTAGGATCATTCATTCTCATTTGGTCAACATACATGATGCAAGAAGAATGACTTTACTATGTCAAACCATTCTCCCTAATCTGATCATATATGACATAGGGAGAATGCATGTCCTTTGCTAGACCATTCTCCCTAATATGGTCATATTTGACACAGGGAGAATGTGTGTCCCTAATTCTATCTCATCGACACTCCCTCTCGCAAGAGTGAAGCATTCTAAACAAGTCTAAGCATGTCCTTAAAGTATGAAAACTTTGCTTTGGACATAAGATTTGTAAGAATATCAACTATCTACTCATCAGTAAAGATGTACTAGAGCTTCAATACTCCCTTCTACACCATGTCATGAATGAAGTTGTACTAAATTTTGGTGTACTTTGATCGGTCATGGAAAATTGGATTTTTTGTAAGCATCACACAACTTTGATTATCATAATATATCACAAATGGTTCCAACACCTAATCAAATAGTCCTAGGAGTAACTTCTAAAGCCACACTGCTTCACAAAACACTAAATTGGATACAATATAATCTACCTTGACAGTTCTGAGTGCAACAAATTTCTGTTTCCTACTCATACATGAAGTCGTAGTAGAGCCCAAATTGAAGCAACCTTTAGATGTACTCTTTTAGTATTTTGTACTCCCTTCCTAATATGAATCTATATATCCTTGCAGCTGTATATCACTGTTTGAGACATATCTCAAACCATAATCATCTATACCATGTAAATACCTAAATACATGCTTTGTTGCAATCCAATGATCATGTCTCAATTCCACCTAGAACTAGCTCAGAATGTTCACTGCAAAACAAATGTGCGACTTGGTATTAACTAAATACATCAAAGATCCAATCAACTTTCGGTACATGGATGGATCTACCAAATCTAACTCAAGTATCTCAAATTCCTTAGGTTAGTCACCATGGGAATTGTCATTGATTTATAGTCCAACATTCCATGTTTATGAAGGATATTGATAATATACTTTCCTTGACCAATGAAGGTTTCACCAAGCTTTTGCCAAAATTCTAGTATTAAATAGTAGTGCATCAAGCCAAGAACCTTCATATCAAATTCAACAACCAACTCCCCCTTACAATGAATAATGAGATGCTCTACACATGTCAGAAATAAGTCATCAACATATAACAATAAAACAACAAAGTTACTGATCAAACGAGAACTATTACCTCAAAACGAGAACTCTAACAAAAATACTCCAAAAAAACATGAAAATACAAGCCTGAAAACGAAAAGCGTTGGTGCTGGAATAACATTGTTGTTGTTGTTTTTTTTTTTGGGTTAATTTTCAATATTTTTTAAAAATGGAAGTAAAATCCAATTTTTTGTGTGCAAAAAACAATATGAAAATGAAAAGTGTTGATGCTGGAATAACGCTTTTTTTCTTTTCGAGGTAAATTGTCAACAATTTTTAATAATGATGTTAAAGATAAAATATCATGACTCCGAAAAACTTTAAAATTCCAACGATATGCATGGCATTAAAGATAAAATATCATGTCTCTAAAAAGTCTTAAAATTCCAAAGATTTTTAGGCATGGTATTAAAGATTAAATATCATGTCTCTAAAAAGTCTTAAATTCCAAATATTTTCAGGCATGGTATTAAAGATAAAATATCATGTCTCTGAAAAGCCTTAAAATTCCAAGGATTTTCAGGCATGACATTAAAGATAAAATATCACCTCTATGAAAAGCCTTAAAATTCCAACAATTTTCAGCCATGGTGTTAATATTCTTTTAAAAAAATATTACCATTTAATTTATATTAATTTTAAGTTTATCATATTCATAAGAATTTATTAAATATAATGTATTGAAGTCACTAGATAGGAAACACTTCAGTTATGATGAATGAACAAGTTTACAAAAGAAACGAATTTATATGTGATTTTGGAGTTTTTGATACTATAATGTTTTTTTTATATAATGTATTAAAGTCACTAGATATGAAACACTTCAGTTATGATGAATGAACAAAATTACAAAACAAATGAATTTATATGTGATTTTGGAGTTTTTGATACTCTCTGGATTAAAACATTTATTTTTTTGGAAATTTGTGTAAATATTTTATTTTTAAATAATTTTAAGATTTTGAAATTTGCAAGTTCTTTTTTAAAAACTATATTTTTTTATTCAACAATATATATATATATATATATATATATATATATATATATATATATATATATATATATATATATATAATAATTTAATATTAAAATTATATTTCTTTTGAATTTAATAAATTGAAACCAATAAATATATTGAAGGTTACACAATTTTTTTTGTCATTTCCAAAATCCTATCGACCACAAACGAAGTACACCATAAAAAAAAAAACGTTCTCTTAGACTTAATACTTCTACATACTTTTTATTTTGACATATATATGAGTCAAATATATTGAGAATATGAAAACAATGAAAAGAAAAAAACTATAACAAAGAAAAAAACACAAAAAAATAAAAAAAATAATAATAAGTAAATAAAAATATATATTAAGACATAAAAAATTAAAAACCACAAAAAATATATATAAATCAAAAGGACATAAAAAATGAAACATAAAAATTGTAAAAAAAAAACAATTAACTTATAAAAGATAAAAAAAGAAAAGAAAATATTTCAAAAATACATAATTTAAGAAAATAATTTAAAACATTGAAAAAGAACATAAAAAAAAAACAAATAATATTGAGGAGATAAAAAAAAAACACAATAAAAACAATTAAATTTTTTTTAAAAGGAATAATAATAAAAAAACATTAAAAAAAAATTAAACTTATTAAAAAAAATTTAAAAAATTAAATTGAAAAAGAAAACAATAAAATAAAAATAAAGAAATAAAAAACATAAAAATAAATAAATTAAGAATTATTAAAAAAATTAAAAATAATATATATATATATATATATATATATATATATATATATATATATATATATATATATATATATATATATATATATATATATATATTTGTTAAGCGTGACAGGGTCCTTCATTTTTTATTTATAAACAACAAATTTACACCATTTATGTGAGATAGGTGGCCTCAACTTGCCCAGAGGGAAACCAAGTTTGTTGGCCACCTATCCTCATTATAAGCCATCCAAAAACAATAAATTATCAACCTTTTTAACCAAGCTAAATAAGTTTTAGTTTCATGATAAGATGCTATATGTCTATCTATCATAAGCATGCATATTGTAAAGTAAATGCGACCCGTAAAAGCAAAAAGTGACAAGATTAGCTAGCTATTCCTGTTGCTCTTCTGAAGCTGACTTGACCGGTGTCAGGTCCTTGGCAGAATCACCAGGCATCTTAGCTAGTTCGATGATGCAAGGGATGTGCCTTTGAATTCTCTCCAAGCGGATGTCCTGCTTGTGAAGATGAAATTGAATTTGCTGCAAATCTTTTTTGTAGTTGGGCATACCTTGGAGGGTCAGTGCCATCCCCGCTGATGTTTGTTCTATCGCCTTCCCCATTAGTATTTTCATAAGTCAATAAAGATAAAGGGTCTGTTTAAACTGAGTTATTCTGCCTCTGGTATTCCCGGGGTCCGGGATTACGGTCCTCCATTTCTCAATCTCCTCCTCAGTCTCATCGTGCTGCTTAATTTCTCCCTCCCATTCTTCCAGCAACTTACGGATACCTACATCTATTCCCTCCCTATAATCTGCAGCAGCTTTGCTGATGAGGTGTTCTACCGGTTTTCTTCCTCTTCGCGGTTCTGAAGTGCTCGGGTCATTTTCCCATGCAAGCTCCCTCCCACGTCTTCCATGCCCTCTTCCTCGTGTCAGCCAAGCCATCTCCACTTTGTACACACCTTGTTCAAAGGCACGATGAGTTAACCTCTGACGTTGAGTTTCATTACCAATGTTAACCTTATTCCTTTGCTTATCTCAATTGCTTTCTGAGACATACACAGGTTGGGTGACAGCCCGTTCAGGAAACGAGGCCAGTCACCTTGCCCTGGCTTGCTTCTCTCTGCTCCCTTCCCGGTGCCACTCATACACAGTTTGGTTGACCCACCCCTCTCAGCCAAGTAAGAGTTCCCATGCACAGGTGAGCCTTCCCATTCCCCTCTTCCTAGTCAAGAGTTCCCTAGCACAAGTGAGCCTTCCCTTTCCCCTCTGCCCAGTTAAGTTACGCCGCTCCTCTGCTTTCCTTCATGCCTACCCTTCCCCATTACATTGCTTCTTCCATTTCACCCGAATAGTCATGTGAGTTCACTCTGCTGCTCTCAAGAGGGGCTTCCCATCCGCTGACCAGGTCGAAACTCAAGACCCTCAAAGCCAAAAAACTAAACCAGACAACAACCATCCCATGCCTACAGTGTTTTCCCTAGCTAGCCCCCTAATTCCCCTCCCCTGGCTTCTCCCTAACCCTCCATCCATAAACAAACAATGTTTCCATAGCAAGAGGGTTGCAGGACCAAGAAACATACCCAGATTCACTCCACTGATGCCGTCGATGATGCCTCCACCTCCTTGCTCCAGTGCTCTAGCTCCCACCACCATTCGCAACAATGCGGTTATCACTCCCTTGATCTGCCTTAACTCCACAATCTACAATGCCATTACCTCTCCCCTGTCCTTCCTTACCTGCTACGCCTCTCGCCTTGTCCTTGCCATGCCCGCCACCTTTCCTACCACCTCTGCATGTATGCATGCGGGAGGCCGCCACACCCATCGCCATGAGCTTGTGGGGGACGGTGGAAGGTACCCTACCTTTAATCATCATAACTATCATGACTGTCCTCCGTCCTTTCCAGCCTCCGGCATGCACCTCGATCGGGGTTTTGGTTGATTGTATTCCCATTTTCCTAGCTTTGTTGGCGGTCTTGGCCCAGAATGTCCTCCAGGGCTTTGAGTCTGTCATCCCTAGGTTGTAGCGGCCATAATGTTTCTAGTGAGCCATGTTGCTGGTTACAACCCCAATTGGCCAAGAAGTCAGTCGCTTTATTCCCTTCCCTTCTTACATGTCGGACCATTATATAGTTAAACTTGTGAATAAGCTCCCCTATTTCTTGTATAAGGCGAGTTGTCCTCCAACTTTGGCTCAATTTGTCCCATGATGTGCCATTGTTGAGTTTCCTCACAATGTTTGTGACCAGACTAGAATTGCCTTCCACCACCACATTTCGGTAACCCATTCTTACAGCTATTTGGAGTCCCTGCCCTGCTGTAGTGAATTATGCCTCATTGTTGCTTTCTATCCCACACGAGTCTGCATAAATGAGCCACGTGTTCACTTGGGTATCTCGGAATATGCCACTGAGTCCTGCTGCTCCCGGGTTCCCTTTTGAAGCCCTGTCAAAATTAAGTTTTATGAAACCTTCTCCGGGGGTAGTGAACTAAATCGAGGAGTCTATATTCGTCCTATCTTTTTTCCAGGAATTTGGAGCCAACATTTCCATTGTTAGGTTAAGTTTTCAAATAATTCTTGCTTCTTAGGGGGGGGGGGGACTTGCCAATCTTCGGGACTCCATTGATCTGCTAGTATAGTTTCCCTGATGTTTCTAACAATTCCTTCCCATACCTGTTCTTGGGTTGAGATTTTATTTTTGAATATTCTATGGTTTCTTTCTTTCCATATGGCCCATAGGTTTAAGCCCAAGGCTAGACCCCATGCTTGGTTCAGTACTGGACTTGAGAAGATATTGTTGCGCCATAGAAGGATTGTTTCCTTTATGCTATGGCAGTCCCGATCCATCCTTTCGAAGACTCCTTGTAGTTGTCCCCATTTCTATTCCGCAAACGGGCATGAGTTCAACATATGCTCCATATCCTCTCTGTTCTGTTGGCACATCCAACATAAAGACGGTCCCTAAATTCCTTTTTTCTGTAGTTGGTCCCAGGTGAGGATCCTCCCTTTACATACTAGCCATAGGAAATGGGCTACCTTTGGCCACCATCCTCCCTTCCAGATTTTTTTCCAGAGAAGTCCTTGTCCATCTTGGCCTTGTTCTGCTCTTAATTCATACGCTTCTTTGCTGGTGAAGGTTCCTTTTGTTGAGTGACCCCATCTCAAAATATCTGGGTCATTCCTAATCATGATTTGTCTTGATCTCATTTCTTTTTCGAACTCTACCCATTGCTCTATCTCTATACCCTAGCCCCAATCTTCCTTCTTCTTCCATCTTCTCTAGTTCCCTGTCCCTTACTCTTCTTTCCAGAATTGTTCTACATACTAGATGTTGTTATCATTGGTAAATCGATATATGTCTCTGAGGTCTTGCCTATCTATAAGTCTTTCTCTTTGCTGCCATGAGTCCTGCCAAAATCTTGTTGTTTTGCCATTTCGGATTTCCCAGAAAGCATGTTGGGTAATAAGGTCTCGATTTTGGCTTGCCAAGTTCCATATTGCCGAACCCTTGGGTGGGTCTCTGTATCGCAGTATTTCTTCAGTTCTCTCTGGCATGTTATACTTTCTTGTCCATATTTGTTTCCATAGGTCCCTTCCTCCCCCCAGCCATCTCCACCATAATTTAGCTCCCATTACTTGGTTTAAAGTGTAAGGATCCCTGAGGCCTAGCCCCCCTTCCATCTTTTTTTTTTGTCAATCCCTGCCAAGATATAAGGGCCCATTTCCTTTTCTACTAAGCCCCTCCCCATAGGAACTTTTTAAAGATATCAACCATTTTGGTGCAGGCCCCCTTAGGGGCTGCCATGCTTGACAGTTGGTATATTGGTATTGACTGCAATACTGCTTTGAGGAGGACTATTCTACCGGCTAGGTTGAGGAATCGAAAGGCCCAACTTCCCAACCTTCCTTGTAGCTTCTGGAGGATCTGCTGCCATCCTGCCAATTTTAGGGAGTTTTCTGATAGAGGCATGCCCAAATATTTGGTGGGGAGGTTACCTGTACTGAACCCCAATATCCTAGCCAGATAGGTTTTAACATTCCCTTGGGTATTGAAGAAGAAGGTATAGGATTTTTCATTGTTTATTTGGGTCCCTGATGCCAACATGAAGGTATTCAAGATTTCTTTGATTCTATGGGCTTCTCTGAGTGATACTTGGAAAAAAATCATGATATCGTCCATGAATTGTTGGTGGGTTATTGCAAGGTCATTCCCCCAAATCCTAAGGCCTTTGATCCTAGACTCTCATGCTTCCTTCTTAATGTATATTCCCAGACCTTCCGCAACAATAATGAACAAGAAGGGTGACAATGGGTCACCTTGTCGCAGCCCCCAAGTAGGATTAAAGGTTTGGGTAGGGGTCCCGTTCAACAAGATAGAGAAGACAGGGGTGGATATCATAGCACTAATCCAGTTTATCCATCTAGGGTTAAATCCATAGGCTCTAAGGATACTCTTTAGATACTCCCAACTCAATCGATCATAAGCCTTTGATAGATCCAGCTTCACCATCATGCCTACTAGCTTTTTTGCCTTGAGGGAATGGACAACTTCTTGAGAGGTTACCAGCCCGTCTAATATTTTCCTTCCTTCAACAAAGCCTGTCTGCTCCGGGGAGATGATATTTGGGAGAAGAGGCTTTAGCCACTTGACTATAAGCGTAGCTATAATTTTATAAATGACATTGCATAGGGCTATAGGTCAGAATCCCTGGGGGTCTTCCGAGTTCAAAGTCTTAGGGATGAGAGTTATAAAATTGGAGTTAAGACTGAGGCATACCTTTTGGTTTCGCCTTGATTCCTCCACGACTTCCAGTATGTATCTTCCCATGAAATTCCAAGTGGCTTGGTAGAATTCTGCTATAAACCCATCTGGGCCTGGGGCCTTATTTTTTTTCATACCTTTGACGATTTCTTCCACCTCTTCGAGTGTAGCTACTCTCATCAAGGCTAAGTTTTGATCCTGTGTGACCTTGTGAGGTATATGTTGGGAGATTCTTTGAATTTCTTCTGTTTTGTCTTATTGTGGTTTTGATAGGAGGTCTCTGAAGTGGTTTACTAAGAGCTCCTCCATCTCCTCATGTTGTATTCTGCGGTTCCCCTCTTCATCTTTAAGTGAGAATATTCTGTTGTTCTGACGGTGTTGGATCATGGCCTTATGGAAGAACTGGGTATTCCTCTCCCCTTCTCTTAACCAATTCACCCTCGATTTTTGTTTCCATAGAATCTCTTCTTGCTTCCACCTTTCCTCCAACTAACTTATTAATTGACCCTCCTCTGCTGCTAACTCTTCTGATCTCCCTTCCTGTATTATTTTTTGTTTCACTTCTATCATCTTCTGATTTAGTTGCTATTGATCCTTCATGATGTGTCCGAATTCTTCTTTGTTCCATTTCCTTATCTTCTTTTTAATTTCTTTGAGTTTTAGTTGGAATGTATGCATACAGTTCCTCCCTTGTTGGTCGCTCTACATCCACTAGGTCTCGATTTTTTTAATGAGGGCTGAGTCTCTGAGCCAAAAGGCTTCAAACCTAAAGGGTCGATTTTTTAGGCTTTCTTTCAAATCCACTTCCAGATGAATCGGCCAGTGGTATGAGCCCATTCCAGGGAGAATAAACTCTTATATGAATATATATATACTAATAAATTGCTTTAAGATTAGGAATCTATCCAATATGGAAGAAATTTGGTGATTCCCTCCTCTTCTGTTATTCCAGGTATGCACCCCATTGATTGTTGGGATGTCTACTAAGCGCTGCTCTGCTATAGTGTCCCCGAATAACTCCATGTCTATGTCCATTCTCCTCATGCCTCCCCTTTTTTCCGCCAGTGATGTGATCATGTTGAAGTCACCTCCCACCACCCACAGGTCATCCGAGTATAAACTTCTCATTTTTGCTAAGTTCTGTAGGAAAGATCCTTTTTCTCCTAGAATATGGGGTCCGTATACTCCTGTGAGTAGCACCCAATATTTCGATCCAATGACTCTAAACCATCCTGAGAGGATTCTCGGGATGCTGACCCAATCTTCGAACCATATTTCTCCTAGGTTCCAGATGATCGCCAACTCTCTTGCATTGCCATTTGCGTCCGGTCCGATAACCTGGTACTGGGGTTTGAAATTTTCCAAAATCTCTTTCAATTTCCTTTCGCTTATTTTCATTTCCTGTATTATCATTATACTAGGTCTATCTTTTTTCAGTCTCTCTTTGAGGTATCTCTGCTTGCCTCTGCTATTGAGGCCTCTTATATTCCATGTTGTAATAATCATTTCAACAATTTTGGGGGTTGTTGAAAGACCTCTGATAATGGCACCACTCTCCCGAAGTTTACTAATAGTTCCCCCACCATCTGTATGGATTCATTCATTGGTCTTCTACCTCTTTTCTTTCCCCCTTTTCCTAAGGTTCCTGATTCATGCCCTTGTCCTCCATGGGATCCTAAGTGCTCTGGTTGGGCTATAATAGCCGATCCTTGTTTTATCTTGTATTGCTGAAAGGTTTCTTTGTAGAGTTGTTTTTGATCCTCTGGAATGAAGCGTTCATCCAGATGTCTCCACTCTTGTAGTAGGCATTTTATCACTTTCTCTTCCACACTAAGATCTTTTTGATGGGAGTCGATCTCCATTGGGTTTTTCTCCACCATTTGCATGGTATTATCCTCTATTTGGTTTTCAACTAATTCTTGTCTCTTTTTCTTATTTCTCTCGGTCTCCTTTGTCTGTATACCTTCCATCTCCTTAGTGTGCTCCTTGCTCATCTCCCCCATCTCAACCGTCTGAAGGGTAGTGAATATGTTATGGTTTTGTTGCTCTTTCTCATTTTTATTTGCCTTCTGGTTCCCAATTGGTTTATGATTTCTTTTCTTTCTGTGCACTTCCTGGAATCTGTCCCCATCCTCTCTTCCTGTTGCCTCTCCTGCCTTCTTCTCATTCGGATGATTTTCTAGGTTGTTTAGTGGGCAAGCACGATACATGTGGCCATATTCATGGCATTTCCTGCTTCTGAATGGGATATGCTCATAGTCTAGGGTTTGTTGCCATATCTCATCATGGTATTCTAGCTCTATGTAGTCTAGTAACGGCTCAGTGATATTCATGTACACACAGATTCTTGCATAGGATGTGTACCTACCTTTTCTTGTCGAGTCTGCCACTTTGACAAAGGTGCTGATCGAGTTGCCTATTCCTTCTAGTATTTCAGGGTCCTAGAAGTCCATTGGTAGGCCGAAGAACCGAACCTAGATGGGTGCTGCAAACAACTTCTCTTGGTTTGGGTTGTAGCACTCCTCCCAGTGTCTCATAAACAGGCCAACATTGTTGAATAAATATGGCCCATCTTTGAAAACCTTCTCCTTGTCTTCTAGGTTGGAAAATATTACCAAAAATAATCCTTTTGCCCCTAGCTTGAGGTCAATATGCCCCTTTGGTTGCCATCGTTGTTGGATCCATTTGATCAGTTCCTTCTTGGTTGGCCAGGCCCCAATAAACTTGCAGATTAGGGCATGGTCCTTCATATATCTTCTATATTCCTCCAGCTTGTTATTAGGTATTACGAATTGGGGTTTCTTGGTTGCTCTGGGTAGGAATTTTCCTCCCAACCCCGCTTGCCATTTAGTTCCCAGTACCGGTAGACCTTTCCCGTGATTTTCATTGCCTCCAGTTGTGCCATGAAGACTCGTCTCCCCTACAACAATGTTTCGGCATGAGAGGATCTCTCCCCCCTGCTATACCACTCATTCCCACTGTCAGTCGGATGCTTTGTCATTTTGCCCCTATCGTAGCGCAAGTTGTGGTGTTGCAGGGTTTTTAGGTGCAATCTGATGAGCCCCAAATTTGGTAACATTTTGGGCTCATTTGGCGTAACTACCCTTGCTCAACCCTTCATTTTTCATAACTTATGCATCATTTTTTAGTATATTTATTTCATTTGTACAAATAAGGGCAGTCACTATTCCTAGGTGGCTAACACGTGCTTATTTCAGGTTTTTTTGACACATGGTGGAGCAAAACCACGCAGATGAGGGCTAGGAGACAGCCAAGATGGAGTTGAGATTTTGTAGGAAGGTTGTCCACAGCATTAAATGGCCTTCCTTGGGATCTTCACCCCCAACTCCGACCTCCAACAGCCACCACCACCGATTTAGAAGGCAGCCAAATGGATTTCGAAGAAGCAACAGTTCACTCCTAGTTTGGTCAGCCAAGTCCCACTGATTTAGGAGGCTAGCTTGGGGCCTCGTAATGTATAAATGATGAGGCTTTAGCCTTCGAAAAGGACTTTTGAAACCTTGTTACACATTCTGGACTACGAGCTGCTAGCTCTGTTTTGCTCTTTTGTAGCCATTATTGGCATGTTATTTGACTTATGATTATTATCTTTTAATGGAAAGCAGGCAGATTTGAGTTCAGTTCTGAGTTCTTAAAGGAGCCATAGCTCTCGGGGTTGGGCCCAACCTGAGAGCCTAAGGCCCCCTTCCTTTGTATTGTTATCTTTCTTTCAGCATCGTGTTTTTTTGTTCTTTTCCTCTACATGCAATTGAAACGCAATTTGCTGAGTTATATTTCTTGGTTCAGTAGGTCAGTTTTATAAGACAAAGTTGCTTCAGCTGTTTAGAATAGAGTGAACAGATTGGAGTTAATAAAATTTCTAAAAAAGGGTTGACTGCACACTCATTTTCACCTCTTTCTAGGGGCTGGAGTTGCAGACAGTGCTACCCACCCAAAAACATTGGTTTACGTGTTCATGCAATCTTTGATGCAATATTTTTGTTTGTAGAAGTGTCCATGTGTTCAGATCTCTTGGAATGTTTCTTTGTTTCAGTACCATGCATGATTCTCCTTAGAAATAACGTTGTTGTTCATTGGTTTTATTAAACAGTTAGAATAGGTTAATAATATTTCGGTTATGTGCAGGACGTGGATGATTTGTTTCGTTTACACTGTGCAGTGCTACTCCCTCACTCTCTTGTCCTTCTAAGCCGTGCCCAGGCCAACTACTCATCTCCCAATTAGACCCCTTGTCTCTCAACTATTCTATTACCCTCGTTATTCTACCTTCTTCGGCCTTCCATTCCCTCTGCCCTCTTTAAGACAACCTAGCTTTGCACACCCCCTCTTCATCTCATCTCTCTGTCACTGAGTCATTACAAACTCCTCTCCTACCTCCCTATCCATCCATGCAGCCTCTTCCACTCACCCACCACCTAAAATCCGATTATAGAACATCCTGTAGGAATTACTGAACTTCTTGTAGAAATTCTGAACATCCTGTAGAACCCCTGTAGACTTCCTGTAGAAGCTCATAAACACGGTTGCTTGGCATCCAAACTTTGTGAAACTCTCTGAAAGGATGTTAGGGACTCCTTAGACCCTCTCTGAGCCTTCCTGACCTCTTCCAAGCATTTCTCCCCTTGATCTACCCCTGCACAGTAAAGATCCAGTTAGAAGCACATGCATAATAATTCCAACAACTTGAACAAAAATACAAAAATATGTTCTCTTCAGATAAAAGTAGTCTATACACATGCATCTCACCTTCCTAGAGGTAGTGGCATCTCTTTCAGTAATTTTCATTCCCACCTTTGCATCAGTAGGACTAGCTGGTAGAATTAGGGTTTGCTAGGGTTTGTGTTTCTTGTTGGCTTTCAGTTCCTTTCTGCAAGTAGGTTAATTTCCTTTGAGTTAGCTTTCGTTCATCGGTTAAAAAGCTTCTTCTAAGAGCTCATAGAAGTTGGCTTGAGCCCTAGCGGACTTGTGCCAGCTGACCAAGTGACAGCTGCGGCAAGAGCTAGTACTTGTGCATACAGCACCGTCGCTTCCAAGTTTGTTACGAACTACCGGGTTGATAAAATTAGAGAAGGAAGCTCCAGGAGTTGTAGCATTATTGCTACAATACTGGAGCCCACCATTCTTTTTAGCGCCGTTGCCGGGGAAGCGTCAGAGTATTAGTGATTGTTGCTTTTCTTCTATTCTCCTACTCTCGCCTTCTGCTAAGTAGTTTATTTCATTTCCATTCTGCAAAAGTAGCATAGACATTTCCTGCTTTCATAGATTAACATTTCAATTCCGCAATTTCAATTCTGCAAGCGTAGATTAGCATTTCAATTCTGTAAGCGTAGACTAGCATTTCATTCCTGCAATTTCATTTGAGCAAAATAGATTAGTCCTTTCCTGCTTTCATTTCAATTCTGCATTTTCATTTCAGCAAGATAGTTAGTTGCAGTTCAATCTGTTTCAGTTTTTGCAGGTACCAGAGAAAAAACAAAAGCAATCAAAAGTCTTTCCATTTCATGCCTCGTAGGAATCGAGATAAAACAGGCAAATTCTTACCCAACACCCCCACCATATCACTGAGTCACCCTTCTCTCTTCTTTGGTGATAGTGATCCAGAAGAACCTATAGGCGAACCTCTTGAGATATACAAAGATCCTATAGCAGAAGAAGAGTTAGAGAACACTCCATCTGAAGCCATGGCTGACCATAGGGGAGAAGATGAGAGAATAGAAGGTGCCTTCCCCATCCGAGAGACCAATGGAGACATGAAAATAGAAAACATCAATCCCTCTGCTTTACCTCACTTCCATGGACTGACTACTGAAGACCCTGATACCTTCCTGTTTGAGTTTGTTGTCCTTTGTCGAACCTATGACTATACTGAAGATGAGCAAAAACTGAAACTCTTCCCCTCAACCCTTAAGGATGCAGCATTACGCTGGTTCATGGGATTACCTGGGAACAGTATCACTACTTGGGCTCAGATGCAGCAAGCTTTCAATACCAAATATCGGGACTACTGTAGGTCCAAGGAAACCAAGGGAGAAATCTTTCGGATGACCATGGGGAATGATGAGTCCTTATAGGATTACGAGGAAAGGTTCCAACTTAGCTATAAACGGGCCAGGTGCACACTTGACCCTGAATCCCTCAAGTTGGTTCTGCTCTGAGGAGTCCCTGAAGACATCTTAGATACCCTTCACATGCTAGCTGGAGGAGATATTTACCAACTACCTTATGAGGACATAAAGACTGTGTTTAGAAACCACTCTAGGGCAGCCCGGAAACGAGGTAGAGGAAACCTCCTCTCAGCTGGTATTCCTTTCTCCAAACATGAGTTTGCAAATCAATTAGAGGACCTCAAGAGTGAGGTGAGACAGACCATTGCCATGCAACTTGATACATTCCGAATCCAACAGAAGAAAGAAGAAGCTGAGAGGGCCTTGGCTATCTTCTGCCCTAGGTGTACAAGGAAACACCCTAAGAACGAATGCCCATTACATTCGGTTGAAGTATGTTTTTTTTGTGAGGAGGACCACCCCACAAACCAATGTCCAACCTTACCTGGGCTTAAAGCCATGTATCAAGGGACAGAAGCACCCACTGAACCTCTCTATTTCCTCAACCAAAGGAGACCACAAGGACCTAGACCTTACCAACAGGGATGCAAGGGACACCCCAAGCCTATTACAGCCCTAACCAATCTACTCCTATGCCTTCCTGGGGTCCCCCTGCTCATCCTTCTTGGTATATACCTCCTCCATGGTCTTACCCACCTCAGTACCATACTCAGCCCACTACTCATTCGTTTCACTCACATGCCCAGCCACAGCCTCAGTGGAATGCACCTCAATCGGGGTGGAGGCCCCAGTACAATACTCCTCCCACCATTTCGCCTCCACCACCAGCTCAACCACAACCATTACCTCCTGCTCCTCCAAGGCAACCCCAAATGCCTGCTCAACCGAACCTGAACCCCAACAACAAACAGGCCCAGCAGGTATATACTGGGGAAACATCATGCCCTACCTATGCTATGGAGATCCAGGAGATCAATCTGCGATCTGGAAAGACTCTTCCGGATCGCCAACCTCCTCCCCACAGAGGACGAGGAAGATAAACATGAAAGTGAACCAAAGGCCATTCCACCTTTTCCTGAGAGATTAACAGCCACCACACAACCCAACCCAGAGGAGGATGAGCTTCTGGGAGAGCTCAAACAGTTGTGTGTGAAAATACCATTTCTCCAAGCCATCAAAGATGTACCGATATACAACAAACTGGTTAAGGAAAAGTGTTTTAGACACCCAGGCAGGCGAAAGAGAGATGCTTCGACCATCAATGTCATAGGACAACTGTCTGATCTTATGTTGGGACAAGTCATCTGCCCAAAGTATTTGGATCCTGGGAGTCCTGTAGTGGATGTCCACATCAATGGCACCATCATACCTCACACATTGATTGATCTGGGGGCTGCCATTAATGTGATGACCAGGGATATCATGCTCAAACTCAACCTTCAGGGTTCCTTGAGAAAGACCTCAACAGTCCTGCAACTAGCAGATCGCTCCACCGTGACTCCCGAAGGGATTGTAGAGGATGTCTTGGTCTCTGTTGACTCTTGGGAATACCCTGCAGATTTCTTGGTTCTGCAACCAAAGGCAAAGCTTACTGGATACCCTCTTATTTTGGGAATGCCTTGGTTAGCCACTGCAGATGCTTACATAAGCTGTCGTGCAGGAAACATGACCATCAAAAATGGTCCTATGTCCAAGCAGCTAGTCCTGTACCCTCCTGCCCAACCCTCATTAGAGAATGACTTACCACTTTGGTTGGAGGAAGGAGAAGAGGATGAGGTGTACTCAGCACCTTTGTGCACCCTAGACACCACTAGGGGAGACCCCCCAACCGAGGATGATTTGATTGAGACCTTGATCCAGATCCACCTCCCAGTGCATTGTCCCTAGAGGAATTGGTGGAGAATGCCCAAGCCAGCACCTTAGTGGACCTTTGTGTGACCAACCCTGTCACTCCCAGAGTCAAAAATGTGGAGTTCGGCCCTGAGAGAACGTTAAAGATCAGCTCCTCCCTATCTCCTTCCCAGGAAAAGGAGCTGTGTAGTCTGTTGGCCAGTCATCTAGATGCTTTTGCTTGGAGCTATAAGGAGATGAAAGGAGTCCATCCTTCGGTCTGTACCCATCACATCTACATCAAAGAGGATTGTAAACCGGTTAGGCAACCCCAGAGGAGAATGAATCCAGCCCTTAAGGATATCGTCAAGGAAGAATTGCAAAAACTATTGGATGCCAGATTCATTTACCCCATCTCGGATAATGAATGGGTGTCCCCTCTGGTGTTGGTTCCCAAGAAAAATGGGAAGTGGAGAATCTGTGTGGACTACCGAGAACTGAACAAAGCTACCAAGAAAGACCATTTTCCTCTACCCTTCATAGATCAAGTGTTGGATGGACTGGCAGGGAAGAAGTTTTTCTCTTTCCTGGATGGGTTTAGCAGGTATAACCAGATCCAAATCAGCCCGGAAGACCAAGATAAGACCACCTTCACTTGTCCTTGGGGTGCCTTTGCTTACCGAGTTCTTCCCTTTGGACTATGCAATGCTCCTACCACCTTCCAAAGAGTCATCTTGAGCATCTTTTCTGAGCTGGTCCATGATTCGGTGGAAATCTATATGGATGACTTCACTCCTTATGGGTCCAACTTCCAGGAAGCATTGTCCAATCTGGGAAAAGTCCTAACCAAGTGCATTGAGATGAACCTGTCCCTTAGTCCTGAAAAGTGTGAATTCTTGATGACTGAAGGGACCGTGCTAGGCCATACCATTTCTTGCCAAGGGTTACAGGTGGATCCTAACAAAATTGCTCTCATCAAGAAGGTTCCACCTCCTCAGAAGGTAAGAGATGTTCGAAGTTTCTTAGGATTAGCAGGGTATTATAGGAGATTCATTAAAGACTTCAGCAAGCTAGCCTCGCCATTGTTTGGCCTCTTGGCAAAAGATGTTGAGTTTCAGTGGATTGACGATTGTCAGAAGGCTCTGAATGAATTAAAGGACAAGTTGGTGTCTGCCCCAATCTTGAGAGGTCCAAACTGGGCCCTACCTTTCCACATCCACACTGATGCCTCGAATAAAGCCATAGGGGTAGCCTTAGGACAAGTTGAACAAAAACTTCCATATGCCATCTACTTTGTCAGCAAAAACTTATCCAAGGCAGAACTGAATTACACTATAACTGAGAAAGAATTCTTGGCCGTGGTTCATGCACTGAACAAGTTCTGACATTATATCACTGGCTATCAAACATTTGTACATACTGATTATGCTGCAATTAGATATTTAATGAATAAACCAGATGTGAATGCTCGTATTATTAGATGGTTACTTTTGTTGCAGCAGTTTGATTTGACTATCGTTGACAAACAAGGTAAAGAAAATGTTGTTGCTGACTTTTTGTCTAGATTGGATTTACCTGCAGATGAGGACGGAACAGTGGATGACCAGATGCCCGATGAACATCTGTTTGCTATTTCAGTACTCTCTCCATGGTTTGCTGATATAGCAAACTACCTTGTCTTAGCATAGTTCCCTCCGCACCTATCCTCAAGAGAGAAGAGCAGAATCGTCAGGAAGAGTGCCTCATTCACTTGGATCGGGGGCAACCTATTCAAGCTTGGCCCTGATCAGATCTTAAGGCGTTGTGTAAGGGAGGAGGAAGTCTTTGATATCCTCCTCACCTGTCATGACGGGCCTTGTGGAGGACATTTTGCAGCGAAGAGGACTGCCTTCAAAATCCTGCAGGCAGGCTACTATTGGCCCACGCTTCATCAAGATGTCAGAAGGTATATTAGCCAGTGTGACCGATACCAAAGGATGGGGAAACCGACTCCAAGGGATGAAATGCCTCTCCAACCTCAAGTGACTCTTGAGCCATTTGAGAAGTGGGGTATGGATTTTTTGGGTCCAATCAATCCTCCTTCGAGGCAGAGGTCTTACATCATTGTGTGCACAGACTACCTGACAAAGTGGGCAAAAACCAAGGCAATCAAAGCAGCAACAGAAGAAAAGGTGGCCGAGTTCTTAAGAGAAAACATCTTCTACAAATTTGGCTACCCAAGAGAGCTGGTCACCGATCAAGGAAGCCAGTTCACCTCCAACTTAATTGAAGACCTACTAGCTCATCACAAAATCAAGCATAGGACTTCCACCCCCTATCATCCTCAAGCAAATGGGCAGGTGGAAGTCACCAATAGAGCATTGGAAGGGATCTTGACTAAGGTGGTGAGCAGCAGTAGAAAATATTGGGCAGATCGCTTGGTTGAGGCCACGTGGGCTTACAACACCACTTGGAAGACCACAACCGGCTTCACACCTTATGAGCTGGTCTATGGGAAGAGAGCTCTGCTGTCAATTGAATTCGAGTACAACACTTTGAGGATGGCAGCTCAGCTGGACCTAGATCTCAGCCATGCCCAACAAGAAAGGTTATTGCAGCTGAATGGATTGGACGAGCACCGAATGCAGGCCCTTCTTCACTCAGAAGTGGTTCAACTTCAGAGGAAGGTGTGGCATGACCAACACCTCAATGACAAGCAATTTCAGCCGGGCGCTGTTGTATGATTCTAGGCATAAAGATTTCAAGGGGAAGCTGAGAACCAGATGGCTGGGACCATATGCAGTGGAAAAATGTAATGACAATGGATCTATTCTTATTCAGACCATTGATGAGGAGGCCATCCCTATGCTTGTCAATGGGCATTGGTTGAAGATCTACAGAAAGCCTCTGTCAAGGCAGGAATTCATCAAAACTGTGGAAAAATCAGTGCTGGTCATCGAGAAGGGTTCTGCCTCTGTTTTGGGCATACCCTGAAGTCAAAGAGAAAAAAAAAAATAATAATAAAGATCCTTGGGTGAAAACCTTTCTGAGGCTCCCAAGGCAGATGGTAGGGGTGAAAACCTCATTGAGGCGCCCCTGCTATCTTTCAAAAAAAAGGGTTTGAAAAAGACCCTTGAGTGAAAACCTCTCTGAGGCGCTCAAGGCAGATGGTAAGGGTGAAAACCTCATGGAGGCGCCCCTGCTGTCTTTCAAAAAAAAAAAAAAAACAGGTAAAGCAAGTTCACAATGTGGCAATGCATGCAGGTTACAGGTATTCCATGCAGGAAAGGAGGCCCTCAACCCAAAGACAAGGGTCCCTACTATGTTACCAGGTGACCTCACCAGCACTCCCTCCAGAAACACTCATCTCTTCCAAGATCTGGGCATGATTTGATCGCAGTTTAGCCTCCTACAGGAAGCTACAGGACTTTCTACAGGAAGTTCTGTATTTCTACAGGAAACTTCCTGTAGAAGCTTTGGACGGCCCAGAACTGACTGTGTGGGGAGATCTAACGACCGAGGTCCGGCATGGAGGCATGCAAGCTACTATTTTCTCCATCACACACTGCTGTCGCCTCCTTCTACCACCCCAGTTGCCATGCAATGGAAATACTTGCACAGTCAAATCAGAACACTGAATTATCAGAGGAAGCGATTCTCAAATGGGAAAAAAGATGCAGAGATACCATGCAATACTTATCAAAGCCATCCGAGGGCCCTGCGATCATGACCGTGATGCCACCGTCTCCACCGTTCAACATGCACCCGAGGAGGAAAAACTGCTACAGGACATCCTACAGGAATCCCGTAGCAGTTCAGCCAGCTAGAGTGTACACCATCAAGACACCTGCAACACATAGAGCGAGCATATGCACCATCCGCATCTAGGTAATAAGCGTCGTAACCATCAACAGTCTGCGAAAAGGAACCCCCGTGCCGGTGCATGAAGCAGCAACAAGCAAATCCAATCACCATCGTCCTGAAATCTGGAAATCATGTCGCGGCCGCACAGGTAAGTGCCTCACCCTTTTTTCGTCAAATTATATGAATAATACTCTGAAATGTTTGCAAGTGTGGAAATGAATGGGTTGAGCAGTGGAATGGCCATTCAACTGGCCACGACGATCAGTCAGATGGTCTAGTCGGATTTGGAAAGTGGTGGTCGTGGCAAGCAAAACGGGTAATAGACACGTGAGAAGTGTCCAGTCGGGGAGAAGCGACGATTTAACGGAAATGGCGGTGGCAGATCTGCAGGGAATGATGCGGCAGTTAGGGAGACTTGCAGTGAAATGAGTAGGTGATGTCGTCCAACGGTCCGGCAGGGATAGCTCACCCCCGCGCCACGAATTCCGTAGGGATTCAAATCCACCGGCTAGATCGCCACTCCACTCATTCATCATCAGCCGTTTTGAAGTCGAGTGAGCGTCTGAATTTCTCTGAAGCTTGTTACTCCAAGTCTTCGGCTTGTTCGAACGTCTGGTAGTGGCACAGAAGGCGCAGAACCACTGCCGTGCTCTCCAGAACCCGTGCGCTACTTCTACAGGAAAGCTATGCTACAGGAAGCTCACTGCCATGAGGAAAATTGGTCTCTTCACGTCAAAGGTGGCGAATTGGAAAAGGTAAGCCTGAACCTGTTCCTCCCATGCAATTGGTTTCGAGGGTGGCGGAGTCGACGTTCTCAAAAACGTAAAACTACAGTCTGAGCATAAAATTGCAAGCGTCGTCTTCCTTTTGCATGAATTGTCGTCGAAGTATATGTGGGGTTTTCTACAGGATGTGATTTGTAATTAAGCCCCTGTTAAGGCTCATCTGTAGATAATCT
Source organism: Pinus tabuliformis (assembly GCA_031772625.1). Taxonomy (NCBI): domain Eukaryota; kingdom Viridiplantae; phylum Streptophyta; class Pinopsida; order Pinales; family Pinaceae; genus Pinus; species Pinus tabuliformis. The sequence goes on from CM062809.1 coordinate 860,813,952, forward strand.
TCACGAATTGTGTGCGTGACAGAGGCGTAGTTCTACGCTCTGTCCCAAAGAAATCTGAAAGGCCAGCTTTTGATACGCACCCGCCACCTCCAGCTAACATAGCAGGTTTTCACCATGCCGGGTGGATTCATCAGAAAGGAACCGACAGACTCAAAGAAACTAAGGGAGAACCCTGAGGTGGTAGAACTGTTCACTCGTGCGCGATGGATGTCGTTCTGCGACAAACTTCAAGGTTATGATGATGAGGTGGTAGAGGAGTTCTTGCGAGCTCTGAAGCCAAAATCAAAAACGCTGGCCACTGTCAATTTCAGGGGTTTGAGTCTCAGACTCACCCCACAATTCATCAGCAGAGTCACTGAGCTCCCAATGGGGGTACCGTGGGACAAGGAGGAGAGGAAATTAGGCCAGAAGGCTAAAAAGGAGTTCTTTCCACCAGAGGAGCAATTCTCAGAGGATAAGAATGGGGTTCGCAGAGCTAGCTTACTGCCACTTTGGAGTGAGGTCAGCCTCCAAATTATGAAATACATCACGTGTGAAGGACAGTTCAGCATTGTATATGGGTACCATTTCCGACTACTCACAGAATTAAGGCATCAGATGGACCTACCTGCAGAAAGCAAACTAAGTATTCCCTACTTCCTCCTGCAGTCTATGACTGAATGTGCCACCAAACTACGAGAGGGCACACCAGACCAGGTAGCTCATCATGGGCTCATTAAGCTTCTCATGGAGGATGCACTCCACACATACAAAGTCCCTCTCTCGTGGGAAGCCTTCCGGAATCTGACTAAGGATGGCGATATCAAAATGTTGACCGAGGAGCTCACCTCCTCCAGCAGCGAGGAAAAAGAGTCAGCACGCACAGAGAAGAAAGGGAAAGGCCAAGAACCCACGGCCAAAGCACCGAGGAAAGAGCAAAAGGGGAAACAAGAGAAAAAGGTTGCCGAAGAAAAGGATGACAAATCCACATTGACACCTAGGGAGAAAAGGTTACAAAGTAGGGTGGACAGGACTGAGCAAGTCCACGTCAGTAAAGGCACCTCGACAGCAGCCTCAACAAAGTCAAAAAGCAAAACACCCTCAGCCAAACAGGCTAAAACGGTGCCACCTGTTTCTACAGGAAAACCAAAAACGACTTCTACAGGAAGCCATAAATCAGCTGATACAGGGCCTTCTACAGGAAGCCCTGAGAAAGGAAAACCAAAGGAGAAGAGAGCTGAAATTCTTTAACGGGAGGCAGCCGCCGTGCTGGCCGCCCTTAGTACACCTCCTAAGCCGAAGGAAAAGCGAAAGAGGGAGATCCCTCTGTATTTTAAAGCCCGGAGAAGTGTGAGAATCAAAACAGGCAGGCCACAACCTCCATCCAGCAGCCCAATTACTATAGAAGACCCCCCTACTTCGCCCAGGGAGAGGTCCCCCCTCAAAAATATCAGTCACTTATGAGCGGGGGAGCCCGAAGACAACTACTTGGAAAGAGAGAATGGACAGGTTGGCTTCACAAGGCCGGCTACAGGATGCTGAGGCCGCTCTACAGGAAACCTTAGCCCGGCTTAAGGAGACAGAGAGAATGGAGGGAGAGGCACCCTCATCACCACCGAGGGAAGACGAAGTAGAGCCACCGAGAGAAGAAGAGAAAGAGCATATTCCGGAGCCTAGTCCCCAGCCAAGTTTGAGCTCATATTATAACTTCTTAGAAGCTGGAAAAATCATACCACAGAAATTCACTGTGCCACTTTTCTTTGTGTTGGAGGAAGAAAGAGTGAGAACGCACACGTGGATGAAAATAGCTAAATCAAAAGGCGTGGCAGATATAGGCCCCTTGGAGGAACAACTCAAGGAGGCACGAAAAGAATTAGCTATGGCCAAACACGTGGCAAACTGCCAGCGGGTGTTCCTACAGGAAGAGAACGAGAAACTTAAACTGCAGCTACAGGAACTGAAGAAGAAAAAGGGCACATCCTTAGGGGACATCACAACAGAAAATCAAGGCAGAGAAGGACTGTAAGTCGGTCTTGGGGAGCCAACCTCGCATCTACAGGAAAGGGATCTGCAAGCACAAATCGAGGTACAAGCTCTCAAACAACAGTTGCAGCAAAAAGAGGCACAATTGGCCTGCATGGCCAGTTGGGCCATGGATGCTATACAATGCAGACAGCCGGCCAAATCCTATGGCCTGTACCTACGAGACCAGTGGATGCAATTTCAAATCAATGCATTAGCACAGAGGGGTATCTCCCAACTCCAAGACCCGCAGCAGTTCACAGAATTATGCAATAACAGTTCATCAGAGGACAAGGCCAAACTATCGGAGTTTTATCTCCATAATTTGGCCCTTCCTAATGTGACTTCATGGGATCCAAACACAGCCTTAGGGGATATGCAGTTGATGGCATTTGCCTCATGGTTGAACCATGAAGACAAGAGAGTAGCAGAAGTCAAAGAGGTCATGAACCGAGAGCTGCATGAGCCACTACTAATTAGAGCAGAGCCAGGGGATCCAACTGCATTAATATCAGCACACCAACACTTATCCACCAACCCTCAAGCTTTATCGAAATACATGGATCAGCAGGCCCAGGCTATAACGCATTTCGAGGATATGGAGAGACTGTTAGGGGACAACTGTGTTCAAGCTTGCACCCGCCGCTAGAACACATTGGCCCACAGTCTAAAAATCAGAGAATATCATACTCCAACTTGAATGAGGGAAGCTCTAGTATGGGTGCCCCTCTATAAGAAGTCCATGCAGAACCTCCAGGCCAGCTGGATTGGCCTAAAGCTAAGCCCACCTCTGCTGTTAGGATTGATGGAAGGCAACACAGAGAAAGATGAGCATGAACAGTGGGAAGAGGTGGAAAGACAGGCTGGGTTCCATGTCAGTGAGGAGGATACTACTGCAGAAGCCTGGGATGTGAGGGTGGCAGTGAAAGAAATGAAGGACGAGGAGCTGGATTAGTTGCTCAAGGATGAGCAATCATTTTAGCTGGGGGGTGATGATGAGCCCCAAATTTGGTAACATTTTGGGCTCATTTGGCCTAACTACCCTTGCTCAACCCTTCATTTTTCATAACTTATGCATCATTTTTTAGTATATTTATGTCATTTGTACGAATAAGGGCAGTCACTATTCCTAGGTGGCTAACACGTGCTTATTTCAGGTTTTTTTGACACATGGTGGAGCAAAACCACGTAGATGAGGGCTAGGAGATAGCCAAGATGGAGTTGAGATTTTGTAGGAAGGTTGTCCACAGCATTAAATGGCCTTCCTCGGGATCTTCACCCCCAACTCCGAGCTCCAACAGCCACCACCACCGATTTAGAAGGCAGCCAAATGGATTTTGAGGAAGCAGCAGTTCACTCCTAGTTTGGTCAGCCAAGTCCCACTGATTTAGGAGGCCAGCTTGGGGCCTCGTAATGTATAAATGATGAGGCTTTAGCCTTCGAAAAGGACTTTTGAAACCTTGTTACACATTCTGGACTACGAGCTGCTAGCTCTGTTTTGCTCTTTTGTAGCCATTATTGGCATGTTATTTGACTTATGATTATTATCTTTTAATGGAAAGCAGGCAGATTTGAGTTCAGTTTTGAGTTCTTAAAGGAGCCATAGCTCTCGGGGTTGGGCCCAACCTGAGAGCCTAAGGCATCCTTCCTTTGTATTGTTATCTTTCTTTCAGCATCGTGTTTTTTTGTTCTTTTCCTCTACATGCAATTTAGACAGAGTTGCTTCAGCTGTTTAGAATAGAGTGAACAGATTGGAGTTAATAAAAGTTCCAAAAAGGGGTTGACTGCACACTCATTTTCACCTCTTTCTAGGGGCTGGAATTGCAGACAGTGCTACCCACCCAAAAACATTGGTTTACATGTTCATGCAATCTTGGATGCAATATTTTTGTTTGTAGAAGTGTCCATGCGTTCAGATCTCTTGGAATGTTTCTTTGTTTCAGTACCATGCATGATTCTCCTTAGAAATAACGTTGCTGTTCATTGGTTTTATTAAACAGTTAGAATAGGTTAATAATATTTCGGTTATGTGCAGGACGTAGATGATTTGTTTCGTTTACACTGTGCAGTGCTACTCCCTCACTCTCTTGTCCTTCTAAGCCGTGCCCAGGCCAACTACTCATCTCCCAATTAGACCCCTTGTCTCTCAACTATTCTATTACCCTCGTTATTCTACTTTCTTCGGCCTTCCATTCCCTCTGCCCTCTTTAAGACAACCTAGCTTTGCACACCCCCTCTTCATCTCATCTCTCTGTCACTGAGTCATTACAAACTCCTCTCCTACCTCCCTATCCATCCATGTAGCCTCTTCCACTCACCCACCACCTAAAATCCGATTATAGAACATCCTGTAGGAATTACTGAACTTCCTGTAGAAATTCTGAACATCCTGTAGAACCCCTGCAGACTTCCTGTAGAAGCTCATAAACACGGTTGCTTGGCATCCAAACTTTGTGAAACTCTCTGAAAGGATGTTAGGGACTCCTTAGACCCTCTCTGAGCCTTCCTGACCTCTTCCAAGCATTTCTCCCCTTGATCTACCCCTGCACAGTAAAGATCCAGTTAGAAGCACATGCATAATAATTCCAACAACTTGAACAAAAATACAAAAATATGTTCTCTTCAGATAAAAGTAGTCTAGACACATGCATCTCACCTTCCTAGAAGTAATGGCATCTCTTTCAGTAATTTGCATTCCCACCTTTGCATCAGTAGGACTAGCTGGTAGAATTAGGGTTTGCTAGGGTTTGTGTTTCTTGTTGGCTTTCAGTTCCTTTCTGCAAGTAGGTTAATTTCCTTTGAGTTAGCTTTCGTTCATCGGTTAAAAAGCTTCTTCTAAGAGCTCATAGAAGTTGGCTTGAGCCCTAGCGGACTTGTGCCAACTGACCAAGTGACAGCTGCGGCAAGAGCTAGTACTTGTGCATACAGCACCGTCGCTTCCAAGTTTGTTACGAACTACCGGGTTGATAAAATTAGAGAAGGAAGCTCCAGGAGTTGTAGCATTATTGCTACAATACTGGAGCCCACCACAATCCATGAAGCCCACACCCTAGCCGCTCTTGCTCAAATAAAAAAAAAACATAAAAAAAAACATTTAAAGAAATTAAATTAAAAACAAAAAATAACAAAACCGAGGGCCACAATGGGCGAAGAGCTAAAAATAACATGTTAAATAAAATATTTTTGAGAAAAAATTGGATTAAAAAATTGAAAAAATAACAATTTCTAAGAATTTTTTATGAATTTTATATTAAAAAATGATGACATATATATTCCAAAAAAAATGACTCACATAAGTTTTAAAGTAGAAATAACAAAAAAAACACGTTCAAAAAAATAAAAATATAATTTTAAAAACCAATAAATAAATAAATAAAACCTTAAAAATAAAATTAGAAACATTAAAAGTTAAAAAAATACACTTAAAAAAAACAACAATAAAAACCCAAAAAAGCTTTAAAACAGAATATATATATATATATATATATATATATATATATATATATATATATATATAATTGAAAGCAGCTCCCCGCCTGCCCAAGACTACGCCCCATGACGCATGGGCGGGAGGGGAGCATTGGGCAACAGCCTGCCACCTAGGGCCAGGCCTCACGACCCCCTAGGTGTTGAAGTCGATTCCCATAATTGACTTCCCTGCCTAGGGGGTCGCGAGCCCTGGCCATGGGCAGGCTGGGAGCTACGACTTCCCCGCCCAAGTCGCTGTGAGGCCCTGAGTGGGCAGGGCGTTGCCTGCAGCTATCTGCTTGCCCAGGCCCAAAATTTTCATTTTTTTTTTTTAATTTAATTATAATTTTTTTCCTAAAGATTTTTTTTAATTACTATTTAAAAAAATATATATATATATATATATATATATATGAATATTATTATTATTTTTAAATGTTTTTATTGAGTTAATTTAAAAAAAATGTTTTGATGTTTTTTTCCCTTTAGTTTTTTGTTTTTATTTTTATTTATATTCGATTTTTAATTTACATATATATAATTTATTGGTTTTTTTAAATTGCATGTTCTATTTTTTTTGTTATTTTTACTTAAACCTTATTTGAATCTTTTTTTTTGGAAAAAAAACTTAAAATGTCATCATTTTTGAATATAAAATTCATAAAATTATAATAAAATTTGTTATTTTTTGAAAATTTTTATTCGATAATTCGTAAAAAAATCTTATTTAACATGTTGTTTGAGCGGAAAGGTCTCGAAATACATATATTTTTTTTAATTATATCTATATACAAAATGTGTATTTTTCATCGAGTGTTTAAAATTGTTATTTTTTAGTGACAATTATTTTATGTATATTGAAGTATTTATTAACAATATATAAATATATAAAAAATCATAACCTCAAAATATTAATGTTCTTATTCTTTCAAACTTTGAAAAACAAATTAAAAATTTCATTATAAAAAAAAAATTGCAAAGAAAAACAAAAACACATGTTTGAAAAACCCTTAAAAAATGAACATCTTAGGACTAAAAACAAGAAGGTGAATAAGACAACTTGAAAAATAGTAAAATAATCAATATTTTAAAAAAATTATTCACACTTAATACATTAGAAAATTTAAAATGTCAAAAAAAGGCCCTCTAAAAAAAGGGGGTTGATCCCACATCAACACTTTTCAAAATCAGCATGAAAATCACTAACATTAAAAAAATGTTCATACTTGATACATAAGAAAATTTAAAGTGCCAAAAATATGCTAAAAACAAAAAAATGTGTATTTTGAATAACCATTTTTCAAAATCGGGTTGTTTTTTTGCTACCTAAAAAGAAAACAGGCAATCAGTAAAGTTCTCATTTGATCGGTAACTATGTTAATCACAGTTTCATTTTTCACAACCTTTATATACATGTTTCAATCAACATCACTTTTGGAGAAACCATGTCAGGTAGCCATCAATTCAAGAATACCAGGCTTTAGGTGCTTGTTTAAGTCCATACAAGGCTTTCTTCAATATGAAAACACGAGACTCTTTCCCATGAACCTCAAAACATTGAGATCGTTCTATGTACACTTCTTCCTAAATTACACAATTGAGGAAAGCAGTCTTTATATCCATCTAATGTAAATTCCAACCCATAGAAGAAACAATAGAAATAATAGATCTAATAGTGGTGTACCAAGAAACTAAAGCAAAAGTCTCATCGTAATCCTCTCCCTTTTTTTGGGAGAATCCTCTAGCCATAAATTTCGCCTTGTACTTGTCAATGTTGCCATTCACTGAATGCTTAATATTGTATATCCATTTATAGGTCACCACTGACTTCCCTTCATGTCTAGGCACAAATTACCGTACATCATTCTTCATAACAGTTTGGTATTCTTCCATCATCTCATCCTTCCAAACTTGTTGGCTAGCTACTTCTTCATAGGTGGAAGGTTCAAAATCAATGAAATTAGTCATCAATACTACATATCTAGAATACCTCTTCGGTTTCTTGCTTTCCCTAAAGGTGCCACTAGGTGTTGCATGTCGTTATGATTCTTGCAAGGTAGATCTAAGCCTAGATTTCCTCTTCATGATTTCAGGAACAATTGGATCCATTAGTTCATTAGGCCCTTTTGGCTCTTCTTGATGATCTACGAGATGTTATAAAGGAATAGATTCACATTAGCCTTCTTCCTTGGGAGCTTCACACTCTTCATTATCATTAGAGTCCATGGGAACTTCTTTAGACTTCTAATAGACAATATTCTCATCAAAGGTAATGTCTCTGCTAACTTTAACTTGTTGTTGTCCTAGAACATAGATTCTATAGGCCTTTGATGACTCGCTGTATCTAACAAATATGCATTTCTTTCTTGAATGTTATAGTTTCTTCCTCTTACCGTTGGGTACATGAATGTAAATTGGACAAAAAAAGATTCTTAAATTTCCAACTTTTGGTTTTTGTGTGATGACTGCTTCTTTAGGAGTCTTGTTCTCCAAGATTTGATGAGGATTTCTATTTTGAATATAGACAACTTGTAGGAATTTACAGGGTAAGTTCCTCAGACAGAACACCAAAGGACACCACTCACAAACAGATCGCAGATCAATACACCAGTACTTTTGATGTGGTTAAAACCCTCAAAGAGGGAAACAGTCCACGGCCTGAGCCAACGCGGCCACTTCAGACAATTTATTAATAAAAGAATGAAAATTTACATAAGCTTCTCTCATGAACGGTTAATCTACAAATGACCCTCCATGCTCTTTAAATAGAGATCATTGACCAATCGGGTGTTAAGCCACAGATCAAGTGTCTGTAATACCGAGGAGAGAATGAACCGTCGGATCACTACATATCGTGACCGTCGGATTGTAAGTTACAAAATGTACATAGTAAAGAAACACACTTTACCTAACTCTATACTAGACCAAGTTGTACTTAACTATTTCCTATGTGTCGGAATATCCTAACATCCCCCCTTAAGAACAACTTGGGATAGGATTGAAGGATTTACAAATATGACACAATAGGAGAAGGAAGGAGGTACTAGAGCCTATCCCCCCTTAGTGACAACTTCCTGAACTCCAACCATAAATCGAAGTTTAGTGAACTTCACCTCTGTGAGAGCCTTTGTAAAGATGTCTGCAACTTGATCATCTGTTGAACAATATTGCACTTCAAGAACATGGTCATGAATGAGCTTTCTCATGAAGTGCATGTGCAGTTCAATGTGTTTGCTGCGTTGATGTTGGACTGGATCTTCGCATAGTTGAATGACACTTTTATTATCACACCAAAGTGTAGTCGGATGCTGTTGCTGAAAGCCAAACTCTTACAGGATCTGACGAAGCCACAAGGCTTCCTTACTAGCTTCTACGGCACCACGATACTTTGCTTCTGCTGAAGAAAGAGAAATGGCACCTTGTTTCTTGCAAGCCCATGTAATAGGTCCTGAACCAAGAGTGAACACATAACCTGCAGTAGACTTCCGATCATCAGGGTCACCAGCCCAATCGGAATTAGTGAAACCAACCAATAGAGGAGATGCTTCGGCACTGTAATGAATCCCAAACTGAACTATACCTCGAACATAACGAAGTATTCTTTTAGCTGCTTTCCAATGACTTTCACGTGGGCTTTGCATAAACCGAGCAACAAGGCCAACAGTAAAGGAAAGGTCAGGACGAGTATGGGTTAGATACAAAAGTTTTCCTACAAGTTGACTGTATAAGGTAGCATCAACTTCAGGAGAAGTACAAGTAACTGAAAGTTTGACTCCAGACTGAAAGAGAGAAGGGGCTGGCTTACAGTATTCCATGTGAAAATGGCGTAGAATATCATAGGAATACTTGGATTGGGAAAGGGAAATACCTTCCTTGGATTGCAAGACTTGAAGACCAAGAAAATAATTTAAGTCTGTCATTTCAAAATTCCTTTTAAGGCTAGACTTCACATGGTTTATAAGTTTGGGATCACTACTAGTCAAGATAAGATCATCAACATAAAGAACACGAATGATAAGAGACTTGCCCACTTTCTTGGTGTAGACAGTATTATCAGAATGACACCTAGAAAAGCCATTTTCTAAAAGAAAGTTATCCATTTTGGCATACTAAGCTCGAGTAGCTTGCTTGAGACCATAAAGGGATTTCTTAAGTCGACATACAAGGCTAGAGCCTGTTTGTATAAAGCCAATAGGTTGTTCCATATAGATTTCTTCATGCAAGTCCCCATGCAAGAAGGCGGATTTAACATCCATCTGATGGACTTCCCATTTGAAAGAGGCAGCAAGGGAAAGAACAAGGCGGATAGAGTTCATTTTGGCAACAGGGGAGAAGGTTTCAGTATAGCCAATGCCTTCAACTTGTGAAAAACCCTTAGCAACAAGACGAGCTTTATGTTTATCAACTTTCCCATCTGGTCCATACTTGGTTCTGTAAACCCATTTGCATCTAACAAGTTTTCGTCCCTTTGGTAGAGGAACAAGATCCCATGTATCATTTGCCAATAATGAATGATATTCTTCATTCATAGCTACTTCCCAATCTAGATGGCCTGAAGCTTCTGCAAAGGTGTTAGGATCATAATTCACTGAAGCTTGAGCCAGTAAAGAAGAGGCTCTCTCGAACTGAGAATGTGTACGTCGCTGATCTGTAGGATCACCGGCAAGATCACCTGCTGCATGCCGAGTAGCACGGACCCATTTTGGAAGCTGAGGAGCTGAAGGAGGATCCTGAGAAGGTGGGGGAGGATTTTCATCCTCGCTTTCATCATCTGAAGAAGAAATATTTTCAAAAGTAGAAGAGATAGGGAGAGGTGGCACATCCATCGAACTAGGCTCGCAGGCCGATATATTTTCAGCAAACTTTACATCTCTTCTAATGATAACATTTTTGGACTTAAGTGGAATAAGTCTATATCCTTCGACATCTTCAGAATATCCAACAAAAATACATTTTTCACTCCTAGGTTCTAAAGCTTTATGTTTCTCATCTGGAATATGGGCCCATGCTTCACTTCCAAAAACACGAAAGTGACTTACATCTGGTTTGATTGAGCTCCATGCTTCTTCTGGAGTGATATTCTTTAAAACCTTAGTAGGAGTGCGATTTATTATGTAATTTGCACAGTTAATTGCTTCTACCCAATAATTAAGACTAAGTCCTTTAGATTGAAGCATACAATTAGCCATTTCCTTTAAGCTGCGATTCTTCCTTTCAGCTACACCATTTTGTTGTGGAGTATATGGAACAGTATGTTGCATTTGAATTCCATTCTCAGTGCAAAAGTTGATGAATGTGTTTTTAACATATTCTCTGCCATTATCAGATCTTAGCTTAAGAATTTGATGTCCAGATTGTTTTTCAACAAAGGCCTTAAAGGCCCAGAACATGTTAAATACTTCACTCTTGAGTTTTAAGAAGTATACCCAAGTGCGTATGGAGAAATCATCAATGAAAGTTAAGAAATACTTGTAGCCAGAAAATGAAGCAACTGGAAGTGGACCACATAAATCACTATGCACGAGCTGTAAAGGGGCTGAGGCGTGCCAAGAGGCACGTTTTTCAAAATTATCCCGCTGATGTTTTCCGAGTACACATCCGAAACAAACACCATCTCTACAAGATACCATTGGAAGACCTGTCACCATATTTTCTTTACATAGATTCTGAAGAGAGCGATAGTTTAAGTGACCAAATCACTCATGCCAAAGTTTGTTCACTTCATCATTATGAGCAACAAATACTGAGGGAAGATTTGATGACCCAAAGTTGTGAAACTTATACAACCTTGTAGAATCATCAGCAATTCCAGTAGCTAAAATCTGTCTAGGATCTCTTAGGTCCTTAATTACAACATCGTGAGGTGAAAATTCAACGATTTTACCTTCACCTGAATGGGTTATCTGATATACAGATAGAAGGTTGCAGGATAAGGTTGGAACACATAATACATCATTAAATTGACCATTGTCTAGATAAACAGTTACAGTCCCTACAACACTAAGAGATATATCATCACCAACATATATATTTTTGGTGTTACAATCATTTAAAGAAGAAAACATGGCTTTGTTTTTGGCCATGTGATAAGAAGCTCCAGAATCAATGAGCCACTCATGAGAATGAGAAGAAGAAGATACATTTAGTGCATATCTAGACCGAGATGCTTGACAACCACATGCAGAAAGTGTCATTCCTGAAGATGAAGTTGAAGTTGAAGATTGCTCCAAATGGATGTTATGCTTCTTCATTGCTGCTTCCAAGGCTTCCATCTTCTTAAAGCATTTGGATTCTAAGTGGCCATCTCGATTACAAAAGTTGCAATGTCTATCAGTCTTCTTCCATTTGTTTTTATTTGTCTTATCATTTTGTTGAAATGATTTTTCATTTTGAGGCAGAAATTGCTTAGGACCCTTGTTTGGTTTAGGACCATTCCTTTTAGGATAAGACTTCTTAGGATTCTTTGAATTTGGTTGCTGCTGGGCAGCTAACGCTTTCTTAGAAGAGTTTCCAAGATGAAGAAGACCAAGGTGTAAGAGTTTTTCTTGTTCTCTTATTAAAGAATCACAAAAGGAATCAAAGGAAGGGAACTTGTAGGCTTGTCCTTGAGAAATGAAGGCTTCTCTTGTAGAATGGAAGGTGGAAACAAACAGAATAGGCTGGTCCCAACTTAGTAAGAATGGAGTAGATAAGGCTACTGTCTTCTTTCTTAACCTTAACACCTTCCAAGAGAAGTCTAAGGGTCTTGAACTTGGACAAAAAATCTTCAATGCAAGAAAAATTATTGGGGTCCAATGTAAGCAATTCATTTTCAAGTTGATGGGCTTTAAGTTCATTTTTAATTCCAAAGACTTTAGTAATCTGTTTCATTGCTTCATCAGGAGTATCAAGTTCTGCAATATGGAATCTAAGATCTAGAGAAATAGACATCCCTATCAACCCACGTGCTTGGTCTTGCCTATTTTCCCATTTAGCCGCCTTGTCTTCATCTTTCGGTTTGGTCTCTTGGCCTGTGGCTATTCTGTAAATACCTTTACTTCTAAGTAAATCCACAATGTAGGACCACCATTGGAAGTAGTTGGTGCCGTCAAGAATAACTTGGCATGGAATTTCCATTTTTAAAAAAAACTGAGAGAGAGAGAGAGAGAGAGAGAGCGGGGGCGGGGGGGCTGATGCTTTGGGTTGCGTGCTTGCTTTGAGAAAGCTCTTTTTCCCTACAAAACAAAAAAACACAAAACCCAACACGGACATACAAAAAAAACGAACCTTGTGGCTCGAAGTTAGCTTCAACCGGAAACTAAATATTTTCAAAAAATGAACCTTGCGGCTCGAAGTTAGCTTTAGTCGGAAACTAAATATTTTCCTCAATGTTTCTGATTTTCCGAGATCATACTAAGGCGCAGCGGAAAAGAGCATAATCATGAGAAAAACCCTTCCTTTCTTTTTCTGATTTGCCCAGATTGCACAGAGTCGCAGGGCAAAGAGCATACGCAAAAATGAAAGGTATAGATCCGGTAATAAAAAAAGCTAAATAAACCGAAAACCGAAATAAACAGAGAGAAAATAACTGTAAACTGCAAATAAACACTGTATACCTCCAGATCTTAAAAATGGCGCAGCTAGGGCTACCGGAAACCTTTTCGCGTGAAACGAAAGGGGTTCCTCACTGGAACAGATGCTCCCAACACAACAGAGCAGTCCTCTCGGCCCGAAAGCAGTAAGAAATAGTAGATCTAGGAAATGGTAGTCGGATGTAGTTCTATCGGCTTCAGATTTGGATCACCAACGGACGCGGCCCTCAAATAGCTCTGGTACCATGTAGGAATTTACAAGGTAAGTTCCTAAAACAGAGCACCAAAGGACACCGCTCACAAACAGATCGCAGATCAATACACCAGTACTTTTGACGTGGTTAAAACCCTCAAAGAGGGAAACAGTCCACGGCCTGAGCCAACGCGGCCACTTCAGGCAATTTATTAATAAAAGAATGAAAATTTACATAAGCTTCTCTCATGAACAGTTAACCTACAAATGACCCTCCATGCTCTTTAAATAGAGATCATGGACCAATCGGGTGTTAAGCCATGGATCAAGTGTCGGTAATACCGAGGAGAGAATGAACCATCGGATCACTACATATCGTGACCGTCGGATTGTAAGTTACAAAATGTACATAGTAAAGAAACACACTTTACCTAACTCTATACCTAACTCTATACTAGACCAAGTTGTACTTAACTATTTCCTATGTGTCGGAATATCCTAACACAACTATCATAGACACTTCACTCCATAAGAACATAAGAAATTCTTGATCATGCATCATTGCCTTAACATATTCTTCAATGGTCATGTTGTCACTTAAGATGTAAATCTAAATGTGGGAAAATTCCTCAACCCCACAAGACATAGTCTTCAAGGCACAACACTTAGAGAAGGGGTTGTCACCTATTCCCAATTCTCTCCGTTTAATATTTCTCCTAGGTAATCTATGGGGGTAGTCCCTAAATATGAATCTAAAAGGAAAACCTATTGAAGACAACACGTTCTAGGAGATAATGGGAAAGGAAATTATAACTTGAATTAAATATTAATCAACAAGTATGAATATTAACGAACAAATATTAATGGGATGTATTCGATTAAATCAATATGGCATCCAATAAGATAAAAGACGAGAGATTGGTTCCTTTTAAACAATGATCAAATAAAGTTACAATAATTGCAAAATAAGGAAATGATTCTTCAAGTTACAATATAGGCAATGTTGCAAGACAAACGTTAGTACAAGACATCAAGTACGTAATTTAGATATGAGGGATAGAAAGAATCGCAAGATGGATAAAACTTGTAGTTTTAAAATAGATGCTCCAATAAGACAGAACAATATCAAAGGACAATAAGCATAAAATTCAAATGACAAGTACAACAATAATACAATGTAATGATTGCAAATAAAATGAAATGCTCACAATTCAACTTGTATAATGAATAAATGCAAGATGAGATATGTTATGTGAGTCTGTGAGGCAAAGTGATCTTGGTAAAGTTTAATTATATGCCTAATATATGGTGAGAATTTCCCTCAATTTATCAAAAATTAGTAAAGACTTAGGTGAATTGCAAGAAGGCTAGGATGAGGAGACACTAGCCCTGCATTAACTATACCTTCCTAGACTCTAAGACAACCCACGTGCCTTCATTCCTACAAGGGTTTGGCCACAAGAGAACTACAAGATCACATGTTTTAACTTTTTCTCCAAATTATGATTTATCAAATTGAATGAAAGTTCGGGAAGGTTGTCCTAAAATTTCGATCAACCAAGCTTATGCTTGGAGGTAAATTTTAGAAATGAAAATATATATCTAGATTTAAAATGAAAATTAGATATGAACATTAATACAATGTTTCAATGACATACAATTAGAATAAGATGCCTCAAAGAGTGAAATTTCTTAATATTTATCAATGTATCAATCCTCTTATGATCAAGACTACGATAAGCACTTTGAGCACAAAATTATAATGAGACTAGCTTATAGCAATGATCAATGGAGCAAGTAAAAATTACTCAATGAAACAAAGAGAATTAAATAAATGTCAATTAGATATAAAAAAATAAGACACGTGTTTCAATAAAATGCTCTTAATGTGGAGTGAGTTATTGACTGATTTAAGATTGTCAATTCACTTCTAATGTGCTTTTGAGAGTGTTCAATGACAAATAGAAAAAGTGATAGTTATCTATGTTTTCTCATACCTTTATTTGTGCTTGCTGTATAATTACTTGATGTTTGTCTACTGGTAACAATGTAGGATTTTCACTAGATTACAATAGGGGGTTAACACCCCCCCACAAACCCCTTTGAAGGGGGGCTTCGACCCCCCCAATGTGCCTGGTGCAACGTAACATCACTTGGAGCTAGTTGTGCAAAGAATATAACACATACCCAACAAAATAATCATGCCCAAGGAGCATATTGAATTCTAAAGGGCCATCAATCACTGCAAAATCAACTAATACAATCTTCCCACATAATGTGATGGGAAACTGAGGAAGAATACCCATAGACTCACTGGGCCTTGTATCATAGGCCAACAATTGACTAGCAACTATCAAGAGCTGTGGAGAACCCAAATCTTTCTAAGATGACGAGGATAAAATACTCATAGAGGATCCTTTATCCACTATATATTGATGGAAATTTGTGGATAAAAATCCAATATTTTTTTGAAAAGGTGAATAAGAAGGAAGATAAGGGATAAATAAGATTATTCCGATCAAAGGAAACACTCTTAGAACTTGGAGGGGTATAGTCGAAGTGACCTATGTGCCCCATATTTACAAACGAAGTGCAATGTAGTATAGACACTTAATTCCTCTTATTGATAATTACTTGTGAATATTAGATGTCTTCTTATTACTTCTTATTTATTCTTCATCAAGAAATTATATGTTTGTTCAATTAGTCAAGAAAAAATAGAGATCACAATGAGACATGAGATACCAGAAATTAGGCTAGTAAACAAGGCAAAACCCAAAGGGGAAAACCAAACAATCCTTTCCTTATAGAATCATATCAAAATGAAAAATATCCAAGCCACGACCAAGACCAAAATGCCACCAAGATACCAAGTCAAACCCTCCTCCAAGTCACCTCCAAAGTCAAAGTCAATGCTTGGTCAAACTACTTCAAATCTGGTCAAACTTTAGACATTCAATTTTTCATTTGGGACCGAATTTTGGCCCGTGGTTACCTTAGAAAATTTCAGCCTTTTCATAGAGAGACAATCTTGCACACATTTAAGCTATAAAATTCAAAGATTCGGTCAATGAGGGGAATATTCTTCTTGTTCTTGACTTGCTTTCTCTCTCCTTTGGCTCGACTTCTTCTCTTCTTCGGTTGGTTCAAAAATGCTTCTTATGATGATGAGTGAATGTGCTCCAAAGAGGTTGAACTTATCTCTTATATATACCTGTCTAGGAGGGTAAAATAGGTACCACTTAAGGGGCTGGTCCGACTTGTCCAAGGATGGCCAAATTGGTCATCTTGTGGACTTTTGAATCATACTAAAAATTCAAATTATATTTCTTTTAAATGTCCAAATTAGACATGATATAAAATAATTTTCTCTTGACTCAATTTTTTTTTTCTTTTTTTTTGACTCTTGCATGTAGAACATGCTTAACAAAAATATAATAAATACATCAATGATAAATATGCATTATGAATACCAAACCTAGTTACAAATTCAACACTCCCTCTTAACTAGGGAGGTATTCATAATGACTCATTAGGATATTCTCAAGTTGAAATATTCATATAAGAAAGGATCCATATTGATAAGCATAGTTAATGATAACATCATCATAACCAACATTGTCAAATTACCAAGGCCTTTACAAGTAAGCTCTATCTCTCAACTAGATTAGAGCATAATGCCAGGAGGTATTTAATAGGACACCACACTGCCTCTTTGAGGCAGATACTCCACCTAGGTTCACCAGAGTATGTCCTCCATAGGACCATTTCCTACTTGTCATGAGTTGAGCCATTATGCTACTAATTGCCCAAAGAAGAAATCCAAGAAGGGATCCGGGGAAGGATCTGAAGGTGAGGCACTTGCTTCACAATTTGAGTTGGATTTCACACTCTTCGCATGCATGGTTTCATCCATGTTGGGAAGTGGTTGGTTTCTTGACAGTGGAGCTTCTTTCCACATGACCGGTGATAAGAGTTTGTTCAGTACTTTGGAGGAGAAAGATCTCCAGATACTCATAGCGATGGGTAATGATGAGAAGTATAGTGTCTTAGGTGTAGGCATGGTTATTTTTCAGAGGGAGCATGGAGCTCGCCTTACCTTGACCGATGTCAAGTATGTACCAGGACTGAAGAGAAACTTGGTGTCGATCGCGATGCTGGAAGACAGAGGCTACGATGTAGTCTTCAGTAAGGGAAAGGTTTTCCTTAGACACATCATCACTAGACAGGTGAAGCAGATTGGTTCACGGGTCAAGAACCTGTATACTCTTGAGGTTCAAGATGCATGCAAAGCCTTGAGCAGTGAGGCAACTGATGAGACTTGGTGGTTGAGAGGGAGCGTATATTACCTCTCAACATGCAGAGCCAGAAGAAGTCTCAGATGATTGTGGAGGAGCCACGATTGGTGCACCAGCTTTCGGAGGTTGTGGAGCAGCCACAACAAGGGAAGCTGAGAGGAGATCGAGTAGAGACATCTACTCATGCAGAGACCTACAGTAGAGGGAAACTTCGAGCCAGGTGGGCTGAGGGATCGCATGCAGCCATACCTCCAGGTAGGAGGTGAGGTGATGTGGATTGATCGTCCCAAGGAGGAGGGGCAGGATCCTTGAGGTACCCAACCTCTTGGATGAGACCTTGCTACGGGAGCCCCGATGTGGAGTAGCAAGAACTGACTGATTGGGTAGAGATAGATGCGGAAGGAGCGGCAGAGAGAGCGAAAGTGTAGGGAATCCCAGGACAATGCATAGCTAGCAGGCTGCAACAATGGGAGAGGCACAAGTGTTTTGCACAGTGCTAGGTGGCACAGAGAAGTGTGCAATGGTGTGAGATGCATGGAGATGTTGCAGTAGTGCAGATGTCAGAGAGGGAGCACTTGTTAGCAGCAGGTAGAGCTTCAGCAACAGAGTATGTTCCTAGCCCAACAGAGTGGTTAGTTGGGAGTGTTTTTGTTCCAAGTGTTGTTGGAGCAAGTGGACCGGGAAAATGTGTTGCATGCAGAACATTCCAGAGTTGCAGGATAGGGGTTGCAGATAATCCATATCTTGTTGAGAGGGAGTGTTGAAAATGCAACAAGATGATGGAGCTTAGTGGAAAGAAGTCACCTTCACTAAGTGGGCCCGCAAGCTATTTTTGGCACAAAGTCTATTTTTAGACATATGGATCATGGTCTATGAGTTGCAGTATGTTATTTGTGGATGATTGGTCATGTTGGTAAAAATAGATGGACTTCTATTTTTAGACATATGGGTAGGTTTCTATTTTTAGACTGCTAGGCTAAAAATAGAATAGTCGAATATTATTGTCTCATAATAATATTTGGACTATAAACATTATCTTAACCTCTTGGAGCACTTCAGTTTGAGCTACAGATGTGGCACATGCAACTGTCAGAAGGAAATATGATTTTCTTAAGAGTCACTTGAGCTATTGCATGATGGACTTCAGTTAGAACTCATGTGGTTGAGTTTCGATGGAATTGATTATGGAGTTGATGGAGTTGTGTTCAGTTTGACTTGGTTGAACTAGTTTTATTTTAGTCTAACTAAAGAATACACTAGTGATGAGTTGTGTGAATTAAATTATTAATTAATTCACTAATTATTAACTCATAAAGCAACTAAAGAATACATCTGTTAACTCAGTGCATGGACAGTTCAGTGGAGACAGGTGTTAGAGGTTGAGATTGCTATCAGTTGTGACTATAGTTGTGCATGAGATCTTGCACAATCAAAGGGATTGAGTTATGCCAATGAGGATTGCGTGGTTCAGCCAAGGAAATACGAGTTTGCTTCATCCATTCATCATTATTCTCATGCAAGATTGCACAAGGGAGGCAGACAAACAGTGGAGGAGATTTGAGGCATCAGATCTGAGCTAGTTTGTGTGTAACAGGTGGAGATAGTACTGAGTACTTGCGAGGAGTATTGTACTATGTATTGTTACATGTTCTCAATCATTATAATATACAGATAGTGTGGGGTTTTTAGTTGTATGCTTTCCCTGGATTACATACTGTGTTTATGTGCGCATGCGATTGATGTTTCATTATTTTTAATTCCGCAAAATTGATGATCAACGTAGAGGAGGCTATGTATTGTGCATGTATTCCACAATAGTGTATAATCGGGATAATCTCTGTGAATAAGTGTCATATTATTCTAAATTTCTACAATATTTGTTCTCATGATGATAGAATATGGCTTTTCATTCATACAAGTATGGAATCCCTAAAACAATTCCACATATGTCAAGTGGTACAACATCAAGCTCTACCTCATCAATAAATTTTGCAGTGATGGCAAATTTAAGCTTACATTTTCTTGTCACTTGCAATTTGGAAATTTCACATACCCAACCCAAAGGGTAAGGTTTAGGATGAGGAATAGTTTCTAAGTTTAGTTTCTTGACAATAGCTTTAGAAATAAGGCTAACTTGGGATCCACTATCAAACAAGGTATCAACTTTGGTATGTTTTGTAACGAACCTAATATGGAAAATCTCAATTATTTCGTTATCATTTTCAGACTCAATAGAATTGCTAAAAGAACTAGTACTTGCAATAGAAGCTTTTACTTTCATTCCCATGGCTTTGATTTTGGTCTCATCTCCTGAATCAGATCCTAGATCTTGTTGAGTTGTTGCAATAATATTTTGTTTCCCCTTGTTGTTAAACTTCTTTGGTCTCATTTCTAGATGTAATTTCCAACAATGTTCTTCATCATGGCCTTCTTTTGAACAATGTTGATAGGTAAGTTTCTCTCCCTCTTTCTTGACTGTAGCATTCTTTTTACTTTTCCTTTAAACTTCCTCTTTCCTTTGTCTCCAGATTTGGATTGCTTCTTTCTAGTCTCTTGAGGAACATTCTTCCCTCTTGCTTCTACATGTGTTTCCTGAACATATACTTCATATAGATTGGTGGGATTACACGTAAGAATTATTTGTCTTAAATAACTATGTAATCCACCTATGTATTTAAGGAGAGTGTCTTGTGAAGGCAAATCTACACCCAAGATTAAATATCTTCTTCTAAATTCTTGTGTGTAACTTTGAACACTTTGACCTTTAGCTTGTCTAAATTTTTTCCAATCCATAATTTCCTTTTGCATGTAAGCTAATGGATAAAATTTCCTTCTTAATGCAGCTACAAAATCATTCCAAGAAGAGATAATTTTACCACTTTTCTTTAAGTCTTCTTGAGTTCTGGCCTCCCACTAGATGGGAACTACACTTTCCAAACAAAAAGAAGCAAGACGAATCTTGGTCACATCATCCTTAATCCTTTGAATCACAATAGACTCCAATTTGACAAACCCAATTATCCAAAATTTCAACATTTACTTCCCCATTGCACATAGGCAATTCAAACTTGACATCAAGCTTTAACAAAAGAGACTTAGCATTTCATTTTGGAGATCTTGGAGGAGTATGTGAAGGATATGAAGAAGGAGATGAGGATGGAGGATATGGTGGAGGTGAAAGAGGTGGTGAAGGTGGAGGCTTGCTCCCATCACCACCATTACCTTTTGGTTGATTTGAACTCTCTCCATACAACCTTGTTGTCCTCTCTTCATATAAAAATTTCACCATCTCAGACATGTCATAAAAATCCTTTCTAAAAGCCCTCTCATCCTTAGACATCATCTCATGTCCTTCTTCATGTGCCATAACTGGTGGATTTTTAGGAGTTTGTGACCTCCTTGAACCAATTTGAGGATTTGGCTCTTCAAGCACTCCTTCTCCCTTTTAAACTTTAACCTTGTAAGCATCAAGAAAACACTTTCAAAAACAGTCAAACCTTCAAAACAACCATGCTCCAATACCAAACAGATCTGAAATTAAAAACTTGAAGGTTTCACAAAAAGTTTGCAAGAAAGTTTATGTCTTGTGTGAAATTTATCAATTTTCAAAAGCACATAAAATTAGTATTTTTCGTTAAGTTTTTAGAAATAAAACAAAGAAAAATAGATCATGAACAACATCACACAAAAAACAATTTGATGACAGAGTTCACCCCTCCTGGGCTACATCTCTACTCCCTTCGCCATGTGTCATGGTCGTATGATTGTCATGGGACCGAGGACCGACGTGAACCAAGTTCCACTCGGTCCGCACCCTCTATCGTGTCGAATGGTCACATGTCGCCGATAGAATCAGTGGCTAGGGCCAAGTGCCCCTCCCCTCCCGCCACTGTTCAAATGAGTTGAGTTCAAATAAATTTGGCAGTTATAACATATTAAAACTCATTGCATGGTTTCTTGGTAATGTGGTTGGTTGATGGTCGATAGGTCACGGGTTTGACTCTGGCAGGGTTAGTCGGTTTACATAACAAACTTTTGGCTTCTCCTAAAGTGCCACATGGCACCTTGGGATTGGGCCATGTGTCACAGAGTGATTATCCCTTACCATAACCTTTCAACCAAGCCAACCAGTTTTGTACGGTACTGCCACGTGGTGGCATGGGATTGGCCCATACCGCCCACTGTGTTTTCCATGTTAGCTGCTAATGTCAATGTATGACCTACCCAGTCAACAACCCAATCAACC
This sequence comes from Pinus tabuliformis, assembly GCA_031772625.1. Classification (NCBI taxonomy): domain Eukaryota; kingdom Viridiplantae; phylum Streptophyta; class Pinopsida; order Pinales; family Pinaceae; genus Pinus; species Pinus tabuliformis. The sequence continues at coordinate 860,835,729 of CM062809.1, forward strand.
CTGCTATTTAACTTTTTAGTTGTTTGGAAAAAACTTCAAAACATAATAACTTTCTTATACAATGTCAAATTGAGGCGATTCAAGTAGTGTTGTTATCAGGACAAAGATCACTACAATTTGGTGCCAGTTTTGAGAAATTTTGAGCACTTTGAATCTTCAACATATTTTGATCCCCCAGATCAAGAAGCTCAAGCGAAGTTATTATAATATATAATTTTATAGAAGAAGTCTGGAAGAAATAAGCAGACCCAACATAAACTTTGGCCGATCAAGTTGAAAGGACAACTTCTAGGAAATGCTAAGTGGTTCTCTAGGGAGAAAGTATAGAGAAAAATTCCTCGCCACCTTTAGTAAAATATTTTGGGAAATAAAAATCTCACAAAATTGGGAAGTATGATTCAAAATGGGTTACTATATAATTTTTCCTTTATTTTAGTACTCTTTGGGTGGAAAAAATGGAGCTAAAGACTTGTAGGGCCCATTTTGAGGGTAGGTGGACCATTTTGATGATTTGAGGTCCTTAAACCTTTGAATGGTTTTTGAGGCGTTAAAAGATATCTTTGGGGGGTCAAAAGTTTTTCTAACAAATTTTTTAACCTCTCAACACTATAAAAACATTGAGATATATTTGACAACATTGAGATCACCTAAGACATAGTTCATATGAGGAAGTTATGCTTCCTAAAAATTAACTAATGTTATTGACCACCATAATACTGAGTGAAAGGCACATTCATGCCCATTACTCCCAAATACGGAGAAAGTCTCATCGTTTTCAAAAAGATTATAGAAGGGTCAAAACCCTAACCTAAATTGAGATTTGAAACATGCATAAAACCTAATCCTAATCTTGAATGACTATAAGGAAATGTGAAACATTGGGCTACTAGGAAATGAAAGAGTAGCAACTTTGAGAAACCATATAGACCACAATGTCCATGACAACTCCATAACCAATTTTTCTTTCTAATATTATTCTCAATCTATAACTAAGAAAAAAATAACAAGCCACAATCTAAATTTTTCTATAATATATTAAATTTCTAAAGATAAATCTCATATTTATAGTATAAATAACCTGATACTTATTTTATTTTACTTTCATCTTATTTTATTGTTTTGTACATTAAACTAGTAATATTAATTTTATATAACAAAAAATTATAAAACCAATTCTTATAAACTATTCCATTTAATTATGTATAATAATATAGATAACACTATTACTATTAAAGTAAAAATGTCATAATAAATTATCTACAATAATATATATAACACTATTAACATTAAAGTAAAGTAAAAATCTCGCACAGACATTAACATTTTGGATACTTTTAAAGGTTATACAATCCCCTCATATAAGTTTACTTAGATGCACAAGGAACCGGTTATATAAGTGGAGGCTTTCTCATTTTTTATTAAAAGCTCGTAAGCTATCCAAATTATTTTTACAAATCGTTATATGTATCTATTTGTAATAGAGATAAGACATTGCTTACTAAACATTTGTCTCATGTCTCATACATCCTCTGCTATTATTATTTTATAAGAATAATTTAACTCAATTATTTTCATTTTATAAAAATGATTTAAGCCAACTTTTTTCAGTTTGTATTAAATCACAAAATAACAATTGATTAATTTTAAAATCACAATTTCATCTTCATTAATGAATAAAGATTATTTTTATTTTTTAATATTAACATTTAATAATAATAAGAGGATATATAAAATTTATTTTAATTTTGTAATATTTATATTTAATAATAATAAGAGAGTATATAAAGATTATTTATATTTTTTAATATTAATATTTAATAATAATTTAATAATTTAAATTTAATAAAAAATAAAAAAATTAATTCTAATATTATAATTTTAAAGATTTATATTTATAAAATTATTTATTTTTAATATTATTAATGTAAAAATATTTTGAAATTTAATTAAAAATAATGAGATCAACTTTTTAATGTCATTAATGAGATCAACTTTTTAATGTCATTCTTATCTATGAAATTTTAAAATATTTTCAAATTCTACCATTAAAATAAACACAACAAATAATCCCAAGACAAAAATACATTTTTTAATATGCATGTTGTGAGGTCTCTCCTACCTCATTTTACCCCCTCTAGGTATGAGATGGAAAATCCTACGATTGCAGTGGTAGCAGCTGCACTATGCATAGGTTTAGTAGCAAATTGGAGGGCTCTCTTGAGAACTTCTCCAATCAATCTAGTAAACATCGACCTACCTCCTCCTCCTCCAAGAGTTGGTGTATTCGCCTAAAACAAGAGGCTATTAAATGCCCACAAACTTGGATCTGGATTCTTCTCTGGCCCTGAAGATTTGGCTTTGGATTCACAAGGAAGACTGTATACAGGTTGTGGCGATGGGTGGATCAAGTGAATCTCCTTTCTTGATAACCTTGATGTTCTTGTGGAGAACTAGACATACGTTGGAGGTTGTCCTCTGGACCTCGCTTTCGGTATCCATGAAGAGTTATTACTCTGTGACCCTTATCAGGTTATCAATCATTATTGTCTCTAGTTTGATGTAATCATTTTATGTTGATCGCAGATTTCTATATTTAATATAGCGAGTTGTTTTTGAGAGATTTTTTGGAATTTTTTTTGGTGGGTTTTTCTGTCTAATTTTCTAAAATCAGGCTGGAATTTATTGAAATCACAAGCTTGATGAGTAACTCCTGCACAATCGAAGTGCGTTAGCCCTAGGGTTTTTCAGGGAGCTGAATCCATATATACAGTTAAAAAAACCAATTTAAATAACACAAATCAAGATTTCACCTCAAACTTTTCCGCAGATTCTAGCACGTGAAAGTCCAAAAAATCACACTAAAAATAACTCCAATATATATATATATATATATATATATATATATAGCAGGTATATAGTTTGTTCATAATGCCCTCATATCCTGGTCTCAATATTATTTTTAATTTCATTTTCATTATGTTTTACAGGGTCTATTAAATGTAATGGAAGGCCATGTGGAGATATTGTCAACCAAAGCAGATGGATTGAAAATTAAGTAATATTTTGATTTAATTATTCTCAAAATTATGTAAAAAGATTAAAAATTAATTTTCATTGTATTTAGAAGTATATTTTACAATTTAGTATGAGGGGATGTGTCAGTGCTTTCTTGTTCTTTGTAGAGTGCGTTTTTTAAAGTCAACATAGATCCAATCAACATAGATCAACATAAGTCAACATAGATCCAGTTATTCAAGATTTATTAAGCACTCAATTAAATCTTTTAACTTGCAAATTTCTTTTGAGTGCAAAATTTAAGAAAACTTTACACTAAAAAAATTTATTCCTCTAAAAACCTTAATTTAAATTTTATGGAATATCTCCTTTCTTGTTAATATATTTATAATTTTTGACTTCAAAATTGCACTTGGAAGCCTTCCCCATCTGATTTCTCTAAAATCCAGCAGGAATTTATTGAAATCACATTCTTGATGGGTAACCCCTGCACAATCAAAGTGTCCTAGGAGTTTTTGAGGGTACAATCCATATACATTTTTTTCCGAAGACAAAAATCGTAATCTTTCATTTATGTAAGAAAAATTACATGCAGTAGATGCCTGAGGCATATGCGTTATCTGTATGATCAGTCTAGTGCTTTATACATATTTTGTGATAGAAAAAACTTGACCTTGCCGGCCATTTTCAAAAAATAATACTGTTTGTTTTGTCATAGCAAAAAAAATATACAAGTTCCAAAATCTATGTATAACTAAAAAAACATCGGCTGTAGCTACATAGAAGTCTATGGCTGATCCACCCTGTGGTAGTCCTGGTCTATGTACGGTCTATGGTGGTATTGATAGACCTCTGTGTCCAGCTGTTCATTGATTATCCACATGCCTCAGGGAAGTAACGAGCCCTCCTTGGAAAGCTTGTCAGCATCCTCATTGTATTCCCTGTGTATATGTTGACAAGAGATCATATTAAAACCTGATTTGAGATTAAGCACGTCATTTAGAATATTTTGAAGAGAAATGGCATGGCATTGATTTATTGCATTGAACCAGTTTATGATGATTTGGGAGTCTCCAAAGATCTGAACAGAAATGCAGTTATGCGCAAGGGTGAAATGCAATAGGTGTCTGAGAGTAAGAAGCTCAGCAAAATTATTAGTTCCTTCACCTAGGCCAAGCTTGACTTTGTAATGGTGCTGTTTTGAGATATATAGGCAAAACCCCCCCCCACATCCGTGAGGTTGTGCTGCCCCATCGAAGAAGGCCCATGGTCGGGTTTTATCAATGTTACCAAGTCCTGTTATAGTGCGAGTGCGTGTTGGCTCATCCTCTGGGACATCATAGAAGACGGATATTTCCTGTGCAGAGAGCAATTTCCAGTTGACAGGCTGATTTTTGAAGATGTAGCGGTTGCGCCCAAGCCAAATAGTCCAGCAGAGTATAAGAGGAAGGCATTGGTCTTTTTCCTTTTGATGGGCAATGGTCCAGCTATTCCAGGCTTGTATAAGAGAAGGTCCCTGCCATGTGTTTCTAATTGAGAGTTGTTGTGTGATGGCTTGCCAGAAATGAGAGACTTGTGGACAGTGCAGAAACAAATGTTCGTTTGATTCGGATGCCTGTTGGCAGAGGACGCACCAACTCGGCCCATATACAGATCTATGCATGAGCGCCTCTCCCATGGGGGTTTTGTTGTTTAGGACAGACCACATGAATAACCGGGTTCGAGGGGGAGCTTTAAGCTTCCAAAGCTGCTGCCACTAGCTATGGGGATGATTGGGCTTTCGAGCCTGAATAAGATGCAAGTATCCAAGCTTTGGGCTGTATATCTCGTGCTCAGGAGGGGTCCAAACTAGGGCGTCAGGTTCTTGATTAAGTATGATATGCGCCTCCTGTAGAGCCCCTATGAATAAATCCCAAGATTGCTGCCACTGTGCAGGGATATCCAGATCATGTGTTGATCTCCAATGCTGTCTGAGATAGGATCGATGGTCTTGATCTGCAATATGGGCTATCATCTTGACCTCCCTGCAATTTAGGAATTGAATGAGCTCCGGAGGGAGAATGTATCGATTGCCCCCACCTATCCATGGATCGACACCAATTCTTACCGAAGAACCATTGTTTATGCGCCATGCCAGATCTGCTCTGATGAAAGGCATAGTTTGTAAGATAGATTTCCAAACAATGGATATTCCTCCACTAGGCCAGGTTTGTTGCCGAGCCCAGTCCATGATCTAGAGCGGCCAGATGTACTTATGAAACGACACTGTTGTCCAGAGATTGCTAGCAGTAAGGAGAGTCCAACTCATCTTTGCTGCTAGTGCTTTTGCAAAGTAAGGCAGCTCTTTAATCCCCCAACCCCCCCATTTCTTTGGTAGGGCAATGTTTTTCCAGGATACCCAAGCAAATATTTTACCTTCCTTGTGCCCATTCCAAAGGTATCGGCTGCAGAGCTGTTGAATTCGGCTAAGGATCCCCCGGGGGATCCATGCAAGGGACATCCAATATACGGGGGTGGCTTCCAAAACTGATTTGATCAGGACAAGTCACCCTGCTCTAGAGAGTAGTCTGTGATTCCAACTTTTTAGCCTCTTTTCCAGTTTGACTACTAACCAGATCCAGTCAGCGATCCTATAGCTGTTTGGTTTTATCTGGAATCCCAGATATTTGAGTCCATCCGAGAGATTGTGGGGGGAGTACTGAAAATGAAGATTGGCAGATCTAGCTTCATGAGGTGTAGTGTGAGACAAAGTGATGGTGGACTTGGTTTGATTCACTGTCATTCCAGTTGCTTTTTCAAAAAGGCTGAGGATCTCTTGGAAAGTGGCCGAATCCCTGACACTACCATCTAAGAATATCAGAACATCGTCAACAAAGAGCAGGTGGGTGAGGTATAAGAGATCAGTCATTTTAAGGCCCTTTAATCTACCCCCCCTCTTTGCCGAGGCAATGAGTCTGCTGAGGCCCTCCATCACCAAGAGGAATAAGAGGGGAGACAGGGGACAACCCTGCCTCAATCCTCGCTCAGCATGAAAGAAGTGTGATGCTGAGCCATTGATTAGTATGCTATAGGTGACGGTGTTGATACAACAGATGATCCAGTTGATGAATTCAATAGGAAAGCCTAAGTGAATGAGGATCATCTTAATGAAGAGCCAAGATACACGGTCAAAAGCTTTGGCAAGGTCAATCTTGAGAATAATGCATTTCAGGGCTTTTGATTTAATAGAGTGGATGGCTTCCTGAGCTGTTCCAATAGCTTCATGAATCTGCCTTTTATGGAGGAAGGCAAACTGTTCAGGGGAGATGTGATGGGATAGGATGGGGCGAAGCCGATTAGCTATGATTTTGGCAATGATTTTGTATAGAGTATTGCAGAGGGATATAGGGTGGAAATCATTGAAGGAGCTTGGGGAGTCCGATTTCGGGATAAGAGCTATGAATGTGGTATTGATGGCCTCATACATTCTTCCTGACAGTCTGCACTCTTCTACAATGCTGAGGAGGTCATTTCCAATGATGTCAAAGAAGGCAAGATAAAATTCGATAGGCCATCCGTCCGGCCCAGGGCTCTTGTCCTTTTGGAACCACTTGAGTGTTCCTTCCAGCTCTTCTAGAGAGACAGGGGCAGAGATCTCGTTTGCAGTATCTTGATCTACAAATCGGGGAAGTGCCCTGCAACACGGATGATCTCTACCAAATTACATCCAGGAGGTTCTTTGAAGAGGTGTTGAAAATGTGCAATGCCCAACTGTGAGAGCTGGTGGAAGGTATGAGCAGAGCCTCCCTCCGGAGTGGGCAGTTGCCAGATGGTGTTGGCAGCTTTCCTTCCTTTGGAAAAATTTTGGAAGTACTTAGTGTTGTCATCTCCTGCTTTGAGCCAAATGGCCCGACTCTTTAGCCTCCATGTTTCCTCCCGTTCCTTTAAAATCTTTGCTCTTTTGTTCTCCAGGTCAATCAAGTGGGCTTTGTCTTCAGGACTCATAAAACCCCTATTATTGTCATCAGTAAGGCTAGCAAGGTCAGCTTCCACAGATGAGAGGGTTCGGTTATCCTTCCTATGTTTGTCTTTGGCCCACTTGATGGTGAGCTTCTTGAGATGTAGAAGCTTTTGGCAGAAGCCTTCCACCTTAGAATGATGCTGAGAAAGTGGATTTTGTGCCCAGTGAATCTTGACCATCTCAATAAATCCTGGGTCCTGTAACCAAACAGAGTTGAACTTGAAGGGTGCCCGAGGTTTGATGGGAGGACCAGTGACTTCTAGGTAGATAGGAGAGTGGTCAGATATGCCTCCAGACCCTACCCATTGCCTATAATGTGATAGGAGCTGGTGTAATTGGATCTTAATGACAAACCTGTCTAGTCTCCTAGCTAGGGTTGCCTCCCCAACTCTTCTATTCCTCCAAGTAGGCAGGGCTTTATCATAGGAACATCAAGAAGCTGTGCCTGGTCAAGAAGGGTTTCCATGACTTCTGAGAGGGGATCAACCTGAGCTGCAGAGCCCCAAGACTCGCTGTATCCAATAGAGAAGTTTAGATCCCCTCCTAATATGAGATTGTCGACCGAGGACAGAGATAGATTAAGGAGGTGTTGCCAGAAGGCCTCTCTTCCATGGCATGGCCCATAAACATTCAAGACCCTGAGCTCCATGCCCAAATCAGCAGAGTAGATATCTATACCCATATAACCCTTGACTCCCCAGGTTTCCAGGGGTTTAATAGAGCGGGGATTATAACCAATAGCCAGACCCCCGGAATGTCCCATGGCATCAAGAGCAGTGAAAATCCATCCAGGGCACATTGACTGTAACGATTTAGTGACATGTTGAGCTTCTCCTAGTGTTTCTTGTAGGAGGATTATGTCGATTGGTTCTGCAGAGAAGAGTAGTTTTTTGGGAGAACTAGCCAGTCCCCTATAGTTGAAGGAGAGGCATTTCATGGGGGAACCATAGCTGGGGTTTGCTTTGCTCTAAGAACCCGATCAATAGATGATTGTCTACCCGAGAGTACCTTAGCCCTGGCATGAAGGATTGCATGGGTGAGGTATGATTTGCGTCCTCTAGGTGGTCTAGCCGAGGAAGTGAGGGGATTCAGACCCAGGCCTGAGAGGGGTAGAGAAACCCCGGATGGAGTTCTTGATCTGAGGTTATAGGAGTGAGGGGGATCTAGGGGAGATGAGGGGGGAGTAGGGGAAATCACAGGGTGGGTGGAGGGGGGAGTGGTGGAATCGACCAGATGATGGGGGGAGGGGTGCAGAAAATGGATGTCGGAATGGAGCTGACATGAGAATGAGATGCAGATTGATAATGCAGTGTAGTAGATACAGTAACATAAGAAAGAGATGGAGATGAGGAAAGAGGAGTACCCGCTGATCGAGCCGCTTCCGCCGCTGCTCATGCTCGAGTCAGTGGTGGGGATGGAGGACCAGAGGATGTACTAGCTTCATGGTGCACTGGCTTGGATGGAGTCGCCTTGCGAGGAGGTTCGGGACCAGATTTTGAGAGCTTCCTGTTGTGGACAGGAGTTCCTTTGTCTTTGCCTGTGTCTTGCACTGCTGCTGTCTCCTGTGGTTTTGTTACCAGAGGGCATTCTTTGAAGATATGCCCAACCTTGTGGCATCTGCGACATCTAAATGGCACGCCTTCATAATCCAGGATCTGTACCCAGGTAAAATTCCTCCACTGCAGCGTAATCCTTTCTTCCAAACCCTCCCGCGTGTCTAGGTGCACCAATATGCGAGCTAATGAATGATTTTTGGATTGGACAATGGTTTTGTCGTAGTCCAGGAATGTGCCAAGGGTGTTGCCAATTTTTATAAACACCTCTTCTGACTAGTATTGCAAGGGTAAGCCTGGCAGCCTCACCCATAGTGGCCCTGCTCCAATCTGCTCTCTCTCAGGATCAAAGAGAGGACTCCATCGCTTGAGTAAAACTGGTGCCATTTCAATATGCCAGAATCGTGCCAGGGCCAAATTTGTGTATTCTTCGTGTGCAAAACGGAGTGCGAACCATCTGCGGGCCAGGGTTTGGACCTCTGGCAGTTGCTGGAAGATCTGCCCCCAAATCTCCTTTACCCAAAGCCCTAAACACTCCGCAGTGTAGGTTTGACCGCGAACCCTACCCACCAATACCTTGCTGGCGTTGTCTGCAATATCCCCCATGGTGAGGCCTTCGCCGAACTTGATAGTGTAATCTTTTCCAGAGGCTTTGATACACTTGGTTTTCTTTTTCCCTGTCCGAGGCGCAGTGGGGTGTGATTGCAAATGATCTGCCGGGGTGCTTGTCGCTGCTGGTGGATCCGTTGTTCTTACCCTAACCACAAGTGTGTCAAAACATCTCGAAGGGATCGCAGATTCCTGAGGTGAGCCACCAGCTCCTCGTGGATTAGCTGCTTGCTGCGAGGGTGTATCTGTGTTTGTAGCTGGTCGAGAGCTAGGGTTAGGGTTTTGTGGGTAGCAGAGGTCGGCGGGTGGAGTGGGATCAAAGAGCGGGGACAAGCAGGAGGCTAGGAGGTTGAGGGTAGTGGGTGACAGGGGTGGGCAGTCAAGGCCGGGAGAGTCGATGGAGAGGGTTCCGAGGCGGGGAGAGCTGTCGATATGCCCTGGCAAGGAGACAATCAACGCAGTTTGTGAGCTAGACGGGGCAGTTGTTGCAGCGACCAGGTTCTGAGCAGGGTTGTGGAAAATGACCTGATTGGGGAATGGATTTGGCGAATAATCCACAGCATCGAGGTCCATTCCGTCCATGGTTAACTGTAGAAAACGACAGGTGCAGACAAGGACCGGTGCTGAGGGCTGTCGGGTTGACCGCTACAGTAATTGCGTGAGATTAACTAGGGTCATCGACGGGTGCAAGGCTAGCGCTGCAGAGCTCCATCCTTCTTCCTCAATACAATCCATATACATATATTCAAAAAACCAATTTAAATAATATAAATCAAAATTTCACCTCTACATTTTTTTACTAAATTAACACCTAAAAGTCCAAAAAATCTCACTAAGAACAACTACCATTTCATTTATTATTTCTCATTCATCGTAACTAAATTATATTATTATATTATCGAAATTTTGCAGAAATATTTAACGTGTTTTTAGTTATTATTCATTAATGCATTTCTCTCATTTCTCTCTCCCGTTATTATCCACTCATAACTAGATTTAATTGTTATGTTATTGAAGATTTGCAAACGGGATAGACGTTAGCAGAAGGGGCACAGTTTATTTCAGTGATGCCTCATATAAATATGGCTTCCATGAGATACCGACCACACGGCCGATTGCTCAAATACGAGGCCTCCACCAAGACAACTAGGGTGCTGCTCAAAGATTTATACTTCCCCAATGGAGTGGCTCTCTCTGCTCAACACAACTTCCTCGTCTCTTGTGAAACTTCAATGTATGCACTGCATCTACTCTCTCTTAATTATGATGGGGAGTAAATGGACTGAATTAACTTTCAAGGCTTTAATGAGTTTTTATATATATATATGAATGAATGATAATAGTTATAGTTTAATTGCTGTATATTTGAATTTTTTTTTTTTAAATTTGTTGGAATCATAAATTTGAGTTGTAAACATTTCATAATCTTAATGTGTTTAGAGATTTTCAAATCACTGAATTAACTAAAAATTATTTTACATAATTCAAATAAAAAATATATAATGTAAAATAATTACACGATATATATATATATATATATATATATATATATATATATATATATATATATATATATATATATATGAGTGTTAGTGTTGAAATTGGAGTTATAAAATTTAAATATTTTTAGGTCTAAAAATTCGAGTTATAAACTTTAAATTTCTTAAAAACATGGTATACCTTTTAAATTAAAAATAGATTTTACAAAAAAATTTATTGCTGCAAAGCAAAGAGTTTACACCTTATTTATGACACTGTATTGATCCAAAATGAACAGGTATCGTTGCCAAAAGTATTGGTTAGAAGGGTCAAAGAAGGGTGTTGAGATTTTCTGTTTTATAAAAATAGGCAAAAATCTCAGTGTGTGACAACAATAGGAATTTGTTGCTAGATTAGCTCCAGGTTGTTGGGAGAGAGTTAATGCATCCTATATTTGATGTGAGAGGATTTATGAGGCAGTTAGATTCTCTTAGCTATAAAACAGGTATCCATACGGATTGTTTGTTGGGTGAGAGTTTGTGAGGAAATTGATTATTTTGTAATCTCCTGTTTGATAATAAAGAATTGCCGATGCCTATGTTTGGTGGACGTAGCCCAGATTGGTTGGGTGAACCACGTTAATCTGCTGTCTCCTGTGTATGGTTATTTGCTGTGTATATTGTTTATTTGTTTGTTGCACATCTTTGCCTCTAACAAATGGTATCAGAGCATGTTGGAGGCGTGGCGCAGCGGAGGAGGTCCTGCGTGTAACGTGGCTGTCTTCATGTGTTTGTATGGCTGTTCGAACCATTGCTGCGTGCTGCGGAAGGTGTTTTTTGTAGCAGTTCCAGCGTGGTGGGCGTGGAATTAAAACTTGCTGCGTGGAGGTATTACATATCAGAGAAGCTGCGTGGAAGTATTAAAAACCGTTGCTGATGTTGATGCGTATAGATTGATGCTGGTACATGTTACTGCTGAACTCCACCCTGACCTCGAAAGCACAATTTTTTGTTTTGTCTACCTACTCCAACTCGTATCAAACTAAGTCGGAGTCAACTACTGCTGGAGTTTAAGTTCGACTGAACCAGCACTTAAAGGGTAGTGGGCCATGGTTGGATGGTGAATCGGGACTCTTGGAAATAAGGAACGTGGAAAAATCTGGCTGGAACCTGTTTTGGGTAGACCTGGATTATATAATGGCGTCGTCTAGTGAATCTGAAGATTTCCCTAGAGGTGGATCGCGTATTTATCAGTGTTAAAATGAATATCGTGGTCGCAGCCTAAGTGCGCCAGTGTGCCAATTTTATTGATAAAATTTGATACTCAGTTTTTTGTACTGTAATTTGCACAGCAAATTTTTTTATTTTTTTTTAAAAGCAAAGGCAATGTAATATAAGGCATAGGCAGTTTTATATATATATTAATTGCTGGCATTTAAAAGTTGGATTTTGGAGATTATTGTTTTTTGGTTGATACAAGATGGCAAAAACTCAGAGTGCCCGGTTTGAAATTGATAAGTTTAATGGCAAAAATAATTTCGAGATTTGGAAGGTGAAGATGTACGATTTGCTTGTCCAACATGGTGTGGCAAAGGCGTTGTTGGGAAAATCCAAACAACCTTACAACATCACAGATAATGAGTGGGCCGAGATGGATGAAAGAGCAATAAGTGCTATTCGACTGTGTCTGGCTGATGATGTCCTGTTTAATATCGTGTCAGAGACAACAGCTGCTGGTTTGTGGACGAAACTGGAGAAACTGTACATGACCAAATCCTTAACAAATAGCATTCTCCTGAAGCGACAGTTGTACAGTTTGCGAATGAAGGAAGGTACATCGATTGCTGATCATTTAAATGCTTTTAATACTCTTTTGGTGCAATTACAAAGTATAGAAGTAAAAATTCAATCCGAGGATAAAGCTATTACTTTATTGTGCTCGTTGCCCGAGTCATGGGATCATTTTGTTACTTCTATAAGTCTTAGTTCATCAGAAACTATTGAGTTTGATGATGTAGTTGCATCTTTATTATTGGAAGAAACAAGGAGAAGGTCGCATTCAGAAACCTCTACATCAGAAGCTATGATGGTTAGAGGTCGTTCGAAAGAAAGACGCTCCAGTAGGCCGAGCGACTCACGTTCAAAGTCGAAAGGGAAGAAGAGTAAGGTAAAGTGTTGGTTTTGTGGCAAATCAGGGCATTTGAAGAAGGACTGCTAGAAGCGACAGCAGCAAACTTCTAAAGCAGATTCTTCGACAGAGAAGAAGGAGGCAAATACGACAGATACAGGTTCGGCATCAGGTTCAGGTATGAGTGATGAAGTATTATCAGTTAATGTGTCAAATCATGGTAAACATTGGTTGTTAGATTCTGGTGCATCAAACCACATGTGTATTCATAAAGGCTGGTTTAAGACATATAAATCAATTGATGATGGTGTTGTGTACATGGGTAATGATGTAACATGTAATATTGTGGGAATTGGGAGTATACAACTGCAAATGTTTGATGGGACAACTAAAATGTTAACTGATGTGAGGCATGTACCAGATTTAAGGAAAAATTTGATTTCATTAGGAGCACTTGATTCAAATGGATATAAAACTGTAATTCAAGGTGGAGTAATGAAAATTTACAAAGGTATTTTACTAGTTATGAAAGCTAAGAAGGTAGGAAATCTATTTCAGTTAGAAGGAAGTACAAGGTCAGATTATGTGTCTACGGTGTCTGAACATGACAGTAGTTCCATTCACTTATGGCATCAAAGATTGGGGCATATGAGTGAAAGAGGGTTAAAAATTTTGGCTGATCGCAAGTTGCTTCCAAATCTAAAGTCGGGAAAGTTAGATTTCTGTAAGCATTGTCTATTTGGAAAACAAAGTAAGCAAAAATTTAAAACAGGCAAACATACTAGTAAAGGCATACTTGATTATATCCATTCAGATGTTTGGGGTCCAGCTCCTACAACCTCATATGGTGGCTCGTCTTATTTTGTATCACTTATTGATGAATTTTCTAGGAAAGTGTGGGTCTATATGTTGAAAAGGAAGTCTGATGTTTTTTCAGTTTTCAAGCAGTTTAGAGCATTGGTAGAAAACAACACTGGTAGAACAATAAAATGTTTAAGAACTGACAATGGTGGTGAGTTTACTTCCAAGGAGTTTGACAGCTATTGCAAGGATGCAGGGATCGAGAGACATAAGACCACGATTTATACTCCTCAGCAAAATGGAGTTGTTGAACGCATGAATAGGACTCTTCTAGAGGGAGCAAGGAGTATGCTGAGTAACGCTGGGTTGCAAAAGGATTTGTGGACAGAAGCGGTGGCAACAACTTGTTATGTGATAAACCGATCTCCATCGACGGCGATAGGCTGCAAGATTCCTCAAGAGGTATGGAAAGGTCACCCTTGTGACTATTCTAAACTGAGAGTGTTTGGTTGTGATGCATATGCTCTAGTGCCTAAACATCAGCGAACTAAATTAGATCCAAAGTCTAAAAGGTATATCTTTGTTGGGTATGGTGTTGGAACAAAGGTATATAGATTGTGGGATCCTACTACCCGCAAAATCATCATCAACAAAGATGTAAAGTTTAATGAATCCTCTCTTGTACAGTTAGATGTAGATTGTAGATTGAAACAGGATGATGTATCTGACTTTCAGCACATTCAGTTTGATAACATTTCTAATGATAGTCATGATGACCATAGTTCAGATACTAGTCATGAACAGGTTTCAGAATTAGAACATGAACAGGGTTCAGGTTTAGATCATGAACAGGTCTCCGATACTGATCGTCAAGAAGTTCCTACAGATGGTAGTCAGCCAATCAAGGAAGCGCCAGAAACATCCTTAAGGAGGTCGACAAGAATCAAACGGCCACCGAGAAGGTATGATGATTATGTTACTTTAGTTGCATTTACTGCTAATGATGATGAACCTCTGTGCTATCAGGAAGCAATAGAAGGTTCGAAAAGTGACAAGTGGAAAGCAGCCATGAAGGAAGAAATGATGGCCTTAGGTAAGAATGGCACATGGGATCTGGTTGAGCTTCCGAAAGACAGGAAAACTGTGGGGTGTAAATGGGTTTTTCAAGCTGAAACGGGGTGTGAATGATACAGAAGACAGGTACAAAGTGAGGCTAGTTGCAAAAGGGTTTTCTCAGAAAGCCGTCATTGACTTTCATGAGATTTTTTCACCAATGGTTAAAATTGTTTCAATTAGAATTGTGTTAGCATTAGTGGCTTTGCTTGATTTAGAGTTGCAGCAATTAGATGTTAATACTGCATTTCTACATGGAGACTTAGATGAGGAAATTTATATGGAACAACCGGAAGGGTTTGTTCAGCATCGCAATGAGAAATTTGTCTGCAGGCTCAAGAAGTCATTATATGGCCTGAAGCAGTCGCCTCGGCAGTGGTATAAGAAGTTTGATTCTTTCATGTTGAGTCAGAAATATGTTAGAAGTGAATATGATCATTGTGTTTATTTTAAACAGTTAAATAATGGCATATTCATTATCTTGATATTGTATGTTGATGATATGCTTTTAGCAAGCACAAGCATAGAAGAAATCAACAAGTTGAAGGCTCAGATGGCAAGGACATTTGATATGAAAGATCTAGAAGCAGCAAGACAGATTTTGGGCATGGATATTTTCAGAGACAGGAGCAATGGTAAGCTATGGCTATCACAACAAAAGTATATTGAGAAAATACTTTTGAGGTTTGGTATGAATAATGTGAAGCCTGTGTCAGTCCCTTTCGCTTCTCATTTCAAGATTTCTTCGAGTTTATGTCCTAATTTAGATGAAGAAAAGGAATTTATGTCTCGAATTCCATTTGCTAATGTAGTAGGGTGTTTAATGTATGCGATGGTGTGTACGCGACCAGATATTTCACATGCAGTTGGGGTTGTCAGCAGGTATATGGCAAATCTGGGTAAAGAACACTGGTCAGCAGTGAAATGGGTGCTTCGGTATTTGAGAGGCACAAGTAGTTATTGTATCACTTACAATAAGAGTAGTGAATTTGTTTGCGGGTATGTTGATTCTGATTTTGCAGGTGATTTGGATAAGAGAAGGTCAACATTAGGGTATGTCTTTACTCTTGCAGGTGGAGCAATTAGTTGGATGTCAAAGTTGCAGAATATTGTTGCTTTATCCACTACTGAAGCAGAATACATTGAAAGGTTTGTTTGGTGAGTTTGGTAGGCTGCAGGACAACATCAAGTTATTTGTGACAGTCAAAGTGCAATACATTTCGCTAAGAATCCGGCCTATCATAGTAAATCAAAGCATATACCGATCAAGTACCATTTTGTAAGACAGGTTATCACTGAAAGGGGAGTCTCTCTTGAAAAGGTGCATACAAAGGAGAATTGTGCAGACATGTTCACGAAACCAGTTTTGTTAGAGAAGCTACGTTGGTGTTTGGCTTCTCTTGGCTTGCAGAAAAGATAAAATAATAAACAAACAGGGTATCAGGCTAATTGTTGTCAAGGTGGAGATTGTTGAGATTTTCTGTTTTATAAAAATAGGCAAAAATCTCAGTGTGTGACAAAAATAGGAATTTGTTGCTAGATTAGCTCCAGGTTGTTGGGAGAGAGTTAATGCATCCTATATTTGATGTGAGAGGATTTATGAGGCAGTTAGATTCTCTTAGCTATAAAACAGGTATCCATACGGATTATTTGTTGGGTGAGAGTTTGTGAGGAAATTGATTACTTTGTAATCTCCTGTTTGATAATAAAGAATTGCCGATGCCTATGTTTGGTGGACGTAGCCCAGATTGGTTGGGTGAACCACGTTAATCTGCTGTCTCCTGTGTATGGTTATTTGCTGTGTATATTGTTTATTTGTTTGCTGCACATCTTTGCCTCTAACAAAGGGCACCGTCGAAAATTTTATTGACAATCTCCCCGAATTTCCAGATAACGTCCGCTACAACGGTAGCGGCACTTTCTGGATTGCACTCCCAACGGTAAAGTTTTGAAATAAATAAAACAAGTAGTTTAACTAGGTTTTAAATTTGGAATTTTATTAGATTTTAAATTTGGAATTTATTTAATATTTTGATAAAATTTGATAGAAATTTTAGGAAAAATTGGTTATAATTTCAAGATTTTAAGTGTTTATGATTTTTTTTTTTTAATGATATTGAATTTATTTCCACCATAATTAGATTTCAGCTCATTTTTTTTGACCTCAAAACAGAAGGCTTAGAGCTGATTCTCTGTATATTGACGTGACATGAATATATTGTTGTTGATTGGTATTTCACAGAGCCGAAGCCTGTTATGGACGATCGCCACCAAATTTCCATCCCTCAGGAACGTGTTGGCCCTCATAGGCAGAGTGGCACCTAGCGCCATCGTTCCTGTATTTAATGAAGCAAGTGTTTTGGCAGTGAAGGAGATGGGCAATCCGATTGCTCTCTACTCCCATCCAAATACCAGGAGTCTAATCACTACAGCTTTGAAAACCAGGGATTATCTCTACTATGGATCTCTCAATCTAGATTACATAGGACGTGTTCCCATTACTGAAATGCCCTTGTATTAAAAATGTAATTTAAAAAGAAAAATTAGACTATTTTTGGATTTCTGTATTATATTTTTGGGGAAGGGTCATGCTAATTTCTTCTTCCAATTTTATCTGATGTATCCAAAAAGACATATTAAGAATGTATTCTACCATTTTAAGCATGACATTGGTTTATAAATGTATTTTTTTATTTTATTTTGTTTTTTTATGAAATTGTAGGTCTTTTTACTTGAACTGTAAAATTTGGAAATATATTGAAATCCAATATATAATGGTGACATCAATTGTTTGACCTTAGTGCTATCTGTTTAATTAATAAATATTCTTAAATTCAAATGACAATCAAATTGCAGTATTTTATTATTATTTTAAAGTTTTTATTATTTTCACTTTTCACTTTTATTTTTTCTTATTGGTTTATAAATTTTGTATAATGAAAATCTCATGCAACCCGATGACTATTAAAATACAACAATGTTTATCAAAATGTGATTAATTTAATATTTTTAATTAATAAATGAAATGGTATTTTTTCAAATACAATAATATAATTTTAGTGACATTATAATGCATAAATAGATTCAGTGCTTTAAAAATTCTAGTAAATTAGAATTTTGTAAATTAAATAACTTAAATTCATAATTTTTAATAATATCTATTAAATTTTTGGTGACATTATAATGCATAAATATATTTATGGCTTTGAAATTTTTTGGAACTCTCAAATTTTGCAAATTAAACAACTTAAACACATAAATTTTATAATGTTAAAAAATTACAAAAAAATCATATGAACTCTAAATATCAAAATAAGAATGTAAACTATTAATGAAACCATGTTACTTGAATAACAATTTAAATTGTCCATAAAATTTTGAACAAATGATGATATGGTACTTTACTAAAACGCTCCTTAATGTGAAACCACTAGTTCAATTCCCCACCTAATAAAAATGATATATTGAACATAATAAAAATATAATCCTATCATACTTAAAAAAATATATAACCATTTTAAACTAAAAATTAAACTATACAATTTAAAAAAATATATTTGTAACTCAGAAATCTATGCATTATCCATAATCTCATTGAAGTATCTTTCTAAGGGAATCTTTTTCCTCTCCGTGATGTTGTGAAGTTGTCAAGAAATAGTTGAAAACAAAAGAGAAACCATGGCAATGACGTTGCGACTTTACGAAGATACGCTTTCTTTAAGAAGCACATACTTATAAAATCTATGCATGGTCTATTCTCTCATTAAAATATTTTTTGAAGAAATATATTTTCCTATCAGTGACGTTGTGAAGTTATCGGGAAATATTAAAAACAAAAGGGAAACTCTCGGCAATGACGTTGTGAAGATTATTCTTCTAACGTTGTGAAATTTTAAAAACATAATTTTTACTAATATAAATAATTTTGTTTATAATAATTATTATTTAATAATTTGGTATTATTTTTTATAAGTAAAAATATATTATTATAATAATATTTTAAAATTATAAAATAAATAAATATATAATATTTTTTAATTTATATTTTTAAAAATATAATTATAATTATATATTATAGTGACAAAATTATTAAAGTGAAACACTAATTAAAATAAGTTATGATTATAAAATAATCATGAATCATGATAATATTAAAAGGTTGAAAATCATAGAAATTAATTTATTACTAAAGATTACCAAAGGTAGCCTTAGCATAGTTAGCCTTTATGAGTATATAGAGCTTTTAGAGAAATGTAGAGAAGAAAGAGAAGTCAAGCTACAAACAGAGTTAGCAGCCATGCTGGAAAATAAATTCACATCTTTTGAAGACAAGATCCAAAAACAAATAGAAAATAAAATAGAACTATTGGAGAATAAGATGGACGCAATGGAGACTAAATTCACATTTCTTGAAGACAAGATCCAAAAACAAATAGAAAATAAAATAGAACTATTGGAGAATAAGATTGACGCAATGGAGACTAGGTTGCAGGTTATAGAAAAACAAAACCAAAATATGAATCAAACATCTCAGCAAGTAGATGCTGATACTTTAGAGGGTCTTAAAATGAAGGACATGATTAAAGAGCTAGAAGAAAACGTTAATAGCTACCTCACCCTAAATAGTGTGGCAGGTAAATTATATATCAAACAAACTAAAGATGAAATAAAAAAATTGATAGAATTAGACCATGAGCGTAATGAAAGGCCCTTGAACCTTATAATCTTCGGTTTGAAAGAGGAGGTAGATGATGATACTTTAGCCATAGCCTAGACAAAATTACATAACAGATTACAAATTGAAACAACGTGTCTCACAGAAGCAACAAGGTTGGGGAAACTAACTGAGAATAAAGGAAGGTTGATCCTAATAAAGGTGAGCTCTATTGACCATAAGTATGACATACTTAGTAAAACCTCAAGTCTAAAAAGAGAGAGAATATTTATAAATGAAGATCTCATTCCAGAAGATCAAGAATAATTGAGAAAGGAGGTTCAAAAGGTAACGGAACCTAGGAAGGAAGGAAAATTGGCAATAATCAGAAATAAAAAAGTCGTTATTCGAGATAGAAACCAAAAAGATAATAATAAATAGCAATTCAACATGCTCCAGATTCTTTCTTGAAACTGTCGGGGCTTTCCATGGAACAAAGGCCCCAAGCTAAGTTGGATCTCGAATGGTGTTGATATTATTTTGCTTGTTGAAACTTGGAAGCACGAAGAATCTAAGGTCCCTAACATAGATGACTTTACATTATGGTCTACCTGGAATAAGCGATCCTCTCGTAGAGGCATTGGGGGTATAACTTGTTACATTAAGAAGAACATCTCTCCCCATGCTAGGATTTATAAAAACGACTCTTACAACTAATATAGTTGGATAGAAATTACTGACATTTATGATAAAAATACCTACATAGCAAACTATTATCCCCCCTCGCCCCCATCAATTCTAACTTCTATAAGAAAAAGAGTCTAGATAAAAATAGTCCTTACAATGGTTTAGAGAATGATATTTCTAACCTAAGGAATGAAGGAAATATCCTTTTAATGGGTGACTTTAATGCTCAAACTTCAGGAAACCAAGCTATTCTTCTAAGCAATCATTCCAACCCTAATCCTCTTTGGTTAGATGAAGACCTTCCTCTGGCTAGCTGGTACAAAAGGATCTCTGAAGACCTCGGGGAGAATTTGTTTGAGTTGGAGCTAGTCAAGCTATATAGGGCTCAAGATCTCATAATTTGCAACGGTCTAAATAAGTGGCCCAATTCTAGCCAGATGACTTGCATCCATGGGCTTGGTAGCAACATGGTAGACTATGTTATCTTCGATCTCCCTCTATACAACGAAATAACAAATTTGGACATCTTAAACGACCACGAGCCTAACTCTAATCATAGTCCTTTACTTATAACTCTTAATTTTGTCATGCATAGAGATCCCATAGAAGATAATCCTTATAACCAAAAGAAGTTAATCTTTGATAGAAATAAAAAAGATCTCTTTCTAAATGAATTAAAAACTAATTTGCTTCCTTTATCTAGTATAGACAACATAGAAGATCTCTATCGTAATTTTACTACATCCTTCTCATATTCTATTAACAAGTTCTCAATTGAAGTTTCAAGTAATAAAAAAAATAACAAAACCAACCCATGGTATGACAAAGATTGTAAAAGTGCGAGGAGAGCAGTTAAGGAAGTTGTTGATGAATCTCTTAAAATTGGCAAGATAAAAATATACAAGGCCCTAACTAAAAGGAAAAAAGGCAATATATTCGTAAAAGACAAGAGAATCTCTTACACCTCTCTAAGGTAGCTCCTAAGAAATTGTGGAGGCAAATTCTAATTAGGAAAACTAATGATAATAATAAAATTACTTTACACGACTAGAATTCCTATCTTAAAAAGCTTTATGAATCTCCAAATGTCATGGATAACTTTGAAACCCTGCTTACAATGAAAGAAGTTTTCTCATTAGAAGACATTGATTTTGGGGTTAATCGCTTGGCTAATGGGAAAGGTAAGGACATTGAAAGTTACCAGGCAGAAATCTTAAAAATTGGAGGTCCTATCCTCATCCACCACATTCACAAGCTTTTCAATCAAGTGGTCAATAAAGGTCTCCCTAAACCATGGATTTGAAGCCTCATTATCCCTATTTTTAAAACTGGGGATACAAATAACCCCTCTAATTATCGGACAATTATGATTAGCCCTCTCCTAGCCAATTTATATGGTATTATTTTGGAAAGGAAGTTGAGCATATGGCTTGAAAGTGAAGGTAAGCGGGCTAAAGGCCAAACGGGTTTTAGAAAGCAACACTCAACAACAGACCACCTCGATACGCTTAGGATAATTATGGAGGAATGCCACAATGATAAATCCAATCTCTTTTGTTGCTTTGTGGACTTTAGAAAGGCTTTCGATACGGTTCCTAGAAACAACCTTTGGAACAAATTAGAAGAACTAAAGGTTCCTTTTGAGTTGAGAGCTGCCACTATAAAGTTATACGAGAATGTAATTGCCAAGTTAAAGAGCAATGAGGGGTGGTCGAAAGATATTAAGTGTAATATCAGAGTTAAACAAGGTTTCCTCCTCTTCCCTACCCTATTTGGCATTTACATCGACAAGCTAGAAGGTTGTTTAGAGGAAGCAGGATGTACTGGCACGATCTTAGCTGGGATAGTCATCATCCTTCTTCTCTACACTAACAATATTGTTCTTCTCGCAAGGTGCCCATATGATCTTGATAAGAAACTTGTCCTTCTTAAGGATTTTTGCTCTACCATGGGTATGATTGTTAACACTGACAAAACAAAAGTTATGATTATCAAATCCAAGGACACTTACGCTAATTTTATGTATGACAATAGTAACTTGGAGGAAGTGTCTTCCTGCAAGTACCTAGGAATTGATATTCATCACAAGCTCCACTGGAACTATAGCATTGAGAAAATGATTAATGGGGGATGGAAAGCTTATTTTGGTCTTGAAAATAATTGTAAAATGGAAAACCTCGTAATGTGGGATAGAAAGAAGTTCCTCTTTGAAACTTTAGTCACTCCGGTTATCTTATATGGATGTGAGATTTGGGATTGTAGCATCTCTAGAGAATCCTGGAGAAAGATTGAGCAAATCCAGAAGCGTTTTATAATGTGTAACCTCAAAATTAAAAACAACACACCCTATCCTATTCTCCTTATAGAAGTGGGTTTTTCCCCTATCGAGAGCCTAGCTTCTGTTGTACGAGCACAAACTCAATAACATAGGAGACCATAGACTTCCTAAGCTAGCTTTAAATTCCACCCAAAACCACCTAAGGCTCAAACGAGGTTGGTATAAAGACACTAGGGCCTGCTTAAACCGTTGGGAGATCAACGAGAATGTTGCATTGCAAAACATTAGTAACATTAAAAATATCATTACTTCTAAGTTCAAAAAAAATGTGGTGTGAGAAAGATTTAGCAACTAAAAGAAAATTAAGATATTATAAGGAGGTCATCAACCCCACCCTAGAAGATCAAAAGTATCCCTTTGTTTTAACTAGCTCAAAGAAGAAAATTAATATAACCAAGATTATAACAAACTCTCATGAGCTCCATAGTGAAACGGGTCGTTGGGTAGTTTCT
The DNA here is from genome assembly GCA_031772625.1 of Pinus tabuliformis. Classification (NCBI taxonomy): domain Eukaryota; kingdom Viridiplantae; phylum Streptophyta; class Pinopsida; order Pinales; family Pinaceae; genus Pinus; species Pinus tabuliformis. The sequence goes on from CM062809.1 coordinate 860,858,557, forward strand.
AAAACACCATGGATGGAAAGGTTCTGCCATCTCTGTGAGAATACGAACATTAAGGATGAAAATCACTTCCTCTTAGAGTGCCCTGTGTACAACCACATTAGATCTCAGTTTCAAAATCTTTATTGCAATACTGACCTTCCTAACCTTTTAGGTTGTCAAAATTACAGTGAGCTAGGGAGGCTTCTTTCCAAGCTTTTTGAGCATATGAATAAAATATTAAATCAAACTAAATAATTCGTTTCTTTAGGCCTGATAGACCAAAGTTTGGTCTCAATGGATGTTAACCACTATCATCATCATCATCAATTAATATGATGATAATTTAATTTATTATTCTAATAATTAATATAATAATAATTTAACTTATTATTCTAATAATTAATATAATAATAATTTAATTTTAAAGTCAAAGCTAAGTTAAACACCAAATAGATATACATAGTTTTTTATTTGTGAGAAAAAAAATGTGCATTTACTTAAAAAAAAATGACTACTTTATGAATATTTACATAATTTTACTTTGATTTTATGAAAGTGTACATAAACCTTAAATTGAATTTTTAAATATATTTATAATTTTTGACTTCAAAATTGCACTTGGAAGCTTTTCCCCATTTAATTTCTCTAAATCCAGCAAGAATTTATTGAAATCACATTCTTGATGGGTGACCCTGCACAATCAAAGTGCCCTAAGAGTTTTTGAGGGTACTTAATCCATATATATATATATATATATATATATATATATATATATATATATTCAAAAAACTAATTTAAATAATACAAATAAAAAATTTCACTTCAATTTTTATTTTTACTGAATTAACAACTAAAAATCCAAAAAGTCACACTAAAACAACTCCCCTTTCGATATTATTTTTCATTCATCCTGACTAAATTATGTTATTATATTATTAAAAAATTGCAAAGATATTTAATGTATTTCTAGTTATTATTCATTAATATGTTTCTCTCGTTTCTCTCCCCCGTTATTATCCTCTCATAACTATATTCAATTGTCATGTTATTGAAGATTTGCAGACAGGATAGACGTTAGCAGAAGGGGCACAGTTTATTTCAGTGATACCTCATATAAATATGGCTTCCATGAGATACCGACCACACGGCCGATTGCTCAAATACGAGGCCTCCACTTCCCCAATGGAGTGGCTCTCTCCGCTCAACACAACTTCCTCGTCTTCTGTGAGGCCTCCACTTCCCCAATGGAGTGGCTCTCTCCGCTCAACACAACTTCCTCGTCTTCTGTGAAACTTCAATGTAGGCACTGCATCTACTCTCTCTTACTTATGGAGTAGTCTACCTGGGCGGAGGAATGGCCCGTTTTCCGGCACCGACAGAAAAATCGTCCGGCTCCGGCCGCCGGCAATCCCTCCGCCCTCCGCCACCCTCCCCTCGCTCCGCCACCCTCCTTCGCAACCACCCTCCCTCGCCGCCACCCTTCCCTGGCCATTCTGACAGAGCCTGACAATGGATCCGGCGCAGCTGTAAATCCTGACATCCCCTGACAATGGATCCGGCGCAGCTGTAAATCCTGACATCCCCTGACAATGGAGAATGGAGAGTCTCGCTCACTCCAATTCGAATTGAGGAGGTGCGAAATCCCGCGGTTGCTCCCTCACTCACCTTCCTCCCCAGAGCTCTGCCAGAGCTCCCGCGGTTGAACCAATTTTCCAGATTTTTCATGATACAGGACACCTTGGCTCTGTAACGAACAGTCAAACGCTCAGCCGCTTCATAGGCAGCTTTGGGGATTCAAGGTGATTAATGAGTTTTTGAATGCATTCAGATGATCGAAATCAACCCTCGCGAAATCCCGCGGTTGCTCCCTCACTCACCTTCCTCCCCAGAGCTCTGCCAGAGCTCCCGCGGTTGAACCAATTTTCCAGATTTTTCATGATACAGGACACCTTGGCTCTGTAACGAACAGTCAAACGCTCAGCCGCTTCATAGGCAGCTTTGGGGATTCAAGGTGATTAATGAGTTTTTGAATGCATTCAGATGATCGAAATCAGCCCTCGCGAAATCCCGCGGTTGCTCCCTCACTCACCTTCCTCCCCAGAGCTCTGCCAGAGCTCCCGCGGTTGAACCAATTTTCCAGATTTTTCATGATACAGGACACCTTGGCTCTGTAACGAACAGTCAAACGCTCAGCCGCTTCATAGGCAGCTTTGGGGATTCAAGGTGATTAATGAGTTTTTGAATGCATTCAGATGATCGAAATCATCTGAAAATTTTAGGAAATCTTGGTTATAATTATTAAATTTCAACATTTTAAGGGTTTATGAATTTTTAATGATACTACATTTATTTCCACCATGGCTAATTTTTTTAATTTCAAAACAGAAGGCTTAGAGCTGATTCTCTGTACATTGACATGACATGAATATATTGTTGTTGATTGGTATTTCACAGAGTCGAAGCCTGTTATGGACGATCGCCACCAAATTTACATCCCTCAGGAACGTGTCGGCTCTCATAGGCAGAGTGGCACCTAGCGCCATCGTTCCTGTATTTAATGAAGCAAGTGTTTTAGCAGTGAAGGAGATGGGCAATCCGATTGCTCTCTACTCCCATCCAAATACCAGGAGTCTAATCACTATAGCTTTGAAGACCAGGGATTATCTCTACTATGGATCTCTCAATCTAGATTACATAGGACGTGTTCCCATTACTGAAATGCCATTGTATTAAAAATGTAATTTAAAAAAAAATTGAGACTATTTTTGGATTTCTATGTTATATTTTTGGGCATGGACCATGCTAATTTCTTTTCCAATTTTATGTGATGTAGCCAAAAAGACATTAAAAATGTATTCTACCATTTTAAACCTGACCTTGGTTTATAAATGTATGTATTTTTTATTTTTATTTTTATTTTTTTTATTTTCAGTATTTTACCATTTGGTTTATAAATATATGTTTTATTTTTTATTTTAGGAAAATGTATGACTTTTTACTTACATGGTAGAATGTAGGAATACATTGAAATCCAATATATAATGGTGACATTAATGGTTTGACCTTAATGCTATTTGTTTAATTAATAAATATTCGTAAAATCAAATGAAAATCAAATTGCAGTACTTTATTATTTTAAAGTTTTTATTATTTTTATTTTTAATTTTTTCTTATTGGTTTATAAATTTTGTGTAATGTTTTTATTATTTTTATTTTTAATTTTTTCTTATTGGTTTATAAATTTTGTGTAATGAAAATCTCATACAATCTGATGATTATTAGAATACGTAAATTTTGTACCGTGAAAATCTCATACAATCTGATGATTATTAAAATACAACAATGTTTATCAAAATATAACAATGTTTATGTTTGATTAATCTAATATTTTTAATTAATAGATGAAAATTTGGTGACATTATAGTGCATAAATAGATTCAGTGCTTTAAATTTTTTTAGTAAATTAGAATTTTACTCATAATTTTTAATAATCTCTTAAATTTTGGGTGACATTATAATGCATAAATATATTCAGGGTCTTGAAATTTTTTGGAATATTGAAATTTTGCAAATTAAACAACTTAAACAGATAATTTTTATAATGTTAAAAAATTATAAAAAAATTCACATGAACTCTAAATATCAAAATAACAATTTAAACTATTAATGAAATTGTGTTACCAAAATAACAATTTAAATTGTCCACAGAGTCTTAGATAGACTGTGATCATGTACATTCCTTGATGTGAAGTGACTAGTTCAATTCCTGTGATGTCCCCGGAAACCTGTAATTATTTTATTTTATTTACCGCAATAAAAGCAAACACTGGATTTTTATTATTATTATAAACATTTGAATTAAGTATTTGAATTTTGTTAATTATGAATGGGAAACAAATGATTGAATGTTAACAAATCTTGTAACTCTTTTCATATCAAGAAGTGAGGGAAAGGTAGTTACCTAACCCTAACCACTTCCATGTCTATGAATTCCCAAGAAGTGATCAAGAGGGTAGAGTGGAGTACCTGAGAAAACAAAGAGGAAGAAAAGGGAAGTGGACCATGCTGAGAGATCAGACGGATAAAGAGCTAAGTCTAGTGAAGACCAGATAGCTGTTGATGTTGTAACATATTAAGTTGCAAGAAAGCATCGGTGCTGAGAGCAAAAGCTCGGGGAGAGGTTGGATAAAGAGCTAAGTCTAGTGAAGACCACATAGCTGTTAATGTTGTAACATATTAAGTTGCAAGAAAGCATCGATGCTGAGAGCAGAAGCTCGGGGGGAGACTTGGACCTGAAGGCAAGTCTCATGGTTGGGAGGTTAAAACAAGAAAGCATAATTGTGGCTGTAACAAGCTGGTAGTCTTAAGGACTGGATACAGGTAAGTAGTTTAGTTACCTAGCTTATTTTTGGTCTAGTATTAGTAAAGAATGATAACAAAGGTAGAAATTAGTGATTTAGTGATTCTAGTAACTACATAAAAGTCTTGGAAACTTTTCAAGAAAGTTGTAAATGAATATAGATGAAAACTCTAAGACAGACCCTGTAGACTGTAATGATAAATTCAGTATATCCTAGCTAAATGGACAGTAAACTACAGTATAGATATTCACTATAAGCAATAGGAAACTATAAGCAAAAGAACCGAAAATATCTTAACTAAATAAAAAGATTTCATTATGATTCAGTTTTCCACAATCAAGAAATAACTGAAGCTAGTTAACATTCGTCGAGAAAACAGAGCAATACAAAAGAAAGGGAATCCTGTAGCTTAAACATAGTTATGGAAAAACATTAGTTTTATAGAATAGATATTAGTGACTGGTACCCAGAATTATCACTACGAAAGCTTGTAAGAGTACTCAAACAAAACTCTAGAACTTAAATGACTATCGCAACAATAATAGTTGAATTAAAAGAATGGATTATCTTGATTGTGGCGTGAGGGTTTGAGGCCCTCAGAAAAGTGCCCAGACCCATCCTAATTAACGTAACTATAAGTGCATACAAAAATTTCTTCGAAGCACAGACAATAACGGTTGAACAACGAAATTAGGGACAGAGACATTCCCAAAACAACTATACATGCGTAGCAATAATAACACCACTGATAAATTACCAGAACTCCTTTAAGAATGTATAGAACAAACATAGAATTCTTCCAAAGCTTTAACAATCTAATTCTTGGATCGAAAGAGTCCCGTATATTTACCCTTAACCAGTGCTGGTGGCGCTAAGAAATCGCCATGCCTCCACGGGCCAGTCGAAAACTATTTTAAAGAATCCACACTGTAACTAGTATGAGTAAAAACAACAAGCGTAATACTTATATTCCGTGGCAAGCATTTAAACAATTCACATATGGAACAAAACCTCCAGAACAGAGAGGGTTTTAGAACCCAACTCAAACCCATGAGGGTTTTCCAAAGAAAAAAATGAATACATTTATAAGAGACAGAGAAATTATAAAAACCCTCGACCATTTATATATTCAGGCATAAATGTTCAAAATGCCATGAGGGCTGGCCTTTCTTATACATTAACGAATTAACAGTGCAAATAGCTTTTGACTCTGAGCCATGAGGATAGAACCTCGGCAAAAGTAGCAACCAGAATCTAGACTAAACCAGAGAAGGAAAACAACCCTCGAACAAACTCCCATCACTATTCCATTGTTCTGGAATCACTAAGGAATTTGATTCATCAACATACCCGGAAGATTGTTGGGTCTAGAATGCCTGCCTTGGCAGAGTTCCGGGTAGGATGCCATTTGTAGCTGGATGGGTAGCCGCAACCTCCGGAGAACACCTGAAAACAAAAACATGAATTACATCAGAAGTGCTACTGTAGAAATTGCAAGCGAGATTCCCAAATAAAAACCACAAAAGTAATTGTAGGGGTAGACAGAACTTCTACCTGCGAGGCCGCGTAGTGGATATAAGCTATATGAGTAGTGAAGACCTCTGCTGGCCGCAGAAGCTTAGCACCTGACTGCCTGGAACATAGCAACACAACGCTGCCATTACCAGAGAACTAAGCTAGCCAAAAAAATCGAATGACAGAAACCATAAGGCCCTTACCGGAGATTAGGCAGAGTTAAGTGATCATTCAATCATCGTTGGATGTGGGTAGGTGAAGTCGACTGTCGATGGAGTACCACAGTCGAGGAAGGGAGGATATCTGGCTAGCATATGGAGGGGATCTCGAGGACTTCTCGGCCAAGCTCAGGAGGACAACTTATGTCATTCACATAATATGACTATATAAGTTTTATAATAAAAACTAACCCTCGTACTGCAAGTTTAGGTTCGCATTGATGTACCTCAAATATTGTATTAATGTATCACTGCGTTTTCCAATAAATGTATATCCTTTGTATATTCTGAATTATGTACGATACAATTATGTTGAATAATATATTTAATTTCTTTTTATGATGTATATCAGAGATGTGACAATTCCCCACTTAATAAGGTGATATATTAAACATAATAAAAATATAGTCCTACCAAACTTGAAAAAAAACATAACAATTTAAACTATTAGTGAAACTATACAATTTAAAATATACTCTAGAATCTATGCATTATACATATATCTTTAGAGGAAATTTTTCCTCTCCGTGATGTTGTGAAGTTATCGAGAAATAGTTGAAAACAAAAGAGAAACCATGGCAATGACGTTGCGACTTTACGAAGATACTCGTTCTTCTATAAGTTATGCATTGTCTATTCTCTCATTAAAATATTTTTTGAAGAAATATATTTTCCTATGAGTGACGTTGTGAATTTATCGGGAAATATTAAAAACAAAAGCGAAACTCTCGGCAATGACGTTGTGAAGATTATTCTTTTAATGTTGTGAAATTTTAAAACTAGCATTTGCACCAGATGTTGCAAAGAAAACGTCGTAAGGCATAAAGTGCGGAAATCCATTATCCATGTAGTGTGTGCATTATTCAACAAGGTGGATCTCTCTAAATTTGTTGCAAACATTTATGTTGTTGCATTGCTAATTTATTTAGAATCTACTACTACCTCCTCTTCTTGGAATATTAAATTTCTTATCACCCCATGATGACAATCCCTCTAATTATTGGCATCACAATTTTTTGCACTTTAGTGGCTTTCCCTTCAACCTAAAGAAACATGAATTTGAGTCACTCAATTAAAAAGAAATTGCTAAATTGCTATTTATCAGGTTTTGAGTAAAAACAATTAATAACTCATATTTACAACACTTTAAATATTTACAACCTTTTAAGTCTTGTATTTATAACTCATATTTATAACCCTTTAAAATGAAACTAACTATCTATATTTTTATTAATAATAAAAAGAATCTTCTTTATAAAACTGACACTCACATGCTACTCCTATATATTTATCTTATATTTAATATTGAGTGTCCATCAATTGAATGACAAGATGAAAGCTCAACTTAATTGCACATTTTTGAACTGCTTTGTGGGAATTCATGTCCCATTAATTTAATGGCAAATTGAAGTTTCAAATACAGTACACATTTTATACCAGATTCGGAGAGTTCATGAACAAACTTTCAAGGTTTTAATGGATCTAGGTCATTTGTATTTTCTCTCATGTTCTGGGTCGTTTGTATTTTCTCTGATGTTGACTATACTAGCAATTGTCCCAAAAGGTACAAACCTTAATGTCCTTTTAATGATCAAGCCTTATGTGAAAACAATCATATTGATGCACTAGTGTACATTGATTTGTTACATTTGTCTTGGTCTATAATAGAGGTGTAACAAATATGCATTGCAAGGTATGTTGAGAATTTGGTTATCTAGTAAGCTTAGAGTCATTCTTGAGTCATTATCTTTAAGAAGAAGAAGAAGAAAAGCCTATTGAATTGAAAAAGAGCCCTAAAAAGTATTAGTATCCATGGGTCATTTTTTTGCATCATGTAGCAAGATAACATGGCTAATTGATTATGCCACACGAAGAATTAGCCTTTGCCAATATTTAGGCTTATAACTAGGTGATTTTTTCTACTAATATTCTTATACCAATTTACCATGATAATTCCATTTTAAATTAAAACGTTGTTTGCAGGCTATTGCGGGAGCCCAGCATTTGCTCCTTGAAAATATACCTTCAAGGTTCCTTAGGTGGATAGCAGAGCTACTATACTTGACATTGGCAGTATCCAGTAGTTTTTCTAGCGCAAAATCTGCTATGTATGGCTCCATGTCAAAGCCCAGAAGGATGTTGCTTGGCTTAATATTTTCATGAACAAACTTCCTTTCATGTAAATAAGCCAGGCCTCTAGCTACTCCCTTTGCAATTTTAATCCTGGCCAACCATGGCAGGTAAAAGGGAGAGTTTGATGACCATCCTACAAGATTAGAGAGATATAGTGTTAGTTAAAGTATCTGAAAAGGATAGGCCACTAAGAACCTTAGAAGCTGAACAAGATGATCAAGATTAGCATGCAACAAGAGGAGAATAACAATTCAAACCCTACATGATAATGGACTCCCTTTTGCAATGATTACAGAGAACTAGATTTGGTTATCCAGAATGTTGAAATTGAAAAGGAATCAATACTCTTTGATAAGCAAGGAAAGCATTATACTCGACCTCAGGGAACTCAGTGGGAAAAATTATCAATAACTAGTTATAACAAAATACAGAGAACCCAGTGAAAAAAAATGACAAATATCCAATTTAAATGAACCACAAAGAACGTGGTGATAAAAAAGATAAATATCCATCTTAAAGATAAAGGAGAAATGAAATAAACTGCAACATATCCTTGAAACAAAAGAAAAGGGTTGATATATATTCTAAAGAAGAGAAAACAGGGATAGACTCTGTAGAATCCAGTAATATGGTATAATGGACCTGTTCAATATATAACAGCAGAAACATTCCATAGAAACTGATATAAATACTGCAGCCAATTGTTCTCCAGCTAAGTAAGAAGATGTTATGTAGAATAAGATACAAATACAAGCACATGGTCACTTGTCTTATTTCATGGTCTTCCTAAGAAGGCTTATGAAGGAAGTTGTGTAGCATTCTCATGGTTTTGATAAATTATCATTTGTTGCTGAGATGAACATGTATATATAAATATTCTAACTTGAAAAAGGAGCAGTTTCTTCTTTGTATATGAAAACTATAGTTGAACCAATAAATCTAATTTTCAATATTAATTTGCATCAATTTCTTTTGGTCCAACCAGCAATTAAAATCCATCCCTTGCCACTGCAACAATAATACACCATATATCACCTTCCCATTAAAACTGAGAATGAGCTGCAAGTAAATTGTGAGAACGCGGATGCCTCATAAGCATGGAGTTAAGTTTGATCCCTGAGTTTTGCTACAATCCTCAACTGTAGAAATATTGAAATTTTTAAGAAGACTCTGGAGATTTCATAAGCAGCTGAGTTGATAGTAGAGTTTGTCTGAGTGCCAATCATAGAGGTGTCTATGTCAGTTATGTCAATGTCTAAGTAGAGCTGTTGAATACAGAATGTGGGTGTAAGTCCTCTTAGACAGAGCAAGGATGATACATAGGAAGAAAGAATTGGTTAATCGGTTGTGGATGATGGAATTTTTTCTAGAAAATGCAATACCTCCTTCATTGATGGTCTCTTTTGAGGGGAAGCAGAAGCACAATTCAATGCAATCCCCACAGACACTGAGATTTCTTCCCTTCCTTCAACCTCTGGTTGAAGAGTAGGATCTATGATGCGCAAAAGGCGATGCTTGTCATCAAAAAAGTTTTGACCCCATGCTACAAAATCCTTATCTGAAGGTGGATTCCCAGTAAGAATCTCCAGAAAAATAACCCCAAAGGAATAAACATCCCACTTTTGGTTGGGTTTGAGAGTTTTCAATGCCTCTGGGGCCTGGTAAGGAGATACAAAGTTCTTGGATGTGCTTGGACTGCTCAGCAAATCAGGTGTTGTTTGCAGGCTATCGTAGGAGCCAGTGGAGCGTTTTCTCCCTGAAAATATACCTTCAAGGTTCCTTAGGTGGATAACAGAGCTACTATACTTGACATTGGCAGTGTCCAGTAGCTTTTCTAGCCCAAAATCTGCTATGTATGGCTCCATGTCAAAGCCTAGAAGGATGTTGCTTGGCTTAATATTTGCATGAACAAACTTCCTTTCATGTAAATAAGACAGGCCTCTGGCTACTCCCTTTGCAATTTTAATCCTGGCCAACCATGGCAGATAAAAGGGAGAGTTTGATGACCTTCCTGCAAGATTGGAGAGATATAGTGTTAGTCAAAGGATCTGAAAAGGATAGGCCACTAAGAACCTTAGAAGCTGAACAAGATGATCAAGATTAGCATGCAACAAGAGGAGAATAACAATTCAAACCCTACATGATAATGGACTCCCTTTTGCAATGATTACAGAGAACTGGATTTGGTTATCCAGAATGTTGAAATTGAAAAGGAATCAATACTCTTTGATAAGCAATACTCTTTGATAAGCAAGGAAAGCATTATACTCGACCTCAGGGAATTCAGTGGGCAAAATTATCAATAAGTAGTTAATATTGATTTGCATCAATTTCTTTTGGTCCAACCAGCAATTAAAATTCATCCCCTACCATTGCAACAATAATACACCATATATCACCTTCCCAAGTTGCCTCAATGTCAGCTAAGAGTTTTTTCTTCCTCCCTTCCAATTGGGTTAGGAGTGGCTTTGATATTGTGTGAGACTTGGTCAACCATGGATGTCTCTCAAGATAATTTATTTCCATCGTAGGTAGCTCCCATCTTCAACCCCTCCCCATGAGGTTTGAACTTGAGATCTAATGGAGACTAGATCTCATATAAACCAATGGTCTACACCTCATGGATTTAAGATCACTATGTATACATGCTAAATTTCATATATAAATGCATTCCTAGATTCGTTAGTTGCCATTAGACTATGACTCTGGTTTATTGAGATTAAATTTGAGTAGCAAATATCATTGTTTGCATATTTAATTGCAGTTATTTCTTTTAATCCTAGTATTTGATTTCACATCTAAATTCTATACACATGATTGGATCTATTATGGAATCTTCACATATCATGTATGTGGATGTTGATTAGGTATTGTAGTTATCTCTTTTAATCCTAGTATTTGATTTCACATCTAAATTATGTACACATGATTGGCTCTACTATGGAATCTTTGCATATCATGTATGTGGGATGTTGATTAGGTTTGCTTGCTAATTTCAGTGATGCAATATAATTTTGCCTATGTTTTGCATACAAAATATGTTTTACTATGGGAGAGTACAATTGAAAAACCATATAGGAAATCTGATTGGAGAGCAGAAGAAATTTTGAATTGGAGTGCCCCTATGACCATGGGAGGTGTGTCTGCATACACGACATACTGTAACTCTCAAAACACCCTTCACAAGTATTGGCAAACTGGTAATTGTCTACAACCATTTCACATCCTGCTCACAAACTCAAACTAAAGAATTTTTAGACCCGTGCCTTCTGTTTTGGTGTTAAATGGGTAATCAAATGCATTGGTGTGACAATATGCATATTTTCAGCTTAAAAGTTGGAAAAAGGATACAGAGTATTTCTTGAAGATGTAAATCATAATGTGACTCATCACAAATAATTTTTCTGAGATTCAGAAGGTTACAAGCAAAGGCAGGAACTCAACCCAAAGATTTCTCCAGGTGCTTCTCTATCCATTTTCATTCTATTCAAACACAACACTGAAGAATTATTTGAAATATCTCTCTACCAGTACTATTACAAACCTTCAAACTTAATGATCTTTCAATTTGACCTGCAACATATGATGCCAGTCCAGAATCCGCTGTCTGCAAGAAAAAACCAACTTAAGGAAGAAGTTTGGACCTTGAATATAGGAAGAACTAAAAACAACATCCTTCTATTTAAAGAACTCATAAAATGGAATACATACCTTCTCCATTTTCCCAAGATCCAAACCTTTGAAATTATTTAAGGTAAGATATGGAGGCAATGCGAATCTACATTTTTGACAAAGAAAAATCAATAGAAGTAAAAAACAATTATGGATCCAGAATTGAATCTCAACACAGAGGTGTGCCTTACTATCTAGCATGTATGAGTGGATATCACAATGAGACTTTTCAGAACATTAGATACCTCAGTGTCAGACAAGGGATGAACAAAGAGGAATCCCAGATAAAATGGAGATTTCTGACTTATTTTAAGTTTGATATATTATAGGTGCTAAATGCTTTTTCTAACTCTAGCGTCGCATCTGATCCTAAAGGAATTCCACAATGTTCTGATTTTTATTGAGAGTTGAGAAAGTGTTAAAACATGGGTACAAACTCATAACGTTAAAGAGGAGTATACTCTGAATATAAGATTTATCCCACGTGTCTACCTAGTCCTGTCAGCAAATCTAAAATAGAATGAATTTTCACTACCTATTTCTAATGTCAGACTCCCTCCGCCCAAGTCGAGGTGTGTCCACAGTTAGTGCAATTGCCTTAAAACCATCCCTCTCCGCTCTTCTAACAAGTTGTGCAACAACATTCCTATTCTTGTAAACTTACCAGCAATGACATCTAAATTTTAACACCACTCATACATCCACATTTAGTAAACCCAACGCAATATAACTGATCTTACCATTGGTTTAGGAGCCTATAATACAATTGGATGGATATGAACTCAATTACATCTCAGAAAACATGGGAAGACAATCATATGGGTGGAAATGATAAACTTACATAAAGTTGAAAAAAGCGAATGCCTGGTCCAGTTGAAGCAACCTCTTCAACACTTGATGTAGCCCATGAAGAAAGCGTCTACAACAAATATGTCCAAGCCTCAATCTCTATCAACACAACAAACTATTTCAACATCCAAAATCATTATAATTTCTTAAATCCTTAATAGCTAGAAGGAAACTAAAACATTTGGAAGATCGATCCCACAAAGAGAATACCGATGCCCAAACCATTATAGTTCCAGCAGCTCTTGCAGTACCATACTCTCCTGTAAAAGATGATGGATTCACTTTCAGAAAATATATGCATCAAAATAGGATGTTAACTGTAATATAATAATCTAATGCATACCTTCGGGATGAGCCATCTTTTGCATGGCAGTTGGAGCAATCATAATAGGCATTGATATCTTGAATCCCAACACAGTGGTACTCAGATCCACCTTTGTTACATCAACCAATATACGGGGACGGAACCTGATACATACAACATCAACCAAAATATTTGTAATAATGTCAATTCCCCTGATGCTTGTAATGAAAGAGGTGCCATAATTTTCAAAAGTTTGGCCCAAGACAGGGTGACTAAAATTGGAAATTATAGCTATTCAATGTTTATCTAATCTGATTGCAGTCATAAAGATGGTGAAAAAATAGATACGAGAGCTGAAGGTACATCTTTTTCAAATGACTATGTATTAGCTGAAGGTACAGTAGCTAAACAGGGGAGATTGTGGAATCCATAAGAAACTCATAATATGCAAGCAATTGAAGGGCTATCTTTGTAAAAAAAATAAAAAACAACCATGCAGAAACAAATTGAACCATTTCACATCCTGCTCACAAACTCAAACTAAACAATTTTTAGACCCATGCCTTCTGTTAGTGGATATCACAATGAGACTTTTCAGAACATTAGATACCTCAGTGTCAGACAAGGGATGAACAAAGAGGAATCCCAGATAAAATGGAGACTTCTGACTTATTTTAAGTTTGATACATTATAGGTGTTAAATGCTTTTTCTAACCCTAGCGTTGCTTCTGATCCTAAAAGAATTCCACAATGTTCTGATTTTATTGAGAGTTGAGAAAGTGTTAAAACATGGGTACAAACTCATAATGTTAAAGAGGAGTATACTCTGAATATAAGATTTATCCCGCGTATCTACCTATTCCTGTCAGCAAATCTAAAATAGAATGAATTTTCACTACCTATTTCTAATGTCAGACTCCCTCTGCCCAAGTCGAGGTGTGTCCACAGTCAGTGCAATTGCCTTAAAACCAACCCTCTCTGCTCTTCTAACAAGTTGTGCAACAACATTTTGTTGAGGGCCTCGAAGTCGGGTCAACAACAAGGGGGATACCCACCCGGTCCGGAACCTGGTTGGCGGCTCCTTGCCCGTTTGGAGTAGCGGGTCCGACTGGGGGTAATGGGACCAGTTTCCCAATGTGAAGGGTGTGCGTGTGTGTGTATAGTTTGATGATATTAATCTAAAAGGTTTCTCTGAACTAGTCTTAATTCTAACAGCTAAACTACTTCTATACTAATGTGATCTAATGAAGAGAAACAATACATCTAATCTACGCTAACCAGTGGTGTTCTCTTTTGTTATGCGATCTAGAAAGATTTCTAACAATAGCTGGTAATAAAGATCATTCAACTGTTATCAGAATATAAATCGATAAAGATAAACCATTCTGCATAAGAAGTTAGGCAGAGTAGTTGTGAACAGCATATCGCATAATCAGTTTTCTATATGTCAAGCATAAATAAATGACTCCACCGTACAGAAGTGCCAAATGGTAATACAGACATTCATACAGTAACATATAAAGAACTCAATTGTATATCACTTTAGGGATACTAGCAGAATTTAGTCAAGAGATAAAAGTACCATTATGACTGATTTCACTAATAAACTTCAAGCAATAATGATTTACTTCTACTTGTTCTAATATCTGCTAAGAGTACAGAAGTGCAACATCAGTAACAGACATTAAAATGCAAACATAAATAAATCTCGATCCATCCATTCATCAAAAACCTCCTCTGAGGGTGCAGAAGTGCATGTTCTGAGGACAAGTTTTTTGACAGATTTCCGGACCCTTCTCCAAATGCCATGAGAAGGGTTAAATACTACTAGCTAATTGATCTTAATTACACGAATTTAGGGAATCGGCTTTAAATGACCGCCCTTTACTAAAAGCAAATTTATTTCTAAAACTTTAAATCTAATCTCTGACCGTTTCTGTATATTCTCTTTAGTGCTGTCAACCGCGCAACGCTTTCCTGGGAAGAGTCGGCTGGCTGCCTTCTTCTTTTGCTCGGGAGATAAAAGTGGAAATGACAAGAGCTGGCACCTCCTTCTGACAGACCAGAAGATATTTTCGAAAACCTTTCTCTAGCTGGGTGTATTCGCCGCGTGTATACTTAGCACAACCCAGGTTCTTCTCGAACCGATTTTGCTGTTGCTGTTTCGGTTTCCGGTCGTGCGAATGACTGAGTGGGTTAGGAGTCACGCTGTATGGACATCCCCCTGTTTCGAGAATTGTTTCCGTTCTTTGTTCCAGGTTTTTCTGGAGCGTCTTCCTTCCTATGCGCTTCTTTCTCTGCTTTACCAAGTCTGAGCTTCAGGATCTTTTGTGAACACGCTGCTTTTGTGCGCCTTTAACTCTGAGTCTTGGATAGTCTAATTTCATCAGTGCCGGTTGTCTGATAGTCTGGAATCCGCGGTCCTGCTGCATGCGGCATTCGTTTGCGGAGGCATCTTCTCTCTGCTATTTGATTGGCGCTTTCCCCTTTCTCTCAGATGTTTCCTGCATATAGATTTATATCAGTTGCGTGTCTTGCAGTCTACGCAAAGAAGAAGGGAAATGAAAAGATTGACATAAAAGCATTAAACTCTAATGAATGCATAATCCTGACATTCATCATGACTTGACTCTTCGATAAATGTGATGCAATCATTCCTTGATACTCAAGCATGCGGTCATTAATTTCCTTTAAGGCGCGCGCTTGGTCTTGGGTTTATCGTGTGATGAGTCTTTTCAGATCGCAGATCGCAGATCGCAGTTTACTGATATCGCAGATCGCAGTTTACTGATATCGCAGATCGCAGATCACAGATTTTATTCAATGGTTCATGGTGCCATAGCGTGACGTTTGCGATGTGCGATGTCGCATATCGGCGATCGGCGCTGCTTGGAGGTCCTCTTTTTAGAGCGCGTTTGAGATGCATGCGACGCGATGAACTTCTTTCGCAGTTTTACTTTTCGCACTTTAAGTAATGCTTCAGCCTTTCTTTGCGATGCGATTTAAGCCTTAGGGAGAAAAATACAAAAATTTAACAAAATATTTTTTGGGATTTTTTGCTCAGGGTCCCCCCTTTGCTCGACGTTATTGCTAATGTCGAGCAAAGAGGGGGGGTTGTTGGTGACCACAACAATGGCGATTCACTGTGAAGAACCAGTTATCTCTGCTTGTTCTATTGCATTTTCACTTCCAAAACAGAAAAATTTTCTTATGTCTAAATTTTGTTATGGACGGATAGAGTATTACCCCTTATCCTGTCAATGATGTTTCGTCACAACTTTTTATTTCATTCCGATTGTTTGCTTCCTCTGGGTTATTTCTTGTATTCACACCTAGACATTACTCAGTCTTTTCAAAGACAAAATAAGGTCTTCTCTGCGTACTGGCTTTGTAAAGTATGCTCATTTGTCGTAGGTAGAGCCTCTGCTACCCGCAAGCGTCCATAGCCTCGACAGGGTTACCATATTATCCAGCAATGATCCTTTTTCCTGCTTGAGGTTATTTACAACATTCCAGAGAAAAATCCTTTTGACACTTTTCTTTCTTTTTTGATTTTTTTTTTTTATTCTCTAAAGAACAATGTCTTGGTTTGGTGGCCAAATTATGACACAGTCATTCACTTGATTTACACTTTTGCTGAACAAGCTGGCTCGCGATGAGACCCCTTGTCTTTTGATTGCAACAATCTTGAGTCGTTGCCCTGTTTTGATAGACAGTAGTGGCAAAGTCAGCAAGTTATAATATTTGTGATCATGATAAGCCGGCTCGTGATGAGACCTCTTATTCTTTGAGATATAGTGTTTTCTTGGATTGTTTCTCTGGATGCTGCGATTTTCCTTAACAGGGAGGAAGTCATTGTTTTTCCTTAAGAAAGCTCTGGACGACAATAATAGAGTTTAAGAACAGTAGTTTTGCAGAGAATACTTATTTTGCTATTGATGATACTTTTCATTGCGTTGGCATAAAACAATTTTTTGCCAAAAGTTACTTTCATCCCAGATTTCTTTGTGAAGTTGAAACTAACATCATATTCAGGCTAAAGTTAACTCTATCTGTCAATAATAAAAGTCAGATTTTTCGAAAAGTTTTACCATTTATACAAGTGAAATCAAAATTTGATAGAGAAATGGTATATTCTTCATAAATACAATTTATGATCATTCACAACCAACCTTATTTATAGAAAATAAAACTAAAATTATCCTACAAAAATTAGAAGGATAACCTTCTATGGAAAATACATTTTGAGGATATGTCCATTTACAGGCAGAGAATCTCTTCTGCCTGTCAAGTCCTGCAACACAAAAGTCGACGGGCCTATGACCTCTACAATCTGAAAAGGACCAAGCCACAGCTTCTGGAATTTCGTATGTTTGCCCTTTTCTTCATGTGCCTTATCCCACTTCAAAACTAAATCTCCCATCTGAAAGTTTTTTCTGGTCATTATGTTCGAATCAAAAGAGGATTTTATCAGCGCTTGGTGGTGAGCATGGGTTTTCTTGGCCTGTTCTCGTTGTTCTTCTAGCTTGATTATTTCCATTTTCCTTAGTTGTAAGGGAGAAGTGGATACTTCATCAATGTATTGTACTAAGGACAAGGAGGGAATGACTAAGTGAGTAGGAAGAACTGCTTCTCTCCCGTAAACTAAATTAAAGGGAGAAGTGTCGATAGAGGCTTTCTTTGTAATTATGTCTGCCCATAGGGTGTTTACTAGCGCTTTATGCCAATTCTTTTGGTTTTGGTCGACTGTCTTTTTGATAATCCTGATTAGGTTCTTGTTCGTTGATTCAGCCAACCCATTACCTTGCGGATAGTAGTTGGCAGAATACTTCAGTTTGAACCCTCTTTTGAGCGCGAACTCAGTCATGGTATTTCCAGAAAAATATGAAGCATTATCGAATATTAAGGCCGTTGGCAATCCAAACCTAGTAATGATAAACTGATCTATGAATTCAATAATGTTTTCAGAATTAGCTGTCTTGAGAGGAACTGCCTCTACCCATTTAGTAAAATAGTCAGTTGCCGTGAGGATATACCTATGCTGTTTAGAGGAGTGAGGAACGATCTCACCTATTATGTCCAGGCCCCATTGGCTGAACGGTTGTTCGATGTTAACCAGCTGCAGTGGCATGGATGACTTCTTTTGTTTTCCTGCAGCAGTCTGGCAGACTTGGCATTTTCTTACGCGATTGTACGAGTCTTTGAACATCGTGGGCCAGTAGTATCCTGCACGTAAGATTTTGTGCGCGGTGGCTTCTCCAGCATAGTGTCCACCTGCTGGTCCATTGTGGAGTTCCTGCAAAACCTTTTCGGCTTCAGTTTTCTCAAGACATCTAAGAAGCACAGAATCATAATTTCTTTTAAACAGGACATCATTCACGAGTTGGTATTGTTTGGCTTTTAATCTCAGGGCTCTCTTCTTGATGTGATCCAGGTGAAATGGAGCATGCCCATTCTTCAGGAAATAAATGATGTCAACATATAATGATTCTGCGTCGTTTAGGCTTACCTCATACGCGTGTACCTCTTCAGACGATTTTTCGGGGATTTGCGATGCTCCAGCTAACATCTTGCAGAAGCCTTGGCCTCGAACGATGTGTGCCGGCTTGATCTCCAGGTCGTATTCTTGCAAGGCGGTGATCCAATTCGCTCTCTTTTCGCCCACATCCTTCTGTATCAGGAGATTTCTTACCGCTGGGAACGGTACTATGACCTTGGTATGGGCCTTTAGCAAGAATGGTCTGAAATATTTAATCGCTTTAAAAACGGCATATGCCTGTTTCTCTACGTCCGAATATTTCAGCTCAGCACCTTGTAAGTTTGAGCTAAAGAATGCAATCGGAGCTTCTACCTTTTCTTGATTCGCTTGAGTCAAGATTGCAGCATAAGAATTCTCTGAGGCAAACGTGTATAAGACAAAAGGCTCTGAAAAGTTTGGGGTTGCTAGAGATGGAGCGTTGATGATGGCTTGTTTGATTAAGTTAAACGCTTCGTGCTCGCCTAGACCCCATTTAAAGTTTGAATTCTTTTTTATCATTTTTTGTAAAGGAGAAATAATACGTGAAAAATCTGGGACAAATCTTTTGACAAAATTGATCTGTCCTAGGAAAGATTGCATGGTCTTTTTGTTATGGGGCATGGATATCTCGGAAATTTCTTTGATTCTGTCAGGTTCAATGTGAATGCCAGATTTGGACACTATGAATCCTAGCAATTTTCCTTCACTCAACGCGAAAAAAGATTTCTTCGGGTTAAGTGAGATCCCATACCTTAAACATCTTTGAAAGATTTGCTTCAAATCTTTGAGGTGGTCGTTTCGGTTCTTGGAGTACACAGTTATATCATCCAGGTAAATCACTACCGATTTGTTGACTAAACCTTTAAACGCGATGTCCATGGCTCTTTGAAAAGTAGCGTCGGCGTTGATCAGACCGAACGACATTTTCCGATACGCGTAGGTACCCCATTTAGTTCGGAAGGTGGTTTTTAACTGATCATCTGGGTGTACCAACACTTGGTTATATCCTGAAAATCCGTCCAGGAAAGACATTAACTCTGAGCCTGCGACTGCCTGTAATATTTGCTCCATAGGTGGGAGGGGAAAATTGTCTTTCTGACAGGCTTTGTTGAGATTCCGGAAGTCGATGCAGATTCTAATATCTCCGTTTTTCTTCCTAACGGGTACCATATTGGATACCCATTTGGAATGTCTGACCGGGAAGATTATTCTGGCTCTCAACAATTTATTCAGCTCAGGTTTTATCTGACTTTCCAAGTTGGGGTGGATTTTTCTGAGCTTCTGCTGGACAGGTTTCTCGTTGTCAATCATGGGGATAGTGTGTTGAATGATAGAAGTGTTGTAAGTCTTCAGCTCATTGTAATTCCATGCGAAGACGTTTTTGTACTGTCGTAGAAGACGAATATATGCTGATTTTTCTTCAGGAGCCAGGCCTTGGCCTAGATTAACGTTTTGCGGCTTCTCATCGGTTCCTAGGTTCACTGATTCGTAGTTCAGAGTCGAACTGTAAAGTTTGGCATTAGCTGACCTTTTGAACCGACTTTTCAAGTCGTATAAGTCTTCTAGTTTGACCACCGATTTGGGTATGGCATTATCAGTGTTATTTTGTTGTATCTGGTGATCATGACAGTCTTCGTCGATTATCTGGTTTGAGTAGGATCCTTCGGAGGTGAGGAAACTTATGATGTCTGGGTCGTCGTTGAATACTCTCCAGTTAGTGATGTTGTCAGGGATAGACGGTTTAAAAATCAATTCTATCGAAAACCTATCTGGACTAAAGTCTTCGGAGGGAATGAGTCTGGAGGCTACGTTAGCTAACAGGTCTGCGCTTGCGTTGTGAAGTCTCGGGATTGACGAAATATTGAACGCTGTAAAATGTGCAGTGAGATCTTGTACTAAAGATTGATAGTGCTTTAAATGACTAGACAGGCAGTGTATGGTGTTACGTACCTGTTTGACGACGATCTCGAAATCTCCAAAGACCTGAAGATATTTGACGTTGCAGCCGATTGCTTTGTATAGGCCTTGCACCAAGGCTTCGTATTCCGCTGTGTTGTTCGTGCAATCGAACTCCAGTCTGCATGTGAGCATGGTCTTATTTCCGTCAGGGCTAATCAAAACGCATCCTGCTCCCGCTCCCTCGTTGGATTTAGAGCCATCAAAATATAATTTCCAAAATAAAGAAGTATTTACAGGGTTATCTAAGAAACTAACACATTTTGAATCATCAGTTTGGGAAAAGTTTTCTACCTGGGACAAAACTGAATTTTCTAAATATGGTGATATGTGAGCATTGAAATTTCCGAGGAAAGAGTCTACCGAGTAGTTGCCTATGATGCTGCTGCTGTATGCTATGGCTTCATTCTCTCCTTCCAAATCCGTCACTATGTATTTTTGGTGCAATTCTCGTTCAACCTTTATTTGATTTGGTTTCCCGTTGAAGGGTAACCACATGTGCGACCAGTCGGTCGAAAAGTATCCGTGGAGTTTCTCGGACCAGTCCCTACTAAGAATCAGGCCATAAAATTCAGGGATGTCAGCCACTAGGATGTCGATAACTTGGCATACCTTGGGGTTAGACGATAGTCTTATGGTCACTTGATTCAGTTCGCCTATCACTTCGACTTGTGATCGATCAAGTTGAACTATGCGCACTGCGGATTTTTGCGGTTGAACGTTGAGTTTGGCACATATTGACTTGGGTAGAATATTGGTTGAAGCACCAGAATCAACCAAGCAGTTGTGCACGTTTCTGTTAAAGATTTCATAAGTGAGGAGGAAAGGAGGAGTATGAGATCTAGATCTCCCTCCAATCAAAGCGATGTCATTTGGATCGATTTTATTGATCGTGTTGATTGGAGGTCTTCCTATATTATGGGAAGCTATGGCTGTGGGTAAAGGCGTAGTAGGTACGACGTGTAACTCTTTCATCATGATTTTCTGTTGGTGTTTCAATTTGCTCAACTCGTACAGGGTGATATTAGCCCTAGTCTTTTTCATGTCATCGATGATGTTATACTCCATTTCATCCGACACTATTAATGTCTTTGATGGAGGCGTTTGCTCTGATTGGACTGGGCTAAATGAGGTCGCTTTAGCAGTTGTTTTCTTTGGTGCAACCCTTTCTTTTGCTGCAGGGCTCGCGCCCTTCTGTTTTGGGATATTCTGGGGAGGATCAAGCTGATTTCTGCTTCGTGTGCTAACCGGAAGTGCTTCTTGATCTTCCTCTTGTGGGAGGATGAAATCCCACATTCCTTGCAGTTCCACCACTTCTTCATCGTCGGTCTGCGTTTCGATGGTGCTCTCTTCTTCTTCTTCTTCAGATTCCACGTTTGAGACCACGTTGGGTGGCTTCGTCTCCATAGGAGGATTTCTCTTAAAACTCCTAAAAGGCTTTCTTGGGGACGATTCTGCTACTTGTTTCCTTATGTCAATCATCTCATTGGACATGGCCTTTAATACCTTTTGTAATCCTTCCATGTCGAAAGGATCCTTCGTTTGCTTCTTCTTGGTGTCTTCTTTGAAAGAGATTTTCTTAGATTTACGCTCTTCGATTGTAGATCTCTTTTCTAGGGCTACTACGCGTCTTTCAACTGCCAACGCCTCAGCCAAATTTTCGACTAAGGTTGTCTTGCTTGCCCTATATACGAAGATGGCCAAGTTTGAAGGTAAGGCCGTGATGTACCATTCGCATCTTACTTCCTCGCTGGGTTGAGAAGCAGCGGGGATTTTGTTGAGGATCTTGTTGAACCGTAAGTTAAAATCTTTAATGGGTTCTCTAGCCTCAGCTTTGAGATTGGACAAATCGTTGATCAGTGTCGCTGTCGATCTATCATCGCCGAATTTGGTGAGAAATTGATTTTGAAAAATGTCCAAGCTGGTGATAGATCCGGAGGGCAGCGAAAAGTACCATGACCCGGCTGTCCCTTGCATTGTATAGGGGAAAAGTCGGACCACGGCATCTTCGTTGGTAACTCCGTTGAGATTAACAGAAAGCATGAAATTATTGATATGTTCTTCAGCTAGCATTCCTGTTTCTGGATTGAATTTCGGCAGCCATTTCTCAGGATGGGCAGGTATTGGACTTAGGGGTGGAGGCATTAAAACCGCCCCAGGATTGTTCCATGGAGATTGGGCCATCGCTGAGTGACTAGTTAACAAAAGTGCAGAAGATGATCTTTGATGTTGAGAAGATGGAGATGTTACGATCTTCGACGATTGCGGAGGAAGGGTTGTGGAAGATGGATGAGTGTTTTGAGGTGACGACGTGGGTGGTAGACTTCGCGGAGAGGGAGTTGAAATGGACGAAGTGGATGAAAGAGTCTCTCTGTCAGACTCTGGAAGTGCTTTCCTTGCTCTTTTCCTAGTAGGGAGAGGGGTTTCAGTTGGCTGGATGCCAAACTTTTCACTCTTCAATCGGGTCAGGGGATGAGCAGGGTTGTACTGCGAAGTCAAACTGCCTTTAGATTTATCAGACTTCTGGGTGAAAATAGAGAATCCCTGGAGTTTACGGATCAAAGTTTGAACTTCAGGGGGATCGATAATAGGACGGTTTGATGTATCGGGGTGTATAGCAGCGGTGGATGTCCGAGCGACTTCTAGTTCCGAGTTTAGTCGTACTGGAGAAGTCGGGGAAGTTGGTGAGGGTGATTTGCTCTCAGAATGGTATTTGGATTTTGAATTATGCGCCATTCATAGCTCGTGCCCTCCTTCTAGCGCCATAAATGTTGAGGGCCCCGAAGTCGGGTCAACAACAAGGGGGATACCCACCCGGTCCGGAACCTGGTTGGCGGCTCCTTGCCCATTTGGAGTAGCGGGTCCGACTGGGGGTAATGGGACCAGTTTCCCAATGTGAAGGGTGTGCGTGTGTGTGTATAGTTTGATGATATTAATCTAAAAGGTTTCTCTGAACTAGTCTTAATTCTAACAGCTAAACTACTTCTATACTAATGTGATCTAATGAAGAGAAACAATACATCTAATCTACGCTAACCCGGGGTGTTCTCTTTTGTTATTCGATCTAGAAAGATTTCTAACAACAGCTGGTAATAAAGATCATTCAACTGTTATCAGAATATAAATCGATAAAGATAAACCATTCTGCATAAGAAGTTAGGCAGAGTAGTTGTGAACAGCATATCGCATAATCAGTTTTCTATATGTCAAGCATAAATAAATGACTCCACCATACAGAAGTGCCAAATGGTAATACAGACATTCATACAGTAACATATAAAGAACTCAGCTGTATATCACTTTAGGGATACTAGCAGAATTTAGTCAAGAGATAAAAGTACCATTTATGACTGATTTCACTAATAAACTTCAAGCAATAATGATTTACTTCTACTTGTTCTAATATCTGCTAAGAGTACAGAAGTGCAACATCAGTAACAGACATTAAAATGCAAACATAAATAAATCTCGATCCATCCATTCATCAAAAACCTCCTCTGAGGGTGCAGAAGTGCATGTTCTGAGGACAAGTTTTTTGACAGATTTCCGGACCCTTCTCCAAATGCCATGAGAAGGGTTAAATACTACTAGCTAATTGATCTTAATTACACGAATTTAGGGAATCGGCTTTAAATGACCGCCCTTTACTAAAAGCAAATTTATTTCTAAAACTTTAAATCTAATCTCTGACCGTTTCTGTATATTCTCTTTAGTGCTGTCAACCGCGCAACGCTTTCTTGGGAAGAGTCGGCTGGCTGCCTTCTTCTTTTGCTCGGGAGATAAAAGTGGAAATGACAAGAGCTGGCACCTCCTTCTGACAGACCAGAAGATATTTTCGAAAACCTTTCTCTAGCTGGGTGTATTCGCCGCGTGTATACTTAGCACAACCCAGGTTCTTCTCGAACTGATTTTGCTGTTGCTGTTTCGGTTTCCGGTCGTGCGAATGACTGAGTGGGTTAGGAGTCGCGCTGTATGGACATCCCCCTGTTTCGAGAATTGTTTCCGTTCTTTGTTCCAGGTTTTTCTGGAGCGTCTTCCTTCCTATGCGCTTCTTTCTCTGCTTTACCAAGTCTGAGCTTCAGGATATTTTGTGAACACGCTGCTTTTGTGCGCCTTTAACTCTGAGTCTTGGATAGTCTAATTTCATCAGTGCCGGTTGTCTGATAGTCTGGAATCCGCGGTCCTGCTGCATGCGGCATTCGTTTGCGGAGGCATCTTCTCTCTGCTATTTGATTGGCGCTTTCCCCTTTCTCTCAGATGTTTCCTGCATATAGATTTATATCAGTTGCGTGTC
Source organism: Pinus tabuliformis (assembly GCA_031772625.1). Classification (NCBI taxonomy): domain Eukaryota; kingdom Viridiplantae; phylum Streptophyta; class Pinopsida; order Pinales; family Pinaceae; genus Pinus; species Pinus tabuliformis. The sequence goes on from CM062809.1 coordinate 860,883,356, forward strand.
TTGCAGTCTACGCAAAGAAGAAGGGAAATGAAAAGATTGACATAAAAGCATTAAACTCTAATGAATGCATAATCCTGACATTCATCATGACTTGACTCTTCGATAAATGCGATGCAATCATTCCTTGATACTCAAGCATGCGGTCATTAATTTCCTTTAAGGCGCGCGCTTGGTCTTGGGTTTATCGTGTGATGAGTCTTTTCAGATCGCAGATCGCAATTTACTGATATCGCAGATCGCAGTCATCGCAGATCGCAGATTTTATTCAATGGTTCATGGTGCCATAGCGTGACGTTTGCGATGTGCGATGTCGCATATCGGCGATCGGCGCTGCTTGGAGGTCCTCTTTTTAGAGCGCGTTTGAGATGCATGCGACGCGATGAACTTCGCGTCGCTCTTTCGCAGTTTTACTTTTCACACTTTAAGTAATGCTTCAGCCTTTCTTTGCGATGCGATTTAAGCCTTAGGGAGAAAAATACAAAAAATTAACAAAATATTTTTTGGGATTTTTTGCTCAGGGTCCCCCCTTTGCTCGACGTTATTGCTAATGTCGAGCAAAGAGGGGGGGTTGTTGGTGACCACAACACATTCCTATTCTTGTAAACCTGCCAGCAATGACATCTAAATTTTAACACCACTCATACATCCACATTTAGTAAACCCAACGCAATATAACTGATCTTACCATTGGTTTAGGAGCCTATAATACAATTGGATGGATATGAACTCAATTACATCTCAGAAAACATGGGAAGACAATCATATGGGTGGAAATGATAAACTTACATAAAGTTGAAAAAAGCGAATGCCTGGTCCAGTTGAAGCAACCTCTTCAACACTTGATGTAGCCCATGAAGAAAGCGTCTACAACAAATATGTCCAAGCCTCAATTTTTATCAACACAACAAACTATTTCAAAATCCAAAATCATTATAATTTCTTAAATCCTTAATAGCTAGAAGGAAATTAAAACATTCAGAAGATCGATCCCACAAAGAGAAAACTGATGCCCAAACCATTATAGTTCTAGCAGCTCTTGTAGTAGCATACTCTCCTGTAAAAGATGATGGATTCAATTTCAGAAAATATATGCATCAAAATAGGATGTTAACTATAATACAATAATCTAATGCACACCTTCGGGTTGAGCCATCTTTTGCATGGCAGTTGGAGCAATCATAATAGGCATTGATATCTTGAATCCCAACACAGTGGTACTCAGATCCACCTTTGTTACATCAACCAATATACAGGGACAGAACCTGATACATACAACATCAACCAAAATCTTTGTAATAATGTCAATTCCCCTGATGCTTGTAATGAAAGAGGTGCCATAATGTTCAAAAGTTTGGCCCAAGACAGGGTGACTAAAATTGAAAATTATAGTTATTCAATGTTTATCTAATCTGATTGCAGTCATAAAGATGGTGAAAAAATAGATACGGGAGCTGAAGGTACATCTTTTTCAAATGAATATGTATTAGTTGAAGGTACATTAGTTAAACAGGGGATATTGTGGAATCCATAAGAAACTCATAGTATGCAAGCAATTGAAAGGCTATCTTTGTAAAAAAAATAAAAAACAACCATGCAGAAACAAATTGAACCATTTCACATCCTGCTCAAAAACTCAAACTAAACAATTTTTAGACCCGTGCCTTCTGTTTTGGTGTTAAATGGGTAATCAAATGCATTGGTGTGACAATATGCATATTTTCAGCTTAAAGTTGGAAAAAGGATACAGAGTATTTCTTGAAAAAGGATACGAAGTATTTCTTGAAGATGTAAATCATAATATGACTCATCACAAATAATTTTTCTGAGATTCAGAAGGTTACAAGCAAAGGCAGCAACTCAACCCCAAGATTTCTCCAGGTGCTTCTCTATCCATTTTCATTCTATTCAAACACAATACTGAAGAATTATTTGAAATATCTCTCTACCAGGACTATTACAAACCTTCCAACTCAATGATCTGTCAATTTGACCTGCAACATATGATGCCAGTCCAGAATCCGCTGTCTGCAAGAAAAAACCAACTTAAGGAAGAAGTCTGGACCTTGAATATAGGAAGAACTAAAAACAACATCCTTCTATTTAAAGAACTCATAAAATGGAATACATACCTTCTCCATTTTCCCAAGATCCAAACCTTCGAAATTCTTTAAGGTAAGATATGGAGGCAATGCGAATCTACATTTTTGACAAAGAAAAATCAATAGAAGTCAAAAACAATTATGGATCCAGAATTGAATCTCAACACAGAGGTGTGCCTTACTGTCTAGCATGTATGAGTGGATATCACAATGAGACTTTTCAGAACATTAGATACCTCAGTTTCAGGGAAGGGATGAACAAAGAGGAATCCCAGATAAAATGGAGACTTCTGACTTATTTTAAGTTTGATACATTGTAGGTGCTAAATGCTTTTTCTAACCCTAGCGTCGCTTCTGATCCTAAAAGAATTCCACAATGTTCTGATTTTTACTGAGAGTTGAGAAAGTATTAAAACATGGGTACAACTCATAACGTTAAAGAGGAGTATAATCTGAATATAAGATTTATCCCACGTGTCTACCTAGTCCTGTCAGTAAATCTAAAATAACCGATCTTACCATTGGTTTAGGAGCCTATAATACAATTGGATGGATATGAACTCAATTACATCTCAGAAAACATGGGAAGACAATCATATGGGTGGAAATGATAAACTTACATAAAGTTGAAAAAAGCAAATGCCTGGTCCAGTTGAAGCAACCTCTTCAACACTTGATGTAGCCCATGAAGAAAGTGTCTACAAAAAATATGTCCAAGCCTCAATTTTTATCAACACAACAAACTATTTCAACATCCAAATCATTATAATTTCTTAAATCCTTAATAGCTAGAAGGAAATTAAAACATTCAAAAGATCGATCCCACAAAGAGAAGACCGATGCCCAAACCATTATAGTTCCAGTAGCTCTTGCAGTAGCATAGTCTCCTGTAAAAGATGATGGATTCACTTTCAGAAAATATATGCATCAAAATAGGATGTTAACTGTAATATAATAATCTAATGCATACCTTCAGGATGAGCCATATTTTGCATGGTAGTTGGAGCAATCATAATAGGTATTGATATCTTGAATCCCAACACAGTGGTACTCAGATCCACCTTTGTTACATCAACCAATATACATGGACGGAACCTGATACATACAACATCAACCAAAATCTTTGTAATAATGTCAATTCCCCTGATGCTTGTAATGAAAGAGGTGCCATAATGTTCAAAAGTTTGGCCCAAGACAGGGTGACTAAAATTGAAAATTATAGCTATTCAATGTTTATCTAATCTGATTGTAGTCATAAAGTTGGTGAAAAAATAGATACGGGAGCTGAAGGTACATCTTTTTCAAATGACTATGTATTAGCTGAAGGTACAGTAGCTAAACAGGGGAGATTGTAGAATCCATAAGAAACTCATAATATGCAAGCAATTGAAGGGCTATCTTTGTAAAAAAAAATAAAAAACAACCATGCAGAAACAAATTGAACCATTTCACATCCTGCTCACAAACTCAAACTAAACAATTTTTAGACCTGTGCCTTCTGTTAGCGGATATCACAATGAGACTTTTCAGAACATTAGATACCTCAGTGTCAGACAAGGGATGAACAAAGAGGAATCCTAGATAAAATGGAGACTTCTGACTTATTTTAAGCTTGATACATTATAGGTGCTAAATGCTTTTTCTAACCCTAGTGTTTCTTCTGATCCTAAAAGAATTCCACAATGTTCTGATTTTTATTGAGAGTTGAGAAAGTGTTAAAACATGGGTACAAACTCATAACGTTAAAGAGGAGTATACTCTGAATATAAGATTTATCCCACGTGTCTACCTAGTCCTGTCAGAAAATATAAAATAGAATGAATTTTCACTACCTATTTCTAATGTCAGACTCCCTCCGCTCAAGTCGAGGTGTGTCCATAGTCAGTGCAATTGCCTTAAAACCAGCCCTCTCCGCTCTTCTAACAAGTTGTGTAACAACATTCCTATTCTTGTAAACCTACCAGCAATGACATCTAAATTTTAACACTACTCATACATCCACATTTAGTAAACCAAACGCAATATAACTGATCTTACCATTGGTTTAGGAGCCTATAATACAATTGGATGGATATGAACTCAATTACATCTCAGAAAACATGGGAAGACAATCATATGGGTGGAAATGATAAACTTACATAAAGTTGAAAAAAGCGAATGCCTGGTCTAGTTGAAGCAACCTATTCAACACTTGATGTAGCCCATGAAGAAAGCGTCTACAACAAATATGTCCAAGCCTCAATTTTTATCAACACAACAAACTATTTCAAAATCCAAAATCATTATAATTTCTTAAATCCTTAATAGCTAGAAGGAAATTAAAACATTCGGAAGATCGATCCCACAAAGAGAAGACCGATGCCCAAACCATTATAGTTCCAGCAACTCTTGTAGTAGCATACTCTCCTATAAAAGATGATGGATTCACTTTCAGAAAATATATGCATCAAAATAAGATGTTAACTGTAATACAATAATCTAATGCATACCTTCGGGATGAGCCATCTTTTGCATGGCAGTTGGAGCAATCATAATAGGCATTGATATCTTGAATCCCAACACAGTGGTACTCAGATCCACCTTTGTACATCAACCAATATACAGGGACGGAACTTGATACATACAACATCAACCAAAATCTTTGTAATAATGTCAATTCTCCTGATGCTTGTAATGAAAGAGGTTCCATAATGTTCAAAAGTTTGGCCCAAGACAGGGTGATTAAAATTGAAAATTATAGTTATTCAATGTTTATCTAATCTGATTGTAGTCATAAAGATGGTGAAAAAATAGATATGGAAGCTGAAGGTACATCTTTTTCAAATGACTATGTACTAGCTGAAGGTACAGTAGCTAAACAGGGGAGATTGTGGAATCCATAAGAAACTCATAATATGCAAGCAATTGAAGGGCTATCTTTGTAAAAAAAATAAAAAACAACCATGCAGAAACAAATTGAACCATTTCACATCCTGCTCACAAACTCAAACTAAACAATTTTTAGACCCGTGCCTTCTGTTTTGGTGTTAAATGGGTAATCAAATGCATTGGTGTGACAATATGCATATTTTCAGCTTAAAGTTGGAAAAAGGATACATAATATTTCTTGAAAAAGGATACGAAGTATTTCTTGAAGATGTAAATCATAATATGACTCATCATAAATAATTTTTCTGAGATTCAGAAGGTCACAAGCAAAGGCAACAACTCAACCCCAAGATTTCTCCAGGTGCTTCTCTATCCATTTTCATTCTATTCAAACACAATACTGAAGAATTATTTGAAATATCTCTCTACCAGGACTATTACAAACCTTCCAACTCAATGATCTGTCAATTTGACCTGCAACATATGATGGGAGTTCATTTCAAAGGGAAACGCCTTATGGCGTAATTAAACAACATTATTACCCAGCCAAAATTATGCTGATATTTTCATCGGTAGCTTTAAGTTAATGAGGTTTGAAGCATGAAAGATCAACTTCCAAGGTAAGGCCTCTAACAAGGCGTTTGGGAGAAGCTTTAATGCACGTTACTCTCCTTGTCACAGGCAGATGTTTGCAGAGAAAGCGGCTTTTGGAGCTAAGTTCAATCATAGTGGCTATATATAGATATTGAATATCTCTGGGATGAATAGATCTGACGAAGAGCAATTTGGAGAAGCGTTTTTGCCATAATAAGGCCGAATAGAAGAGGTTTTATTTTTTCCATCCATGTCCATGGCTTATGTAAACGACAATGATTTCAGTGGTAAGTTTATTGTACCCAACAAGCCCCCCAGAAAGGAAATATCATTGGCAGTTGCACTGTTAATCCTCGGCACCATCGTCATTGCCATTGGCCTCTTCATGTTCTCTCAGCAAATCGGCGGTGACAGAACCCATGGTTTGTCTATGATTTTTATCCGGAAATAAAGCATTTCATTTTTCTTCTATTTCTCAAATCTGTTTTTGGATTTTTTGGCCTCTTATATCGGTGTTGCCTTACTGCTGAAGATTGAGGGTTATATCTGATTTTATTTTTGTGGGATTTCTATTTATTGTTGTTCAGGTATGTTGTTTGCATTGTTGGGAACAGTCCTGTTTGTCCCAGGGTTCTATTATTCGAGAATTGCATGGTACGCGTACAAGGGCTACAAGGGCTTCTCTTTCTCAAACATTCCAGCAGTGTGAAAAATTTCAAAAACTGAGTTCTTTGGCTTGCAGTCTGATCTTATATGTATTACTTGGGGTTTAGTGGGATATTTATTTCTGGGGTTAGGGTTTAAGGTTACGCTGTTCAACCTTAAAATTATGGCCAAATTCTGAAAAATTGAAAATTTGCTGGCCTCTTCTGCAAATGAAAGATTGTGCAAATCTTTTCCTGAGGTTTTTTTATTTTCAGGTGCCAATTCAATTACATTGTATAAAGGATATGAGTGTTTGTTAATTCTATGAAAAGCTAAGAAAACTTTGGGGATTATTTAAGATTTCAGGCTACAGGAAGAGTCTCCTCCTTTCCAATCCTCCTTTTATGGTTGTTGTCAATTCCTTAGTTTCTAATGTCCGGCTGTGCAAGGCCAGGATGCCCTTTTTGCTTTTTTTTTTGGGTAAAACAAGGGACACATTGTACCAGAAGACATATAGGGATTCCGCAGAGGATTCTGTTAAGGTTAAAGTCAAATAACTATGAGTAAAATTCATAGGTACTTTTTTGAAGTACTTATTCTATTTCAAGAAAGATCATTCTATTGTACTAAGCAGTGTGAAATGACCCCGCTTAAGTAAATACTGTGTTAGTTCGAATAAGTTTGATAGAATTTAAAATAGGCTGTGAACTACTAAGATTTGGCAGAGCTTTATGAATGTTCAATTAAGTTAGCAGGCTGTTGTCCAGAGGCACAGTTTCAAAGAGAAAATGCCATCTGAAATGAAGACTGTTTATTTACATGTGGAAAATAACCATTAAATAGTCCAATTGAGAGGCAAATGCGAGTATGCAGCTTGCATTTTTTATTATCAAAATAAGTTAAAGCTTGTTATGCATACTAAATGACAAATACCAATCGTTCACATCGCAATAAGGGTTGGAAATTAATTAAAGCTGCAGATGGAACACATATCCCCATATTAAACCGTGTCCTAATCAGAGAGTTGCTATGATTGACAATCTAGGCCATGACATTGCCACATCACATATACACTACATCCACTTTAATTATAATTTCTTTCTGACATTTAGACCCTACTCAGTTTATGTTTGTTTAATTTTACCAACCCATCTTTGTGCTCTCATTTGCATTTTGGGGTACCGGTTGGGGCTAAATATGAAACCAGAGGTCCTCATGGTTATTCGACGGAATTGTAACCTTGTACACTAAAGGATACTGACATTTCCAATCCTTTCAGAGAAAGAGCAGTGTCACCCAAAGTATCAATCCAAGAGTTACAGAAAAGTAGGCGCGAGACAAAATATTTCAGTGCGCATATAAAACAGAGAAAGAACCATACATTTAACATATTAATCATAACAGATTGGGGATAACATCGTCAAAGCACAAAACCTTCCACATCCGTATGATCCATTGACAACAATATCACAGAATCTTCTCGGCTATCCATTGTATTCATCCAAATCATAGTAAGAAATTCACCATCATGGCTGCAGAATAGAAGTATCACAATCCAGAATCTACACAGTAAGCACTTAGGGCATCCATTAGTAGACTCCCAAAACCGTCTAGATACCAAGGATGCATGACTAGAATCCATAACAACATTTACAATGACGTTGCAGATCCTATTCATAGACTGAATGGTCCCAAAACAGTTGCAGAATGTGAATGCTGTAAGATATTATGAAATCTGATATGCTGAGCGCAAAGTGATCTGATGTGCATAAATTAAGTGAACTCCAGCACAAGAAATACAAGCCTTTTAGAGAAAGAGCAGTCTCACCCAAAGTATCAATCCAAGAGTTACAGAAAAGTAGGCGCGAGACAAAATATTACAGTGCGCATATAAAACAGAGAAAGAACCATACATTTAACATATTAATCATAACAAATTGGAGATAACATTGTCAAAGCACAAAACCTTCCACATCCGTACGATCCATTGACAACAATATCACAGAAGCTTTTCGGCTATCCATTGTATTCATCCAAATCATAGTCAGAAATTCACCATCATGGCTTCAGAACAGAAGTATCACAATCCAGAATCTACACAGTAAGCACTTAGGGCATCCATTAGTAGACTCCCAAAACCGTATAGATACCAAGGATGCATGACTAGACTCCATAACAACATTTACAATGATGTTGCAGATCCTATTCATAGACTGAATGGTCCCAAAACGGTTGCAAAATGTGAATGCTGTAAGATATTATGAAATCTGATATGCTGAGCGCAAAGTGATCTGACGTGCATAAATTAAGTGAACTCCAGCACAAGAAATACAAGCAAGCACATTCCAGGCGCAAGGTATCCTGGCATGCTTACCAAAAACCTTAAAATAATGGTTAGCAAGTTGCAACACAGTATACATAAAGTGCATGATCGTATCTATCGTGCGGAGAAGACGAAAAGGGTACCCCAGGCAAATCTTTCAGGCTCCAATCTAGCATCATGAACAGTTGCAACCATTCAACTACCTTCCCTTGATTGAACGATTAACAATCCTCCAATCGTCTAACAAATGATCTAACCGTCAGGATTATGACAGAAAGGCAGTTGGGGGAGTTGATTTCAGAGCGGAACGCCTTACGGTGTAAATATAGTTTTTAATAATATAAATAATTTTGTTTATAATAATTATTATTTAATAATTTGATACTAACTTTTATAAGTGAAAATATATCATTATAAAAATATTTATTTAATTTTAAAATTATAAAATAAATAAAGATATAATATTTTTTAATCTATATATATAGAAAACTATTAAAATGAAAAATTAATTAAAATAAACCACAATAGTATGTGATCACCGGATAATCATGAATCACAGTGATATTAAGATGTAAAAAATCATAGAAATTAACTTATTATTCTAATAATTTAATTTAATTTTAAAATCAAAATTAACTTAAAGACTAAATTTATATATAATTTTTTTTGTGAGAAAAAAAGTTTCTTTATTAAAAAAATGATTATTTTATGAATATTTACATAGTTTTATTTTTGATTTTATGAAGGTGTACATAAATCTATTCCTATTTGGATTTGAATTTCTAATCTTTTAAAATGAGAGATTGTTTTTACCATTTAACTAAAATATTTTTAAATATTAGTACATTTTTTTAAAAAGTAAGATTATTAGCAAATATTTGAAATCAACGACATAAATCTAAATAGTATGCAAACAACAATAGAGAACTGGAGGAAAAAACCATATCAAAACACGATTCTGAATAGGGCATGGAGACTTTCGCTAGGCTTTGTTCTGTGGAATATATGGAAAGAACAAAACAAATTGATATTCAAGGAGGAAGGTAGAGCAAAAACATAAATATGGAACCAAATTATCCAAAATATCAGAGAGACCATTCTAACCGAGAACTGGTTTGAGGAGGATTGGAAAACTAACCCAACGGAAACGAAGATAATGACACGCCTAAACCTAAACACAAGCATGATGCACAAGCTAGCCAGGAAACACCAAATCAATGAGGCGGAGGAGGTCAACCACTTCAGAAGACCCCAGAAGGGGTTCATCAAGCTAAACTTCGACGGGGCTGCGAAAGGGAATCCTGGCGAGGCAGGGACCGGCAGAGTATTCAGAGATGATAGGGGGAGGACCCTCAGAATCTATGCGATGGATTGCGGCAACGCTACAAACAATGAAGCAGAGCTTCATGCACTGAAAAAAGGGCTGGAAATCACAATAAGAGAGAAATACCAAAAACTACAAGTTGAAGGAGACTCGAAAATGGCAATTGATATAGTCAAACAACTACAACAAGGAACCCAGTGGGAGAAGATCAACTGTAGTTGGAGAACCGCTTGGCTGGTGTAGGAGATTGGCAAACTTACCAGACAGTTAGACTACATCCTACCCACCCATGTGAGAAGGAAAGGCAACGCACCAGTAGACAACCTGGCAAATTGGGGGAGCAGTCATGTAGGAAGAACCTTAGACGCAAACGAGGAAGAGCTATCCCAAATGGAGGAGATGGAAAACTTAGTAAAAATCCTAGAACACGACAAAGGAGGAGAGGGGAACCCCTGATCAGGGGGCAACACAGGAAATCCAAAGGGACCGGGGAGATGTGACCGGGAAGGGAGAGGAAGAGGACAAGTGGGGGAACAGACAAATGAGGGAAATGAAGTGAGCAGACACGTAAGAAGGCAAGTGGTAGAGTAGAGAAGAGAAGGTACAACCCCCAAGAGAATGAGGGCGGTGATGGATGAGCATGACAGCAAAGAGGGTAGGGCAGTAAGCAAGGGGGCAGGCAGAAGGATGTCAGCAAGTGGCAAGACAAGGACAACACGTACACGGCAAGAGAAGCCAGGAGCAAGTGAGGATTAATGAGAGGAGGTGGCAGCCAGGACCGGGGGGCAGCATTCCGAGGTGACGGCGTAGGGATCAGCGCAGGTAATAATGCCAAACAGGTGGCAGTAAAGGTAAGGGACAGGAGGGAGAGGGGCATAAAACTTAAAGGAAATCAGGGCATAGTTAGATGCCTGCAGACGACGGAGACGAGAGCTGGAGAGAGGAAAGGTGGTCGAAGAGCGACGATCCAACCTGCAGACGAAAGTGGCATCAGACCTGTAAGTTGGTCTCACCTCACACCGTGGACAACACAGTGAAGAAGATAGATAACAATGAGAAGAAGACAGTTACAGGCAGGTAGGAAGTAACATGGCACCCAGGAGAGGCAAGAGAGATAACAAGAAGGAAGAAGGAACAAGCGGTTCGAGCAGGAAAAGAGGGAGGAAGTCGGGCAGTGAACACATGAAAACCCTTATTGACGCATATATGGCAGGGAACCCGCCGGACATCAGAGCCCAAATTGCTGGTTGGGAGAGAGAACTTAATGACAGTATCAAGAACTAGGACATCCCCATGGAGGAGTGGGAAAGCATGGTTCCCGATCCAGGGAATTCTCGAGGCCGCCACTCCCTCTTCAGGAAAACAATATAGCAGTATTGGGTAATGAAGAATGTGGTGGCACGAGCCATGACCCTGAATCGAGAACAAGCAGCGGGTGACAGAACAGAGGCAAAGGAGAAAAACAAGGAAAAGGATCCAGTCAGGGCTGAACTACTTAGGGAAATAGAAACAGTTCAGATACAGACCTACAGAAACAACTTGGCCTTGGGAAGAATTGAGAAGACACTACAAGATATGAAGAGGAGCGAGATTCCTGGCTCCAGTACCAAAGCACCAGCCCCAGTAATATCCTCGGACGAGGAATGATGTAGTGGTCCAGTTCAAATCTGATAAAATTTTGATGAAATGCTTTCAGTGGTTTAATTTGTTTTATCTGAGCAGTAGTATAGACAGTCAAGACAATGCCGTTAGATGGATAGCAAAAAAAACCTTTTAAATTTTGGACAGGTTTTAATGCAGACAAGTGGCTACCTAGTTTCCTTCGAGTAGGTAAGCCACTTGGAACAAATGGAAGTCTTTGATTTTGGAAAATTAATATAAATAGAGGAAGTATTGCCATGTTTACAAAAAAAAAAAAGTAAGATTATGAAAACAAAAGTATGAAAAATTTAAGATATGAAAATCATTTTTTTTAAGAATCTAAAAAAGGCAAAGCATAAGATATGATAGTCTATTTTTTTGAGAACTTAATAATATTGCTGAGGAAAGTTTTGGTAAACCTTAAAATTCCAAAAATTTAATTGTTGAGGGAAAATTCTTCTAAACCTTAAAATTCCAAAAAAGTTAATTGTTGACTCTATTGTTAGTCCATGTAATTGCTTAAAACTAAAATAAAATTAAGAATCACATTTCACTAGATCCTATTTAGAATTTGTAGGAGATTAGGAAGGAAAGTTCATTGGCCATTTTAACTAGATGTTATCAAGAATTTGTAGGAGATTATGAAGGAAAGTTCATTTGCCATTCTAACCCATACTTATAGTAGCATGCTTGTAATGAAAAACAAGGTATAAACCACTAATGAGAAACAAGGTATAAGTTAGTCAATTCTACTACATGATCTAGAACTTCATTTATAGAAATACTTCTATTGATTAAAAAAATAATACCATATATACAATGGAGTTTTACAAAAAAATAAAAATGAATAAGCTATATTGGAAAAGTAAATATCTCTTAAAAAAACACATTGATCTTGATAAAAGCTTCATATTTTAACAATAAGTGCTTCATATTTTAACGATAAGTTGTATGGTGAAAAACAAATCAAATATATAATCATGTATCCATGAATACTATATAGAATAAATTAAAAATTAATAAACTTGAAATTATTTATATATTAAATTATTTTACAAAAATATTAAAATGTTTATCATAAATTATGGAATTTGATTAATGAAAATTTTAAACATTAAACTTTATTCTTCCAAATTTAATCCATTTTAAAAGATTCATATTATCTGAATTTTCAATGAAAATTAATAAATTAAAACCTTGGATTTAATCACTTTTTAAGTCTCAAATTTATATATGGAATATAGGAAATAATTTGTCCCTATTTTAGCTCAAACTCATTATTAGCTGTGTGTTGTGTGAGGGACTCTATTGATATGTCTGAGCTTAGAGTGATAATGAATATAGTAGATGTTATAGTTGTAATAATGCTTATAGTGATAATGAATATATTAGATGTTATAGTTGTAATAATGTCAATTAGTTTTATGTGTTGTGACTTCATTGATATGTCTAAGTTTATAGTGATAATGAATATATTAATTGATTTAGTGGCATGCGAATATGAAGTAAATTAAGTTTTATATTTTTATTAATTTATTTTAGAAAAATATATATATATATATAAATAATAAAAAATAGTAAAAGTTATGATATTATTATTATTATTTAATTTTAGGGTGAGATCCTCTTGTTTGTGGGACAATGGACCCATTTCCCCACAATTATTTGATTGCTAAGTTTACGAAGGCATACATGCTCTACCTCCTCTGGTTTTGACCCTGTGACCTTTTAGTGATATGATTATTATTATTATTCCCACTCATTTAACATTAAAAAATGAATTGATTTATATAAAAATGAAAAATAATTCATGTGTCTATTTATATTTTTTGAGTAATTTTTATTTTTATTTAAAGAGTATACAATTTATTTGATAATGATGATATATTTGGTAACTTTGAATTATTTTTGTTAACTTTGTTTTACAAAAAAAAACTGGAATTAGAAATAAAGACATTGAATAAATTATGGATATGGGTGTGAATGTAAAAGTATTGGTAAATGTTGTCTCTTATATATATATTTAAGTCAACTACAAACTACAAGAAGGAAGGAAAAGTGGATTTCATATTAAAAAATGACTGGGAAGAAACAATTACGGGCTAAGGCGGTTGCCTGCCTAACCTCTCTCTTGGGAGAGAAAGAAAAAGAAAAAAACTCCTAAGGCCAATAAGGTACAAAGTACCTGAGACAATCTGAAAGGGATGAGACTGTGATAAAAACCTCTGACATGATGTTGTAGAGGGGCAAAACACTGCTAGACTTCAAGTTCTTGAGTTGGTGAAGTGAGTTGACCTTTGAAAGGACCTTGATTGAAGTTGGTTGGGACTAGGTGGTATTGGGTAAGACTGATTTAAAGTTTTCTGAACTTGCAACCGTGTTGAATATGAAATTGGCTCGCGGGGAGTGCCAATGGTGTTACTAGCTCTCGTAGGTTGGGAGGAGTATTCTTATTCCTGGAACTTTGTGGTTGAAAAGAGGAAACCAGATAAGTATGTGAGATAATTTTGTTACTTTTCTAGGATTATATTTCTTTTCCTAGTTGTTATAATGATATGAATTACAGGGTTTCTCTCTTTCTCTTAATCTACCCCTATTTTTCCTATTAAATGTCTCACAAATGTTATCCCTTGGGTGTTAGAATTCATTTATGTTATGCACACAGATAATTTGTGTTATAGTGCTTCGTTTGAAAGGGGGGCAAGGGTTAGATTCTGGGTTGAGCTAGGAGACCAGCAACCCATAATCACTCCCACAAAGCCTTACCGTTATCAGTAGACAACACATAAAAAGAAAACTTCCTAGTTTAAATTTTTTAGAGACTGAGATGATAACAGGAAATACATACAAGTACGCTCTGAACTTAGCAAGAAATTTTTGTATTAATTTCATGGAAGAATTCAAGTGAGATATTCACATTATCAATAAGTGAAAAAAAATCCCAAATAGTAAATTATTCCATGAGAAAACCATCATCATAAAGCTTATAGAATATTGTATAAATGATTCTGTCGAGCAATAATTTTATAGGTTAAAAACCCTCGTGGAGTCTAGAACAAAAAAAAACCAACTAACAACCGAGCCTCTTATAGGAAAATTCACCATTTACATTGTAAATAAGTCCATAGTATGTTGTCAAAAGAAAATTAAACCCTAGCGATACAACCCAACATTTTCGGCAAGTCACAACAAGGATGCCAAAGCTTAGTCACACCTAAAAACATGAGGAACTATAATCCTTTATTTCTAGAGACATCATGGTAGGAAATATAATGGAATCTAGAATATGCAGATCTAGGGTTATACCTACACCACAGAAGAAATTAACGGTAAATCAATTCTAGCCGTTGGTAAAACGAGAAGAAAAGAAAATAACACATATTTCACAATTCTAAGCAACATAAAATCTGTTGGTTAGATAGCATAAAAAACCATTAAGAGTATATATCCTGGAAATATTGTGTAGAGTAGAAAGAATGGCTACCTGGAGGAGTTCGTGGGATGTCCCTGCATAGCGATGGTGAAACCCTAGGGTTAGGTGCGGTGCTGTTGGAAGAAAAACCAGAGAAGAATTAATTAAATGCTTAAATTACCTAAGCCTGATGTGGAGGTTGGTTCGACTCTATACGTTGCATCGTCATGCTAAAATCTTGAAGGATTGAATTATAAACAAAAGACAAATAACATCGATAGGTACAAGAGATGAAAGCCCTATAAACTGTTGAGATTGGAAGAATCTGGAAAACCTACCTGATACGGAATGTGCCATGACACTAGTCTCCATCTTTGACATCCTTTCGCCGAAGTTGCAAAGAAACAACATGTTGGTAGCGGGTGAAACAATTTACAGTGGAACACCGGAAGAGGGTAAATAGTTACCGTAACCACTAGTTTTTTTTTGCCGTTCGATATAGCCCTACTTATTTACGGGAAAGAGCTAACCAGCCATATATTGGGTATTTAATGCCCTCAGAGCAGCACGCGACTTAACGCGATAACACTGGAGTGGGAAAATTCCGCATTAAATAATATTTGCCCGCTCCTGTGTTATCGGGCTAAGTTGCTTGTTGCTTTGAAGGCATTAAATACCCAATATATGGCTGGTTAGCTCCAGCCTTATTTACGTGGTAGATCCTCTCCCGAATCCCTAGATTAGAGGTAACCTTAAGGTGGTGAGAATACATCCACTCTCTCGATAGTTCCTCTGCTAAAGTCCCTGCTCATGACGACAATTGGAAGCAGTAAAAAAATCAAGTTCTATGTTACAACTTTAAAATGCGTATAATATTGTTAAGAAGATTTCCAAGGACGACGTCATGAATTTAATGTTTAATGGGTGAACTTGTAAATAATATTAAATATAACCCATTATATTATATATATGATTTCCCACCATAAACTATGGTGCTGGAAAAAAACTAAGCTTAGTGCTTGAGTTTTGTATAGCCTTCGAGCTTGAATTTTGTACCTGATGGGTTTGAAATAGACCTTTTTAAAAGGAAGTTTAATATGTGTGTAATAAACCCTTTCCACCTATGTTGGCATGCTCGAAGATTTGGTATATATATATATATATATATATATATATATATATATATAGTTATTGTGGTATGTTATAGGTGGTATCAGAGCCAAGTTTGCGACATTGTGCCCTGATTGGACAGAACAACAAATAATAAGTTGTGTTGTGTGATTCACAGGGAAAGAAATATGAGAAGAGACAGTGGTATGGAATTCACACCCCCAATAAGACCTCCGATAGGATCCGGTTCAATACTTGTTGGAGGAACCAAACCAAAATTGTGGATCCAATTAGACAATGAGTTTCACAATACAACTACTTCATTAATGGAGACTGTGAAGCAACTACGAATTGAAATGGCAACTCTTAGAGCAAATAATGAACATTTAATGAAAGAACAAGAGTGCATTATAAAAAATTTGGTAAATAGACAGAACCACCGAGCTTCAAACTCGAGTACTGATAATGGAAATAGGGTAGAATCTCATAGGAGAAGGGAAGAGAGTATGCTGGAAAGGAGTCAAACACAGGACTTTGAGGGAGACCGTAAAACACATGAGAGGGAATTTGGTAATACCTCTGGGAGTGATATGAAAAATAAAGTTAAGAAAAGAAATGTTGAATTACAGGGGGAATTTAAGAAAGATAAAACCCCCGAGCTATGATGGTGAAACTGAAGAGGAAATGAAATCATGGTTTGTTAATATGGAAATACTTCCAAATTTATGAATTTGATGAAAATTTGAAAGCTTGATTAGCCATCTACCAATTGCAAGGAAATGCCACCTTGTGGTGGGAGGAGGTTAAGGAAGTACATGACATTGATCGAACAACTAGTCACTTTGGAAACATTTCAAAAACACTTCAAAGGGAAATATTTAACAGAACGATTTTATGACGATAAAGCAAAATAATTCCATGATCTACGATTATGATAGTTAACCATGAATGAGTATGTAGCAAAGTTCACCTCCCTATTATGGTACGCACCATACATACGGGAAGAAAAAGCTAAAGTTCAAATATTTATTAGTAGCTTACTTTTGCACATGAAAGAACGAATGGAGTTCCACAACCCCAAAACTATGGATGATTCTATAAGGAAAGCTCAAATTTTCTACCAACAGATGCAGAAGAAAGATAACAATAAAACCTGGGTAGTTAAAAAGGGGCAGAGAAATATATGTAATGGAAAAAATAACAAAGCCACCAACTTTAAAAGTGCCCATAGAGGGAAGCAATGGAAAACTGGAGAAAAGGGTTAGCAAAAAACTTGCCTGTAGAATGAGTCTAAATGGTAGAACAACCCTCCATACCTAAAGGAAGCCAACTCCAAAAACAACCCCTACAATGTTAGGGCTGTGGAGGACCACATTATGTGAAGAAATACCCCTATCGTGGAAGGATTGAACCAATATCTAAAATTCAAGAAGCTTCAATAGTGGGCGAAGTGGAAAAATGTATACCTAAAATTAATGCGGTGTTAGAAGATTGTCCGGAGGAATATTAGCCCAGGATGATTAAAGTTGAAGGTAAGCTCTTTAAACATACTGCTTCTATTTTAATATATCCTGGAGCTAGTTTAAGTTACATAAGTCCTGACTCCTAAAGTGGTAGAAATGTGTCAATTATAGGTTTACAAATTTAAAAGTCCATGACTAGTCCAATTAGCTATAGGAGCAAAAGGATGAGTGGTAGCTAAGGTAGAAAATTGCATGGTGGAGCTGGCAGATCAACCTATAGAGGTAAATTTGAATGTTTTTCCCCTGTGATCCTATGATATCTTAATCAGGATGGACTGGTTGGAGGCCTATTGGTCTCTTGTGAATTTTAAAGAGAAGACTGTCAACTTCTTGAATGAGGTAGGAGAGAGGTATGAAGTGCAATGAATCAGGAGGCTTGGGTAGTTAAGACCAATCACTGCCTCCCAATTATACAAATGTATGTGGAAGGGATGCCGAATTTATGCAGTGTAGGTGGGATATGCCGATGCTAAGGAAAAAGCAGACATATTGGAAAATTTACCAATAGTCCAAGATATTGTAGATGTATTTTCCAAGGAAATATCGGGACTACCATCGAAAAGAGATATATTTTACCATTGAGTTAATCGCACGAGATTCCGTGGTGTCAAGAGCACCCTATAGGATGAGTATACCAAAATTAGCATAATTGAAGATTCCATTACAGGAGTTATTAGACAAACATTATATTCATCCCAACGTATCCCCATGGGGAGCCATAGTGCTCTTTGTTAGGAAGAAGGATGGAAATTTAAGATTATGCATTGATTACCGATAGTTGAAAAAATTAATTGTTAAAAATAAGTACCCACTCCTTAGAATTAATGATTTGTTTGATCAAGTGAGAGGCACTACTGTGTTCTCAAAAATTGACCTATAATCGGTGTATCATCAAATTAGAATAAAAGAGAAGGACATTTGTAAGATGACATTTAGTACCCACTATGGGTATTATGAATTCATAGTTTTATCATTTGCGCTAACTAATGCTCCGAATACGTTCATGTGTCTTATGAATGGGATACTTCATCCATACCTAGACAAATTTGTATTGATGACATTCTGATTTATTCTAAAAATATGGAGGAACATAAAAAAACATTTGCATATTGTGCAAAAACCTTGCGAGAGCATCAAATGTATGTCAAATACAGTGAATATGATTTTTTCAAGGAACAAATACAATACCTAGGACATGTTATTACAAAAGAAAGTATAGCAGTGGAGCAAGAGAAGATTAAAACTATAACGGAGCGGCATGTCCCTAAGAATGTTGCAGATATCCATTCTTTCCTTGGGTTTGATGGGTATTACCATCGTTTTATAGAGGGATTTTCTAGAGTAGCCTATCCTTTAACTTCTCTACAAAAGAAAGGGAATTCTTTTAAGTGGACCACTGAATGTCTACAAAGCTTTGATCAGCTAAGACACTTACTAACTATTGCACCCGTTTTAAGAATAGTAGACCCAAGCAAATAAGTTATAGTCTGTACTGGTGCGTGTCAAGTTGAGGTAGGTGGTGTACTAATGCATGAAGGCCGAGTAATAGCCTACGAATCATGGAAGTTAAAGGAGGATGAGTAGCACTATCCTCATGATTTGGAACTTACTGCGGTAGTCCATGCAAGTTAAAAGTTTGGTGGCATTACGTATAGGGGAAAAAGTTTATTTTAATGATAAACCACAATAGCTTAACCAACTTCTTTAGTTACCAAACTTAAATTCCCTTCAAATAAGATGGACCGCATTTCAAAGCGAATTTGACTTTGACATTAAATATTTAAAAGATAAAGAGAATCGCGTGGCATATACTCTAAGTAGGAAGCTAAATTGTACCTATGAAATTACCTTCAGTCAATTAAAATTTGATTTCACCAATCAAGAAGCTGCCATGAAGGATCCTGAATATCATTTCCTGTGGCAACAAGCCAAACAATAAAATAGCTAGGAGAAGAGACTCAGCTGTGTCATTAATAATGAAATCTTGCTCACCTATAGAAATCAAATTTGTGTACCCAATCAACAAGCTGTAAAGTAGCATACCAAAAAATATCGTAAAAAAAACTACTTATGGCTGAGTATGAAAAAGGACTACTTATGACTAGATATGAGAAATAACTATTTTATAAATTAAACAACTTAAACAAATATTTTTTTATAATATTAAAAAATTATAAAAAAAAAATCATATCAACTCTAAATATCAAAATAACAATTTAAATAACAATTTAAACTATTAATGAAACTGTCTTACCAAAATAAAGATAGCGTTTCTTTAAGAAACCCGTACTTATAGAATCTATGCATCGTCTATGCCCTCATTAAAATATTTTGTGAAGAAATATATTTTCCTATGAGTGACGTTGTGAACTTATCGGGAAATATTAAAGACAAAAGAGAAACTCTCGGCAATGACGTTATGAAGATTCTTCTTTTAACGTCGTGAAATTTTAAAAATATAGTTTTTAATAATATAAATAATTTTATTTATAATAATAATTATTTAATAATTTGATATTATTTTTTATAAGTAAAAGTATATCATTATAATAATATTTTAAAATTATAAATAAATAAATATATAATATTTTTTAATTTGTAAATTAAACAAATATAATTATAATTAGATATATTATAGTGAAGTGAAAAATTAATTAAAATAAGTCATGATCATAAGATAATCATGAATCATAATAATATTAAAAGGTCGAAAACTATAGAAATTAATTTATTATTTTAATAATTAATATAATAATAATAATTTAATTTATTATTCTAATAATTAATATAATAATAATTTAATTTATTATTTTAATAATTAATATAATAATAATTTAATTTATTATTTTAATAATTAATATAATAATAATATAATTTTAAAATCAAGGTTAAGTTAAATACAAAATAGATGTATATAATTTTTTTTATTTGTGAGAAAAAAAAAGTGCATCTATTTAAAAAATGACTATTTTATGAATATTTACATAATTTTATCTTGATTTTATGAAGATGTACATAAATCTATTCCATTTGAATTTGAATTTCTAATTCTTTAAAATGAGATATTGTTTTTATCATTTAGCTAAAATCCTTTTTGATATAAGTAGGTTTTTTTAGAAGCAAAACTATCAAAATAAAAGTATAAAAAGCTTAAGATATGGTAATCATTTTGCTTGAAGAACCTAAAAAGTAAAGCATAAGATATGATAGTCTATTTTCTTGAGAAGAACTTAATAGTATAGTTGAGGGAAAGTTCTTCCCAATCATAAAATTCCAAACATTTAATTGTTGACTCTCTTGTAGCCCATGCATTTGCTTAAAACTAAAATAAAATTAAGAATGACATTTCATTGGATCTTATATGGAATTTGGGGAAGATTATGAAGGAAAGTTGGTTGGCTGCTTTAACTAGATGTTATTTGGAATTTGGGGGAGATTATGAAAGAAAGTTCTATTGGCCATTCTAATCAATACTTGTAATAACATGCTTGTAATGAAAAACAAGATATAAGCAAGTAATGAAAAACAAAGTATAAGCGAATCAATTTTACTACATTATCTGAAACTTCATTTATAAAAATATTTTTATTGATTAAAAAATAAATACCATACATACACCAAAATATTTTTATTGATTAAAAAATAAATACCATACATACAATGGAGTTTTACAGAAGATAAATAATTTATATTAAAAAAATAAATATCTATAAGAAACACATTGATTTTGATAAAGACTTTATATAACAAATTAAATATATAGTCATGTATTCATAAATACTATATAAAATAAATTAAAAATTAATAAGCTCAACATTATTTATATGTTAAATTTTAATTAATAAGCTCAACATTATTTATATGTTAAATTAGTTTTTCAAAAATATTAAAAAATTTTATTAATAAAAATTTTAAACATCAAATTTTATTCGGTCAAACTTAATCCTAAAACATTCATATTATCTAAATTTTCAATAAAAAACAATAAATTAAAAAACTTTGTCTCGTTAGAAAATGATAACCACAAGAAACAAAAACCTGGGATTTGGGATTTAATCACTTTTTAAGTCACTCTATATCATATTTATATATGAAATATGTGAAATAATTTGTCCCTACTTTAGTTTATACTCATTATTAGCTGTGTGTTGTGTGAGGGACTCTATTAATATGTATGGAATATGTGAAATAATTTGTCCTTACTTTAGTTTATACTCATTATTAGCTATGTGTGTTGTGGGAGGGACTCCATTAATATGTATGAGCTTATAGGGATAACACATATATTAGATGTAGTAACGGTGAGAATTCACTTAGTGGCATGTGAAGATGAAGTTAATTAAATTTTATATTTTATTAATGTATTTTTTAAATATATATATATATATATTTAAAAAAATTAGTAAAAGTTTTGTTGTTGTTGTTGTTGTTATTATTAGGTTAGACATTTTTGTTTGTGGGACAATGGGTTCACCTCCCCACACTAATTTGATTGTTAAGTATACAAAGACATGCATACTCTACCTTTGTGGTTTTGAACGACCTCTTAGTGATATGATTATTATTATTATTCCCATTCATTTAACATTAAAAGATGAATTGATTTATATAAAAATAAAAGGTAGTTCATGTATCTATTTATATTTTTTGAGTACTTTTTTTTTTTTTTTTTTTTTTTATTTATTTAAAGAAGATACAATTGTATTTGATAATGATGATATGGTGATATATTTGGTAACTTTGAATTAATTTTGTTAACTTTGTTTTACAAAACAAAAAGAATTAGAAATAAAGACATTGAATGAATTATAGATAAGGGTGCGAATGTAAACGTATTGGTAAGTGTTGTCTATATATATATATATATATATATATAATATTTCAATAATAAATAAGTCAAATACAAACTATAGGAAGGAATGAAAAGTGGATTTCATATTCAAAAGTGATTGGCAAGAAACAATTATGGGCTAAGGCAGTTGCCTGCCCAACCTCTCTCTTGGGAGACAAAGAGAAAGAAAAAAAACTCCTAAGGAAAGGCCAATAAGGTACAAAGGACCTGTGGCAATCTAAAAGGGATGAGACTGTGATAAAAACCTCTGACATGATGTTGTGGAGGGGCAAAACACTGCCAGACTTCAAGTTCTTGAGTTGGTGAAGTGAGTGGAACTTTGAAAAAACCTTGATTGAAGTTGGTTGGGACTAGGTGGTATTGGGTAAGACTGATTTAAAGATTTCTGAACCTACAACTGTGTTGAATATGAAATTGGCTTGGGGGGAGTTCCAGTGGTGTTACTAGCTCTCGTAAGTTGGGAGGAGTATTCCTATTCGTGGAACTTTGTGGTTGACAAGAGGAAACCGGATAAGTATATGAGATAACTGTGTTACTTTTCCAGGATTATATTTCTTTTTGTAGATGTTATAATGATATGTATTATAGGGTTACTGTCTTTCTCTTAATCTACCCCTATTTTTCCTATTAAATGTCTCACAAATGTTACCCCTTGGGTGTTAGAATTCATTTATGTTATGCACACAGATAATTTTTGTTATAGTGCTTCGTTAGAAAGGGGTGCAAGGGTTAGACTCTAGGTCGAGTTGGGAGACCAACAACCTAGAATTAGTCCCACAAAACCTTGACGTTATCAGTAGGCAACACATAAAAAGAAAACTTTCGAGTTTATTTTTTTTAGAGACTGAGCTGATAACAAGAAATACATACAAGTGCACATTAAACTTAGCAAGAAATTTTCGTAGTAATTTCATGGAAGAATTGAAGCCAAATATTCACATTTTCAATAGGTGAAAAACATTGCCAAATAGTAAATTCTTCCATGAGAAAACCACCATCATAAATATTTCTTTAAAAAAAAAAAATAGAGACTGTATATAATAGAGAGAAATGTCCATCTACATAAGAGGTAGAACCATGTGGTCATGCATGAATATTGAATATTGTATAAATGATTCAGTTGAGCAATAGTTCTATAGGTAAAAAACACTCGTGGAGTCATGAACAATAAAAAACCAACTAACAATTGAGCCCTAGAAAGGAAAATTCACCATTTACAGTGTAAAGAATTCCATAATATGTTATCAAAAGAAAATTAAACCCTAGGGATACAACCCAGCATATTCGGCAAGTCACAACAATACTTTTGTAAAAGAGGACGCCAAAGCTTAGTCGCACTTGGAAACATGAGGAACCATAATCCTTTATTTCCAGAGACATCATTGTAGGAAAGATAATGGAATATAGAATGTGCATAGCTAGGATTGTACCTGCACCGTAGAAGAAATTAATGGTAAATCAATTCTAGCTGCTGGTAAAACTAGAAGAAAAGAAAATAACACATATTTCACTATTCCAAGCAACAAAAAAACTGTTGGTTAGATAGAATAGAAAATAATTAAGAGTATATATCCTCAAAATATTTTGTAGAGTAGAAGGAATGGCTACCTGGAGGAGTTCATGGGTTGTGCCTGCATAGCAATGGTTAAACCCTAGGGTTAGGTGCGGCGCTGTTGGAAGAAAAACCATAGAAGAATTAATTGAATGCTTAAATTACCTAAGCTTGATGTGGAGGTTGGTTCAACTTTGTACGTTGCATCACCGTGCTAAAATCTTGAAGGATTGAGTTATAAACAAAAGACAAATAACATCGATAGGTACAAGAGATGAAAACCCTATAAATTGTTGAGATTGGAAGAATCTGGAAAACCTACCTGATAGGGAATGTGCCATGACACCAGTCTCCATATTTGTTATCCTTTTGCCGAAGTTGCAAAGAAAATACATGTCAGAAGAGGGTGAAACAATGCATAATGGAACACCAGAAGAGGGTAAACAATTATCGTAACCACCTAGGTTTTTTTTTTGTTTTTTTTTTTTGTTTTTTTTGTTGTTTTATATAGCCTTAACTTATTTGGGTGGTAGATCCTCTCTCGGATCCCTAGATTAGAGGTAACATCCAGGTGGTGATAATCCATCCACCTTCTCAATAGTTCCTTTGCTAAATTCCCTGCTCGTGATAACAGTTGGAAGCGGTAAAAAAATCAAGTTTTATGTTACAACTTTAAAATGTGTATAGTATTGTTAAGAAGGTCTCCAAGGACAACGTCATGAATCCAATGTTTAATGGGTGAAATTGTAAATAATATCAAATATAACCCATTAAATTATATATATGATTTCCCACCATAAAATGTGGTGCTGGAAAAGAACTAAGCTTAGTTCTTGAGTTTTTTATGGCCTTCGGGCTTGAATTTTGTTCCTGATGGGTTTGAAATTGACCTTTTTAAAAGGAAGTTTAATATGTGTGTAATAAACCATTTTCACCTATGTTGACATGCTCGAAGATTTGGTAAATGTTGTAGGATAATTTTTTTTTGTTATGGTTAGTTATTGTGGTATGTTACAGGTGGTATCAGAGCCAAGTTTGCAACACTGTGGCCTGATTGGATGGAATAGCAAATAATAAGTTGTGTTGTGTGATTCACAGGGAAAGAAATATGAGAAGAGACAGTGGTATGGAATTCACGCACCCAACAAGACCTCCTCTAGGATCTAGTTCAATACCTGTTGGAGGAACCAAACCAAAATTGTGGATCCAATTAGAGAATGAGTCTCACAAAACAACTACTAGAGTAATGGAGATTATGAAGCAACTGAAATGGAAACACTTAGAGAAAATAATGAATGTTTAATGAAAGAACATGAGTGATTTATAAAATTTTTGACAAATAGACAGAACCACCGGGCTTCAAACTCGAGTACTGATAATGGCAATAGGGCAAAATATCATAAGAGGAGGGAAGCCAATATGCTAGAAGGGAGTCAAACACAGGAATTTGAGGGAGACCGTAAAACACATGAGAGGGAATCTAGTAATACCTCTGGGAGTGATATGAAAAAGAAAGTTAAGAAAAGAAATGTTGAATTACAGGGGGGATTTAAGAAAGATAAAACCCCCGAGCTATTATGGTGAAACTGAGGAGGCAACAGAATCATGGTTGGTTAACATGGAAAGGTACTTCCAAATTTATGAATATGATGAAAATTTGAAAGCCCGATTAGCCATCTACCAGTTGCAAGGAAAGGCCACCTTGTAGTGGGAGGAGGTTAAGGAAGTACATGAAATTGATGAACAAATACTCGCATGGGAAAATTTTGAAAAACAATTCAAAGGGATATATTTAACATAACGATTTTATGATGATAAAGCAAAATAATTCCATGATCTATGATTAGGATATTTAACCATGAATGAATATATAGCAAAGTTCTTCTCCATATTATGGTATGTACCATGTTAGAGAATTTTATATTATAGAGCAATGGAACACATAAAATACTGTAGAAATATGAACACAGAAAACACATAAAACAAGAGAGACACAAATATACATGGTTCACCTAGTTTGGGCTACGTCCATGGAGAAACAGCCAATCCTTCTTTTTATATTATCCAACAAACTGAAGAGATACAACCTACAACAGATCCGTTGTAATTCCCTCTTCACTCTCAATCTCCTCTCTCTTCCGCACTCAGAATACAAATATACATAGATGCAATACAATTCCCTCATATATAGTGAGGGGTTGCCTTCTAGGGAAAAAAACCCTAAGTTAAACATAACTTATACCGTCAGATCTCCTCCTAATGAATGGCCCAGATTGACTACGAAATTACAACATTTTACAAGGCAATTTTACATCTATTCTTAGCTTCAGGGGCACTGCCCCCAATCCCCCCTCCAGGGGGGGCTCCCAAAGGTCGCAGCCGCCACCCTGGACCCCCCCTGCAGTGAATATTTTACGAGTGGCGTTGCCACCCCATTACAAACTGGGGTCCAATGCGACGATACCTTTGAATACAGAAGATAATTAGGCTCCACACCCAACAATTTCCCACTTGGAGACTGATTATAGCAACTCCACCACTGCTTCGTTTGCTGGACAATGACTCCACTTTAGAATTGGTTGTTTCTCATATTCTTCATCATACTTGAAGACCAATTGATACTAAGCAGATTCTCAGTTTCTCCCTGGTTACAAGTTTTGTTAACATATCTGCAGGATTCTGGCTAGTGTGTATCTTTTTTAGCTTCAACTGTCCATCTTCCAACGTTGCCCATATGAAATGGTACTTGAGATGTATATGTTTAGTCTTGGAATGAAATGCAGAGTTCTTTTCAAGATGTATGGCACTATGGCTATCACTGTATAACTTTCCCAACTCCTGCTCCTTACCCAATTCATCCAGAAACATTTGTAACTAAATCATTTCTTTACTAGCCTCTGTAGCAACAACATACTCTGCTTCTGTTGTTGAGAGTGCAACAACACTTTGCAGTTTTGAGACCCAACTGACAGTTGTTCCACCTACAGTAAACACATACCCTGTTGTGCTTCTCCTGTTATCTCTATCACCCGCCATATCTGCATCAACATATCCCTGTGGAGCAATGTTTGAACCACCAAAGCATAATTCTTGATTTGTGGTACCTCTCAAATACTCGAGAATCCACTTCACCACCATCCAATGTTCTTTTCTTGGATTGTTCATGTACCTGCTTACAATTCTCACTGCATGTGCAATATCAAGCCTTGTGTAGACCATTGCATACATTAAGCTTCCAATTGGTGATGCATATGGAACTTTACACATATGAGCCATTTCTTCCTGAGTCTTGGGACACTCCTCCTTAATTTGAAATGGCTAGCCAAAGGTATACTAACTGGTTTTTCATTCTGCATATTAAACCTTTTCAACACCTTTTCTATGTACTCACTTTGAGACAATGTTAATTTGCGATTCTTCCTGTCTCTAGTTATTCTCATACCAAGGATTTGTTTTGCAGCACCCAAATCCTTCATTGAAAATGAGTTTGCCAATTTTATTTTGAGCGCATTTATTTCCTGCATGTTAGAACTTACAACAAGCATGTCATCTACATACAATAACAATATAATATAGCTGTCATCATTTTGCCTTTTGAGATAAACACAATGATCAGAGTGACATCTATTATAACCTTGTTCAGACATAAACCTGTAAAATTTTAGATACCACTGCCTTAGAGCCTGTTTTAAGCCATACAAGCTCTTCTTCAACCTACACACTAGTTTCTCCTTCCCTTTTACCTAATATCCTTGTGGCTGTTGCATATATATCTCTTCCTCCAAATCCACATGGAGAAAGGTTGGCTTTACATCTAATTGCTCAAGATGCAAGTATTCAGCTGCTACTAGACTTAAAATAGTTCTGATTGAAGTCATTTTAACAACAAGAGAAAATGTCTCATCAAAGTCTATACCCTTTTTCTGTGCAAACCCTTTCACCACAAGTCTAGCTTTATACCTTTTTCTACCTCCATCTTCTTCCTTCAACTTGTAAACCCATTTATTCTGCATTGTTGTTTTACCTGCAGGCAACCTGACTAAGTCCTAAGTCTGGTTATGTGCTAAGGAGCCCATCTCTTCTTTCATGGCTTTCTCCCACTTCTTCCTGGTTTCTACCTGTACTGCTTCTTCATAACATTTTGGTTCACCAGAATCAATCAACAATACATAATATAATGAAGGAGAGTATCGTTTAGGGGGTCTACTTATCTTAGTAGATCTTCTAACACCACTTTCAGGTGTTTGAGGTGTTTTTTCTGTTGTGGTTGTTTTTTTGACTATTGATCATTATGATTTTTAGGCACCATCACTTTTTCTGTGATCTCGTCAAGCACTGTGTATTATCTATTTTCTTTTTCTTGTTTCTTTTCCTACAGTTGATCCTTATACAAAACCTTTTCATTGAATATGACATCTCTACTCCTAATGATTTTTTGTTTTTCATAATCGTAAAAGTGATAAGCAAAATCATTAACACCATATCCAATAAAGGTACATTTCTTTGATTTTGCCTCAAGCTTTGTTCTATTTTCTTTATTAATGCGGACAAAGGCTAACCAAAAGTATTTAAAAAAGAGTAGTTTACCATTTTACATGTCCACGCCTCCTCTGGAATACCACCATCCAAGGAACTTGAAAGCCCTCTATTTATTAGATAAACAACAATATCTACAACATCTGCCCAAAATTGTAAAGGCAGTCCTGCATGCAATCTCATACACCTTGCATGCTCCATGATTGTCCTGTTCATCCTTTCTGACACACCATTTTCTTGTGGTGTTCCTGGAACTGTCTTCTCTCTACGATTCCATTCTTTGAATAGTACCTATCAAACTCTTTGCTGCAATATTCACCTCCATTGTCTGATCTGAGACACTTCAACCTTTTTCCTGTCTCATTTTCAACCAAAGCTTTCCATTTCTTGAAAATATCAAATACATCAGATTTATTTCGAATGCAATAAATCTAGGTTTTTTTGGTTGCATCGTCAATAAAAGTAGCATAATAATGAGAGCCACCAAGAGATGATACCTGAGTAGGTCACCATACATCTGTATGCACAAGCTCTAATTTTTCGCTCTTCTTTTCTTTCCCAACTCTAAGGAATCTGACTCTCTTCTGTTTTCCATAAACACAATTCTCACAGAATTTTAAATCAACATGCTTCAAACCTGGCAACAAATTTCTTGAGTGAAGAATATGCATCCCCTTCTCACTCATGTGCACGAGCCTGTGATGGCACAATGCCGTATCTTCTCATGTAGAGGTTAAAGAATTAACAAAATTAAAAATACCATTGCATAAATACAATGTACCAACCTTTCCTCCTTTCGGTATTACCATGGATCCTTTAGTGACCTTCCAGGTTTTATCTATGAAAGTAGTTATGCAACCTTCACCTCCCAACTGCCCTATTGAAATCATATTTTTCTTCAGATCTGGAACATGCCTTACCTCCTTCAATAGCCATTGATTTCCATTTTGTTGTTTTATGAAAACTGTACCCATTCCAATGATTTTACAGGGTTTATCATCACCCAATCGAACCTGTCCAAAATCTCCTTGAACATAATCATAAAAGTGTTTCCTATCAGGTGTGGCATGGAATGAGGCCCCTGAATCTACCACCCAAGCATCAATAATATTTTCTAATGAAAGAATCAAAGCGTCTTGCAACACATCACCTGTTACATTCACTTCAAGATTAGTTTCTTGCTGTGTGTCTCCTTATTTTCCATTTCAAGACTTGCAATCTTTCTTCAGGTGTCCTTTCTTCCCGCATTTCCAGCACACTATCCCCGGCCTGGACTTGGATCTGCCTTTTCTTGACTTACTGCGATATACAGGGCTCTTTCCTCTTTCCATTTCTCTTCCCCTAGTCTCCGCAGTCAAAGCATTACTTGATGTCTCGATGGAGCTTTTCTGTCACATTTTCTCGCTAAGGATTGCACCGACAAGATCATCAAACTTTAAAGTACTAGATCCAGAGACAGAGTTACTAATGGCCATAACTAAACCATTCCAACTTTCTGGCAATGAGCACACAAAAAAAGAGCCCTAACTTCATCATCAAAAGTTATCCCTACAGAAATTAACTGACTGGTAACTGTATTAAATTCATTTAAATGATCAACAACAGATCCACCTTTTGACATCTTCATACTAAATAAATGCTTCATAAGAAATACCTTATTTGAGGCCGAGGGTTTTTCATATAGTTTGGCCAATGTCGACATTAAACCCTCTGTTGTCATTTCCTTTGAAATATTAAATGCTACTGAAGTCGCTAGGCACAACCGTATTGTTCCAAGTGCCTTTCTGTTGAGAATATCCCATTCTGTGTCTGTCATACTCATCGGCCTCTTTTTCTTTCCTCTCAATGGTTGGTACATATCTCTCTGGTACAAATAATATTCCATCTACATGTTCCACAACTGGTAGTTTTGGCCGTTAAATTTTTCGACCCTAAACCTACCATCTTCTGCCATTGCTCCCACTTGAACCATGAACCCTTCTCTCCTACGAGTTTATCAGTCAAATAGACCTTCGACTCTGATACCAGTTGTTATAGAATTATATATTACAGAGCAATGGAACACATAAAATATTGCAGAAATATAAACACAGAAAACGCATAAAACAAGAGAGACACAGATATACGTGGTTCACCCAGTTTGGGACACGTCCATGGAGAAGCAAGCAGTCCTTCTTTTTATATTATCCATAAACTGAAGAGAGACAACCTACAACAGATCTGCTGTAATTCCCTCTTTGCTCTCAGTCTCCTCTCTCTTCGTCACTCAGAATATAGATATACATAGACACAATACAATTCCCTCATATATAGCGAGGGGTTGCCTTCTAGGGCAAAAAACCCTAAGTTAAACATAACTTATACTGTCAGATCTCATCCTAATGAATGACCCAGATTGACTATGAGATTACAACATTTTACAAGGCAATTTTACATCTATTCTTACCTTCGGGGGTGCTGCCCCAGATCCCCCCGCTCGCGGGGGGGGGGTCTCCCAAAGGTCGTAGCCGCCCCCCCTGGACCCCCCCTGCAGTGAATATTTTACGAGTGGCGTTGCCGCCCCATTATGAACTGGGGTCCAATGCGGTGATACCTTTGAATACAGAAGATAATCAGGCTCCACACCCAACAGTACTATACATACGGGAGGAAAAATCTAAAGTTCAAAGAGTTATTAGCATCTTACCTTTGCACATGAAAGAACAAATGGAGTTCCACAACCCAAAAACTATGGATGATTCTATAAGGAAATCTTGAATTTTCTACCAACAAATGCAAAATAAATATAACAATAAAACTTGGGTAGTTAAAAATGGACAGAGAAATATACATAACAGAAAAATAATAAAGCCACCAACTTGAAAAGTGCCCATAAAGGGAAAATTGGAGAAAAGGGTCAGCAAAAAGTTTGACAACAGAATGAGTCTAAAACAGTAGAAAAACCCTCCAAGCCTTAAGGTAGCGAACTCCAAAAACAGACCCTACAATGTTGGGGCTGTAGAGGACCACATTACATGAAGAATTTCTCCTCTCGTGGAAGGATCGAACCAATATATAAAATTCAGGAATCTTTAATAGTGGGCGAAGTGGAAAAATGTATACCCAAAATTAATGCGACGTTAGAAGATCGTCAGGTGGAATATTAGCCCAGGATGATTAAAGTCGAAGGTAAGCTCTTTAACCATATTGTTTCTATTTTAATAGGTCTAGGATTCAGTTTAAGTTACATAACTCCTAAAGTGGTAGAAATGTGTCAATTACAAGTTTACAAATTTAAAAGTCCATGGCTATTCCAATTAGCTATAGGAGCAAAAAGACGAGTGGTAGCTAAGGTAGAAAATTGCATGGTGGAGCTAGTAGATAAACCTATAAAGGTAAATTTGAATGTTTTCCCCCTGTGATCCTATGATATCTTAATCGGGATGGATCGGTTGGAGGCATATTGGTCTCTTGTGAATTGTAAAGAGAAGATTGTCAACTTCTTGAAAGAGGTAGGAGATAGGTATGAAGTGCAAGGAATCAGGAGGCTTGTGTAGTTAAGACCAATTACTGCCTCCCAATTAGGAAAATGTATGCAGAAGGGACGCCGAATTTATGTGGTGTAGGTGGGATATGTTGATGCTAAGGAAAAAGTAGACATACTGGAAAATTTACCAATAGTCCAACATTTTGCAAATGTATTTCCCGAGGAAATACCAGGACTACCATCGAAAAGAGACATATATTTTACCATTGAGTTAATTGCAGGAGCTTCCCTGGTGTCAAGAGAACCCTATAGGATGAGTATACTGAAATGAGCATAATTGAAGATTCATTTATAGTAGTTATTAGACAAAAATTGTATTCATCCCAATGTATCCCCACGGGGAGCCCTAGTGCTCTTTTTTAGGAAGAAGGATGGCTCTTTAAGAGTATGCATTGATTACTGATAGTTGAAAACATTAATTGTTAAAAATAAGTACCCACTCCCAAGAATTAATGAATTGTTTGATCAAGTCATAGGCACTACCGTGTTCTTAAAAATTGACCTACAATCGGTGTATCATAAAATCAGAATAAAAGAGAAGGACATTTGTAATACGACATTTAGTACTGTTAGGCCCCTATACTACTAGTGTAACCCCTTATCCTTATTGTTATTAGTACAACCCCCTTATTATATTGTTGTACCCATGTAGTCCCCATATTGTTACTATTGTGCCCCATAGAAGCCCACTATTGTTATTATTGTGCCCTTACATTATTATTGTTATGTTGGCTCTGATTATATGATGACCCCTTAGACTCCTATATATAGAAAGGAGGTATTTTCATTTGTATCATCCAAGAATTGTTCATTTATGTAATGTAAAGGAGGTTTCCCCCTCGAAGAGGCTGAATTATAAGGCGTTGATCTATCTTTTCTATCTTTTGTGAGTTGGTTTCATAACATTTGGTATCTGAGCTTCAGATTCTAGGGTTTTGCTGCTCCAAATAGGTCATCGTGGAATTTTCGCTATAACATTATTTTTGCGATGTTTCAGAAGCGAAAAAAAATCCATTTGAGACAAAATCACGCTAAACCTCGGGTCCGAATTTCAGAGAATTTCGCACCATATTTGCAGAGATATGATTTGAGGAAGTTGGTCTACAGACTCTTGAAATACATTCCAAGCAGGTGACCTTGGGAAAATCGTCATAACTTTTGTTTTGAGCATCAGATTAAAATTTCGTAAGAAGTTATAGAAAGAGGATCGACTGTAGTTTCCTGTGTATATTTTTCAGATCCTAAGGTTGAAACAGTGACACATGGTACTTCTTACAAGTTCGCTCTTCTGAAAAAATATATAATCAGGTCACCTTGGGAGATTGTGCATAACTCTTTCTTGGAGAATCTAAATTTGATCAGACTGGTGGCATTGGAAAGAGGACACAGAGGGCTACTGCAATTGTAATTTTATAACTGGAAGAGCCGAAATTACATAGTTATAGTCAATTCAATATCGAGCTCCTAAAATCAAGAAAAGTCGATATGAGGAAGTTTGATGGCAATAATCCGGTAAATTGGATACTTCAGATGGAGCAATATTTTGATCTACATGGTGTACCACTATTACAAAAGGTATGTATTGCATATTCATATTTAGAACTGGATCAATTTTTATGGTATAAAGCGTTTTTTTCTCGTGAACAACTTGTTACGTGGTCAATTTTCATGGAGGAAATGATAGCACATTGTGAGGATACAAAGAGAAACACCTTCTTTAGAGCAACACCACAACAGTTGGAAAGAGTAAAAGGGCTTTGTTACATAGTGGAAAGTAAAATTATGGCAATAAGGAAGTCTACCCCTCACAACTATAAAGATGGAAGTGTTGTTTCTCCTAGCCTTCCACAACCTACAAGGGTTACACCACAACAATTGGAAGAAAAAAGAGAAAAAGGGCTTTGTTACAATTGTGATAGCAAATGCACTAAAGGTCATAAATGTGTTGAGAAGAAATTATTTTACATAGAGTATGAAGAGGAGGAAGAAAAGGATCAAGAAACATCAAAAGAAGAGGATATACACCAGGACCCAACCCTAGAGAAAGAAGAAATGAATCAGACCATATCTTGTAAAGCATTGGCAAGAACTACCACTCCTCAAACTCTCAAGATAGAAGGACATATCAAGAAGAAAAAGGTGCAAGATGTGAAAGATCACATTGAGAAAGAAGAAATGAATCCAACCATATCTTGTAATTCATTATTCGGAATTACCACTCCTCAAACTATCAAGATAGAAGGGCATATCAAGAAGAAAAATGTTCAAGAAGTGAAAGATCACATCGAGCATCAAGAAATGAATCTGACCATATCTTGTAAAGGATTGGAAGAAATTACCACCCCTCAAACTCTAAAGATAGAAGGACATATCAAGAAAAAAAAGGTTCAAGCAGTGAAAGATCACATGGAGCATCAACAACAAGTTCTCCAACTTTTAAAGGAGAATGCCACTTTGGTGCAAAATCGAATGAAACAACAGGTAGATCAACATCGTAGTGAAAAATGTTTTGATGTAAGTGATTGGGTACTTTTATTGCTACATCTAAAGCAAGCTATTTATGAGAAGGAAATGTTGGCAATACTACATGCAATTAAGAAATGGCGACCTTAACAAATGGGAAGACACTTCAAGGTAAAAATGGATCATGGTAGTCTTAAATAATTTTTAGAACAACTATTATCTGTAGAAGAACAGAAAAAATGTGTCACAATTATGTTGGGTTATGACTTTGACATAATCTATAGAAAATGGAAGCAAAATTTCGTTGCAGATGCACTCTCAAGAATGGATGAGGATGTGGAAGCATTGTTTTGTGATATTTCTATTATCCAACCAGATTGGATAAACGAAGCAAGGGATGAATGGAAGATGGATGAAGAAGTATGGCCACTTATTCAAAAGTTGCAAAAGATCCCAATTCAAACAATATTGCCAGAAGTTGAAGAGGAAGGAAAAATCATATTGGAACCTGGAGCAGTCATAGAAACAAGAACCTGAAAACTACGAAATCGATCAATTTCGGAGTATCTCATCAAGTGGAAGAACTTACCCACTGAAGATTCCACATGGGAGGACAAGAATTTTATACAGAAGCATCAATAACTACTAAAGCGTTGAGGACAACAATTTTTGAAGGAGAGGGGCATGTTAGGCCCCTATACTACTAGTGTAACCCGTTATTGTTATTAGTACAACCCCCTTATTATATTTTTGTACCCATGTAGTCCCTATATTGTTACTATTGTGCCCCATAGAAGCCCACTATTGTTATTATTGTTCCCTTACATTATTATTGTTATGTCGGCTCTGATTATATGATGGCCCCTTAGACTCCTATATATAGAAAGGAGGTATTTTCATTTGTATCATCCAAGAATTGTTCATTTATGTAATGTAAAGGAGGTTGCCCCCTCGAAGAGGCTGAATTCTAAGGCGTTGATCTATCTTTTATATATTTTGTGAGTTGGTTTCATAACAAGTACCCACTATGGGCATTATGAATTCATAATTTTATCATTTGCACTAACTAATGCTCTGACTAAGTTCATGTGTCTTATCAATGGGATATTTCATCCATACCTAGAAAAATTTGTATTGATTTTTATTGATGACATTTTGATTTATTCTAAAAATATGGAGGAACATCAAAAACATTTGCACATTGTGCAACAAACCTTGCGAGAGCATCAACTATATTCCAAATACAGTAAATGTGATTTTTACAAGGAACAAATACAATATCTGGGACATGTTATTACAAAATAAGGTATAACAGTGGACTGAGAGAAGATTAAACCTATAATGGAGTGGCTTGTCCCTAAGAATGTTGCAGACATCCATTCTTTCCTTGGGTTAGATGGGTATTATCATCGTTTTATAGAGGGATTTTATAGAGTAGCCTATCCTTTAACTTCTCTACAAAAGAAAGAGAAATTTTTTAAGTGGACCACTGAATGTCTGCAAAGCTTTGATCAACTAAGACACTTACTAAATACCACACCAATTTTAAGAATAACAAACCCAAGGAAAGAATTTATAGTCTGTATTGATGCGTGCCAAGTTGGGGTAGGTGGTGTACTGATGCAGGAAGGTCGAGTAGTAGCCTATGAATCACGAAAGTTAAAGGAGCACAAGTATCACTACTCTGCCTATGATATGGAACTTACTGCAGTAGTCCATGCTTTAAAAGTTTGGAGGCATTACTTATTGGGGAAGAAGTTTATTTTAATGATAGATCACAATAGCTTAACCAACTTCTTTATTCAACCAAACTAAATGCCCTTCAAGCAAGGTGGATCACATTTTTAAGCGAATTTGACTTTGACATTAAATTTTTAAAAGGCAAAGAGAATCACGTGGTATATGCTCTGAGTAGGAGGCTAAATTGTATATATGAAATTACCTTTAGCCAAGCAAAATTTGATTTCACTAATCAAATTCGGGAAGCTACCATGAAGGATCCTGAATATCATTTCATGCGGAAGCAATCCAAACAAGAAGATAGATCAGAGAGGAGACTCAGCTGCAACATTAATAATGAAAGCTTGCTAAGTTACTTATAAAAATCAAATTTTTATACCTAATCAGCAAGCTGTAAAGTGATCTATTCTTGATGAATATCATAGAAACCCATATGTTGTGCATCGAGGATACCAAAACATGATCACAACTGTAAGAAAGGACTACTTCTGGCTGGGTATGAAAAAGAAGATAACCCAGTACCTGTCGCAGTGCTTGGAATGCCAATAGGTGAAGGCAAAGAATCAACATCCCGCTAATCTACTACACCCCCCTGCCCATCCTTGAATGGAAATGGGAAATAGTGACAATAGACTTTATCACAGTATTACCAAAAACTAAGAAACAAAATGACTCGATAATGGTGGTAATGGATAAACTAAGTAAAATTGATCATTTTATTTCGGTATAGTCAACCTATAAAAGGTTGTGCAAGTTGTTGATATTTTTATGAAATAAATTTTCAGACTAAATGGAATACCTAGAAAGGTAATTTTAGATAGGGATGTAAAGTTCACCTTCACTTTTTGGAAGGATCTTTTCAGTAGTTTGGGCACTCAAGTATAATTTAGTATCGATTACCATCCTCAAATGGATGTGAAAAATGAACAAGTAAATTAAGTGTTGGAATACATGCTTAGGATGTATGTGATGCAACAACCCACGAAGTGGGAAGAGTATCTTCACTTAGTGGAATTTGCATATAACAACAGTTATCACGCTTCTCTAAAGATGAACCCATTTAAGGTGTTATATGGCTGGAGGTGTAGGAAACCTATTAATTGGAACAACCTCAAAGATAAGCTAATGTTAGGGCCTGACATGCTCAAGGACATGGAAGTTACACTGAAAAATGTTCGGTTTATCTTAAAAGTTGCTTAGGACTGCCAAAAAAGTTATACTGACCAACGAAGATCCTACCAGGAATTTCAAGTAGGAGAACATGTTTTCATAAGGGTGAATCCCAAAAGGAGTACCTTGAGGTGGAGTAGTTTCCCTAAGTTAGCCCCTCGTTTTTGTGGCTCATTCCAGATCCTTGCTTGGATTGATCTGATGGCTTATCAATTGGCCCTACCCAGTCATATACGCGTGCATAATGTGTTTCACATATCTCTGTTAAAAAAATACATACATGACCCTATACATGTTACGCATTGGTAGGATGTGCAGGTAGCATAGTTAAACTGTTTTACTGCATTATTTCAATTATATATATATATATATATATATATATATATATATATATATATATATATATATATATATATATATATATATATATATAATGATGAATGATTTCAGGTCAAACCAAACAAAGTATTTCTGGTCGAACGCCAGGGTATACTCGATCAGAGAGAAATAATGTTGCTGAAACGAGTTATCCCCCAGGTTAAGGTGCAATGGAAGCACTTTAGCCTAGAAGAGGCTCCCTAGGAGGATGAACAATTTATGTAGGAGGCATATCCCAGCCTATTCCGGAGGGTAGGAAACACTCGGGACGTTGTTCCCCTTGAGGGGGGGGGATGTAATACCTCTTAGTAATTTGGTAACTTTGAATTAATTTTGTTTACTTTGTTTTACAAAAAAAAGTTGGAATTAGAAATAAAGATATCAAATGAATTATCGATATGGGTGTGAATGTAAAAGTATTGGTAAGTGTTGTATTCTAGGAAAATATATATAGTGCAATAATAAATAAGTCAACTACAAACTATGAGAAGGAATTAAAAGTGGATTTCATATTAAAAAATGGTTGGGAAGAAACAATTATGGGCTAAG
Organism: Pinus tabuliformis; assembly: GCA_031772625.1. Classification (NCBI taxonomy): domain Eukaryota; kingdom Viridiplantae; phylum Streptophyta; class Pinopsida; order Pinales; family Pinaceae; genus Pinus; species Pinus tabuliformis. The sequence goes on from CM062809.1 coordinate 860,921,661, forward strand.
GCGGTTCCCTTCCCAACCTCTCTCCCGAGAGACAAAGAAAAAGAAAAAAATCTCCTAAGTAAAGGCCAATAGGGTACATAGGACTTGTGACAATATAAAAGGGAGGAGAATGTGATAAAACCTCTGACAATATGTTGTAGAGGGGAAGAACACTGCCAGACTTCAAGTTCTTGAGCTGGTGAAGCCAGTGGAACTTTGAAAGCATCTTGACTGAAGATGGTTGGGATCAGGTGGTCTTGGGCAAGGCTAATTTAAAGGTTTCTAAACCTGCAATTGTGTTGAATATGAAATTGGCTCGAGGGGAGTGCTAGTGGTGTTACTAGCTCTCGTAGGTTAGGAGGACTATTCCTATTCCCAAAAATTTGTAGTTGAAAAGAGGAAACGAGATAAGTATATGAGACAATTGTGTTCATGTTCTAGGATTATATTTCTTTTCCTAGTTGTTATAATGATATCAATTACATGGTTATTGTCTTTATCTTAATCTACCCCTATTTTTCCTGTTAAATGTCTCACAAATGTTACCCCTTTGGGTGTTAAACACTAGTACAAAATTGCTAATTAGTTACTAAAAAAATGACTAAAATTGCATATAAACGACTATTTTTCAGTTGGTGAGCAATAGTATTTAATTTATGGTATCTTATAACGCAACCAAAATTTAGTTGTTTTTAGCTTAATCATTAATTGGTTGTCTAAATTGAATTGTCTAGCAGTGTATTTAGTCATTGATTTATTCATTAATTGCCATAATTAATGACCAAATATACTACAAAATATATTACTAAATGATCACTCAAGAAAACCAATTAATGACCAAAGAAATATGACAAAACTGTTGGTCATGTTATAAGATACTGTAAATTAGCTACTAATAGTCATATATATGCAAATTTTAGTCATCGTTTGAAACTAATTAATGATCAAATAAATATGACTAAATTTTGGTCGTGCTATAAGATACTGTAAATTAGCTACTAATAGTCATATATATGAAAAATTTAATTGTCATTTGTAATAATTTTTTTATCATTTGCAGTAGTCATTAATATTTTTTTGGTAGTTTCATATTCATTATATATATGACTAGTTTAGTAGTTTATATTCATTTCATTTACTTTCAATAACAATTATTATAAGCAACTAATTTAGTCATATATTCATTTTATTTGTGTTCACAAGCTTGATTTTTCATTTCTATATGAACAAAATTGGAGTCATCTGATATTTTATGAGGGTTAACCTAATTTCCATCCACCTATGGTGCCTGTCTGATTTGACTACATTCACTCCCCAAAGTTTTAGTATCCCCTACCAAAAGTACCAGATGACCACTTGAGTTTGATCCCTTTCCCCCAAAATACCCAACCCTTCTGTTGACGGTGCTGGACCCGCCAACATGTCAGGGGATCTGCTCGTAAGAATTCCCAACTAGACCTTAGACCGTTTGGTGTATGAGTCCCAGCAGTGGGTCATATGATATCGCCTTGACTGCGGTTGCACATAGAGGAAAGCATGATTTCTTTGTTGGTAGCAAGGGTGTGACTAGCGCAACAAGCCAAGGGAGGTGCATGAAGGGTTCTAACACATGGAAAGTGGAATAAGTGTGCCCCTTGGAAACTTGTGGAAACACGCAGCTTGGAAGGGAACACATGAGAAAAGATACATTACAAGCTGGAAGGCAAGTGAACCAATGATCCAAAGTGATGGTTAAACCAACAACACATCTTAATAAGATTCATACATACATATATAGAAAAGTCCATACATACATGCGTAAGAAAACAGGTACATATATCCTTAGAGTAACCAAGACAATTTAAATAGAATAACAACATATGCATGAAAGGTGTTAGCTCTGTTATATTAAGAAAGTGAAAGTTCCAAAGATACATGCAACCATGTTGAACTACTAGTCTCTGTAATGGAACATTACAGTCACTGTCACCTGCTCCTCTAAAGAGATATACTAGCTCTGCACTGTGGAGAAGCCAAGGCTCGTCACAATACACTCCAATCTTTCTCTAAGATACACCTATAGGAAGCTTGGATTCCAAAATCCTGTACAATGAGTTATGAGGTTTTATAAATAGAAAAGGGTGGGGTGACCCTTGACATTCCCCTTTGTGACTCTTCACCAACCCTCATTACTCTTCAACTACTACATGACTATTACATTCTGCTATCGACACTCGGTCTTTCACTTTTACAAGATGTTCCATTACAATTTGCACAAGTACCCATGTGAGACAAAATAGGCTTGAGGAAGCCATGAAAGGAATTACTAAGACTCATACAGTTGTGGGAAGAACAACTCTTCGAAATCCTCACGATGATTGACGGTGGCAAATTGATGCCAATCTTGGTAGTCCGTGATGGTGTCCACGTGCTCAATGGTGACATCCCGCTGAAAGTGAACTCCCGCCTCTGTTGCATCTGGGTACACTAATTTGGCACCTCTATCCAACTCATTTGATAACATGCGCATCATAGTCTTGAGCGTAGTTAGATCAATAACATACTGATGCATAGTGTCTGCACTTATCTCCAAGTTTGCGCTAGTGGCTACGCGCATCAACTCATCAAAGTACATGTCCAACTCTAGTCAGACTTAGTTCTTTGACTTCACCTCAGTGAGTGTGCCAATAGATGGGATCGCGTGCATGCGCACAATGACATCCATGCTTCTGAACACCCATGCATGTGAATCCTACAAACTGGTGATGAGCTGCAGAAGTTCCTCATAGTTCTGGATCTGACTCTGGATGCGTGCCTTCAACTCTACCGCCTTGGGCTTCATCATCTTTGGCAAGTGCAATGGGGCTCCTTTGTACCTCATTTTCCATGTTTGCATGTGATCAACAATAGTGTGCAAATTTGACAAGATGTGTGCTCTCCTAGCACAATGTTGCTGCCAACCATTGAGATGGAAAACTGACTTGTGCATGGTGCCGAATCTGGAATACAACATTTGCATGACTTCTTCGAGAGACGATACTACATTGAGTATCGATATCCTCAACTCTGCTTGGGTGGATGATGTAATCTGTTCTCCTCCCTGCATGGTCGCTTGTAATTCCTTAGCCATTTGCTCCTTCTCTGCTATGAAGAATTGCACAGTCGAGTTAGTGGATTTGGCATACACTCTGGTAGCATCAACCAATGTTGTTGGATGCTTGCGCACATCAGATATGATGACTCATTATTCAAACTGCACAGGATATATGTATACATTCAAATTAGGAACTTTGTGTGACTGCACAACTCTGTGTTGCAATTCATCGAAAGATATGTTGTGCATATCTTCCTCCAGATTATCATCAAGGATCTCTGTGTCTCCTTGATTGCTTGGGACTTGCTCTACTTCTAGATATGGTGAATCCATTGGGGTGACCTCTTGTTTTTGAGGCATGAGGTTAATATCTTGATCTGACTCTGGCTGCACCCTATTTGTATCCGTCTATTCTAGAATCTGTTCATTCTACTGAGCCAAGTCCCATTCCTATGACTGCTCACCCTGTCTGCTTTGTGCCAGCTACTCAGATGAGTCTACTACCTGTATGGGAATAGTTTCGTCAATCCGTGCATGTTGTGCCTCTTACTGTGTTTGTCCCTGCTGCGCTTCCTTCTCTCTTCTGTGGAGCTCCTGTTCTTCCCGGAGTTGCTGCTTCATCTCTTGCAACTCCTTTTTTGTTTCCTCCTTCCTCTATTTCTCTCTTAGCCTTTCCGTAATCCTCCTGTCATGCTGTCGCCTCTTAGCCTCAATCTACAAAGCTACTTTCATCACGAGTGGATCTGCCTTGAATTTGTGGCTTTGTTCTACCTCTGCATTGTTAACAACCTTTCTCTTGCCTTTGTCAAGCGTAGGTCTGCTACCCTCTGCTAATTATGGTGTTCTTTGAGATGCTGCTTCCCTCTGCTTCGTTAACCACTCCATAGCTATGCAGAATGGTCCATTGAGCCTGGAGAAGTTGTGACAATATCTCCATGAGTCTTCCTCAAGCCAATGACATGCCCTATGGATCCAAGGAAATTGCACTCGCACACAGTGGTCCTTTACTAAGAAATGTGGGTTATACGGATTGAAACTTATGGTGCCGAAGGTGAATCTCTCGAAATCCTCCACTTCAGCCTCAACATGCTTGAGATTCCGTATCTCATACAACCCGATCCGTGAAGGAAGAGTGGGCCAAGGTGCCTTCTTCTTACTGTGCAGTCGAGTTGACAACCCTGTTGATATGTGATACGAAAATTCTTGCATGACGAGCTTGTCCATGGAAAACTTCGGTAAAACATGTAGAGGCTTCTCCACGTTGTACATCCAAATGAAGGTGTCAAGGGGTGAGGCATACCAATCTTCTATGTTGATCAATGCGTCCGTCGATGTCTGTGACATGAAAGGTGGATCCTACTCAAATATCATTTTGTACATTGGGGTGACGAAGTGGTCTGACAACTGTGTGATAACTCCGTGGAAGCTGCATTTAGAGAAAAAATTGCAATAATTGTGCATAGAGGTTTCTGAAAGTGTCCATGCCCAACTCAAACTTGGGAACTGCCGACTAGCACATATTGCATCCAGTATGTATGCAGACATGTATATCTTTGCTTGCTGACCTTTGGGTGGATGTAAAGCTTCTCTCACCTGATCCTTCAACTTGAGAGACAACATGTTGGACCAGTTGGATGGCCTTCCTTCGATGGCTAGTTGGTCCAACACAGTCACCCAGCTCTACAAGAAGGTCTTTGTGCTCTCTTAGCCATATAAGCAGCATGAAATGCACATTTTCATTCAGAAATGATATGCAAACCAAGCAAACTGCATTGTGTAGTTTCTGGGGTGTTAGGACCTCATATTGTCCCTTTTTGACCATACATTTTGCTATTATGTCATCCTTTTTCAACCTATATTTAAAGTCCTTGTTATTGCTTTAACCTAATTGTTTCAAATGTACATAATATTTCTTCTCATCACTATACGTTTAATTATTTTACATATAATTACGTTATCTTCATAGTTAATCATTGAATTGGATAGTTGCTTAAACAATTAAAGAATGATGTGCAGTCCATGTTGCTGAAACTGCAAGATTACTTCTACAGTTGCTGAAACAGTAAGAACGACGTGCAAATCCCGCGGCTGAAACAGTTGTGATTTGCATTCTAGATTTGACAGCAACAGAAGAAGATCACTGAAGGAGCTACTACACTGGATGTAACGACCATGATCCAAAGTCAGCATTACTGTAAAAACATTTTGTTGATAGGAAAACTGATTTCCCTATTTTTGTATATTGGGTTAAAATAGGACTTACAATGTAATCTGTTGTAGTAGATGTCTCCTCTTTAAAAAGAGGAGACATCTACATTAGAGGGGGACAGACTGTGGGAAAGGCTAGCGGAAGGAACAGAACTGGAATCTTTTTGTAACATGACATATTGATGGATGAATAAAATACTGTTCTGAACATTTCTCTATAGTTCTTGTTTCCTGGGGAATCTTGTGAGAAGGACAGGGCCCACCTTCATCACAAGATTCACCCATTATATTTCTGCAGTGCGTTAAGTGTGTTTCTTACCCATACCTTGTTAGAAGTTTTGTTTACTGGATGTTACTTATGCATTATTGCTGAACTTAGTTTTCTTTGTTTGATCACTGCATTTTCATGAGAGTTTTGTTGGTAGTTGATTTTACAGAGTGGGTTGAAAAGCTTCGTAATAAAAAACAGGTGCTGAAGATTCCTGCTTTGGGAATAGGGTCCTGTTCTCTGTTACAACATAACTAGTGCTTTCCTTTGCAGATTGATTCCCTTTTCATTAGATAACTCTTTTAATGAAATTAAGCATTCTTTGGTAATTATCTACAATAGATTGTTTTTGCTGTAACTCAGAGTGGAGCTTCAGTTTGCTTAGAGCAAGGTGTAACTAGTTTATTTATTACTACAACTTTTATTGCTTTTAAGATTGAGTACATACAGTGCGTAGTTGCCTTTGAAATAAACAGACTTCCCTGGGTTGACAATTTATGTAGCACTTGGTTGTTTGAATTAATAAGAAATTAAAGTGACCAACATTTTGGCGCCATTGCCGGGGAAGGCAATTATAGATTTTAAAAGCATTAATGATTTTCTTTTAGATGTGCAGAATGCATGAGAGGATGCAAGAAAACTAATCCTATAGGTGGCAAGGGCAAAGGAAGAGGAGGAAGAAAAACTTTTATTGATGAGATTATCTCAAAAGCTGAAACTTCTCAGAGGCTAAGCTCTCGGAAGCCACAGACTCAACACTCTCTCCAAACAAACTATGAAACATAGGAAGTTGTGGGCCCTGAAAGGGTTGAAGATATAGTAGAAAATATTGAGGAACCAACCGAAGACATTGAAGAACCAATAAAAGATATTGAGGGATCAGTAGAAGACGTTGAGGAACCAGTTCAAGACATTGAGGAACCAACAGAAAGCATTGAAGACCAGGCAAGTGCAACAGGAGAACAACCAATGGAAGGAAATAATGAAGGACTCTTTTGTGGAGGATAGGTAGGGGGAGAGGGAAGAGGTGAGAATTCTCTCTCCACTTTGGGATTTCCTATTGGGGATCTCCCTAGAGGAGCAACTCCCATGAAGAATATCCCACTCTCAGCCTTACCTAACTTCCATGGGTTATCTTCTGAAGATCTTGATGAGTTTCTTTTTGAGTTTGATATATTGTGTAGAAGTTATGATTATGTTACTAATGCTCAGAAATTGAAGCTATTTCCAGCAATGCTAAAAGGAAATGCACTAAGATGGTTTATGAGTCTAGGAGGTCATGTAATCACGACATGGGAACAAATGAAGGAGAAGTTTCTGGCCAAATATCAAGACTATTGCCGGATGAGAGAGAAAAAGAAGGAACTATTCAAGATGGTTCATAAGGAGGACAAAAATTTGGAGGATTTTGTGGAAAGATTACAATATAATCTGCAGAGATCCGATCACCCTAATGTAAGTAAAGACATTCTTAAGACAATATTATTGAAAGGGGTAAATGATGATTGTTTATACATGCTAAATATGCTTGGTAAAGGGGACATATCTAAAGAATCGTATGATGAGATTGTCAACCTCTGTAAGAGATGTTCAAGAGGAGCTGCAAATAGACCAAAAAGCAAGGATAATATATATTCAAGAGGCCAAAAATCAGCGAGTGGGGGAGCAACAAGAGCTGAAATAGGCAATCTACTTGAAGAATTTAAAATTGAAATGTTAAGCTCTTTTGCTTCACAAATTGATACCTTGCAGGTTAAGAGGAAACAAGTAGAGGTAGAAGTTGCTTTGGCTGTCTTCTATCCTAAATGCAGAGAAAAACATCCACTAAGGGAATGTCCATTAGACAAGGTACCAATTTGCACCATTTGTGAGAAAGATCATGAAACTCAATAATGCCCATCTTTACCAGGAATAAAAGCAGCCTTACAACCAACCGGGGAGGAAGATGAAGCAGTTTATTTGCTGACACAGAGGAGGCAATGACAACCATGAGGACAAGGTATGAACTCTAATATGCCATTTAATCATTGGAATAATTATCCTTCTTTTAATCAAACAAATTACCCGCCCTTCAACCAAATGCAATATCCACCCTTTAACCAAATGAACTTCCCACCCATGCAACAAACAAAACCTCCCTTTGTAGACCCTGCAATGTGGACTCCTTGGCCTCCACAACAATCTTATTTTAATCAATGGAACCCAAACTGGAGAGCTCAACAAATACCATTTCCAAACCAATTTCCTCAGTTTTAGCAACCTCTCTCTCTACCATTAGGTGCTCCACCGTATAATCAGACAATAAGACCCCAGCTACCTGTACAACCGAACCCTAATCCTAATAATAAAGTTGTGCAAGTTATTGATATTCAAAACCAACTTACATCTCCTACCCTCCCTGTGCAGTGTAATGATATTCATCTACGATCCGGGAGAGTAGTTGAGCCTATTATCGATGATATTACTTCTTCTGACTCTGACAAAGAAGAGACAGAAAGGAATAATTTACCTAATAAGGGTGTCGAAATATCAGAGTCATCCTCTAATAAACTGCTGAAACAACAGAGCCATCATTCCCTGAGCGTCTAGTTCTCACTAAGACACCTGAACCGCCTGTTTTAATATTCTAGGGGAATTGCAGAATCTTTATGTTAAAATTCCACTCTTACAAGCACTCAAAGATGTACCAATTTATGCCAGAATTGTCAAAGACATTTTCATCAAGAAACCTAGTAGGAAAGCTAAAGATCCCCTTACAATTCATGTGATGGGGGATCTAGCTGCTTTAATGTCGGGAAAAACTCCTCCTATTAAATACGGTGATCCCGACCATCCTACGGTCACAGTTCAGGTTGGAAAAACTATTGTTTCACGAGTTCTGGTAGACTTAGGTGCTACTATAACTATTATGACCCTTGAAACTGCACAACTGTTACAGTTGAAGAATGTAATCAGAGAGACACCAACCATCATGGAGTTAGCTGACCATTCCACAATCAAACCACAAGGAGTTATTGAAGACCTTATCATTTCAGTTGAATCTTGGAACTACCCAGCTGACTTTGTTGTATTACAGACTAAAACAAAGTTGGGGGGACATCCTCTGATTTTGGGGAGACCCTGGCTGGCTACAGCAGATGCCTTTATCAACTGTAGATCAAGTTCAATTACAATTTCTAATGGATGTGAAACTAAGCAACTTACTCTTTATCCTCATGCCACACCGATGATTAATAATGATGATTTTGTATGGTTGGATTATGATGATAATGCTACTCAACCCATTTTGACTATCGAACAAGCCTTAACTCTTAAAGATACCACGGAGGATGAAGTAATTAGTAATTTAATTTCTGAACCCTCCTCAGTCGCTTCTAAAACATATAATCAATTGACTGTAATTTTGGAACTTGAAACCCAGGAAAAGCTTAAATCTGAAAATCTACCTCAAACATCAACTGCTATTTCCTCTAAAAGCATAACAGTAGAAATCGAACCTGGCAAAACATTGAACATAAACCCTAACTTATCAGATGCTGAAACACAACAGCTAATGAAGTTACTTCGTGAAAATACGGAAGCATTTGCATCGGAATACACAGATATGAAGGATATCTCTCCTGAATTATGTACTCATTGTATCTATATTAAGGAAGGATGTCGACCATTCTGTCAACCCTAGCGACGAATGAATCCCAATTTGAGGGAGATTGTTAAAGAAGAACTTCAAAAATTGCTTAACGCAGGGTTTATATACCCCATATCTGATAGTGAATGGGTTTCTCCATTGGTGATAGTACCTAAGAAAAACGGGAAATGGAGAGTGTGTGTAGATTATAGAGCATTAAACAAAGCCACTCAAAAAGATCATTTCCCCTTGCCATTCATTGATCAGGTGCTAGAAAACTTGTCAGGAAAGAGATTCTTTTCCTTTTTAGATGGTTTTAGCAGATATAATCAAATCAAAATTGCACCCGAAGACCAAGACAAGACCACTTTTACTAGTCCTTGGGGAACTTTTGCTTATAGATTTCTCCCATTTGGACTATGTAATGCTCCAGCAACATTTCGAAGAGCAGTGATAGGAATCTTTTATATGGAGATATTTATGGATGACTTTACTCCTTATGGTGTGAATTTTGAAGATGCATTACAAAACCTTGAGAAAGTACTTAAACGTTGTATACAAGCTCACCTATCCTTGAGTACTGAAAAATGTCATATGAGATGAACGAAGAAATTGTACTTGGACACTTCATTTCATTCCTAGGGATTCAGGTAGATCTATCCAAAGTACAGGTAATTCAAAGCCTTCCTATCCCTAAAAAACAAACTGATGTAAGAAGTTTTTAGGACATGCTGGATATTACAGAAGATTTATCAATTTTTTTTCTAAAATAGCTTCTCCTTTGATTGTGTTACTTATGAAAAATGCTGAAATTAAGTGGACTGATGTCTATCTGAAAGCATTTGATGAACTTAAGCATCAGTTATCTATAGCTCCTATTCTAAGGGGACCTGATTGGGCACTTCCCTTTCATATATCCTTTGATGCTTCAGACACTGTAATTGGAGCTATCTTGGGGCAAGAAGAAAATAATCTTCCTTATGCTATCTATTTCATTAGTAAGAATATGACCCCTGCTGAGCTTAATTACACAGTTACCGAAAAGGAATTTTTAGCAGTCATTTATGATATTAATAAATTTCAAAATTATATTACTGGTCACCCTACTTTTGTTCATATTGATCACTCGACCATTAAGTATTTAATGAACAAATCTATCACAAATGCTCGAGTGACCAGATGGTTATTATTATTACAAGAATTTGATATTACAATTGTAGATCGACCAGGTAAAGAAAATGTAGTTGCTAACTTCCTTTCTCGGATAAAAACTGATGATAATACTCCAGTAGATGATTCCTTTCCTGATGAGTACTTATTTGCAGTATTTGCTCACTCACCTTGGTATTCAGACATTGCCAATTATTTGGTTGCAGGGAAGTTACCATCACACCTATCACATTAGGAGAAAAGAAAGATCATTCAACAAAGTGCTCGGTATAGCTAGATAAGTGGGTGTCTTTTCATACAGGACTTGATCATGAAATCCGAAGATGCATTAGAGAAGATAAGGTTTATGATATACTGAAGGCTTGTCATGATGGCCCTTGTGGAGGGCATTTTGTTGATAAGAGAACAACACATAAAATTCTCAGAATGGGTTATTATTGGCCCTCACTTTTCAAGGATGCAAAGAAATATGTTTGGGCCTATGATAGTTGTCAAAGAATGGGTCAACCTAATCATAGAGATGAAATGCCATTAAATCCCCAGGTAATACTTGAACCCTTTGAAAGATGGGCCCTAGACTTTATAGGACCCATCAATCCTCCATCTAGTCAAAGAGTTTACATATTGTTTTGTACATATTATATGACTAAATGGGTGGAAGCTAAGGCACTTATTAGAGCTAATGAAGAATCTGTTTTAACCTTTCTATTTGAAGAAATCTTTGTTAGATTTGGAGTGCCTAGAGAGCTAGTTATGGATGGAGGACCTCCTTTCAATTCCCATGGTTTTAAAGCCATGCTTCAAAAATATCATATTCATCATAAAATGACTACACCTTACCACCCCCAAGCCATTGGTCAGGTGGAAAGTACAAACAAAGTCATAGAAGCCATTTTAACAAAAACAGTGAAGGAGAATAGGAAGGATTGGTCTCAAAGGCTGCCTGAAGCATTATGGGCTTACAGAACTACCTGGAGGAACACTACAGGCTTTTCTCCCTATGAATTGGTTTATGGTAAAAGTGTTGTTTTTCCTGTGGAATTTGAAATTAAAACCTTAAGAACTGCTTTAGCTATTAACCTTGATTTGACTGATGCACAGACAGCTAGGTTGCAACAGGAGGTTGGATGCCATCCATCAAACAACTATGATTCAACAACAAAGAACTAGGTGGCATGATAAAACTATTAAGCATAAGCAGTTCCAAAAAGGTAATTGGGCTCTATTATATGATTCTCGGTTTGAAAAATTTCAAGGAAAATTACGAACAAGGTGGCTGGGACCATACGAAATAGATACTGTTTTTCCCAATGGAACTGTAAGGCTCCTAACAATTGATGATTCTAGAACACCATTGTTAGTGAATGGGTATCGGATCCGTCTGTACCGGCAACCTATTTCTAAAGAGGATTTTAAGGTCACTTGCATGGCAGATTCACATTATATCTTTTTGGGGGAGCCTGCTGCCCCTCATTGTATTTAATCTCTGCATTATATTTTTTTTTTATTAGATTAGATTTCTTAACTAATAATCCCTGTCAAGGGTTGCCATGTTACAATTCATTATTTTGTAGGTCTCAGATTGGGAGGCTGGTTGAAAAGAACAATTGTATTGCAAGCAGGTTTAAGCTTCATTTTGGGAAGCATTGTCATCTCACTTCAATTCACAACTCATTCCCCACATTACTTCTCAGCAACATTTTCCCTATTTTTCTTATTTAAAACAACATCTCTCTCTATTTTTACCGTTGCTGAAACACCAACTTTTCCCATTTTTCTCGTTGCTAAAACACCCATTTTTCCCGTTGCTGAAACACCAACTTTTCCCATTGCTGAAACACCAACTTTTCCCATTTTTCCGTTGCTGAAACACCAACTTTTCCCATTTTTCCCATGATTGAAACATCAATTCTTCTCAAAGGATGAATACATACTACTTTCCATTGTGAGAACCGTCTATTGATCCTTATAACTTTGTTCTTTCACTACCTCCTCCTATGTTTATAAAAGCCTTTCATATAAATACCCTCATATTTCAAAACCCTTTTCCATAACCATTGGTGATCTATTAGCAACAGACATTATATTTTCAGAATATCAATCAAAGGTAAACATGAGGTATGCGTTTGTTATGTGTAAATATTATTAAACTATAGTTAATGAGAAGATTATGAAATGATTGCCACAATCTCCGTACATCCAAACTCATAATTTTAGCCGCAGTTGGGGGAATAACAAAATTACGCCATCATTTCATGATATGCCAATTACCGCTGTTTTTTTACCACGATCATGTATTGTCACCCCATCTCTATCCTATTATGTTACAAACTCATTTGCAAAATTTACTCTGTTTCGGGTCTGGTAACTCGGCTTTTCAATGTGCATTTTACTAAATCTAGTAACTATGGGAGGTTCTACTATTCGAAATGAACCCAGCTCAACAACTCTATTGGAATTACACCCAGAAGTATATCATATTTTTCAGCAGGTAGGCTGGGTAGATTATTTTCGGAGGCTTCAGGGATTCGATCCTCAGCAAGTCCTTGAATTCGCACGTAATCTACAGGAAGGCTACTCTACTGTTCAAGGAGTTCGAATTCCAGTATCAGAGGATGATATAGCACAGGTTTCAGGTTTACCAGCCGATGGCATTCGATGGTTTAGTCGTAAACACATCATTTTGAATGCACAACAGGACTTTCTTCTACCTGGAGAGCAGGTCGAGCCTAAAGGCAGGGGTGTTGCGCTTCATTCATTACCACCTCCATGGCCAATGGTTGCACAGTTTGTCAAGCACTACCTCACCTGCGAAGGATGTTACCAGGTAGTTTATCAGCATGATTTTGTGTTGTTAAATCATTTGAGACATGGTCGACTGCTAAATATGCCATACTATCTACTTGGGTGTCTGAAGAATATGTCACATTATTGCATGAATGCGAAGTACCCACTCCTTTCCCTCACCCATCATCGTCTTGTCCAGCTTTTAATTCAGAGGGGTTTTGCCCAACAGAATCCCCCTCCCCTTAACAACCCACCCCTAGAACCCCAAGAAGCTGCTGAAATTCCTCAAGCAATAGCCGAAAATCCCCAAGAAGTTGCTGAAATTCCTCAAGCAACAGCCGAAAATCCCCAAGAAACTGCTGAAATTCCTCAAACAGTAGCCGAAATTCCCCAATTAGATGCTGAAACTCTCGAAGCTCCTCCTGAAAATCCTCAACAAACCCCTGGAATCCCTCAGCAAGTTGAAAATCCTTCCGCACAACAACCAGGGAGCATCTTTGATTCCCTAGAAATTCCACCACCCGGAACAACCAGCCCAATTGACCCCTCCATTGGATTGACTCCACCCCATAATTTAGCTGAATCATCCAGTCCCACTGTCCATATCCCTAGTGATGATTCTAAAGATAACCTTCCCATTGCTAAGCTAAAAAGAAAAAGGCAAGAAAAGGCTGATCCCCTACCAAAAAGACGAACAAGGGCCTCAACCAAAGAAGCTACCATTCCTGATGACCCGCCTCCTCTAAAGAAAACTACTCATAAAAGAAAAACCACTGCTGTTCCTAACTTTTTACCTCGAAGATGAATGAGGACATCTTCTGAAGCAGCAACTGTGAACACCATCCTAAATTCCCCACCTATTAGCCTAAAACCCCATACCCCACCACAGTCCCAAGGCCCTAATTCTTTACCTGTCTCACCCTAGAGTACTGAAATGAAATATGCCTAGGATTTTATGACATCATTTCTTTTAGAAAACATAGCTGCCACACAAGAACCAGCTACCGATTCAGTAGCTGTCACACAAGAACCAACTGCTGGTCCATCAAATTTGGATACCAAAGATGATGTACAACATGTAGCTGCCCCGCAAGAACCAGCTACTAACTCAGCAGTTGCAACACAAGTACCACCTACTGATGAACAAAAAATAGACGACCTAGATGTAGCTGCCCCACAAGAACCAGTTACTGATTCAGCAGTTGCTACACAAGAACCACTTGTTGATGAACATAAAACATATGGCCAAGATGTAGCTGCCCCACAAGAACCAGCTACTGATTCAGCAGTTGCTACACAAAAACCAAATTCTGATGATCAAAGTAACAAGCATATTGCACAACTCGTAGCTATTACACAAGAACCAGCTACTCAGCTAGCAGCTGTCACACAAGAACCAGCTACTCAGCTAGCAGCTGTCACACAAGAACCATCTGCTGGTATCCAAAATTTGGATGCTCAGAATAATGTAGCTGATGATTCAGCATTTGCCACACAAGAACCACCTGCTGAGGTTCCGAATGATGAAGCTTCCATGGAACAACATGCCTTTCATTCACTAGAATCAGCTACTGAGACTCCCACTGTTACAAAAAGCCCAGTCACTTTGGCTTCCCTTCTACAGGAAAACGAGTTTTTAAAATCTGAACTCGAAGCTTATAAACAGGAATTAATAATGGCAAGATAAGCCTATGATAAAGAGCTTAATTTGTATACTTTAGCTCATGCAGCATCCGTAGCTGAGAAGAGTACACAGAAAGATCGGTATAATGAATATATGTGTAGTCAGTGTGGTAATATTTATTATCAAGCCAGTTATAAAATAGTGGCAGTTCCACTGCCTGCAGCCACCCCTGCATCTACTGCAATTAAAAAGGAACGCCCTGCTATTACACAAGAACCAGCATGGCCTTCAAAGATTTTTGAAAAAGAGGCTAAACGACAAATACCTCGGCCTACTGTGATTTGTTAAAACTGAAAGTCCTCTACTCCGACCTACAAAAACTGTGTTCACTGAGATTGAACCTCAGCCTACAAAGACTGTTTTCACTCAGACCAGCAACACTCAAGCACAAATGGATAAATGAAAGAAAGATTATGTTATGTTGCAAGAGAAGATTTTGCAGGAGCACAAATCATTGTGGAAAAACCATATATATGCAAATTGGGAAGTTTTGGAACAGTCTCGTGCGAAGAACAAGGAAAATAAATAGTTAAAAACTAGATTGTCTCTCATGTTTGATCTGGTTCAAAGACTACTGGCCACCAGGAAACCATCCTCTAATTATTCTGTGTTTCTCGCAGAACGCTTACCATTCTTCTAAGTAAAGGCAATCAGAGATGGGCAACCTCATGAGGTATCTACACCTCAACAGTTTGTTAAAACTTTCACAGAGGCATCAATTAGTGAACAAAATTTACTCTGTGAACTGTACCTCCATAATGAAGCCATGCCTGAGGATAGAAAGCTTAATCTGATCCCTCTGGTTGGTGACATTCAGATTAAAGCCTTTTTCTCTTTCCTAGCCAATAAGCTCACGTGGAAAACGCCTTCCTTTCAACAAAACACAATGAAGATAATCGCCTTCTGTGGATTCGATCTGAGCCGCAGAATGCTGCCATTTTCGTCGCTGAATATCATCAGTTTTTGAAGGAACCAGGAATGACTGAGCATATCAGAGAGTTACAGGCAGCAGTCTTAAAAGACTTCCAACATTATGTCAAAGCCAAGGGAGCTCTTGCCTTACAGGGAAACAACTTATTTTGGGAACAATGCCCTAAGGAGAGAAAGGAATATCATCCCTTTAACCCTCTTAATCTTCAAACAACAATCTCATGGCTACCTAACTATGTCAAATGCATTCAACAATGTGCCGAAAAATGGTTAGGATATCATTTTAATTTCCCTCTTCTATGTCTGCCAGCACAGGAATATAAGGCTTACTTCAGGTTGTCCAAAAAGGAGGAGCTCACAGCATCGCAGAGATTACACAATGTCCATGGTTTCAGAGACTTGGTTGATAGCACCTTCTATACTTACTGTCTAAGTAATTTGCACTGTACATCCCAGTACTCGGACTCAGATTCAGAGTAAAAGTTGCATGAGGACATGCAACCCTTTTAGTTGGGGGGGATGTTAGGACCTCATATTGTCCCTTTTTGACCATACATTTTGCTATTATGTCATCCTTTTTCAACCTATATTTAAAGTCTGTGTTATTGCTTTAACCCAATTGTTTCAAAGGTACACAATATTTCTTCTCATCACTATACGTTTAATTATTTTACATATAATTACGCTATCTTCATAGTTAATCATTGAATTGGATAGTTGCTGAAACAGTTAAAGAACGATGTGCAGTCCACATTGTTGAAACTGCCTGGAGACTGCAAGATTACTTCTATAGTCGCTGAAATAGTAAGAACGACGCACAAATCCTGCAGCTGAAACAGTTGTGATTTGAATTCTAGATTTGATAGCAACAGAAGAAGATCACCGAAGGATCTGCTACACTGGATGTACCGACCATGATACAAAGTCAACATTACTGTAACAACATTTTGTTGATGGGAAAATTGATTTCCCTGTTTTTGTATATTGGGTTAAAATAGGACTTACAATTTAATCTGTTGTAAGAGATGTCTCCTCTTTAAAAAGAGGAGACATCTACATTAAAGGGGGACAGACTGTGGGAAAGGCTAGCAGAAGGAACAGAACTGGAATATTTTTGTAACATGACATATTGATGGATGAATAAAATACTGTTCTGAACATTTCTCTCTAGTTCTTGTTTCCTGGGGAATCTTGTGAGAAGGACAGGGCCCACCTTCATCACAAGATTCACCCATTATATTTTTGCAGTGTGTTAAGTGTGTTTCTTACCCATACCTTGTTAGAAGTTCTGTTTACTGGATGTTACTTATGCATTATTGCTGAACTCTGTTTTCTTTATTTGATCACTGCATTTTCATGAGAGTTTTGTTGGCAGTTGAGTTTACAGAGTGGGTTGACAAGCTTGGTAATCAGAAACAGGTGCTGAAGATTCCTGCTTTGGGAATAGGGTCCTATTCTCTATTACAACATAACTATTGCTTTCCTTTGTAGATTGATTCCTTTTTCGTTAGATAACTCTTTTAATGAAATTAAGAATTCTTTGGTAATTATCTGCAATATATTGTTTTTGCTATAACTTAGAGTGGAGCTTCAGTTTGCTTAGAGCAAGGTGTAACTAGTTTATTTATTACTACAACTTTTATTGCTTTTAAGATTGAGTACATACAGTGCGTAGTTGCCTTTGAAATAAACAGACTTCCCTAGGTTGACAATTTATGTACCACTTGGTTGTTTGAATTAATAAGCAATTAAAGTGACCAACATGGGGCTAGCTGGGCATTGCCTCCCAGAATTGCGCAATGCAATCCTAGAGGTCAGTGCTAGCCAAATTTACGTAGTTTCTGAAGGGAAGGCAAAGCCTTCATTTCTAGAAATGCGCATTTCTTTCTAGACAAAGCAAGGTTTTGGCCAAGGCAGCCTAGACCCATTGGTGGGAAACCAAAATCATGAAGAAGTTTGAATTCATGGCAAGATTGAGTGTAGGAAAGAGTGAATGATCATGCATGCAAACAGTGAATGCAAGATTAAAAAAATGGGAAAGAAAGAATGTGTGTGAATTGATTCACCGCAATGATGACTATAAGTACAAAGACAATGTCATGCATGCAACAACAGTGAGATTCAAAGAAAAACTGAAACAATGCTTCTACAAGCTAACAGACATCAAAAAAACAATATGCGTTCAACAAAACCAAGCAATCAATATTCATACAAAGTGAAATACAAAAAGTGACAGAAAAGCGACAAATGACATGACAAGCAGACTTACCTGGAAAAATTTGAGCTGAATGTGCTGAAGACTCCTAGATGTGATGTGGGATGTTAGAGCTCCAAGATTGATGTGAGGAATGAGCTCTGCAGTATCGAATAAATAAGTTTGAGGCTTTTGACATGCATGCCACAAATCTAGGAAAAAGCGACACTTGGAGGGAAGTTTCTAAACAATTTTTGCATGTAACCTCCAACTGCTAAAAATAGATCCCTAAAGTCTGGGGATTCTTTTTGCATGTTGCTTTTTTCTATTTCGGGAAAAGCAGCCCATGCATGCAAATCAAGATTGCTCAGTCTCGGAGGGAACCGATCAACCTGATGGCACATGCAGTAGTTTGTAAGCCTGGGAAAGGGATTTGTGCAGTTTCTGGGCTGAGCAAGGTTGGATTTCCCTCAAGGATTGCGCAATTTCTAGGGTCAGCAGGTCACTTCCTCATAGAATTGTGCAATTTCTAGGCTGAAGCCCAATGTCAGGCTGGATTACGCAATTTCCTAAGGGAGGGCTGCCTGGTTGGATTGTGCAATTCTGGAGCCCAGTAGGTAACCCAGTAGGATTGTGCAATTTCTAGAGGGAAGGCTACTTCCCCTTGAGAATTGCACAATTTTTAGAGGTAACATCTTAGCCATAGATTTTCCTAAGTCTGAAATGCTGGCCTGAGGGTGGGGGACAAACAGTTTGACATGCACAGGCTGGAAAGCCACTAAAAATTAGCTGAGGCTAATGTACTTGACAGTGCAAGACATGTTGCTAAGGATGATTGGTAAGGAGGCTCCAAAATGAAGCTAAGGAAAAATTTTGGAGGGTGGTTGTAGTTGTTACTACAATTGGTGACACTCTAGTAGTAATCCAGCTCTCTAAATCGACCTTGTTCCGTGAAAATCAAGTCTAACATCTCTAGGTGTATTGTTAAGTTCTCTGATCATCTTGACTCCCACACTAGATTGATTGAAAGATGTAGCACCTGCCATGCTCTTGGTCGGTTGGCACACATTCCAAGCCAAGTCAATGTAGTTGTTTCGATTGGGATGAGGGGTATATTGGTGCACAAGAAATATTATAGTCAGAGTTTAAGTTTCATCTCTGGTGTTGCTCCGCTGCTAGCAAGCCTGAACAATACCCCAACGGAGTCATACAGGAACACAAGTATTTCTCCACTGCCAGTGAGCCTGGTCAGTACCCCGGTGGAGTTACTTGGATCACCTCTCTGCACAGGAAGACTTTCTCTTCTTTCACCTTATTCAAATTTCATTTTTTCAAAATTTTCACATTTTCATTTTTTCATTTTTCATTTTCATAACTATGTATAACACTTATTCATTTCAGAGGCAGAAGAGGGATCCCGACTTATTGAGAGCAAAAGAGGTTGTTCCTTCAAAGAAGTATTTTGTATATACCTCCGACATACTTGTTAAGGTTTTCCCCCTCACCTTACTCTACTAGACAGAGCTGACAAGGGTTAACCCAAAACAAACAACTAGAGTAGGTGATACTAGTTAGCACGCAAGCATTGTGTTTTCATCAAGTTTCACTTCAAACAAAATGTATTTTCCATTAGTGTATCATGGACTGAAGACAACAAGTTCTTCATGCAGAGGCAAGATGATGATAGATAACTACATAAGTCCTCTTGTACTTTACCCTACTTGTTTCGAGAGTCACACACAGTTCATGCGAAACTAACCTATGAATGTAAACAAGCAAGAAAACAAACAAAACAAAGAGCAGAATAAAATGCAAAAGAAAAGAAAGTAAGCAAAGCAAGAAGGAAAGCAAACAAACAACAAAGCAAAAAAGAAAACATGCATGCAAGCAAACAAGACAAAGAAAACACTACTCCTACTCCTAAGCTAAGAGTGCATGGGCTTGCTCATGTAAAGTGATACTTCCAATGCAACCATTGAAGAATTGGTTGACCCATGTTGGTGAAGGCATGGTTCGCGAACAACATAGTCAGGTGAACCAACAAGCATGAAATATATAACAATGAAGACAAACACCCTCCAAGTTTAAATGCGTCCACGGAAAATAAAAATGTGAAAGAGCATGACATGCAATCCGTGGACTTACGATGGTGTTGCGCTACATTGCGTGTAGATGTTAAGCATATGCATTCTCTTGACTGTGACATGCAAGAAAATGAGAGAAACATAGACAACTTGCATCACACATGTGTGCTTGATGTGTAAGATTCCTCTAATGCATGAGCGATGGGATCATGTAGTTCAATTGGAGGAAGTGAAATCTATGTGTTGGATTGATCTTCAATGCATACAGATGAGTGATGAGGAGCCTTGGGTGTTTCAACAATTTCCTGATTAGAAGTGAAACCAACCTCAAGAGAGCGAGGGCTTGACATAACCATCAATTTGGGCTGAAGTTCCTCGACAGTTTGTGGGGTTTTGACTTCGTTGACAGATAGATCATCATAAACAGGTGGCTTGGAAAGATCAATAGTGATAGAATCATCATCATGACCGAATACGGGAGTAAATAGATCACGACAACTATGATTAGCAAAATCAATGTTTTCATCGGAATCCACATGATCAGATAAATCAAATAGAGGGGTAGATGAGAAGCAAGAATTTTCACCCTCTGCATTTCTAGAAAAAGAAGATGAAAAATCAAGTCGAAATTCAATGAATAATTTGTCCTCTCCACTGTTGAATGATGGATTGGCATTCGGTGTGTTCTATGAATGATCAACAATGGATGCATCGATGGATGGATTTACACAAGGAAAATCAGAGATGGTAGAATCACCAAAGATGTCAGGGAAAAGCGGAGGAGGTGCGACCAGAAGGTGATCATCCTTCATCGCGGGTTGATGTTCAGGTTCCCAGTCATACTCTTCATGAATGACACAGGTTGGGTTTGCAACACCAACTTCGTCGATGGCTTGATCCTCGTTCACAACAGGTGTAGAATTTGGAATGGAAGAACACAAGATAGTGCAATATGAAGGATTAGCAGAACACGAAGCCGGAGTCCGTGGTAACAGATGCATGTGACAACCCATGGGCTTCGCAACCAAATCTATGCAAAAATTGAGAGAAGTGATGCTGAGAGGATATGACAGTTGAACATACGTGTGTGCATGTTCTCCCACATCACTCTACCGTGGTGAAGTTGCTTGATGAGGGGAAGGCAGACAATCACCTATGACAACAACTTTTTCCCCTTGTGATTGCGCAACTCCATCATCGAAGTATGCTGAGCAAGGTTGAACTTCAACTTGGTCTTGGGATCGAGTGACTTGTGAAGACAATATTCGAATGTTCCAAACATATTGGAATTTCATCTGGCTTTTTGGAGCTTCAAATTGAAGTACATGGTAGAGATGCCAAAAATCCATAGGCAATTCATGCAGAGTCTTCCATTGTTTCAACAATTTTTTGTCAAGAGGTTCAGGATCAATATGATGGAAAGTATATTCAATTAGATCTTAGAACTACTCAAGTGAGTACAAAAAACTGTGAGGCACGTTGTGGCACCATCCTTGTGGGGATTCACAAAGTGTGTGTGAAAGTAGCAAGTTGCCCTCGACTTCATCGAACTCATATGAATCCTCAAGGAATGCAAGGAAGTCGTGTAAGTACTCAGGCCAGACCACTTCACCTTCACCATTGTACGTGAATTTCAACAAGAGATCATGAAACTCCCTCGTGATGTCGATAGGTTAGCATTGGATAAACATTGTGGAGGGAGTAGTCTAATGATATCCATGACACATATATAAAGATAAAAAACAGGATGTGAGGAATCAACTTGGTTCAGTCCCTCCTTCTAGTGCTATAAATGTTGACGGTGATGGACCCGCCAACATGTAAGGGGATCTCCTCGGTAAGAATTTACAACTAGAACTCAGACCATTTTGTGTAGGAGTCCCAGTAGTGGGTTGTACAGTATCGCCTTGACCATAATTGCGTGCAGAGGCAAGCAGGATTTCCTTGTTGGTAGCAAGGGTGTGACTAGTGCAGCAAGCCAAGGAAGGTGCATGAAGGGTTCTAACACACAGAAAGTGGAATAAGTGCGCCCCTTGGAAACCTGTGGAAACACGTGGCTTGGAAGGGAACACACGAGAAAATATACATCACAAGCTGGAAGGCAGGTGAACCAATGATCCAAAGTGATGGTTAAACCAAAAACACATCTCAATAAGATTCATACATACATATATAGAAAATTCCATACATACATGCATAAGAAAACATATACATATATCATTAGAGTAACCAAGACAACTGAAATACAATAACAACATATGCATGAAACATGTTGGCTCTGTTATATTAAGAAAGTGAAAGTTCCAATCATACATACAACCATGTCCAACTACTAGTCCCGACAACGGAATGTTACAGTCACTGCCGCCTACTCCTCCAAAGAGATATACTAGCTCTACATTGTGGAGAAGCCAAGACTCGTTACAATACACTCCAAGCTTTCTCTAAGAGACACCTATATGAAGCTTGGCTCCCAAAATCCTATACAATGAGTTATGATGTTCTATAAATAGAAAAGGGTGGAGTGACCCTTGACATTCCTCTTTGTGACTCTTCACCTATCCTCATGACTCTTCAACTACTACATGACTATTACATTCTGCTATCGACACATGGTCTTTCACTTTTACAAGATTTTACATTACAATATGTGCATGTATCCATGTGAGACAAAATAGGCTTGAGCAAGCCATGCAAGAAATTACTAAGACTCAAACAACTGTGGGAAGACCAACTCTTCGACATCCTCGTGATGATTGATGGTGGCAAACTGATGCCAAGATTGGTAGTCCGTGATGGTGTCCGCGTGCTCAATGGTGGCATCCTGTTGAAAGCGAACTCTCTTCTTCATTGCGTTTGAGTACATTGATTTGGAACCTCTGTCCAACTCGTCTCATAACATGTGCATCATAGTGTTGAGTGCAGCGAGACCAACAACATACTAATGCATAATGTCTATGTTGATCTCCAAGTATGTGTTAGTGGCTATGCGCATCAACTCATCAAAGTACATGTCCATCTCCAGTCGAACTTGGTTCTTTGACTTCGCTTCAGTGAGTGTGCCAATAGATGGGATCACGTGTATTCGCACAATGATATCCATGCTTTTGAACACGCGTGCATTTGAAGCCTACAAAATGGTGATGAGTTGTGGGAGTTCCTCATAGTTTCGTATCTGACTCTCGATGCATGCCTTCAACTCTACCTCCTTCGACTTCATCATATTTGAAAAGTTCAATGGTGCTACTTTGTACCTCATTTTCCATGTTTGCATGCAATCAACAATAATGTGCAAAGTTGATAAGATGTGTGCTCTCGTAGAATAACGCTACTGCCAACCGTTGAGATGGAAAACTGACTTGTGCATGGTGCTGAATCTAGAATACAACATCTGCATGAATTCTTTGAGAGACGATACTTCATCCAATATTGGTCTCCTCAACTTTGATCAGGCGGATGATGTAATCCGTACTCCTCCCTGCTTTGCCACTTGTAACGCCTTAGCCGTTTGCTCGTTCTCTTCTATCAAGAATCAAACAGTCGAGCTGGTGGCTTCGACATACGCTCTAGTAGCATCGATCAATGTTAATGGATGCTTGCGCACATCGGATATAATCACTGGTTCTTCAAACTGCACAGGATATATGTGGACATCCAGAGCATGCACTCTACATGACTACACAATTCTGTGTTGTGACTCGTCAGAAGTTATGTTGTGCATCTCCACCTCCAGATTGTCTTTAAGGATCTCTGTGTCTCCTTGATTGCTTGGGACTTTCTCTACTTCCGGATCTGGTATAGCCAGTGGGGTGACCTCTTGGTTCTGAGGCATGAGGTTAATATCCTGATCTGACTCTGGCTGCACCCTATCCGTATCCATCTGTTCAATCTCCAGAGCTAAGTCCTGCTCTTGTGACTACTCACCTTGTCTTCTTTGTGCCCGCTCCTCGGATGAGTCTACTATCATTATGGGCATAGTTTCATCAATCTATACATGTTGCACCTCCTGCTATTTCTGTCCCTACTGCGCTTCATTCTCTCTTCTACGCAGCTCTAGTTCTTCCCAGAGTTATTGCTTCAACTCTTGCAACTCCATTTTTGTTTCCTCCATCCTTTGTTTCTCGCTTAGCCTTTACGTGATCCTCTTGTCGCGCTGTCGCCTCTTTGCCTCAATCTCCAAAGCTGCTTTCATTAGGAGTGGATCTGCTTTGAACTTGCGGATTTGTTCTACCTCTGCATTGTCAACAACCTTTCTCTTTCCTTTGTCATGCATAGGTCTATTACCCTCTGTCGCTGCTGATGATGGTGCTCTCTGAGATGCTACTTCCCTCTTCTTTGTTAACCATTCCACAGCTATGTTGACTGGTTCATTGAGCATGGAGAAGTTATGACAATATATCCATGTGTCTTCCTTAGGCCAATGACATGCCTCGTGGATCCAAGGAAATTGCGGTCTCGCACAGTGGTCCTTTACCAAGCAATGTAGGTCATATAGATTGAAATTTTTGGTGCCGAAGGTGAATCTCTTGAACTCCTCCATTTCAGCCTCTTCATGCTTGAGATTTCGTATCTCGTACAATCCAATCCGCAAAGGAAGAGCAGACCAAGGTAACTTCTTCTTCATGTTCAGTTTAGTTGAAAACCCTGTCGAGATGTGATACGAAACTTCTTGCATGAGGAGCTTGTCCATGGAAAAATTCGGTAAAACATGTAGAGGCTTATCCTCTTTGTACATCCATATGAAGGTGCCAAGGGGTGAGGCATACCAATATTTTATGTCGATCAATGCCTCCATCGATGTCTGCGACATGCCAGATGGATCCTGCTCCAATATCATTTTGTACACCGGGGTGATGAAGTGGTTTGAAAACTGTGTGATAACTCTGCAGAAATTGCATTCAAAGAACAATCTGCAATAACTATGCATAGAGGTTTCTGAAGGTGTCCATACCCAACTCAAACTTGGGAAATACTGACAGGCATAGATTGCATCTAGTTTGTATGCGAACATGTATATCTCTGCTTGTTGACCTTTGGGCGGATGTTGGGCTCCTGTCACTTGTTCCTTCAACCTGAGAGCCAAAATGTCTGACCAGTTGCATGGTGTTCCTTCATTGGCTAGTTGGTCGAATGAAATCATCGAACTCTATGGGAAGGTCTCTGTGCTCTCTTGGCCATATAAGTAGCATGGAAATATGACCAAGTACGGATATGCCTTTTGTAGTATCTTTGTCTTGTAAACTAGGTTGGGTGTTGTCCTGAACTTGGACGACCCTTTCACCCAACTCTTCAAGATATCTCTGGAGTTTGCGTCGCTGCTGGGTTTGTAAAGGGTTTCTCCATTGTGATCACCGGCTGTGACAAGTGATACATTTGCTGAAAGTCCTTCACCCTGAAGGTAGCAAGCTTTGTCCCACTGGCACTGTGCAATGTCATCATCTTAGGACCAGTGTGCGAGACAATCTAGTGGATCATGTCCGCGCATGGAAACATAGGATACCTGTACGATACAAGCCAGACTTATGGATGTTGACATAAACCCCGCGGTTTTCTAGATATTCCTTAAAATTTCCTGAGAATGTATCATTGATGTCTTGCCATTTCATCTTGATGTCTCTGTCTATGAATATCTTGGTGTCTTCGTTAATGGGAAAGCGCATAGACACTTGTTCAACTACATCTCCAGTTTCACTTCCAACGGTGTCCTTTGACCATGCTCTCTTGGAGGCCATTGTACCTATACTATTGAGAGACGGATGAACACCTGCAATACCTGGAGTCATAGAAACACTCATGACAAGCAATATGTTCGATTGAAAACCAAAACAAATTTGAGGACTGTCATGCAACATACTCGGGTGACTGACTAGGAAGATTGCAAAATTTTCACTGGGAGGTTGGGAGACTGACTGCCAAAAATGCACAAGGTGCAATCCATGTTGTCAGGAGGCTGACTGACTGTTGGAACTATGCAATTCACAATCCATCCTTGCCTGCTGAGAACTGAAACTATGCAATGTGCAGTTTTAGTCAGTGATTACATGCAAACCCAGCAAACTGCATTGTGTAGTTTCTGGGGCTAGCTGGGCACTTACTCCCAGAATTGTGTAATGCAAGCCTGGAGGTAAGTGCTAGCCAAATTTGCATAGTTTCTTGAGGGAAGGTAGAGCCTTCATTTCCAAAAATGCGCATTGTTATCTAGGCAAGGCAAGGTCTGGGCCAAGGCAACTCAGACACGCCAACAGACAATTGAAAACATGAAGAATTTTGAATGCATGGCGAGACCGAGTGTAGGCAAGAGTGACTGATCATGCATGAAAATAGTGAATACAAGATTCAAAAAATTGGAAAGCAAGCATGTGTGTGAATCGAGTCGCCACAATAGCGACTGTCAATGCAAAGACAATGTCATGCATACGACAATAGTGAGATGCAAAGAAAAACTGAAAAAATTCTTCTACAAACTAACATACATAAAAAAACAATAGGCATTCAACAAAACCAAGCAAACAACATTCATAGAAAGCGAAATACAAAAAGAGACAAAAAAGCGGGAAATGACATGACAAGCAGACTTACCCAGAAAAAGATGAGTTGAATATGGTGAAGACTTCTAGATGCGATGTGGGATGTCAGAGCTCCAAGATCTATGTGAGAAATGGGCTCTTCAGTGCCGAATAAATAAGTTTGAGGCTTATGACGCGTGTGCCACAAATCTAGGAAAAAGTGACACTTGGAGGGAACTTTCTAAATGATATTTGCATGTAACCTCCAGTTACTAAAAATAGATCCCTAAAATCTAGGAATGCTTTTTGCATGTTTCATTTTGCTATTTCGGGAAAAGCAGCCCATGCATGCAAATTAGGATTGCTTAGTCCCAGAGGGAAATGGTCAAGCTGAAGGCACATGCAGCAATCTGCAAGCCTGGGAAAGGGATTTGCGTAGTTTCTGGGCTGAGCAAGCCTGGATGTCCCTCAGGAATTGTGCAATTTCTGGGGTCAATAGGTCATTGCCTCCCAGAATTGCGCAATTTCTGGACTGAAGCCTAGTGTTGGACTAGACTGTGCAATTTCCTGAGGGAGGGCTACCTAGTTGGATTGCGCAATTCTAGATCCCAGAAGACAGCCCAGTAGGATTGCACGATTTCTGGAGGGAATGTTGGTTCCCCTTCAAAATTGCACAATTTTTAGAGGGAAAATATCAGTTAAAGATTTTCCTAAGTCCAGAATGCCGACCTGCGGGTGGGGGACAAACAGGTTGACATGCACAAGCCGACAAGCCATTGAAACTCAACTGAAACTAATGTACTTGACAGTGCAAGACATGATGCTAAGGATGATTGGTAAGGAGGCTCCAAAATGAAGTTAAGGAAAAATTTTGGAGGGTGGTTGTAGCCACTACAACACCTTCCACTATCATCTCCATATTTTCCATTTGACAAGGAAGTTTTACCATTCCTACCTTTAGCTTCACTATCGGGGCATCATTAAACAAACTCTCAACCTATGGGATCATCAACACATGTTTGAAACTTTGGAGAGAGATATGTTCTATAATAATTAGTAAAGAGAATTCAAATAACTGTACAAGAGAATAACACATGAAAGAAAAACTGTGATTGTAATCATGGATATATACCTTCTAAAAATATACTCAGCCAATGGATCCGTTGTTGAGAGAAAATGAATACCAATCACCAAGTGTAAAATCTAATGGATTTCCACTCTACATGGGTAAATAAAAATAATCCATTGTAGAATCAATAAAAGTCATAATTATTGAAATGATTTTGGTACCTGTGGATGCATTGCAGAGGCAACACTATTAAATACTTCTCTTTATTACCTTCTCTAGAAATTCTAGCTCCCTTCTTTGATCTTCACGGATAGAAAGTTCTTTCCTGAGTTAATAAATCCCCCTGATTAGAAACAAGATCACCAAATTCTTACAACAACGTTCTATGTTCTAAGAATAGTGTAGGAATCAAATGATTGCTACCTGACCTCAGCTTGCGATTTTTCAATGGTTGCACAACATGGAGAAGGTTCCTTGTCAATAACAACTCCATCATTGAAATCTCTTCCCATGGAACCTTTCTTTGCATTGACTGAGAAATTAAACCCTGGGTCAAGTCTAGGGCATTTCCTTTTTTTACACTTTGGATTCCTGTGGCTTTGGAAGACATAATTATATTGGCAAACTAGACCACTAGTTAGAGACCATAATAACCATCAAATAAGTAAACTAAATTTAATCACCTTAATAAACGTTCAAATATTGTAGCTTCAAAAGAAGGGTTACCACAAATGGAACCTATCAAATTTAATATATGGAATATTACATCCCTTGCATCCCACTAGTCCACCATATTTTTGAGATTTTAGTAAAAGGGGCACTATAGCAGCTTCTGATATTCAAAGAGAGGTCTTGACTTTGCTAGCCAAATATGATATTTGTACAGGTGCACTAACTTTCTAATCCATGAGCTATTTAATTTCCTAACTCTATAACCTGTGAAAACAAAGAAAATGATCACCTTAAAGTCATGAAATGTAACTCTATTTACATAAGCAAATCAAAAAGAGAAATGAGCATTATAGACCAATCAATCACGAAAAATAAAGGAAATACCTTTTCCTGAATGCAACAACAGGATATTCAAAATTTAGTAAAACAAAAAACCAGAATAAGTGCACTATTTTGGAGATTTTTTCTCTAAATGACAGGACGATTTTCATCTAATTTCATGTTAAGTTTAACCACCAGGAGGAAGCACTTATGTGAGAACTATTTCAATGAGTATCTTCTGCTATTCTTCACTAAGAAAGGGAAACTCACGTGACAACTATTTTCATGGGCATATTTTATTATTCTTTTCTAAGGAGGGAACACCAATCTGAAAGTTTTTTAATGTTTATTATGTGCTATTGCACTAGAATGGTACTACATATGGAGGGTGTTGTATTTAAAATAGCATGATGCTAATTTTGGAGAGGGTGTTTTTGCTATTTTTCTAAAGCAAGCTTCCTACTTTTAGAAAATCATTTTGGATATTTTCAAGAAAAATTATTTCCGCTATTATTGAATAAATTTTGATATGGTTAGAAAAATAAAGCACTGATATTTTTAGATGCTGATATTTTGGAAAAGGCAATTCATCTATTTTTTTAAAAATAATATCATATTTGAAGCAAAACAAACTTTGGATAGAAAGAAGAGCAAGGAATCTGTTCAATCTATTAGTTCTCAATGTCCTACATCTTCCTCAAGCTTTCTCTTATCTTCTTTTTGCATTGAATTTATGAGCTTAAGGCCATTGTTAAGCATTCTCATAGGTCAAAAAACTATTGAGTAGATAAGATAAAATAATTTTATTAATATCCAACAAATGACCACAACAGTAGGCCAATAAGACTGAATAATACAACCAGTAAGAGCACAATGTGGTGGAGCAAGTGCATCTCATGGAAAATGCTAAAAATAATATAAAGAAAGAAACCTATTTTGATGTAACCTTAGAACACATGTTGTTGAAAAGTGTGCAACAAGAAATGCTTGTTGAGATTGCAACAAGATGATGGAGCTTAGTGAAAAGAGTCGCCTTCACTAAGTGGGCCCGCAGGCTATTTTTGGCGCAAGTCTATTTTTAGACATATGGATCATGTCTATGTTTATGGATGATTGATCAAGTTGGGAAAAATAGATGGACTTCTATTTTTGATGAAAGTGTGAGTGATCACAGTGTGAGTGATCAAAGTCTATTTTTAGACTGGCTGTCAAAAATAGAAAAGTCAAATATTATTATCTCACAATAATATTTGGACTATAAACTTGATCTTATTCTCTTGGAGCACTTCAGTTTGAGCTACAGAGGTGGCACATGCAGCTGTCAGAAGGAAATACGCTTTTCTTATGAGTCAGTTGAGTTGTTGCATGCATGATTTCAGTTAGAACTCAAGTGAGTTGAGTTTAGTGGACTGGAGGTACAGTTGATGGAGTTGTGTTCAGTTTGACTTAGTTAAACTAGTTGTAGTTAGTCTAACTGCAGATAGACTAATGATGAGTTGTTAAACTAATTATTAACTCATAATACAACTAAAGAATACATCAGTTAACTCAGTTGCATGTCAGTGCATGTTCAGTTCAACAGGGACAAGTGGTAGAGAATCAGATTGCTATCAGTTGTGACTATAGTTGTGCATCAGATCTTGCACAATCAAGGGATTGAGTATGCCAATGAGTTTGTTCACGTATTTGGCCCACATTTTAGCCTTTTCTCACGTCCACAAAGAGTGAGTGACTATTTTGCAGGTGAAAAACGAGTTTGGGAAGCCATTCTCATCAGTTCTTGAGCAGGTATTGAGCAGGAGAGGCAGGCAAGAAGTGGAATAGATTTGGAGATCAGATCTGAGCTGTATTGTGTGTAACAGGTGGAGCTAGTACTGGATTGCTTGTGATAAGCATTGTACTTTGTAATGTTACATGATTCAATCAATATAATATACAGATAGTGTGGGGTTTTTAGCGAGATGCTTTCCCCGGGATACATACTGTGTTAATGAGTTTGATTGCTGCTTCTATGTGCGCCTGTGAATGTTTCTGCTTCTGTAAATTGATGATCAACGTAGAGGAGATTATGTATTATACATGTTCCGCTTATAATTGTATGATCAGGATAATCTCTGTGAATATGTGTTAAATTATTCAAAATTTCTACATGGTATCAAAGCAACTTGATTTGTAGAAGAGATTTTTACAGGATATCAAGCGAGGATTGATCATCGTATCTATTATTCAGAAAGTGTTTACATTTTATTTCTTTAGGCAGAGTATGTAATCGGGCCAGGTAGCCTCTGGATTCATCCTTCCTTTGGAAGGTGAGATATCCGGTGAATGCCAATACAGTCGATCTCTGTACAAGAAATACTTTGTTCTCACGAATTCTAGATCGGAAGTGGTTGAGTTTTGAGCTGGTGGAATTCGAATTTAATTCCAAAGCAAGAGATAAAACTCAGAAACATTCAGTATGAGAATGGAGACAGTATGCCCCAGTATCTCACAAAGTTCACCCAATGCCGAGATGAGCTGGGAAGTGTGGGGGTGACTGTCGGATGAGGATGGTGAGTCTAGCACTCCTTGACCTTCCTAAGAGTTGGTATAGCTACCAGGACTCGGTGAATGGAAGGGAGAAACTGCCAAATTGGGAACGACTATGGTCGGATTTGATGCAGGAGGAGATTAGATGGAGCACCAGAGACAGTTCTTCATCTATGCATGATGAGGAGAACTGTGCCTTAGCGAGTAAGGTGAAGAAGGGGAAGGAGAAGGGTTCTCTTTCCGAATCTAGTTCTTCCAATGATGGGAAGAAGGTTGACAAGGCGAAGGTGAGATGCTTTCGTTGTCATGAGTTGGGTCATTATGCTACTAATTTCCCAAAGAAGAAGTCCAAGAAGGGATCCGGGGAAGGATCTGAAGGTGAGGCAGCCTCACTTGCTTCACAATTTGAGTTGGACTTCACACTCTTCGCATGCATGGTTTCATCCATGGTGGGAAGTGGTTGGTTTCTTGACAGTGGAGCTTCTTTCCACATGACCGGTGACAAAAGTTTGTTCAGTACTTTGGAGGAGAAAGATCTCCAAATACTCATAGGGATGGGTAATGATGAGAAGTATAGTGTCTCAGGTGTAGGCACGATTATTTTTCAGAGGGAGCATGGAGCTCACCTTACCTTGACCGATGTCAAGTATGTACCAGGACTGAAGAGAAACTTGGTGTCGATCGCGATGTTGGAAGACAGAGGCTATGATGTGGTCTTTAGTAAGGGAAAGGTTTTCCATAGACACATCATCACTAGACAGGTGAAGCAGATTGGTTCACGGGTCAAGAATCTGTATGCTCTTGAGGTTCAAGATGCATGCAAAACCTTGAGCAGCGAGGCAACTGATGGAGACTTGGTGGTTGAGAGGGAGTGTATATTACCTCTCAACATGCAGAGCCAGAAGAAGTCTCAGACGATTGTTGAGGAGCCACAATTGGTGCAACAGCTTCAGGAGGTTGTGGAGCAGCCACAACAAGGGAAGCTGAGAGGAGATCGAGTAGAGACATCTACTCATCCAGAGACCTCCAGTAGTGGAAAACTTCGAGCCAGGTGGGCTGAGGGATCGCATGCAGCCATACCTCCAGGTAGGAGGTGGGGTGATGTGGATTGATTGTCCCAAGGAGGAGGGGTAGGATCCTTGAGGTACCCAACCTCTTGGATGAGACCTTGCTACGGGAGCCCAGATGTGTAGTAGCAGGAACTGACTGATTGGGTAGAGACAGATGCGGATGGAGCGGCAAAGAGAGCGACAGTGCAGGGAATCCCAGGACAGCGCATAGCTAGCAGGCTGCAGCAATGCGAGAGGCACAAGTGTTTTGCATAGTGCTAGGTGGCACAAAGAGGTGTGCAATGGTGCGAGATGCATGGAGATGTTGCAGTAGCACAGATGTCAGAGAGGGAGCACTTGTCAGCAGTGGGTAGAGCTTCAGCATCAGAGGGTGTTTCTATCCCAACAGGGAGGTCAGTTGGGAGGTGCAGTGCGGATGCAATGCTGGGAGATAGAACCGACAGAAGCACGGATGCAGTCAGAGATCAAAGTGACAGAGGCTAGAGCAGTCAGATACTGAAGAGCACAGAGATGCAGAGTTTCAGTCGACAGAGGCAATAGCAGTCAGAGACTTTGATGACAGAGCAAGTGGACCGGCCAGATATTGTATAGCATGAGGATGATCTTGTCTAGCATGTCCACCCACAAGTGCGAGCCTAGGCAAGGAAACCACAACATATACAAGACATTTATTTGTTATTGGATCATACAAGAAATGATACACAAGGGTGGAAAATCTATCCCACCTGAAAATATTGGCACAACTTTTGCACCTCTAGCTTCCAGTTTCATCACAACATCCACATAATGACCATCACTGCCAGTAATAATGTCTCTTCTTTGCAAGGAAATACTAATGACTGGTGCATTTGTGTTTTTGAGTTTCTCATTTGCATCCTTTCTGGTTTCCTACCAATTCAAATAATCTTTAACATCATCATACATGTAAGGAGGCGGAGGGTGCCATATTCCTGTGTCCAAAGATACGACTGGATCAACAAAATCCAAATTTTTTTTATTAAGAGAAGACACATATGACCCAAAAATCATATTATCAAGATTCTATAGGGATCCACCCAACCAAAATTACAAACTCATGATATATGATCTAGCATCCTGAGCCCTGTCGCTTGGAAAATACTTGAGGACTTTGGGTAGGGTCCTAACAAGCTTAAGCATGCTTTCCTCAAATCTCACTCACTTCTTCTTTGTTTTAAACATTTGAAAGAAATGGCTTTCGTATTGGCACAATTGAGACATACTAAAAGAACTAGTTTATTTAGTCTCATTACCTCTGGCATTGAATGGAAAACCAAGACAAAATCTAGTCTTTCTCTTTCATTCTCCATTGCAACCTTTACCTTTAGTTATGTTCCCCTTCACATTAGCCGAACTTGCATTTGAAACAATTAAATTGCCAACAAAATATCTTGTATTGTTAGAACTTGGGTTACTTCCTTTTGGCTCAACCAGTGATGATTTCTCACCTTCATTTCTACCACCAGAATACCCATTATTCAGATCATGGTCATGATCCTTTTTTGTGGTCCCATCATATTTATCTATAGCTACACTACCATAAACCAGGCCCAAATCTTGATTGTCCACATTCCCATTTCTAATTGCTGCTTCTAAAATCCATGGACTCACAATAGGGTCCTTTGCATGAAATTATTGGTTTTGTGTTTGCTCATATTTTACATCATCCTTGAAGAAAGAGTAGTTTAATTTAGTATTGGTCTTCCCTAAATCTTGTAAACCAACCCGCCTATGCAACCCAATAGAATCATATGCCAAATGTTCTTTGCATGAATACGATTTTGACATTCCAATTCTCTAAAGGGATATGGCTTTTGCAATGGTTATCAATGAAATACTATGATTCCTATTAGCAAGAGTAACTGGCTTTGCCTCTTTGACAGCTAACAGTTGCTTGACACCTGTAGAAATAGTTGAAGCTCCATCCATAGTTCCAAATTTATTTGTCTCTCTTAAATATGTTTTTGCATTGATATGTGTTGATCTCCACCTGTTTCTTCTCGCATAAGCTTGATTTTTCATTCCTAAACGAACAACAATGGAGTCCTTCAATATTTTACGAGGGTCAACCTGATGTCCATCCACCTATGGTGTCTATCCCATTTGACTGCATTCACTCCCTAAAGTTCTAGTATCCCTCGTCACAAGTAGCAGACTACCTCTTGAGTTTGATCCCCTGCCACAAGTAGCATACTACCTCTTGAGTTTGATCCCCTGCACAAAAAATACCCAACCCTTCCACAATCATCTCCATATTTTCCATTTGGCAAGGCAATTGTACCAATCCTACCTTTAGCTTCACTGTCAAGGCATCATTAAACAAACTCTCAACCTTTGGGATCATCAACACATGTTTGGAACTTTGGAGAGAGAGATATCCTATAATAACTAGTAAAGGGAATTCAAATAACTGTACAAAAGAATAACACATGAAAAAAAAAAAACTATGATTGTAATCATGGATTTAAACCTTGTAAAAATCTGCTCAGCCAATGGATTTGTTGGTGAGAGAAAATGAATACCAATAGCAAAAGTTTCACCAAGTGTAAAATCTAAGGGATTTCCACCCTACATGGGTAAATAAAAACAATCCATTGTAGAATCAATAAATGTCATAATTATTGAAATGATTTTGGTACCTGTGGATGAATTGTAGAGGAAACACTATTAAATACTTCTCTTTATCACCTTCTCCATAAATTCCAACTCCCTTCTCCTATATTCATGGACAACAACTTCCTGTCTGAGTTAATAACTCCCCTAGATTAGAAACAAAATCACCAAATTCTTACCAAAACGTTCTAAGTTCTAAGAATAGTGCAGGAATCAAATGATTGCTACCTGAGCTCATCTTGGGATTTTTCAATGGATGCATGGCATGGAAACGGTTCCTTGTCAATAGCCTCTCTAACATTCACAACTCTTCCCATGGAACCTTGCTCTGCATTGACTGAGAAATTAAACCCTGGGTCAAGTCTAGGGCATTTCCTTTCTAGTACACTTTAGATTCCTGGGGCTTTGGAAGACATAATTGTATCGGAAAACTAGACCACCAGTTAGAGACCATAATAACCATCAAATAAGTACAACTAAATTTCATCACCTTAATAAACGATCGAATATTGTAGCTTCAAAAGAAGGGTTACCAAAAAGGGAACCTATCAAATTTAATATATGGAATATTACTTCCCTTGCATCCCACTGTCCACCATATTGTTGACATTTTAGTAAAAGGGGCACTATAGTAGCTTTTCATATTCAAAAATAGGTCTGGAATCTTCCAGCAAAATGTGATATCTGTATAGGTGCACTGACTTTATAATCCATACACTATTTAAATTCCTAACTCTATAACCTGTGAAAACATAGAAAGCGATCACCTTAAAGTCCTGAAATGTAACTCTATTTACATAAGAAAATCAGAAAGAGAAACGAGCATTATAGACCAATCAATCAAGAAAAATAAAGGAAATATAATTTCCTGAATGCAACAACATGATATTCAAAATAGAGTAAAAAAAACAAACCGGAATAAGGGCACTATTTTGGAGAAGTTTTCTTTGAATGGAAGGTTGATTTTCACCTAATTTCGTGTTAAGTTTAACCAACAGGAGGAAGCACTTATGTGAGAACTATTTCAATGTGTATCTTCTGCTATTCTTCACTAAGAAAGGGAAACTCATGTGACAACTATTTTTTTGGGCATCTTTTGCTATTCTTAGCTGAGGGAACACCAATATGAAAGCTTTTTAATGTTTATTGTGTGCTATTTTGCACTAGAATGGTGCTACATATGGAAGGTGCTATATTTAAAAAAACATGCTACTAATTTTGCAGAGGGTGTTTTTGCTCTTTTTTTAAAGCAAGCTTTCTATTTTCAGAAAATAATTTTGGATATTTTCAAGAAAAAATATTTCCGCTATTATTGAATAAAGAGTTATATGGTTAGAAAATAAAAGAACTGATTATTTTAGATGTTGATATTTTGGAAAAAAACAAGTCATCTATTTTTTTTAAAAAGAATATCATATTTGAAGAAAAACAAACTTTGGATAGAAAGAAGAGCAAGGAATAAGTTCAATCTATTAGTGCTCAATGTCCTACATCTTCCTCAAGCTTTCTCTTATCTTCTTTCTGCATTGAATTTCTGAGCCTAAGGCCATTGTTAAGCATCCTCATAGGTCAACAAAGTCTTGAGTAGATAAGATAAGATAATTTTATTAATATCCAACAAATCACCACAAAAGTAGGCCAATAAGGCTGAATAATACAACCTTTAAACATAATGTGGGAGTGGAAGTGCATCTCCTCGAAAATGCTGAAAATAATATAAAGAGAAAAACCTATATTGATGTAGCCTCAGAACACATGTATAAAACCATGACATGGGTACAATGATACAAAATACTAAGTGAGTTTTTCCAAGAATGGAAAAGTGGACAACTCAAGAGCTAGTCCAGATAGAGAGAGTGACAGAGATGGATCTAACAATGAAGCTAATGGAATCAAGGTCACCTGAGTCTGATAGACGAGGGAAAGCAGAATGAGCTGGGTAGTGGCTTCCTATTAGAGTCCGCCGAAACAATCAAGGGGTCATGCTGTATTATCCTAGGGGGAATATATGAGCCATGGATACTCCTAACACCCAAGGTCCAAAGAAAGAAACTCTGGATGGATCCTTAGCTGCTCCTATGGCATTGGGAGGTAGTTTGACAGGAAAGAGGTTCCCTACTCTAGATCTGTTTGGAGCTGAGAAACTTTAACTAAGTCCCCTTTGTTTCCTTGGGGTAAACTTGATTCGAAATTGTATCAAAAATATATACTTTTACATATCTGATTAACGGAAGAAAGTTTACCCTGTTTATGTAAATGTTTAATCATTAAGAATTCATTCAAAGCATAATGTTATATATGCTTTAATCATACATAGTCTAGAGTTGAGATATTTCATTTAGCGATATCATATTTCAAATTTCATTCTGCTTCTTTGGCTATTCAATTTTCTCCATCCCCCACTGTCTTTACACTGGTCACTCATGCATAATTGATAATTTTTTTGATAGTTTTCAAAAAGCCTCATCAATACATCATGTTCAACTTCAATAAAGCTCAATATATAATAATCTAACTTAAGTTACCATGTTCAACTTCAAGAAAATTAGCAATCAGTCAAAATCCCATTAGATGTTGCTTAATTGAAAGATCATCAAACCTTGAAACCTAGGGTAGGAGTCACATCACCAGTTTAAACTTACTGGATAATACAGTATGTTGAACATGATGTTCAACTTCACCTCAATACATCACGAAAATCCTCATCAATACATCACGTTCAACTTCAAAACAATTAGGAAATAAATAAAAAACCCTAAGATGTTTCTTAATAGAAAGATGATAAAACCTAGAAACCTAGGATAGGAGTCACACCACCAGTTTCAACTAGGAAGTGGACAAGGAAACCTTGGTATTATAGTGAAACTAAGAAACCATGTAAGAAATTACCATGTTCAAACTATGTTTCAACTAAACTTGGTTTTCCTTCAAACCTCTATTACTAGAAACGGGACGATGGCCAACGTTTCTGGAAAAAACAGTTCTAGAAACAAGACGGCATAAGAAACATCGTCTTATACATCGTTCTCATTCTTGTTGGCCAGAAAATTGTTTCTAGCGAAATGGGTCATTTCCTATAGCGTATTGTGCAAATAGTTTCTCCTTCATTCTCGATTTCCTTTCCCAACTGTAGTTAAATCTCATTCCAAAAACTTCAGTTGCTTTTTTGATCACTGCAATTGTGGATGCAAAGTGTTTTTTATGTGGAAAGAAAATTGCGCATGCAAAATAAACTAATGGTTGTGACTACCCTCAACGTTAATCAAGGATTTAAGCGGTAGAGGAAATCAAATTATCATTCACCAGACACTGTAAAAGAACATATCAGGACTGAGAAGCTTCATGCCCCCAGGAAGTTAGCTTTAGTGCCATCATTTTCTTGTGAATAGATATCTCAGGTACATCGTTCAACCAATTTGTGCAGACATATTTTATCTTTCCGCAATTCGATCCCTGAGCTTTGATGTTTACATTTTGTTTCTGCTAGCTCTTATTTTGTCACTTTAAAGCCTACATATCTTAATGTTTCCAGACTTGTATCATAAATTTTATGTCTTCATTCATCAACTAGAAATTTCTCGTGGATTGTTTTAATATTCCCTCCTTGTTTTAATATGCCCTTCACCTCTATATTTCTATATATAATGTTCTGAGAATCTTTCAAATAACTAGAACTTACAAGAAAAGAAATTTTGGAATTGTTGCTTTTCATATTTCCTTTGTTCTTGACAATTGTCCAACACTATGGCCACTACTAGCCTCTGTGTTTCTTTCGAAGATCAAGTTTAAACTTTATATGACAAGAACTATATGATACCAAAATATATTATGGAACAATAAAATTGAGTTTTAGGCTTTACCCTATCAATTGGGATTCGGGAGTGGTGATATATCAGAACCCCAATTATTGTAGGGTCTCAAGGTCCAACTATAGTAGTAGCACATAAATCATCAAAGATAATAGTCGTGAAGCAGTGTGCAAAAGGAAGCCAAACAAAGTCCCCTTCTTCGATCTAATAAAACACACTAACATTTTCAAGGCCTCAAGGGGTTTAATGCAATATTTCCCTCTCTTGCTTGACCTTTACATACTTGTCATTGAATCCCTTGGCATGTAAGTCATTGGAAAAGATGAGAGCTCTTTGAAAACATGAAATGATTCTTTGAAAATGGAAGAACATAAAACATAGAAAATTGGTCAAAGATTTTACCTTATGCACACCTGCCAACCTCACATATAATAGATTCTCAAAGGGCCATGATTTGTGACATTGATTCTATGAAAGTTCATAAAAGTGATTAGCTAAATTTTTTGGATCTACATTTTTTTTTAAAACTAAATCACTATTTATAAATGTTTCTTTACAATTTTACAAGTGAAAACATTAGATGTTTATGATTAATTCTTTGTTTTATATTTTTTTCCCCAAGAAAAAATTGTAACTTTTCATTAATTTTGGAAAAGTACATATAATAGATGCTGCAAGCATATGCATAACTGTTGGTCGTAGCCATTCAAGTAGTGTTCAGAATAATTTATGGCCGAAACCATTTCCAAAAAAGAGCTGTACATAATTCACCTCTCGAGGTGAACTCGAAAACGTCTATCATAAATCAGAGAAAGCATAAATATATACATATCTAGATACTATGTATCGACCGGTAATAAACCAAAATATTTAGGGCCTGTCCGCCCTCAAATATGCCCTATCAATGTAGGGCCGGTGATAATATTGATATTGTTCTGCACCAAGTTGTTCCTGTATCATCCATAAGCCTCGGGGGAGTGTCGTGGCCTCCTTGGATAATGTTTCAGCAACCTCGTTACGTTCCCCGTAAATATGTTGACAGGTGACAGAGTTAAATTGTGCCTTGAATTCCAAAATTTCATCCAAGATGTTTCTAAGTGTAACATAATTACGGATGAAACTGGAACTATTACCTCACAATGGGTACTTGAGCCCAAAAACCCAAAAAAAACATGAAAAAACAACCCAAAATTTAAAATTGTTTATTCCAGAACGATGTTTTTTTTTAGGGTAAATTTTCAATATTTTTTTTAAATGGAAGTAAAAACCATTTTGTTTTGAAAAATGGACGAAAAAACACCCTTAAAAAAATTGTTTATTCTGGAATAACAAAAAAAACCGGGTTACAATTTTGACATTTTTTAGCAATGGAGTTAAAGAGAAAATATCTAGACTTTGAAAAATTATAAAATTACAACAATTCTCGGACATAATGTTAAAGATAAAAATAGCCTGATAATTCCAACTGTTTCCATCCATGTTGTTAAAGATCTCTAAAAAACCTTGAAATTGTAATTGTTTTCGACCATAGCATTAAAGATAAAATATCATAATTCAAAAACACCTTAACATTTTGATAACTTTTCAACCTTGTAATTAAAAACCTTTAGTTTGTAACACATTTCAACCATTAAATTATGGACAAATTATATGACTAAAACAATTTTTAAAAATGAACAAGTAAATGAAAGATTCAGTATTCCAAGAGTAATTTTTAGCAATGGAGTTAAAGATAAAATATCCGGACTTTGAAAAACTGTAAAATTCCAAGAATTCTCGGACATGATGTTAAAGATAAAATATCATGTCTCCAACCTTGATAAGTCCAACTATTTCCATCCATGTTGTTAAAGATAAAATACCTTGACTCTAAAAAACCTTGAAATTGTACTTTTTTCAGCCATAACATTAAAGATAAAATATCATAATTCAGAAACACCTTAACATTTTGACCAATTTTTAACCTTGTAATTAAAAACCTTTAGTTTGTAACACATTTCAACCATGAAATTATGGACAAATTATATGACTAAAACAATTTTTAAAAATGAACAAGTAGATGAAAGATTCATTATTCCAAGAGTAATTTTTAGCAATGGAGTTAAAGATAAAATATATTGACTCTAAAAAAGCTTGAAATTGTAATTGTTTTCAACCATAGCATTAAAGATAAAATATCATAATTCAGAAACACCTTAACATTTTGATAAATTTTCAACCTTGTAATTAAAAACCTTCAGTTTGTAACACATTTCAACAATGAAATTATGGACAAATTACATGACTAAAACACTTTTTAAAAATGAACAAGTAAATGAAAGATTCATTATTCCAAGAGTAATTTTTATTTCGAAGGATAAAACTATAGCTCTTTTCAAATTTTAGCCTAATACAGCTTATCCTATTGTAAGAAAAACCTAAAACTCGACCATCAAAATGAAGTGTTCTTTTTAATGAGGCATTACAATTTCAACAATTTTAAAACTATCATATACTAAATGATAACAATAAATAATATCATGACAATATCACTGTATAACTTAAAAAATCAACATTAATTTCTAATATTTATTTACTTTTAATCAAAATATCAACTTTCCTAGATTTAATATCACATGCATTAAAGCATATAATCCAAAAAACATAGAAATGACCCATAACTTCATGTAATTCATATGGAAGTCAAAAATATTTATTTCAAGTTACCATGCAAACATCTCTAAAGACATGAATTTATTTTAATTAAAACATTAAATCCAACAAACATAGAAATGACTCATAAATTCATGTGAGATCATGGAAGTCAAAATATTTATTTCAAATTACCATGAAAACTTCATTTACATAAAATGTCTTAGACATTTATTCAAAATCATCCATAGGATTTGGCACACCATCAAAATCTACATCTTCAAATGAATGATTGGATGCAGATGAAGATGACCCATATTCTTCTCTTTCATCAACTAGAGCCCCATCTAAGTCAACATGCATGCCCACCATTTCAGGTTTCAAAAGTCTTCTAGATCTATGACTAGGTTCAGCAGACTCCCATCTCAACACTGTTCCTTCTGGTAGCAACTTCTTCAAAATATCTATGGTCTTGAAGTGAAGAGTTCCTCTCTTTGTTAAATTGAAGTCATAGACAAGTATGTCAACATCCTCCAATTTTAATAGGTCTGTGCGGCGACGATTTATATTTGTACCCTTTCTTTTTCTCTTTCTGCGAATTTGTTTATCAACTACCATCTTTGGCTTGTACACACCATTGAATGGGTGGGTATTTTTGGCATACCAATGTACCTCAACAACTGTAATATCTTCATTTTCTTTAATGACTTTTATACCATTCGCAACCCAAAATGGATAGCCAAGTGGATCTCCA
This sequence comes from Pinus tabuliformis, assembly GCA_031772625.1. Lineage (NCBI taxonomy): Eukaryota > Viridiplantae > Streptophyta > Pinopsida > Pinales > Pinaceae > Pinus > Pinus tabuliformis. The sequence continues at coordinate 860,963,658 of CM062809.1, forward strand.
TTTGTTAATACTGATATCATGCAACCCTCCTTAACATCTTGCACAAAACCCCTGTAAAGGTCTTCCATGGCTTCACGTTGTGCACATGATCTTCTAGAACCAATATATGTTTCTCTTTCCTCTTCCCGTTGAGAATTAATGATGCCATGCGATTGTTGTTGTTCAACAATGTGTCTTTCCTCCTGTTCATTTGGCATATTTTGAGGAAAAATAAATGGAGTCTTCAAAAGTGTATATTCATTTCTTGATATTGAGATGATATCACTTTGATCCTTGAAAAAAGACTTCCACCAAATTGAATCAGCAACATCAAAGTAGTCATATGTATCTCTCTCTTATGCCTTAGTGCATTATTGAGTTCAAAAACTGATTATAATAATATTATCTTTGATGCAAATATTGGATGATCTGGAATGAACTTGAAAAATGCTAAACCTGATGACGGTCCCCATTCTGCAATAGTTGAATACTTCTTGCCCCATATAAGTGTTTTTCCATCAATTTTTTTGATACAAAATTGATGCTAGAAGTTAATGTCATTAAGTTGTTCAATGCATTTATCCTCACCATGCAATCCCAAAATAAACCTTCGCATGTCAATAGTTTCCTCCAACACATGAAACACAGGCTCTGGAATATATTCTTTCTTAATACATTCAATTAATGATGGAAGGCTCCCAACATTATTCCTCCTCAATGTTACTGAAAAACGACTAAACATTTTTCAAAGACCTTCTGGTGGTGGGTTAAGACCTGTTGCATCTCAGGATGAATATGAAGAGTAGTAGATTCTATGGCTTGGATGGCATTAAACTGGGCGATGACCCCATGATGACCCTTTTTCAATAACTTTTCCATTCGATATGAGCTGATGATAGAAGGAGCACCTGCATGGAATCCACAGAGTGTATGAATGTGGTCATTCTTCTTAAAGCTCATGTATAAATCCTGGAAATCCATTTTGATTGGATCGAGTGTGCAAAGCCATTCAGCACCCAAGACAATGTCACAACCACCCATGTTAATCGCAAACATGTGGGTCTTTAGGTGGTAGTCTCCCATCTGAATTTTAATATTTTCGCAACAGCCTTCACATTTCATTGTCCCCCCATCAGCAATAAGGACCTGGAAATTAGAGACTGCCCTTACAAAACAATGAACAGCTTCGGTGACTCGCTTATGGATAAATTTATGAGTGTTGCCACTATCAATCAATACTACTACAGGGCAATGTTTAAGAAAGCCTCTGATTTTGAGAGTTTGGGGCTCAGAAATGCTCGCCAAAGCATGTAGCGAGATAATCGGTTCATCTAACGTAGCTGTGAGATCATTGTCTTACTAGGTTTCCTCAACTTTGTCCTTTGGCCCCCCAAGGGGTGGGGGTTCCTCGGATGAGCTGTGATCCGTAACATCAATTTGAAAGAATTTTGGTTCCTCGCATTTATGCCCCGGGAGTATTTGTCATCACATTAGTAGCACAATCATTGTTTTCTTCTTTCAACCATTTATGTTGGAGACATCTTTTGAACCTTAAGTGTTTGGGTAGGGCCCTACGCCTGGGTGGAACACCCCTTGGCTACGAAATTTGGACGAGTAGACTGGGTAGCTAAGGCAATTTCTACCTCAGCAACCTTTTTGCAAGCATCTATCAATGTAGGTGGGTGGTGCATCTGAACATGTGCTTGGATGGATTCTTTGAGACCACTGATGAAACACTCCAAGTAGAAATCATCTCCTAGACCTTCCGTTCTGAAGGCCAATGTCTCAAAGGCTACAATGTAGTCTTTTACTGTGCCTATCTATCGGAGCTTAGTGAGACGGCCCAACAAATTGATTCTCGGTCAAAGCGATCACAAAGGGCTTTTGAGAACACTTGCCACGATATGTTCCCGCGATAAAATTTCGAATGCCACTACCACCATTGCCATCTTTCTTGGTCCAAGTAAAGGGATCCCACACGTAGTTTAGTTTGATCATCACGGATGTCATTCAGGGTGAAATATTGTTCCATTTGTGCTACCTAGACTACTAGATTGGAGCCATCAAATTTATACATGCCTAGCTTGGGTGGCCGAGGGTGGGAATGTTGGTGATTTCCATGGAAGTGAATATGATGACTAGATTCTCCTTCGAGGTGTTCATCAATACTCTGCACTTACTAATGATACCCCATCATGCTCTTGGTGACTATTTGAAGCGATTTTGAAATTTCTTCCAGTTGTTCCCTGAACGAATCGAACCTTGATTGAAGGTGCTCGATCTTCTCATTGGCCATGACTTGAGCTTTGGTTTCTACCATACACAGATCTTGGTCATTTTAAGTGATCTTGTAAGCGTCTTTTTTTTTATACTCTGAACGGAGTTTTACACCTCACGGATCAATACTATAGTGGCCAAATTCCAGAAAACTTGAACCTGCCGAATGTCTTGTGAAGATCGGGCCTAGACTATAGAAGCAACAAGCTACACTACGCAGAGCATCAGATCTGCCTATGAAACCCCAACTGTTGAATGTGAGTAGTACTACGGTGATAGAACCTCAACTAGTGGATTTGATTGGTGCGACGACGACAAAACCCCAACTGCTAGATTTGAATTTTACTATGGTGGTAAAACCACAACTAGTGGATCTTATTAGTGTAGCGGTGATCTTCAGAGAGTCGAGGGAAATATGGTCAGAAAGGAGTGTCAGGTGCTACAGATCAAAATATGCATAAGTCCAACAATAGTACTCGGCCCAATCTTTCAGGGCACTAACTAACGAGGATCAATCATACCCTTAGTCGTACTACCCAACTTCCCTATCATACGCGCGGGTAATCTCCTTGAGTTTTGTTCTCAATGTACTATAGCAGCAAGACAACTAACAACTTATCTAAGGCGAGGTTTCAGGTGAGCCTAGGGGACTTCCGATATACCTAGAAGGTACGTGGAAGTGTAGTCCATGTGCGGTTCTATCTAATGCGCTACTACCTGAAGGGGTACACACAGGGGTTACAAGGGAGTCTAATAAGCATGACCACCTCTTGTATTTCCTGCGTGCATGCCTCCCCAAATCCGCAGGTTTATGTGCTCAACAACAGATCCCGTGGTTTAAAGACATCGAAACACGTCTCTAGCCTAAAACAATTTCTGCAAAAATGGAGGTACCACGGCCCTGGAAAGTGCTCTGATACCACTTGTTATGCTCTTGACCTAAGAGAAATTCCAAAATACGAAATATGTGAAGAAATATAACCCAGAACATAGAATAAAATGAGAAAAACAACAAGTATTTTATTATTTAGGGATAAATGCAATGTTCACTTGCCTCTTCAAGGGGGTAACCTTCAGCAGAGAAGAGCTCGATTACAAAATAAGACTCAATGATCTTTCCCTTATAACTACGACTATTTATAGCTAAATTACCTTCAACAACCTAACGAATAGTGATCCTTTGCATAACATGGGTTAACCACTTTATTTATTAATTATGGTCATTTGAAACTAACTATGGTCCCTTTCTTAAATGCGGGTCAACCACTTACAATTATTAATACGGGATTTATTGACTCTTTAACTAACTATGACTATGACTCGACCCTATTGGGTTTATCATATAAATAAAGGGGTTAGGGTTGGACCCTAACACTTTGGGAAGATCAAAAGTAATCTTTTCCTAGCTTGAAAAATCATGAACATAAAAATATCCTTCTAGCAGATTTAACCATTTATCTACGACATCTGCATCTATTTGGCCCTCAAATATGGGAATGTCAAAGTTTACTTGTACCTTATAAGGTGTGGGACTCCAGAGTGGCTGTTGGACGTGGATGCGCCACCGGTGGGCAACTGTTGAAGGACCTGGGCAAAGTTATCCATCATCAAGTTCCTTTGTTTCTTGAGGGCCTCCTCGAGTAATATTTTGATAGGATCTCCTACTCCATCGTCTTTCTTTTCTTCCCCTATGGGTTTTCATCGAGGTTTGTGAGGCTGATCTTGCAAAGGTTCAACCAGATCGAAATCTAACTCCTTATATCCCAACCTCGTTGGGGACATGCAAAGAAAAGGAGAGAAAGAGAAAATCACTATGATACCACTGATCCAGATTTAAACAGGGAATGCAAAAAAATTATAGATATAACCATAAATACAGAGATGCAGTAGAAATAACACTTCATTTCATTAATATCAAATGCTGAAATATCCTTACAAATAGAATGGAAATAAGACTAGCTCGGGGGATGGTAGTTTATCTCTTAGAAAAGATGTGGTGGCTACATGCCTCTGAACTGAGTTACAATGAGGCTCAAGGGCTTTTTTATTATTGAATAATAAGAGAAAACCCTAAACGACCAAAACCCTAACACGAGGGATGTAACACCAAGATTTTATGGGCCCCGTTGAGGTTAGTTGGGCACCCAACTTCCCGAGTTCGTAACTTGGCCATATTATCTTCGTTTGACGCGTATGATATCTCGTAGGAAAAATCTCTCTGAGTAATACAGTTGCTAATGTGTTTTCTATTGAAATCATTGGATTTATTTGCCAAAAAAATGTTGTTTAGGGCCTCAAAACGGCTCCAGAAGTTTAGGACTTGAAAAACTTCCAAAAATAGTAAATTGTGCTACAGTTAAGGAAACTAAAAAAAAAAACAATGGTGAGGGTCCAAGTGGAATAGGAAGGTGACCAACAATGTCCACTTGGATCATTATAAGTGCTTTCTAATATTAGACTCTAATTTCTTTCCTTAACTTAACTCTACTCTTCATGCATTGCTTGCATATGGGAGTAATTACTATTTCTAAAACTCCCCCTTAGTTATGACCATATGACTCGACCTTAACTTAATCGTGACTCAAATATGCATGCCACCCTTACAATAAAAATTTGACTCAATTTTTTTTTTACAATGCAGTTTTTTCTTTTTCATTTCTTCCATATTCTATACCCTTGAAATTGATTCATTTTCAGTTGCACTTTCTTAATGTAAGCTCCATATTTCTTCACTTACTACTACTGCAATTTTTCTTTGACTTATTTATATTTGTTCTAAAAAAAATTAGGCTTTTAGATCCTATCTTCTATAGCTTCTTCTTGAAAGATTTGTTCACTCGTGAACTACTACCACAACTCTTCATCTTCAAACTATGAACTTTTCCATGCTTCTTCTACTTCATATTCATGATCTTCTTTCTAACATATTTCTTAATAATATAATTTGATCTCTTCTTGACTCCATTGTTGAAAGGTTGTTTCAATGCTTTCTTCTTCGTCTTCAAAAACTTCCATGCCCTTTCCTACATATTTTTCTTCATCTTCTCTTTCAGCTATAACTGTAATTGGACTCTAGTCTTTTCTACTTGCACACTCAAGATAAAGTTTAAAAACATATTCATCATGCTCTGTAGTGAGATATTTCTCAGCTTCTTCTTTCTTCTCTTCCTATTCAAATGTATTGAGGTTATCTTCCATTGTTATGTTGTTAGTGGATATTCTCATAAAAAACTCATGAATCACTTTATCCTCTTCTTAATCATCAATTTTTGCTAGATCGTGCACTACTTCATGAGAAATTCTAACTATTTATTCATAAATTATTGCTACAATGGTAACTTCAAACTTTAATTTTTCATCAAACATGGCACTTTCAATATTTTCACAATGAGTCTTTGTTTCAAAAAATATACCACAAATTTCATCCACTCTATGGTGAGATATTTGCGCATGCATGTGCTCATTAACAATTTCAACTTCACCAAATTCATCATTTGTCGTTGTATTCATGAGAGATGCACTTTCAAATCTATAAACCATTAATTCATATGAGATATTGTCTTTTTTATTCTCAAAATTAAATGCCTCAAACTCTGATGTAAAGAGGTCACCATCAACTACAATCAGACCAACTAGATCACACATTTTATTCGCTTCTTTATTGGAAGCTTCACCATCATCAACAAGGTATATTGTTGGATTCTCCAATTCATAACTCACTTTTCAGTCACCATCCACATGTGTTTAGTCACTATGGGATTCACCATCCATGTTATAGTGGGGTTCTTGAGCATCTATATGTTCTTGCTCTACTACGTAGAGGCTTGAACTTCTCACTATGTAATATTTTATCTATCTTCTTCATCCATATGCATGTCTTCATGATGGGTTTCACTTTTATAGCTTTAATGATCATCATCCACATTTGAGTAGGATTCTGCAAGCTTTGTTTTCCTCCTAGAGTCTTTCTCATTTACTCTCAAACCTGCAATTGAATTCCTATTGATCCTTCAGCAGTCTGTAAAAGAATTTGTTGCTTTATGTCACTTTCCTTTATACTAAATTCTACTTCCATGGTATTCCATGCTTCCTAGGAAGATGTATTTTTTGCTACCTTACACAATGAATTCTCATCCAATGCATGTTTTAGAAGATGAAATACTAAGGAATCACATACTTCATCATATGGGTTATTACACCGATACTCAATCAACTCTTTACGTCAAAGAAAAGTTTTCATTTTGACAGTTCCAAAAAATTAAATTTTTTACTAGTAAATTTTGGAAGTGTTAGTAGATCTATCTTCATCCATTCATCCTTGAATTGTTATAATTCATCTACTTGTCTTTTAGATTCCCGACTGTGGCGAGAACCTCTATGAGCTCTTCAAAATACTTTGGCTCTTCCTTTTGATTTATTTTCTTAGTTTGCTTCAATCTTGTTTTCTGACCCATGACTGGCATCTTAATTTTCTCTTATGTATTTTTTCCTTATTGTGTCAGCCTTCTAGAAATGAATGTCAGATACACTTGATTATCTTTAAAACTAAGCATTTTAACCTTCACTTCAATGGTGGCTCCCAACAACTAGTAGCAACTTTGCTAAGCTCTTCTATGTAGATTCTTATGGGGGCTCATTGTTACAACTTATAGTGGAGAGTCCTTCTTTCATCAGTGGCGGTGGCTCTTTTGATCCGGATCTTGGGAGGAGGCCCCCAAGATCTAAAAGATTGAAATGGATCTTAGGGGGAGAGACCCCCAAGATATAAAAACTTGCATTTCTAGAAGAAAAATAAGGAGAATTCCCAAAAAGAAACACCACAAAGAAACTTTTTATTAAAACCGATTGATCTGGATTTAAACAGGAATGCCACAAAATACCGAGATAAACATATACAAAAAGATGTAGCAGAAATAATGCTTCATTTCATTAATGGAAAACACTGAAATATGCTTACAACTAGAAATGGAAATAAACCAGCTAGGGCGATGGTAGCTTATCTCTGAGAAGAGATGTGTGGCTACATGCCTCTGAACTGTAAAGGCTACATTGTGGCGGACAATCTGTCCTTTTACAAAATGTGGCTTGTTACTTATAGTATTTTTTAGTTACAATACCACGGGTCAATTCCATGGGTGAATGAATACCATGGGTGGATTTTACAATACCACGGGCGGATGCCATTTACAATACCATGGGTAAATTCCATGGGTCGATGAATAATATGGGTGGATGGGTACCATGGGTGGATTTTACAATACCACGGGCGGATGCCATTTACAATACCATGGGTAAATTCCATGGGTCAATGAATAATACAGGTGGATGAGTACCATGGGTTGATGCCATTTTCCATCCGGATCATCTTTCCTCTTCATATGGTGGTGGTTTTGTAGGTTACTCACCCTAATATTTTAGTAGTTGGGTTTACAAACTTTGAATAACCTCTAGCTTCTACTAATGGACCAATGGATGCAAACTTGGATTTGTGGGCTACCCACAATAGCCAAGTCTCTTAGTGGAAGTATCACATGACCTTCTTAACTCCTTTGGTTCTTTAAAGCTGTGCTCTAATACCATTTTTTATTTAGAGGCAGAGATAAACATGGAAACACAAGAAAAATAAGTACACAAGCTTCTACTTGAATAAATAGTTCTATTCAAAGTTAATTATTCTCTCATATGCATCCACTGATTTGTTGATATTCTCTCTTCTTAATTCACATTACAATGACCCAACCATGAGGATATAAGCACTAAACCTTCTAAATATGGAATCATGCAAACTATAAATTGATGCTTTAACTAAACTTTTCTAACTTCACTTTAACATAAATCAACATTTTTATTTTCCTTAACTTAGCTTTTCTCGACAAGGCATTAACTTTTTAACCCTAACTCACTTGACTTCTAATATTAAACTTAACTTGCTTTCCTTCACTTAACTTAACTCTTCATACATTGTATGTATATGAGAGTATCTACTATTTATAACAAGTACGATTTTATCTATGACAAAGTTGTGATCAATGTCAATAAATCAAATAGGAAATTTTAGAAAATTTGGAATAGGTTTGCATGATTTTATAATTTTTAAATTGCTATATAAGGCTATAGTTCACTTGGTTTTAACACATTTGAATATATTTGGAAATTTTGGAATAGTTTTGCATTCTTTTATAATTTTTAAATTGCTATATGAGACTAGAATTCACTTGGTTTTAACACATTTGGATATTTGACAATTGTTATGCCAGTTGGGTTGTTGATTTTATAAGATTACTTTGATTCATATCATTTACATATTGGTTGTGTTAAGGCATAATTGTATGGAACGATTATCTACACATTTCAATAAGTGTTAAACTTACAGATTTTAATAACCATTAAATATAAAAAGTGAGGTGTAGTATGGAATCGCTGATGAGATGAAATGAGTCACGATGCACCAAAAACCTATAGTGATGGGCCATCTAGGTGTGCTGAGTCAGCTTCCATTGCGGGTGACTATTTGAAATTAAATTATCTTTAATTTATTACTTTTATGTAATTCTTAAAATAATTTTCAAATAAATATACTTTAAATTAAATACTTAAAAATTAGCTAAAAATATTATAACATCTCAAAATGTTATATTTTAATTTTATAATTAAATAAAAAATTAATATAATTAGCATATTCTAATTTTATATTTAATTAAAAATGATTAATGATAAAGGAAAATATAATATATGATGAAATTTCATGTGGTTTGAATATCTATATTCAAAAATAAAAACATATAATTATCCCATATTCACTCATGGAATCTTTGTGCAAACTTCCCGAATGCCATGATAGGTAAGTTGTCTCTAGTTGTATCAATAAAGAGGACAAAAGAGGAATTGGCAATCACCTTGTTATGAAGTATTATGTAAAAACATGAGATTCAAAGTTCAAATCCAAGTGAGTTAGGCCAACCAAAAAATATCAATTTTTATAAAAATATAATTATCCCCTATCAACTCATGAAATCTTTGTGGAAACTTCCTGAATTGCACAATAGATAAGTTGTCTCTAATCGTATCAATAAAGATCGAAAGGAAAAAAGAGGAATTGATGTCTGGAAAAGAATTGATGTCTGGGAAATCTTGCCAAGAAAATCAAAAGGAAAAAAGAGGAATTGATGGAATTGATGTCTGGAAAAGAATTGATGAGGAATTGATGGAATTGATGTCTGGAAAAGAATTGATGAGGAATTGATGGAATTGATGTCTGGAAAAGAATTGATGAGGAATTGATGTCTGGAAAAGAATTGATGTCCGGGAAATCTTGCCAAGAAATATTGTCGTGTTTTTCATAGTTGGATATCCCCACAAAACGAAGAGCCCAACATTAAATCGTTGTCTTATCATAGTTGGCTATCCCCACAAAACGAAGAGCCCAACATTAAATCGTTGTCTTTATATAAGATAAGAGGAATTGATGGAATTGATGTCTAGAAAAGAATTGATGTCCGGGAAATCTTTCCAAGAAAAATTGTCGTGTTTTTCATAATTGGCTATCCCCACAAAATTGTTGTCTTATCATAGTTGGCTATCCCCACAAAACGAAGAGCCCAACATTAAATCGTTTTCTTTATATAAGATAAGAGGAATTGATGTCTGGAAAAAAATTGATGTCCAGGAAATCTTGCTAAGAAAAATTGTTGTGTTTTTCATAATTGGCTATCCCCACAAAACGAAGAGCCCAACATTAAACCATTGTCTTTATATAAGATAACGTGAATGATAAGTGAAATAGAAACCTCGCTATAGGCATGAGACAGTGCAAGTGGGAAAATTTAGGACAGTCAATTTTGCAGGTTTTAGATAATATTGTCTTAAATTGATATGGTTTTGTCTTAATTATTAATTGTCTTAAATGAGTTTAGTCTTAATTTTCCATTTTCGCAGTGACCATTGTCTTAAATATAAAGTTTTGTCTCAAAATATTTTTGTCTCAAATGTTTTTATCTTAAATATAAAATTGTCTTAAATTGTTTTTATCTTACATATAAAATTTTGTCTTAAAATATTTTTGTTTCAAATGATTTTTTACTTAAATATTTTGTTTAAAATTGATATTAAATTTTAATGTAAAATAACTGAAATAAAATAAAAAATAGTTTTCTAAGACAAAAGATATAGTGTCATTAATGTAGTAGAACTGAATTTTCTCTAGTCAAAAATTGTTGAAATATGGCAAAAAGAATATTCCAATTTAATTTGTCCTTGAATTCAATTGTGAATCAAAATCGAATTTAGTATTAACAGCTACTTGGAAAAGATTAATTAATTTATTTTGAATTAATTAGTTGGAGAAAATCAAGTTAGAAATCTTTCTGAAGTCGTGCAAGAGTTATCCCTTAAATTAAGGAGATAAGATTGAGTTATATTTGAGTTGTAATTAATTAACTCAATTTACTGAGTTAAGTCCAGTTAAATTAGTTCCAAAGTGTTTGAGGAACTAATAGAGAGTTAACAGTCAGTGGATACATGCATGCACTCAACTAGTGTACTCTAGTTAACTGAAGATTCCCTCATCAGAGACTCATGCATGTCTATTCTGAGAAAGACCCAGTTAAGTTAAATGTCAAGGGAAATGTACTATCAGTTGCATGTGTTTTCTTTAAAGAAAACTCATGCATGCAGTCAAGGCAATCAATTCCTTGAGGATTGCACAGTTCTGACAGTGTGTGAGAGCAGTGTTCCACTTGGTTGAAGGAAGATCATCCACAAGGAACAGATCAAGGAAATAGGAGCTTGGAGGGCAGAGAGGAAGGTTTAAGAGCAGCCAAGATTGCCTGTGAGCATCTATAAGGATTGTACTAAGAGCTAGCTAGCTGTGAGAGCTAAGGCTTTGTATAATTCCTATGTATTTCTAGTGTATGATAATATAGATAGTGGGTTTTTAGCTGAGGCTTTCCCAAAAGTATTTTCATTTGTATTGTGCATTGATTATCCTTCTTCTGGTTATATTGTTCAGCTCGATCCTTAAACTTCCACAAATTGATAATAGAAGTAGGTTATAGTATTTTTCTTTGATTTATATTGCATTATCAGGTTCACCTACACATATTTTCTACATGGTATCAGAGATGGATTTATAGAAATTTTTTACATGGTATCAAAGCTATATTTGTAGGAAATTTCTACATGGTATCGAAGCTATGAACAATATACTGAGAAGAGAATTCTAAGTTTGAAGTTTGGGGTTGCAGGTGAAAATCGAATTCATATCATACTTCAAGGTTAACCAATGGCGTTCTATGGCTTGAGACTCGAATATGCCTTGGAAGGTAGCTCGAATTACATAGCATGGAAAGATAGAATGGAGGTTGTATTAGAAGACAATGGCTTAGAGGAATTCATTAATCAAGAAATCCCAAAGCCAGGTTCAACTAATGCACAAGAGTTGGCGGAGTGGAAGAAGTGTGTGGCGAAGGCGAGACAGATCATCCTTGAGGGAGTTCGAGACAAGATTGTCTCAAGTCTCCATGGGAAGGATACTCCATTTTCAATGTGCAAGACATTGAAGGAACTGTACCAGAACAGTAGCAACCAGAGGAAATTGGTGCTCAAGGATAAGCTTCGAAGAATCAAGATGGAGAAGGGCGATACTATTTCCACATATCTTAAAAATCTCACCATCTGCAGAGATGAGCTTGGCAGTGTGGGAACAACTACTGCCGATGATGATATGGTGAGCCTCACTCTCCTTAGCCTTCCAAGGAGTTAGAATAGCTACCAGGACTCTGTGAATGGAAGGGAGAAATTGCCGGATTGGGAACGACTGTGGTCAGATCTTATGCAGGAGGAGATCAGGAGGAGCACACGAGATGGTTCTTCATCCAAGAATGATGATGAAGAAAATCTTGCCTTAGCAAGTAAGGCAAGGAAAGGGAAGGGGAAGGCTTCCCATTTTAAATCGAATTCTTCTCATGGAGGGAAGAAGGGTGACATGCCTAAAGTAAGATACTTTAATTGTCACAAGATGGGACATTATGTGACTAATTTCCCATCGAAGAAGTCCAAGAAGGGATCCTCAAAAGGATCGGAAGGTGAGGAATTAGCTTCTCAGTTTGAAATGGACTTTACCCTCATCACATGCATGGTGTCATTGATGATGGGTTGTGTTTGGTATCTTGACAGTGGAGCCTCATTCCACATGACCAGTGATAAAAATTTATTCAGTGCCTTGGAGGAGAAATACCTCAAGATGCGCATAGAGATGGGTGACAACGAAAGGTATAGTGTTTCAAGAGTGGGTACAGTTGCTTTTAAGAGGGAGCATAGACCTCCTATCACCTTGAAAAATGTGATGTATGTGCCTGGACTGAAGAAGAACTTGGCATTGGTCGCGATGTTGCAGGACAAAGGCTACGATTTTTTCTTCAGTAAAGGAAAGGCATTCCTAAGACACATAACCACGCGTCAGACCAAGAGGATAGGAATTCAGGTGGAGAATCTCTATATACTAGAGGTAGATGATTGTGAAACATTGAGTATGAAAGAAGAATTGGTGCAAAGCCAAGACATTGGCGAGTTGTGGCATATGCAGTTGGCCCATTTACATCATGGGGCTTTGAAGATAATGCAGTAGATATCTACAGGACTTCCCAAAGGTAAACTTGAGCAAGTTGACACATGCAAAGGTTGTACCTTGGGAAAGTACACCAAGTCTTCCTTTCATGATCGAGACAGTCGAGCAGAGGCTATCTTAGAGCGAGTTCATACTGATTTGTGTGGACCATTCTCGATGGAATCCACAACAAAGCAAAGGTATTATATGATTTTCATTGATGACTATTCTCGTAAATGTTGGATTTATTTCATGCAGAAGAAGGACCAAACTTTCACAAAGTTTTGTGAGTTCAAAGCTTTGGTCGAGAAAGAGTTAGGGAAGAAGATCAAGGCCTTGAGAAGCGACAACGGTGGATAATATGTCTCTCAAGAGTTTAAGGACTTCTGTGCAGTGGAAGGAATTAAATGAGAGTTGACGGCACCTCATAACCCACAACAGAATGGGGTGGTCGAGAGGAAGAACAAAAATATTGTAGGGGCAACACGGGAAATGTTGCATGACCAAGGCCTACCACTTGACTTATGGGCCGAGGCATGCAACACAACGGTCTATTTACAAAATAGAAGCTTGCATCACATACTTGGGATGAAGACACTAGAGGAAGCTTTCTCTGGTAAGAGACCAGATGTGGGTCACTTTAAGATATTTGGCTCATTGGTATATTTACATGTGACAAAGGATGCATGGAAGAAGCTTGAGCTGACAACAGAGTTAGGGATACTTGTGGGGTACACTGATACACCTCACAATTATCGAGTGTACTTGCCTACCAGTTGGAGGACAGTGGTTCGCAAAGATCTCAAGTTTGATGCACAGAAGGCTATGCGAGTTTCTCTTGAGAGGGAGCTCCAACTACAGGCTGTGGAGGAACTGTTGGTTCCTAAGGTGGAGGAGCCTCATATTAATGCGGAGCAGCTGCATGCAGAGGTTCCAGGAGTGGAGACATCCACTCAAGCAGAGTCTTCCAGAGATGGACGGAAGCGCACAAGAGAAGCTGACAGATTGTTGAAGGATGCAAGAGAGAATGTGGGAGCACCATCTTCTTAGCGCAGACAGAGGAGGTCACCTGAGAGGTACACTGGATACATGGCCCTTGCTAGGGAATGTGTTGAGACCGAGCCATATTCCTTTGAGGAAGCAGTGCAACAGTTGATTGGGTTTGATGCTATGGTGGAGGAGTATGACTCCATAGTTCGTAATAGTTTTTGGGACGTGGTTCCGAGACTGGAGAACAAGTCAGTTGTGAGTTCCGTTAGCTTTACGTCAAGATCTCTTCCAATAACTAAATAAACTAGAGAGATTCCTAATTTGTCAGAGATCTTAAGGTTCCCTTACAAGGACACATGAATTTTAAGATTTCATCCAACAACTAAACAAACTAGAGAGATTCCTAATTTGTCGGAGGTCTTAAGGTTCCCTTACAAGAACACATGAAATTTTAAGATCTCTTCCAACAATTAGAATATCTAACAAGAACTTAAAAGCTGAAATGAAATAAAAACATAAATTAAATTATACCTAAAATAAGCATGCAAGTGAGGCCATGGGGGCCCTCCATAACTCCACAAGCACACCACTTCAAAGGAGACTCAAATGTAGAAGCAACAAAATCAAAGTATGATTCTTTATTTCAAAATCTCCATCATGATGTACAAACCAACTCTAAGATTACAAATGGAACTCTAAATTACAAATGGAGGAGATTGTACTCCTATTTATACAATGGGATGAGATAAAAAACTCATAATGATGATCCACTAATATCTCTTTAGTTCCATACATCTCTCAACCATCTAGACACATAACCCCCTTTTGTCCTTGATCTTCTCCATGAGATCATGATCTTCTTCATGAGGCTTATCTTATCAAATTCGAATTTGATCATTCAATGCCACATAAAGGTGTCTTGGAAGCTTCCTTTGTACCTACACATGTCACAAAAACAATCCACTTTCCATATATGAAGTAAAATATATTATTTTCTAATATTTAATCAAGAATTTCTCTTAAAAATGCTTGAAAATAAAGATATAAATGAGACCCATTAATGATGAACAATAGGGAAAAATGAAGTGACATGGTAGTGAATAATGAGTGATATAATGGAAGCATAGGTGAAAAATGTATGGTAATGAGTGATATTTGTATCAAATTTTGAAACCCAACAGTTCCGAGACCGGAGAACAAGACAGTTGTGAGTTCTGTTGGCTTTACAAGGTAAAGCAAGCTACTAATGGTAGTGTGGAGAAGTATAAAGCAAGATTTGTTGCCTGTGGCTTTTCACAGGATCAGAAGAGGATCATGTTGTTGCAGTATATTTCAACAGAGGAGAAAGATGTTGACATTTTGACAAAGGCATTGTTAAAGTGTAAATTCGAGTTCCATAGAGACATGATCTAGGTGGCAAACAATCCCTTTCTTGTTGAAATGGAGTGTTGAAATATGGCAACAAGAATATTCCAATTTAATTTGTCCTTGAATTAAATTGTGAATCAAAATCTAATTTAGTCTTAACAGCTACTTAGAAAAGATTAATTAATTTACTTTGAATTAATTAGTTGGAGAAAATCAAGTTAGAAGTCTTTCTGAAGTCATGCAAGAGTTATCCCTTAAATTAAGGAGATAAGATTGAGTTATATTTTAGTTGTAATTAGTTAACTCAATTTACTGAGCTAAGTCCAGTTAAATTAGTTCCAAACTATTTGAGGAACTAATAAAGAGTTAATAGTCAGTTGATGCATGCATGCACTCAACTAGTGTACTCCAGTTAACTGAACATTCCCTCATCAGAAACTCATGCATGTCTATTCTGAGAAAGAACCAGTTAAGTTAAATGTCAAGGACATTGTACTATCAGTTGCATGTGTTTTCTTATAAAGAAAACTCATGCATGCAATCAAGGCAATCAATTCCTTGAGGATTGCACATTTCTGACAGTGTGTGAGAGCAGTGTTCCACTTGGTTGAAGGAATATCATCCACAAGGAACAACACAAGGAAATAGGAGCTTGGAGGGTAGAGATGAAGGTTGAAGAGCAGCCAAGATTTCTTGTGAGCATCTGTGAGGATTGTACTGAGGGCTGGCTAGCTGTGAGAGCTAAGGCTTTGTATAATTCATGTGTATTTTCAGTGTATGATAATACAGATAGTGGGGTTTTTAGCTGAGGCTTTCCCCAAAGTATTTTCATGTGTATTGTGCATTGGTTCTTCTTCTTCTGGTTATATTGTTTAGCTCGATCTTTAAGCTTCCACAAATTGATATTAGAAGTAGGTTATAGTATTCTGCTTTGATTTATATTGCATTATTGGGTTAACCTACACAGATTTTCTACAAAAATAATAAAAAAATCATCTAAAAAGACTTTAAAAAAACATTGTAATTTTCTTTGACCAATCCGGTAGATTTGATTAATATTTTTCACAAACATTGTATCTTTCTTTGACCAATCCGATAGATTTGATTAATATTTTTCACTTTTAATTGGTACCCAAAAAAAATAGTGCAATTAAAAGTCATTGTAATTATGTGTGGATATTTATTTTCAGAAAACAAAAATAATATAGGAACTTGGAGAGGACAATTTATAAAGCAAGCTTACCCAAATTTGGATGTTTCGTGTAATAAATCCAGTGATCAGCACGTTCGATCATCAAACAACATACTTCATACTTCAAGAATTTGATTCAAAAGCTTCACTTAGTGAATTTGATTTATTACCATTGCGGAAAAAGTTGTTGATGATGATGATGGTTAACGTCCACTGAGACCAAACCTTGGTCTATCGGAACTAAATAAATGAATTATTTAGTTTGATTTAAGATTTTATTCCTATGCTCAAAAAGCTTGGAGAGAAGCCTCCCGAGCTCACTATAATTTTGACATTGTAAAAGGCTAGGAAGGTCAGTATTGCAACAAAGATTATGAAACTGAGATCTAATGTGGTTGTACGTGGGGCACTCTCAGAGGAAGTGATTTTCATCCTCGATGAGATTATGAAACTGAGATCTAATGTGGTTGTATGTGGGGCACTCTTAAAGGAAGTGATTTTCATCCTCGATGTTCATATTCTCACAGAGATGGCAAATCCTTTCCATACATGGTGTTTTAGGAACTTCCCAATGACCCATTTCACTATGGAGCTCACGAGAGTTCGTTCTAATCTTGGCTATATTAATTTTCTTCTTTGAGCTAGTTAAAATAGAGAGATACTTTTGATCTTCTAAGGTGGGGTTGATGACCTCCTTATAATATCTTAATTTTCTTTTAGTTGCTAAATCTTTCTCACACCACATTTTTTCTTTGAACATAGAAGTAACAATATTTTTAATGTTGTTAATGTTTTGCAATGCAACATTCTCGTTGATCTCCTAATGGTTTAACCATGTCGTGGTGTCTTTATACCAACCTTGTTTGAGCCTTAGGTGGTTTTGGTTGGAATTTAAAGCTAGCTTAGGAAGTCTATGGTCTCCTATGTTATTGAGTTTGTAATTGTACAACATAAGCCTAGTCATAGCTAGGCTCTCGATAGGGGAAAGACCCACTTCTATAAGGAGAATAGGATAAGGTGTATTACTTTTAATTTTGAGGTTATATGTTATAAAATGCTTCTAGATTTGCTCAATCTTTCTCCAGGATTCTCTAGAGATGCTGCAACCCTAAACCTCACATTCATATAAGATAACAGGAGTGACTAAAGTTTCAAAGAGGAACTTCTTTCTATCCCACATTACGAGGTTTGTTGTTTTACAATTATTTTCAAGACCAAAATAAGCTTTCCACCCCCCATTAATCATTTTCTCAATGCTATAGTTCCAGTTGAGCTTGTGATGAATATCAATTCCTAGGTACTTGTAAGATGACACTTCATCCAAGTGACTATTGTCATACATAAAATTAGCATAAGTGTCCTTCTTGGATTTGATAATCATAACTTTTGTTTTGTCAGTGTTGACAGTCATACCCATGGTAGAGTAGAAATCCTTAAGAAGTCTAAGTTGCTTATCAAGATCAGATGGGCACCTTGCGAGAAGAACAATATCGTGAGCATTGAGAAGAAGGATGATGACTATTGCAGCGAAGATTGTGCCAGCACAACCTACTTCCTCTAAACAACCTTCTAGCTTGTCGATGTAAATTCCAAATAGGGTGGGAAACCTTGTTTAACTCTAATATTACACTTAATATCTTTTGACCACCCCTCACTGCTCTTTAACTTGGCAATTACATTCTCGTCTAACCTTATAGCGACATCTCTCAACTCGAAAGGAACCTGTAGCTCTTCTAATCTATTCCATAGGTTGCTTCTAGGAATCGTATCGAAAGCCTTTCTAAAGTCCACAAATCAACAAAAGAGATTGGATTTATCATTGCAAAATTCCTCCACAATGATCCTAAGCGTAACGAGGTGGTCCATTGTTGAGTGCTACCTTCTAAAACCTGCTTGGCCTTTAGCCCGCTCACCTTCACTTGAAATCCATATGCTCAACTTATTTTCCCAAATAATACCATATAACTTAGCTAAGAGAGGGCTGATCATAATTGTCCAATAATTAGAGGGGTTATTTGTATCCCCACTTTTAAAAATAGGGATAATGAGGCTCTGATAGTTAAAGTTTAAAGCATGTTTAACCCTAATTTGTTAAAATTTAGAATTTAATGATAGTATAATTTATTAAAATATAATGATATGACTAGAGATAGTATAATTTATTAAAATTTAATGATATGATTGGAGATGCGAAGGTTTTTTATTGGGAACTTTACCAAAGTAGAGCTAAGTATGTTGCATATATTTTATATTAAAATAAGAAATTTATATTTGAAATTGTGTTTCTATAATTTTAGTTTAATTATTAATAATTATTAGATAAATGGTGGAGATTTAATTTTTATTGAATATTTTAGAATATAATTTTTGTTGTATATTTTAGAATATTAATAATAATATTGTAGAGATCATTTTTTTTGTTTTTTTAATTAAATTAATTAATTAAAAAATGTTCTATAAATAAATATCTTATGGAGTTAGTTATGGTTTTTTAGACATATTGTATTGACTCATGATATTAAAACAAAACCTCATTAAAAATCTCCGTCATAAATTGAAAGTAAATTTTATGGTTAAAAATCTTGTTCCATTTTTTTTTATATAAATATATATTTAACTTACATATTACATTTTTTTATACACAATAATAATAATAATTATTATTATTTAAAATAAAGCTAGCTTATATATATATATATATATATATATAAAATTCATCATAAATTAAGTATTTCAATGTTTATTATAGATTGATGTGTATCAATATTTACCATTCATTTATTTTATATAATTATACTAATATTAATTTTAATTATATTTAATAATAATATCAATAAATCTTATAGACATATAAATTTATTTAAATTATTATTGTAAATAATATTTAATTTAAAACATTGAGGAATGTTTAATTCATTTGAATTAAACATTCTTAATTTGGCACAAGTGACTTATCCACTCTACCAAGTATTAATGTAGATCAAAAAGCATATGGCATTTCTACATACATAGTAAAGTTTTCAATAACTTTATGGAGATGGCTTAAGTCTGGAGAAATGAGTTCAAGCCATAGCAAGTGACTAGCTATTCAGATATGACCTATCCTTCAATAACAATGCAATATATATCATATTATATGAAATAGAGATGTGGTTTCATGATTTTATTCATTCCATCGAATCTTTCTTTGTTTTGCACCTTTCATTATTACAATGTCCAAATCTTTGCAGAAAGAACAAGACGTTCTATATTTTACGATAGGTTGAATGTAATGGGGTCTTACCACCAATACTTGGATAGGTTGATTGCGATAGGGTCGTATCACCAATATCCAATATTTGAAGAGAGCTTTTTTTACACATCATCGAATAAAATAGTTTTAATAATATATTGAAATCTAGAGGTTTTAAAGTTCTAGAGTTATTTAGAGGTTTTTTTAAAAATAGTTTTAATAATATATTGAAATCTAGAGGTTTTAAAGTTCTAGAGTTATTTAGAGGTTTTTTTCAATATGAGAAAAAGTGGATTTATTTTCTACCTTAAAAGCTTTAAATAACTCCTTAAATATGAAAGAGGGAATTTTGCTATACACAATTGTTATTGGTGATCAATCTTCAAAAAAATCAAGTGCAATGAAGTTCCTTGCTAGGATTACCCCCCAACAAGGTATCTCTATCTTTTTCAACTTTTAAAATATTTTCACAATTTACCTTCAACAAAATTTATGCTACACAAGTGTTCTCATGCCAATGTCCACACAATTGCAAGTAAGAAAAGTCATGAAGTTGAATCTTCCAATGATATTTTCAAGTGGCACTTGAGCAGAAATTAATGCCATAGGTCCCATTCACTCAAATGCTGCCTCATCTTGTGAAAATATTGTTCAATTATGAGGAGACAAATATAGTTAGTAAAACACAATAGACAATACAAATATTGGAGAAAAACATCAGAGAAATAGATGTTTTTTTTTGGACAGTAACGGTTATATTGAAATGGGCGGTAAATCAGCTACCACATGCTTTACAATTCAGGTGAGTCCATGACAGAGAACAGGGGAGTGCAAGAGGATGCTGGTCCAAATCGAAAGGAGTGCTGTTCAAAACGAGGATCTGGGGTGGAGAATAACCTGCTTCGGCTTATTGATGGCAGTAGATGAGACGGCGCCCCATGTAATGTCCTCAAATGATAGAATGCTCCTCAGAGAATAGAGGGATTTCTCTGCAAAGAACCGATGGCACTTTCCGTTTGCTTGTCAATCCTTATAAACTCGAGTCTCTGTCGCTGTCGTCCCCCATTTTGTAGAAGGATTGTAAACTTGGCTTTGTCCTGATGCTTGGGCGTGGCACTTGAGTTCCAGGAGATGAGCTTTTTAGAATCCTTGCAATGAGACTTACAAACCCCGGGAAGTGACCTTATGACTGAAATCTGCGACTTTCCTCCATATTTGAGCTCATATAAAGACGTGAAGCAAAGGGAAGTATGCGGATTCGATCTGGCAGATTGATCTCACTGGAATGGTTTCTTCAACAACAACAAGATGAGGTATGGAGTTCTTTCAGTAAACAGATGGATAAGTCGCCCGGAAAGGTTTCGGTCAACAGATGCAAGATGAGCATAGGGATCCTTTCAATAAACTAATGGGAAGATTTGCAATGAGTTGGTTCTGTGTAACCAGGATATTTGAAGAATCTGGAGTAAGAAGATGGTCCAAGCTTGAGCTGGCTGTGTATCAGGAACTTCACTTCGGATGGCTGTCTACGGATCTTTTAAATGCTTTCCCAGCAGGCATTCTTGGTACAGGAAGCTGAGTGGCCGCAGAATGAGAGGAAGTCTTCAACGACTTGAGTCTCCAATGCAGAACTTGGAAGAAGTCACGAATGCCACTTCCTGGGGAAGACTGGTTCTGAGAATTCTGATCCTATCCTTCAAAAGAGATAGACAGAGGAATTGCAAAATTTCACTGGGATATACTCTTTAGGAACCTGTAACTTCGTTGGAGAAACAGGGACAATCAAGTAACAAAAGAAATTCGGAGTCTTGGATCAGCCTTGGGATGTCGGATTACAATATGATTGAACAGAGACCCCCTAATTCAAAGAGGGAAGAAGGATCGGGCTGGAGATTTAAGGTATTGAACAAGAAGATTTTGTTGAGTTAATTACCAGTGATCTTCGAGAACAGAGGACACCAAGATTGGCCTCATAATCAGCTAGGGAATTGAGGTTCCTTAGGATATGATAGAATGATATTTTGTTAAATTTGGGCAGCAGAAGTCTAATTTTCTTGATGATGGGGGCTAACTGGACCTGGTGAGAGTTCTTAGGACTAATCATGGCCTGAATGATGATTCTTGAATCTCCGAAGACTGAAAGAGAAAGGATATCTCTTTTGATCGCCTGAGTCAGCCCTTGCCACAGAGCCAGAGCCTCCGCTCTGTTGTTAGATTCAGTTCCAATACCCCAATGGAATCTCACTTCCGGAGAGCCTCCAGGGCTCAATAAAACTCCCCCGCTGCCAGCAACCCCAGGGTTTCCTTTAGAAGCCCCATCGAAGAATAGACAGTGATCTTCCAAGGCCGATCTCCACTTGATAAACTCTTGTTCTTCCAGTCTAATTTCCCAGTTGGAATGAACGGGGACAGCTTGAGGGGGCCTTTCCTTTAGCATTGGAGTTAATTCTTTGAACCATTTCTCTTCTTCTCTGAGCATTCCCGTTTCGTTCCTTGATGAGGTGTTGGCTTCTAGTGCCTCTCCTAACAATGCTTTTATTTTAGAGATAACTTTTATTGTACTGCAGCTTTCTTCTCGGAAAATTCTGTTGTTTCTTTCCAACCATAATTTCCAGCAAATAAACTTAGGGATCCACATCCAGCTGGTTTTAAGCAGACTTTTATTTTTGAGGCAGAAAGGAGATAAGCTGGCCCAGGTTCTGAACAAGGCAGGGATGTTGTCTGGGAGAGCAAGGATGGGCTCTAACATCATCACCCCCCTCCATACTTCTTGAGCGTAGGGGCATAGCAGCAACAGGTGACTGGTAGTTTCTTCATCAGACTTGCAGAGAGGACATCTGGAAGGTCCTTCCATCCCTCTTCTTCTCAAGTTATCTCTGGTGAGGATGCTTTGATGTGCCACGGTCCAGCAGAAGAAGTCTAATTTTGGGAGAGCTGGAAAGTCCCATATAAATTTCCATTGGGCCGGGTTTGGAGGAACATGAGGAACAGCCATAATTCTTTTGTAACCTTCAGAAACAGTATAATGGCTAGAGCTGGATCCCCAGCCTCTTTTGTCTTTAGCAGTGGTTTTTGAAGGCGATTTTCCTTGGAGCATATCTAGTAATAATGAGGCTTCCCCCTGCAGCATTATGGGGACCTCCCCCAGGTTCCACCCATCCCAGGTTCTGTCAGGAGCTTCTTTCCAGTTCGAAATGTCCCACAAAGTGTGCAGATTGCGAGAATGAAGCCAATTTTTAATGTTTGCAAGCCCATTCACATTCTTCATTAGCTGGTCACCCAAGATCGAATCATCCCATATATTGATTTTCTTTCCATTACCCGGGATCCAATATAGATGTTGGCTGAATTGTTCCCTTGCAGCATTGCAGAGATTGAATATTGGAGAACCTTTTAGAGTTCTTGGAGGTTTGTCCAGGCATCTCAAACGCTGCCCATGGAAGTATTTCTTCCAAATGACTCTTTTACTCCAGCTAGTCTTTCCAGAAACTAAATTCCAAAGAATCTTGGAACCCAAAGCAAGATTTTGAGCAGCCAAATTGCGCAGCTGGAGCCCTCCTTCCTGAAAGGGATTTCTGAGGATTTCCCAGTTCACTAAATGGATTCTTCTATCATTGTTGTTCCCACCTTCCCACATAAATCTTCTCAACAGACTATCTAGCTTACTGAGGAAGGTTTTTGGGGCAAGGAGGATTGAGTTTTGGAATAGAGGCATGCTTATTAGGACCGATTTCATGAGGATGACTTTCCCTGCATTGTTCAACCAAGAGGCACCCCAGGCTTGGATTCTATTTTTTATTTTGTCAATCAGCGGCAGCCAGTGAGCAACTTTAGGCTTAGATTTGAAGATTGGTATTCCGAGATATTTAAATGACTCCCAATTTTGGATTCCTTCCATTTCTAAAAGTCTTGCTATGTCAGCCAGCTCTTTAGTCGAGCAATTCCAGCCGTAGATAGAGCATTTTCTGTAATTGATTTTGCTACCCGAAATCAGCCTGTAAGTGTCCAGTTCCCTCTTGAAATGTCTTGCAGAGATCAAGCTGGCTCCTCCAAGCAGCAGAGTGTCGTCAGCAAATTGGGCATGGTTAATGTCTTTCACCTTGTGAGTGGTTCTGAGGCCAGGCAATGTTTGGATTTGCTGATTATGATCTAGTTGGAAGCTTAACACCGAGGCTTGGACAGCATATAGGAGCGAAGATAATGGGCATCCCTGTCTCAGGCCCCTAGAAGCTTGGAAGAAATCAGTAGAACGGCCATTAACCAAGGGCGCAATCCAAGGCGAGGCAATACAGGCTTTCACCCAGTTGATGAAATTTGATGAAAAGCCTAGCTTTTTCATAACAGCAAACAGAAATTCATGTCTCACCCTATTGAATGCATTCGCCAAGTCGAGCTTAATCACCATGCCTTTCTCCTTTCTTTGACAGCTAGAGTGGACTGCTTCTTGAACCAGCACAATGTTATCCAAAATCTTTCTGCCTTTTATGAAACCACCTTGATTTTCAGGGATGATGTCTGGCAAGATATTTTTCAACCTGTTGGCTATTATTTTTGAGACCAATTTATAGCTGGAATTACACAAAGATATTGGCCTAAATCTACTAAAGTCAGAGGCGCCTTTCTCTTTTGGAATCAGAGCTAGGAAGGTTGAGTTGATGCCACCACCTATCTTGACACAATTCTGAGATTTTCTGACCATCCTCAGAAGATCTTTTTTGATTATTGACCAGCAAGTCACAAAGAACCTTACAGAGAACCCATCTGGCCCTGGGGCTTTATCAGGCTCCATATTGTTCAGTGCCTCCTCAAGCTCTTCCATGCTAATCGGTGTTGTCAGCATATCGTTGTCCGATTCCTTGACATAAGTGGGTATTAAATTGATCGGATAAGAGTGGGGATCAATAGCTGGTTCTTCAGGAGCCGAATACAGTTCTTGGAAGTAGGAGTATGCAGATTTTTTGATGCCTTCAAAATCCTTGACCACGATATTTTGGTGTTTAATCTCTGAGACTGATTTGAAGTTCTTTCGGGCTTCCGCTTGCTTATGAAAAAAGCTGGTGTTCTTATCGCCAGATTTCAGCCAGAGAATTCTAGACTTCTGCCGCCAATATTCTTTCTCCTCCCTGCTGGATCTATGGACCTCTTTTTGGAGCTCGACTTCTTTTAGAAGCATACTTTGGGAAACCGGATTTTGCTCCATTTCTAGTTGATGGTCAGCAAGCCTATTTGTATATTCTTTCCTTTTGGATGAGGGGGTTTGCAGTCTTTTAGCCCAGGCTTTTAGATTTCTTTTTAGAATCCTAATTTTCTCTTCCCACACAAAGAAAGGAGATCCATGGACGGGCCTATTCCAAGAGTCGGAGACCACATCTTGAAAGCCTTCTTGCTGGATCCACAATGGGCTGAACCTGAAAGGGATGGGGCCAAGATTGCCATCAAGGGAAAGCTCAAGAAGGATGGGTTTATGGTCAGAGGTGAGATTTGGGAGAATTTTTGAAGATGCCATGAGACCGCTGGTTAGGAAGGAAGAGTGGACAAGAAATCTGTCTAGACGGGCAACAATATGATTGGGGCCTGTTCTTTTATTGGACCAAGTGAATTTCCCTGAAGATGGTTTAATATCCTCCAGGTCCCAGCCCAACATTATGTCTTCCACCCATTCTCTGGCAGGATCCCTAACAATGGAACCTTCCTTTTTCTCATCAATATCGAGGGTGACATTGAGGTCACCTGCTATTATGATATTCTCGGGGTTTTGCTCTAAAAGAAAAGTATGGAGCGAATTCTAGCAGATTTTTTTCTCACTTGACAAAACAGGAGCATAAACATTAAACATACTTACTTGCTGACCATAATCCTTGTGGAGTAGTTGAGTGAAGAGCCAGTGAGAGCTGCTTTTTTCTTGAATGAAGTCATATATGGTGCTGTTCCAGAAGGTGGCTATTCCACCAGAGGCACCTCTTGCACTAACCGCTTTTCCATGGCCTTTGTTCCAAAAAACTTTACTGGATTGGAGGAGGGAAAGTTCCTCCAGCTTTGTCTCCTGGATGAGGAGGATTTCAGGCGAGTATATTCTCACTAAATCTTTTAGGGCTTCCTCTTTCGACCTGCTGCCTAAACCTCTGCAGTTCCAGGAGACGTATTTCATTATTTACTTTTGTGGGGAGAGGAGGCTCCCATTGGAGCCTTGTTGCTTTTGCGCCCAGATCTGGTATTCATCATTGATTTGAGTGTTTTTTGAGATCCCTGGAGGACATCTTTGTAAGTTTCTTCCTCTCTCTGTTTCTTCTTGGATTTCCGCCCTCTGGTCGTCTTGATTGGAGTGGCTAACGAATTGTCAGATTCCGAATCTCTCTCTTCTGAATCGCCTTCAGAGTCTGAGGCTAGACTAATGTGTTCTTCATTACCGTCATTTCCCCTCTGACCTTCCTCTGGTGTGGGAATTGATGATTCTGCTTCGTTTGTTTTTCCTTGTTTCTCCATGTTTCCGGTTTCTTCTTGGTTCTCCTTATCATCCATCTTTTCTTCAGATGGGGATCCGTCTTTAGAAGTAGCAACGGCTTTTGGATTGATGTGAGGCTTTCCCAATGGGCCGTTAGGTTTCTGTCCGGGAGGCTTTGGGATGGCCTTTCCCTTTTTGATTTCTTTCCATCCATCTTCTTCAACTGTGTTCCCTGATGGGGCTTTTGGGCAGTTTCTCTGGAAGTGTCCATGCTCATGACAAGTTCTACATTTGAAAGGCAGCTGCTCGTAGTCCAACTTCTGGTAGTGCTGCCATTCTCCAACCTTGAGTTTAATTGCTTCTGGTAGCCCGGCTTCCAGATCAACTTCTACGCAGATTCTGGCACAAGTATATTGGCCCTTGTGATCAGCTTTATCAATGAATCGGCCTAGCCCATTCCCGATCTTCTGCAGGGATTGATAGCTCCAACAGTGAAGAGGGAGATTGGGTAACCGCACCCAGACCGGCGCCTCCTTGGGGACATCAACGGATGGGTCAAAATCAGGACTCCATTTATTGAGATACAATCCCTGGTTTCCCATAAAATACGGCCCATTTCTGAAGACCAGGTCACGATCTTCCTTGGTGGTAAATTCGAAGATGAAATAGCCTCGCCCTACAGCATAACAAATCACATTATTTTCCAACTGTGGCCTCCAGTTTCGTTGTATCCATTCGTCCGTGGACTTAGTGGACGGCCATCGACCCATAAACTGCCCTACCAGGCCTCTATCAGACAACGCAAGAGCGATTTTTATTGATTGTTCCTCTGGGAGGGCGATCTCTGGTATTTCGTCCAGCTTTTTAATAAATTTAGGCACTTCAACGTGCTGGTGCTTCTTCCCCTTCTGGGTTAACAGCCTGCGGAAGGCATCTGCGCTGGAAAGAGGAGGGGTGGGAGCAGACTCCCCACCCCCAGGACCGCTCATGGCAGCGTCCAAGGGTTTGGCGGCGGCAATCTACAGACGACAGAGCAGCAGCGCGCGCGCGATCTTCTAAACTAAACACTTTTTCAATATCAGAGAAATAGATGTTATTCATATATAGTCGTTAGATTTATACAAATATAAAAAATGCTATAAATCATAGGTCCCATTCACTCAAATGCTGCCTCATCTTGTGAAAATATTGTTCAATTATGAGGAGACAAATATAGTTAGTAAAACACAATAGATAATACAAATATTGGAGAAAAACATCAGAGAAATAGATGTTATTCATATATAGTCGTTAGATTTATACAAATATAAAAAATGCTATAAATCATTTAGCTAATCATCTGAGACTATTTCTCGCTAGCTCTAATTTAATATCTAAATACTCAATTTGTTTATAATATTATAACAATATATGACAAATTACATATTGTAATAATAAAAATTAAGGATGATCTTCAATATTCCCCCTTAATGCTTAATTCTCACTAGCTCTAATTTAATATCTAAATACTCAATTTGTTTATAATGTTATAACAATATATGAGAAATTACATATTGTAATAATAAAAATTAAGGATTATCTTCAATATTCCCCCTTATTGCTTAATTATATGATTCCAAAAATATTATGTAATGAAACCACTTTGTTATAGTGCTTTGGGGAACATAAGCGGGTGATCTATTTTACAAAACATTATTTCAATGTCTCCTTTTGCACCAAACACTCTTGTGAAATGATGCTTGATATGAATATGTTTAGTACAACTATGGAACATTGGTATTTACTTATGAAAATTGTAGACATATTGTCACAATAAATAATTATAACATCTTGTTTCTCTTGTTTTAGATTTGTCAAGATTTTGTTTCACATGTTTACTAATACTATCACAATATAAAGTTGAAAACTTATACTACATCTGATCTAAAATTTAAAACCTAAAAGTATTTTTTCTATCATTAAACAATCCTGATCAACCAATACAAAATTATTTGTTAAAATGTACTAAAGGTTAAAATTACTTATTCCATAAAAATATCCTAAACTTATTTTAGTTATTCTAAGATAAATCCTACAAATTTTCAAAATTTTCATAAATCTAAAAATCAAACTTATTACATACATAATATAAAGTTAGATAAATCCTACAAATTTTCAAAATTTTCATAAATCTAAAAATCAAACTTATTACATACATAATATAAAGTTTTAGACAATTTTTTTTTTCAAATTTTAATCCCTATAAATTATAAACACACATGATGGTGTTCAACATTTCACATTTACTATTTTTTATCTTTCTTCAAAACAATAACTTTACCCTTTTCTCAAAAGTAAATATTTAAAAACTATTAAAGCGTATTTTCTATAAACGAAATCTATAGAAGTTAAAGCTGCTATTCCTCCCCCACCTAAAGGTTAGGTTAAACTAATTTTAATATAAGAAGGTATGCAATTCCTTAAAGAACATGTTGGTATATTTTAAGAAGGTATGCAATTCCTTAAAAGAACATGTTGGTATATTTTTATATATATTTCAGTTGAAATTAATTAATGATAGATTTTGAGAATATTTTGAAAATTTAAATGAAGTGTAAATTTTAGGAAATATTTTCACTATTTTTTTATTTTTCAATTTTCTAATTTTTTTTTTAAGTGAAATCAATTCAATTGAATTTTTTTTCAATTTTGTAAATTTTCTAATTGAAATTAACTCAATTACAAATTTTGAGAATATTCTAAAATATAAATTAAATAGATTTTGGAAAATATTTTCATAAACAATGTTGGTTTTTTACTTTTGGCTTCTTGTAATCTCTCCAGTTCAAATTAACTCGATTTTATATTTTGGGAATATATTAAAATTTTGAACTGAATACAAAAATTAACTAGATTGCAAATTTTGGAAATATTATGAAAAATTAAATTGACTTTTGGAAAATATTTTCACAAACAAGCCTATTTTCTTTTTAAATCTCTCCAACTAAAATTAATTGAATTAATAATTTTAAAAATATTTTGAAAAATTAAGTGGACTCTAAATTTTAGAAATATTTTGAAATATGATAATATGATTGAAATTAATGTTTTATTTTTTTTACTCCTATCACCATTTTTAAAATATTTCAAAAACTTGCAATTGAAATTTCTCCATCGATATCTTTCCTTTTCTTATTGTAGCTTTGGTTAATATTTCTCACTTTTCCTTGGTATACACGGAAAATATGAAGATAAGATCACTTGGGGAGGCATCTTTCCTTTCCTTATTCTCGTAGCTTTGATTAATATTTCTCACTTTTCCTTGGTATAGAAGAAAATGTGAAGATAAGATCACTTCGGGAGGCATCTCACAGAAGAGAAATATTTCCTCTTCTTTTGCTTCATTTTTTTTTGTTATAACATTATATTTGATTTAATTTTTTCTCTTAGTCTTAATATTAGTTTTTAACAACTAATTGATATTTTTCTTTATATTAAAGGCTTATAAGCTCTAGTTTGTGATCATTCGATTCTACTGTACTGGGTAGAGTGTCACAAGAAACATTGGATATAATTAAAAATCTAAAAATATTCTCTCAGTCCATTAAATGCTTGAGGAAATCCATTATAAAATAAAGAAGTTATGGAATGTAGAATTACCAACTTAGATCCATCTTAACTATCAACTTGATCAATCTCTGCGAACCAATATGGAAGATATGTTGTAATGTTATGTTATAACAATAATAATAATAATAATAATAATAAATAATAATAATAATAATAATAATAACTATACAAATTATTTAAATAATGTTTGTTCATAAATTTGCACGTGAAGAAATTGGATCGCTGTAGACTCATGTTATATCCTTATTTAAGATGGATCTATGCTAGTTTATGTTTTCTTTAATACTTTAACATGTAAAAGTAAAAGTGTAAATGTGTCAACTTAGTAGTGGTTATTACCCACCAAAAGTTTATGGAAGTCCATATCCTCTAGGAGACAATTAATTTTTTTACTTCATATATCAATTTGCATTTTTCCTAAGAGCATAACATCCACTTAAGTGACCCTTATGAATTAATAAGATTGTTCACTAACCATGTAATTTATATGGTTGAGTTGGTTCTTCTTTGAAGCCACCCCATGATATGCATGCTTATTTTGAAATAAGTTTTTCAAAATTTTAATTTAATTATCATTAATTATTAGGTGGATAGTAAGGATTTAACCTCCATAGAATATTTTAGAATAATCTTAGTAATATTAGCAAATCAAAAATTGAGATTTATCTCTTTTGTATATTCAATTAAATTAATTAATTAAAAAAAACTAATATATGAACATATGATATGAGTTATAATTTTTTGAGCATGGTATTGATAATCCATAGTATTGTAAAAAACCTAAAAATATTCATAATAGAATAAGAATAAATCAGATCTTATTCCATATTTTATTAAATGAATACATGTTTGACTTGTATATTAATTTTTTTATAATTAATAATAATAATTTAAAATAAAATTATATAGAATCTTAACTAAAACCATATACTATATTTGAAATGTCATTAACATCTCATATTTTAATTTTTTTTATAATTAATAATAATAATACGAATGTCATTAATATCTTATATTAATTTTTTTATAATTATTAATAATATTATCGATTAAAATGTCATTCCCTTTAAAATATCATTGGTAATTCATTTAAGTAGCTGGTGGTAGTGTATATGTCCCGATCTGTTTATATATAATCTCCTGGATTCTCTGTTCCACATTTTACTCCCTCTCTTATGCGATGGCAAATCCCACAATTGCAGTGGTAGCGGCTGCGCTATGCATAGCTTTCGCGTCAGCTTGGACGGCTCTCCTCAGAAATTCTCCAATCGATCCAGCAAACATCGACCTTCCTCATCCTCCCCAAAGACTTGGTGTATTCGCGCACAACAAGAGGCTACAGAATCCACACAAATTTGGAACTGGAAGCATCCCCAACCCAGAAGATCTGGTGTTCGATTCTGAAGGCAGACTGTATACTGGTTGTGGGGATGGGTGGATAAAGCGAATCTCCTTTCTGGATAACCTTGATGTTTTCGTGGAGAACTGGACATATGTTGGAGGTCGCCCTTTGGGCCTAGCTTTTGGTATTTATGGAGAATTGTTAGTTTGCGAACCTTTTCAGGTATAGTTGTCAAGTTTGGGAATAGTTGTTAAGCTTCAAGTTTTAAGATTTTGGGTGTTTTGAGGTTTAGTTTTAAGATTTTGGGCTTAATTTTTGACATTTATGGAGAATTATTAGTCTGTAAATCTTTTCAGATATAATTGTCAAGCTTCAAGTTAGGATTTTCAAATTTATGATTTGGAGTATCTTGAAATTTAATTTAAATATAAATGTCAAACTTCAAGTTTTAAGATTTTGAGTACCTTGAAATTTGGTTTAAAATACCTTAAAATTTTTGATAATGTTGAATCTATTTCCATTATTTATGATTGAGCTTTTCTCAAATAATCAGCCTAGCCGGCTTCATTATGTTTAGCTTTCATTCTCAGATAATCACCCTGGCCGGCTTTTTCTATCAACTCTATACCAATTTTCATTATGTTTCGCTTTCATTGTGTTTCGCAGGGTTTGCTAAATGTGACGGAAGGTCATGTGGAGATCCTGACAAACAAAGTAGATGGATTGGAGTTCAAGTAATGCTTTTGAGCATCATGATTATTAAAAATTTGGAAATTTTATTTTAAAATCCTAGCTATGCTTTTTTATATATGTGAATCACTTTAGGTATAAATCAGTTAATAACATAGACCAGTAGATTCGAGGAATGCTTCAAGTAATCATAATTAAATTCCATGGTTATATCACTGAAGATTTGCAGATGGAGTGGATGTAAGCATTGAAGGGGCAGTTTATTTCACTGATGCAACATATAAGTATGGGTTGCATGACTGGTTATTAGATATCTTGGAGTGCCGACCACACGGCCGATTGCTCAAATACGAGGCCTCCACCAAGACAACAAACGTACTTCTCACAGATCTTTACTTCCCCAACGGAGTGGCCCTCTCTGCCAAACAGGACTTCCTCGTCTTCTGTGAAACTTCACTGTATGCCTTGCACTCAATCATTCATTATCTCTATAATGAAAGATCCAGATCATGTAGTATAATTGAGAGGTGCCCTGTTTTTCAATACAGGTATCGTTGCCAGAAGTACTGGTTAAAGGGGCCAGAGAAGGGCACAGTAGAATCTTTCATTGACAATCTCCCTGGACTTCCAGACAACATCCACTATGACGGGAACGGCACTTTTTGGATCGGAGTTCCGACGGTAATGTTCTGTCACTGTATAAGTACCCAGTTCAATAATTATTGGATTTTTTTACATTTAAAGAAATGGTGGTGTTTGGAGTATTTTTTTTGCCATTATAGTTATATGAATTAGATCATAAAATTCGTGGGAACCAAACCTCTCATCTAACCATAAAACATGGAAATCAGTTATTACTTACCTTACAAAAAATTATTGCTGTTTCTCTAGTTCTCTGTTTCTTGATATATGAAATTAGAGTGGGTGGGTTTTTGACAGAGCCGAACCTTAATCTGGAGGATGGCAACGAAGTTCCCATCTGTGAGGCACGTGTTGGCTCTGATGACGACATTGGCGCCACGTGTAGTCTTTGATGCTATTGTTGGTGAGCCAGGTGTTTTGGCAGTGAATGAGATGGGCAATCCCATTGCGCTGTACTCCGATCCGAAATCGAAAAATCAAATAAATACAGGATTGAAGAGGGGAGACTCTCTGTACTCTGCATCTCTTACTCTGGATTACATTGGACGTGTTCATCTCACTTAAGAGATACTAATAAATTAAAATTTGATAGGAAGTTAGCTCTAGGTTTTCAAAACTAAATTGGGATCCACTTTTATAATGTATGGGGATTTGCAACGCCTGTTTTAAAATTTCAGAACTCAGGAGAGAACATTAAACTGATAGGAAGTCACCTTAACGATTTCAGAAATGTATGGGGATTTGCCACTCTTGTTTTTAAATTTCAATGCCTATAAGTTGTAAGAAAGCTGATCATGGTGGTGTTCAAAATTTCACGTTTACTATTATTTATCTTTCTTCAAAACAATAACTTCAGTGATGTATCTTTCTTCAAAACAATAACTTCAGTGATGTGATGGTGGGGGCTGTAGGTTGCCAGGCTATCTTTCTTCAAAACAATAACTTCAGTGATGTATCTTTCTTCAAAACAATAACTTCAGTGATGTGATGGTGGGGGCTGTAGGTTGCCAGGCTCTCTACCAGGTTTCGATTCAGACTTTGCGCAGCAGCATATATTTGATGTAATGTGGTTGTCTCATTGTACATATTGTCCTATTGTACAGACGTATATGATGTAATATGATTGTAACATGTGGCTTCTTCAGCGGGGATCCTTCCCCCTGAAAAAAAAAAAAAAAAACTTCAGCATTTGCTCACCATTCAAGTAAATCTTTTATAAACGAAATCTATAGAAGTTAAGGTTGCTGTGCCTCCGCACCCAAAGATTATGTTAAACTAACTTTAATATAGGCTTGCCATTAAAATTTAAATCTAACGAGAAGAGTGTTTGAATTTCATTTTTAATAGTTGAAATGGATTTAACACCATCAAAGTCGGGGGGATACTCAAAATCTTAAAGTTTGACAGTGATAAATAGATTTCCAAAAAAAATTGCCAGATTTTACCAAAATCATGTCTGAACTTCCATGGTTTTCTAGACAAATTTACTAACTTATTGTAAAATTTGAGGAGTTTGACAGTGATAACTAGATTTCCAAAAAAATCACCAGATTTTACGAAAATCATGTCTAAACTTCTATGGTTTTCTAGGCAAATTTGAGTAACTTACTGTAAAAATTGAAAATATTTTAAAAAATTAATTGAATCCCAGATTTTAGAAAATATTTTCACAAACATTTTTTTTGTGGGTTTTTTTTTTCAAAGAGAACTTGCATCCAACCCGTTTGATCCAAAGAGTCTATTCAGCGTGTCCCAAATTTGGCTTTGTTGTTCCTATTAAGTTATTCTTTTGTTTCCTCTAGCTCAGTCAAACTGATTATAATTTATCCCTTGAATGTAATCCTGCATTAAACGCTATTGAATCAGGTGTTGATCTCTCTCACTAAAATTAATAAGATTGTAAATTTCAGGAATATTTAAAAAAAATAAATTGATGACACTAGATTGCAGATTTTGAAAATATTATGAAAAATTAAATTGACTGCAGATTTTGGAAAATATTTTCTTTGGTTTTTTTTTGGCTTCTTGTAATCTCTCTCGCTGAAATTAGCCGGATGAGATTTTGAGAATATTTTAAAATATTTTTTTTTTGTAAGCTAACATAGGACCTTTCATGTTCTATTAATTCAGGTTAAAACACTGTACATGCATACGGTGGCCTCATACAGTGGCCTCAACCCACCCCAGGGGAAACCGGGTCTGTTGGCCACCTTAGGTTTTTATATGCCATCCAAAAACAGAAAATACTAAGCCTGCTTGTCCATGCTAAGTATACTGAACAACCAAAAAGACTAATTTTGTTTCCTATTTGCATAATGAACTATAACAAAATGAGAGCATGCTCTCAGCGTCCTAACTAAGAGAATCTTATACATATCTAGAGGTATCACTCTGCCATAATACCCTGCTGATTATCTTCTTCCTTTGTTTCAGGAGCTATCTTCTTTAACTGCTGCTGAATCTCATCGAGCTTTCCATTCTACATGATTCTACATGAGAAGGGTAATCTAAAGGTTTTTCGTCTCTTGCTTCAAATTTGAAATATTAAATGGACTCTATGTTTTGGAAATATTTTAAACTTTGATAATAAAATCTAAGTCAAATATTTGTTTTAAACTCTGATGATAAAATTGAATTCAAATATTTATTCTAACTATTAGACTTCAAAATATTTCAATGCCCCGTTATCTAAGCATGCTACTTCTTTTTTTGTCATTGTTTTTGTTGTTGTCTAAAATTGGCTTTTCACTATATATATGTGGATTTAGCAACCTAGAAAACTCACGAATATTCTGGAAAGTTTTCAACTCAAACTTATGCCTCCAAAAATTTATTACCAGATTTTAATTAAATTAAATCAAAAAATTTACCATAAAACCTTCCAAAATTTAACACAAATGAACTACCACATCTCCAATTGAAACTTATGCCTCCAAAAATTTATTACCAAATTTTAATTAAATTAAATCAAAAAATTTACCATAAAACCTTCCAAAATTTAGCACAAATGAACTACCACATCTCCAATTGAAATTTCTAGATCCAAAAATACGTCTTAAAATACAAAAATAAATTATCTTTCCTTTTCTGATCCCGGTAGATTGATTAATACTTTTCACTTTTTCCTGGGTACATAGAAAATAGTGCAGTTAAAAGTCATTGTAATTCTGTGTGAATATTTATTTTCAAAAAAAAAATATAGGAACACATGCTTGGAGGGGACAATTTATATAGCAAACTTGACCGGATGATTGGTGTAATAAATCCATTGAGCACAGTCAAACGACATATTTCACACTCGGAGAATTTGATTCAGAAGCTTCGCTTGGTGAATGCGATTTACTATCGGAGCGGAGAAGGTTGGTAAAGCATGAAGCATGTTTTACCTTAATTTATTAAAATCTAATGATACTATATTAGTATATTTACCCGAGGTGTTAGGCCTATTCCGGGTCGCCATTAACACCATAGGAGTTAGACCTATGATGGGCATTTCTCCTTGTCAAAATCACCAATAAACGTTTTGACGTTTTTCATTTATCGAGTCATATTCATAACATTTTTATTAATATTTTTAATCGAAAAAAGCACAAATACATTTAAGGAAAAACATTAAATAATGGTATTTATTTATTATAGCGTCGAAATTTAATATTTATATTATTTAAAATATATTTTTATTTTTTATGGTTGGTTTGGTAACTGAGTTAGGATAAGTTTTCCCATCTTTTTTTTTTTTCAAAAGGTGGAAAAACCTATCAAACTCAGTTTGTCAAACCAACAGTGAGGACAGCCATCTCTGGCTGCTATCCGCAAATGTCAGTTGACACATCACTGTTATCAAGGAAAACCACGCCACCTGAAATAACCCGCTGGTGGTCCGTAAGGGAGCAGGCTTTCACTCCTGCCAGATGCCTCTGGGTCTTGGGCCGTTAACCTGTTTCCTTACGTCCGAGGAAGACGAGCTCTTAGCCAAGCAGAAGCAGTTTCCCATCTTATTAAATATGTCTATATCCATAAATAATTAAAAAAAGATAATTTAAATTTGTTAGACTTTGTCTTAATTAAAAAAAATATTAAAAATTAATAAAACCATTTCAACAAAAATAATATAAACTTTAATTAATTATAAAAAATATTTTTTTATAGAACATGATGATGATGATGATGATAGCTGTTAACGTCCAATGAATATCGTTAAATATGCCATGAATATCGTTAAATTTTTATAAAAATTAAAATCATAAAAAAATAATTATTATATAATTTTTTT
Source organism: Pinus tabuliformis (assembly GCA_031772625.1). NCBI lineage: Eukaryota > Viridiplantae > Streptophyta > Pinopsida > Pinales > Pinaceae > Pinus > Pinus tabuliformis. The sequence goes on from CM062809.1 coordinate 861,000,297, forward strand.
ATCATTTGATAAAAACATTTCAAAAGAAAAATTTTAATTATTAAAAATTAATAAAACGATTTGAGCAAAAATAATATAACTTTTTTTAATTATTAATAGTAGTTTTCTATTTAATATTTAAATAATAATAAATATTTTTATAAACCTAAAAATTATAAAGATGTGTATTTATTATTTTTTAATTATAATTAATTAACTAAAAATAAAATTAGTTATATTTATAAAATTATTTTTAATTAATTTTAAAAAAAAGCATTTAATACTTTTGAAATTTGAATTTAAAGATATATTTTTTTATAACATTATAAAAATATTTTTTATATAATCTTTTTATATTATTATTGCTTATTGTTATAACGAAATTAACAACTAAATAAATAATTGACTATTTTACCAAACACAATGCACCAGGTTTATGGGGCATGAATAAATGTTAATTGAAATCTTTATCATTTTGTTATAAAAAGATATTTAATTCAGACCAAAACAAAACAAAACAAGAGGTCTTGTAAACCATGTAAATTCCATATCTTATATATATATGTATGTGTTAAAACTAAATAAATAATAAACTATAGAGTTGATCCATAACAAGTTTAAGATAGATTTTTCGGCGAAAATCACATGAGAAATCATTTGTCGACGCGTTTCGAACCAACCAGTGTGGTTCATCGTCAAGACAAGTTGAAAAATAGATCCAGCATAGCCTGTTTAAATAGCTCGAGCAGAGACACCAACGGTTACCTGTGAAAAAGCTGACTTTAAGGAGCAAGGTCAAATTTAGTTATATTAGGTATAAAAAATAATAATAATTAAATCAAAAATAAATAAATTTATATAAATTCTATAAATTTAGTTATATCAGGTGTAAGATAAATGAAGAATAATAATAAATTATTTATTTATTAGATAAATATAGTAATGAGGAATAATGATAAATTATTTATTTATTTATTAAATAAGTAAATAAATATATAAATGAATGAAGAAATATAATTTAATAAATATCCTATTGACCCCTCAGATCAGTCAAGGATCCTATTGACCCCAGAGATATGAAAGGGGTTTATATGATCCTATTCTAGGTTGTTAGATAACTATCTTGTCCTTATAACTAAACTAGGTCTCAAGTTTTGGATTTGTATGGACTATTTATTACATCTGGTAATAATTCATCAAAGTTTCCATTTTGTTAAAGACATATACACAGTTATACATATTGAAACCATTTTCAAATAGAATAAAATCAATACATTACAGGCAACAAACCAAAACTAATTATTTTTTCCTTAATTGTGTGGACCATCCACAAATACATCAGGAAAGAGAGTGATCCACCCAACCAATGAGTATGGTATCCACTACCAGAATCCCCCCCGAGCTAGTTTCACTTCAAGAATAGTTATTTGAACAATGAGCATAACAACTCCAACCCTAGACATTCTCTGACTCCACCAAGTCTAGTCTCAGGGCTAAAACTAAACACACATGCTTCAGTTTGGATTCCACTAGTTAGCTAGCTCAATAATACCTTACATGGAAGCGTCCTTCCTCCCTCAAGAACATCCTATCTAAGGGCCACAAGATTACAACTTCATTCTACTCTCTTGGACCTCCTCCAACCAAGTACCCAGGTTGCCTAAGGTTTTTTTTCCTCTCACTGTTACACAATATTTTGTCATATCTCCTATTCACTTCCCATGCCATATCCCAGAGTTCGAAAACATTGAATACTGTACAAAATATCCATCATTATACATAGACCAAAACCTCCCTGAAGAATCAAAGGAAATATACCCTGAAATCGTTCTAGAGAAAGTTTCCTAAAAACCTAATTTTTGGCATCAACGCATTTTTCTCTATTGCCTTCCTGCGTTGATGGTAGGTTGTTCAGTTAAGCACTCACACTGAACTCCTTGTGGTAGGCTTTCCCAAACTGGAGGAGAATCTTCGCTCACTATACCCTTCAGGAAACATCGAGCTCCATATTGGTTGTTGTTGATATGGTCAAACTCTCTCATTTGGGCCTCCTGATCTTATAATCATGGGATTTCCCCTTGAGATGTGGACCTTCCTCCCTCTTTTGTGGATTCCTAACTCCCTCTCCCTTCCTATAAATTCACCCCCTCCCATTCCCAAATGGTTGGTCATTGATTGATGCATCTCTGTGTTGAGATTATGCATACATTCTACCCATTCTATCTTGTAGAAGGAGTGCTTCAAGAGTCTTTTCTTGGACATCCACCCAAAGGAAGGCCTCAACATCAAGCCATAGGTTGTATGCTTCCCTTTTTGTTTTCTTAATAATACATTTGATGTTCACTTTCCATAATTGTGTAAATACTTATGTGATTAGATTAATGTTCCTTGATCTGGTAAGTAGTTATTGCTTTATATATGTTTTATATGTTCTCGTGTCTTGTATAGTACTTTGATCTTCCTTGTAGGTTTTTGGACGTCAACAACGACTTAGGAGTGAGACCTGGAGTGAAAGGTTCAAATCCATCTCTGAGGGACGAGCAATTAGCATCATAACGAGGTAGGTTCCTTTTTCTTATTGCATTTATCAAGCATAAGCTAGGAAAGTGAGTATTAGATTATTTGATTTTTTGCTAGACCCACTCATTGGGCTAGAGGGATCGCCTCTTTTAACAAAGTCCTCATTACTATGCTTCAAAGAACCATTGGGATGCATAAATAGAATTGAAATCTTATGCTATTTTTGGCTCTTTGGGCTTATCGAACTACATCTAAGACTACCACTGGATTCACACCCTTTCAGTTGGTGTATGGTCTGGAGACAACTCTTCCAATTGAGTGTGAAATTCCTTCTTTGAAACTAGCCATCGAATTACTCTCAGATACCACACCTGAAGAGGAATTCTTACTTTATCTCGAAATGCTCGATGAAACCCGCCACTTCGCAGTGTTAGTATTTGAGGCCAAGAAAAAATGAGTTAAGGCTCAATACAATAGAATCGTTTCTCCTCGTGTTTTTGCTGAAGGTGACTTGGTCTTACTTTATGATCAAGCCAATGAAAAATTAGGAGCTAGGAAATTCGAACCCATGACATGGGCCTTACATTGTCAAGCATGTTTTACAAAAAGGCTCCTACAAGTTAGTGGACTATGAAGGAAATTCTTTGGCTGAGCCATGAAACGAGCTTTACCTGAAGATGTATTATGTGTGATTATCCATGTAAATACTTATTACATTAGTGTGTGTTTTCATTAGTGTGCAGTGTGATTTTGGTGTGTTATTTTGATTTTCCAAACCTTTTCCTCTAATTACCTCGTGCTCTACTTGGTTTGCAAATGTCATCCAACCATTACGTCAGTTTTACTGATGGTGCTTGTCATAGTACACAGAATCTATCTTCCGCTGCATGGGAAATTTATGGCCTTAATGGTGAGTTAGTAAATTTGCAAGGTATATGTTTAGGTCGAATGGATAATAACATTTTTGAATGTAGTGCAGTCATCGAAATTTTGTCAGAAGCCATCGCTCTTGTCATTAGAGAGTTAATCGTAAAACTTGATTCATGACTCATTGTGCTATAAATTAATGGGCAATATTCAATCAAAAACCTTCAAATTTTGAGAATGTATTTGCAAGTTCGTTTATTGGAATGAGAATATGATTTTGTTACTTATCATCACATTCCAAGACGCATGAGCACATTAACATATGCATTGGATAATTATGTGTTAGATAGGCATTTGTGGAACCTGTAAATCATATAACATAACACATCGAATATGGTAAATAAGAAAACATGTATATATATATATATATATATAGCGAGTGATTGCAAAAGAGTTTGCTACATCAAAATAACAAAATTTGTGTTCCGAGACACACGGATTTACAAGGCTACATATTGCAGAAAATAAACTAGAGGTTGGTTGTTCACCCACGTGGTGCTCATGATAACACAAGACAACCCTAATCACCCAGCCCAATAGTTGATGTAGTCTAGAAGATACTCCTACTGTGTGCCTTTGATAGCGTAATGGCACCTCATCGATCGATGCATACTTTGGAATCGCCTTGGTTAAGATTTCTAGGTTACGCTCTACCTCAATGATGGGATCCTCTCTCTCTACATATGGAGGAGCATCCTCGATTTGCCTAGCTATTGGAGAAACCCTTGGAGGTCTCTCTGGTCCAATATCTACACAACATTATAAGTCAAATCTTAGTACACATAAGAAAAATGATATAAACTTCAAAAAACTTCAAAAATAGTTTTTTACTTGAATCAGTCCACTGTTCCCCTAGAGGAAGTGGAAGATCTGGATCTCCTCAGAAATACATCCCTGCATAGGCCCAATCATCGACCATGATTAGCTGATGATGTAGCCATCTGAAGAATGTTGGAGGGAATGACATCTATTAACTGCCCCAATGTCGTGGCATGAACTCTCCTCATTTGAGAAAACGTGGATCTCTGGGTGTTGGCGGATCCACTTCCAACCACTGATAATGGAATAATGGAACATGTTCCAGGATGAACGTCACCAGAATAGATCTGAAACCAAATTGTTTCAGATTTCCCCTCTTGCACTTGGTTAATTAGCATTTCATGCATGCCAATAAACCTTCACACTAGTTGAATACTGTGGGATTTAGGCATTCAATTGCATACTGGAAGTGAGACTTTGACGCCTCATGCAATTCTTGCGCCCCAACTATTCGGGCCATAGTGTGTAGGATGGTTCGTAGTGGGAGATTGGTAATGGTTTTTATGTCAATCTTCCCACTGTTACCCCTTTTGGCTCCCAACTAATGCCTCGCAATGACCATGTCCGTGCTCTCTGCTCCATAGCGTGATCTAGATAACTGCACCCATTGTCCCTTTCTAGACAACCCAGTAATGAAGTAGATGTCATCAACCTCTACATTAAGCTCTTGATCCTTGAACATAAAAAGTTGGCAATCTACATCCCACCAACTGATTAAATGTTGTAGTAACTCGGGTTGTGCTTTGATCATGGGAATCATGAATAATTTGAGCAGTCCATATGCTCAAAGGGCTTCAATACAGTCTTCATCCTACATAGCCTAATGCTATTTAGCTTCGTGACCCCTCTCTTTCCATTCAATCATCATTTTAGATTGGTTTTTATGTAAAACATCAATAAACCAACATTTCATGAGCATCCATGTAAAGAAATATCAAGATTAACTTTTTTCATGGAAGATTTCACTTCAAACATTTTACGTCAGTGCCGGCACGTCTAATTAGGAATTTTTTTTGCGCTGCCAGCATGAGTGCCTAACTAGCCTCAGGGTGAGCAACATAAGTCCAATGGGTGAATCCCACGTTGGTCACCCACAATGTAAAATTTTTGAAAAATTTCCTCAAAACCTATCCTATGGATGAAAATGCTTAAAATGATTACCAAAATGAAGAGGAAGGACAGATCTATTACCTGTAACAAGCGGCTCAAAAAATGGTGTCCTATATTGCTCGTGATCCTTGCCTAAAATCGAGGTACAATGAATTAAAAATGATTCCACACTTGCAAATTGGTAAAATGGTAAAAATTACTTACTTTTTGCCCTATTTTTAGTCTTTAAATAATATTTTTACCAAATTAGTGTATATTTCAATCACTTTTTCATATTTTTCCTCGAAATCTGTAATGTGCATTTTCTTGTGCAACAATAGGTCATATGTTCTTGGTATCAGTGATTTACTTTGACTGATTCAATGAGTTTTATTTTATCACTTTTTCGAACTCGTTAATTTTTTTTTCTATCTTTTTGTGTTCAAGAGACGATTTACGAAACGGGACCTTTGGAGTTTTCTTTTCCGCTTCTTTTTCAAACTCTCTTAACATGAAAAAGATGCCAAGTTTCACCTCTGTCAAACTCATAAAACTTAAATGACGCAGAACTTGTCACCATGACAAGACTGAGTTCCCCCTTCCTAGGGCTCATAAAACTTACTAGGTTGGATTCATCTGAAGGGTGAACTTATATGGCAAGATTATGCCCTTCAAGCTTGAAATCAAAATATATGGGGTACTTGCCAAAAATGGTGGGGGGAAAAGTGAAAGTGTTCATCTCTTGTATCGTGTAAAGGCAGCATGTCTCTCTTGAACATGACACTCATCTGTTACTCGTGTTGGGTTTGGGATATCCTCACTTCGTCACTTTCCTTCCTGGGTTTGGGAAATCCATTTTTCCTCTCATTTGATCATACCATTCATTCATCATGACCTATGATCCTATGTTGAGTCAAATGCTACCAAACTCTGGAGTCATGTCGCTGATATGTTCAAGAGAAGTCTTATCTACAGTTCTATATCGCCTATACACTGTCTGACTTTCTGCTACAGTCCTGAATCATACTTATTCACTCTACTACATCCTTTGTTTTGTGTCAATGATGTGGGATTCATTATGGCCCTCTTTCAATGGATTGCTTCCCGTCGACTTCAACTCATTATCTGGGAAGATGATCTAGAAACTCCCTTCCAGTACCTTATGGCTTGTATGCCTCAATGGCAAGCTCTTCTCATTCAACGACAAGTTTACATCATTGACCTTCGATCGAATGACTTCACAGGTGTTCAACTTCAGTTCCATTATTCACATTTGTGGATTTTGTTGCCTGTACCTTAAGAGCCATTGTCATTATTGGTAGTTTCTTTTGTGTCTGTTAACAATTTACATCATTGACCGGTAATCAGGTGGTTTTCTATCATGTTCGACTTTGACACATCTATTCACATGTTAGAATTCGTACAATAATTGGGTGGAGATGGAGTGTAAGAACTTGGATTTTGTCTGATAGAATCTAGGTTGCATGGAGTTATGAGTCATTCATGATTATATACATGTTTCCTCTGGAAGGATGGATGCGACCATACCGTGAGTCCATATTCATGATCCTTTCTATTCGGATGGCTATAACCATACTGAGAATCTTTGTAGATGATCCCTTTTATACGGATGGTTGCGTCCACACCATCGCTTCATGTATTATTAGATGCCTATTCCTGTATTATTAGGCATGATCATAATAGATTTCAGATATGTATATGTGTATGCTTGATTTGTAGGTCTCTTGACGGTGTTGTTCTCGTCCTTGCATTGACTTGTAAAGCATCTCAATCATCGCTCTTTGTTATGCCTTCATGCTTTAGGGGGCATATGTTACACATTATTTTGTCATATCTCCTGTTCACTTCTCGTGCCATACCCTAGAGTGCCAAAACATTGGCTACTGTGCAGAATATTTATCATGATATACAAGCCAAAACATCCCTAAAGAATCAAAGGAAAGCTGCCTGAAATCATTCTAGAAAAAGTTGCCTAAAAACCTAATTTTTGGCATCATCGTGTTTTTCTCCACTACCTGCCCATGCTGATGGTAATTTATTCAGTTAGACACTCGCACTTCTAGCGTTGGTTTTCATAGGAAAAATCTCTCACTAGACCCTTCGGGAAACACCGAGCTGGATATTGGTTGTTATTGGTATGGTCGAACTCTGTCATTTGGGCCTATTGATCTTATCATCATGGACTTTCCCCTTGAGATGTAGACCTGTTGACGGTGTTAGACTCGCCAACATTTAGGGGATCACCCCGTAATGAAGTCCTAACTAGATCTCACACCGTTTGGTGTGGGAGTTCCATCCGGTATGATGGCCCGATTGCCATTGTCTTAAGGATTTTCCTCAACCATTTCTTGTTAGCACAGGAGAGTTGTTTGCTTTTCCTTCGAGAAGTGAGGTTTGCGTGCCTGGTGAATGCTAGTGTACTTGTGTCAATGGTTCTTTAACTGTAAAGGGGAGAGGGTGAGAGTGAGTCCAATGTCGGTTGGGATGAAGTCCCAACTCGACTAGGAACACACAACACAATAGGACATGGACAACTTCTAGAGGAGCAGTCCACACGGATGCAACAGTCACAAAACACAAGGTAAGGTAACATGTACAACACTCAACAGAGGAGTTCGAACGAGCACAACGGTTGTTACAACAAGCTTTATGTGAAAGATATGTTTAATGTCTCGAAAGATAGCCACCATGGGTGAGAGAACGTTAACATCATATACAACAAGTTTCCATTAACATATTATATATTACAACAAGTGAAATAGTTCAAGTGTTCAACACACGTTAAAGAAACATGCATTACAAGTGTTCAAGATTAGTCTTACAACATTTACAATACATGTGTGAAAACGTGTTGGCCTGTTAGTAGGTTTTTGAATTAAGCAAAAGTTCGAAGACACATCGTTACACCATACATCACTAACCTTGAGTTTGGGGCGTTGGAGCCACTACTTACTCCTCAAAGAAAAGGTTACAGAGTCTCTTCGCTATGTGTAGGAGTTGAGGTGAAAAGTCTTTTTGGATGTACAAATGAGGGGGTATTCATAGCCAAGGGTGAAACCAACCCTTGTGGCTGTTCGACTACCCTCATGACTGTTTGACTTCCATGAATTTTCGACTTTAGATGACTCTTTGTACAACAAGTGGGTCTCTTGGACTTCCATGTTACATTACATTGATTGAAAACATAGCCCATAGTAGAGATGTGGGCGACATGACTTGACATGACAGTGCTGGTACATTCATGCTACTGCTGGAATGCATGTTAAGCTACAGTGCTCTTGGGTGATGGATGTCTTCATGGTGTATCACAGCTTCACCTCCGCATGGCAAAGTACGCGGAGTCTTCGATGGTATTTGGTTTGCTTGATAAAGCTTTGGAATGTTGTTCCTTGCTTGCATGTTGGGAGGCTTGACAGGCTCATTTGTTTGTGACGGTGCATGTTCATCCGTTCGTTCGTTGGTGAGCATGTCCTTCTACATGTTCTCCCTTCATTCATCCCTTTCATTGTCGCGCCATGTTTGTTAGTGTACCTATGCTTGCAGTCACTCATGACGAGATGAAATTAAATCCCAAAACCTCCTTGATTCAAATTAGATCCTTAAACATTTCTCATGACTATTTCAAAATTTTCTCAGATCAAATCTTATGAATAAAAAGTATCAGAAATGACCTCTGGACAATGGCAATTGTGGTCTGCACGGAACAATGAGGACCCTCAGTCAAAGCACCCTGACCTTTGGCCCATGGAGACCGTGCATGGACGAAAATTGGCAATCGGAAGCCCAGATCCAGAAACAGAGGAAATTTCTGATACGCGATTAGCCCAAATCCCTCGGTGAAGGAAAGCCCCAAGCGCTCGATCACAAGGGAAACAGGAAACTGTGCGTAAATGCCTAAACCGTCAAAAGGCGGGTCTCGTGCCAAAAACCAATAGGATATTGCATGTATCTCAAGTGGTAAGCGAGTTTGGTCGAGGTCTGCACGATGCCACACCGAGTGACGCGTGTCTGGCGGATGAGCGAGAAAAACCACTTACATCGCGTGAGTAACGGTCGAGCAACTCACCCGCGCGATATGAATGGAGACCGTAGGATTTGGAGGCTCCAGATCAACGGTGGAGGATCAACCTGATGGATGACCAGATTTGACGGGGAAATCGAATGAGGCACATAGAATTTTGGGTCTGGCATGACTGTTGAGCAGGAAAATGAATGATTTCGCAGACAATCTTGGAGCAATGGAAATAATGACCGTTCAAGGGAAGGTTGGTGTTCAGTTCGTGAGGAGACAAGTGGCCACCTCTCTGTGAAACGTTACATAGTGGCGATGACACAAAAGTATGGGAATTCCAGTGGACAGAGGCAGATGATTCGAGGAGCCGGGAAGAGGAAGCAAATAGTCAGGGAACAGAATGGCTTTAAGCCACGAAAAAAAAAAGAATGAGAGATGACGAAGAGATAGAAGAAGAGAAGAAAAGAAAGGAAGAAAGCCGAGAGACCAGAAGGAAGCAAATTGCAGAGAACAGAGACACTGAGCTAACCTGCATAGCAAAGGCAACATCGAGTAGACAAATACAGAGAGAGTTAGAGAGTCTGTGAACTCCTGAGAAGGCGTGGGGAATTCAAGCAACTCCTCTGTGCAGACCTGTTAGGTGTGAGTACCGAATTGGACTCATACTACGGGGACCATTTGAGGTCGAAATCTAGTGAGGGGAGTCTGTGTACTCTAGAGACTTGGGGGATCCAAGTATCGTCCCACTGATTATTCTCTGTTAAAGCGAGACTCAAATTGAGCTCCTTATTGTAAAAACTCTGCTTTTAGACACAATAAAAAGGGCCACCACTGAAGGCTGGACCAGGAGACGTAGCCCAGGAGGATTGGGTGAACTCCTTATTAAATTTTTTGTGTTCATGTATTTGCTTACTGTGTTCTCTTACTGCTTTAATGTCTATGTAATTCGCAATCTTATCGATCTGTTGCATAAATTAACATAGGCACACCCCAGCACTTAAGTCTATAATACCTTTATTTATTTCTCTGAAGTCATCTAAGGGTGAATTTCAGATCAAGTGGTATCAGAGCTCCTAGGTTGTTTAAGGTTAGACAAGCTTGTGTTGGATTTTTCTGTTGAATGCTAACTAGATCAAAGCTTAAATTAGGAGAAGGAGAGTTGGTTGAGACTAACCTAGAAATTGGAAGAGTCCATCCTCAGAAGAAAATGTCGGAGGAAAGTCCTTTGGGGCCAGACCCTCAATTTATAGAGAGTTTCTTGGCCATGAGGTCCATGGTGGAGGAAATGTATAGGGACTTTAGGAAACATAAGGATGAGGATTCCTCAGGCTCCAAACAGGATAAAGGGGAAGAAGAATTTCTCCTCCATGACCACTCAAAAGGTAAAGGGAAAGAAGAAAGCTTTCTCACACCTCCTAATAGCCCTGAACATAAAAAGAATACATCTTTGATTAAATTAGATGTTAAATTTGATTTACCAATATACAATGGAGAGTTGAATGCAGAGAAGTTGGATAATTGGATCAGAAAAATTGATGTTTATTACAGAGTACAGAGTATTGACTCGGACAAGAGTAAGATTCAGCTGGCTAGCCTATGCCTTGGAGGCACTACCTTGGTATGGTTGGAAGGCAGGACACAAGTTGACATGAAGAAACACGGTAAGATTCTTTCTGTCTGGAGTGAATTTGTTTCTGCAATCAAAAAGCAGCTCTATCCACTAGCTTACATGCAGCAAGCCATGATGAGTTGGCAAACTCTTTTCCAATTGAAAGGGAAAAGTGTACAAGGTTACACCCAAGAATTTAGGAAGAGAGCTTTGATTCTAGGAATTTCATTAGACTCACTTGAGACTCTGTTGAAGTACATCGGGGGTCTACACAACTACATAAGGCACACTATCCTCATGTTTAATCCCACTAGTATAAATGAGGTATTTGTTCAAGCTACGCATCTAAAAGCTAGAGGAAAGAATGGGAACCCAGAAGTTGGAGGATCATCCAAGCCCATTGCAAGCAAGAATAAGGAGAAAAGAAAACAGAAATGGAAAGAGAGGAAGGCCAACACTGCATAGAAGAGAAAGTCTTCATGTACTCACTGTAAGAGGGATGGGCATGATGATGAGAACTATTGGATTCTGCATTCGGAGCTGAGACCTAAGAAACTCGAGGGCAAGAAGAAGAAGATTGTTGCAGCTATTCAAAAATATTTGGGGTCGAACTTAGGAGATGAAACAACCATTGCAACCACAGGTATAAAAGGTAAAAAATATGAAGTATCTACTAGTAATTCTGCACAACATATTAATGATGAAGAAAATGAGAGAAAAAGACACGAGTTTTTTCATATTCGAGTTATTTCCAAGTATCAAAAGATTGATACTTTGTTTGATAGTGGCTCACAAATAAATTTAATTTCTGAAGAAATTGTAAAGAAGTTGGGATTACTGACTACACCTCATAAGAAACCCTACCCATTAGGTTGGTTAAGTGATAAAGCACAACTACAAGTGACCAGACAATGTAAACTTAAGTTTTCTTTTGGGTTAGCATTTGTAGATGAGGTTGAGATAGACATAGTTCCTCTGGATATATGTGGAATTGTTTTAGGAAGTCCTTACTTGTATGATAGAAAAGATATTTTCTATAGCGCTGAGAACAAGTATCTATTCGTTAAAGATGGAATCGAATACTTTGTAAGAGCTCATAAGCTCAAGAATAATTATACTCTCATAAACTCAGGGCAGATGAAACGAATTGTAAATTCATGCAAACAATTTTAACTGATGGTTGTAAAGGAAAAGAAACCTAATAAAACCAATGTATTTGAGGGCTGTGATGCTAAAAAACAAGCTGATTTAGAAAAAGTTGTTTCAGAATATGATATCTTGTTTCAAGAACCTAAAGGTGTACCACCTAAAAAGGAAATAATGCATGATATTAATTTGCAGCAAGATGCTCCATTGCCCAACATCAGAATGTACAGGTTGTCCGCTTTAGAGAATGCATAAATCAAGAAGAAGGTGCAAGAGTTGCTCGAGAAGGGGCTCATCAGACCTAGCACATCACCATGTGGGTCTCCAATCGTTTTGGTGAGAAAGAAAGATGGCTTGTGGAGAATGTGCATTTATTATCGAGCACTGAATATAATGATAAAAAATCGTTATCCCCTTCCTCATATAGATGATCTATTAGATCAATTGAAAGAAGCTGTTTATTTTTCCAAGTTAGACTTGCATAGTGGGTATCATCAGGTCATATGCAAAATGTAAATTTTTTCCCTCTTTAATGAATAAAATTACACTTCATATATACACACACACACACTTGATCACGTCCAATAATAAGTGTGAAAACGTTGGAAATAATATTATACGGTGAAAATGGATGACTAATCAAAATCTAAATAATGACTAACCTCTATTGCAAAATCATCTCTAACAACATTTTGTTTTTCTTGAACTGAATTTATTTTTTATAATTTTTTTATTGTTTAAATTTGTTTATAATATGGGATTTAGTTACCATCAAATTTAAATTTTATAAAATTTTGAAATTAAAATTTCAATAAAAGAAATTAAAGTATATTAAATTTTATATATATATTTTTAAATTGATATTTATTTAAATTTATAAATGTATTTTAGTTTAAAATACTTTAATTAAAATTAATAAAATAATAAATAAATTTGTGTCTATTATGCGATGGAAACAGATGATAAATAAAAATCAGATAATAATGAATATATATTTCGAATTCATTTCTAATAATATTTTAATTTTCTAGAGCTAAATTTATTTTTATAACATTTTTTATTATTTAAATTTATTTGTAATATGGTATTTAATTCCAATTACAATTAATTTTAATTTTTTTTAAAATTAACTAATTTTAAAATTAAAATTACAGTAGGAAAATTTTTTTTTGGTTTGTTTGTAAGCTTTATAATGATGATGGAAGATTTACTTGACCCGTATATATGACTAAACTCTGACAACATTGAACTACTCATTGTCCACGATGAGCCGAAGAGAAAGCAATAGGTGCAAAGTCGTCCTCAAATACACCATCCACTAATACCTATGTTTCTTTCATATATTTAATTTTATATTTATTAAAATATTACATTTTGTTTATAAATATATAAATTTATATAATTTGAGTTTTTAGGATATAAATAAGAAATTAATACACACATACATTTAAAATAAAATAATAATGGATAGCTAAATTTAAAAATTAAAATATTTTTTAATTTACATGTCTTTTTATACAACTTTTATATTTTACTAAAATATTATACTTCTATTATAATTAGTTTTCTTATTGTTTAAATTTGTTTGTAATATGAAATTTAGTTACAATCAAATTTAAATTTTATGAAATTAAAATTGTAATACAAAGAAGTTAAATTAAATTAAATTAATTTTTTTTTAATTAATTTATTTATTTTAAATTAATATCTAATCAAATTTATAAATGTATTTTATTTTAAAATATTTGGATTAGAAATAATAAAATATTAAATAAAATTGTACAATGAAAAGGGATGATAAATAAAAATCTAAATAATGATAAATGTATATTCCAAAATCTTCTGTAGCAATTTTTTCATTTTCTTGAACTAAATTTATTTTTTATAACTATATCTATTGTTTAAATTTATTTATAATATGCGATTTGGTTTCAATCCAATTTTAATTTCAAATTTAAATTTTATAAAATTAATATTGCAATAGGGAAGTTAAATTAAAATGATTTTTTTATATACCTTTTTAGTTTAATTTTTATTTAAATTTAGATATTTTTCAATTTAAATTCAACCTAGATCTATTTTAATTTTGGATCTACCAAGCGCACGGAGTGATCAAATCTATTTTCACCTTAAAATAGGTTTGTATTTAAAAAAATTGATCCCTCTTGGCACTTGATAGATCCAAAATTAAATTCAACCTAGATCTATTTTAATTTTGGATCTACCAAGCGCACGGAGTGATCAAATCTATTTTCACCTTAAAATAGGTTTGTATTTAAAAAAATTGATCCCTCTTGGCACTTGATAGATCCAAAATTAAAATTAATCTAAACTATATATATATATATATATATATATATATATATATATAATTGCATTTTTAGTATAATTGGTTATAAATATAAGTGTGTATGCTATAAATAAAAAATTAACACAGGGGCGACATGATGGGGAGGGATTTTTTGCTATCCGGAAGGAATAATAATCAACAAGTATGCTTGGGTTAAGGACAAAAGACATACAATCAAGAGAAGGTTTATGGTCTCTGCCTAGGGCTCCTCTTAGCCCAAAAGAGTGGAGTTAGGGACATCACAATCTTGGGGGATTCCTTTCTTGTCATAAGGCATTTACGAGAAAACTACCATGCCTAGGATAATATACTAAATCAGATGTTGCAGCGAGCTCAAGGTATTCTCCTCGCATTCGCTAGCTCTCGAAATTTCATATTCCAAGGAACCTTAACTCAGACACAGATCTTTTGGAAAACAAGTTATGTCGCTTGAAAGAAGGTAAAATAGAAGTCAATGGGACCAATGGTTTTTCACCCATCCCCTAAATAGTTCCAATGGTGTCCCACTCTATCTTCCTCTCTACTAGTCCCACCCATAAGAGGAACCCTTTGATTATAATACCTCCCCCTAAGGTGCATTCCATTCCCCTCTGACCTGGTTCCCCATCACTCCATGACATAAACCCACTTCTCCTGCCTACTCGTTTGCATAATGAGCCCTTCCCTCTCAACATGAGGCGAAGTGCTCATTTTAGTCCCCAGGTGACATTCCCCGAGCCAGATCTGCAACTAAGTGTGGGATTGTTCATGTCCTCTCCATCATCTAAGGTTTATCTTAGGCTTCTTTAATGGTACCTCATGCGAACTCCCTCAACCTGTGAGCTACATTTACTTTCCCTGGATCATATTAGACAACCTAATCATTTGAGATATAGGTTGTGTGAGGAGGAAGTATCCTCATTTCATAGAATAATGATGTAGCGACCTTAGGATCCTGGTGGCTCGAGCTTCTCTTTACATCAGCACATGAGGCACCTGCATGGTAATTTATTTAAATCAATGTAGCACTATTCAAATTTTCCCATTCTGATGATTGATTGTAGGTCTAGTCTAAGGCTAGGTAGGGTTTGGTTCCTCTCTCTTAATGAGGGGAAGTCAGGCACAACACAGAGTCGAGAAGCTTTTGTCTCAGTTCTGGGTCGTGCCTCTCTAATAGGGTGCTTTTGCTTCACCCAGAGAGCTTCGCAGGTTGAAATTCCTTAAAGTTGCCTCAATTGTCCCACTCTTTGGATATCTTATAAGCTCCAATTCCGATCATTGCGCTTCCATCATGGTGGTCTCTGTAGGATTATTGGCCCGTTGAAGAGGAGCTCGACAGGAAAAGAAAGTGTCAAGGAACCAATCAAGTTCATTTGCCTTCCCTTCTATGTTTCCGTTTCTTTGCATCAATGTTGTGTTTCCACGACTTCTGGTTCTTAGGTTACCATTGTGTATGTTCAAGCAAGATGGCGAGAAGTAATTTCAAAAATTTGGCTATGTATAGGATGTACCCACTCTCTATACCCTCGATTTCCTCAGTCTATGAACAATGTGTTAGTGAGCATGCAAAGATGAGGGTTGAAATCTTTGACCTCTAGGTTCTGTTGCATAGATAAAAGAAGGCGATCACTGAAAATTTGGACATCATTGAAGCTAAGAGCAAACATATTGCTCGCTTGGAGGATGAGGTTGGGGCACTCCGAAGCATGATAGAAGACCTCCAGTTGCAGGTGGCTAACCCGAGCACCCGTCCAAAAGATAAGAGCTCAGGCTTTGACTTAAATCGCCCGACAGATCCTGATGACTAATTTGCAAGTGTAATGGTTGGTTTCTACTGCATTCTCCTTTTGTCACAATTTTGTCGGGTCTATACTTGAAGAATAATTAGAGTATTATCGCTTTGTATAGTTAGTAGTGACAATTGGGCATGTCTTGGTTGTCTGCAACTATTTAAATTGAAGCCCATTGATGTAACTGAATTGTAAATCCCCTGAGTATTTTACAACATCTGAATACGAGTTTGATAAAAAAGTACTCACTTTTGTTAAAATAAATAAATAAATAATTACTTAACACGTATATATATATATATATATATATATATATATATATATATATATATATATATATATAATTAGAATATTACCATTTTACTCTAATTGTTTATAAATATATAAATTTATATAATTTAAGCATGTATATTATAAAGAAAAAATTAACACATATATTTTCAAAAATAATAAATGACTATAAATGTCAAAGATTAAAATATATTTTTTAATTTACATATGTTGTTGTTTTTTAATATATATATATATATATATATATATATATGAAATATTACACTTATATTATAATGTTTTATAAATATATAAATTTATATAATTTAAGTGTGTATTGTAAAAAAATAAAATAAGTAACTCATCAAAATTGAGAAGATGGAGATAAACCAATATAAATGAAGAACAATTTTAAAATATAAATGAAAAATACTATTAAAAATAAATAGTGTTCTACCTAAATTAACAACTCCCCATATTCGTCCAAAACTAATTTCACTTGTATTGATCACTAATTTTACTTATATTGGTCTTTCCCTCATCCTTAAATTTGACATTTAGAAACAACATTTTGCTAGTGTAGATAATCTAGTTTTTTTTTTTTCAAAATGAGTAGGTTTACTTGTAAAGTTTTTTTCAGCACAAAAAAAAGCTATATAGTTGTATTATATTCATCCAAACAGAAATGTACAACAATGTATATATGGGAATCATCTGATATGAAAAGTGGAATGTGGTTCAAACCACGTGGATAGAAAGGATATATGTAACCCTATCAGATCTGTTACATAGAGGTTATGAGGAATAATTTTGCATAACACACATATATTCATATAGAATTCCAAAAATCAGTCCCTTGAGCCAAGATTATGTATGGAAAAACTACAAATATGAATAACTTTACTTGTAAAGTTACTTCTTTGAATTTCTTGTGATGTCATAATAAATTTGAAATCAATTTCAATATAATTTAAAAAAAATCATAAAATTATTAATAGTGTTCACCTTGAGATTTGCAAATCTTCCCAAAAATTAGGTGAATTTCAAATTTAATCAATTTCATTTACCAGACCCATCCACTTACGTTTTAATCCCAAAAAATAACTTTACAAATATTAAAATCTGATAATTTCAAATTTAATCAATTTATTTTCCAAATTGTTCACTTAGGTTTTAATCCCAAAAAATGACTTACAAAAGTATCGGTTAGAGCCAAAAAGATGCAACATCGAATCTCTCCCTCCTACTCTCGGCAGAATTTAGATAACATCGACCACCTTGGCAATGCCACCAAATTTTTATTATTTATAAGAGTAATATTTTGTAGGCGTAAAAAGTAATGATAATTGTTAGGTTATTAAGGTAAATTTATGTAATTTTAAAATGCGCTAATAGGGGGTGTTTTTTTGGAATTATATGTTCAAATTCAAAGTGGAATAAATAAATTAATTATGTTTTTTAAATTTTATTTTTATTATTATTTTTAATGGAAAATAAAGGATAAACCTACAATGGAATAAATTAATTATGTTTTTTAAATTTTATTTTTACGATCAATTTACAATGGGATGCTTATCATTAAAATTATGGTGAATGCCAATATGAATGTGTGTTATAACATTTACTAGGATTTTTTTTTTTATTTTTATCTTAATTAAATTTATTTTGATTAGCAATACTTACAATATAGAATAAATTCCTTATGAGATATCATTTATATACATGTATATTTTCCTTGTATGTCTTAGAACTCTTTACCATAAAATTTATTTATCACACTTAGGTCAAGATGTTAAGTTTCAAAAATGAGACACTCTTAGCATGAACTAGGTGGTAATATGGGCTGCGTTTATTCCTCCACTGATTACTTTATGATATATTCATGTTGTGGAAAGGTTCATTTCAATTTAATTATTGTTCATATTACAGTGGCATACCACCATGCTCTCAACTATGGTTATGAACTAATTTACATATGTACTACCCTCCAATACACTAGTTTGCACCTGTTTTGATTTGACATTTTCTAGAGACACACACTTGTCAACATTACATAGTTTTAGAATTGAATTTTATTAAATTAACCCTATTCCAGATCTATGGTCATGGATGTCGAGGGTTTGATCTGATGGTGTCGATTAGAGAGGGGTGGTTATGGGAATAACCACCCTCTCCCCATGATGCCCAACCTACTCATTTGGCTTTTGGTGTTTTACTGTGCGACTCTGCAACTAGAATGAAACAAAAATATTCCACCCATCAAAATTTCTTATTTTCGAATTCACCCACGGTCTAGTATGTAAAGGATTCAAAACTCTTTACTTGTTTGCTTGCCATGGAAAGTGTTCTTCTGTAACTTTCTTTAACTCGAAAATTTTGGGATTAGAAACCGACGGGTAACTCGAAGCTCTCCCCTCTTCCAGATACTTGGCCAAATACAACTCCAATTTGTAAGGGTAAGTTTTCTTCCACCATTGTATCTGTGTTATGGTCAATTTGGGAATACAATTTATAACCCAAGCTAAGCGATTATATTATTGTTTCTGATAGATGTTAGGGTTATGACTCTCTAGTAGGGTTTATGGCCTTATAACTCGAATGTAGATTACAATAGATCGCTACTATTTGGTAACAAGCCAAAATACACAATTTAGTTACTGCATTCTACAGTTTTCCTTAAGACCAATGTGGATGAGGGTTTCCTCCTATGCTCCGATCAGTTGTCTAGTTTTTAGATTTTCCATGCAGCCAAACCCTTCCCAGTATTGGTATGTGGCCTTTTAGGGTTTTCTCTGTATAGTTAGGTTTTGACCTGACGGTCACCAAATCTTAATCGAGAAGGTTGATACTGGTAAACCCAAATAATATTTCTTTCCTTTTTACATAGTATGGTTACAATAACAGTCCTTCACTGCCATGTTGCTCAAGTAATAAGACCACCCGTCACAAGTTTAGAACTTTCCTTTTAAATATTTTAATTACTCATGTTGACCAAGTTAATTTGTATTTGTTTTACAAGTGAGGCTTTACTCTCGGCTACAGATGGTGACTTGGATGTAATCTTTATAGATTGTCTAGGTTCTAATTTTGAGCACGTCATTTTCTCCAATTTCCTGCAAGGTTGGTTTCCATCCTTTGACCTAGTGTTTTTTGAAGTTAATATTAGGCATAATTTTTAAATGAACTCTGATTAGACTTTATTGTTTTTTTTTTACAGAAACGGTTCTGGGGTATTTATATTCATCTTGGCTTGAATGCAAAAAATCTCATTACATTAAGGACTTCTGTGTCCTAATGCATCTCATTGCTGAAAATGAGAGTGCAGCTAAAGCTTGAAGACTTCTTCCTTGATAAGGAATTTATGTTTTCGATTTCAGAAATTTTTCTCCACTTGAAGATACAAACAAATTTATTTAAGAGTAAGCAGTAAAACATGACAGTAACCAGCTTATGGGATGGGTTCCCATGATTCCTCTTCACCTTTCATCTTGATCTCGGCAAAGAGAAGGGCAGCTTTGTTGGCTTCATTGTCCGCCTCTTTATTATGAGTTCTCAACACATGGTAGTAATTCAGCTTCTGAAAAGTGTTTTCCAAGCCCTTGATTCTGGATATCAGCCTTGCTAGTTTAAGATCCAACGCTGGGGAGTTGGAAATCATTGTGTTTATAATGATCTGGGAGTCACCTATAACAATAGCTTCACTTATATTTAGATC
This sequence comes from Pinus tabuliformis, assembly GCA_031772625.1. Classification (NCBI taxonomy): domain Eukaryota; kingdom Viridiplantae; phylum Streptophyta; class Pinopsida; order Pinales; family Pinaceae; genus Pinus; species Pinus tabuliformis. Next base: position 861,020,523 of record CM062809.1, read on the forward strand.
TTTGAGGATCTTGAGGCCTTGAAAGAGGGCCAAAGCCTCAGCTTGAATGTTGGTTGAATGTCCAAGCCCCCAAGCAAAGGAATGAATTTTTTCCCCAGAAGGATTTACTACAAGACCTCGTGCACCAGCTTTGCCTGGATTGTCCTTTGCTGCCCCATCAAAGAAGAGAGAGTGTCTTGAGTGCGATTTGAGCCAGTCTTGAAAATCAGTTTCAGTTTTCCTTATTTTCTAGTCCTTAAGAGAAGGGGCATTTCTGACTACTGGTTGAAATTGCAGGTCAAGGAATGATCCCCAAGCAATGTCCTGTTGGTCGAGATTAGAATCATCTTTTATATCAGTCAGACACTCCTTTATATGGCATTTAATTTTGATTTCTAAGGCCTTGTGATTCTGAATAGTGTTTTTGAAAATTCTTCTATTTCGTTCAAGTCATATATGCCAACAAAGAATCTTTGGAAAGATAGCCCATGCAGTTTTGATTACTTGATTTTTAGGAGGCTGGGCAGGGTATCTGATTGCCCAATTTGAAAAAAGATCGGCAGTGGAACAAGGCAGCTAAATTTGAGATCCAAATTATAAATAAAGGAGAACCAGATCTGCTTAGAAAATTTTCACTCAAGAATTAAATGGACTATTGTTTCTGCGTTTTCTTTGCACAATGAGCATATGGAGGGACCATGGAATCCTTTCCTCTGTAAGATGTCATATGTTAGAATTCTGCCATGGCAAAGAAGCCAAGCAAAGAAATCGACCTTGGGCCATGAAGGAAAACGCCAGACTCCCTGCCAAGGTGCTGGGTCGGGGGGGACGTAGGGCCTCTCATTCAGCTTGATGTATCCCATGGAGACAATGTAGCCTCTGTTATTCAGCCCCCAACCTTTTGAATCTCGTTTCCTCATGTGCGTGGGCACCAAGCCATGAAGGAGATCCAACAATGTGGACCATTCTTTGAGCAGATGAGCCAGCACCTCAATACTTTTCTAGCCTGCCCAAACAGAGTCGCTCCAATGGGAAATATCCCACAATGTACGCAGCCCCTCTCTGTCCATCCAGCATCATAGTGCTCTAATGGAGACTTTGTCTTCAATTGGATCCTTATTCATGATTTTATCAGTCCATATATTGATCTTTTTTCCATTGCCTAGGATCTAGTAGGAATGCTCTTTGATTAATGGAGTAGCTTTAACATACAGGTTGAGGAAGGACAAGTCAGGCATATGACTCACATTGTCTAGATAGCTTGAACGTGGACCTCTGAAATACTTCTTCCAGAGAGCTAATTGGGCCCAGCCAGGCTTGGGTACAATGATCCTCTAGATAATATTCGCTGCCATAGCCACATTCTGCTGACAGAGATTTTTGAAGTTCAATCCACCCTCCCATAGTGGCTTGGAGATGGTTTCCCAGCTGATAAGGGGAATCTTTTTTTCATTCTGTTTTCCGCCCTTCCAGAAGAACCTGCGCATGAACTCTTCCATTTTTTTTAAAATGACTGCTGGAGCGAGAAGCCCAACAAAGTGAAATAGAGGGAGGCTGGTGAGAACGGATTTTATTAGGACAGACTTGCCAGCAGAATTGAGCCAGGAGTAGCCCCAGGCTTGGATCTTGGACTTGAATTTTTCAAGCTGAGGGAGCCAATATTTGCTTGAAAGTCTCTTATGAAAAATAGGGAGGCCCAAATATTTGAATGAGGTCCAAGAGGAGGAGGCTGCAAAACCCAAACATCTAGAAATAGCGGAGAGCATTCTGGGCATAGTATTCCAGCTGAAGATGTGGCATTTGTTCTTATTTACAACGCTGCCTGAGACCTCACTAAATTCATCCAACACAGCTTTAAATTTAGAGGCAGAGGAGAGAGAGGCATTACCTAAAAGCAGAGTGTCATCCGCAAATAAGGCATGGTTTATGTTTTTAACCCCTCTTGCAATACACAGTCCATTAATTTCTTGATCTTGCATCTTTTTGTCTAACAGGAAGCTGAGAATAGAGGCTTGGATGACAAAAAACATAGGGGAAAGGGGACACCCCTGCCTAAGTCCTCTCGAAGCTTTAAAAAAATCAATGGCTCTTCCATTTACAAGAGGAGCAATCCATGGCTCTGAGATGCATGCCCTGACCCATTTAATGAAGATTTCCCCAAAACCAAACTTGCTCATGACTTTTAAGAGAAAACTATGACTTACACGATCAAAGGCATTTGCTAAATCGAGTTTAATCACCATACCTTGTTCTTTTCGAAGAAGACTAGAGTGGATTGCCTCTTGAACGAGGGTGTAGTTGTCCACGATCTGCCTTCCTTTAATGAAGCCTCCTTGATTCTCTGGAATTATTCTGGGAAGAATGGGCTTCAGTCTATTTGCAATTACTTTGGTGATTAGCTTGTACCCAATGTTACATAAGGAAATCGGATGAAATCTACTGAAGTTGTTGGCACCTTTTTCCTTGGGTATGAGGGCTAAGAAGGCAGAGTTTGTACTGCCTCCTATTTTCTGAGTATTTTGAGACTTTTGTATCATTTTGAGAAGGTCCTTTTCAACAATCGGCCAACAAACTTGAAGGAACCTGGCGGAGAAGCCATCTGGCCCCGGGGCCTTGTCCGGATCCATCTCAAAGAGGGCCTTTTTAACTTCATCTTTAGTGATTTTGGCCTCAAGTAGCCCGTTCATACGAGGAGTGATTGCTGAAGGTATGACGTCTAACAGATCTGGATGTTGGATCGGATCCTTATCTTCGCTGTACAAGTTTTGGAAGTGAGAAAAAGCTGCTTTCTTAATGTCTGCAAAGTCCTTGTGAGTGTCGTTATCCTCCTTGATCTCAGAGATAGTGTTGAAGCATTTCCTGGCCTGGGCTTGTTTGTGAAAAAAAGCAGTGTTCCTGTCCCCTGCTTTGAGCCAGAGATTTCGAGATTTTAACCTCCAGTATTCTTCTTCAGCTAGGCAGGCCTTATGAAAGCTCTGTTGCAGCTGAGTTTCTTGCTCTAACAGCTCCTCTGTGACTGTAGCGCTCTCCATATAAGTTTGATGAGAGGCAAGAGAGGCTTTAATGGCTTTCCTTTCTGTAGCTGGGTTGGACAGGGATTTGGCCCAACATTTTAGTACTCCTTTTACCCTTCTAAGCTTTTCCTCCCAGATGAAAAAAGGAGAACCTTTGACGGGCTGATTCCAACAATCCTTGACTGTTTGCATGAAGTTTGGCTCCTTGACCCAGAGGGGGCTAAATCGAAAGGGAATAGGACCCAGATCTAGATGGGCAAGGAGCTCTAGTTTTAAGGGCTTGTGATCCGAGACACTGCTAGCAAGAATGTGCATTCTGGGTTCTAGACCTAGTAACAGATAGGAGCTTTGAATGAAAAATCTATCTAATCTGGCAGCAATATGTCCAGGTCCTACTCTTTTGTTAGACCAAGAGAACTTACCGGAAGAAGGTTTGATGTCTAGCAAGTCCCAATCCTGCATAAGATCCTCCGCCCATTCCCTTGCTGGATCTCGAACTACGCTGCCTCCCCTTTTTTCAGATGAATGAAGAGTGAGGTTGAGGTCTCCAACAATAATTATGTTTTCCAGATTTATCAAGTTTTCTTGATGCCTTATTGAATCCCAACAATCCTTTTTTCCCCAATGTTGACTGGAGAGTATACATTGAAGAGGCAAAAGATTTCCTTGGTATCTAGGTTCTGCATTTTCAGCAGCAACCAATGAGTATTGCTTGCCTCACAGATGACTGTAAATTTGTTGGCGTTCCATAGAGTGCCAATCCCTCCCGAGGCGCCCCGGGCAGAGATTTCTCTTGCTTCACTTTTAAACCAAAGTTTCTTGCATGCTTGCAGGAAGACTATGTCTTCCAGCTTAGTCTCCTGGACGAGAAGTATGTCTGGAGTTTCAGTTCTTATTAAGCTTCTCATGGCTTCTTCCTTAACTTTACTCCCCATACCTCTACAATTCCAGGAGATGACCTTCATTATTTATGTTTTGATGGGCTCCCTTGGAGCCTTGGGGCTGACTTTTCAACATCTTAGGCTTTGAGGCTAGCAATTTTTCCAGAGTTGGCTGGCTACCCTGTAGCTTGTCTTTGTAAGTCTCCTGCTCTCTTTTTTCCCTGTCAGTTTTACGGCCTCTTGTAGATCTTCTTACCGAGGTTTGGGATTCTCCTATTTCTCCTTCCTCCTCTGACTCGTCTGTTTCCTACTCTTCTTCCTCAGCTTCTGAAGTCATACCTTTGGGATCTTCAGCTCCTTTGCTGGGGGCTGAGGGAGTACCTTTGCTTGGAGAAACTGTTTTTGGGTCTCGATCTCCAGAGTATCTTCTGTCTGCTGGCTTAGTGGATCAAATTTGTTTTCTTGCGCCTTTTTGGGAGGGGGACGTTGAACATTAGCCTGAAGAGAGCCTTTCCCAGTGGGTCCTCCCGGTTTCTGCCCTTTGTGATTGAATTTTTCTCACTTGACTTGGTTCCAACCCTCTTCACTCCCTTTTTCTGGCTTTACGTTGGTCGGGAAGTTTCTTGCAAAGTGTCCATGAACATGGCATTTCCTGCATTTGAATGGAAGTTGCTCATAATCCAAGATCTGCACATGAGACCAGCTGCCGACTTTGATTTTGATTGCCTCTGGGAGACCCACCTCTAGATCTACTTCTACGTAGATCCTAGCATAGTCATACTGATCCTTGTTGTTTGCCCGATCTATGGATTTCCTGAGAGAGTTGTCGATGTTTTTCAAGGAATCCCAGTTACAACAGTGGACTGGTAGATTTGGAAGATAAACCCACACCAGGACAGCCTTGGGAACATCTACAGCCGGATCAATGTCGGGAGACCATTTATTCAAATAGAGGCCCTGAGGGCCCATGAAATACGGCCCATTTTGGAAGATAAGATCTTTGTCTTTTTTGGAGGTGAATTCGAAGAGGAAGTACCCTCGCCCAAGAAAGTAAGAGGTAACACTTTGCTTGATCAGAGGATCCCATTTCCTATTGACCCATTGCTCAGTAGTTTTCGGAGAGGGCTAAAGTCCTGTGAATTGGCCAATGAGACCACGATCAGCTAGAGATAAAGCTACTTGAATGGGTGTCTCTGGAGGTAACGAGATCTCAGGAATTTTGTCGAGCTTCTTAACGAATTTTTATGCTTCGCTTCTTTTCTTTGGAGGCAGACCGGCCAGAAGCAGGTTGAAAGCGTCGAAGGCAGAAGCAGAAGGCGGATCCTTGAAGTGGCCCTGCGTCTCCATAGGATCGGGCCTGAGGCCGGCTGCCGTAGGGGCAACCATGCAGTAGGGCCCAACCCTAGCCTATAATCCTAAATAACTGCAGAACGGAGTCAAGCCCTCTGTGGGCGCGCCCGTGGGGATCATCTGCCATAGAATGCGGGCGCGGATGCGGACTTCAGAAACCGTGAAGTGCAGATCTCGCTGCAGAGCACGAGCCAAGACTTGCAGGTTGCAGAGCATTTTTCCTTCATGAATACCAATTGATTAGACTTTATTGTTATGGCACTCTGACCCTATTCTATTATCAAAGAATTTGATAATTAATTGTTACAATTATTTGTGGTCTTTTATCATATTTTTTTTTCCCTCTATGGGTTCTTATATATATATGAAACAACCTTTTGTAGACCAAAAACTAGTTGATACTTATGTGACCATATTATAATTTTAAAATCTTATTATAGGGTTATTGTTATGTTGATTGTGTTGTCAACAATTGCACCTTGTTTCATTTCAATAAAATTTGGATATGATTCGCATATTTTAGTTGAATGTATTTCGCATTTTGTGAATAGGCTTCATGACCTACTGTCAGTCTCAAAGTTTATGTTTTGCTTTTGTTTCTATCTTTGTAGGTGTTTTCTCAAATATATTATTTGTTTCAACTATGCTAATTTGTATATGGTTACTACTATAATAGTTTACCATTAGAAGTAATATATATAGTATTGATTTGTTGCATGCAGTTGTGCATTTATGGTACTGAATATTTGTTGTTTATTGTTTCTTTCAATTCTTAATACTAATCTAGAATTTTTGGGTGGGACCAAGCAATAGGACCTGCCCTAAATGTTTCCATTTTTCTTTTGTTGGACTCAGGACTATTCTTCTAGGTTGTTAGATAACTATCTTTGCCTTATAACTAAACTAGGTCTCAAGTTTTGGATTTGTATGGACTATTTATTACATATAGTAATAATTCATCAAAGTTTCCATTTTCTTAAAGACATATACACAGTATACATATTGAAACCATTTTCAAATAGAATAAAATCAATACATTACAGGAAACAAACCAAAACTACTTATTTTTTCCTTAGTTGTGGGGACAATCCACAAAAACATCAGGAAAGAGAGTGATCCACCCAACCAATGAGTATGGTATCCACTACCAAAATTACCCCCGAGCCAGTTTCACTTCAAGAATAGTTATCTGAACAATGAGCATAACATCTCCAACCTTAGACATTCTCTGACCCCACCAAGTCTAGTCTCATGGCTACAACTAAGGACACATGCTTCAGTTTGGATTCCACTGGTTAGCTAGATCAATAATACCTTACATGGAAGCGTCCTTCCTCTCTCAACAACATCCTATCTAAGGGCCACAAGATTACAACTTCATTCTACTCTCTTGGACCTCCTCCAACCAGGTAACCAGGTTGCCTAAGGTTTTTTTGCCTCTCACTATTACAGAATATTTTTTCATATCTCCTATTCACTTCCCATGCAATATCCCAGAGTTCCAAAACATTGAATACTTTACAGAATATCCATCATGATATACATACCAAAACCTCCTTGAACAATCAAAGGAAAGCTACCCTGAAATCATTCTAGAGAAAGTTGCCTAAAAACCTAATTTTTGGCATCAACACGTTTTTCTCCACTGCCTTCCTACATTGATGGTAGGTTGTTCAGTTAAGCACTCGCACTGAACTCCTTGTGGTAGGCTTTCCCAAATTGGAGGAGAATCTTGCTCACTATACCCTTCGGGAAACATCGAGCTCGATATTGGTTTAGGCCTCCTGATCTTATCATCATGGGATTTCCCCTTGAGATTTGGACCTTCCTCCCTCTTTTGTGGATCCCTAACTCCCTCTCCCTTCCTATAAATTCACCCCCTTCCATTCCCAAATGGTTGGTCATTGATGGATGCATCCCTGTGTTGAGATTATGCTTACATGCTACCCATTCTATCTTGTAGAAGGAGTGCTTCAAGAGTCTTTTCTTGGACTTGGACATCCACCCATAGGAAGGCCTAAACATCAAGGCATAGGTTGCATGCTTTCCTTTTTAGTTTCTTAATATATACATCTGATGTCCACTTTCCATAATTATGTAAATATTTATGTGATTAAATTAATGTTCCTTGATCTGGTAAGTAGTTAATGCTTGATATATGTTATATATTCTCTTGTGTCTTGTCTAGTACTTTGATCTTCCTTGTAGGTCTTCGGATGTGAAGAATGACTTAGGAACGAGACCTGGAGTGGAAGATTCAAAGCCATCTCTAAGGGATAAGTAATTAGCATCAGAACGAGGTAGGTTCCTCTTTCTTATTGCATTTATCAAGCATAAGCTAGGAAAGTGAGTATTAGATTATTTGATTTGTTGCTAGACCCACTCATTGGGCTAGAGGGATCGCCTCTTTCAACAAAGTCTTCATTACTATGCTTCAAAGCACCATTGGGATGAATAAATAGAATTGACATCTTATGCTATTTTTGGCTCTTTGGGCTTACTGAACTGCATCTAAGATTGCCACTGGATTCACACACTTTCAGTTGGCGTATGGTCTGGAGGCAACTCTTCCAATTGAGTGTGAAATTCCTTCTTTGAAACTAGCCATCGAATTACTCCCAGATACCTCACCTAAAGAGGAACGCTTTATCTTGAAAGGCTCGATGGAACCCACCACTTCGCAGTGTTAGTATTTCAGGCAAGAAAAAACGAGTTAAGGCTCAATACGATAGAAACATTTCACCTCGTGTTTTTGCTGAAGGTGACTTGGCCTTGCTCTATGATCAAGCCGATGAAAAATTGGGAGTTGGGAAATTCGAACCAATGTGGCATGGGCCTTACATTGTCAAGCGAGTTTTACAAAAAGGCTCCTAAAAGTTAGTGGAATATGAAGGAAATTCTTTGGTGGAACCCTAAAGTGGGCTTTACTTGAAGAAGTATTATGCGTGATTATCCATGTAAACACTTATGTACATTAGTGTGTGTTTTCATTAGTGTGCAGTGTGATTTTGGTGTGTTAGTTTGATTTTTCAAACCTTTTCCTCTGATTACCTCGTGCTCTACTTGGTTTTCAGATGTCATCCTACCATTACGTCAGTTTTACTGATGGTGCTTGTCATAGTACATAGAATCTATATTCCGATGCATGGGAAATTTATGGCCTTAATGGTGAGTTAGTAAATTTGCAAGGTATATGTTTAGGTTGGATGGCTAATAACATTGTCAAATATAGTGCATTCATTGAACTTTTGTCAGAAGCTATCGCTCTTGGCATTAGGGAGTTAATCATAAATTTGATTCACGGCTCATTGTGCTATAAATTAATGGGCAATATTCAATTAGAAACCCTCAAATTTTGAGAATGTATTTGCAAGTTCATTTATTGGAATGAGAATTTGATTTTATTACTTATCATCACATTCCAAGATGCATGAGCACATTAACATATGCATTGGCTAATTATGTGTTAGATAGACATTTGCAGAACTTGTAAATCATAGAACATCACGCATCGAATATGGTAAATAAGAAAACACACATATATATATATATATATATATATATATATATATATATATATATATATATATATATATATATATATATATATATATATATATATATATATATATATATATATATATATATATATATATATATATATATATATATATATATGGCGAGTGATTGCAAAAGAGTTTGCTACATCAAAATAACAAAATTTTTGTTACGAGACACATGGCTTTACAAGGCTACATAGTGCAGAAAATAAACTAGAGGTTGGTTGTTCGCCCACTTGGCGCTCATGATAACACAAGACAACCCTAATCACCCAGCCCAACAGTTGACGCAGTCTGGAAGATACTCATACTGTGTGCCTCTGATAGCGTAATGGTACTTCATTGATTGATGCATACTCTGGAATCCCCTTGGTTAAGATTTCTAGGTTGCGCTCTACCTCCAAAAACTTCAAAAATAGTTTTTTACTTGAATCAGTCCACTATTCCCCTGGAGGAAGTGGAAGATATGGATCTCCTCGGAAATCCATCCCTGCATAGGCCCAGTCATCGAGCATGTTTAGCTGATGATGCAACCATCTGAATAATGTTGGAGGGAATGACATCTATTAACCACCCAAATGTTGTGGCATCAACTCTCCTCATTTGAGAAAATGTGAATCTCTGGGTGCTGGCAGGTCCACTTACAACCACTGATAACAGAATAATGGAACACGTTCTAGGATGAATGTCACAAGAATAGATTTAAAACCAAATTGTTTCATATTTCCCTCTCTTGCACTTGGTTAATTGGCATTTCATGCATGCCAATAAACCTTCACACCATTTGAATACAGTGGGATTTAGGCATTCAATCGCATACTGGAAGTGATACTTTGAAGCCTCATGCAATTCTTGCGCCCCAACTATTCGAGCCATAGTGTGTATGATGGTTCGTAGTGGAAGATTGGTAATGGTTTTTATGTCAATCTTCCCACTGTTACCCTTTTTGGCTCCCAGATAATGCCTCGCAATGAGCATGTTTATGCTCGCTCCTCCATAGTGTGATCCGGATAACTGCACCCGTTGTCCCTTTCTAGACAACCCAGTAATGAAGTAGATGTCATCAACCTCTATATTAAGCTCTTGATCCTCGAACATAAAAAGTTATCAATCTACATCCCACCAAGTGATTAAATGTTGCTGTAACTCAGGTTGTGCTTTGATCCTGGGAATCATGAATAATTTGAGTAGTCCACATGCTCGAAGGGCTTTAATATAGTCTTCATCCTACATAGCCTAATGGAATTTAGCTTCGTGACCCCTCTCTTTCCATTCAATCACCATTTTGGATTGGTTGTTTTGCAAAACATTAATAAACCAACATTTCATGAGCATCAATGGAAAGAAAAATCAAGATTAACTTTTTTCATGGAAGATTTCACTTCAAATTTGTTTACCTCGGCACCAGCGTGTCTAATTAGGAATTTTTTCACATTGCCAGCCTGAGTGCCTAACCAGCCTTAGAGTGAGCAACATGAGTCCAATGGGTGAATCCCGCGTTGGTCACCCACAATGTAAAATTTTTGAAAAATTTCCGCAAAACCTATCCTATGGATGAAAATGCTTAGAATGACTACCAAAATGAAGAGGAAGGACAAATCTATTACCTGTAATAAGCAGCTCAACAAATGGTGTCCCAGATTGCTCGTGCTCCTTGCCTAAAAATCAAGGTAAAATGAGTTAAAAATGCTTCCACAATTGCAAACTGGTTAAATGGTAAAAATGACTTACTTTTTTCCCTATTTATAGTTTTTAAATAATATTTTTACCAAATTAGGGTATATTTCAATCATTTTTTCATATTTTTCCTCGAAATCTGTAATCTACATTTTCTTATGCAGCAATAGGTCATATGTTCTTGGTATCACTGATTTACTTTGACTGATTCATTAAGTTTTATTTTATCACTTTTTCGAACTCATTAAAAATAAACTAAAAAGCGACCCCTTGCATTCATCTTTAAGCTCTTTCCTGACTCTCGAAAAATGAAAATATTTTTAAATAATGAATCCATACAGGTGAGGATAGTTTTAGGTAGAGGAGGAATGACCTGTTGTAGAGTTTTATGAACCCAACGTCTCGGACTACCAAGTGAGTCCATCATCAGGGGAGAATGCGTCAATAGATATTCTTAAAATCATAATGATGTATCCAAGAGCTAAAATTAGGGTACATCATTATGATTTTAAGAATATCTATTGACGCATTCTCCCCTGATGATGGACTCACTTGGTAGTCCGAAACGTTGGGTTCATAAAACTCTACAACAGGTCACTCCTCCTCTACCTAAAATGAAAATATTGTCGAGTACTTGTCGTTTCAAACTCATAAAAGTAAATGAAATGACATCTACTCACTATAAGTTTAACCCTTTTCCAGACTAAGATAGACTATTGTAATTGCAAGGAACACCTTAGTCGAACATGGCTAGGAGGTTCTCTTGGATATTGTTTTCTACCTTTTCGGGTTCAAGAGATGATTTACGAAAAGGGACCTTTGGAGTTTTCTTTTCTGCTTCTTTTTCAAACTCTCTAAACATGAAAAAGATGTCGAGTTTCACCTCCGTCAGACTCATAAAACTTAAATGACACAGGACTTGTCACCATGATGAGACCGAGTTCCCCCTTCCTAGGGCTCGTACAACTTACTAGGTTGGATTCATCTAAAGGGTGAGCTTATATGGCAAGAATATTGCTATTCCCTTCAAGCTTGAAATCAAAATATATGGGGTACTCGCTAGAAATGGTGGGGGAAAAATTGAAAGTGTTCATCTCTTGTATCGTGTAAAGGCAACATGTCGCTCTTGAACATGGCACTCATCTGTTACTCGTGTTGGGTTTGGGATATCCTCACTTCGTCACTTGCCTTCATGGGTTTGGGAAATACATCTTTCCTCTCATCTGATCATACCATTCATTCATCATGACCTATGGTCCTATGTTGAGTCATATGCTACCAAACTTTGGAGTCATGTCGTCAATATGTTCAAGAGAAGTCTTATTTGCAGTTCTATATTGCCTATATACTGTCTAACTTTTTGCTACAATCCCGAATCATACTTATTCACTCTACTACATCCTTTGTTTCATGTCGAATATGTGTGATTCATTATGGCCCTCTTTCAACGGATTGCTTCCCGTCGACTTCAAATCATTATCTGGAAAGATTATCTAGAAACTCCCTTCCAATACCTTATGGCTTACATGCTTCAATGGCAAGCTCTTCGCATTCGACGACAAGTTTACATCATTGATCTTCGATCAAATCACTTCACGGGTGTTCGACTTCAGTTCCATTATTCACATTCGTGGATTGTGTTGCTTGTACCTTGAGAGCCATTTTCATTATTGGTAGTTTCTCTTGTGCCTATTAACAATTTACATCATTGACCGATAATTAGGTGATTTTCTATCATGTTTGACTTCAACACATCTATTCACATGTTAGAATTCGTACATTAATTGGGTGGAGATGGAGTGTAAGAACCTAGATTTTGTCTGATAGAATCCAAGTTGCATGGAGTTATGAATCATTCATGATTGTATACATGTTTCCTCTAGATGGATGGCTGCGACCATATCGTGATTCCATATTCATGATCCTTTCTATTTAGATGGTTGCAACCATACTGAGGATCTTTGTAGATGATCCTTTTTATACAGATGGTTGCATCAATACCGTCGATTCATGTATTATTAGATGCCAATTCCTGTATTTTTAGGCATGATCATCATAGATTTCAGATATGTATATGTGTATGCTTGATTTGTAGGTCTCTTGACGATGTTGTTCTCGTCCTTGCACTGACTTGTAAAGAATCTGAACCATCACTCTCTGTTCTGCCTTCATGCCTTAGGGGGCATATGTTACACATTATTTTGTCATATCTCCTGTTCACTTCTCATGCCATATCTTAGAGTGCCAAAACATTGACTACTGTGCAGAATATCCATCATTATATACAAGCCAAAACCTGCCTTAAGAATCAAAGGAAAGTTTCCCTGAAATCATTCTAGAAAAAGTTGCCTAAAAACCTAATTTTTGGCATCATTGTGTTTTTCTCCACTACCTGCCCATGCTGATGGCAGCTTGTTCAGTTATACACTCGCACTTCCAGCGCAAGTTTTCATAGTAAAAATCTCTCGCTAGACCCTTCGAGAAACGACAAGCTGGATATTGGTTGTTGTTGGTATGGTTAAACTCTCTCATTTGGGCCTCTTGATCTTATCATCATGGGCTTTCCCCTTGAGATGTAGACTCGTTGACGGTGTTGGACCCGCCAACATTCAGGGGATCACCCCAGTATGAAGTCTCAACTAGACCTCACACCATTTGGTGTGGGAGTCGCATTCTGTATGATGGCCCGATTTCCATTGCCTTAAGGATTTTCCTCAACTATTGCTTGTTAGCACATGAGATTTGTTTGCTTTTCCTTCGAGAAGTGAGGTTCGCGTGCCTTGTGAATGCTAGTGTAAGTGTGTCAATGGTTCTTTAAATGTAAAGGGGAGAGGGTGAGAGTGAGTCCAATGTCGGTTGGGATGAAGTCCCAACTCGGCTAGGAACACAAAACACAATAGGACGTGCAAAACTTCTAGAGGAGAAGTCCACACGGATGCGGTAGTCACAAAACACAAGCTAATATAACACGTACAACACTCAATGGAGGAGTCCAAACGAGCACAATGATTGTTATAGCAAGCTTTATGTGAAAGGTATGTCTGATGTCGGGGAAGATAGCCACCATGGGCGAGACAACGTTAATAACATATACAACAAGTTTCCATTAACATATTATATATTACAACAAGTGAAATAGTTCAAATGTTCAACACAGGTTAAAGCAACATGCATTACAAGTGTTCAAGATTAGTCTTACAACATTTATAATACGTGTGAAAACGTGTTGGCCTGTTGGCAGGCTTCTGAATTAAGCGAAAGTTTCAGGACACATCGTTACACATACATCACTAACCTCGAGTGTGGGGCATTGGAGCCATTACTTACTCCTCAAAGAAAAAGTTACAAAATATCTTTGCTATGTGGTAGGAGTTGAGGTGAAATGTCCTTTTGCATGTAAAAATGAGGGGGTATTTATAGCCAAGGGTGAAACTAACCCTTGTAGCTATTCGACTACCCTTATCACTATTTGACTTCCATGAATTTTGACTTTACATGACTCTTTGTACAACAAGTGGGTCTCTTGGACTTCCACGTTACATTACATTGATTGACAACATAGCCCATAGTAGAGATGTGGGTGACATGACTTGACATGACAGTGCTAGTACATTCATGCTACTGCTGGAGTGCATGTCGAGCTACAATGCTCTTGGGTGATCGATGTCTTCATGGTGTGTCACAGCTTCACCTCCGCATGGCGAAGTACATAGAGTCTTCGATGGTATTTGGTTCGCTTGATGAAGCTTTGGAATGTTGTTCCTTGCTTGCATGTTGGGAGGCTTGATAGGATCATTTGTTTGCAAAGGTGCATGTTCATCCGTTCATCCATTGGTGAGCTTGTCCTTCTGCATGTTCTCCCTTCGTTCATCCCTTTCGTTGTCACACCATGTTTGTTAGTGTACCTATTCTTGCAGTCACTCATGACGAGATGACATTAAATCCAAAAAAATCCTATTCTACCATGACACATGATCATTTTGGATGCAGGTGACTGAGAGAGGTAGAAAAGTTATGAAGCAGGATGATAGCTCTAGGCACCACTAGTGAAAACTGCACAAGAGTCACTAAGTGATGGAGATGGGTAATCCAAGTCGACAGTGTTTGTCCATGAGGCCTGGCTTATGTTGGGCGCGGGATCCCCCAAGGGAAGTTTTGCGGCTTAGAGCCCAGATTTTGGTCAAAGATTGTAATTCCAACGTAAAGACTCGCATTTTGTGGGCACGGAGTGCATAGTTTGTAAAAGAGTCATAGGGTTGTCCACCCTTAGTTTTTTTATTGTAATGTCGGCTGTAGAGATCTACCCATGGTCCACAGACCATGGGATTGTATAAATAGAGTGAGGCTCTAAGTAGTTAAGAGATAAGTTGATAAGAAAAGATGAACATATGATGTATGCGAGATAGATCTGTGGAGAAAAGTCTAGTTTTGGGTCGTAGAGTAGGAGAAGGCTCTACAACTGAGTGCGCAGATGCCTAGTAGTCCGAAGCTGAGTGCACAGACCCCTGTAGCTGAGTGCGTAGGGAGAGTCAAGTTTATAACAGTTGGAAGTATTAATAAAGAGAAATTTCCTATCATTTATGTGTAGTTATTTCATGTTATATGCATCTGTTATCTTGGTTATGAAATTCACTAATAATACTTATATGATGCATGAATGTGTATATTGTATTAAATAAGTGAATGCAAAATAGAATATCTATCTACGTGAAGTTAACTAAGATTTGTTAAGAAAATAAGTAAGATATGGGGTGTAGTTTGGGGAAATAGTGAAGCTCGCTACCTTAGCAGTGCGAAAGCATCTCAACCCTGGTTAGGGCTACGCGAAAGATGATTATAACAGATCACAAAGGTATGAAGGTTGGAATGGTGTGCGAAATGACTTGTGCGAAGACAGATCTAGTTGGACTAAATCAACATCTCAAACATCTCAAGGGTGCGGAAACTTGGTTCCAACATCCCCCCATACTGCTTCAGGTGAGACTTTAGTCTGGGCTCTGCGGGCTAATGCTGAAAGGGCCAATAGTATAGGGATTTGTTTGGCTAAATAACTCTGAACTTGGGTCAGGCCCCCATAAGCCCAAAAATGGTTATGTTGCCGGGACCAGAATTTGCATAGAGATATCTGATGTCATATCATTGGAATCTAACTAAGAAAGAAATTGAAGGTTGGTTGGACAGAAAAATTCACAAGTTCGCGGCGTAGGAGAATGGGAACCCACGACTATCAAAAGAAGAGTGGTTAAACGGTTACCAGTATACGTAGATCCACGAAATCTTCTTCGTGTCCTTCCCTACTAAGCTATACGAGTGGATCACGAAGCTAGCGGATAGCCAAGGAAGGTGGAAGCTTGACAATCCTATTTTGTGGACCCAGAGTTAGTGCAGAGGTTGGAAGCATCGGAGGATAAGATCACGTGTGTCGTTGATCATTGGCTCGATTGTATTATGGGATGATTCATTACTGAGTTCGTGGTTGAAACCTCAGTTAGTTACAGCAAGGTAGAGCGATGCTTTCTCAAAGGACTGCAAGGTAAGTATGAAAAGTCTTTGAATACTTGGATTAAAATTCTATTGTGCGAAAAGAGGGTTATGGAATTACCTTGATATTTGGGGCTACGTGAAGTGAAAAAGCTTACAAGAACAAAGAAAATAAGGGACCATAAACTGGCCCCTTGATTTCACCTCCACGAGGGGACGAGAAAGAGCTCGCGAAGGTCTCACCACAAAGTGCGATTCATCTGATAAGACAAATAATTCCATGAATACCACCTCCACCCAAAACGCCATCAGCTTCACCACCATCACCTCCATCTTCAATCGTACCACCTCGACCACCACCGTGATTCAATATGGCAAGAACAGTGAAGTTGCTTGTGTTCAAAGGTTTGGGAAATGAGGATCCAGACCAATTCTAGTTCATGGTAAGGGATGTATGGGAAGAGCAAGGAGTTACAAATGACAATATAAAGAAAGCGACATTAGTTAGCACCCTGTAGGATCGCACACTAACTTGGTATATTAAGCACTCTAATGATAATCAAAATGCGGGAATCACGGATATCCAAGCAACGCTAAATAGAGAATTTAGCATGACGAAGTCTGAAACATAGTAGTGAAGTTTCCCAAGGTCCGCGATAGCGTGAGGGTAGCTGTGCTGCCACGTGGGTCAGCTGGAAAGTGACCATTACAATCACTATTCACGATGTGATGCTTGGTTTGAGACCAAATGGAGCGGGCGAAAGGAATTTAAGGCAAACTTTATGGACTAGATTCTTGAAAATCTGCCGCTAATCGAGTATTAATGGATCGAATGTGAGGGGAACAGTCGAATTCAAATTCAAAATGCGCTATAAATTACGAAGGGCTGTCTGAAAATTAACACCTGGAAATTCGAGGATTGAGTTGTTGCATGCAACATTCATGAACCCAGACTTGTTCGATCTTCTGAAGGTGAATTCGTTGCTTTAGCAATTACCCGAGACGTTGAGAGAATTATGGAATCCCATTATGGCAACACTTGAAGAAGCCATGGGTGCTGTAGTAATGACCGTCGAGGAAGCCGTGCAGGCCATTATGGAAGTGGAAGCCCCAAAAAGTGCTAGGATAGTTGCAAAAGACCCTAAATCGTCGTGCACACCGAGACCTAAGAAAGACAAGCAGGCCATGGTACGGTGCGTGTATCACCCAGAAATCCATTGAGGACTAGGCTCACCATGGAATAAAAGGGGAAGGCTATCAATTTGGAGGTAGATGAGGAGGAAGAATTTGAATAAATCCTAGTAGAGGAGGAGGATGTAGAAATGGAGGTTGAAACCCAGGGTGCAGACCCTCTTACCAAGTTGCCCACATATGTTCCTCCACAGAAAGGTAAGCAAAGGTGCCCAAAGATATAGATGAGAGCAAGAGCTCTCTACAAACTCTGCTACTCCTTTATGACATTGTTTTTGAAGGAGCGCACTTGGGATGAGTGCCCGTGTTGAAGTTTGAGGATTGGGATCTCACGGACCACGAGAAGTCCCGGCATCTTGCAACTGCGAAGCTCATGCACCAGAAGAAAGACATGCCAGCCGGAACCATAGAATTGGAGCCTTGTAAATGGCTGAGAGGAGTTGAGAAAGTAGGGTTGCGGAACCTGCTCTGGGTGCCGCATTACCATCATGCCACAATGAGCATTTTTTTCATCAGGCAACTACTTTGCCTGGTACATGATGGGTGCTTATGGTTGGAGGAGCCCATCCCCATCACAAACCATTTCATTGACAGAATTACTCGGCTCCCTTACAAAGGGGAGGAACCAACAAACATCTTGGAGGGAAAGAGAGATAATTTGGCCATCATGGAGGCCATGAAGAAGAAGCTTAAGCTAGAGAAGAAGAAGATAAGGTATGCCATTTCCAACATCAACAACCTTGCGGTTAAAGTTGCGATGCAGATATTGGAAGGGAAGGTTATGCGGAAGTGTCGTGCGGATGAGGTGTTCACGTTGGTGGTTGCACTAGTAGGGCAATGTGCAGAAGTGGTCTAGTTCAATTGGGAAAACTATTTATGCGGAGAGTTCCTTGAGAGCTGTTGTAAGGTATAGGAGTAGGGAAAAACTTTTCACTATGTGTGGCTTCTATTGTCAATAGTACTGTTGACCTGGAAATTGCCCAAAGATAACGAGTTCCCAACGATTGCACAAGACCTTCCTGAGGCAGCGAAGTATGCTTCGCTATGAGCATCTAGCGATGCACAAAGGATAAGGGACAACAAAATATTCTGGGTGCTCATGGAGATGAACATCAGAATGGGGATTAATCGCAAGCTGTGGTTATCGCCCACAGTCTACAACAATCTGCAGAGCTTCACGGAGTTCAAAGTAGATTTTCACCATGTCTACATCAGGGTGCAGAAGGACCCCGCGAAGACGTTGCGCGAGTTACCATATTTGGTGATAGACAATGTCATCTTCGTGGTCCTGGAGTCGTGGCCGTCGAAGTGGCATGCTCTAGATGGCTCCGTAGTGGAAGTAGAGAAGTTCGCCGCGCAGCAGAAGAAGGAAGAGGCGAAACTATAGATGGTGTAGTTTGAAGAGAAACATAGGAAGGAAGAAGCAGTGGCTAAGGCCCAAGAGATGTGTGACGTTGAAAAATTGGTAGAAGAGTAGCAGAAGACAGCAGAAGAAGAGCGCAAAGGACAGAAGTTTCCTTCGCATAGGCTGGACATTGATACATAGCAAGGTGGCGCAAACCCGCAAACAATGTCCACCCAGCTAAAACATCTGCGCCCGAGAGAACAAGTAGGGTCATGAAAGAAGTTGAAGGCTTCAAAGACTTCGTTCAACCCGATCACCCTCATTGAGGGGATCTCCGTGATATTGGTGAGATGGTGAGGGGTGTCACCACTGAGGCCCTCCAATAGTTTGAGGAGCAACACTAGATGGTGTTGGGTGCTCTCCAGACACAGATACATGAGTTGGAGGTGTGCACTCCACATGCTGGCACTGTGTTCACCAACCTTGCAGTAGGCACATCCACGATTGAGGAAATGCTACACACCTAGATGACTAACACAATAGTGATACCAGATGGCACACTCGTTATAGAAAATGAGGTCGATAGGCCTATGGTCAGTGGGTTGAAGGGAATCAGATTAAACGTGGTTGCACTCCCTCAGGATACACTCTATATTTTGTAGGATGGATTCACTGTAGAACTACGAGCCAGAGAGGGTCGCACGCTTTAAGTAATGAGTGAGAAGCACATCAACATGGAACAATTGAGCCTGTAGCGTGACGAGGTAGTGACGTAGAACAGATAAATAGTGCAGGTGGTAGAGGAAGCCTACTAAATGGTCTTGGAGTTGGCCATCCAAGCAGAAGAAATAATGGAGGCGTACATCCAAAAATTAGCAACAGGGGTGTGCGAGGCAAAAGAGGAAATGGACAGGGTTCAGCTGGAGCTAAACTTTCAGATAGCAGAACTGCAGTTGAAGTCGCAGCCTTCAACTCCGTCGGAGGTTAAGGAACAGTGCACCACCGCGATTACCACAGCAATGGCGGTGGTCAACACTGCAGTGACAGACTGCACAAAGTTGTTCGAGCAGTCGTTCAAGGTCCTCACCACCCTCCAAGAGGACCCGAACATACAACACCTAGAGATAAAGGTGTGCGAGCTGCAGTAGAGATATGACAAAGTAAAAGGGACTGTGCAGACGGTTTCCCTTACATAGAGGCTCGTCAGGATGCAATAGGCTAAAGCGTTCAAGGAGAAGGTGGATGTTGCTCGGCATAAGGAAGTAGTTTTGAAGGCGCACTTACAACCATGGATTGATGAGGCGTACACCATTACAACCTCCATTAAATAAAAGCTCACGCAGCTGCAAGCAATGCAGGAAAGGATCCAGGGTAGCCATTTTGCCACAGCGATCACTGAATAATGCGTTAAGGAAGTACAACAGGTAGCCACTCAGTATGCTGTCGAACTTGCAGTGATCTAGTCAGAGTTGGGAGGTCTTCACGCAAAGATCTCCACACCAACAGAGTGACTCGAGGGCGAGTCATGATGTTTGTGTTGGGGGCCTGTTGGGTGCAGGATCCCCTAAGGGAATCTTTGGGGCTTAGAGCCCAGATTTTGGTCAAAGATTATAATTCTGATGTAAAGACTTTGCATTTTGTGGGCAGAGTGTGTAGTTTGTAAAAGAGTCAGAGGGTTCTAATCCAGCCCAGGTCCTCCCAGGCTACTTCTACCAGGATCCTCTCCTACCGTGCACATAAACATGCACCTCAACACACTCCAGGTGTATGCTTGACTTGCAGATTATTATTTCAAATCAGTTGTTATCTCAATAAAACCCAGTTCATAAACCAACAAAAGATGCGCCTACCATTATTTCAGTCCACATAAAAACCTTCCATTCCGAAATTCGAATCTTGGCTGGACTCAAGTAAAGATTGCACTCTTACCTTCTTATTGACCAGAGTTCAATAGGAAAATAACATAACATTATAAATGTTATTTTAGCATGGCCGCAGGCACATAAATATATATGGGGCCGGGAATGGAGATATGGATCTTCGCTCCTCTAATCTTCTTCGCAACCAAATTATATAATGATAGCAGTCCCGTTATGCTCGTTAGCATGTGGATGACTCTACACAGTCCCGGTATATTTGCAATGAAACCACAGTCTCAGAATCGTTCGGTCTATATATATAAAATTGTAACTGCGCAAATAGCCACAGCCGGAGCAGTTGTATGTGCCTTGATATGTCGCTGGCTTGTGCTATGAACAAAGATGCAACCCACGCATATACTTAACCGAATTGCTCGAGCATTGAATTATCACGAGATCTCTGTCCCTATGCCGCTTTCGTCCATGAATATTTGTTTAACCGAACCATTGCTCCATACAAATGCACGTACCCTTCCAATATGTCGCCGATCTATCGTTCAACGATGGCTCAAACCTTGAGAAGCGCTCCTCCTTACTTAACAAAGGCCATATATATAACAGTCGTATTTTATAATTAAGCACCGGCAGAATATCATTTTTTTACAGCAGATATATCAACAGTTATATCGTTTGTTCCCGCTGTGCTTTGGAAGGTTGAACAAATACAAGAACAGAGGTTCCGACCCAATACACCTGTAGTTCGTGGTGTTATGTATCGACCCCAAATTATATCGTTCGGTTCGAAATTTAGAACTCGCCAGCAATCACGCTATAATCTAGCTTAACTAGGCATGACGCAGAGCTTCTAAGAGAACCGTTGTGTATATATGCGTATCCGTCATTAATTAAAATCGAACAACAAATTATCCTTATACACCCTCATTCAATCTACAAATGCTGAAGCGCGATATAAAATGCAAGCAGATTCCAAATGATAAACAACCACAGCAATGGCGCATGGAGGAAAATATAACCACCGCTCTTCACACAAATTCAACATTATCAATCATCCATTTCTGCCAGAACCATATCTCAAAATCTATTAAACCAAACAAGTCCATTCATGACTGAATTCACAGATTCATATTTACATAAACAAGTATACACATATATGGGCAGATATGCGAATCTATGGCCCTCTTACAAACTGCCGAAGGAAACCTTCCTCTTCACACCCTTCCTCCCTCTCACACAATGCCTAATTTATTAAACTTAGCATGATAAAAAATCCCAACTAAAGCTCATGCAAGCTCATGCAATGCATACACATGGAAAAGCATATTTTTGTCTTTTTCCATCTTTTTCCTATTCTAAAATAGAAAAGCTTTCTGGTCCACATCCATCCCTTTTATGCCTAAAAGCTCTCCTAATTTTATTTAAGAATATCTAATTAACTTGGAAATTAAGAAACTAATGCATCCCCTATTTCTATTATTTACAATAATTTCCTTTTTGGCTGGATGCTCCCGCATCAGGTTCTCCACCCTTAGTTTTGATATTGTAATGTCGACTATAGAGATCTACCCATGGTCCGCAGACCATGGGATTGCATAAATAGAGCAAGGTTCTAAGTAGTTAAGAGATAAACTGATAAGAAAAGATGAAAATATGATGTATGCGAGATAGATCTATGGAGAAAAGTCTAGTTTTGGGTGGTAGAGTAGGAGAAGGCTCTGCAGTTGAGTGCGCAAAGGCCTAATAGTCTGTAGTTGAGTGCGCGGACCCCTGCAACTGAGTGCATAGGGCGAGTCAAGTCTGTAACAGTTGGAAGCATTAATAAAGAGAAGTTTCCTATCATTTATGTTTAGTTATTTCCTGTTTTATGCATCTGTTATCTTGGGTATGAAATTCAATTCTAATACTTATATGATGCGTGAATGTGTATAATTGTATTGATTAAGTGAATGCAAGATAGAATATCTGTTTACGTAAAGTTAACTAAGATCTGTTAAGAAGATAAGTAAGATACACGGTGTAGTTTGGGGAAATAGTGCAGTTTGCTATCCTAGCAACGTGGAAGCATCTCAGCCCCTGGTTACAGCTGCGAAAGACAATTATAACAGACGCGAAGGTATTGAAGGTTAGAACAGTGTGCGAAATGACCTACGTGAAGACAGATATAGTTGGACTAAATCGACATCTCAGACATCTCAAGGGTGCAGAAACTTGGTTCCGACATCATCCCCCCATACTGCTTCGGGTGAGACATCAATCCGCGCTCCGTGGGCTGACACCGAAATGGCTAGTAGTGTAGGGATTTGTTTGGCTAAATAACTCCGAACCTGGGTCAGGCCCCATAAGCCAATTGCTTGGCTGGAAGGAAAAATTGTGCAAATTTTGGGAGGACAGTCCGGGCTACAGGAAGTCAAGGTAGGCAGAATCTGCACAGTTTCCAGAACGAGCGGGATATAGGCGCTGGAAGTCAAAATTTGTGCAATTTTCTAGAGGAACAAGCGAGGCTGCAAGGAGGTTCTGCACGTGGGGATTGTACATTTTTTTGGGAGGAACTACGCAAGATCCTGGAAACCAAAACTGTGCAATTCCCAGAGGGAACTAGAAGTTGGCTGCTCGGTCACTGCCAACCAAAACTGCGCAATTACTGGAGGGGACTAGCAGTCTGCTACTAGGAGATGTTGGCAAGGAAAACTACACTAAGGCTGAAAAGCTAGCATGCTGATCATCTCTACGTAGTTTCTAATTCGAGAGGAGTGCTGCCTAGCAGAAGGCATGCTCATGAAAACTGCACAATTTCTTGGATGAACAATCGGTCGACTAACAGGGGACTGTCTGGGAAAAATGCACAATTTTCTGAGGGAGACAGGGACAAGAAATTGGTGTCTATTTGTGCAATTTCCTTAGTCAGCAAAGCGAGCAAGGTTAGTAGCCTCTACGCTATTTTGGAGGGGAGTTAGTCCTGGGGTGGCTGCGGGGTCTGACTGTCCAGGTGGCTAAAATGAAAGCTGATTTAATTGCTTGCGATCAACGCAGCTTGGAAAGACTTGCTTTGTGCTTCTACGCTATTCTGGGTGATAGTCAATCGAGTTGACGGTAGGTTGATGGTCCGATTGTTAGAGGGCAGTCTGGTCGTCAGAACTTCAGCAAAAATGACTAAGTGTGTGAATGATCGAAAGATGCATAGGTGATCATGCAAACAAACACTCTCATGACTTGGCGACGAGACGAATCAAACCATCCAAACACACATGCTCAACATAAATTCCCGTTAGTGCAAGTGACAAGCGTGACACTTGTTACTGATTGTTGATTGACTGTGACGATGCTTGTGTTACAGTGAATTTGACTCTATGTGTGAGTGCGACAGATGCCTTCATAGCGAACACAACAAGTACACATGAAGCGAAGACTTTGAGTAGAGATAGAACCTGGTCACAAGCATGAATTAGACACCAAAATGCAAAAACTTGAATGAAATGAACAAGCAAGGTGGATGTAAGGATTCACACGAGCTCATGGAGTGAACCTAAGGGTGTGCAGTCATCAAGTGAAACTCTCAGGGGAGGATCCAAAATTGGGTGTAGGCCAAAATTTTGGAGGGTGGTTGTAGCCGCTATAATGGGACCTTACTTCCTCTTTTGTGGATCCCTAAATCCGTCTCCCTTCCTATAAATTCAGCCCCTTCCATTTCCAAATGGCTGGTCATTGATTGTTGCATCCCTATGCTGATATTATGCTTACATGCTACCCATTCTAGCTTGGATAAGGAGTGCTTCAAGAGAATTTTCTTGGACTTGGAAATCCACCCAAAGTAAGGCCTTAACATCAAGGCATAGGTTGTATGCTTCCCTTTTTAGTTTCTTAATATATACATATGACGTTCACTTTCCATAATTGTGTAAATATTTATGTGATTAGCTTAATGTTCATTGATCTATTAAGTAGTTAATGCTTGAAATATGCTATATATTCGCTCATGTCTGGTATAGTACTTTTGCCTTCCTTGCAAATTTCCGAGTGTGATGAATGAATTAGGAGCAAGACGTGAAGAAAAAGATTCAAATCCGTCTCTGAGGGACGATAGATTAGCATCAGAATGAGGTAGGTTCATCTTTCTTATTACATTAATTATGAAGCATAAGCTAGGAAATTGAGTATTAGATTGTTTGGTTTGTTGCTAGACCCACTCATTGGGCTAGAGGGATCGCCTCTGTCCGCAAAGGGTATTTTCCTTCACAACACTCACCCTCTTGGATCCATTTTTCCAACTAAGATTATTTATCTCTAGGGAGAGAAATTGTTTTCTTCTAACTATCTAGCAAGTGAAACTCTCATTTAGCACTTTTTCTCGTAATTTTACGGCTGGCCATAAGAAATATTTATTAATTAAATTTAGAAAGATAAATATTTATGTTTATCACATATTCATACCCAAGCCTTCAGCATGACCCGATCTTTTCCAAGTCATTTCAGTAGAAGTAAATTAAAATATTTAGTATTCACTAAGGGGTATTACATCCCACCCCCCGAGTGAAACACCATCCTCAGTGTTTATTGGCCCAAACAGTAGGTTGTAATATGTCTCGCACATAAAATCCTCATCTTCCCATATAACTTCTTCCAGGATTAAGTGCTTCTAGTGCACTTTAACCTGGGTGAATTCTTCTGTCTATAGTATAATTTTTCTCTAATCAAGAATGTGCATAGGTTCAACCAGGAATACTCCATTCGGTTTTACCTACATCCACAATCATTATGGATATAAATAGTTTCCATTAATCATTAGTGTGTGTGTGTGTATTATTTCAAACTTCATTAAAAAAACCATCAATTCTTATTTATTTACCCAACAAGGGTTAGCAACTTTCACTCAATAAAATTTAGCAACATCATTATAAACTAATCAATAATAGCAACAAATACTTTTTATTTACCCAATGGATATGAAAAACGATAAGGAACCCTCCATGTGGTCCCCCTATAATTTCAAACCATGGAGGTACCAATTCTATTTGCACTACTTAATTAGTAATAATAATATTTCATAAACAATTTATTGTTCTTGTCTTTTATGATAGATTGCAACTAGTGCATTATCATACTAGGTAGCACTACTATGATTTTATCTTAATTCAAATGTTACATATGTTTTAGTCATGTATGAGAAATTTTAGGATAACTTCCTTTTCCTGTCATATTCAAGGTGCCTATATTGTTGTATACTTTGTCCAAGTAAACTTAGTTATGCCCATCTTTGGTTTCTTTGCTATTTTCTTTTAGCGTGAAACCGAGAATCCATTTTGTAGCATTCCTTCAATTTTGGACCTTTTTTAATCTTGTATTATAGGTTTTTGATGTAAATTATATGCAATTTTTCTTTCATGTACAGTCATGGGATTTCTTCCTTTTTGTGTTTTTGTGTGTATTGACTGTCTCACACTCACTATGTTACTTTAGTATAATTTTTTTCTTATATATCGGATCAAGGCATGCTATTCGCTTCATCCAACATTAGATTATTTTAATACAACTGACATGTGATGTCTGGTGGAATTTTAATAGAAAATAGTTTTGTCCCAACATGGGAATAGTTAATTCTCTCATTAGACCACTCACAAAGTAATTATACTTATTATCATCCTTTTTTTATTTAAGCTCAAGGAATATTTTCCTTACCTTGTCCCCATGATGCCTTGCAACCAATGATATATTCTTTAGGTACCATCATAATTTCATGATATCAAATATGCCACAACAAAACATTACAAAAATTCTAGGAAAATTACTTGAGCTTACCACTTTCACAATATATATTATTTTTGTCCTTTATTCAAGAGGATCTAGTCCTATCCACATTAATTATTTGTTGGTATTTTTATGTAGAAGTCTTAATCAAGGTTTATAATTCATTTGGTTTTTATTTATTTAATTCCTTTCCTTCTCCTAACAAACCATTGAGGCTTAAAAGCACAAGGTAATACCAAAAAAAGCTATTATGACAATTCAAGGGCACAAGCTAAAGTAGTATGGGCATACCTAAAATCAACAAAAGATAACCAGAAATTACATTACCAAATCTTACCATCATACCTTTCCAGCATGCCTCAATCATGATTTTCTCTTAACTCTCTTGGGTATTTACATCCCTTGCATCATGTTAGTGTGGTTGTATTGACATATTTATTTTGTAAGTATATATTCATTCTAATCAATCATCTGACCAAACTTCATTTGTGTTTATAAAAGTCATATTGAAGTTCCTTAAGGTACTTATCTAGGGTAACATTGACTAGTGGCATGCTTCCCTTTCCATGTCAAAAGGAATGGGTAACATTTCTTCCAATAGGCTACCAACATTATTTTTATGATATCTTTAAATTTTTCTTAAAATTATATGCCCCATTTCCTTAGTTACCTTAGCTATTTGCCTGTTCCTAGTCACATTTTTTTTTTTCACTTGTATCTACCATGAATCCTTCAATTCACATTAGGAAAACAGACTACTCAGAGTATTTAATATATATTTTTATTTCGTGTGTATCATGTCAGGCATATATACATATTTTCCTATGTTGTGTTATTCCATGTTATGCTATTTTTCAAAATTGTAAAGAAAAAGCATCAGACTAGAAAATAACATGTTAGGAGTCTTCCCCTTATAGTTTACGATTGTATCATTTTTCCTTACATATTACATTACATACTACATACATACATACATATATATATATACATACATACATATATACATACATACATACATACATACATACATACATACATATATATATATATATATATATATATATATAGTTCTGCTAGATTTCTCATGGAATCTAGCTTGCATCTATTCCTATTCATCTCAGGTCAAATATTTAGATATCAGAATTACAATTAACAATCATTTCATTGAATCAAATTTCTCTTGTCATATTTATTTCAATTGGACTTAACCTTCCCAACTTAAAGGTAGTTATAAATTAGACCAACTAGCCAATCATTCCATGATTCGGTGTCATGAGTATGTAACTCACAAAAAATCTTGAGCCCCCTTGTGTCCATCAAGTAAAGGAAATTCAAAAGTTGTCTAGATTCCTTTTCTATATTCGAGGAGTCATTGCATTTCCTTCCTAATAGATTTTGATATTCTGTAATTAACTCTAATGTTACTCACTTTACACTTACAAAATTTGGTATAAATATGATATCTTTCTCAGTACCAGAAACACTATTCTAAAGTTCCTTCATGTTTATTTGGTGTCTTGGAGTAACCCAAATACTATTATTATGTCACTTCCAACTTAAAAGTCTCAAATAAACTGCTTACTTCACTGTTCATGAGACTAGTCTCCTTCCATCACAAGTTACTACGATTTTTTATCACATCTTACCTCCATTTCACTGGGTTTTAATTAAGAACGAATTCTCAATTACTTGACCTTTGCAAACGTCCATGCTAATGGTTTGTGCCATTTATTCCACTATTGTAACCAGTCCTTCTATATATGACTCCCTTCATGAAGAGGATTTTTATTGAGAACATTTTTTTTTGTAAGCTACGGTGTGACCATTTCTATTATATACAACAAAATTAAAACTATACAAACGCATGTGACCTCAACCCGCCCCGCAGGGAAACCGGGTCTGTTGGTCACGTATAAAAAATTGTCTGAAAAAGTTCACTTATCAAACTTAAAGACACAGCATATCAAAAACCAAAATAGTATCCTAGCTGCAATTTGTCTCTTGATGACTAGTCTCAGATACCTGACAAAACTACCATACACATTGGCTCACTACTGCTTATTACAGAATTCAAAAAGATTAACTGGGTAAAAAATTCAGTCTACCATGATTTCATGCTTAATTTCCTCATCTCGCTTGGCCTTGGTCAGTTCCTTCAGCATGCCGTGAATTTCCTCTATTTTGATGTCCTGCTTTCGTGTCATGATCTGCAGATTGGTCATCTCTTTCTTCATATCCAACAAACCTTGGGTTATCTCTGCCATCTCAACAACAACTTGCTCCATGGCTTTGACAAGTAGATGCTTCATCACCCAATACATGTGTAATGCTTGTTTGTATAACGTTAATCACCCTCTCGTGTTCCCAGGGTCCGGAAGCAGGGTATTCCACTCCTCCATTTCTGGATTGGAGGGTTCTTCCAACACTCTATTTTCCAGCACATCAATTATCCGCCTGATGTCTTCGTTGGTTCCTTTGCCGTAGGCTCTCTCTGCTTCCTGCGCAGCCTGCCCAATGGAACGATGCCCCATCTTCTGCTGATTCATGGCTGGAGTCTCCATTTCATGGTGGTCTTCCTGCCACGGTCTTCCTCGTCCCCTACGCCTCCTTCCTTTTCCTCTTTTTACCGGCCTGCCTCTGTTATTGTTTCTGCTACTTTGCCCAACTTCGAAGGTCGCCTTCGCCCTACATTCCTCCTTCCCTATCTCCATTATCCTTTCTCCGGAGCTATCAATATCCTCCGCTATCTGCTCCTGCTCCCTCCGGGTGTTCCTTCCTTCTCCCTCCTTCACCTGCCTTTCCCTTCTTCCTCCTTCTGCCATATCCTTTTGACGTCACCTGAGTCTCTGTTCCTCGTCTCGCTGCCAAACTGCTCTGTCCTTTGCCACCTTCCCAGGTTTCCAATTGTTCGTTATTCTTCCTGCATCAGATCTTATATGGATACCGCCACCTAGCTTCCGTTGCAGCAGATGATCGCCGTCGAACCTCTCACCTGCCATTTCCATAATTCGCTCTGCTCCTCGTCTTGGTATGCGTACTGCTCCACCATCCGTCGCTGCTGCTCTATTAATGATAGCCTTGATGTGTGGCGTATGCAGGCCAACTTCCCATCCCATCACTGCCTTAGACTGGCCGTATTTCTCCACCCCGATCGAGGTGTGTGTGTTATCATGTTCATGGCTATATTGCTTCATTATTGTCCTGTTCGATGATTCAGTCTAACTGTACCCATCTTGTCGTGGCCAAGTGAGGTGTCCATCTGGTATCCACTTTTCCTTCCAATTCATTGCATCCCCAATTTTCCAGGTAATCTGCTGGTCTATTACCTTCTCTTCTTACATGATGAGTGACCTTATACTCAATACGTTTCATAGATTCTTCTAAGTCCTGGACAAGACCCGTCGTCCTCTAGCTCTTAGCTACCTGTTCCCATGACTTGCCATGATTTAGTTTTCTGATTGTCTCTATTACCAAATTAGAGTCCCCTTCTATTTCTAGTTTCATGTATCCATTTCTTATTGCGATCCTGATTCCTTGGTATACTGCCATGAATTTGGCTTCGTTGTTACTCATTATACCTCCTCTGTCTGCATAGATCCATCTGGTTTGACCTTGGCTGTCTCTGAAGATTTCGCCATACCCAGCCGGACCTGGATTTCCTTTTGATGCTCCGTCAAAGTTAAGTTTGATGAATCCTTCCTGAGGGCGGATGAATACATCTGGGCTTTGGTTTTTTGTACCCTATTTTTTTTGGTGTTGCGGGAAAACCATCCCGGGTTCCAGGTTTAACTTCCTTAGAATATGTATCTCTTCCTCCGAAGTTTTCCAATCTTCCTCTTCCCACGTTTCCGATAGAATTGTTTCTCTTATTTGGTTCTGAGTTCTTTTCCATAAATCCTCCGGTGTAGATATCTTACCTTGAAAAATCCTTCTATTTCTCTCTTTCCAGATGTTCCATATGTTGAACCCCACTACTAGGTTCCATGCTCTTCTGATCACCAGGCTTTGGAATTGTCCCTTCCCCCATTGGAATAGAGTTTGTATTATGTCCAGGGGATTTCTGTTTGTCTTTCCAAAGAGACCTCTAGTTTCTTCCCATTGAAGTTGAGCTACCCTGCATCCATTTAGGATGTGTTCCTGATCTTCTACATTTTGATTACATAAGCTACATCTTGGCGGTCCTGAGAACCCTCTTTTTTTATTTTGGTCCCTGTAAGTATGCGTCTTCTTCCAACTAGCCAAGAAAACATAATGACCTTTGGCCACCATCTATTCTTCCATAATTGTTTCCACTCTTGAATTCGATCTTCCTGAGCTCCCTTGGATTTTATGGTATATGTTTCTTTGGTTGAGAATGTGCCTTTTGTGTTTCCACCCCATCTGAGGATATCGATTCCATCTCTGTTTTTAATCCTTATTGAATCCAATTCCTTTATTATCCTGGCTTTTAGATCTTCCTCTATGTTATTGTCCCATTCTTCAGGTCTTTTCCATTCTCTCCACACCTCATTTTCTCCTCCTTCCTTCCAATAGTCTTTGACTAAGATTAATCCTTTAGCCTTGGCTTCCCTGTAAGTGTTTTGCATCTCCTGGATTTCCAACATTTTTCCCCTTTGTTGCCATGCCTCCTCCCAGAATTTTGTTGTGCATCCATTTCTTATTTCCCAGAAGGCATGTCCATTTATGATGTCTCTGTTCTGACATGCCAATTATCATATTGCTGAGCCTTTTCGCATTTCTTCCTTTCTCATAATTTCTTCGGCTGCTATGGGCATGTGATATTTTGATGTCCATATTTCCTTCCAAAGATCTTTACCTCCTTTCATCCACCTCCACCAAAGCTTCGCTGCTAGGACTTGATTTAGGGTATATGGATCTCTTAACCCTAGCCCCCCTTCCTCCTTTGGTTTTGTTAAGCTGTTCCATGAGCAAAGGGCCCATTTCTTCTGCTGTTTTGGTCCTCCCCACAGGGATTTCCTATAAATTTCAATCATTTTGGTGCAAACTCCTTTCGGTATAGCCATAACCGATAGGGGGTAAATGGGGATTGCTTGTAGTGTCGATTTAAGAAGCAACAACCTAGTTGCAATATTCAGGGTCTGAAAAGACCAGTTTTCTAGTCTGCTCTTAAGTTTCTCTATAATAGGTTGCCAATTGGCTATCCTTAGTGAGCTTAGATCAAGCGTAGTTCCTAGATATTTGGTGGGCAATTCTCCCTTTCTGAACCCCAAAATTCTTGTTAGGTGGCCTTTGACTGTCTCCGGAGAGTTGAAAATGAAGGTGCTCGACTTATCCTTATTTATTTCCGTGCCTGATGCTTCCATGAATACCTCCAGGATTTCCTTTACCTTTTTAAATTCTCTCAATGATATTTTGCAGAATATCATGATATCATCTACGAACTGTTGGCGCGTAACTGGGATGGTGTTTCCCCGCAGGCGCAGCCCTTTAATTTTCCTTTCTCTTAGCTCTTTATTGAAATACCTTCCCAGCCCTTCAACTGCTATTATGAACAAAAAAGGGGACAGAGGGTCTCCTTGGCGCAGACCTCTTGAAGCATTAAAGGTTGCAGTTGGTGTACCGTTTAGGAGTATGGAGAAGTTTGGTGTAGATATCATGTTGAGTATCCATTTCACCCATCTATTGCAGAACCCATAGGCTTGAAGAATGGCTTCCAAATACTTCCAGTTCAGTCTGTCGTAAGCTTTTGATAGGTCTAGTTTGATCATCATGCCTGGCTCCTTTTTTTGTTTTAAGGTATGTATGACTTCTTGAGAAACTACCAGTCCATCTAAGATTTTCCGTCCCTCCACGAACCCTGTCTGTTCTGGGGATATTATGTTGGGCAGGATAGGTTTGAGCCTTTTGACCATTAAGGTGGCTATAATCTTATAAATAACATTACAGAGGGCGATCGGTCTGAAGCCTTCTGTTGATTCTGAGTGGGCTGTTTTAGGGATGAGAGTTAATAGAGTAGAGTTTAATCCCGGCCATACCTTTTGATGTATGCGTGCTTCCTCCACCACTTCTAGGATTTCTTCTCCCATGAAATGCCAACAAGCTTGGTAGAAATCCGCCGTGTATCCATCAGGGCCTGGGGCTTTGTTTCTTTTCAAGCCCCTCACTACTTCCTCCACTTCCTCTAAGGATGCTCCCCTCATCAGGGCGAGGTTTTGGTCTCTGGTTACTAACTTGGGGATTTCTTTACTAATCCTGGCTATGGCCTCAGATCTATTCCTCCGGGGTTCATTGAGTAAATCTTTAAAATGGTCTACCAGGTCCTGTTCCATTTCCTCGTGCTGAATTATGCGCTGGCCTTCCTTATTTTTAATTGAGAAGATCCTGTTTCTCTGCCTGTGCTGAATCATAGCCTTGTGGAAGAACTTTGTGTTTCTCTCTCCTTCTCTAAGCTACTGGACTCTAGACTTCTGTTTCCATAAAATTTCTTCCTGTTTCCTTCATTCTTCTAATTGGCTTATTACAATGCCTTCTTCTCTGCTTCTCTCCTCATTTCTGCCCTCCAGTATATCCTTCTGTTGCAGTTCACTCATTTTCTGTTCTAAGCACTGCTGCTCCTTGATGATGTCCCCAAATTCCTCTTTATTACATTTTTTTATCCTCCCTCTAAGATCTTTCAGTTTGAGTTGAAAGGTTTGCATTTTTCTTCTTCCTCTTTGTCCGCTTTTAGTCCACCATTATTCTATTTTTGGTAGAAACTTTTGATCTCTGAGCGAGAAGTCTTCAAACCTGAAAGGCCTGCTTTTGGGGCTTTGCTTAAGGTCAATCTCCAACTTTATTGGCCAGTGGTCTGAGCCTACTACTGGAAGGATCATGGCTTCTATGAACACATCTTTCATCATAATTTGTTCGGAGATAAGTAACCTATCCAATATTGAGGCTATTTGATTTTTCCCTCCTCTACGATTATTCCATGTGTGGGTACCATTTATAGTCTGGACATCCACCAGTCTTTGTTCTACTATCATATCTCCAAATGCTTCCATATCTAAATCTGTCCTTCTCAACCCTCCCCTCTTTTCTTCTAAGGTCTTGATCATATTAAAATCGCCCCCTATAATCCATGGCTTCTCTGGAATAAGACTTCTCATTGCTTTTAGATTTTGCAGGAATCATTTTCATTCTGTTGGGATATGTGGTCCATACACCCCTGTTAGGACTGCGTATTCCGATGATCCTATAACCTTGAATGTTCCTGATAGGATTCGTGGGGGGCTTATCCTATTTTCAAATTTTATTTCCTCCGGGTTCCATATGATTGCCAATCCTCCTGCGCTACCTATTGCATCCTGTCCCATTATTTCATATCTAGTGTTGCCCCTGCTCATTATTTCTCTCATTCTTTCTGTACTAATCTTTGTTTCTTGGACTATCATTATACTTGGTTTGTCTTTTTTTAATCTCTCCTTCAGGTATCTTTGTTTACCTCTGCTATTGAGGCCTCTAATGTTCCAACTTGTAATAATCATTTTAACAATTTTGGTAGTAGTTTGAATACCTCTGATAGAGGTATGACCCTTCCAGAGTTCACCAGCATCTCTCCTACCTCCTGAATTGTCTCGCTCATTGACCGCCTGCCCCTCTTTCTTCCTCCTTTTTTGGAGCTGCTCATTCCCATGTTATGATTTCCTTGTGGTTCTATCGGTTCCAATCTGTTTGCTATTGTTACCCCTACTTTTTCTTTGTATTTTTGGAAGGCTTCTTTATACATTTGTTTCTACTCCTTCGGGATGAATCTTTCATCTAACAATCTCCATTCCTGCAACAACTTCCTCATTATGCGTTCCTCTTCCCCCCCTTTATCTTTTTGTGGGTCTATCTCCATTTTTATTTGTTCATTTGGTTGTTCCCCTTTTTCCTCTGCCTCCCCATGCTCTGTATCCTTTTGTTATGATATTTTTTTTCCTGATTCCTTTGAGTTTTCCATTGTCTCTTCTTCGATGTATCCTTTTTCCCCCATCTTGGTCTCTTCTTCCTGGAGGGCTTTGATTTTGTTCTGCGTTTCCAGGGTAATATTTCCCTTTGGCAGTTGTCGTTGTGGTTTACCAAACCCTGATTTCTTTTTCTGTTGTACTTCTTTAAAACCCTCTTCCCCCTGCTCCAGTTCTTCTGTTGTTATTCTCTCCTCTTCTCTCTTCTCCTTTACATCCTTTGTTCTGGTTAATGGACATTGTCTGAACAAATGCACATATTCGTGACATCGTCTACATCGAAAAGGTATGTGCTCGTAATCCACTGGTTGTTGCCAGATCTCATCGTGATATTCTAGCTCAATGAAGTCTGGGAGGGGTTCAGTTATATTCATATATGCACATATTCTGGCATATGATGTGTATCTTCCTCTTTTTGTGGATTCTGCAACTTTCACAAAAGACCCTATTGTATTCCCTATGCCTTTTAAAATTTCTGGATCCCAGAACTCCATTGGAAGCCCAAAGAGTCTTATCCATACCGGGGCTGCTAGCATTTTCTCCTTATCTGGGTTATAACTGTCCACCCAATGTCGCATAAATAAGCCTACATTGTTCATGAAGTAGGGCCCTCCCTCGAAAATCCTTTCCTTGTCTTCTATGTTAGAGAATATCACTGTAAAAAAACCTTTCGCTCCTAGTTTTAGTTCCACATGTCCCTTTGGTTTCCATCTCTGTTGTATCCACTTACATAAGTCTTTCTCTGACAGCCAGAACCCTACAAATTTACATATTAATGCATAGTATTTCATGTAACTCCTATATTCTTCAAGTTTGTTGTTTGGTATTACGAACTTGGGTTTCTTCGATGCCCTGGGCAGACATTTACCTCTCAGTCCCATCTGCCAATTTGTTCCGCTAGCTGAGTTTCCGCCGTTATTTAGCTTCGCTCCAATCCGCATGCGCTCCTTGCTTGCCTCCCCCATTGCCATGCTCTTGTAGGAGGGGATCTCCTCCCCCCTGTTTGTTTCCATTAAAAAACCCCTCAGCGCTTGTTCTACTTTCGATCCCTCGCGCTATGGTTTAGAAATCCCTGCTATGACCTTGCACAGTGAGAACTGCGCTCCTTGCTCACCTTCTTTGCTTCAAGACTGCCTACAGGATGATTATTTCAGCTCTTCTTCGCCACAAAAACCCTCTACCAAGGTAAAAAACAGGAGTAAAATCCACCTCCTAGTGAGAATATTTATTAATTCCCTTACCAATTTTGTTTTCATCAGTCATGAAATCCAACTTACTTGTACTAGCTATTTTTTACCATATTGGACATATTTGTACTTGAATTGCACTATTCACATACAAAATTTTACTTTTGATTGTCATCATTATCGATGTATGCTATATTATTCACTAATTCTTAATTTGGTGCAAAGGATTTTGACTATTCCTACCAATCACCTAAGATAACTCCAATTAACTTATATTTACACATTTGTTTTGTAATTTGTTGCCACTACTACAAAACCCTCCAAGATTTTGGCCTGCACCAAAATTTGGAGCCTTCCTTGGCCTTGCATATTTCACCAAAAACATTGACATCCATTGTATTTGTTTTCTCCAAGTGTTTTCGTACCATTTGTGAGAAATGCAAAATGTCCTCTTTTCGCATTTATGTGTTGCACAATGTATATAAGCTTGTTTTGGTAGTTTCAAGGGGTTTCCTTTGCATAAATAAGTTGATATTACCAATTAAACATCTGTTGCACTCATTCCCAAAGTTGTAAGCACTGTCGCATAAGTGTCGTCACAGTTGTCGCACCTATCGTAACTCATCGCAAAAGCTGTTGCACTGAGGGAAATGTGTTGTTGATGTGTCCTAGATATGTCATTGTATCATCAAGTGTTCTAAGTGTGTGATCACATTCAATTTGTATCACAGTTCATAGTAGCGTTATCAGTCCCACACTTAGCCAAATTCCAAAAATTTTCCAGCAACTTAGCCTTATCCAGCCCTCTTGAAATGTGTATTGCACAGTTCCAACCTTCAAGCTACAACCTAGCCTCTTGACATCACACAATTTGCATTCCTACCTCCCAGGATTGTGTATTTCGCAATCTCAATGCCCAAGCCCGGACCTTGACCTCCAAAATTGTGAAATTCAGCCCTCCAATGGGCCCCAACTATGTATTGCGCAATATTTTAGCTAAATTCCAGCTATTGAGCTCCTTAATTACACAATTTCACAATCACCAGGTTTTCTCTACCTCCCAAAACTGTGTAGTTGGTTCAAATAGTGTAAAAGACCTCAGCCCAACTCACTGAGTCCCAAAACTGTGCAATTTGTCTATCTAGTCCAGCCTAGATTTCACATTGTGTAGTCTCAAGGCTCAAGATATATCCCTAATTGGTTGAGCTACATAATTACGCAGTCACTGAGCCTCTCCCTTAGCCTCCAACCAGGTTTCAATTCAGTAAGTGGATCAACATGCATCATCTTAGACTAGGGGTTTATTAAACTGGTGTCAACTTGTCATGAGTGAATTGAATATGTAGGTACTTTATTATTCCATGACAAGATGAATAAGAAGGAGATCTAGATGGGAAACATGCTAAAATACATCACTGTAGTTGGTTATGCAAGCTGATCAATCAACACAAAGAAAAGGGATACCAACTTCCGATCACAACTCAATAATTGATATCATTGAAGACTCCTCACCTCTAAGACATATGGAGGTGGATAGAAGAGCATACTCATGAAGACATGTAGCAAGGAGTAGTGAGAATGGTTTGACCTTGCCATGTCATTAGGAAACCCATGTCATGCCTTGTCGTGAGTCGTCATATGCCACATCATTATTGTGGATTATGTAATTATCTATTCAAAATGTATTGTAAAGTGGAAGTCCAAAGGACATATATAGAACATGAAGAGTCATGTAAAGATGAAAAGTCATAGGAAGTCAAACAATCATGAGGCTAGTCAAAGAGTCACAAGGAGGTGAAATATCACCTCATTGGTTATATATACACCCTCATTGTATGGGAAAATGACTTTTTACCTTGGCTCATCCATCAAGGCATTAGAGAGACAAGCTAGTTATTTTGAGGAGCAAGGAGTGGCTCTAATGCTCCACTATTAGAGGTAGCAGTGTTCATTGTACAGATGTGTCTTTCAACTTTTACTTAATATTAGAAGCCTCATGGATAGTGTTCTTCATGCATGACTTATGAATATTTGTGAGACTATTATGTGGAATTTCTAATTCATGTTTGATTTCATCTGTGCTAAAGTAGTGTAACTATTTCAATTATTTTAGTACTTACCATATTAAGAATGTGCTATAGTGGTTTAATTGTTGTCACATCCTTGTGGACTATTCCGATGGCTATCAGATAGGTATTTCTTGATTGATTTTTTGTAATGGTTGTCGCATCTCCATGGATAATTCTGCTAGCTGTTAGATGGATCCTTCTTGGTTCCATGTGTCTCTACTATGGTGGTGCTATTACCTCTTTTGTATAGGCTCACTTTATTTTCCACTCTGTAATGGAAGAACCTTTGACACACTTACAACCGAACACTCACCATGCACACTCACTTGCTTTTTGAAGGCATATGTGTTCCTCTCTCTTACTGATAGTTAGAGCAAAGGAAAAAATGTAAGAATACATGGCAATTGGGTTGATACTCTTGATGGGGATTCTATTCTAAGAGATGTGAGGTCTAATTGGGACTTCACATCAGAAAGACCCCCTTGGTTGATGGATTTCTAGCACAGTCAACAAAATGGTGCTAGAAGGAGGGCCAGATGATAGGATATGCTCATTGAGTCTCATTTGAACCTCTTATTCAAAATGGATCTTCTCCAAATCATAATGCAATGATGTTTTGATGAAGAGCTTAATCTTACTGTCCCTGCAGAAGTTATTCATAACCTATCCCAATTTAAGTTTGATGGTGATGGTAAATTATCTCTCTCTGAAAATATGTTTCAAGTTGTCCATTTTTGTTTCTCTACTGAAATACATTGTAAGGATGTTATGGTTATATTACTCACCCTTGCATTTAAAGGTCACATTAATTGATGGTGTCATACATTACCTGCTTCTTCTATCCATTCATTCGACCAACTTGTAAAGGAGATTTATAAATAATTTGATAGTATGATTACCGGGATGTTCTTAAAAGAATTAATCAACTAAGAATAAAGATTAATGAAGCAATTGATGATTTTTCTGATCTATTCCTTCACCTTTGTTATGAATTTCCAGGAGAAGACACGGATTGGGATTTATTTAAACAAAAGTTTAAGCATTTGGTTCACATATATTTTCACAATAAATATGAAACCCGTGATGTTTCTACTTCCCCAAATTTTGTAAATCATGAAAAACCTCTTATTCCAGTTCCGATGTAGGTACCTCCATGTGATGATAATAAAGTTGGGAAATATACAAATTAAATTCCTAATCCATATCTTCATCCTCCTTCCACTTCTCTTGATTCATATTTAATGAAAGAAACCTCAGAGTGTCTCATGGAGCTTAGGGTGACGACTAACCCTTTCATTCCTCAAGATGAAATTGGAATTATTAACATCAATTTTGAATTTGGTTCCATTGATTCTTCAAGGGACATATGTCACCCCTTATCATCTACATGTTATGACTTTGCATATCATGAATTACCTGATTAATCTTCTCTACCAACAATATCTTCATACTCTCTTGATTTTCCAGTTGCGGTTCAGATTGCGATTAGATACAAATAGTCATAATACACTAGTAAAGTAGGAGAAAAGTGAAGATATTCTTGATCTATATTCCCTTTCTCAAATTCCCCCATGTAAAGATGATGTTCTCCCATTCTTGGATGGGTTTCAATCTACTAATATCAGTAATGAATCAAATGAATTCAATTCTTCTAATCAAATTGTAGCCCCAAAAAAAATCATTCTGATGATGAAGAATACATTTATGTATGTGATCATGAACGCCCAATTGCACCCATTGATCTTTCAGTTTCTCATGAAGATTTTAATTTAGATCTAGAATACTATTTTGTCAAGGAAGATTCTTTTATTGAAACTTCCTCTTCATCTCACTATCCCTTGTGCTCTACCCTTTGCAATGCATCTACTCAATGTGACGGAGATACTCCATGCTCTATAAGTTCTTTATCTAATGAGTTAACTTCTCAATTGAAACAAGGTAGTGAGAATATCCATGATAAAAATGAAAATAATCAAATCATTGAGTACTCTTTCCATACCTCATCATCTCTTCTATTGCATAAAGACAACTCTTCAAATTAGCTTGCTCATGAAATTTCTTCGATTCATGCATCTTTATATTTGTGATTAGAAGAATCTTTTGACTTGAGTAATTTGGTTGTTGAAGTTGAAAAATCGAGTCAAATCAGTGACAAAGATTATTTCCATCTAGTGAGTAGTGGTCTCATTGAAAGCAGTGGTATTAGTTATCCTTACACAATTCATGATCTGGTTTTAATCTTCAAAATGCGATTTTACGATATTTAAAAGTTCTGGGACTTGTGAGTAAGTCGAGGCACTTCAACTTTCATTGATGGTTATGTCAATATATTGTGAATTTGGTAAGCCCCCCAAACTAAGCCAAATCTGGTTTCTCTCGCACAATCCTTCTCTTTGCATGGCTTCTCTCAATGCAAATTTCTTTTTGAAATATGTTTTGTATTTTGGAAGTAATATTTCAATCTGTTGAGATTTAGTTTATAATTGGATTCAATATTTTATTTCACATGATTCATATCCATGCCAGGCTCTTGTACTTAGAACATGTTTGGAATATGTTTCTCTCATAGAGTCATATAATCGTGAAGTTAATCATGTCAAAGGATATATTTTTCCAAATGAATCATGCTTATCAGATTTATTTATTAGTAGTTATTTCCTGGTTTTTCTTATGAATGTTGTATTGCAAATATTTCCCTTCATTGCACCTGAAATCCTATTGAGTAATAATGAATGCATGAGTTATTGGGAAAATCAAATTCACTTTTTCCTGACTAGCCTTGTGTGTTTGTTGTGCCGACATTCCTTTTAAATTATTTCGATGATTATGATGCTTGTATAGTTTATCACCTATTACAAGAAAATGGTTTCTCACATTTGGCATGCGAGGAAGTTGGTTTTGTTTTTTAATGCATTAACAAAGTTGTTCAAATTTATTTATCTTTTGTTTATTACAAACTAGGAATCTGATGCTTTAATCATCCCATCTGATCATGATTAAGTATTTGATGACTATCATTAAACTTATTATTTTCCCATCAACACATCCAATGAGATTTTTTTTACACCCTTCAATCATTATGGGTTAAAATCACACTATTCGTATCCTTATCCAGCAGTTGAGTCACTTTAACCTCCACTGATGGTTATGTCAGGTCCTCACTATCTTGGCATGACTGTTGAATATGATCAGATTCATTTTCCCTCACACGATTCTCATCTTGATCCCGTGCTTTTAACTAAAAATTCATTGTTTCAAAGTTTTTATAGTTTTCATGAGGATTGTTTCGAATTTCACGATCTAATCATTGAATGGTTGGAGCAATCTTACTTGGAAAACTCCATCGCAAATAACAAGTTTTGACCTTTTCTTATGCTTGCTAAGGATTACAGTGAAAGATACATTTGTGAGAAGCCTTTGAGGTTTGTTTTCTTATGGTTTTCATTGAAAGGGTAAGAATGTGAAATGGTTAGAGATGGTGATTATGATACATCATTTTTCTCATGAGAAAGACCTTCATTTTTTGTGCAAGTTATTCAAGCTCTTATCTTTTCTGTTGCACATTGCCTTAAATCAGTTTTAATTATTTGAATCTTTCTGTATGTAGGCGAGGAACAACTACGATGGATTCATTGGAAATTTCATTACACTTGAACCTGAGCTTCTATCCAATTAGGTTAGGAGTAGGTTTAGCTGCATTCTAGTTTCCCCTTTCTTGAATTCATCATGCACTTGCTTTTTGTAGTCTTCTTTATTTTCTAACTTTTTTCTCTCATTCTATTTTTTCTTTTGTTTTGTTCTATTGTTGTGTGTTGTCTTTTCTTTCATTTTGTTAATAAGGCTTTGCATGAGAGATGTTCCCATTTCAGCTCAAAAGGAAATGTGGAAAAATAGAAAAGGATCTTGTGACACCACAACATTTGGCTAACCTTCAGTCCTCCTTCCTTGTGTTGGTTACATATTTTGGTCAAGGATGTTCCAATGGAAAATATGATCCATCCATAAGGAGATTTTTGGTTGAACCATGATAGTTGTGTCTATTCTGGAAACCTGGTGCTCGTGCTTGGTTCTTATGTTTTGTTGTGTTCATGCTTATGTGATCAGTAGAAGAGGAAAAGGGGAAAAATATAAATGAGCAAACCTAATTTAGAGGTCTTCATATGATTTTTTGAAGGAACAACATCTCCTACTCTCAATGAGCCAAGATCCCTCTTCCACGCATAAAATGAATAATTACCTATGCACAATCCTTTCTAAATATATAAATAAAGGCGAAAGAAGACAAAGGCTTCCTGCGCAGAGAGGTGAAGCAAGAAACTTTGTCGAGGTATTGTCCAGGCTTACTGGAAATAAATCAATGTTTGTGTTCTTGTAGGAACTCCACCAGGGTACTATCCAGGCATGCTGGCAGCAGAGAAACACTAGAGATGAAAAAAATATACTCTGAAAATCTAATGTTCACAAACTATACTACCCTTTTCAATTCAAAACATTGTGATAATGTTAAATCTTATTATTGTGTTCAACCGAGAAAGCACAAATGTGGACCATGTTTACTCACAGGGTAAGTGGGGCAGCCAAAGTAATCCAAACGATGAATCAATACTCACTGAAGGACTGATACCTTGCACAGAAGATTCAACCAAGACAAAGAAGCTGGAAATGTACCAGTGTGTCACTAAGTGTTGTCCCTGCTACAAAACCCTCCAAAATTTTGTCCTACAACAAATTTTGGAGGCTTCCTTGGTCTTGCATATTGTTGTCTCAAACATTGAAATCCATTGTATGTGTTTTCTCTAATTTTTTTGGTCCCATTTGCAAGGAAAGAAAAATGTCATATTTTCGCATGTTAAGTGTCGCACAATGTATACAAGCTTGTTTTGGTGGTTTCAAGGGGTTTTCTTTGTGTAAATGAGTTTATCTTACCATGTAAAAATTCGTCGCACTCATTCCTAAAGTTGTAAGCATTGTCGCACAAGTTTCATCACGATCATCACAAAGTGTGTCTTTAGTGTATCACTTGTCGTAAGTTGTTGCCAAAGTTGTCAAAATGAGGGAAATGCGTTGTTCATGAGTTTTGGATGATCTATGTTGTTTTATCATTAATTTTTCTAAGTGTGTGATCATAGTAAGTTGTATCATTGTTCAAAGTAGCTTTATCGGTCCCACACTTAGCCAAATTTCATAAAATTTCCAACAACATAGTCTCATCCATCCCTCCTAAAATGTGCATTATGCAGTTCCATCCCTCAAGCTACAACCTCACCTCTTGACACTCGAAAATGCACATTTCTTTCCTTTAGGGACTATGCAATGCACAATCTCAGTGCCCAAGCCCTAATGTTAACCTCCAGAATTGCACAATTCAGCTCTCCAACCTGGCCCCAACTACACATTTCACAGTCTCTGACCTAATGCCCAACTCTTGAGCTCATGAGCTGCATAAATGTGTAATCACCAAGCTTTGTTTTCCTCCCAGAACTGCGCAGTTGGCTGAAACAATTCAAAAACCCTTAACTTGGCTCACTAAGTGCGAAAGTTGCATAATCTGTTTGCCCAGTCTAGCTTGGACTGTGCATTGAATAGTCTAATGGCTCAAGCATCACCTTTGCTTGCCTTAGCTGAGAAATTTCATATTCATTGAGCCTCTCCCTTAGCCCGTAACCTAGTTCTGGCTCAGTTAGTGGATCAACATGCATCATCTTAGACTAGTGGTTTATCGAACTAATGTCATCTT
Source organism: Pinus tabuliformis (assembly GCA_031772625.1). Taxonomy (NCBI): domain Eukaryota; kingdom Viridiplantae; phylum Streptophyta; class Pinopsida; order Pinales; family Pinaceae; genus Pinus; species Pinus tabuliformis. The sequence continues at coordinate 861,063,562 of CM062809.1, forward strand.
GTCACGAGTGAATTGTAGATGCAGGTACTCCATCATTTCATAACAGAATGATGAAGAAGGAGATGGAGAAGGGAAACATGTTGAAAGACATTTGTAGTTGGTTATGCAAGTTGAGAAATCAACACAAAGACAAGGGACACTAGTTTTTAATCACTACTTAAGCCATATGGAGGTGGACAAAAGAGAATAATCAATAAGACACATAACAAGGAACAACAACAATCGCCTGACATTCCCATGTCATTAGGAAACCCATGTCAGTAGTGCCATGCCATGTCTTGTCTTGAGTCATCATATTCCACATCATTATTGTGGATTATGTAATTATCTGTTAAAAACGTATTTTAAAGTGGAAGTCTAAAGGATACGTATAGAATATGAAGAGTCATGTAAAGTCCAAAATTCATAGGAAGTAAAACAATCATCAGGGTAGTCAAAGAGTCACAAGGAGGTGAAACATTACCTCATTGGTTATATATACATCCTCATTGTATGGGCAAATGACTTTTCACCTTGGCTCCTCCCACAAGGCATTAGAGAGACAAGCTAGTCCTTTTGAGGAGCGAGGAGTGACTCTAATGCTCCACTATTGGAGCTAGTGTTGTTCATTGTATACATGTGTCTTGCTAATTTTACTTAATATCAGAAGCCTCATGGCCAACACATTCTTCATGCATGATTTATGAATATTTGTAAGACTATTATGTCGATGTTTTAATTCATGTTTGCTTTCATTTGTGTTAAAGTAGTTGAACTATTTCGGCTATTTTATTACTTATCATATTGAGAATGTGTTGTAATGGTTTCTATTATTGTCACATCCTTGTGTACTATTCCGCTGGATATCAATTTTTTTTTTTTGATTGAATGGTTGTAATTACCATCAAATCCAATCTAGGTGGATATTAGTGGCCATCCGCATATTCAACTTGGATCCCCATAATTGTTTCTTTTAGTTTTTCAGTTTCGTTATTTGTAGCACAATTTACTAGTTTTGCCAATTTTTTGGGTCCTGAACTTCTAGAGTTGTTTTAAGGCCCTAAACGATTTTTTTTGGGAAAATGCGGACCAACATGGGTTGTGGACCAATTTTGGTCATTAAAAAGTTGTATTCCTCAAATAGCTATTTTTAACGAGGTATTCTGCGCATCAAACGGAGATCGTATGCCAAAGTTACATCCCTGGGAAGTTGATGTACCAATTTACGCAAACGGGGCCCATAGTTTGGCACTTCATCTCCTATGGTTAGGTTTTTGGATGTTTATGGTTTTCCATTGTTTCTCAATAATAAATAGGTCTTCGAGCCTCATTTAAAAATAGTTCAGAGGCATGTAGCCACCACATATCTTCTCAGAGATAAGATACCATCACATGAGCTAGTTTATTTCCATTTCTATTTGTGAGCATATTTCAGTATTTTACATTAATGATATGAAGAATTATTTCTATTTCATCTTTATATTTATCTTTATTTATGTACTTTATTGCATTCCTATTTAAATCTAGATCAACATCTTTGTGGACTATTCTGCTAGATGTTAGACGGATCATTCTTGGTTGCATGTGTCTCTGTTGGGGTGGTACTATTAACTCTCTCTTAAAGGCTCACTTTATTTTCTCCCTTTGCAGTAGAAGGACCTTGACACACTTACAAATGAACTCTCGCTAGACACACTCACTTGCTTTTCAAAGGCACGTACGCATTCGTATCTCTTGCTGACAGTTAGAGCCGAGGAAAATCTGTAAGAATACATATCAATTGGGTTGATACTTGGGATGGGGCTCCTATTCCAAACAATGTGATGTCTAATTGGGACCACACATCAGGGATACCCCCTTGGTTGATGGATTTCCAACATCGTTAACATAATCATGAGTGTTCTATATTACCATTCAACTTTGACCCATTCAGTTTTGACAAATTTATCATTAAGTATGTCCAGACGACTTCTCAAGTATACAAATACACCATATATTTAGTTTTATATATTACAGGGTTCTCAATCCCATTTATTCACTTTACTAATTCTATGTATACTTTATTTTGTGTTATTTTTTTTATTTGATTATAAGTCTCATAATTTATTTATTTATTTATTCTATGATGGGTTTCCAATATCTTCTTCTCAACATGCAATGCACTTATTATTGTGAGTGTTTCACAATGTTTCTATAGTCTCTTTCATTTTTTGTCTTGCTTTCCATACATAGGTAATATTACTCTTTTGTTTGGATTTGAATTTTTATTACTACCAAGTATTTCCCTCATTCACTCTCTCATATAGGTTCTTGTTCAACATACAGTATTTGTGCGAGGAGGTAGTTTATACCAATTGAGCTGATTACTTTCCAACTGTATCTAATGTAGCAATTAAGTATTACTTACCAATAGTATCTTTACCCATTTTTATACATGTTTCCTTATTCAACAAATGATACTATCTGTTTAATTTAAAACATATTTATTCTTATTGAACTTATAAATTATGTATCAAAACATAATTTCTTTTAAATTAACAAAAGAATCTTGAAACTAGAAACATTTAATCATCATGCATATAAACCTAAAATTTTCAAGGTGTTTTCATATGCAACACCCTGCTTTCTCTCTTAACATACCCATTTGATATTTTATAATCTTTTTACACACGTATATGTCCCTTGATTTGTCTACCCATAGACTTCCCTATCATTACAAATCATAAACTTCTCTCTTCACTCACTATCCAGTAGTGACAGGATATGATTTACTAATTAACATGTGTTATTAAATAAATTTTCTAAACAATTGTTTATTCTTCTAGGCGCCTGACATATCCCTTCTTGTGGGTAAGGGTACCTTAAGAATAATTCCATTAATAATTTTGTAACTAAATTCACATAATGGTATTTATTTCAATTTACTCATGGAAAGGTTCTTCCACTTATCCTTTCCTTGGCTCTATAACCTAGAAATTTATTTGGTTTCTCATTTATTGTTCATTTCCACCTCTTAATTGGTGATTCCTTCCCTTGATTTTACACTATTTTAAAACAACATAGTGGATATGGACCAAAGTTATTCACCTAGTTGCACCCATATCTTAACCTTTTATTAAGGTAAGGTTGAATTTTTTTTTTTTCTTGTAGATGGGGTTGTTATATTTCCAATTCTTTGTTATTGTGTAACACAACACTGTTTGTTACTATTTTCCCTTAAACATACCACAATGTTAAACCCTTCAGCTCTTATACCACTTGTAGCATCATTTATCTTTGCTAGCAATAATCACATTGTAAAATAAATTCTACTTATTATGACTCAATTCCTTACGAGATATCATTTATATACATGTATATTTTCCTTGTATCTTTTAGACCCCTTTTTCATAAAATTGATTTCTCACACTTCAGTCAAGATCTTAAGTGTCAAATCCGACACTCAACATTAGCTGGGTGGTAATATGGGTAGTGTTTATTCCTTCATTGATTAATTTATGTTATATTCATATTGTGGCAAGGTTAATTTCAACTTAAGTATTGTTCATATTATAGTGACATATCATCATGTTCTCGACTATGGTTATGAAATAATCTACATACTTACTACCCTCCAATCCACTAGCTTGTGCCTATCCTCATTCAATGTTTTATAGAGATGCACTCTTGTCAACATTACAAATTTTCATAATTGAATTTTATTAAATTAAACCTATTCTAGATCTACGATCATGGATGCCTACGGTCTGATTTGACTTTTTTCGATTAGAGAGGTGTGGTTATTTAAATAACCACCCTCTCCCCATGGTTCCCAGCTGACTCATGTGGTTTTTTATGTTCTATTGGGCATCTTTGAAACTAGAATGAAAAAAAAAAAACATTCCACCTATCAGAATTACTTATTTTGGCGTTCACCCATAGTCTGGTATGTAAAGGATTCAAATCTCTTTGCTTGTTTAATTTTCATGGAAAGTGTTCTTCTGTAACATTTTTAACCCAAAAATGTTAGGATTAGAGATCGATGAGTAACTCAAAGCTCTCCCCTATTCCAAATACTTGGCCAAATACAACTCTAGATTATAAGGGTAAGTTTGCTTCCACCATTTTATCTTTTTCTGGCCAATTCAAGAATAGAGTTTGTAACACAAGCTAAGTGATTGTGTTATTATTTCTAACATATTTTAGGGTTATGAATCTCTAGTAGGGTTTGTGGCCTTATAGATCGAAATTTAATTATAGTATCTTGCTACCTATCTATGACAAGTCGTAATACCCAATTTAGTTATTGCATTATAAAAGTTTCCTTATGACCAATATGGACAAGGGTTTCCCACTATGCTCAGGTCACTTGTCTAGTTTCTAGATTTTCCAAGTAGCCAAACCCTTCTCAGTACTGGTAAGCGACCTATTATGGTTTTCTTTGTGTAGTTAGGTTTAGACCTAATGGTCACCAAATCTTAGTCGAGAAGTTTCATACAGGTAAACCCAATTAATTTTTGTTTTCTTTTTATAGTGTATAGTTACATGAATGGCCCTTCACTGTGATGTTACTCAAGTAATAACACCATCCATCACAAGTTTATGCCCTTCCTTTTAAACATTTTAATTACTCATATTGACCATGTTAATTTGTATTTGTTTTACAGGTGATGCTTTTCTCTCGACTACAAAAGGTGACTTCGATGTTATCTTCATAGATTGTATAGGTTATAATTTTGAACTCCTTATTTTCTCCAGGTGTCTTTGAGGTTGGTTTCCATCCTTCAACCTAATATTTTTAGAAGTTTTTATCATGCAATTTTTTTTAAATGAACTCTGATTAGAATTTTAATCACCATTTGACCCTATTATGTTATGAAAGAATTTGACATTTAATTGATATAATAATTTGTGGCTTTTGGCCATAACTGTTTTCCCTCTTATGGGTTCTACTGTGAATATATATATATATATATATATATATATATATATATATATATATATATATATATATATATATATATATATATATATATATATATATATATATATATATATATATATAACACCTTTCACAAAAGAGAACCTCATTGATACTTTTGCAATCGTATTATAATTTTAAAATCTTTGATTACATGGTTATCGTTCAGTTGTTTGTATTGTAAATAATTGCACCTTGTTTCATTTCGAAAAACTTTGGATACAATTCATGTATTTTAATTGAATGTATTTTTCATCTTGTGAATAAGCTTCACGATCTACTATTTGTCTCAAAGTTTATGATTTCCTTTTGTTGTTATCTTTGTAGGAGTGTTCTCAAATATATTATTTGTTTCAATTATGCTAATTTTCAAATGGTTACTACTGTAATAGTTTAGTATTAAAAGGAATATGTATAGTATTTTTCTGTTTCATGTGACTATGCATTTACAGTACTGAATATCTGTTGTTCCATGTTTCTTTTAATTCTTAATACCGATTTGGAATTTATGGGTGGGACATAACCCTAGGACCTACCCTAAATGTTCTATATTTTATTTTGTTGGACTCAGGACTATTCTTCTAGGCCGTTAGATAATTTCTTGGCTTGATAACTAACCTATGCCTCAAGTTTTGGATTCGTGTGAACTATTAATTACATCTGGTAATAATACAACAAAGTTTCCATTTTATTAAAGACATATACACTATTATACAGACTGAAACCATTTTCAAATAGAATAAAAATAATACATTAGATACAATAGGCCAAAAATACTTATATTTTCCTTAATTTCCTAAAGTAGCAACAAAAACACCAGGAAAGTGAGTGCTCCACCCAACCAATGAGTATGGTATCCACTACCAGAACTCCCCCTGAACCAATTTCACTTCTAGAATAGTTATCTGAATAGCAACCATAATAGGCCCAACCCTAAACATTCTCTAACCCACCAAGTCCAGTATCAGAGCTAAAACTAAGCACACAATCTTTAGTTTGGATTCCACTTGGCCAACCAACTCAAGAATCCCTTACTTGGTAATGTCCTACCTCCCTCAAAAATGTCCTGTCTGAGGGTCACAAGCTTACAACTTCATTCTCCTCTCTTGGACCTCCTCCAACCAGGTACCAAGTTTACAAGGTTTCCTCAGGTTTTTTCTCCTCTCACCCTCTTGGCTCCCTTTTCCCAACTCATATTATTTATCTATAGGGAAAGGAATAACTGTATTCTAACTGTCTAGTAAGTGAAACTCCCATTTAGCACTTTTTCCCATAATTTTATAGGTAAACATAAGCAATATTTATTAATTAAATTTAGAAAAATAAACATTTATTTTTATCACTTAGTCATACCTAGGCCTTCAACATGGACCACCATTTTCCAATTCATTTCAATAGAAGTAAATTAAAATATTTACTATTCATTGAGGGGTATTGCATGCGCCTTGAAAAGACTATACCTCATGGGTTAATTTTTTTTGTTGGCTTGACCCATTGGGGATTTGAACCTTAAATCTCATGGTTTACATAATACTTAATAACATGTCGATTACCATTTCAACTATCCCTAATAAGCTCTTTGTGAACTTTATTATTTCTAGTATAGATCTATTGTAACCACTAATCTAGCAAGCATTGAGAGGGATCAAATCTCTTAAGGTGCAAACCCTTTTTTTAGAGTGAAAAAATTGAAAAAATGTTTTCACCCAAAGAGATTTGATCACTCTTGGGGTTTGATAGATCTATGGTTAAGATCTCTCTCTCTCTCTCTCTCTCTCTCTCTCTCTCTCTATATATATATATATATATATATATATATACTTCAATTAAAATTAATAAAGTAATAAATAAATTTATATAACATATACAATGAAATGAGATCATAAATAAAAATTAGAATAATTACAAATATGTATTCCAAAATCATCTCCAACAACATTCATTTTCTCGAACTAAATTTGTTTTTTATAACTTTTGCCATTTAAATTTATTTGTAATATTTGAATTAAATTTAATCAAATTTAAATTGCAATAGGAAAAGTTACTTTTTTTTCAAATTAGCATTTATTTAAATTTATAGATATCTTTTAATTGAAAACAAGTAAAGATTCGTTTTTACATGTATCAAGTTCTGAGACAGATCAAATCTATTTTCACTCTAAAAAGGATTTGTATCTATTAGTAAATCTGGAATATAAATAGATCTAGGCTAGTGTTTTTTTATTATATATATACACACTCAAAAATAAATGAAATAAAACAAAGATTAAAATATTTTAATATATACATATATATATATATATATATATATATATATATATATGTTTCTTTATATATATATATATATATATAGATGAAAAATTAAATATTCCTTTTATATATTTATTTTTTATATTTTATTAGAATAGTACAGTTCTACTTTAATTACTTATAAATTAAGTGTATATGGTATAATTTACATATATTTCTTTTATACATTTAATTTTTATGTTTTATTGAAATATCACACTTTGTTTATAAATATATAATTTTATATAGTCTAAGTGTGTAGAGTATAAATAAAAAATGAAAAAACATACATATATTCAAAAATAATAAATGGCATATATATAACAATTCTATTATAATTGTTTTTCCATTGTTTAAATTTGTTTGTAATATGAGATTTAGTTATAATCAAATTTTAATTTTAATTTTTTCTTTTCGTAAGTCAACATAGAAATTTTATATTACTTTAATGAAACCGGAACACAAAATAGTATCTGGTCTGCCAGATTGGAAACCAACCCAGCTGCAAAAATAGATTATCTTTGTGCCACTTTTGCCCAAAATAACTATGTTCTTCTGTTTCAAGTACCTCTTAAAAGGCTTAAAAGACTTTTCCTGTCTACTATGACTTTCAGGTCTGCTTATATGACACTTAGTATCATCTACATTCTTGTTTATAACAAAAAATTTACTAGTCTGCATATAAAATATCATACCTAAATACACCCTATACCCATTCAGTAGCGCGGTAACCATTTTTGGCCAATCCATTCTCGAACCTCAGATCTCTCAAGCATGAGCGCTGCAGGAGCCTTTGCAGGAATCGTTGTTGGTGCCCCCTCAGGAACTATTATAGGAGTCACCATAGGAGTTGTAGCTGGAGATTCATCAAAGCCATTGGCCACCTGATCTTTATAGCTATACAATCGAGAAGGTTCAAATTTCGCCTCCCCTAAATATATGTCTATATTATAGATATACTTCAGGTATATGGTAAACATAGTATTCAGGTCATGTATGTAACCATCCTACAACTTTTCAATGTTCATCACCCTCTTTGAGATAGAGTCAATTCCTCCTAACCTTTGGTTGATGGCCCTTAACTAATTTAAGGTCTCCACCTAACCATTGATCTTATGATTTGAAGCTTCCACTTCATCTTTCCTAACAATGTCTTAACATGCCATGCATTTTCTATGGTTTTTTGGTAGAGGGTCACCCTGGTCCATGTCTTACTCATATCAATAATCCAATCTACCTCTTCCTCAATTCAAATGTTCGGGATAGCCCTCTGCTACTTGTGAACTTCTTCCTCCCAAATTTCCATAACTTCTTTCCCTTTCTACATGATCGTTGCATGATATACATCATTAGCTTCCGTCGTTGTCTTCTCCATACGTGACTGTTTGCTACAACTCACCCATTTTTCCTTTGCTCGAGGCCTTCCTCTCATCCTTTCCATAATGTATCGAACCTTCCTGATTCTCCTCTCAATAACATTTCCGTACTTTGTTGTACTACTTCTAACAAGACCCTGTAATTCCACACTCTCACAATTACCAGACTTAGATAACTTGAGATAACCCTCAAACTTGAATTTAAAGCTGATCCCACCAAACTTCTTTGGGTGCCAAACTATTTGATACTTTCCTTTGTCACATCTGATTCCTCCAATCTTCCTACGATATGAGCATCACTTCATGCTAACTTTAACCATATTCCCCTCTAATTTACCTTGCTTAGTGGTTTCTACAGGATAATAATTTCCATTAGCCTCCCCTCGTACATATCCTTAGCTGCAATCGTGCATGCCCACTTCTCGGTTACCGCCATAATAACAAAAAACTAGCTTGCATGACATACCTTGATGGAAGGGCTCATAACTTGACCAACTTCAGCCACCACCTTGCTCATGTAATGTACCCACGTGTTCATCTACCCTCCTCAATATAAACTACTTCTCGCTACCATAATTGTAAATTAATCAATAGTGTGATCAAGTGGGCCTCTGATAGATCTCAAGCCCACCTCTACATTATCCCCATTACCTATTGTTGTGGAGATGTCACAAGCTCCCAACAACTGACAGTATTCCTTGATTTGTCTCTCTTGGAGATTTGTCCAAGCCATGTCAGTGAGTGTCTATGCACTGGAAACCCCCTCATTTTCCAACCTATCTTCCAATGCATTCACTGATCTTTGAACCAGATGAAAATCCACTATTACCAGTGTCCCCAAGTGGTATTGTATGCACTATATTAATTTCTCCATAAGTCAATTCCTTGTTACCTTTCTTTCCCGCTTGCTACATTGTAATCTCCTTTCTGCTTGGATGACTATCGATGATTCACCTTCTATAGTGGCATTAACAATTCTCTCATGAACCATAATTTCCAACCCTTGTTCCAAGGAATGGAATTAAACTGCGTTATTGGAGGCATGTCCCCAATTTATGAAGAAATTTCTACAAATTTTCCTTGTCCAATCTCTTATTACTCCTCCCGATCATATGCTACTAGGGTGTCCTTTCAAATCCTTGTCAAAGTTGAGCTTAACAAAACCTTGGGGGGAGGTATCTAGATTGAAGAACCCAGATGGATTTGTCATTCTCTGGTCTAGGATGCATACATACCCTGGCAATCTAAATATAAGAGTTTTAAGACTCTTGCCTCCTGAGGGGATGACGACTCCTCTAATGTTTTGGTTCCTTTACAAAATATCATTTCTTTTAACTATCGTCTAATTTCTGCCAACAGGTTGTCTACAAGGAGCTTCTTATTTTGGAAGATTCATCAATTCTTTTCCTTCTACACCAACCAGAAGATGAAGCCTGAAACCAAGCACCAGGTGAGGTTAAAAACTTCATTCTTTGTGTAATTCCCTTTCCATTTCCTAATAGTTTCTTGTATATTATCCCTAATTCTATCTATTTTCCTAAAAATATAGGCCATCCAATCCCATAATTCTGATGTACATTTGCAAGTATTTAACAAACTATTGAGGTTTTCCTCCTCATTTTCATAGAGACAACACAACGAGGAACTGATAAATCCATGCTTGACCAAATTTTACAAAGTTAAGGATTCCTGGTACAACACCAGCCACATGAAGGTTTTAATTTTTGGCCAATGGACAGACAACCATAATTTATTCCATGTTGGATCATAATATGCCTCAACTCCATATTGTTAATATATGTTTTCGCTTATTTAAGATTAAATTCGAATCATTCCTTTCCCCCCATATTAATTGATCTTTGTCTTCATTATATATGATTTTTCTCCTGCTTAAATCCTCTTTTAAACCCTAGTCCATTAGCCCATTTTGACAGAATTCTCGAAAGAGGCTCATATTCCACTTTCACCAATTAATAATTTTTTATATATTTTTTCAAATAAATATTTATTTAAATTTATAAATCTAATTTAGTTTAAAATACTTCCATTAAAATTAATAAATTAATAAATAAATTTATATAACATTATACAATAAAAAGGGATGATAAATAAAAATTAGAATAATGACGAATGTGTATTCCAAAAACATCTCCAACAACATTAATTTTCTCCAACTAGATTTATTTCTTATAACTTTTTACATTTAAATTTATTTATACTATGGCATTTAATTCCAATTAGATTTAATTTTATAAAATTTTGAAATTTAAATTTTATAAAATTTAAAATTGCAATAAGAGGAGTTAATGTTTTTTTTCAAATCGGCGTTTATTTAAATTTATAGGTATCTATTAATTGAAAACAAGTCTAGATTCATTTTTATTCCAGATCTACCGAGTTCTAAAATGGATCAAATCTATTCTCACTCTAAAAGAGGTTTGCATCTCAAGAGATTTGATCCCTCTAAACTCTTGGTAGATCGGGAATTAAAATAGATCTAGGCCATATATATATATATATATATATATAAATGAATGGCAACAAAGATTAAAATACTTTAATATACATATGTTTCTTATATATATATATATATATATATATATATATATATATTAAATTTGTTCCCATTTATTATTTTTTGATATAAAATCATAAAATTATAAAGTTATAAAATTATATATTTATAAACGTCGTCTCATATTTCAATAAAATATAAAAATTAAATGTATTAAAGAAACATACGTAAATTATATAAATTTATAAATAATTAGAGTAGAACTGTTTTTACATTGTTTAAATTTGTTTGTAATATGAAATTTAGTTATAATCAAATTTTAATTTCATTTTTTTTTTGTAAGTCAACATAGAAATTTTATATTACTTTAATGAAACCAGAACAAAAAATAAGAGTTGGTCTGCCACATTGAAAACCAGGCGAGCCGTAAAAATATATTGTCTTAGTGTCACTTTTGTCAAAATAACTAAGTTGTTTTGTTTGAAGTACCTCCTAAAAAGCTCAAAAAACTTTTCTTGTCTACTATGACTTTGCTGTATGCCTCTATGACAGTCTTGATAAGTATAATCTATGGTCTTATCTATAACAAAAAAATTACTAGTCTACATATAAAATATAATATCTAAATACACCCTAGACCCAACCATTAATGCAATAACCAGTTTTGGTGAATCCATTCCCGAACCTTAGATATCTCGAGCCTGAGCCGCTGCAAGAGCCTTCATAGGAATCGTTGTTGGCCCCCCCTCTAGAACTGTTACAGGAGCTACCACAGGAGTTGTCGCTGGAGAGCCGCATGATCCATTGGCCACCCGATCTTTATAACTCCGCAATCAAACTAGTTCACCTTTCTCTTCCCCTAAATATATATATTTATTATGGATATACTCCAGGTATATGGTAAACATAGTACTTAGGTCATGTAGGCACCCATCCTGCAACTTTTTAATGTTCATCATCCCCTTCGGGATTGATTCAATTCCTCCTAACCTTTGGTTAATGGCCCTTAATTGATTTAAGGTCTCCACCTAACCATTGGTCTTATCGTTTGAAGCTTATTCTTACAACTTTCCGAACAAAGTATTAACACCATGCAGTTTTTATGGTTTTGTTGTAGAGGATAGCCCTCCACTGCTTGTGAACTTCTTCCTCCGAAATCTGCACAACTTATTTCCTTTATGTGGGACCTTTGCATGATATACATAGTCAACTTCGCTCGTTGTCTTCTCCATAAGCGACCATTTGCTACAACTCACCCCTTTTTCCTCCACCCGAGTTCTCCCTCTTGGCCTCCCCATAATGTATCAAACCTTCCTGATTATCTCATCAATAACCTTTATGTAATTCGTTACTACTTCTAACAAGACCTTGTAATTTCACACCCTCATAATTACTAGACTTAGATAACTTGAGATAACCCTCAGGCCTGAATTTAAAGTTGATCCCACCATACCTCTCTGGATGCCCAACTTTTTGGTAATTTCCTTTGTCATATTTGCTTCCTCCAATTTTCCTACGATATGACTGCAACTTCATGCTCACTTGAACCATATTCCCCTATCATTTGCATAACTTAGTAGTTTGTACATGATAACGATTACCATTAGCCCCCCCTTGTACATATCTTCAGTTGCAATCGTACTTGCTAACTTCTTGGTTACCATCATAATAACAAAAAACTAGCTTGCATGACAAACCCTGATGGAAGGGCTAATAAGTTAACCACCTTCAGCCAACACCATTCGCATGCAATGTACCCATGTGTATGTCCTCCCTCCTCAATATAAACTACCTCTCGCTACCATAATTATAAATTAATCAATATTGTGATTAGGTGGGCATTTGTTACATCTCAGGCCTAGCTCTACATTATCCCCATTATCTATTGTCCTAGAGATGTCACAAGCTGCCAACAACCAACATCCTTCCTTGAGATATCCCTCTTGGAGATCTGTCCAAATCACATTAATGAGCATCTATGCACTAGACATCCCCTCAGTTTCCAGCCTCTACACCAATACATTCATTGACCTTTGAACCAGACTAAAATGCAATGTTACGAGTGTCCCCTGGTGGTATTTTATGCACTAAATCAATTGCGTCATACATAAATTCCTCATTACCTTCCTTGCCTATGTGCCACATTATAATCTCCTTTCTACTTGGATGACTATCGACGAGTCACCTTCTATAGTGGTGTTAACAATTCTCTCACGAGCAAGAATTTCCAACCCTTGTTCCAAGCCATGGAATTGAACTACGTTATTGGAATCATGTCCCAAATTTATGAAGATAAATCTACAAATTTGTTGTGTCTAGTCTCTTATTACTCCTCTTGATCCTATGCAACAAGGGTTTCCTTTCAAAGCCCCATCAAACTCAACTTAACAAAACCTTTGGGGGAGGTATATAGATTGAAGAACCCAGATGGATTTTTCATTCTCTAGTCCACGATGCCTACATACCCAGGTAATCTAAATCTAATATTTTTAAGACTCTTGCATCCTGAGGGGACGATGGCTCCTTTGATGTTTTGGTCCCTTTAGTTAATATCATTTGTTTTAACTATCATCTAATTTTTTCCAACAAGTGGTCTTCAGGGAGCTTATTATTTTCTAATATTCGTCGATTCCTTTCCTTCCACACTGACCAGAGGGTGAAGCCTAAAACCAAGCTCCAGGTGAGGATAACAACTTCATTACACCATCCAATCGCCCCCCGCACACACACACACACACACACACACACACACACACACACACACACACACACACACACACACACACACACACACACACACATATATATATATATATATATATAGAGAGAGAGAGAGAGAGAGAGAGTATAATTGTTCAAGTACCTCTTAAAAGGCTCAAAAAACTAATCCTCTCTACTATGAATTTGATTTCTAACTCTATGACACTCTTGAAAAGTATACTCTACAGTCTTGTCTATAACAAAAAAAATTACTGGTCTAAATATAAAATATAATATCTAAATACACCCTAAACCCAACCAATAACGCACTAACCAGTTTTGGCCAATCCATTCCTGAACCTCAAATCTCCGCATGAGCCACAGTAGGAGCTTTCATGGGAATGGTCACTGGAACCCCCTCAAGAATAGGTACATGAGCCACCACAATAGTTTTCGCTGGAGAGCCGCTTGAGCCATCGGCCACTCGATATTTATAACTTTGCAATCGAGCAGGTTCACCTTTTGTCTCCCTTAAATACATGTTTATATTATGGATATACTTCATATATATGGTAAACATAGTATTCAAGTCAAGTATGCACCCATTTGATAACTTTTCAATGTTCACCATTCCGTTCAAGACTGATTAAGGTCTCTACCTAACCATTAGTCTTATTGTTTGAATCTTCCACTTGCAGCTTTCCAAATAAGGTCATAACATGACATGTAGTTTCTATGGTTTTGTGGTAGAGGGTCACCCTGGTGCATCTCTCATCCATGTCAATAATCGATTCCACCTCTCCCTTAATTCAGATGTTCGGGAGAGCCCTCTGTTGTTTGTGAACTTATTCCTCCCAAATCCGCACAACTTCTTTCCCTTTCTGAAGGACTGTTGCATGATATACATCGTCAGTTTCACTCGTCGCTTTCTTCATACATGACCATTTTCTATAACTCACCCCTTTTTCCTCTACTTGGGGTCTCCCTATCGGCCTTCCCATAGTGTATCGAAACTTCCTAATTATCCTCTCAATAACCTTGTAATTCCACCCCTTCATGATTACCAAAATTAGATAACTTAAGATAACCCTGAGGCCTGAATTTAAAGGTGATCCTGCCAAACCTCTCTGGACACCCAAAATTTTGGTACTTTCCTTTCTCATATTCACTTCCTCCAATCTTCCTATGATATGACTGTCACTTCATCCTAACTTTAACCATATTCTCCTATCGTTCGCCCGGATTAGTGGTTTGTACAGGATAATAATTACTATTATTTGCACCTCGTATGTATCCTCAGTTGCAATCATACCTTCCCACTTCTCGATTAAAAAAATAATAACGAAAAACTAGCTTCCACGACAAACCCTGAGGGAAGGGCTCATAACTTCACCACCTTCAGCCACCACCTTATTCATGCAATGTACCCATGTGTATGTCCCCTCTCACTACCATAATTGTAAATTAATCAATACTGTCATGAGGTGGGCCTTTGTTAGGAGTTAGGCCCACCTCTACATTATCCGCATTGCCTATTGCCATGGAGATGTCACAAGCTGCCAACAACCAACATTCTTCCATGAGATTTCCCTCTTGGAGATTCATCCAAGCCACGTCAGCAAGCCTCTATGCACTGGAGACCCCCTCATTTTCCACTTTGTCTTCCAACACATTCGTTGACCTTCGAACCAGACTAAAATACACCGCTACCAGTGTCCCCAGGTGGTCTTGTATGCACTAGATTAATTGCGCCATACGTTAATTCCTCATTACCTTCCTTGGTTGCATGCCACATTGTAGTCTTGTTTATGCTTGGATGTCTATTGACGAGCCGCCTTCTATAGTGGTGATAACAATTCTATCACGAGCCAAAATTTCCAACCCTTGTTCCAAGGCATGGAATTCAAGGCATATCCCAAAGTTATGAAGCAAATTCTACACATTTTCCCTATCCAATATCTTATTACTCCTCTTGATCCCATGCTACCAGGGTTTCCTTCAAATCCCCATCAAATTTTAACTTAACAAAGCCTTGGGGGGAGGTATCTAGGTTGAAGAACCCAGATGGATGTGTAATTCTCTGGTCGAGGATGCCTACATACCCAGGTAATCTAAATGTAAGAGTTTTATGACTCTTTCCACTTAAGGAGATGACAACTCTGATTTTTTGGTTCCTTTACATAATATCATTTCTTTTAACTATTGTCTAATTTCTTCCAACCGGTGGTCTACAGGGAACTTCTTATTTTGGAAGATTCATTGATTCCTTTACTTCCACACTGATTAGAGGATGAAGCGTGAAACCAAGCACGAGGTGACGTTAACAAATTCATTCTTGGTGCAATGATCTTGCCATTTCCTAATAGTTTCTTGTATATTATCTCTCATTCTATTTATTTCCTGAAAATATGGGTCATCTAATCCCATAATTCATATGTAGATTTGAAATTATTTAACAGACGATTGAGGTTTTCCTCCTAATTTTCATAGAGATAACCCCATAAGGCATCGATAAATCCATGCTTGACCAAATTTTCTTAAGTTAAGAATTTCTGGTGTAGCACCATCCACATAAAGGTTTTAATTTTTGGCCAATGTACCAACAACCACAATATCTCCCATGTTGGATCATATGCCTCACCTCGGGTATTGTTAATATATATTTTCTCTTCTTTTAGATTAAATTTGAATCCTTCATTTCCCCCCATCTTAATTGATCATGGTCTTCATTATATATGATTCTTCTCATGCTTAATTCCTTTACTAAACCTTGGTCCATTGGCTCATTCTGACGGAGTTCTCAAAAGAGGCTAATATTCAACTTTCACAAATTAATCAATTTTTAATTATATTTTTTCAAACAAATATTTATTTAAATTTATAAATGTAATTTAGTTTAAAATAATTTGATTAAACTTAATAAAATAATAAATAAATGTATATAACATTATACATCGAAAAGGGATGATAATATAAAAATTAGAATAATGACAAATGTGTATTCCAAAATCTTCTCAAACAACATTCATTTTCTCGAACTAAATTTATTTCTTGTAACTTTTTCCATTTAAATTTATTTGTAATATGGTATTTAGTTCCAATTAAATTTAATTTCAAATTTAAATTTTATAAAATTTTGAAATTTAAATTACAATAGGAGAAGTTATTTTTTTTCTCAAATTAGCATTTATTTAACTTTATAGATGTATTTTTATTGAAAACAAGTCTATATTCAATTTTACTCAAGATATACCAAGTTTTGAAATGGATCAAATATATTTTCACTCTAAAAGAGGTTTGCATCTCAAGAGATTTGATCCCCCTCAACTCTTGGTAGATCCAGAATTAAAATAGATCTAGGCTAGTAATATATATGTATATATATATTTTAAAAATAATAAATGACAAAAAAATTAAATATTTCTTTTATATATTTAATTTTTATATTTTATTGAAATATCACACTTTGTTTATAGAAATATAATTTTAGATTGAGAGTTAAAAACATACTTTATATATTCTTCGCATATATTCTTCGGTGAAAGAGTTAAAAACATACTCTATATATTCTTCGCATATATCCTTTGGTGAAAGAGTTCTGAGTCTTGGTGAAAGAGTTAAAAACATACTCTATATATTCTTCGGTGAAAGAGTTTTGAGGCTCGGTGAAAGAGTTAAAAACATACTCTATATATTCTTCACATATATTTTTCGGTGAAAGAGTACTCTATATATTCTTTGGTGAAAGAGTTCTAAGGCTCGGTGAAAGAGTTAAAAACATACTTTATATATTCTTTGCATATATTCTTCGGTGAAAGAGTTAAAAACCTACTTTATATATTCTTCACATATATTCTTCGATGAAAGAGTTCTGAGGCTCAGTGAAAGAGTTAAAAACATACTCTATATATTCTTCACATATATTCTTCGGTGAAAGAGTTATGAGTCTTGGTGAAAGAGTTAAAAACATACTCTATATATTCTTCGGTGAAAGAGTACTCTATATATTCTTCGCATATATTCTTTGTTGAAAGCGTTCCGAGGCTTGGTGAAAGCGTTAAACATGTAATTTATATATTCTTCACATATATTCTTTAGTGAAAGAGTTCTGTGGCTCAGGAAAGAGTTAAAAACATACTCTATATATTCTTTGCATATATTCTTCAGTGAAAGAGTTCTGAGGCTCAATGAAAGAGTTAAACATGTACTCTATATATACTTTGGTGAAAGAGTTCTGAGGCTCGGTGAAAAAGTTAAACACGTACTTTATATATTCTTCGTATACAGTCTTCGGTGAATGAGTTCTGAGGTTCGGTGAAAGAGTTAAAAACGTACTCTATATATTCTTTGCATATATTCTCCGGTCTGCGAGCTGGGGTGGGCACGGGTGATTTGCAGTCAGGTTTGCTGATATCAGGTGCACACATTCCTTATATTTTTCTTTTTCAAATAAATATTTGCTCATATAATTTCAAGTATGAATATTTAACCATAGTTACCAAAGATTACCAAGGGTAGACCTAGCATAGTTACTCTACAAGGCCTTTATGAGTATATAGAGTCTTTAGAGAAATGTAGAGTAGAAAGAGAAGCCAAGCTACAAAAAGAGTTAGAAGCCATGCTGGAAAATAAATTTGCATCTCTTGAAGACACGATCCAAAAACAAATAGAAACTAAAATAGAACTATTGGAGAATAAAATGGAGGCAATGGAGACTAGATCGCAGGTTATAGAAAAACAAAACTAAGATACTAACCAACCATCCCAACAAGGAGATGCTGATACTTTAGAGAGTCTTAAAATGAAAGACACGATTAAAGAACTAGAAGAAAAAGTTAATAGCCATCTCACCCTAAATAAAGTGGTAGATAAGTTAGATACCAAACCAATTAAAGATGAAATGAAAAATTAATAGAATTAGACCACGAACGTAACAAAAGGGCCTTGAACCTTATAATCTTCGGTTTAAAAGAGGAAGTAGATGAGGATACTTTAGCCTTATCCCAGACAGAATTACATAATAGATTACAAATTGAAATAGTGTGTCTCACAGAAGCAACAAGGTTGGGGAAATTAACCAAGAATAAAGGAGACTAATCCGCATAAAGGTGAGCTCCATTGATCATAAGTACAACATACTTAGTAAAACTTCAAGTCTAAAAGGAATGGGAATATTCATAAACGAAGATCTCATTCCAGAAGATCAAGCAGAATTAAGAAAGGAGGTTCAAAAGGTAAAAGAATCTAGAAAGGAAGGAAAATGGGCAATAATCAGAAATAGAAAAGCCTTTATTTGAGATAGAAAACCAAAAAGATAGTAATCAATAGAAATTAAACATGCTCCGAATCCTTTCTTGGAACTGTCGGGGCTTCACATGGAACAAAGGCTCGAAGCTAAGTTGGATTTCAAATGATGTTGATATTATTTTGCTTGTTGAAACTTTGGAGCACGAAGAACCTAAGGTCCCTAACATAGATGGCTTTACGCTATGGTCTACTTGGAACAATCGATCCTCCCGTAGAGGCATTGGGGGAATAGCTTGTTACATTAAGAAGAACATCTCCCCCCATGCCAGGATTTATAAAAATGACCCTCACAACCAATATAGTTGGATAGAGATCAGAGACATTAATAATAAAATTTCCTACATAGCAATATGTTATTCCCCCCCATCAATTCTAACTTCTATAAGAAGAAGAATCTAGATAAAACTAACCCTTATAATGGTTTAGAGAATGACATTTCTAGCCTAAGGAATGATGGTAATATCCTTTTAATAGGTGACTTCTCGAACTTCAAACAACCAAGCTATTATTCTAAGAAATCCTTCCAACCCTAATCCTCTTTGATTAGACAAAGCCCCTACTCTGGCTAGTAGGTACAAAAGGAGCTTTAAAGACCTTGGGGAAAATTTGTTTGGGTCGGAGCTAGTCAAGCTCTGTAGTGCTCAGGATCTCATAATTTGCAACGGTCTAAATAAGTGGCCCAATTCCAGCAAGATGACTTGCATCCATAGGCTTGGTAGCAGCGTGGTAGACTACGTTATTTCTGATCTCCCATTATACAACAAAATAATAAATTTTGACATCTTAAATGACCACGAACTTGACTTTGATCATAGGCCTTTACTTATAACTCTCAATTTTTTCATGCATAGAGTTCCCACAGAAAATAATACTTATAGCCAAAAGAACTTAATATTTGATAGAAATAAAAATGATCTCTTTCTAAATGAATTAAAAACTAATTTGCTTCCTTTATCTAGTATAGACAACATAGAAGACCTTTATCATAATTTTACTACAACCCTCTCATATTTTATTAACAAGTTCTCAATTGAAGTTTCAAATAATAAAAGAAATAGCAAAACCAATCCATGGTATGACAAAGATTGTAAAAGTGCGAGGAAAGCAATTAAGGAAGATGTTGATGCATCTCTTAAAATGGACAAGATAAAAATATATAAAGCCCTAACTAAAAGGAAAAATAGGCAGTACATTCATCAAAGACAAGAAAATCTCTTACACCTCTCTAAGGTAGCTCCTAAGAAATTTTGGAGGCAGATTCTGACTAGGAAGACTAAAGATAATAATAAAATTTCTCTTCACGATTGGAATTCATATCTTAAAAAGCTTATGAATCTCCAAATGTCATGGATAATTTGGAAACCCTGCTCACAACGAAAGAAGTTTTCTCTTTAGAAGACATTAATTTTGGGGTTAATCGCCTCGCTAATGGGAAAGATAAGGACATTGAAGGTTACTAGGTGGAAATCTTAAAAATTGGAGGTCCTGTCCTCATTCTCCACATCCACAAGCTTTTCAATCAAGTAGTCAAGCAAGGGTTCCCTAAACCTTAGACTGAGAGCCTCATTATCCCTATTTTTAAAAGTGGGGATACAAACAACCCCTCTAATTATCGGACAATTATGATCAACCCTCTCTTAGCCAAGTTATATAGTAGTATTTTGGAAAATAAGCTAAGCATATGGCTTGAAAGTGAAGGTAAGCGGGCTAAAGGCCAAGTAGGTTTCAGAAGGCATCACTCAACAATACACCACCTCATTACGCTTAGGATCATTGCGGAGGAATGTCGTAATGATAAATCCAATTTATTTTGTTGCTTTGTGGACTTTAGAAAGGCTTTCGATACGGTTCCTAGATACAACCTTTGGAATAGATTAGAAGAGCTAAAGGTTCCTCTCGAGTTGAGTGATGCCGCTATAAGGTTATACGAGAATGTAGTTGCCAAGCTAAAGAGCAATGAGGGGTGGTCGAAAGATATTAAGTGTAACATCGGAGCTAAACAAGGTTTCCCCCTCTCCCCTACCCTATTTGAGATTTACATTAATAAGCTCGAAGGCTATTTAGAGGAAGCAAGATGTGATGGCACGATCTTAGCTAGGATAGTCGTGATCCTTCTTCTCTATGCTGACGATATTGTTCTTTTGGCAAGGTCCCCGTCTGATCTTGATAAGAAACTCAGGCTTCTTAAGGATTTCTGCTCTACCATGGGTATGACTGTTAACGCTGACAAAACAAAATTTATGATTATCAAATCCAAGAAGGACACTTACGCTAATTTTATGTATGACAATAATAACTTGGAGGAAGTGTATTCTTACAAGTACCTAGGAATTGATATTCATCACAAGCTCAATTGGAACCATAGCATTGAGAAAAGGATTAATGGGGGGTGGAAAGCTTATTTTGGTCTTGAAAATAATTGTAAAACAACAAACCTTGTAATGTGGGATAAAAAGATGTTCCTCTTTGAAACTTTAGTCACTCCTGTTATCTTATATGGCTGTGAAGTTTGGGGTTGCAGTGTCTCCAAAGAATCATGGAGAAATATTGAGCAAATCCAGAAGCGTTTTATAACTTATAACCTGAAAATTAAAAGTAATACACCCTATCTTATTCTCCTTATAGAAGCAGGTATTTCCCCTATTGAGAGCCTAGCTATGATTAGGTTTCTGTTGTACAAGCACAAACTCAATAACATAGACGACCATAGACTTCCTAAGCTAGCTTTAAATTCCAGCCAAAACCAGCTAAAGCTCAATCGGGGGTGGCATAAAGACACAAGGGCCTGATTAAACTATTGGGAGATCAACGAGAATGATGCATTGCAAAACATAAATAACACTAAAGAGATTGTTACTTCTAAGTTCAAAGAAAAAAAGTGGTGTGAGAAAGATTTAACAGCTAAAAGAAAATTAAGTTATTATAAGAAGGTCATCAACCCCACCCTAGAAGATCAAAAGTCTCTCTCTATTTTAACTAGCTCAAAGAAGAAAATTAATATAGCAAAGATTAGAAAAAATTCTCATGAGCTCCATAGTGAAACAGGTCGTTGGGCAGTTCCTAAAATGCCATGGATGGAAAGGATCTGCCATATATGTGAGAATAGGAACATCGAGGATGAAAACCACTTCCTCTTAGAGTGCCCCGCGTACAACCATATTAGATCTCAGTTTCACAATCTTTGTTACAATACTGACCTTCCTATCCTTTTACAATGTCAAAATTACAGTGAGCTCGGGAGGCTTCTCTCCAAGCTTTGAGGGGATCAAATCCCTTAAGATGCAAACTTCTTTTAGAGTGAAAATATATTTGATCCATTTCAAAACTTGGTAGATCGAGTGAAATTGAATCTAGACTTGTTTTCAATTAAAATACATCTATAAATTTAAATAAATTCTAATTTGAAAAAAAAAAAATTCTCTTATTGGAATTTAAATTTCAAAATTTTATAAAATTTAAATTTGAAATTGAATTTAATTGCAACTAAATACCATATTACAAATAAATTTAAATGGAAAAAGCTATAAAAAATAAGTTTAGTTTGAGAAAATGAATGTCGTTGGAGATGATTTTGGAATACACATTATTATAATTTTTATATTATTATCCCTTTTCAATGTATAATGTTATATAAATTTATTTATTATTTTATAACTTTAAATAAATATCTATTTGAAAAAATATTATTAAAAATTGATTAATTTGTGAAAGTGACTCAGTCAGAATGAGCCAATGGATATATATATATATATATATATATATATATATATATATATATATATATATAACACTTCTATTATTATTTTTTTTCCATGGTTTAAATTTATTTGTAATATTAGATTTAGTTATAATTAAATTTTAATTTCATTTTTTTTTGTAAGTCAACATAGAAATTTTATATTACTTGAATGAAACCAGAACACAAAATAACACTTAGTGTACAGGATTGCAATCTAGACTAGCTGGAAAAATATATTGTCTTACTGTCACATTTTCCTAAAATAACTAAGTTATGTTTCAAGTACCTCTTAAAAGGCGCAATTTTTTTTTCCTGTCTACTATGACTTTGAGGTCTGCCTATATGACACTCTTGACAAGTATAATATATAGTCTTGTCTATAACAAAAAATTACTAGTCTACATATAAAATATAATATCTAAATACACCCTAGACCCAACCGATAACGTAGTAACCAGTTTTTGCCAATCCATTCTTGAACCTCAGATCTCGCGAGCATGAGCTGACACATCAAAATTCTCAGGAATGGTCGCTAGTGCCCCCTTAGGAATCGTTACAAGATCCACCACAAGAGTTTTCGCTGGAGAACCGCCTGAGCCATCAACCACCTGATCTTTATAGCTTTGCAATCAAGCAGGTTCACCTTTCTCCTCCCCTAAATATATGTCTATATTAAGGATATACTTCAAGTATATGGTAAACATAGTATTCAGGCCACGTATGCACCTGTTCTACAACTTTTCAATCTTCATCATCCCCTTCAGGATGGATTCAATTCCTCCTAACCTTTGGTTGATAACCCTTAACTAATTTAAGGTCTACACCTAACCATTGGTCTTATCGGTCAAAGCTTTTGCTTGCAAATTTCTGAACAAGGTATTGACATGCCATGTAGTTTTTGTTGTTTTGTGGTAAAGGGTAGTCCTAGTGCATGTCTCACCCATGTCGATAATCCAATCCACGTATTCCTCAATTCAGATGTTCAGGATAGCCCTTTGTTTCTTGTCAACTTATTCCTCTCAAATCTCCACAACTTCTTTCCCTTTGTATAGGACCATTGCATGATATACATCATCAGCTTCATCCATACGCGACCGTTTTCTACAACTCACCCATTTTTCCTCCACTCAGGGTGTCCCTCTCGACCTGCCCATAGTGTATCAAACCTTTCCAATTATCCTCTCAATAACCTTTCCGTACTTTGTTACTACTTCTAACAAGAACTTGTAATTCCACTCCCTCACGATTACCAGACTCAGATAACTTGAGATAACCCTTAGGCTTGAATTTAAAGTTGATCCCACCAGACCTCTCTAGACCCCCAACTTTTTGGTACTTTCTTTTTTCATATTCGCTTCCTCCAATCTTCCTATGATATGACTATCACTTCATTCTAACTTTAACCATCTTCCCCTATCATTCACTTGAATTCGAGGCTTGTACAGGATAATAATTACCATTTTCCACCCCTTGTATGTATCTACAATTGCAATCGTACCTTCCCACTTCTTGGTTACCACCACAATAACGAAAAACCAACTTACATGACAAACCCTAATGGAAGGGCTCATAACTTCACCACCTTTAGCCACCACCTTGCTCATTTAATGTACCCACGAGTCCATCTGCCCTCCTCGATATAAACTACCTCTCGCTACCTGTTGATGGGAAAAGTGTCTACCCAGAACGCCCCTATCCCACTAAGGTGTGACAGTGCCTTAGCAACAAACAAGGAAAACTACTTTCGTATTCTTCTTTATGAACTGTAAATGAAGAGGAATAGGATGAACTAACCTGTGTCTTGCGCTAGTCCTTTGATCCAATCTCTCTCCTCTTCGACAGCTTCCAGCTACCTGCTCCTTCACTTGCCCAGCTTCACCAAGTTCCTGCAAGATCACAGAAGAGGAAAACTACACAAAGACATGGATTTACATTCATAAATAGCTTAGGATCAGATTTAAGTTAAACATGCAAATATAACAAAACATCATTGATACACAAGCATGTAGGAGAAACTCAAATAGTTTTATTGATATAACAAGAAGGTCCAGGAGGAGTTACAACTGATGATTCCTGATCCAGCATCAACCCCCCAGCAAAGGAATCCCCTCCTCACCTCCAACAAAGCATAAATCACCCAATGCACTGACCTCTATCTCAAAACCAACAACAATTCTCTGCAAAGTACAAAATTCCAGCCTCCGGATCTCTGGGATGAGGGATCCATATATAGATGTATGCAAAGAGGATGAGTCAGCTTATGATTTGACTTGTGGTTTCTCTCTGTCAGTTCTTGCTTCCACTTGGAGACTGAGAGCCTCTTACTCATCCTTGGTCGAACTCAGTGAGGCAAGTGTCATTGGGGAAGATTCGGGAAGCTTCCATTGTCTGTCCACCTCGCGGAATGACACTGCCATTTGTCATTTCCCGCTCAGCGCACCCTGGTAGTGCATTTAGGTGTGTTGCAACGCACCTAGCTAGTGTACCGGGGTGCTATGCAACGCAGCTAGCTAGTGGAGCAGCTGAAATGATCCTGATTTGACTGATTCTGAGCAGTTTCTGGTGGAGAACTTCTGGGAGAAGCTGTAATTGGTTGACCTTGTTCCTCTAGGGGTAGGAACAACACTTTTAGGGACTTAGGATCCCTTGGTTTATGGACATTTCATGCTTAGAGCTGTAAGGCGCAAAAATGTCTATAACAGTTGCCCCCTAAAGTATGAGGCCGTTTATCGGGTGAAATGCTTTATTAGGAGGATACGAAGTTCTTTCAATGCTGGGAGGAGACCTGTAATAAGATACAATACAATACATTATCTTCATACTGTTTTCATGATCTAGCTGAGCCGGGCATTCCCATGCTCAGCTTTATAAATTCATTTTTATGTACACAGGACAGACAATCGTCTGATGGTAGACTGATGATTTTGATGAAGTCATCATCCTTTTGGTAGGATGATTATCTGTGCTGCAATGCTGTACATGTCAATGTCTTTATTTTTCCTGAATATATATCGCAGCCTGGATGGATGAAACTAGATCCGGGGTCTTCAATCTCGTCCGATCTTCACTCGAAGTACAAGTCGATCCATGTGAAAAATGTTTTGAAGTCGAACATGGAAAGACATCGCTTGATTACCAGTCAATGATGTAAACTGTTAACAAGCGCGAGAGGAATCACTGATAATGATGATGACCCTCAAGGTACTGCAGTACAATTCACGTGGTGTGAATAAAGGACTTGGCGTCGAGCACCACGCAAAATCTTTCGGTCGAAGGTCATTGATGTATACCTGTCGCCGGAAGTGAGAAACTTGCCATTGAGGCATGCAAGCTTCAAAGTACTGAATGGGGTGTTCCTAGATCAACTTCTTGAATAATGAGCTGGTGTCGACAAAAAGAGACCCGTCAAAGGAGGGCCTTAATGAATCCCAAATCAATGACACGGAACGGAGAAAATGATTTTGATGGAGGTGAAAACGATTTGATGATATATGGTTCAGGATGGCGGTCATGAAGGAATGAAGTATAATGTATGGTAGTGGATGGAACATGGGTGACTTCTCTGGATGAATTCTCTTGAACATGTCGGCGACACTTATGTGATGGATCGGTAGCATTTACCCCAAATGTGGATGGTATGGCATGACCATGGTGATGTGACCGGTGAATGAAACAACCCAACCCGACCCAGGCACGGAGTGGAAGTGTCATGTTCAAGAGCGACTTGCTACCAATAAAGATTCTTTGAGTTTCTTCCCAATTTTTCCCCAGTCATTGCTGACCAGTACCTCTTTATTTTTGTCAAGCTTGAGGAGGATAACATATGCTTGTTCTATAATTTTCCCTTCAGGAAAACCCATCGCTATGTTTTAACGAACCTAGCGATAGTGAAACTCGTTCTCATCTAAAGACAAGTTTGTCGCTATTAATCTTTTTAACGAGTTTAACGACAAAGATAACTCGGTCCTTTTCATTTTTAGAGAGTCTGAAAAGGTACGTAAAGTTAACTCCGGAATTCCTTTTTCGTCATCTAATCCCTTAAGTCCGAGAAAGTATAAAACAATACAAAAGGGATGAATTTTTGATAGGTTTAACGAGCCGAACAACACAAGCGCTCGATCTTTTTGTGCAATAATCCCTCAGGTCCAAAAAGATTAAAATCTAGAGGAGGGATAGCACTTCTGGTCGCTTTAACGAGCTGGAAGGCCAAAACTCGGCAATCTTTTCATATTTTACGAGTCAGATGAAAAGAGCTTAAAGAAGACTCGTCTTTTGAGGAACGAGTGATAAAATGGGTAGCAGCTGATTCCAGGTAAGGTTTGGAATTTTCCAATCATGGCAGTGTCACAAGGATGGCTAGTGAAATCACTCTTCGCAGTTGTTCCTCAAAATGGGTAAAAAATCAAATGGAGGTGAATGATCGGCCAATGGAAAAGTGGAGGTGACGGTGCAAACACGACCAAGGCTTTAATGGCTGAAGTACTACATTCACGGTGGTTATTTACCGGGGAATAGTTCATTTTTTAACGAGTTTAAACGCGGGCGGAAACATTTGCTCAGTCCGGGTTTATTTTTTAATGAGCTTGAACCTCGTGGTAACACTGCTCGAGGCGGGTTTTCACGCCCCTAGCATAATAACGCAAATCGAGGTGCATGTCCCCCAAGCTTCATTGCATTCAACTCGGTGGTTGGAGTGAAGGTTTTCCTTTGAGATTTGGAAAGGGGATTTGTTTTATTTTTTAATGAGGTTGACACAGTGAAATAACTATCCTCATGACTCCTTGTTTCATTTTTTAACGAGGTCGACACGAGATAAGAACTATCCTCGAAATCCACTGTATTTACAGTATTTGATAGAAAATCAAAAACTTAAGGATGATAAAGGTTATTGGAATGATCTTTGTTGTAATCCGGAAGAAGGGAGCGATGGTGGTAATCTTCCGTTGGTGCCTCTCGTATCATCATTTTTTGAATGATTCCTTCGTCTATAGAATGTACATGCGACCAAGGATCCGAAGAGGTACCATATTCCTTAGACCTATCTATCCAAACACTCGATGAGCGTTGATTTGGGTTTGCCCCCCAAGCCAAGAAAATTGATTGCTACAATATTTCTAAAATGGCGATGATCCATGCTGACAAAATGTTTAGGAATCTTCCGAACCCATTAGATATAGAAGATTTCATATTTCAGGTTTCCACTGTGGCCACTTCCGTCAGATTATTCGGAGGCGGTAGGGAAAAAGTACCCATTAAGGCAGGGCCTTTTAGGAGACCTACTCCAATATTTTGAAGCGAATGATTGCTTCCATGGATCATTGGAATGCTTCCCGTAACTTGTGAACTGTTGGGGAGAAATGTTTGTTGGTCGACGATTGTAATTCCTCCTTGAAAGGGAAATGCAATCTTCCTGAAGTAGGTCGACACAACTGCGGCCATGGAATATATCTAGGGCCTTCCTAGTAGGATGTTGTAATCGAGGTTTCCATCGATTACTTCAACATCAATTTCTACTGTTTTGCCCCCTAGTTCAACTTTCAAGTTACTTAAAATCCCATATGGAGTGTATGATTGTCCATCAAATGCTTTTAACATTGTTGAAGATCGCGACAAGGGTGGTGATCCTAAATTTTTCCAGCAACTCATCGACATAATACATGTGGATGCCCCCTCATCAATAATTGTTCGATGAACAGTTTTGTTGAGGGCTTTCACTTGAATAAGGAAAGCTAGTTGAGCTGGTAACTGAGGGTCATATCCTTTATGATTAAAGGCCACAAGATTGGAATCCATTGGGTCAATCCCACCTATTGCTGATAATAAAGCTTGCTCTTGGGAGGGGAAATTTTGCGGTACCTCAAGTGTCGACATAGCGGACGGCGATTGGGCGAGGTCCTCTACTATATTATAATTCTGTGCTACTTTGGCACGAGGATTAAATGTCGATTTGTGTACTACTCCCTTTGGCGACTTTATCATTGGTTTAGGAATGATGGGTGACACAACTTCGGTCAAAGTTGTTGTCGAACTACTAGGTTGTTCATTAGCCTTGTTATTCGACAGCTGTGGATTCCCGTAATCTTTATTCCTTGTCAAAGCATCATTTTGCTACTCTGAGATAGACAACATAAGAACATGGGATCGAGAAGCATTTTGATTAGCAACCAGTTTGGTTCCCGAGTTTGGAAACGGATCAGTCAATACTGCTGAGGTTTTTGAACTATTAAAGAGTTTCTTAACTTCAGCTTTATGTGGACAATCTCTCGTCCAATGATCCTCATCGCATATATGACACCCCGCAGGGGGTTTCCTTTTCCCAGAAGGGTTTTTAGAAGCTTTATCGTGCTTCTTTTTTCTCCCTTTCTTTTTCTTCTTGCCCCCTGGTTGCTTTAGTTGTTTGCCCTTGTCGGTTGACATGGCATTTACTTCCGAGGCAAGAAGTTCCTCTTTTGCATTTTGACTTGAAATCTTATGGGCCTTTTTGGATGTAGCCTTTGTCGATTTCGTGTCTGTTGTGCCAATCACGCCATCACTGGCATGAGAGTCATTGTTTGATTTAGGAGGAGGAGGAATTGAGAATTCCGGTCTAGGGGCGTCAGGTATTTTGTCGTAGAGCGTGCCGGACTGAGTGTAAATCAAGTCCAGATATTGTGCACGAGCGATCACTTGCTCTTCTATTACGACTCCCCCCTTTGCCACATCTTCCGTGATGGAAGGTAGTAATGACTTGATAAACCATTCAGCTAAGAGCTGATCAGGGACGTACGTTTTTACCATCCTATGACGACGTCACCACTCATGTATATGATCAGATATGTGAGTGGTCGTTGTCTGTTTGAAGTTGGTAAGAAGTTCTGTTCCCGTTTCGTACCTTATTGGTAATTGAAAATGGGTTAAAAAGGGTGTGGCTAAGGCACTGAAGTTGTTGAACGAAGCTCTAGGCAATTCAATGTACCATTTTGCCGCCAGACCCGTTAACGTCCTCTGAAAGAGGCAAAGTCTTATCGAATCATCATTTAGGGTGTTTGATGAACACCATAGATGAAAGGTCATCACGTGATTCGATGGATCTTCACCCGGATTTCCATTAAATTTAGGAATATCTGATGGAAGTTTATGCGGAATCGCTGGTCACCAAGGGGCATAAGCAATTGGATCATTCGTCAGCCGGTTTAGATCTAGTAATTCTAGAGTTGCTACAAAGGGCAACTGTTGATTCAGGTTAGGCGAAGCATACCCAGGATAAGATGGAATCGCCTGAGCAGTGGGTCTTTGCATACCTGCATAATGTATTTGATGCTGGCAACTTTGACAAGGTTGATGGGCATAACCATTATAGTATGGTTGTTGATAACCGCTTTGGAAATGCAGTTGCCCATTACTTACAAAGACTTGTTGCTCAGGTCCTTGATATGATTGCTGGAATTGCGGTTGTTGAGATTGAAACAGCCCTGGTTGTTGGACCATTTGCTGTTGTCCAATACTGGATGATTGACCAAGATGAGGAGTCATAGTACTTGTTTGAGCCTGAGTCGCTCCAGATAAGGAGGCACTAACCTGAGGTTGTGACTGAGTCGTTGAGACAAGAGGTTGTTGTATTGCAACTTGAGAAACTTGGGGTTGACATAAAACAGGTAGCGCTTGTACTTGTGACGCAGTCACCATAGCAGGTATAGTGGGAATATTCGACACAGGGTGGACTGGTTGCATTGAATATACAACCCTTGGTTGCTGAGGCAGTATTGGTACCCAACCGCTGGATGTAATTCCAGTTTGACCTGAACTTTGTTGTAAACTCCCATATGGTTGTTCTCCGGGAGGGAACAATGAAAAGGCATATTTCCCTCCATATGGTGGAAATCCAGTACTTAAAGGGTAGGTTGGCCTTTGAAGACACATTGGATCAATTTGTTGAGTTTCAACATAAGAAATACCAGATGATAATCCGGATGAAGAAATAGGAACTGACCATGTCGTCGAAACAGTCCCTGATTGGACTCCGACTTGTTGTTGATAACTTGTCGGGACAGATGGTATACCATTGAACATCGTTGGAGTAGTAGTAGGAGGCTGTGCCACTGCTGTATTGGACGACACAGTCCTGGATGTCGACGGTTGTTCAGACATATCTAGTCTATCCAAAATATTTTCTAGCGATTCTACAAGAACTTGCGATGAAGGGAGACTAACTTCGAAGACTAACGAGGGAAAGGTGATGATTATTCCATTTAAAATAAATTTCAGACGCTTTGACACAACTTGTTTTTTCAATTTTTAAGAGTCGAGAAAAAACAAAAGATGACTCTAGTCTCCTTCGATTTTTAATGAGCCTGAAGTGACAAGTGCTCAGATGGACCTTTTCTGTTAAGGAGTCTGAAAAGGAACGAAAGGGACTGCTCTGGAGATCTAGGTAGAGGGAGTACCAAACCAATCGCAAAACTGCAAAATACTTTTTACGGTACGGCAGTCAATCTTCCCGAATGCTGTGTTCGGTGCATTGCGATCAGTAGGGCGGCCGACACGGCTTCCTATGGATAAAAGGTTTTAAGCATATAGGGGTCTCCCAATATATACTCGACGGTACGTGGGAGCACAAGTTCGTACTGGCACTTATCGTCTCAAAGTGGAGGAAACACCCAACCATCAGTGAGGACAACAGTTACCAGGCTTTACGACGCCGGAATACGTCTCTAGCCTAGACCTCTATGTTGTGCGTTAAGTTCCAAAGCGTTGTTAGATTCATTCAATTTATTTTAAGTTGATATTTCTTATGAAGTTTGCCTTTTGGGTTCACCACGAGATGTAGATGTAATTCCTAAATGCAATCTAAAGATGATAAGCAAATCTTTTATCTCTTTTCAACAATGAAAATCCTAGCTACAAGGGGAAAAGAAAGACACAATCTTTTCTCAAAGAGCAAAGAGCACACTGTAAATGCACTTTTCCTAAATCAAGCCAAACAGACTATCAATATGCAAATGCACATATGCATGTATTTGTTTTCACTTTCTTAATATTGATGCCTAAAAATAAAGTTGATGTACAAATCTGAATTTGCTTTCAAGTGAAAAACACAAACAAGCTTCTTTTCGAAATCAAAAGGTAGAGAAGATTACGACACTTTATGATTTTGAAATAAACACTCGTTTTGACGCTAGAAAGTGACAAATTCAAACCAAAGGTAAAAGTAAAAGTATAATCAACTGTCAACAGCAAACAAACTTTCTCCTAAGATCAAAATCGACACTTACGACAGATCTAAATCCAAGGACGACAGTATGACTATTCTACTCTTTCAATGGAAAACTGTAAATAATGTAACAAACACACAAAGAACATCTACAGTCTTTTTGTACAAAGGAGGCGTAATTAAGGCAAAGAAAAGGGGTTTTAAAACAGACACACACTGATCACAGGCTGCAAAATCAGAGACAAAACTGAAAAATGAAGCAAAGAACCTCAGCTGCACAGGGCTAGGCTGATCAGCGCACCTGTTACACAGAGAAACTAAATTGTAGCGCAGGTAGCCCTCTCGGGAACTGCGTTGAAATGCAGAGTCTCTTCACAGTGCCTGCGCTGGGGCAGAAACGAGACTTCTATCCGGGTTCTGGGTCACGGTTTGCAGTTTAATCTATGGTTTTTGGCCGAGTAAAAGCAATCAGTAAGGTACAATCAGAGGGATGATTTAAAGGAGGACTAAGAGCTATCACAAAGGGTAATCAGATCATTTGTGAACCAACTGTTCAAATCATAAACAAATCCAGTGAAAGGATTGAAGTAGCAGGTGTCTACATTTCATTTGATAATGGCAAATGCAGTTCGATTGCTACTTCTGTGTTTATGAAACAAACAACAAGAGAAAGACAAACAAACTAACTAGACACGATCCCCAATAGAGTCACCATTTTGTTGATGGGAATAGTGTCTACTCAGAACGCCCCTATCCCACTAAGGTGTGACAGTGCCTTAGCAACAAACAAGGAAAACTACTTTCGTATTCTTCTTTATGAACTGTAAATGAAGAGGAATAGGATGAACTAACATGTGTCTTGCGCTAGTCCTTTGATCCAATCTCTCTCCTCTTCGATAGCTTCCAGCTACCTGCTCCTTCACTTGCCCAGCTTCACCAAGTTCCTGCAAGATCACAGAAGAGGAAAACTACACAAAGACATGGATTTACATTCATAAATAGCTTAGGATTAGATTTAAGCTAAACATGCAAATATAACAAAACATCATTGATACAAAAGCATGTAGGAGAAACTCAAATAGTTTTATTGATATAACAAGAAGGTCCAGGAGGAGTTACAACCGATGATTCCTGATCTAGCATCAACCCCCCAGCAAAGGAATCCCCTCCTCACCTCCAACAAAGCATAAATCACCCAATTCACTGACCTCTATCTCAAAACCAATAGCAATTCTCTGCAAAGTACAAAATTCCAGCCTCCGGATCTCTGGGATGAGGGATCCATATATAGATGTATGCAAAGAGGATGAGTCAGCTTATGATTTGACTTGTGGCTTCTCTCTGTCAGTTCTTGCTTCCACTTGGAGACTGAGAGCCTCTTACTCATCCTTGGTCGAACTCAGTGAGGCAAGTGTCATTGGGGAAGATTCTGGAAGCTTCCATTGTCTGTCCACCTCGCGGAATGACACTGCCATTTGTCATTTCCCGCTCAGCGCACCCTGGTAGTGCATTTAGGTGCGTTGCAACACACCTAGCTAGTGTACTGGGGTGCTATGAAATGCAGCTAGCTAGTGGAGCAACTGAAATGATCCTGATTTGACTGATTCTGAGCAGTTTCTGGTGGAGAAATTCTGGGAGAAGTTGTAATTGGTTGACCTTGTTCCTCTAGGGGTAGGAACAACACTTTTAGGGACTTAGGATCCCTTGGTTTATGGACATTTCATGCTTAGAGCTGTAAGGCACAAAAATGTCTATAACACTATTGTAATTGTAAATTAATCAATAGTGTGATCAAGTGGGCCTCTCTTAGATCTCAGGCCCACCTCTACATTATCCCCATTACATATTGTCATGGAGATGTCACAAGCTGCCAAAAACCGACATACTTCATTGAGTTGTCCCTCTTGGAGCGTTAGTGAGAGTCTGTGCACTTGCAACCCCCTCATTTTCTATTCTATCTACCAATGCATTCAATGAACTTTGAATCGGACTAAAATCCACTATTACCAACATCCCTGGGTGGAATTGTATGCATTAGATTAATTGCACCATACGTCAATTCCTCGTTACCTTCCTTTCCTTCATGCCACATTGTAATTTCAATTTGGATGACTATTGGCGAGTCAACTTCTATAGTGGCGATAGCAATTCTCTCATAAGCCAGAATTTCCAACCCTTGTTCCAAGTCATGGAATTCAACTACATCATCGGAGGCATGTACCAAATTTATGAAGAAAACTCTACAAATTTGTTGTGTGTAGTCTATTATTACTCTCTTAATTCTATGCTATGAGGGTTTCCTTTCAAAGCCTAGACAAATTTCAGCTTAACAAAACCTTGGGGGGAGGTATCTAGATGTAAGAACCCAAATGGGTTTTCCATTCTCTGGTCCAGGATGCCTACATACCCAAGTAATCTAAATCTAATATTTTTAAGACTCTTTCCTCCTGAGAGGACAACCACTCCTCTGAAGTTTTTGTTCCTTTACATAATATCATTTCTTTTAACTATTGTTTAATTTTTGCCAATAGGTGGTCTACAAGGAGCTTCTTATTTTGGAAGATTCATTGATTCCTTTCCTTCCACACTGACTGGAGAATGAACCCCAAAACCAAGCACCAGGTTTGGTTAACAAATTCATTCTTGGTGTATTTCCCTTGCCATTTCGTAATATTTTCTTGTATATTATCTCTGATTTTATCTGTTTTCCTGAAAATATAGGCCATCCAATCCCATAATTCAGATGTATATTTGAAAGTATTTAACAAATGATTGAAGTTTTCCTCCTAATTTCCATAGAGAAAACACCAAGATGTGATGATAAATCTATGCTTGACCAACTTTTCATAAGTTAAGAATTTATGGTGCAGCACCAGCCACATGAAGGTTTTAATTTTTGTCCAAAGGACGGACAACCACAATTTCTTCCATGTTGGATCATATGCCTCACCTCGAGTATCATTAATATATGTTTTTTCTTCCTTCAGATTAAATTCGAATCCTTATTCCCCCCTTGCCCATCTTAATTGATCTTGGTCTTCATTATATTTGATTCTTCTCCTGCTTAATTCCTCTACTAAACCCTGGTCCATTAGCTCATTCTGATTGAGTTCTCGAAAAAGACTAATATTCTACTTTCACCAATTAATCATTTTTTTAGATGTTTTCAAATAAATATTTATTTAAATTTATAATTGTAATTTAGTTTAAAATACTTTGATTAAAATTAATAAAATAATAAATAACTTTATATAACATTATACAATGAAAATGGATGATAAATAAAAATTAGAATAATGACAAATGTGTATTCCAAAATCATCTCCAACAAAATTCATTTTCTCAAACTAAATTTATTTCTTATAACTATTTCCATTTAAATTTATTTGTAATATGGAGTTTAGTTCCAATTAAATTTAATTTCAAATTTACTTTTTATAAATCTTTGGAATTTAAGTTGCAATTGGAGAAGCTATTTTTTTTTTCGAATTAGCATATATATATATATATATATATATATATATATGAAATTCAATTTTACTCAATATCTACCAAGTTATGAAATAGATTAAACCTATTTTCACTCTAAAAGAGGTTCGCATCTCTAGAGATTTGAATCCTCTAAACTCTTGGTAGATCCGAAATTAAAATAGATCTAGGCTAGTATATATATATATATATATATATATATATATATATATATATATATATATATATATATATAAACTTTTTTTAATATCTAGTGTGAATATATAAATGTGTTGTTAGATTATATATATATATATATATATATATATATAATTAATGAATGACAACAGATATTAAAATATTTTTAATATACATATGTTTCTTTAATATATATATAAAATAAAATAAATGAATGACAACAAAGATTAAAATATTTTTTATATACATATGTTTTTTAATATATATATGAAAAAGAAAATTAAATATATTTTCTTTTATATATTTAAAATTTTTATTTTATTGGAATAGTACAATTCTACTCTAATTATTTATAAATGTATATCATTTAAGTGTATATAGTATAATTTGCATATGTTTCTTTTATAAGTTTAATTTTTATATTTTATTGAAATATCATAATTTGTTTATAAATATATAATTTTATATAATCTAAACATGTATAGCATAAATAAAAATTAACAAACACACATATATACAAAAATAATAAATGGCAACAAAATTCAAATATATATATATATATATATGAATGAAAACAAAAATTAAACGATTTTTTTTTTTTTTGTAAACTAAGGCAAGATTCTATTACTAAAAGAGAATGTACATACATAAGCAGGACGCCACCCGCCCAGAAGGGAAACCGGGTGGCCTTCGATAGTATATAACAGCCATCCAAAAAAAGTAGATGTTCAGTCTATCTAACCATGCTAAAAACCCTTCTATTCGTCCTAAAAACATATTGTTCGTAACTTGAAACCAGACCATCTAATATATCAAAAATACAAAAAGATTCATAGAAAAACCTCCTGTCGACAGCTGCATATTCTACTGCTTCATGGCATCAGGCTTGACCTCATTTTCTGCTTTAACCTCTATTCCACTTGCTTTAAACAGCTGGACCAGCTTGTCCATCTTCCTATCCTGCATGAGAAGAGTCATTTGGATATTCTTCAGTTCTCTTTTAAGGGTGGGCATTCCTTGAGCCAGCTCCACCATTTCAAATGCCACTTGTTCCATAGCCTTGGCGAGTAATCTCTTCATACCCCAGTAGACATGTAAAGATTGCTTATAAAGGGACATTCTCCCTCTAGTGTGTCTCGGGTCAGGGAGAAAACTCTCCCAATCTTCCATTTCAGGTTCAGATTGTTCCTGCATTGCCTCTTCTTCTAGGTGATCTATAATTCTCCGAATGTTAGGATTGGTCTCATTAATATAGGCCTCCTCTGCCTCCTGCAACTTCCTCCTCATATCCTTTTTTCCTCTCTTCCTACCTCTGACCCCACTGACTGAACCTTCCTCATGCGCTGCTCTGTTTGTTCGGCTCCCTCCACTGCCTGCAGGCCTCCCTCTGCTCCTGACGCTCCCTCGACCCCGACGACCTCGACTCCTTCCACGCCTGTTACCCTCATCCTCTTCATAGTCTTCTGAATCCTCCTCTGTATCTCCCCTGGCGCCCAATGGAGCAGTACTCCGCTTCCATATCCCAACCTTTCCGCCCGAGGTCGGCCGCTGTTCCTCCTCTGCAAGATAATCCCGTATATCAAATTCTTTCTCTTCCGAATCTTCCGGTATGTCCAGGTAAATGCGGTGCGACGGTTCCTCAGCCACATTCTTCCCTTTCGCATCCATACT
Source organism: Pinus tabuliformis (assembly GCA_031772625.1). Lineage (NCBI taxonomy): Eukaryota > Viridiplantae > Streptophyta > Pinopsida > Pinales > Pinaceae > Pinus > Pinus tabuliformis. The sequence goes on from CM062809.1 coordinate 861,100,954, forward strand.
CACCCCCTGGCTGCGCGTTCGCCTACCTTCACCTCTGTCTGGGTTCACTGCCATAATGTTTATCAGCAATTTCGTGAACCTACTAATATACGCTCCCAATTCCGCTATACTGTACTCAGACAGAGGAGCCAAGCCTCCCCCCCTCGCTTGACTGTTGTACACTCTCAAATTGAGCCTTCGTCTACAGGCATGCATCAATAAAACCTTTCTCCTTCTACAGGCATGCAAGAATAGAACGCTGCTCCATCTACAGGCATGCAGCATTATAACCCCGCTCGGCCACCTTTCCTCCTTACTGCTTGGGTTCTTCCAAACCTGCTCATTATTACACGTCTCAGGTCTTGGATCATGATGTGATACGATCCCTGTCCTTCTGACGCCACCGCTCCACCACCTCGGTACCTGACCCTCATTCCTTCTTGGGATGATCATTTCTCTCAAAGCCTTAGTATACTCACTCCTCCTGAAATTAATTTGGACGACAGTGTTCTTCATACCCCCGGTGCTATCATTAATGATCCTGTCTTTTCCCCTCCAATTCATTATGAGGAGGCAGCTAATCGGTCCTGTCAAGCGTGATCGCCTCATCATTATCTTGTCTTAATATGGATGTTAACTCATTCCACCGTGGATCCTCCTGGAATACTAACCAACTACCGTCCATCGCCCTATTCGGCTCTCCACATGCCCAATTGGCTAAGAAATCAGCCGCCCTATTACCTCGCCTCAAAACATGATTGATTGTAATATAGTCAACCGTCCGCATCAGACCTTCTATGTCCTGTATGATCGCAGCTGTCCTCCAGCTTTTCGCCACATGGTCCCAGCTTTTGCCACTCCTCAATTTCTTTAACATTTCGATCTCAAGTTGGGAATCACCTTCAATATCAAGGTTTCGATATCCATTTCTTGCTGCAATTCGAAGTCCATGATAGACCCCCCATAACTCTGCTTCATTATTTGACATTTCCCCTCCCCATTCAGCATATTCCCACCTTGAAATCCCTCTACTATCTCGGAAAATACCTCCCCATCCTGCTTGCCCAGGATTTCCCTTTGATGCGCCATCGAAGGACAACTTAATTCGGCTTTCTCCTGGGAAGCGAAAATGATTTGGGCTCTGCATGCGATACCTATTACTCCTGTCAGTGTTGGGATATAACATTGTATAGTCAATATTCAATTTGGATAGTATTCGCTGCTCGTCCAAGTTTAATTTCCAATCATCTTCACTCCAGGCTTCAGATAAGATCGTCTCTTTAATCGATCGACAGACTTCATCCCAAATTATTGATTCGTGGCAGTTTCTTTCTCTGAAAATTCTACGATTCCGTTCTTTCCACACCTCCCATATTACAAAACCAACCGCTAGACTCCATATCCTCCTGATAAGTTTACTTTGAAAATTCCCCTTTCCCCATTGTAAAATGGTATTCCTCAGACTGTCGGGATCTCTGTTTGACTGGCCAAAGAGTACCCGAAGTTCTTCCCACAAACTCTGAGTATACATACATCTATTCAATAGGTGTTCCTGGTTCTCGAAGTCCTTGCTACACAGATAACACCGGGATGGACCAATCATTCCTCGTTTCTGCAAATTGTCCCAAGTCAAGATCCTTCCTCTGCACACCAACCATGCAAAAAGTGTTACTTTTGGCCACCATTTACCTTCCCAAATCTTTTTCCAATCCACTGGTTCGTCCACCCTTTCCTCCTTCGTAATCCAGTAATAAGCTTCTTTAACTGTGAACATACCTTGCATTGCTTTACCCCATCTAAGGATATCGCTGCCTGCCCGGATCTTAATTTTCCGCGAATCTATTTCTCTGATATACGCTTGCTGAGTCTCCGGACTGATTCTCGCATCCCATTCGTGCGGTCTTTTCCATATCCTCCACATATCATTCAAGTCTGCTCGTCTCCAATAATCCCTAACGTATTCCATTCCTGCCCGCTGCGCTACTGCTTGTAGTTCATGGAAAGTTTGATTTCTCTCCAACTGCTCACGCTGTTGCCATCCATCCTCCCAAAACCTCGCTGAACTTCCTTCACGGATTTCCCAAAAAGCGAAGTCCCGAACCAGATCTTTGTTCTTTCTTGCTAATTCCCATATTTGCGACCCCCGTGGAGTTTCTGCTACCCGTAGGCGTCCTGCAATTGATCGTGGCATATCATATTTTTGATTCCATATTCTCTTCCATACATCCGCACCCCCCTGCACCCATCTCCACCATAACTTCGCCCCTAAAACCTTATTGACTATTTCCAAATCCCTGACACCAAGGCCTCCTTCCTCTTTCCGCCTGATTACATGTTGCCAGGAAACCAAAGTCCATTTTTTCTGCTGCTTTGGTCCCCCCCAAAGAAATTTACCCAATATTTCTCTCAATTTAGAAAAAACGCCTTTGGGGGCAGCCATAATTGACAAAGGGTATATAGGAATAGATAGTAATACCGATTTTAAAAGAACAACTCGACTTGCTATATTCAGCATTCGAAACGACCAGCTATCTAATCTTTTCCGAATCTTGTCCAATAAACTTTGCCAATTCTTTATGCGCGTTGAGTTGATATCTAGCTGAATGCCCAAGTATTTTGTGGGTAATTCTCCCTGTCTAAAGCCTAGCACTCTAGTTAAATGGGCCTTAACAGCTTCAGGGGAGTTAAAAATAAAAGTACAAGATTTATCGTTATTAACCGCCATACCTGAAGCGTTCATAAAAACTTCTAAGACATGTTTGAAACCCCTTACCTCTCTGAGCGACGCTTCTCCGAACAACATTAGATCATCAACAAACTGTTGATGTGTGATGATTAGATTATCTCCCCACAATCGAATGCCTTTGATCCTTCTTTCCCTGACCTCCTTCTTAATTTTCCTGCTTAATCCTTCCATAGCCAGTATGAACAGGAACGGCGAGATTGGATCCCCCTGCCTGATGCCCCTGGTGGCATTAAACGTATCTGTAGGTATCCCATTAACCAAAATTGAGAAGTTCGGAGTGGAGACCATACTACTTATCCAAGCAATCCACCTGTTTTCAAACCCAAAAGCTTCTAGAACCGCTCTTAGGTAATCCCAATTCAATCGATCATAAGCCTTAGACAAGTCCAGCTTCATAAGCATCCCTTTCTTTTTCCTCTGTTTTAACGAATGTATTACTTCCTGAGATACCACGATACCATCCAAAATTTTCCTACCTTCCACAAACCCAGTCTGTTCAGGCGCAATTAAATTGGGGAGGAGAGGTTTCAACCGTTTCGCAATCAATGTAGATATAATCTTATAAATTACATTACACAGGGCTATGGGTCTGAAACCCTGTGGTTCTTCTGATGTTTTACTCTTAGGGATCAATGTGAAAAAAGTTGAGTTAATACCTGGCCATATTCGCTGCCTGATTCTTGATTCCTCCACTGCCTCCAGTATTTCTTTGCCTAGAAAGTGCCAGCTTGCCTGGAAGAATTCAATTGTGTACCCATCCGGCCCTGGAGCCTTGTTTTTAGCCATGTTCATCACAACTTCTTCTACCTCTTCCATGGTAACTGCCCGCATTAATGCCTTATTTTGGTCCTCTGTAACTAGTCTTGGTATCTCCCCGCAGATATTAAGAATTGCCTCCCTTCTATCCCTCTGACTTTCCGTGAGCACCCCCTTAAAGTAATCCACTAGAGTCTTTTCAATATCTATCTGTTCTACCACTCTTTCTCCCTCTGCATTCTTAATTGAAAAAATTCTATTCCTCTGCCTATGTTGAATCATAGCTTGATGAAAAAATTTTGTATTTCTTTCGCCTTCCCTTAACCATCGTACCCTTGATTTTTGTCGCCATAAAATCTCCTCTTGTTTTCGTCGTTCCTCTAATTGGCTTATAATACGTCCTTCCTCCCTACTTTTGGCTTCATCTCTGCCTTCCAATATAATTCGTTGCTGGATGTCCTCCATTTCTCCTTCCAACCGCTGCTTGGCCTCCAGAATATTCCCAAATTCTTTCCGGTTCCATTCTTTGATTCTTTGTTTTAGTTCCTTAAACGATTTTTAATATACATATGTTTCTTTAATATTTTTATGATTTTATTATTATTATAAATTATATATATATATATATGAATGACAACAAAGATCAAAATATTTAATATACATATGTTTCTTTATTTTATTTTATATATATATATATATATATATATGACAAAGAAAATTAAATATTTTTTTTTTATATATTTAATTTTATTTTATTGGAATAGTACAATTCTACTCTAATTATTTATAAATTTATATAAGTTAAGTGTATATTGTATAATTTACATATGTTTCTTTTATACGTTTAATTTTTATATTTTATTGAAATATCATATTTTGTTTAGAAATATATAATTTTATATAATCTAAACATGTATAGCATAAATAAAAAATTAACAAACACACATATATCCAAAAATAATAAATAGCAACAAAATTCAAATATGACTCACAGCAAAAATTAAAATATTCTTAATATACAAATGTTTCTTTAATATTTATACGATTTTATTTTATATATACATGACAAAGAAAATTAAATATTTTTTATATATTTAATTTTTTATTTTATTGGAATAGTACAATTCTACTCTACTTATTTATAAATTTATATAATTTAAGCATATATAATATAATTTCCATATGTTTATTTTATAAGATTAATTTTTATATTTTATTGAAATATCATATTTTGTTTATAAATATATAATTTTATATAATCTAAACATGTATAACATAAATAAAAAATTTAACAAACACACATATATCCAAAAATAATAAATGGCAACAAAATTCAAATCTATATATATATATCTATATATATATGAATGACAACAAAGCTTAAAATATTTTTAATATACATATGTTTCTTTAATATTTATATGATTTTAGTATGTATATATTTATATATATATATATATATATATATATATATATATATATATATATAGATGAGACTAGGCTGCAGGTTATAGAAAAACAAAACCAAGATACTAACCAAACATCCCAGCAAGGAGATGTTGATACTTTAGAGAGTCTTAAAATGAAAGACATGATTAAAGATCTAGAAGAAAAAGTTAATAGCCACCTCACCCTATATAATGTGGCAGATAAATTAGATATCAAACCAATTAAAGATGAAATGAAAAAATTTATAGAATTAGACCACGAGCATAACAAAAGGGCCTTGAACCTTATAATCTTCGGTTTAAAAGAGGAAGCAGATGAGGATACTTTAGCCTTAGCCTAGATAGAATTACATAATAAATTACAAATTGAAACAATATGTCTCACATAAGCAACAAGGTTGGGAAAATTAACCAAGAATAAAGAAGATTAATCTGCATAAAGGTGAGCTCCACTAAGCATAAGTACAACATACTTAATAAAACCTCAAGTCTAAAAGGAATGGGAATATTCATAAATGAAGATCTCATTCCAGAAGATCAAGCAGAATTAAGAAAGGAGGTTCAAAAGATAAAAGAAGCTAGAAAGGAAGGAAAATGGACAATAATCAGGAATAGAAAAACCTTTATTCGAGATAGAAACCAAAAAGAAAGTAATCGATAGCAACTAAACATGCTTCAGATCCTTTCTTGGAACTGTTGGGGCTTCCCATGGAATAAAGGCCCAAAGCTAAGTTGGATCTCAAATGATGTTGATATTATTTTGCTTGTTGAAACTTGGGAGCACGAAGAATCTAAGGTCCCTAACATAGATGGCTTTATGCTATGGTCTACCTGGAACAAGCGATCTTCCCATAAATGCATTAGGGGAATAGTTTGTTACATTAAGAAGAACATCTCCCCCCATGCTAGGATTTATAAAAACGACCCTCACAACCAATACAGTTGGATAGAGATCAGTGACATTAATAATAAAAAGTCCTACATAGCAATATTTTATTTTCCCACCATCAATTCTAACTTCTATAAGAAGAAGAATCTAGATAAAAATAACCCTTACAATGGTTTAGAGAATGATATTTCTAGCCTATGGAATGAAGGTGATATCCTTTTAATAGGTGACTTTAATGCTCGAACTTCAAACAACCAAGCTATTATTCTAAGCAATCATTCCAACCCTAATCCTCTTTGGTTAGACGAAGACCCTACTCTGGTTAGTAGGTACAAGAGGAGATCTGAAGACCTCGGGGAAAATTTGTTTGGGTCAGAGCAAGGCAAGCTCTGTAGTGCTCAGGATCTCATAATTTGCAACGATCTAAAGAAGTGGCCCACTTCCAACAAGATGACCTACATCCATGGACTTGGTAGCAGTGTGATAGACTACGTCATTTCCGATCTCCCTTTATACAACGAAATAATAAATTTTGACATCTTAAATGACCAAAAACCTGACTCTGATCATAGGCCTTTACTTATAACTCTCAATTTTGTCATGCATAGAGATCCCACAGAAAATAATACTTATAGCCAAAAGAACTTAATATTTGATAGAAATAAAAACGATCTCTTTCTAAATGAATTAAAAACTAATTTGCTTCCTTTATCTAGTATAGACAACATAGAAGACCTCTATCATAATTTTTCTACAACCATCTCATATTATATTAACAAGTTCTTAATTGAAGTTTCAAATAATAAAAGAAATAACAAAACCAACCCTTAGTATAACAAAGATTGTAAAAGTGCGAGGAGAGCAATTAAGGAATCTATTGATGAATCTCTTGAAATGGACAAGATAAAAATATACAAAGCCCTAACTAAAAGAAAAAAGAGGTAAGTTATTGATGAATCTCTTGAAATGGACAAGATAAAAATATATAAAGCCCTAACTAAAAGAAAAAGAGGGAAGCTGATGATGAATCTCTTAAAATGGACAAGATAAAAATATACAAAGCCCTAACTAAAAGAAAAAAGACGCAGTACATTCGTCAAACACAGGAGAATCTCCTACACCTCTCTAAAGTAGCTCCTAAGAAATTTTGGAGGCAGATTCTAACTAGCAAGTCTAAATATAATAATAAAAGTGCTCTTCACGATTAGAATTCCTATCTTAAAAAGTTTTATGAATCTCCAAATGTCATGGATAACTTAGAAATCCTGTTCACAACGAAAGAAGTTTTCTCTTTAGAAGACAATAAGTTTGGGGTTAATCACCTGGCTAATGGGAAAGCTAAGGACATTGAAGGTTACCAGGCAAAAATCTTAAAAATTGGCGGCCCTGTCATCATCCCTCATATCCACAAGATTTTCAATCAAGCTGTCAAGCAAGGGTTCCCTAAACCTTGGATCGAGAGCCTCATTATCCCTATTTTTAAAAGTGGGGATACAAATAACCCATCTAATTATCGGACAATTATGATCATCCCTCTCTTAGCCAAGTTATATGGTAGTATTTTGGAAAATAAGTTAAGCATATGGATTGAAAGCGAAGGTAAGCGGGCTAAAGGCCAAGCAGGTTTCACAAGGCATCACTCAACAATAGACCACCTCGTTATGCTTAGGATCATTGTGGAGGAATGTCGTAATGATTAATCCAATTTATTTTGCTGCTTTTTGGACTTTAGAAAGGCTTTCGATACAGTCCTTAGATACAACTTTTGGAATAGATTAGAAGAGCTAAAGGTTCCTCTCGAGTTGAGAGTTGCTGCTATAAGGTTATACGATAATGTAATTGCCAAGCTAAAGAGCACTGAGGGGTGGTCGAAATATATTAAGTGTAACATCAGATTTAAACAAGACTGCCCCCTCTCCCCTACCCTATTTTGCATTTACATCGACAAGCTCGAAGGCTATCTAGAGGAAGCAGGCTGTGATGGCACGATCTTAGCTGGGATAGTCGTCATCCTTCTTCTCTATGTTGATGATATTGTTCTTCTCGCAAGGTGCCCATATAATCTTGATAAGAAACTCAGGCTTCTTAAGGATTTCTGCTCTACCATGGGTATGTCCCTTAACACTGACAAAACAAAAGTTATGATTATCAAATCCAAGAAGGACACTTACGCTAATTTTATGTATGACAATAATAACTTGGAGGAAGTGTATTCTTACAAGTACCTAGGAATTGATATTCATCACAAGCTCAACTAGAACCATAGCATTGAGAAAAGGATTAATGGGGGTTGGAAAGCTTATTTTGGTCTTGAAAATAATTATAAAACTGCAAAATTAGTAATGTGGGATAAAAATAAGTTCCTCTTCGAAACTTTAGTCACTCCTATTATCTTATATGGCTGTGAGGTTTGGGGTTGCAGCATCTCTAGAGAATCATGGAGAAATATTGAGCAAATCCAAAAGCGGTTTATAACGTATAACCTAAAAATTAAAAGTAATACACCCTATCCTATTCTCCTTATAGAAGTAGGTCTTTCCCCTATTGAGACCCTAGCTATGAATCGGTTTCAACTGTACAAACACAAACTCAATAACATAGGTGATCATGGACTTCCTAAGCTAGCATTAAATTCCAGCCAAAACCACCTAAGGCTCAAACGGGGGTGGCATAAAGACACAAGGGCCTGGTTAAACTATTGGGAGATCAACGAGAATGATGCATTGCAAAACATTAATAACATTAAAGATATTGTTACTTTAAGTTCAAAGAAAAAATGTGGCATGTGAAATATTTAGCAGCTAAAAGAAAATTAAGTTATTATAAGAAGGTCATCAACCCCACCCTAGAAGATCAAAAGTATCTCTCTATTTTAACTAGCTCAAAGAAGAAAACTAATATAACAAATATTATAATGAATTCTCATGAGCTCCATTGTGAAACAGGTTGTTGGGCAGTTCCTAAAACACCATGGATGGAAAGGATATGCCATCTATGCGAGAATAGGAACATCGAGGATGAAAACCACTTCCTCTTAGAGTACCCCGCGTACAACCACACTCGATCTTAGTTTCACAATCTTTGTTACAATACTGACATTCCTATCCTTTTACAATGTCAAAATTATAGCGAGCTCGAGAGGCTTCTCTCCAAGATTTTTAAGCATAGGAATAAAATCTTAAATCAAAATAAATAATTTGTTTCCTTAGGTCTGATAGACCAATGTTTGGTCTCAGCGGACATTAACCACCACCACCACCATCATCATCATCAAATGATAAAGAAAATTAAATATTTTTTTATATATTTAATTTTTATATTTTATTGGAATAGTACAATTCTACTCTAATTATTTTTAAATTTATAAATTTATATAATTTAAGTGTATATAGAATAATTTAAATATGTTTCTTTTGTAAGCTTAATTTTTAGATTTTATTGAAATATCACACTTTGTTTATAAATATATAATTTTATATAATCTAAGCATGTAAAGCATAAATAACAAATTAACAAACACACATATATCCAAAAATAATAAATGGAAACAAAATTCATATATATATATATATATATATATATATATATATATATATTAATTACACTTCTATTATAATTTTTTGTTTTGTTGCTTAAATTTGTTCGTAATATTAGATTTAGTTATAATCGAATTTTAATTTCATTTATTTTTTATAAGTCAACACAAAAATTTTATAGTAATTTAATTAAACTAAAACACAAAATAACAGTTGATCTACCAAATTGGAAACCAAACCAGCTGCAAAAATAGATTGTCATAGTGTCACTTTTAGTGTGACCATTTAAATGTGTTGTTAGAATTTTTTTATTTTTTTATTTTCCGAAGAAAAAGCGAACTTTTTATTAAGAGAATAAAAAGTTACATTGCATATGCTGAGCATTTCCGAAAGAACTGCTTGCTAGACCAAGCATACAAACACAAAAAAGTCTCCTTTCTGTCTTTATGAACACAGAAATCAGAGCAGTTTTGCAGTATACAACAGCTGTGGCTATACAGCTATGACCCAGAGATGACCTCGTCTTTAAGTGACAGATCAAAAAGCATTAATACAAGCATTCATTCAAGTCTTTGGGCCTCCTCAACAGAGAGGAAAACAGCCCACAAAAAAATATAGATATGGAACCGAGTTTTTGTATAAGAGAAGTCTGTGTGAAATAGTCTAAGCATATATATAAGAGATAATAAAACGAAAAAACAAAAGCATCAGCTGAAGAATTATGTATAAGGCGGCACATCTGATGAAACGATCTGTCCTTGACAATCTTCCACTATTTTCCACCCTCCCAAAGCTATATATATATCTATATATATATATATATATATATATATATATATATATATATATATATATATATATAATAAATGATAAAGAAAATTAGATATTTGTTTTATATATTTAATTTTTATATTTGATTGAAATAATACAATTCTACTTTTATTTTATAAATTTATATAATTTAAGTGTATATAATATAATCTACATATGTTTCTTTTATATGTTTAATTTTTATATTTTATTGAAATATCACACTTTGTTTATAAATATATAATTTTATATAATTTAAACATGTATAGTATAAATAGAAAATTAACAAACATACATATATCCAAAAATAATAAATGGCAACAAACATATATATATATATATATATATATATATATAAAACTTATATTATAATTTTTTGTTCCATTGTTTAGATTTCTTTGTAATATGAGATTTAATTATAATCAAATTTTAATTTCATTTATTTTTTGTAAGTCAACACAAAAATTTTATATTAATTTAATTAAACCAGAACACAAAATAACAGTTGATCTGCCAAATTGGAAACCAAACCAGCTGCAAAAATAGATTGTCATAGTGCCACTTTTACCCAAAATAACTAAGTTCTTTTGTTTCAAGTACCTCTTAAAAGGCTCAAAATACTTTTCCTATCTATTATGACTTTGAGGTGTCCCTCTATGACACTCTTGATAAGTATAATCTATAGTCTTTTCTATGACAAAAAAATTACTAGCCTTCATATAAAATATAATACCTAAATACAACCTCGACTAAGCCAATAATGTAGTAACCAGTTTTAGCCAATCCATTCTCAAACCTTAGATCGATGTTGTAGGGTAGGAATCATCGCTAGAGCCTGCTCAAGAACCATTACAAGAGCCACTATAGGAGTTGTCACTGGAGAGCCACTTAAGCCATCAACCAGCCGATCTTTATAACTCTACAATCGAGCAATTTCACCTTTCGCCTCCCCTAAATATATGTCTATATTATTTATATACTTCAGGTATATCATAAACATAGTATTAAGGTCATGTATGCACCCATCCTGCAACTTTTCAATGTTCATCATCCCCTTCAGACTGATTCAATTCCTCCTAACCTTTGGTTGATGTCCCTTAACTAATTTACGGTTTCCACCTACCCATTGGTCTTATCGTTCTAAGATTCTACTTGCAACCTTTGGAACAGGGTCTTATCATGCCATGTAGTTTCAATAGTTTTGTTGTAGAAGGTCACCCTGGTGCGTGCGCCACCCATGTCAATAATCCAATCCACCTCTTCCTCCATTCAGATATTCGGGATAGCCCTCCGCTGCTTGTGAACTTTGTTGGTATTCAGATATGAATTATAGAATTCACCCTTCCCCACATTAATTGTTAATCTATGGCTCATCTTGTTATTTCAAGGCTATCATACAAAGTCTACGCAGGACACAATTTCCCTACCCAACATTGAGCATTCAATCAACAATATAACAATGTGTAACAACAAGCAATAACAGTAACAACAATCAGAGTAATAGAAAATTAGGATTCACAATAACACACACTTAATGAACCATTGCAATGATAAGGAAATAATCACAACAGAAATAAATATACACACACCACTAATCCAACAACAACTGATCATGAGAGTGGGTCCAACTCTCCGATTAGGGCTGCGGCAAACCAATCGAAGGCTAGATAATACTCAGAAGATCAAGATTGCATTAATCAAAAGGAAAATACCAATTTTTTTTATTAAATTCTCAAAGGAAACCTTCAATATCTGATCTGCTCCCTATATGTGTTATCTCCCCTTTTCTCTCTAATTTATGTATTTTAAATATACAAACAACAAAGGGAAATTTACAACAAACTGATTACAAAATGATTTCCCATACAATTTAGATTGATTAAAAAATATCAACAAGCAAGATGAGATCTGAGAGATCTTCCCATCATGATTCAGTTGGAACAAGTCGAATATGGTTATTGCAATTGGGCAATTTGGAAAATGGCCACAACAAAAAATCTGCAAATATGTCCTTTGAAGAACTTTGTTTTTCTCCCAATCTAGATTGAATTCTAGAACGCTGCCCATAAGGGAAACTAATTTGGTCCATTATGCACAAAACCCATGTCTCAAATTTTCAATATTCTTCTTCGTTTTCCATAAACGTCCAACACAAAATTGTCGCTTTTTATTCCAGCGAATTTATAAGTTGGAATATTTTATTATGAGTTGAAGATCAAATTTGCAATTTGGAAGAGATATTGGAGGCTAAAATCGTGAGTGATGTTATAAAAAATTCATCAATAAACCATCATTGGAAAAATCATGCATAATAATCATCAATTTATTAAAAATAAAGGAGAACAAATATTACTTATCCACAAGAGCATAAATAATTATAAATGGAATTATATAATAAATTATGATAAATAATGTGATAAAAGAATAGTATAAATGGATGAAATATATGCTAAGAAGTGATAATAATAATGACAAATTAGTAGCCCACCATCTCCCCAAAAATGAACATGTTTTGAATGTCTTCATGCAACCTAGTACCTCTGTATTAACCAAACTGTAATATAATAATCAAATTCCTCACCCCAGTTCATGATATTGATAGAACAAAAGGTCTCTTCCCAAATGCTTCTTTAAAACAATAGTTGTTCAATTCTATCATTGTTTGTTAAGCTATAACAATTTTCATATTTACTTTCAATCATATGAAGTTGCAACAAAGTACGATACAATAAAAACAAACTTCGTTAACCATGTTCTCAAAAATTTCAAACCAGATTTTGTGAAAGTTTTCAAGAAAATTCTACTATATCAATCCTTCTCCAATCCGAAAATCAAATCTATCTGATGCACAGATCTCAAGATATAAACAAAATGGTTGTAGGTAATGATGTTTAATTTCTCAAAAATTGCAAATAAGTTTTGATTGAAATTTGACGGGTTTGTTCCTATTACCTCAATACTTCTCCACACCAAAAATCAAAGGAATCCAAGGAAAGAATTTCAATATATCAAAAAAATGGTTGTAGGTAACCATGCATGCTTTTTTGAATTTACCAATTGGTTTAGCTTAAAATTTTCTTGGTTAATGATACCTCTTTGTTTTCCAAAAATCACAAGAATCCAATTGATAGTTTTAAAGATATATACAAATCAATTTATGCATTGTAAAATAAAATGAAATTGTATACCTTAAATGAGGAAGAAATGAGAAAACATCCATCATGCATAGCAACTCTTCCCCCAAACTGGAGAATTAGCATGCCCTCATGCTACACTAGAAAACAAATTGAGATGGTTTCCACAATCATTGTTGAAATCTTTGCTTGGTGTATAACAACATGAAATAAGGGAGGTTTTGAAAATGAATAAGGATATTGATGGATGATAAAGAATATTAATTGCATGGTCATGATGAATAAATTAATGAACGTAACACTCCCCCAAACTGAGAGCTTTTCTGTTTTTGAAAAATGGGAAATGGTAAAGAAGGGGAAATAATGGTTGAAAAATATGAGTGAATAATGCTTAGTGGTTTTTTTATGACATTCTCCTAAAATTTTAATAAATCAAAAACTTATGTTATTTTACCTCAAGTTTTACCTCCATAAAAATGTGAAATGGAATGTATGGATTGACATTTGTTGAAGCTGATGTAGGCTGAGCTGATGTTGAAAGTGATGTGAAAGGTGGAAGCCATGCAAGCTAAAATAAAGTAATCAGAAAGTGTAGTAGGATTTCCTTCCCCCAAACTGATTAGTTTCCCTGAAAATATTTCTATAACACATCTCATGAGTATCCTCAATCAGTTATTCCAATTACTTGGGATTCAAAATCAAAATTAGGCCTCTTTATTCTACCCCAAAATAGTAGTGTTGTTAAGCTATGAATAAATGGTAATTGATTTGGCAAAGCAACTATCTTTGGTTAAAGATATGATACTTGTAGAATAAATTAATGATAGATTAGATGATACAAAATGACAAATATCAAATATCCTAAAAGTTCATCCCTCGCATATAAAGTAAATATTTATAACTCAATAATAGATATAAACCATAAGCACCATCATCTAAGAACTGATTAAACATTACCTTATTAAGCATGAGTTCTAGCAAACCTTATATATGCAACAGTGGGATTTATCGGAAAATAGTTTTGATAAAACAAGATAACCAAGTAGATCATAGTATTGAATTAATTTCTATACCATAGTCATGGCCACTACTACCAGTAGGCGTCCATAGCCTCGACAGGGATGCCATTTTAACCCATTGAGATGCGAGTGTCCCATCCATTAGAAATAAGTACACAGGTGCAAAAGCATTTCAATTTACTCAGATGTTTACTGAAGATCATTGTTCTAGCTTGGTAACTAGTTAATAACAATGCCATTCTCGGGATCTAACAAAAGTGAACAAGTTGGCTCGTGATGAGACCTCGTGTCCTTTAGGTTTATGACCGAAGGCCATTACCCTAGCTTGGTGACTAGTAGTGGTAATGCCACTCTATTAGGACCTATGATCATGGTAGGTCGGTTCGTGATGGGACTCCTATCCTCCAGTCGATTATTTATGTTTAAAATTCAACTATGGTTATTGTTAATCAATGAAATATTATTTAATAGATGGGGTGGCAGTCAAGCTCCTTAAGAGCTAGGGATGGCGTAAAAAGTTTTGTAGTAACTATTTTCAACTTGGGTAGTTTTGCTTCTAAAAAACTAATAACCTTCAAATGATTGTTGATAAATATATTTTGCTTTTCTAAGATTGGGGTTGAGGAACAATTCATTAGATAGTGACGGAAAGATTTAAATACAATTTTGTGGTCATCATCATAAATTTTACAAGATCAGGGACTTGACCAATTAGGAAAGTTGAAAGTTGGCATGATGAAATCATCTTTGCATAATTATTCCTTAAAAAAAAGATTATGTTTATAGATAAACAAAGATAAATTGACTACCCAATCATTATGTCAAAGAGGACCTAGACCATTGAAAGTATTTCCCATTCACCAAGTTAATGTCATCATACATGATTCAAGTTCCATTGTGCGTGGATAAGTGTGCAAGGTATGATGATGTCATAAGTGAAATACCAATCAAATCCACAGAGTCAGTCAGGGACATACTTGGCGACTTACCTTAGTGAAGTATTAACATGGGTGGAGTAACAACATTGGTGGAGTAACAACATTGGTGGAGTAACAACACCGGTTGAGTAACAGCATTGGCGAAGTAACAACACCAGCGGAATAACATCACCGACAGAGTAACATCGGTGGAGTAACAACATCGATGGAGTAATAGCATCGGCGGAGTAACAACAGCGGTGGAGTAACAGCACCGATGGAGTAATAGCATCGTGGAGTAACATCACCGATAGAGTAGCAACACCATAATAGTTTTTGATATTAGATCTGAGGAAACCATATACTGATAAGACTAGGGAACAAATGGATAGATGTGGAGCAACATCATGAAACTTAAGAACTTCCTTCATTTATTTTGAGAACAAAAAATGTGCTTTTGAGGTATTCAATACCTAAAACATAAAAACATAAGAGAAATTAGAAAATAAACAACACTTTATTGAAAAACAATAAATAAATAAATAGCTTAAATTACAGTGGTTGTGATTTTAGTTACAACAATGTTTTTTTTCTAAGGGAATCATCAATATGTTTCAATGGTGAATGAAAAATGGTATTTTGGAAAAGAAAAAGAAAAAGAAAATATTTGGCGGAAATGACTTGGATCTTCAAATGGAAATCAATTCCCCATTTCTCCTATTATAAATCCGTTAAGTGATGAAAATTCTTCATGTTGTTTTCTCTGTGTTGGTGAATAATAGCAAGAACAATTTGCAACAAGCTCTTATGATCAATTTTTTTTAGATCATGACACCTAGAAAGACTAAAAATCATATGATATCAAATTTATTAATGGGTGCCTGAATAAAATTCCCTTATTTAATTAACATTGCCTTAAAGAATCACTTTTTCATAAATGAACCTCCTTTATTCTCCTCAGACTTGCAAAAAAACATGAGCATCTACCTGCAATAAAAGATAAACTCATGGAAGAAAAGAGGTTTGTGGGATCTCTTAATCCAAAAAATATGAAAAAAAAATAAAAAATCATTACTCGATAGAACAAATCCGCGGAAAGATGAACAAAGAAAAATTTATTTTTTACCTGTAGGACAGTAATTGTTGGCATTATGATATAGGTGTTGTCCTTGATGGCAACTCACTCAGAGGTATGATACAGGTGGCAACTCAATCAGATGACAGATCATAATACAGCAGGTCAAGAGAGAGGTATACGCAGGTTAATCTTGATGAAAGAGCATATACACGCGGGTGAGAAGAACAAAAGGTGCGTATATGTACACACGCAGGTTCACAGAAGGAAATGCGCGTACATGTCGGAAAACCAAGTTTTGGTCCATGGTATTTGGTTCGAAGTGTTGATCCCAGGTATTGGGTCCAAGGTATTGGTTCAACATGGTTTTGGACCATGGTATTGAGGGAAGCCTAAACCTATATAAAGAGAAGATCATTAGGCCAAGGGGAGGTGTGCAAGTGATGAATATCTGATGAAGTGTGAGATCTAGTATGCTGGTTATGGGTTTGTGATGTTGTGCTTGATCTGAATCAAGGAGGCACCTATGTTGTTGATGATGGATGATGGATCGGGATCATAAGGCTTGGAATGTATTATCATTATGTGGTTTGATTATGGATAGACTAGATCTGAATTATTGACGCATGTTTTATTATGATCTGGGTATGACTGATGTCTGGAACAGCTGCAAAGTTATGAGTAAGTATTTGCAGATCTGTACGCGGGTTGGCTTTGGTAAAAGCGCGTATGTACGCTGGTTTGATTCTTCATAATAATGTATACATTATGAGATATGAAATTTGAAGTTGCGGTTGGATCTGGTTATTGTTGTAGAGTTCTGTTGTCTGTTTTGTGTTCTGGTTTCAGTGGTTCAGTATTGGGTGATTCAGAGATTGATGATGCAGGTATAAGTTGATGATTGTTTTGCAGTGGTGATTGTTTTGTATTTATGGATCCAGTCTGAAAATTTATGAAACGTGGTCCCTGGAAGATCGTAGAGTTCAGTAGGCCGGTGCCTACGTAGTGGTAAACATATCGGCCAGTACAAGAGACAAGGGGTTGTAGCTCCCTTCCAGGAGCAGCTGGAAAATGAGTGAAGGTTGGAGCCTTCAGTAGGTTGGTGCCTACGTACTAGTAAATGGATCGGCTAGTACAAGAGCTAAGAAGGTTGTAGCCTTCTGCAGGTAGAAGCCTACGTACTGGTATAAGATTGCACCAGTACTATTGTAAAAAGAAGTTTCTTATTAAAAGAAGATAGAGACGAATTGTAGCAGGTGGTTTTCACCCACATTAGGTTTCCACCTTATATCATGGTGTTCATGTGTGCTCCTTATGTGTGATGATCTGTTCTATTTACTGCACCTGTTTACTGTTAATATGGTTAATAATGTTTTGATGCACTCATTTGAAGATCAACTAATTGAATCATAAGTTTACTGGATATACGCTAGTTGCATTAAACACAGTTGCATATATACGCGGGTATCCTTAACTGAAGTAGCGTATATGAATCTAAATATGGAAATGAAAAAGTTATTATTGATTAGATAATACTGATTCACCCTCCCCCCCTCCCCCCCTCTCAGTATTATTTCCAACAATTGGAATCAGAGCAGGTCCTTTGGTAGAAGCTTGATTGCTTGAAGGAGATCCGTAGAACAATGGGAAAGAAAGCGTGTCAAAAGAAGAAGATAGCTCAAAGGAACAATGACAGCCTGCCATTGAGTGGAAGCAAGTATTCAGATCCTGAATCACCTCAGATTGAAGATGGACAAGCAAAGGAAGCATTAGATAAAATCATAAATCAACAAGATCTACCTAGCAAAAGGGAGAGTGCCCTTAAAGAAGAAATTATCAGCTTAAAAGCTCAACTGGAATGTGCCTTCAGAGTTCGTCAAATGCTGTAGGAGCTGAATGAAGAACAAGAAAAGGAGATTCTCAAACTAAGGCAACAAATGGAAGAAGGAAGAAAGTCTGAGGAAATTTGAAGAAGCAATGTCTGGAAAAGGAAGAACAACATCAGGTTGAGGTAAATATCTTGAAAGGTAAATTAGAAGAAAAGGATAAACTATTACAATTTCAAGACAGTACTAAGATTTTGGATGATATTCTTAGTAGTCAAAGGTCACCTTCTATCAAAACTGGTCTGGGTTTTTATGAATCTATTGAAGTTGAATCTAGCTCACAAGGTGAGGCAAGGAAATCTAATGAGAAACCTAAAATGATCAACAAGGAGATGAGAGGACAACCCAATCAATATCCAAGGAAAGAAATTCCTCAAAGAAAACTGTTTGCTCCTAACTGTGGAAGTGATAGACGATTATTTCCTTCGATGAATAATGTTGAATGTTATGTATGTCATAATCTTAGACATGTTGCAGCCAGATGCAGAAGTAGAATGGTCAAGGCCATCACTCAGAAAGATCATCACGTTCCAGATACTTTAAGGGATATTGTTTTTCTTGCAATATGTTTGGCCACAAAGCCATTGACTGTTTTAGGAGGAACAAGAAACATGTAAGATGTTATGCATGCAACAAGCCTGGACATATAGCAAAAGAATGCAGGAGAAGATTGTGGACACCATACCAAAAGGAGAAAACATCATCACAATTGAATATATGGAAAAAAAAGGAAGTTCAACCAGAAAGATGTGGCATAGCAGAGTACATAGACATGATAGACTTAGAGGAAGCTGAAAGTGTGGAACATCAGTGCTCGAAAACTCATACACAAGTTTCATGAAAACAAGTCGTGTATATACGTGAGTTAGACGTTGCACAGTCACGTATATGATGTTCTGAAGAAAAGAAACAGTACAAAAGTCTGATATGGTTCAGTCACTGGTATATGATGGTTGGCACAGGCTCAGGGGGAGCATATGCTTCGAATAATGCATTGTTGGCATTATGGTTAGAAGTCCTTGGTGATGATACTTATTGACATATCTTGCTACTGATTGTTGATTAACCAAGAGAATGGATTGCAGGTTAAGATGCTTATAGTGCAGATCATACAGTATATGACAGCTGCTGATAACTGCCATGGTCCTGTTTAGGTCCTTGGTCTTTGTGAGTCATATGATGTATCTTGTTACCCCACTATGCATGGGATGGATGATGTAATGGTTCTTGTGCTTGAGTCATAATTGGTGTAATCCCCACTTGGTTGGGAGATTGATGTATGTATGAATCTTTAGGAAGGTCATTGGAAATGTATGTATAGAGTCATGTTATGCTTTTGTAGACCTTATGTGCGCTCAAGGGGACCATGGATGGATTGGTACATCTCGGCATGAACAAAGGGGGAGCTCAATCAGAGATTTCAGCAAGAACTCAGTGGGAGTACGAACAATAGAATGTATATCAAGGAAGAGAATATCTTGGTTCGCCCTTTTCCCTTGATGTAAAAGGGGGAGAGTGACTTGGTGTGGTGGTTGCCATCAAGTCTAAAGGGGGAGATTGTTGGCATTATGATACAGGTGTTGTCCTTGCTGGCAACTCAATCAGAGGTATGATACAGGTGGCAACTCAATCAGATAACATATCCTAATACAACAGGTCAAGAGAGAGGTATACGCAGGTTAATCTTGATGAAAGAGCGTATACACGCGGGTGAGAAGAAAAAAAGGCGTGTATACGTACACACGCAGGTTCACAGAAGGAAATGCGTGTACATGTCGAAATACCAAGTTGTGGTCTGTGGTATTTGGTCCATGGTATTTGGTCCGAAGTGTTGATCCCAGGTATTGGGTCCAAGGTATTGGTTCAACATCGTTTTGGACCATGGTATTGAGGGAAGCCTAAACCTATATAAAGAGAAGATCATTAGGCCAAGGAGAGGTGTGAAAGTAATGAATATATGATGAAGTGCGAGATATAGTATGCTGGTTATGGGTTTGTGATGTTGTGCTTGATCTGAATCAAGGAGGCACCTATGCTGTTGATGATGGATGATGGATCGGGATCATAAGGCTTGGAATGTATTATCATTATGTGGTTTGATTATGTATAGACTAGATCGAATTATTGACGCATGTTTTATGAATGTTATGATCTGGGTATGACTGATGTCTGGAACAACTGCAAAGTTATGAGTAAGAATTTGCAGATCTGTACGCGGGTTGGCTTTGGTAAAAGCACGTATGTACGCTAGTTTGGTTCTTCATAGTAGCGTATACATTATGAGATATGACATTTGAAGTTGTAGTTGGATCTGGTTATTGTTGTAGAGTTCTGTTGTCTGTTTTGTGTTCTGGTTTCAGTGGTTCAGTATTGGGTCATTCAAAGATTGATGATGCAGGTACAAGTTGATGATTGTTTTGCAGTGGTGATTGTTTTGTATTTATGGATCCAGTCTGAAAATTTATGAAACGTGGTCCTTGGAAGATCGTAGAGTTCAGTAGGTTGGCGCCTAAGTACTGGTAAACATATCGGCCAGTACAAGAGCCATGGGGTTGTAGCTCCCTTATAGGAGCAACTGGAAAACGAGTGAAGGTTGGAGCCTTCAGTAGGCCGGCGCCTACGTACTAGTAAATGGATCTGCTAGTACAAGAGCTAAGAAGGTTGTAGCCTTCTCCAGGTAGAAGCCTGCGTACTGGTATAAGACTGCACCAGTACTATTGTAAAAAGAAGTTTCTTATTAAAATAATATAGAGACGAATTGCAGCAGGTGGTTTTCACCCACATTGGGTTTCCACCTTATATCATGGTGTTCATGTGTGCTCCTTATGTGTGATGATCTGTTCTGTTTACTGCACCTGTTTATTGTTAATATGGTTAATAATGTTCTAATGCACTCATTTGAAGATCAACTAATTGAATCATAAGTTTACTGGATATATGCTAGTTGCATTAAACACAGTTGCATATATACGTGGGTATCCTTAACTGAAGTAGCGTATATGAATCTGAATATGGAAATGAAAAAGTTATTATTGATTAAATAATACTAATTCACCCCCCCTCTCAGTATTATTTCCAACAGTGATCGACCATACTAACCAACAGTGTTTTAATCATAAATCCTTTGTTTTTCGTCCGATTTGAATGATTCCAAAGCCAAATGAAAATTAATTCAAAGGGATATCACCAATAGAAATAGGTTTTAAAAATTCCATGATATGATATGTCAAATTTACTTAGAACAACCTGCATAATAGAGTCATTTTCGATTTCCCAACTTAGACCAACAATTGATATTTTAAGCATAACGTTTTCGTTTGATATCATATTGAACTAATTAAAATTGGATATTAAAGTAGATTCATGTAAATATCTCCAATATAAACAGGTTTTGAAGACATGAAGAATTGATGAGTCAAATGTGCTAAGGTACGACCGAAAAAACAAAGTTTTAAGGGTGTTGATTTACGATAGACAGTCAGTATTTTGGTCATAAATTTCTCATATGATATCTAAATTGAGTGATTCAAATTGTGTTTTAAACTAGATTAGTAGAGGAATATACCATAGAAATATATTTCCAAAATCTAGTCATTTAGGCCTCCAAAAACTGATTGTCCCAACTCTGTTCCTACGCTGCCTACTAGACATCCTACCAATGTTTTGGTCATAATTTTTTCATTTCCAATCCAATTGGAGTGATTCAAATTATATTGGAAAGTAGAAATGAGGGGCTACTTAGGATAGAAACAGGTTTTGAAAACATGCCCATTTTGTACCTCAAAACATGAATATCTCAAATTTGTTTTCAGTGATTTTGTCAAGGCCAAGGGCCATTAGATATGGTAAACAAGAAATTCTGAAATAATGATGAGTTTTTGTAAAAATATAATTTTCAATATAATATATCTACATACACAAATAAATTAAAATATCTACCACAGATATTGATTTACTCAGCATATTGCAACAAACAAAACTTTTTTTACATATAAAGAATTTTTTTTATTTATGTACTTATTTATTCTATTTTATACACTAACCTACCCTACCTTAAAAAAATAAATTATACTTATGTATAAGAGTACTTCCGATGGAACCATTTTCGGAATAAGGCCTCAAGTGTGTATATACCCGAATTTGAGAAATGCATGTCAATAAATACTAGGGTATGAGAGACCAATTTCCCCGTTAAGGATGGTGCCACAAATTGTTTAAGTAGGGAGAAATGTTGCAAGCAAAGGATAGAGTGAAACCAGTCTTCAATGTAGTCTCGATTTCCCATAGTTGTCATATCATGAAGTCCTTCGACTGGGTTCTAGATTGTGTTGATGCTTTATTCCTTAACCTCGACTCATGAGTTTTGGGGTCTTCCTCTGCCCCTTTTGTTTTCATTTTTCTGTTCATACAATCATGAAATAAAAGGGAAACATTCAATCAAAATAAAAGCTCAAGACCTAGATGAGGATAAGAACTTTTTTCCCCAGGACGAGAGAGTGGCCCCTAAAGAGAGTGAGAGAAAAAGATAAACAAATTAGAAAATCAAGCTTAGGACACAGGGCGAAAAATAAAACTTCCCTTCCTAGGACGAGACATAAATACTTATGAAAGCAAAAAAAATCAATGTAAAGCTCCAAACCTAGAGCAAGATGATAAAAAATTTCTTCCCCAAGACCAGAGAGTAATTGTAAAAACCAAGAAAAACAAGAAACCAAACAACCAAATGATCTAATACTTAGGACCTGGAGCAAGGTGTAAACTTCCTTCCCAAGGACGAGAGATCAGTCCTATGGTAAATACTGGTCGTACTTTCGTGCCTTTGATAGCCTCCTCGACAATGGCACCAAAATTTTGGTGTTCAGATATGAATTATAGAATTCACTATTCCCCACATTAATTTTCAAGTTGAGGCTCGTCTTGTTACTTCAAGGCTACCATGCAAAGTCTATGCAGGCCATAGTTTCCCTACCCAGCATTGAGCATTCAATCAAAAATATAACAATGTGTAATAACAAGCAATAACAATAACAAAAATCAGAGTAACAACAAATTAGGATTCACAACAACACAAACTTAATGAACCATTACAATGATAAAGAAATAATCACAACAGAAATAAATCTACACACACCACTAATCCAACAACACCTGATCAAGAGAGTGGGCCCAACTCTCTGATCAGGGTTGTGGAAAAAAGATTGAAGGCTAGATAATACTTAGAAGATCAAGATTACATTAATCAAAAGGAAAATACTGGAGTTTGCTATTACATTCTCAAAGGAAAACTTCAAAATCTGATATGCTCCCTCTATGCATTATCTCCCCTTCTCTCTTTGATTTATGCTTTTAAGTATACAAACAAAAAAAAGAAATTTACAACAAACTGATTACAAAATTATTTCTCATACACTTTAGATTGATTACAAAATCTCAACACGAAAGATGAGATTTGAGAGATCTTCCCATCATGATTCAACTAGAGCAAGTTGAGTCTAGTTATTGCAATTGGGAAATTTGGAAAACAACCACAACATAAAATCTGCAAATATGTCCTTCGAAGAACCTTGCTTTTCTCAAAATACAGACCAAAAATTGGAAAGCTAGACATTGGAAAACTAATTTGGTTCATTCTACACAAAACCCATGTCTCTTATTTTCAATATTCTTCTTCTTTTTCCATAAACATCCAATGCAAAATTGTCACTTTTTATTCCAGCGAAATTCTGAGTTGGAATATTTGATTATGAGTTGAAGATCAAATTTGCAATTTGGAAGAGGATTGAGTCCTAAATAGCGTTCGAGCTCGTTGTTGCCGGTGTTGGCGTTGGAGAGCGTTGAAGACGTTGGACGAGAATTTGCCGCAATTTCTCCTTTAGAAGAAGACCGCAATTCTTCTCATCATTTTCTGCAAGACTTTTGATCGGGTATTTATCTATTCTAACATGGATGCTCCTAGACATTCTTCAGTTGAATCTTCTGACTCTATTTTTGGAACTAAGCACTTTAGAACTATGAAAGATGAAGAAAAATCAAAATCTGCATTAGAAGGGCTATGTAGATCTGAATCCACTTCTGGTAATTCTGCTATCATAGAACAAGAAGAAACAGATCCTTCTGTTAATTGGAAACTTCCACCAGTTTCTCCGCATGATGTATATAGAAATCTATCCTCTTTTAATTTCCGGGCCCTTAGTCAAATCAAAATCAAAGAAAAATCCATCAAAGCAGATTTAACTTTGAATGCTATGTTGACTATATCTCTCCTTGAAGCCAAACATATAAAATCAGCCCTCAAAGCTGGCTACCAGTATGTCCATCTGGGGATGGTGAGGCTAGGACTGAATGCATTACACAGAAAAAGACAAAAAGCCTATGTGTTCTCAGCCCTATTTGATAATCGATGGACCACATTTACACAGGCTATGATAGGAGGCATCGAAACAAGTCTTGCTGAAGGCCCAATACAGTATGATGTTTTTCCAGATTTCTCTGTTGCACTTGACGACCCAAATTTCCTGCAATGCCTAACCTTAGGTATCCAGACTGCTGGGTATGAAAATTTCAAAAGTAAATCAAAAAATTTGGCCATTTTTTATATTACCTGTGTTAGGTTTTATAATACAACAATCCCTGTTGTTTTGCATACCCCTGATAAAGATGAAGGCCGAGTTACTTTTATCCAGTATGATTCATCTTGTAATCCAGTAGCACCAGTCTACATCTCCAGAAATGATTTATGTCCTCCTGATGACTGGGTAACTAATTGGGGAAAACCCACAAAGAAACCTGTTGCTGCTGCATAGTCAATAATAACAGAGGTAGATGGAAAGGTTACCACACGGTTTCCTAGAATTAACACAATTCAACATGGTGGACCCTCTACTTCTGTCTCTGCAATTCCTACTACAATCAGTCAGTTACATCCTAGTCAGTCCCCTGCACCTCCACAGTTTGTAATAGATCAAGCAGTGTATGATTCTATCAGAAGGATGTTTTCACAGCCAAGCTCATCCCAGCCTTTTAGTTCAGTCTGTGACCATCCGCACTGCTCCAAGACATTCTGTCAATTTTCTTCAGAACCGCCAACTCCACATGGGGAGTCGTCATACCGTCATAGGATAAACATGATCAGATTCACTCCTTCATCTGACTCATCTGAAGAGAATTACAAAAAGGTTGTATTTTTTAATCCGCAAGAAGAGCTACTTGTACATACTGTATCCAGTTCTTCTACCTATGGTTTAGGACCTTTAACAAGCAAATGAACACAGCAAGATTTAGGAATTTTGAAGTGGAATTTTTATTATATGGATGCAGATATTACATAAGAAAAAATCTCTTTACAGAGATTGACTGTCTACGCATTCACCGGACTTTATACCGTTCTCAAGGAACAAGTATTACCGGAAGCTCCTGGCAATAGACAGGCTCTGCCTCAGAGATTACAGACAAACTCTCAGACTTTCCTAATGGTTCAACAACTTTAGGTTCTCACCAGTGCCGAGCACACTGATGCGCAGGCTTCCAAACCAGACTCTAATACTTACAAAACTCTTCGTGATGCAAGCAGATCAGACACAAATGTCCGCAAATGCAGAGCAGGAAAAGTTTATGACTCTAAACTCTCTCGACCCGAATCAATCTTACTTCGCAGCTAGCTCTTATTTATAAGCTGGAAGGGAATAAACATTCATGAGTGTGCTATGTACAGACTGATGACTCAAAAACACAAGTACTCAGACAAATCTGAGTAGATTGCCGAAAGCAAGATTCAGGCATAGGACACTATCGTCCTATGTTATCTCGTCCCTACTCTTTATCAGAGAGCCCGAGGCATGTGGGGACCGAATCTTAGTACCAACAAACTATTTACACAGAGTAAATTCATCAGTGAACCCTCGAAAGACTTAACATGTCATAAAAGATGAGATTTGCAAATCCCATGGTTTGTACAAAGTGGAGATTCCAGAGCGAGGGAATCCACGAAAGCTCGTCCGGCACCATAGTCGGCCAAAAAGACGTCACTCAATCCATAGTATAGTATTCTATCTATGGATGTGTATAATGTTGATATCTGAATCTTTCAATCAGAGAATTATTGAAGTATTGTACTCTTATTTCTTTCTCTGATTCCCACATTTGTGAAATATTTTGGTTGGGCGGTTCCAAAAAGTTGATAGGTTGGAAAGGATTTGATGTGATATCAACCTGATGGTGGAAATATTCATAATTAGTACTATGAGATATCATCCTTGCCTTGTACTGGTTTGTAACAAACCATCTGATGTGACCACAGCGTCGGATTGCTTGTAGAAAAGATAGATCACTGATGTCGGCAACATTTTCAACATCTTTGTATACAATTCCATTCATATGGGAAAATGGTTCACTGAAACCAGGGATTTTAAGCATATGGAGTGTATATGGTTTGATGATTAGAGCTGAAAGACCATATATCTGCCACCACTCAATGAACCATTCTGGTGTAGGATCTTCTTGTTCCAAGGCTTCTGCTGACATGCCTTCAAATAAAAATGAGGATTGTATAGAATAAAATAAATTGGCTGAGCAATTTTGGAGATTCATAGCTGTATAGAAACATTCCTTTTGTCTGTCAGGGTCATAATTTTCTCTGTGGAGAGGATTATCAAACCTTCTCAGTGTGATGTGGCAGCTTGTCATCCGATCATCATCCTCATCATCTCTCTCAGATAAGAACAATTTCGCAGATATGCTGAGTAGAGAATTTCTGTCAGAACATTCAATTTTGAGTCTGCATTGCAATTATATCAGGAGAAGGGAAAGCACTGTTGAAATAGAAACACCAAATGGTTGGGTAAGTTATATGCTTGAAGCTCCAGTACTTATCCATGATGTAGATTGGTACCCAATCAAAGAAATTATACATAGAGAAGATATTCCTTACCTATGGACATAAACAATGCAAGACGAAATGAACCAAGAAGCAGTAGATGCTCTCGACTATCTGGAATACATTGACAACATACACTATACTCTTGAGAGAGATGATGAGGATGATGATCGGATGACAAGCTGCCACATCACACTGAGAAGGTTTGATAATCCTCTCCACAGAGAAAATTATGACCCTGACGGACAAAAGGAATGTTTCTATACAGCTATGAATCTCCAAAATTGCTCAGCCAATTTATTTTATTCTATACAGTCCTCATTTTTATTTGAAGGCATGTCAGCAAAAGCCTTGGAACAAGAAGATCCTACACCAGAATGGTTCATTGAGTGGTGGCAGATATATGGTCTTTCAGCTCTAATCATCAAACCATATACACTCCATATGCTTAAAATCCCTGGTTTCAGTGAACCATTTTCCCATATGAATGGAATTGTATACAAAGATGTTGAAAATGTTGCCGACATCAGTGATCTATCTTTTCTACAAGCAATCCGACGCTGTGGTCACATCATATGGTTTGTTACAAACCAGTACAAGGCAAGGATGATATCTCATAGTACTAATTATGAAGATTTCCACCATCAGGTTGATATCACATCAAATCCTTTCCAACCTATCAACTTTTTGGAACCGCCCAACCAAAATATTTCACAAATGTGGGAATCAGAGAAAGAAATAAGAGTACAATACTTCAATAATTCTCTGATTGAAAGATTCAGATATCATCATTATACACATCCACAGATAGAATACTATACTATGGATTGAGTGATGTCTTTCTGGCCGACTATGGTGCCGGACGAGCTTTCGTGGATTCCCTCGCTCTGGAATCTCCACTTTGTACAAACCATGGGATTTTCAAATCTCATCTTTTATGACATGTTAAGTCTTTCGAGGGTTCACTGATGAATTTCCTCTGTGTAAATAGTTTGTTGGTACTAAGATTCGGTCCCCACATGCCTCGGGATCTCTGATAAAGAGTAGGGACGAGATAACATAGGACGATAGTGTCCTATGCCCAAATCTTGCTTTCGACGATCTACTCAGATCTGTCTGAGTACTTGTGTTTTTGAGTCATCAGTCTGTACATAGCGCACTCATGAATGTTTATTCCCTTCCAGCTTATAAATAAGAGCTAGCTGCGAAGTAAGATTCATTCGGGTCGAGAGAGTTTAGAGTCATAAACTTTTCCTGCTCTGCATCTGCGAACATTTGTGTCTGATCTGCTTGCATCACGAAGAGTTTTGTAAGTCTTAGAGTCTGGTTTGGAAGCCTGCGCATCAGTGTGCTCGGCACTGGTGAGAACCTAAATTGGCTGAACCATTAGGAAAGTCTGAGAGTTTGTCTGTAATCTCTGAGGCAGAGCCTGTCTATTGCCAGGAGCTTTCGGTAATACTTGTTCCTTGAGAACGGTATAAAGTCCGGTGAATGCGTAGACAGTCAATCTCTGTAAAGAGATTTTTTCTTATGTAATATCTGCATCCATATAATAAAAATTCCAGTTCAAAATTCCTAAATCTTGCTGTGTTCATTTGCTTGTTAAAGGTCGTGTAAGAGATGGCATCAAAGCAGATGATGAGGATGATGATCGGATGACAAGCTGTAATTACACAGAGATGGTATCAGAGCCAAGTATTGTTTGAGTTGATATTTTGCTGTGAGATATTGTTTGAGTGAAAAAATTCGCTTGAGTCCTGAATAGCGTTCGAGCTCGTTGTTGCCGGTGTTGGCGTTGGAGAGCGTTGAAGACGTTGGACGAGAATTTGCCGCAATTTCTCCTTCAGAAGAAGACCGCAATTCTTCTCATCATTTTCTGCAAGACTTTTGATCGGGTATTTATCTATTCTAACATGGATGCTCCTAGACATTCTTCAGCTAAATCTTCTGACTCTATTTTTGGAACTAAGCACTTTAGAACTATGAAAGATGAAGAAAAATCAAAATCTGCATTAGAAGGGCTATGTAGATCTGAATCCACTTCTGGTAATTCTGCTATCATAGAACAAGAAGAAACAGATCCTTCTGTTAATTGGAAACTTCCACCAGTTTCTCTGCATGATGTATATAGAAATCTATCCTCTTTTAATTTCCGGGCCCTTAGTCAAATCAAAATCAAAGAAAAATCCATCAAAGCATATTTAACTTTGAATGCTATGTTGACTATATCTCTCCTTGAAGCCAAACATATAAAATCAGCCCTCAAAGCTGGCTACCAGTATGTCCATCTGGGGATGGTGAGGATAGGACTGAATGCATTACACAGAAAAGGACAAAAAGCCTATGTGTTCTCAGCCCTATTTGATAATCGATGGACCACATTTACACAGGCTATGATAGGAGGCATCGAAACAAGTCTTGCTGAAGGCCCAGTATAGTATGATGTTTTTCCAGATTTCTCTGTTGCACTTGACGACCCAAATGTCCTGCAATGCCTAACCTTAGGTATCCAGACTGCTGGGTATGAAAATTTCAAAAGTAAATCAAAAAATTTGGCCATTTTTTATATTACCTGTGTTAGGTTTTATAATACAACAATCCCTGTTGTTTTGCATACCCCTGATAAAGATGAAGGCCGAGTTACTTTTATCCAGTATGATTCATCTTGTAATCCAGTAGCACCAGTCTACGTCTCCAGAAATGATTTATGTCCTCCTGATGACTGGGTAACTAATTGGGGAAAACCCACAAAGAAACCTGTTGCTGCTGCACAGTCAATAATAACAGAGGTAGATGGAAAGGTTACCACACGGTTTCCTAGAATTAACACAATTCAGCATGGTGGACCCTCTACTTCTGTCTCTACAATTCCTACTACAATCAGTCAGTTACATCCTGGTCAGTCTCCTGCACCTCCACAGTTTGTAATAGATCAAGCAGTGTATGATTCTATCAGAAGGATGTTTTCACAGCCAAGCTCATCCCAGCCTTTTAGTTCAGTCTGTGACCATCCGCACTGCTCCAAGACATTCTGTCAATTTTCTTCAGAACCGCCAACTCCACATGGGGAGTCGTCAGACCGTCATAGGATAAACATGATCAGATTCACTCCTTCATCTGACTCATCTGAAGAGAATTACAAAAAGGTTGTACTTTTTAATCCGCAAGAAGAGCTACTTGTACATAATGTATCCAGTTCTTCTACCTATGGTTTAGGCTATGTCGATTCTTCACCTATTCCTGAATACAGAAGAAATCCCATTGATAAAATTCCAAGGCATGTTGAAATTCCTTCTGATTCGTTGATAATTGCCTTTTTAAAAATCTTTAAAGGAATCAGTCCATATGATCCTGATGATCAATGGAAAAAGAAAATGTTCAATTGGGATATGTTTACACATGAGAAAGAACATTTGTATTTTGAAGAAGTAATTCTTCTTCCAAAAAATGATCGTCCTGCCTTCAACAGACAGAATGTTGAAAAATGGAAAGAATGGATGAAGGCAGAAAATCAATGGATATCATTCTATGAATGGTATTATCCTTCTGCAAATATCATAGAACAATCCTTGATGAAGCAATTCAGGAACCAGGCTAAACAGAAAAAAATCAAGGATCCAGAAAAATTTGTAGAAGAAAAACTGAAAGAAAATCCAGTAGTAATTCCTCCTCCTTTGAAAGCACATGTTTTTCAGCCAAAGCTTCAGAGTATGCTAAACAAGTCAAACATTCCCAGATCTCTGATTGCTGTTCAAATAGAAGGAGAAAAACTACTAAGGAAAATATGTTCTCAGTTCCAAGTAAACATGATGCGGACTGGGACCCCAAATAAGCACAAGTGGGAACTCCTTGATGGGAGCCTTTTAGAAACAGACACAGAGTTTCCTCCTTGGAAAAATTTTGTGATAAGAAACCAAGATGGAAAATTGTACAAACTACTTCCATCTCATGTTGATGATTCTAACCTAGTAGCAAGAGATGCTGTGGCTGCTACTAATTGGACAAATTTAGCTTTATCTAGTCTTGAGAAATTTGTCAGCTCTAAATTTGAAAATATTGAAACTGCTAATTCTAAGATGAAGACCATGCTGGAAAGTATTCTTAGAAAACAAGATTACAATACAGTATGTTTGAACAGCAGTGTTACAACTTTGGCAGAAAATGATAAGGCTCTAGCCAAGAGTCTTGACAGACTATCTTTACAAACAGGACAAATAGATAAGAAAACCCATGATGCTACCACTGCTCATGGAAAAGAAATTGTAAAGATTAGTAATTCTTTGGATATTGTAAAAAAACAAGTATGGGAAGTAACTCAAGGAATAGAATCCTTGAAAAAGAAGCCTAGGGTTGAGGCCTATAAATCTGCAACTATATTTTCAGAACCCAAGACTTCTGTTCCATATTCTATTACTCCTTCTATGGAAAGCCTTATTAGAACGCCCAACTCTATAACCTTTCCACCGCCGACTTCCTCTCATCCATATTCTCTGTTTGCAAATCCTAGTTTCTTTAGTCCACATCCTGCCATAAAGCAATCCAAAGAAATTGAAGGATCCAGCAAACCAGAATCTTCTAATTTCATGTCTGAAGATTCTTACACTAGAGAAGAAGAAGAAAGTTTTGATACAAGTTTCCATAAGATAGAAACATATTTCGGGGATATGACTCTTCACAAGATAGAAGCAGAACCTCAAATTGAAGAGCTTGAAACATGTATCAATAACTTATCTTTGACATACCAAGACCAGGAGCAACCTGATAATGAGGATCAAGTCAATGCTACATCATCTAGGTCAAGATGGGAGACTACTTGGAACCCTGCTCCTGATAGAAGAGATCTTATGAAATCTAAATACCATAAGGATTGGTCTGCAAATTCTACCTACTCATGGAATATTGATAATTGCACAGAGGCTGAAATTATGTCTGTTTTACATTCCATGCTTGTATGTTATAGGACTTATCTTGCTGATGATATTGGACCTATTAATGCAACAAGGAGGATAATAGGAGGATTTGAAGGAACATTGGATTCTTGGCTAAAAGTTGAGACATTAAAAGATCCTAGTCTCCTTGCAGGATGGGAACAAGCAGTCGTCCAAAATGAAGATGGATCTACTCACATAGATCCTGTCACTAGTTTGCCTGTCAGCAATATGATAGGAAAGCTTCTTTATGCTATTACAGTCAATTTCATTGGTTTTCCTCAGATAACCAATGATATTACAACCATTACTTTGCTGGCCATTAAGTTGCATAATATGCAACATTTTGATGAATATTTTAATGAATTCCTTCACAGACTGAATACATTGACTCCAGATCTCATTCTTGAGCCAAAATGGAAGGAAATTTTTGTTGCATCCCTTCCCAATGGGTCTCTTCAGCTATTGTCAATAAATTACCAGGGAAGGTTGGGGACTATAAATTTGGCATAATCAGACAAGCTGTAAAAGCAATCATTGTAGAATTGTGCTCACAAATGAAAATTGCAAGAGCAGCAACCAACCCTAAAAAGCCACATGGATATCAACAGCTCTGCAAACAATGGCATCTTGGTAAAGCTGGAAATTCTGAGGGGAATAAGAGGAGAAAGAGACATTTCAAGAAGAATTCCCGGATCTCCCAAGATAAGCCAAAAAGAAAACATTACAAAGCAAAACCTTACAAGCATACAAAGATGTTTTCTAAGGATAGAGAAATAATTTGTTACAACTGTAACAAAAAAGGTCACACAGCTCCAAATTGTCCAAATAAAAAGAAAGACCCTTCTAAAAAGAAAGTCCAGTATAGAAATAAGAAAGGAAAGATAAATTCATTCTATCTTCCTAGTAGCTGTGATGAATTGGTATCTTCTGATTCAGAATCTGAAAATGAATTTAATTTTGTTGATTCAGATGAATCATCTGATGAAGAATTCTGTAATGATCCCCATTGTACAGAATGTAAATCCTGTGATTGTGATGATCCTGATATTTGTACATGCAATGCAGTCAGGATGATGAAGACTGACTATGATGAAATCAGTAAGAATATTTTTGCACAAATGATGGCTACTACAGATCCGCAAATGAAAGAAATGTACAGATCTTTGCTGACAGAACATTTGAAGAAAGCACCCTCTACTTCAAAGAATTCTTCAAAGAAAGGGTATGTGCCTCCTGTTACTCTTTTTTCTGTTGAAGCCTTAACCAGACAGTTTAAGAATGAAGATTTTGGAGAAGACTTGCCACAGACTTTACCTGCAGTGCATCAGGCAATAAAAGAATTAAGAAAAACAATCAAAGAGAATAGAAAATTGTGTGTTGAAAGGCACAATGAGTTAAGCCTAAAGATGTTAAATGCACAAGCTCCTTTTGCTTCTTCATCACAAGATCCTATTTCAGGGAAGACAGAAAACTGGACCTATCATACAGGGCCAGTTCAACAGCAGTATAACAAAGAAGAAGAAGAAGAAGTAGCAAGAACAGATTTTGGATGCAATAGCATGAATAGAGATGTCATGTATTGTGTAAAAATGAAAGTAAAGGTTGGACACCAGTATGAATTCTGGAAGGTACTTATGGACACTGGTTCCAGATTAAACATCGTAAGTGATACAGTAGTTGGCATGCATCACAGAAGGCCAACAACATGTCCAAGGGTGATCACAGCAAGTGGAGACATTCCCACAAAGCATGAAGCAGAAATTGATGTTCTTCTCACAGACAAAATAGGAGTTCATTTGGTTTGTCCTATTGTTCCAGGACTGGATTGTGCAATGTACCTCGGGACACCATTTTTTCAGAATTTCAGCATGCATGGAGAAAAATTTGATGCAAGAACCTAGAGGTATGGATATTTTATTAATTTTGATAATAAGGAAGTCTTTTTCCCATTTATCAATTCTAATTCTCCAATGAGGATTAAGAGAGTTGAAAGAATGGAAAATCTTTTGGCAAAGATGGAAGTGAAAAGGGAAGTATTGAAAACAGAAGAACATCTAGATAACGGAAAGTATGCTTCTGAGATAGCAAATCTCACTTCCCAGTTTAAAGAATGTTGTTCAGATGATCCAAATGCCTTTTGGCATATTAAGAAACAAGAGGTAGAACTTCCTCTCAAGAAAGATTTCAGTGGAAAATTAAGAAGGTCTAAAGCAGTGGCAATGAATGAAGAACAAATGAAACTCTGCAGAGAAGAAATTAAATATCTTTTGAAGAAAGGGCTTATCAGGAAAAGTAAAATCCCCATAGCATGTTTTGCATTCTATGTAAATAAGCATGCTGAAGTTGCCAGAGGTAAACCAAGGTTAGTTGTGAATTATAAACCTCTGAATAAAATTCTGGATTATGATGCATATCCTTTGCCAAAGCCATCTTCCATACTTGCTCAGATATCAAAGTCCAAGATATTTTCCAAGTTTGATCTCAAATCTGGTTTCTGGCAAGTAGGAATTAAAGAAGATGATAAATGGAAGACAACGTTCTCTGTACCAGAAGGGCATTATGAATGGAATATCATGCCATTTGGCCTGATTAATGCTCCTTCGGCTTTCCAGAGAATAATGGATGAAACTTTTGAAGGAATGGAAAGTTTCTTGAAGAAATATATTGATGATTTACTAATTCATTCTGATAATATTGCTGACCATATCAAACATTTGAAAATCTTTCTTCGCAGGGTTAAAGAAATGGGTATAGTATTATCAGAATCTAAGATGAAATTATTCCGGCCAATGATAGACTTTTTGGGTTACAATATACAGTACGGATCCTATACTGTAATCCAAAGAAGTTTAAATTTTGTTGATCATTTCCCTGATGAAATCAAGGACAAAACTCAACTGCAAAGGTTTTTGGGAAGCCTGAATTACATTTCAAAGTTTCTGAAGCATTGTGCACAAGAAAGGAAATTATTGAACAAAAGGCTTCAAAAGAATCCAATTCCATGGAATAATGATTGCACACAAGCAGTCAGGGCAATAAAAGAAAAGGTCAGAAATATTCAACCACTCTCCCCTATCAGAGAAGAATGGGAGAAAATCATTATGACAGATGTCAGTTATGAAGGATGGGGAGCAGTTTTATGTCAGAAAAATCCCAGCAGCAAAAGTGAGATTGAAATCTGCCAATATGCATCTGGATTATGGGCAAAAAATCAATTGAATTGGTCAAGTTTGAAGAAAGAACTCAGAGCAGTTTGTTTAGGAATAGAAAAATTCAGGGATTTTGTTATCTACACCAAATTCACTGTTAAGACAGACTGCCAGGCATTGAAATTTGCAATTCATAAATGTGATTTTGAAGATGCTGCTATGGTCAGGTGGATCATGCAGTTAAGCCAGTACAATTTTGATGTTGAATTTGTTAAAGGTGATAAGAACAATTTCGCAGATATGCTGAGTAGAGAATTTCTGTCAGAACATTCAATTTTGAGTCTGCATTGCAATTATATCAGGAGAAGGGAAAGCACTGTTGAAATAGAAACACCAAAGGTTGGGTAAGTTATATGCTTGAAACTCCAGTACTTATCCATGATGTAGATTGGTACCCAATCAAAGAAATTAGACATAGAGAAGATATTCCTTACCTATGGACAGAAACAATGCAAGACGAAATGAACCAAGAAGCAGTAGATGCTCTGGACTATCTGGAATACATTGACAACATACACTATACTCTTGAGAGAGATGATGAGGATGATGATCAGATGACAAGCTGCCACATCACACTGAGAAGGTTTAATAATCCTCTCCACAGAGAAAATTATGACCCTGACGGACAAAAGGAATGTTTCTATACAGCTATGAATCTCCAAAATTGCTCAGCCAATTTATTTTATTCTATACAGTCCTCATTTTTATTTGAAGGCATGTCAGCAAAAGCCTTGGAACAAGAAGATCCTACACCAGAATTGTTCATTGAGTGGTGGCAGATATATGGTATTTCAGCTCTAATCATCAAACCATATACACTCCATATGCTTAAAATCCCTGGTTTCAGTGAACCATTTTCCCATATGAATGGAATTGTATACAAAGATGTTGAAAATGTTGCCGACATCAGTGATCTATCTTTTCTACAAGCAATCTGACGCTGTGGTCACATCATATGGTTTGTTACAAACCAGTACAAGGCAAGGATGATATCTCATAGTACTAATTATGAAGATTTCCACCATCAGGTTGATATCACAACAAATCCTTTCCAACCTATCAACTTTTTGGAACCGCCCAACCAAAATATTTCACAAATGTGGGAATCAGAGAAAGAAATAAGAGTACAATACTTCAATAATTCTCTGATTGAAAGATTCAGATATCAGCATTATACACACCCACAGATAGAATACTATACTATGGATTGAGTGACGTCTTTCTGGCCGACTATGGTGTCGGACGAGCTTTCGTGGATTCCCTCGCTCTGGAATCTCCACTTTGTACAAACCATGGGATTTGCAAATCTCATCTTTTATGACATGTTAAGTCTTTCGAGGGTTCACTGATGAATTTCCTCTGTGTAAATAGTTTGTTGGTACTAAGATTCGGTCCCCACATGCCTCGGGCTCTCTGATAAAGAGTAGGGACGAGATAACATAGGACGATAGTGTCCTATGCCCGAGTCTTGCTTTCGGCGATCTACTCAGATCTGTCTGAGTACTTGTGTTTTTGAGTCATCAGTCTGTACATAGCGCACTCATGAATGTTTATTCCCTTCCAGCTTATAAATAAGAGCTAGCTGCGAAGTAAGATTCATTCGGATCGAGAGAGTTTAGAGTCATAAACTTTTCCTGCTCTGCATCTGCGGACATTTGTGTCTGATCTGCTTGCATCACGAAGAGTTTTGTAAGTCTTAGAGTCTGGTTTGGAAGCCTGCGCATCAGTGTGCTCGGCACTGGTGAGAACCTAAAGTGGCTGAACCATTAGGAAAGTCTGAGAGTTTGTCTGTAATCTCTGAGGCAGAGCCTGTCTATTGCCAAGAGCTTCCGGTAATACTTGTTCCTTGAGAACGGTATAAAGTCCGGTGAATGCGTAGACAGTCAATCTCTGTAAGGAGATTTTTTCTTATGTAATATCTGCATCCATATAATAAAAATTCCAGTTCAAAATTCCTCAATCTTGCTGTGTTCATTTGCTTGTTAAAGGTCCTGAGATCTTGGAGGCTAAAATCGTGAGTGATATAAAAAATTCATCAATAAACCATCATTGGCAAAATCATGCATAATAATCATCAATTTATTAAAAATAAAGGAGAAAAAATATTACTTATCCACAAGAGCAAAAATAACTATAAATGGAATTATATAATAAATTATGATAAATTATGTGATAAGAGAATAGTATGAATGGATGATAAGAAGTGATAATAATAATGACAAATTAGTAGCCCAACAAACTTCTCCCTCCCAAATATCCACAAGTTCTTTCCCTTTCTATGAGACCGTTGCATGATATACATTGACAACATTCCCTCGTCACCTTCTCCATATGCAACCATTTCCTACAACTCACCCCTTTTACCTCCACTAAGGGTATCCCTCTCAACCTACCCATAATGTGTCGAACCTTCCTAACTCTCATCCCAACAACCTTTCCGGACATCGTTATTGCTTCTAACAAAACCTTGTAATTCCACCCCTCATGATTACCCGACTCAGATAACTTGAAATAACCCTCATGCATGAATTTAAAGCTGATCCCACCAGACCTCTCTAGATGCCCAACTTTTTGGGACTTTCCTTTGTCATATTTGCTTCCTCCAATATTCCTATGATGTGATTGTCACTTCATGCTAACTTCAACCATCTTCCCCTATCATGCGTTTGACTTAACGGTTTGTACAGGATAATAATTACCATTAGCCACCCTCGTATGTATCTTTAGCTACAATTTTACCTTCCCACTTCTCTATTAGTGGCATAATAATGAAAAAACAACTTAGATGACAAACCCTAATGAAAGGGCTCATAACTTCACCACCTTCAGCCACCACCTTTCTCATGAAATGTACCCACGTGTTCGTCCGCCCTCCTCAATATAAACTACCTCTCGCTACCATAATTGTAGATTAATATATAGTGTGATTAGGTGGGCCTATGTTAGATCTCAAGACCACCTCTACATTATCCCCATTACCTTTTGTCGTGGAGATGTCACAAGCTGCAAACAACCAACATTCTTCCTTGATTTTTCCCTATTGGATATTCGTCCAAGCCACGTCAGTGAGCATCTTTGCACTAGAAACCCCCTCATTTTCTAGCATGTCTGCCAACACATTCGTTGACCTTTGAACTAGACACAATCCATTGTTACCAGTGTCCCCAGGTGGTATTGTATGCACTAGATTAATTATGCCATACTACAATTCCTCGTTACCTTCCTTGCCTGTGTGCCACATTGTAATCTCCTTTCCACTTGGATGACTATCGGCGAGTCACCTTCTATAGTGGCATTAACAATTCTCTCACGAGCAAGAATTTCCAACCCTCTTTCCAAGGCATGGAATTCAACTGCGTCATTGGAGGCATGTCCCAAATTTGTGAAGAAAATTTTGCAAATTTTCACTATCCAATCTCTTATTACTCTTCTTGATCCTACGCTACCCGGGTTTCCTTTTCAAAGCCCCATCAAAGTTCAACTTAACAAAAACTTGTGGGGAGGTATCTATATTGAAGAACCCATATGCATTTGTCATTATCTGATCTGAGATGCCTACATACCCAGTTAATCTAAATATAAGATCATTAAGACTCTTGTCTCCTAAGCGGAAGATTATTCCTCTCATGTTTTGGTTCCTTTACATAATATTGTTTTATTTTAACTGTCATCTAATTTCTGCCAAAAGGTGGTCTACAAGGAGCTTCTTATTTTGGAATATTCATCGGTTCCTTTCCTTCTACACTGACTAGATGATGAAGCCCAAAATCAAGCACCAGGTGAGGTTAACAACTTCATTCTTGGTGTAATCCCCTTGCCATTTCCTAATAGTTTCTCGTATATTATCCCTGATTCTATCCATTTTCTTGAAAATATAGGCCATCCAATCCCATAATTCAGATGTATATTTGCAATTATTTAACAGAATATTGAGCTTTTCCTCCTCATTTTCATAGAGACAACACCATGAGGAACCGAGAAATCCATGCTTGACCAAATTTTCCTAGGTTATGAATTTTTGGTGCAACACTAGCCACATGAAGATTTTAATTTTTGGCCAATGGACAGACAACCACAATTTCTTACATGTTGGATCATATGCCTCACCTCGGGTATCGTTAATATATATTTTCACTTATTTTATATTAAATTTGAATCCTTCTTTTCGCCCCTATCTTAATTGATCCTGGTCTTCATTATATATGATTCTTTTCCTGCTTAATTCCTCTACTAAACCCTAGTCCCCATTAGTTCATTCTGACTCAGTTCTCTAAAGAGGCTAATATTCCACTTTCACCAATTCGTCAAAAATTTTTTCAAATAAATATATATTTAAATTTATAAATGTAATTTAGTTTAAAATAGTTCAATTAAAATTAATGAAATAATAAATAAATTTATATAACATTATACAATGAAAACAAATGATAAATAAAAATTAGAATAATGACAAATGTGTATTCCAAAATCATCTCCAACAACATTCATTTTCTCGAAATAAATTTATTTCTTAAAACTTTTTCCATTTAAATTTATTTGTAATATGGCATTTAGTTCCAATTAAATTTAATTTTATAAAATTTTGAAGTTTAAATTTCATGATGATGATGATGATGATGATGATGATAGTTAACGTCCACTGAGACCAAATAATGATCTATCGGACCTAAAAAGACAAATTATTTATTTTGATTTAAGATTTTATTCCTATGCTCAAAAAGCTTGGAGAGAAGCCTCCCGAGTTCACTATAATTTTGGCATTGTAAAAGGCTAGGAAGGTCAGTATTGTAACAAAGGTTGTGAAATTGAGATCTAATGTGGTTGTATGCAGGGCACTCTAAGAGGAAGTGGTTTTCATCCTCGATGCTCCTACTCTCACAAATATGGCAGATCCTTTCTATCCATGGCGTTTTAGGAACTGTCCAACGGCCAATTTCACTATGGAGCTCATGAGAATTCGTTCTAATCTTTGCTATATTAATTTTCTTCTTTGAGCTAGTTAAAATAGAGAGATACTTTTGATCTTCAAGGGTGGGGTTGATGACCCTCTTATAATAACTTAATTTTCTTTTAGACGCTAAAACTTTCTCACACCACAATTTTTCTTTGAACTTAGAAGTAACAATATCTTTAATGTTATTTATGTTTTGCAAAGCATCATTCTCATTGATCTCCCAATAGTTTAACCAGGCCCTTGTGTCCTTATGCCATCCTCGGTTAAGCCTTAGGTGGTTTTGGCTGGAATTTAAAGCTAGCTTAGGGAGTCTATGATTGTCTATGTTATTGAGCTTGTGCTTGTACACCAGAAACCTGAGCATAGCTAGGCTCTCAATAGGAGAAAGACCTGCTTCTATAAGGAGAATATGATAGGGTGTATTACTTTTAATTTTCAGGTTATAAATTATAAAATGCTTCTGGATTTGCTCAATCTTTCTCCATGATTCTCTGGAGATGCTGCATCCCCAAACTTCACAGCCATATAAGATAACAGGAATGACTAAGGTTTCAAAGAGGAACTTCTTTTTATCCCACATTACGAGGTTTGCAGTTTTACAATTATTTTCAAGACCAAAATAAGCTTTCCATCCCCCATTGATCCTTTTCTCAATGCTATGGTTCCAGTTGAGCTTGTGATGGATATCAATTCCTAGGTACTTGTAAGAATACACTTCCTCCAAGTTATTATTGTCATACATAAAATTAGCGCAAGTGTCCTTCTTGGATTTGATAATCATAACTTTTGTTTTGTCAGTGTTAACAGTCATACCCATGGTAGAGCAGAAATCCTTAAGAAGCTTGAGTTGCTTATCAAGATCAGAAGGGCATCTTGCCAAAAGAACAATATCGTCAGCGTAGAGAAGAAGGATAACGACTATCCCAGCTAATATTGTGCCACCACATCCTGCTTCTTCTAAATAACCTTCAAGCTTATCGATGTAAATGCCAAATAGGGTAGGGGAGAGGGGGCAACCTTGTTTAACTCCGATGTTACACTTAATATCTTTTGACCACCCCTCATTGTTCTTTAGCTTGGCAATTACATTCTCGTATAGCCTTATAGCAGCATCTCTCAACTCAAGAGGAACCTTTAGCTCTTCTAACCTATTCCAAAGGCTGTATCTAGGAACTGTATCGAAAGCCTTTCTAAAGTCTACAAAGCAGCAAAATAAATTGGATTTATCATTACGACATTCCTCTGCAATGATCCTAAGCGTAACAAGGTGATCTGTTGTTGAGTGATGCCTTCTGAAACCTGCTTGGCCTTTAGCCCGCTTACCTTCACTTTCAAGCCATATGCTTAACTTCTTTTCCAAAATACTACCGTACAACTTGGCTAAGAGAGGGCTGATCATAATTGTCCGATAATTAGAGGGGTTATTTGTATCTCCACTTTTAAAAATAGGGATAATGAGGCTCTCAGTCCAAGGTTTAGGGAACCCTTGCTTAACAGCTTGGTTGAAAAGCTTGTGGATGTGGGGGATGAGGACAGGGCCTCCAATTTTTAAGATTTCTGCCTAGTAACCTTCAATGTCCTTAGCTTTCCCATTCACGAGGCGATTAACCCCAAACTTAATGTCTTCTAAAGAGAAGACTTCTTTCGTTGTGAGCAAGGTTTCCAAATTATCCATGACATTAGGAGATTCATAGAGCTTTTTAAGATAAGAATTCCAATCGTGAAGAGCAATTTTATTATTATCCTTAGTCTTCCTAGTCAGAATCTGCCTCCAAAATTTCTTAGGAGCTACCTTAGAGAGGTGTAAGAGATTCTCCTGTCTTTGACGAATGTACTACCTCTTTTTTCTTTTAATTAGGGCTTTGTATATTCTTATCTTGTCCATTTTAAGAGAATCATCAACAGCTTCCTTAATTGCTCTCCTCGCATTTTTACAATCTTTGTCATACCAAGGATTGGTTTTGCTATTTCTTTTATTATTTGAGACTTCAATTGAGAACTTTTTAATAGAATATGAGAGGGTTGTAGTAAAATTATGATATAGGTCTTCTATGTTGTCTATACTAGATAAAGGAGGCAAATTAGTTTTTAATTCATTTAGAAAGAGGTCCTTTTTATTTTTATCAAATATTAAGTTCTTTTGGTTGTAAGTATTATTTTCTATGAGAACTCTATGCATGACAAAATTGAGGGTTATAAGTAAAGGCCTATGATTGGAGTCAGGCTCGTGGTCGTTTAAGATGTCAAAGTTTATCATTTCGTTGTATAGTGGAAGATCGGAAATAACGTAGTCTACCACGCTGCTACCAAGTCCATGGATGCAGGTCATCTTGCTGGAATTGGGCCACTTTATTATTATTATTATTATTATTATTTTATTTATTTATTTCCAAATTAGCATTTATTTAAATTTATAAATATCTTTTAATTGAAAACAAGTCTATATTCATTTTTATTTGGATCTACCAAGTTCTAAAATGGATCAACTCTATTTTCACTCTAAAAGAGGTTTGCATCTCAAGAGATTTGATCCCTCTCAGCTCTTGGTAGATCCAGAATTAGAATAGATTTAGGCTAGTAATATATATATATATATATATATATATATATATATATATATATATATATATATATATATATATATATATATATATATATATATATATATATATATATATATATGAGTTCTACCAGAGATTACACAACTTTTGAGTTTGAGCGGATCAGCGAAGGCAAACTTCTATTGTTTCAGTGAGTTGCAGATAGTGTTCCCTATGGAGGGTCGCAGAGGAGGGAGAGCCACTCCCTCCTTCAAGGAGGTTGTTGCAAGTAGAGGTAAGAAACCTCTAGAAAATGCTAGAGGTACTTCGGAGGAAGAGGAAAGAAATATAGAAGAGGAAACAGTAAAAGCCAACAATAAGGAAATCAATGGCACAAAGGACAAGGAGGTAGAAGACAAAAAACAGGGTACTAAAGACAAGAAACAAAAGGGACCCTGCAAACCCAAAGCTGAGTTCACACCCAGAGTTATTTTAAATGACCCTGCTCTGCAGGCACACAGGGACCACATGAGAACTTATGCTATTATCTGTAAGTTCATGGGACTATGGCCCAATGAAAAAGAATTACAGACATGGATCAAATATCACTGGAAACCTAAAGGGAGCATTGACCTTCATCTTGGGTCAAAGGGATTCTTCGCTATGGTGTTCACAAATATTGAAGACAAGGACAGAGTATTTGAAGGAGGACCCTACTTCTATGGAGCAGTTGGACTCTATATGAGGCCATGGATGATGAATTTTGTCCTTGAACGTGAGACTTTTACTTCGGTACTAGTCTGGGTAAGACTCTATTCATTACCTCTTGATTACTGGAAAAATGAATCGTTAACAACTATAGGCAATAAATTAGGTCGTTTTGTCAAAGCTTTTGAAGCCACGTGAAGAGGGAAATACACTTCCTTCGCTAGGATATGTGTGGAAATGGATCTATCAGGAGCTCTACCAGATGAAGTGATCCTGGAAGTTTTTGATGAAGAATGGGTGCAAACAGTAGACTATAAGCATCTTCCATTCAGATGTCGTAGATTTCATGAACATGGGTACCTATTTAGAGACTGTCCACTCGGTAAAGTGGTAAATAACAACAAGGCTAACTCAGCGAAGGAAATGGATAGCTACTAGAAAGTGGTAAATCGAGGAAAAGGTGGCAAGAGAGGACCAAAGAAACATCAAGGGGAAGGGCTAAAGGCCAGTCAAAACAAGTTCCAAGTTCTTGAGGAAAACGAAGAGATCACAAAGGAAGATCAAGCAATGGAAGGAAATCCTGGGGAAAAGGAAAAAGAAGTAGAACGTAACCAAACTCAGGAAACTGATTATCAGAAAGAAACCATGATGAGTGATACAGAACTTGAGATGGATCAGGAGATGACCCAGAGTGAAATGGACCTTGAGGACCATGAGCTTCAGGAGATCCTTGATAAAGAAAACCTAGATCTGGAAGGGTTCTTGATTCAGGGAGCCACGGGAGGAGTGGATTCGGTACCTCAAGAAGAGCTCAATAGAATAGAATAGTTGTTTTTATGGAAAACACAGGCTAATGAGATGGAGAAAGGAAAATACATAGATAAGCAGGATAATAGAGGGGTAAAGACGATGAAAACAACTTCAGGACTAGCAACAAGAGACCCAGGTAAGAAAAGAGGTAGGAAAAAGAAAATGAACTCTTGATGGAATGTGGCAAGCTAATGATATACTCAGGTAAGATGCAAGATCTAGCGAGCTACTCCTTTACAAATATTTAATCATGAAGTTGATATCTTGGAATATCAGAGATCTAGGGAGTAAGAGAAAATAGAGAATTCTTATTAATAGGATGAAACAAGAAATGCCAGATATTATCTTTATCCAAGAAACGAAATGTTCCATTCAAAAATTAAGACAAATCCATAGTAAATGGCTCAGTAAATTTGAGTTTCTAGAGGTAAAAGCAGAGG
This sequence comes from Pinus tabuliformis, assembly GCA_031772625.1. Taxonomy (NCBI): domain Eukaryota; kingdom Viridiplantae; phylum Streptophyta; class Pinopsida; order Pinales; family Pinaceae; genus Pinus; species Pinus tabuliformis. The sequence continues at coordinate 861,145,613 of CM062809.1, forward strand.
ATTCAGCGGGGGGAATTTTCACTCTTCAGAACCCTCTAAAAATCAGCATAATAGACATTGAAGCTACCAGGAGCTATCTATCAGTGGTTATTCAACCAGTAGGAAATAGGTACAACTATCTGGTCACAAATGTTTATTCCCCTCAAAGAATAGATGACAAACTCAAGTTTCTAGACTCACTGGTGGATCTCAGAGACAGACATGCAGGAATATCTTGGATCATGGGAGGGGATTTCAACATGATCAAATCTCTTTCGGAAAAAAAAGGAGGAATCAGAATTCTAAGTAAAGACTCTTTAGAGTTTCAAACCTTTATAGACAATGTGAACCTTGTAGATACTGAAATGAATACAAGCCTCTTTACTTGGAATAATAAAAGAGGAGGAGAGTCTCAGGTAGCCTCAAAGTTAGACAGATTCATGATCTCTGAGGATCTGATGCTAACAAACAAGCAAATAATAACAGAATTTCTCCCCTTTGGAGGCTCAGATCATTAGTCGATCCTACTGGAGATCAAAGGTTTGGGCATTCTTAGAAATAGACCTTTCAGATTTGAAAATATCTGGCTCTCCCATCCAGATTTCTTCAACAATATTAAAGAATGGTGGGCAAAAGATTTACAGATTTAGGGTATAAGAATGTTTCTTCTTCATGAAAGATTAAAGCATATCAAAATCAGACTAAAGGATTGGAACAAAAAGGATTTTTGCAATACTTTTGTGGATAAAAAAAACTGTTGAAAACAAAATGAAGGTTCACAACCAAGCTCTGATCAAGGATGGATTTGATAGAGTCAAAAGTCACCAAGTAGAAAAATATCATTAAGAATGGGATAATCTGTGTAAACAAGAGGAAATTTTTTGGAGACAAAAGTCTAGGGTTTAATGGCTAAAAGAAGGGGAGTGTAACATGAAATTTTTTCACAAGTCCACCATGGTGAACAGAATGCACAAAATAAGGGAATCTTCACACCTCCCATGAGAACATTGAAGATGTGTTAGTTCAACATTTTCGAAGCATTACTCAGGAAAGCGATGCAGATAGAGAACAATCCGTCAGTGAGATAACTAAAAATATACTAAAGATGGTTTCCAGAGAGGACAATTTCAATCTAAATAGGCCAGTTTCTGAAAAGGAGGTAGATGATGTCCTCAAGGAAATGCAGAATGGAAAACCACAAGGCCCGGATGGTTTTAATGTGGATTTTTTTAAAGCGTGCTTAAATATTGTAAAGCAAGATATTTTGAATGTAGTGGAGGATTCCAGGTTGAACAAAACTATTTTGAAAGTGCTCAATACCTCCTTTATCTACCTTATCCCTAAGCCAGACATTGCTCAAACTCCGGATAAGTTTATACCCATAGCTCTATGCAATGTGGTTTACAAGATAATATCCAAAGTAGTGGATAATAGACTTAAACCTTTGCTTCCTACCCTAGTGTCTAGGGAGCAATCTGGTTATGTAGAAGGCAGACAAATTTTAGACAACATCATTCAAGCCCAAGAGGTGGTTCACTCCTTAAGTAGTAAAAGGCAGGCTGGAATGATCATGCAATTAGATATAGCTAAAGCTTATGATAAGGTAAATTGGACATATATGAAGAGGGTACTTATTGCTTTTGGCTTTGATCATAATTGGGTCAGGTGGGTGATGGCCTTAGTCACTTCCTCCAGCTTCTCCATTTTGGTGAATGGCTCTCCCTCAGAGATTTTTTGTCCTTCCAGAGGCCTCAGACAGGGAGACCCACTCTCACCATTTCTTTTCATTCTCATGATGGAAGGACTTGGTAGGTCCATCAAGCATGCTAAAGTAACAAGTAAGATAAACGGCCTTCAACTAACTGAGAATGGTCAGGCTCTAACGCATCAACAATTTGTAGATGATACTATGCTACAAGGAGTCCCCACAGTCAAAGAAGCTACAACATATAAACAAATCCTAAACGTCTTTGCAAAGGCCACATGTATGGAAGTTAATCTCTCCAAATCAAAAATCTTTTTCTTTAATACCAATATTGCAATACAAAGGAATATTTCCAGAATTCTTGGCTTTCAAAGGGATTCCCTTCCCTCAAAATACTTGGGAGTCCCTCTAACTGCTAAACCAATGCTCAAAAACATTTGGGAACCATTGATTAATAAGTTGCAGGATAAAGTCAGTAAATGGACCTTCAGATCTTTAAATCTTGAAAGAAGGTGGGTTCTCACAAAAGCTGTTTTGCAAGCCATCCCTATTTTTATGTTATCTGCCCTCCCAGCTCCAAAAGGAGTCCTTCAGCAATTCAAAAATATACAAAGAAATTTCCTCTGGGGTAAGGAGGAGATGAAGAAGAAATGGGCCTTAGTTTCTTGGGAAAAAATTTGCAGACCCAAAAATCATGGAGGGCTTGGCTTGGATGATCAGGAAATACTCAACAAGGTTTTAGGGGCCAAACTTTGGTGGCGCTGGGTTCAGAATCCAGAAACCCAATGGGCAAATATCTGGAAAGAAAAATATGCAAGATCCTGGCAAACTGGGGATCTCATAAGAATGTCAGGTAATATTAAGGGCTCTCACATCTTGAACAAAGCTTGGAAAATAGAATATTAGTTCAAGAAAATAGTTTCTAGGAAATCAGAGAAGGAAATCTTGCTCTTTTTTGGGAAGATAAGTGGCAACAAGAACCTATATTGTTAAAAGAGGACTTCATCAACCTCAAACATGAGATAGATTCACAAGGATTAATTAAAGTAAAGGACTTCTAGGATAATACTCAACAGAAGGAGAAATGGAGAATCTGGAAAAACATTGATTGCAGAAATAACAACCCCTTGAAAAAAAAAGTAGAGGAGCTAAGGAAAATGGTGGAACAAAGGATGATCTTAGTTTCAGAGGGAAAAGACCAACTAAGATGGGGCAATAATAAAGAGGGCACCTTTAATCTTAAAGAAGCAAAAAGCATTCTCCTTGATTTGGATCCCCAGGTTCCGGACAAAATCTAGCAGAAACTTTGGAGGCACCAAGGGTGGATGAAAATCAAACTTTTCATGTGGTTAGTTTACCACAGGAAAATCTTGACTTGGGACAACATCATGAAGAGGGGTGTTCTAAGGCCTTCTAGATGTCTACTCTGTGGGGAGCAAGAAGAAACAATGGAGCATCTTCTCAATAGCTGTATTTTCACCTCCTAGTTATGGGAAATATTTGCCAAAATCTTTCAACAATCCGACAGGGACAGAGGGAGCATCATCAATACCCTTAATGGTTGGAGGGGAAATTTTTCGGAATATGAAATTCTCAACTCAGCCTGGGCCCTTACACCAAGCTTCATTATATGGAATGTTTGGAAGGAGAGGAACAAAAGAACATTCAAGGGGGAACAAAATCCCCCATATCGCCTATTTGAGATAATCCTGAAACAACTTAAGGAGACAGTGGGTACCACTGTTCGCAACCACCCTATTAATCCTCCCTCAGATGTGGATGGGAAAATTCTCAGACAACTGGAGCTGCAGGGTCTCACTCCTCAAGGTCTTAATAGGAAGGTTATGACAAGAGACACGGAGAAGGATTTTTGGCATCCTCCCCCAGAAGGATATCTAAAATTCAACATTCATGGAGTGTCAAAAGGAAACCCAAGAATAGCTGGGTATGGAGGCGTCCTTAGGGATGCCAAGGGAAGTATTATCTTTATCTTCCATTGCCACCTAGGATCAACTACCAAAAACATGGCAGAGCTAATGGCGATGGAGCAATGCTTGGATTTTCTAAGTCAGGATAATTGCTACAATGTGATAATAGAAGCGAACTCTGAACTAGTGATTAACTCAGTGAAAAGACTAAATAGTGGAACGCCGTCGGAGAAAGTCTCCAAACACTGGAAATTAATCAGGGTTTTCCAGAGAATCCAAGATCACCTACAAAACCTGCAGGTTGCAATTATGGATTACATAAATTTTGGAAAATTCAATGTTATCGTCCGGGTATATTGAGAAGTGAGGTAGGCATCAGTGGATTTTGGGTGAATTATATGAGCGATGTTTACTCCACCATTCAGACCTGAAATCTGTTTTGTATTGCTTCTATTTTATTTTCGGGTCTGTTTGGGGAATCAAAGAATATGCCTTCTTTGGTCTCGATATGTGTCTCAGCAGACAGATTTTTATAGACAGTTCGGGGGTTTAGGCATTGGTGGGTTTTGTGGTAGTCTCGTAGTTAATTTGTGGGCCCTTGGACTGTTTGTCTAGCTCTTGGATTGGTAACCAAGCCCTGAGAGGTTGGTTGATTTTTGTCCTGCAGGTCTCTTGGGATAGTTGTATTATATGTAACTTGTGACATTGTTTATAATGAATAGAAGGTAAGACTCTTGCTTAAGAAAATACATACATACATATATATATATATATATATATATATATATATATATATATATATATATATATATATATATATATATATATATATATAATTTAAAAACACATTTATATGTTCACGTTAGATATAAAAAAGTTATATATAAACTTTGTTTTATATCTAATGTGAACATATAAATGTGTTTTTAGATTATATATATGTGTGTGTGTGTGTGTGTGTGTGTGTGTGTGTGTGTGTGAAGGGAAACAAAGATTAAAATAATTTTAATATACATATGTTTCTTTAATATTTATATGATTTTAGCGCGTGTGTGCGTTCAAAAGGTAATAATGACAAAAAAAAACTTTTATATATTTAATTTTTATATTTTATTGGAATAGTACAATTGTACTCTATTTATTTATAATTTTATAAATTTATATAATTTAAGTGTATATGGTATCATTTATTAATGTTTATTTTATACATTTAATTTTTATATTTTATCTAAATATCACACTTTGCTTATAAATATATAATTTTATATAATCTAAATAAAAAATTAACGAAGACACATATATCCAAAAATAATAAATGGCAACAAAATTCAAAGATATATATATATATATTTATTCTTGTGCAGACTTGAAATAGGAGTTAGGGGATGCATCCTAAAGAATATGAGGCCCTCTGCACTAGAGAATGGGAGGTATGTGCGCAAAGAATCTGAGCCAAGAAGTGGAGACCTATGTGTAAAAAATTTGGGCCATTTTCTGGAGATCATCGCAAGGAAATAGGGGCAGACAAACTATAAGGAATAGGAGTTGGATCAAGTTTGTTTGTAGGGTGAGTCAGCTAATACAGCGTGAGGACTAGATTGTTATCAGTGTGATAAATTTCCCTCTAAGAGAACATATTGTTCAAAGTCTGTCAATAAAATACTACAACAAAAAATGGGGTTTTCCCAATTGGGTTTTCCAAGAAAATTTGTGTAATTTGTGTGACTGTGTTCTTTCTTCATGTGTGTTTATTCCATTGTTGAATTGTTAAGAGATTATGTATCTTGGTGAAAGTAGACTAGTTTCAATTGTCATTTATTCTTGTAATTAGTTGTATAATTTCATGGAAATTTAACACTTCGTCTAGTCGTTATCACTCTACAATTATTTGGCTCAACCCCTTGCACGAATATACAAAGCTCATTCTTAATCTGAATTAACACCATCTTGAGTTTCTAGTGTAAAAACCTTCATTAAACTTTAATCATCCTCATGCCTAAAGTGGATGTCATGCTGATAATCATTGATTACTTGAAAGCTTGGTTGAGATCAGAATCAGATTCCTTAGTTCCACACTTGAAATTGAGGCAATTTATTATCAATGTGTGTAGAGGCACTTCTAAATCCGAAATGGTATAATCCTAAATATTTTTGTGTTCAAGTCAATTTTCAAATATGTTTATTCTAGTTTTGTTGATAACATATAAATCCTCTATGGCTACCTTTTGATATTAATTTCTCCAATGATATGACAACTCAATATTTAAAAGTATTAAGGCTTATAATGAGCCTCGTTCCATATAAATAGTAGATAATAAATATAAATAAATAAAAATTGAGATCGTTTTAGTCATGTATGTTCCTCGTCAAACAAAGGTAAGCACTCAGAACTATCTAAGAGCCTTATTGCACGAAAACTTTGAGTAGTTACTCAGTGTTTGTAAAAATGACATAAGTTGTTTGTTATCTTTCAATTCAAAGAAAAATGAAGTCGTCTGTTATAGAAAAGCATGTATATTGTTGCTTGCAAGAAAATATGGAGAGAATAGAAATAAAGATGATGAAAAATATTTTCACTTCATGAGAACTTCAATGACTACTATAATTTACTATAACAAAAAATGAGAAAAACTAATTTAACTTTGACAAACAATCCAACAAACAAAAAATTGCAACATTCCACATCGGTAAATCAGGGAAAACTGCAGAGACTACGTAGTGATTAGGCATGACATTACTTGTACATAAGGTTTTCATGTGGCTAGAAGCTCACTACAAGTCATTGCACCAGCTCGTGCAATAACGAGGTTTGTTGTTGCATAAGTGAAGTCCATGTTATTCAAGAACCTGAAACTCACTGAAGAAGATTTCTATGACACTTCCCAGACATGTGAAAAATTATTTCACATAGAAATATCTATGATAGGACATAACATAAGCTCCATAATGCAAACATTTAAATTTTCTTTAAACATAGTAAACCTCCAAATATATCCAAAACCAATTTTTTAATGGAAGCAAGAGATGTTTGATACCATTGTACTGTTCAAATCACTATAACTCTTCAATTGTAATAAATTGAGTTCAAGGACAATCTTGAACAACTAAAAATGTAGGCATATTGGAGACAACTTGGTTAACCATCATTGTTAGATCATAAGCACATAAAATAAACACCATGAAAATAGAACCGAGTCATGTTGTACCAAAAATCCCTCTCAGTGACAACAACATAATTGTTCTATTTTTATTGTACATTTGTTATAGTTCAAAAGAGTTTTAGAACTGAATAATGGCCAATCAATCAAGGCCTTAAAAAGAATCAGATTGTGCAAGGCATGTCAGTCTTATAGAGCCATAAAAGACCCACATCAACCTCATCATGAGTTTTCTATTAGATGTGAGTCATAAATAAAACCCAAAAAGAAATTACATTGTTACGATGTAGGTAACTGCTAAAGGAAGGCAACAATAAATGCCCAAGTAATTTCTATAGTGTTTGAATTCATTAACTATGGTTTAGTTGTTAGCTACAATTAAGTTGAATTTTCAAACATAACCCAACTGAACTACCACATGCACTACCTCAATCTAGAGGTGTTACTCATCAAATTGATTTGATCCCTAATGCACATTTAATAAATTATTCAGAAATTTTTTTAATATTTATACTTATTAAATGTCTATTAACAATGACAAAATATTTTTTCCAATTTTTTGAGACTAAAATATTTCATTTTGTAATTAATATTTCACACCATAATCTGCAAATTCAAAATGCAAAACATATGGCATACATGTCTACAAATGTGTTCCTCATACAACTTTTCTAGTTTAACAAACCTGTCGATGTTTCTTTGCACCTTTTGGGGAAATTTCTAGTTTGTAAAACAAAAACAAAGGTCAACAATGAGAGATTCTAGGGCTCTGATAATCATAAATCATTAAACTAAATTCTAGGAGGATTAGAGCACACTAGTTATTAAGATCTTCAAACCTTTTTTGATTCAATACAAGAAACAAATTAGTAGTACACAAGTGTTGGTGATCAAACCCTTCAATTTGTTGAAAGTTTTCAATGTAAACACATCAAATCTTGATAACCCAAGTGCTACGACAATCAAGATGATATTTTCTTAGACCAAAAAGGCCAAATATGAGGGGGATGAAAGTACTCAGATGATCAAACATCAACAAAATCCAAAGCTACTGAAAGGCCCTTTGATTGTTTTGAATACAACAACAAATCTCAATACCACATGTGCCCTAAAATACCAAAACGTCCTTTTGAGTGGTTTCCATGGAAGGTCCAAATCTTGAAACCCCAAGGTTCTATAGCACCAAAAATCCTTCAAATTTTAGGATGACACCAAAGTCTGAAGACCCCAAATTCTCTAGAAAACCCATATCCCTATGACTTTTGGGCACAAATCTCAAACTACATGAGCCAATTTCCCTGAGAGATCAAAGGGTTCTAAAATTTGGGAAAATAATACCAAACAATGAGTACCCAATGGCTCTAAACCACTGGACAATCTATAACACTTGAATGAAACACAAAATCGTAAGACCACAAGCACCCTGAACAAAGGAATTTCGCAAGAAGAAGGAAGAACATACCTCAAATACTAGCTTCTAACCCAATAAACCTAGATTGACACAATCCAACCAATTTAACCTGTAAAATCTCCCAAAAAACAACCCCAAAATAGAAAAAATGGATAACTATGACCAAAGTGCAATTATGAGCGAAAAATAGAAAACATGTATGGAGAAAGAAAATGTCAACACATTCCAGATAGGATATAGTTCAATAGTAATCAACAGGAGATGAGGCTGGGAACAAGTGTTCACAATTATAATTTCCCATCGGACCTGTGATCTAAGCATAAGGAAGTTCATATTATGTAAAGTGAAAAAACCCCAACACAAAAACATACCTAATGTGAATGTGAATAGTGGCCACTCAAAACGATGGTCTTAATCCTTGCTTTCTCTATCTCATCTTCATCCTTGGGAATAACATCCAAAGTCCCCCACCTATGCTGATTCCATCATGAGACACGCATCATGATCTTTGTCAAAATAAGTGGCGAGCCACCATAGCATCCTACCACATAAACCTCCAGAGAAGTAGGTCCCAATGAGAAATTATGTTGTTTCTTACCCAGTTTTCCAAAAGGGCAATCGCCCGGTCCTATGTCCGAGTAGCAATCCATGCTCCATAATTCCTTAACACCCGAATGATTAGACCCCTATTCTAGCATCCCTAGAGCACTGCAGAGTAGCAAGGTTTCTTCATAATAAAACACCTCGAAATTTAAAGTCTCAATGGTTAAAGCATTGTCCATGCTCAGATAAGTGGCCTCGATCGATTCCTTGTTGACCCTGTCCCTGTGTAGGGTTAGGGACACTCATTCCACTAGTGAGATCTTGGTTCCATTAATCTCCAGTGTGACACCCATGGTCCTGTGGTGGTACTGCAAGGTAACTGACTATGGGGATCCTTCCAGAGGGAATGAACTCACTCATAAATGGAAGAGACAAACCTTGAACCATCCTAAGGGCCGCAATGGGGGCACAATAGGCTTCCTCTTTAGAAGTGCACCGACCCTTAGAACCACGCGTTGACTCTGGCCATGGGCAACCTTATTCTTGTCCTCATGTGCATGCCCAGATAGCCCTCATGTTAATGATGAATCCAGACCATTGTTCAACTTAGGCTAAATCTCACACTGCAAACATGATATTCTATGGAACTCTAATTAGTCAAGCGGGAAAGGGCCTACGAGCCATTTTTAATTTAAAATAATTAAAAGGTAAATAGTTGAGACAATTTGATCATTTTAAGACGAAATGGTAATTTTTTCTTAAATGTCTTAAAAACCACCTTGGTATAGTAGTGAGTGGCATATTTGTCAAAAAGAGGATAGAATAAGAAATATGGAAGTTCCTCGCAGTTTAAAGGTGCCCAATTTATAAATTATTAATGAGGAATTGCATGTCGTTGTCTAGTATAAGGCTTGTATCTTTCTTAATTTGTTCAATCTCACAACATCTTAGGAATATTATCCAAGTAAGGAAGTTGTATATGGTGGATGGAAGTTTGAGGGTTTTTTCGAGGAGACACAATTTTACTAATTTGTTGTTGAGGAGACACAATTTTACTAATTTGTTGGTACAAACTGGGTGCATGAGTTTTTTTTCTTGCTTTATAATATGCTCATAGTAAATGCCTACAATGTTGGTCCAAGAAAACAATGAATTCATCTTCTCTATGTCATTTCCATTGTTTTAAATACGGTTTATGTTCTTGTGGGAATTACTATTTATGGACAGAAAATAATAGTAAATCTATATTTTCATACAGTCAGTTTTGTGATCCTAGTGGTAGACAGTGAGATACAAATGAATAATGATGAAATGTTATATCAAATATATCATTGATTACTTGAGCTAATAACACCATTCTCTAAAAGTTGATGGTCAACCATGTTGCATGGGTACATTTGGGTGTAGTTATGGGAATGTTGCACACTCTATAAATCATAGTTATTGCAAAGCTAGTAAGTTACCAAATATTAGTAGAGAGAATGGATTCCCAATACAAAAATTGGCATGTATGCAAGTCAAGATATTGGTGTTTGGAAAGAAATTGGCTTGTGATTATTGTTAGAAGCTACTACTTGGCAAGGGATGCATGTGTAACTATGGGGCTAGTAATTGTTGTGAAAGGTTGTATAAGGTGGTGAGTTAGTAGTTACAGGTCTATTTAGTGTAGGTGTAAATGAACAATAGTGGTGGCTAGTTCAACTATCTAAATAATTATTCATGCATATCCATTAACTTGTTTGGACTCATGCAAAGTGGAAACAACATATATATGCAACAATGAAGGGGTATATCTGATCTAAAATAGATCCACATGATACCATTAAATTGTTATGCAACGTTCTAGAGGATGCACAACATATATTAACAAAAAATCTCAAAGAGATGTGGTTTCATAGAATATGATGATTGCGACATTTCTAGTGTTCTTCGAGTACGTGCAATGTTTGGGTCGTTAGATGTTCACATTCCACACCAACGCATAGAGGATTAGGTGTCCAAAATTACCCCCTTTAATCTGAAGGGTTATGTATGAGTCCAAGAAGAGAGCTATAATACATTATGTGCGAAAAGGTGAATGGAAACACTAGGCTAAATGTTCTCTCTGAAATGTTGGTATAAGGGGGTGGTTTAAGGATGACCACCAACATTGGAACACTTAGTGCAATTCTCGGAACTCTTCCAAAGCTAGCAAGAAGATGAAGTCTTTTGCTAGAGGAAGTGTCCCTAATGATTTGGAGAGGGAGACCTTCAACCTGAAATAGGGAAGTTTACAACCTGTGGTGGTTTAAGGATGACCACCAACTCTGTCATGCTTAATGAAATTCCTGGAACTCTTCCAAAACTGGCAAGAAACTGAATTCTTTTCCTAGAGGAAATGTCCCCAATTCATTGAAGAGATGTCTCAACCCCGCATAGATGGTTTAAGGTTGATCATCAACCGAAGGCATGCTCAGTCGCAACTCTGTCTCTAGCTACAACTTTGAATCTGGTATGGCAAGTTGTGGCTCAGGCTCGCTTGATGTGGCTTTGAAGCTTGTAGATGACCATCACTTCCCCCCTGTCAAATATAAGGTGAGATGATGAAGAAAACTCAGCTACAAGACTGTTCAATACTGTAGAACAAGTTCTGACATATGACTGAAACATCTTCTTGGTTGTTGATGCCCATTGCCAAGAAGCGATCCATCCAAGATGCATCTTTGTTCTTGCATAAAGCTTGTTTTTGAAGCATATGTTTGAAGAATGAGTGGTTTTATGATAGTGCTCACATGGATGAATATCAAAACAATTATCTTTCATATGGCCAACTCGATCAGAGTGTTGGCATTTAACAACTTTTTGCTATGAATGTGGAGGAGTGGAATTTGGAACAAGTGAAGGTGAACTGTCATGAAGGAATCCAACACTCTGAAACTGGATGGGATTTGAGTAATATGGAATATGAAATGACACATCCTTGTCATATCCAAGACCAATTATGTGCTTGTTATGGACAAGCCCTTGCCAAGGTCTGATGACTGGCTTCGAAAGTGCAGATTGAATTTATGCTTTTGCATGCAAATTTGCTCCTGAAATGGATACTACATCTTCCATTTCTTGTTTCTGATGGGTGTCATGATGCTTATGTTGTTGTAATTCATCTTGTTGAAGCTGGGATTCAAGCTGAAAAAAACCAATCTTTTCCTTTGCATTCTGCAAACATGTTTTAATCTCACACAGAGTGTTTTGTTGATTTTCACCATCTCATCAACAGTTAAATGAGTGAAAATATTTAATAACTCTAACACATCACCAATCAGAACCATTTAGAAAAGAAGTATTAGTTGACAATCACAACGATTACAAAGATTTTCCAATCTCCACTGCAATCATAACTTTACTCTCTATGTAGCATAAAATATATATTTATGATACTTGTGTAATAGGCAATAAACTAATCTAATTAAATCTTAATACACATACCAATTAAAAGTTGTGTATGCTAGTGCCTGCAACTTCACAATGCAAAGAAGGGATATTTAACCATAGGTTGCAAGAGATTTAAGACTGTTCAACACTCTAACTTACCAATTCAACACAAATTGTTCACTTCCAGATCTATTTGCTACTGTTTCTTATTCAGTGTTTTGTTGTTATTGCAAGTCTTGTACCAAGAATTACTCCAACAATGAAGTTTGTATTGTTCACTAACATTTTGATATATTTTTTTCCACAAACATAGCGGCTGCTTCACTTGGGGCACCCTATTACGATGCTTCTACCTTTACCACAAATTTGTCCAACTAAACAGAAAATACTTTGGTGCTACTGTAATGAATTCAGCAAAAATACATACAACCAACAACAATCAAAACAATATAGCTAGATCTGGCCACGGAGAGGGATTCAACCTTTTAACAATTACACTGGAGTTAACCCATCCATCAAGAACTAAACACACTATTTGCATTTTCCACAAGCATCCACTGCTGCACGAATTATTAAATTTTAAAGCATTGAGAAAAGGCAGAGACCGAACTAAAAGAATTGCCGAGCTGTATTGGGGACCTGAGAAAATTGGAAGTCCTGGAAATAGGTAACAATTCCTTGGAAGATTTTCCACCGTCGCTCGGATACCTTCAAAGCTTAAAGATTTTCTCAATCAGTGATTCACCCAAATTCAAATGTTCTGTTCTTTGGGACAATGGAATCAGTTGACACAATTGAAGTTCGAGAGATGTGGTATAGAATTCTTATCACAACCCCGGTAAAGTATTTTCAACTACTATATAGAGAGTGATGAAGCACTTCATATGAACAGCTCGAGAATATCTTATGGTAAAACGGATTTCCTAGAAATTCTTGAAGCACATTTCATACATTTAATTTAATTGATTACTGGGTTTTGCCAAAAAGGACTAGAAAATAAAAACCTCAAATGAAGTGCACAAGTGCTCCTATTTGAGCAAGGTCAACTCATTCCTGACAAAACTTGCCAATCTCGCGATATGATACAAGGAGCTCAATGCAACCCCAAAAGTCTCCATTTCTTTAAGAAATTCAAAATACAGAGGATGGAGTGGCAGTCATCTATGCTAAGTGTCAATATAAAAGAAATGAATGTGAATTCTAAGGAACCATGAAGGAGGAGCAACGTCAAATCCTTGAATAGAAAAGTGGGGCACTGGAAATGAGTTAAACAACAGCCACACCATATACTAGAGTCTTCAACGAACATTACAAGGATGACCAACGCAAAGAGCAGTCAACACATAGTCATCCAGTTGTCTAATGAACGGATGGACTTCAAAACACATAGAAATGAAACATTTGTTTTCCAATACCAGCGCATACCCAGTTAATTGTTATCTGTATTCTCCATACATTGCACAAAACAACATATTCCAATGCATACAATGATAGTTACACAAGCCGAGGACGTCGAGACATTATTAGAATTTTGTCATTTTATTTAAAACCAATACATCAGCTCGAATAAGTACTGGTAGCATAGACTGCTCACTTCAATATACACCATACATTATCACAGAGACGTTTTGTATTCCTAGAATTGAGTTATTATGATGGAGGCATGCAAACTTATTTCAAACATAGTTTTTCTCTGTTTCAAGCTTGTGTAAAAATGAAACCACTCCCAAGCATAGTTTTCACATGTTTCAAGCTTGTGAAAAAATAAAACCATATTCAATTATTCTCAAGCATAGATTTCAAATGTTTCAAGCTTGTGTAAAAATGAATCCATTTTCATCCTACCTCCCGTGATTTCCATTTTTATCAGACTGATTCTGCAATATAAGCCTTGGTTTTCTCATTCCATCGTCACCATATGCTTGGTTAATCATATGCTTTCACTTGGTTGTTTTACCCTTTTGTGAGGAACGAACACAATGAGTGGTCTTATTAACCAGACTCTTGACCTCTACATTTTTTTAGCAGTTCCATCATGATCAGAACTATTTTCTACCCTTTATACCACTCGTTCTTCTAGGAGGATTCATCTTTCATCTCTTTTCAAACTCCCTAAACATGAAAAGATTGTCGAGCACTTATCTTTTCGAACTTGTTAAAGTAAATGAAAATACGTTTGCTGAGTATAAGTTTAACCCTTTTCCATACTGTGATAGACTATTTATGAAAAATGAATACCTTAGTCGAACATGGATAAAAGGTTCTCCTAAGTATCATTTTTTGCCTTTTCGAACTCAAGAGATAATTTTACGAAAATGAACCTTTGGAGATTTATTTTTCGCCTTTTTTCAAACTCTCTGAACATGAAAAATGAGTTGAGTTACACCTTTATTGGATTGGCACAAGCATTAAACAATGTTGGATTCATTGAATGTGACGAGACTGAACCACTCCTTCTCGGGATTTGTTAAATATAATCAAAAGGATTCATCTTAAGGATGAACTTATAGATCAAGCATATGTTATCCTCCTCAAGCTTGTCAAAAATAAAGAGTTACTGACCATAAATGGTTGGGGAAATTGGAAAAAAAGGGTACTTCACTTATTAATAGCAGTGAATCACTCTTCAGCATGACACTCTTTCACCTAATCTTTGTGATTGCTGAGTTTCAAAATCCACCTGCCTCTTTGTATAACATGTATAGGGTCATGTATGTATTTTTTTAACAGAGATATGTGAAACACATTGTGCATGTGTATATGACTGGGTAGGGAAAATTTATAAGCCATCAAACCAATCAAAGCAAGGATCTAGAACGAGCCACAAAAATGAGGGGTTAACTTAGGGAAACTACACCACCTCACGGTAATTCTGTTGGGATTCACCCTTGCGAAAACATGTTCTCCTACTTGAAATTCCTAATACGATCTTTGTTGGTCAGTATAACTTTTCTGGTGGTCCTAAGCAACTTTTAAGTTAAACCGAACCGCTTTTCACTATAGCTTCCATTTACTTGAGCATGTCAAGCCCTAACATTAGCTTATCTTCGGGGTTGTTCCAATTAATAGGTGTCCTACACCTCCGGCCATATAACACCTCAAATTGGTTCATCTTCAGAGAAGCGTGATAACTGTTGTTATATGTGAATTACACTAAGAGAAGATACTCTTCCCACTTCATGGGTTGCTGCATCGCATACATCTTAAGCATGTCTTACAACACTTAATTTACTCATTCATTTTTCACGTCCATTTGAGGATGGTAAGTGGTACTAAACTATACTTGAGTGCCCAAACTAGTGAAAAGAGCCTTCCAAAAAGTGAAGGTGAACTTTACATCCCTATCTGAAATTACCTTTCTAGGTATTCCATTTAGTTTGAAAATTTCATTCATAACAATATCAACAACTTGCACAACCTTTTATATGTTCACTGTACTGAAATAAAATGATCATTTTTTCTTAGTTTATCCACTACCACCATTATCAAGTCATTTTGTTTCTTCGTTTTTGGTAATCCTGTGATAAAGTATAGTGTCACTATTTCCCATTTCCATTTAGTGATAAGCAGGGGGTGGAGTATATCGGCGGGATGTTCGTGCTCTGCCTTCACCTGTTGACATTCCAAGCACTGCGATAGGTACTAGGCTATCTCCTTTTTCATACCCAACCAGAAGTAGTCCTTTCTTACAATTGTGACCATTTTTTGGTATCCTCGATGCACTACATATGGGTTTCTATGATATTCATCAAGAATAGATCACTTTACAGCTTGCTGATTAGGTGCAAAATTTTGGTTTTTATAGGTTAGAAAGCTTTAATTATTAATGTCCCATCTTTAAAAATTAGAAATTCAAATTTAAATGGAATAGATTTATGTACACCTTCATAAAGTGAAGATAAAATTATGTAAATATTCATAAAATAGTCAATTTTTAAGTGATGCATATTTTTTTCTCACAAATAAAAAAATTATATTCATTATTTGGTGTTTAATTTAGCCTTGACTTTAAAATTAAATTATTATTATATTAGTTATTAGAATTATAAGTTAAATTATTTTTATATTAATTATTAAATAGAAATTTATTTGGTATTTAATTTAGCCTTGAATTTAGAATTAAATTATTATTATTATATTAATCATTAAAATTATAAGTTAAATTATTATTATATTATCTATTAGAATAGTAAATTAATTTCTATGATTTAACCTTTTAATATTATTATAATTATCTTATCATCGTGACTTATTTTAATTAATTTTGTCACTATATTATATATAATTATAATTATATTTTTTAATTTATAAATTAAAAAATAATATATATAGTAATTTTAAAATATTATTATGATGATCTATTTTTACTTATAAAAAAATGTCAAATTATTAAATAATTATTATTATAAACAAAATTATTTATTTTATTAAAACCTATATTCGTTAAAAGAATAATCTTCCCAACGTCATGGCCGATAGTTTCGCTTTTGTTTTTAATATTTCCCGATAACTTCACAACGTCACTCATACGAAAATATATTTCTTCGACAAATATTTTAATGAGAGAATAGACGATGCATGGTTTCTACAAGTATGTGCTTATCTTCGTAAAGTCGCAACGTCATTGCCACGGTTTCTCTTTTGTTTTCAACAATTTCTAGATAACCTCACAGCGTCACGGGAGAGAAAAAAGATTCCCTCCAAACGTACTTTAATGAGAATATGGATAATGCATAGATTCTAGAGTTACAAATATATATTTTAAATGTTTTAAATGGCATAGTTCACTAATAGTTTATAGTTTAAATTGTTATATTTTTATTAACTTTGGTAGGATTATATTTAAATTTTTATTAACTTTAGTAGGATTATATTTATATTATGTTTAATATATCATTTTTATTAAATGGGGAATTGAATTAGTGACTTCACAATAGAGGAGCGTCGTTTTAACAAAGCAAGCATTCGATCCTTTATTCAAGACTTTATGGACAATTTAAATTATTATTTTGGAAACATAGCTTCATTAATAGTTTACATTGTTATTTTGATTAGAGTTCATATGACTTTTTATAATTTTTTAACATTATAAAAATTATGTGTCTAAGTTGTTTAATTTGCAAAATTTTAATATTCCAAAAAATTTCAAAGCCCTAAATATATTTATGCATTATAATGTCACCCAAAATTTAATAGATATTATTAAAAATTATGAATTTAAGTTATTTAATTTACAGAATTCTAATGTGCTAAGATTTTTTAAAGCACTGAATCTATTTCTGCATTGTAATGTCACCAAAATTATATTATTGTATTTGAAAAAATACTATTTCATCTATTAATTAAAATATTAGATTAATCAAACATAAAAATTGTTATATTTTGATAAACATTGTTGTATTTTAATAATCATAGGGTTTTATGAGATTTTCATTATACAAAATTTATAAACCAATTAGAAAAAATTTAAAATTCAGAAGTAAAAATAATAAAAACTTTAAAATAATAAAATACTACAATTTAATTTTCATTTGATTTTAAAAATATTTATTTATTATATATTGGATTTTAATATATTTCCAAATTTTACAATTTAAGTAAAAATTCCTACATTTTCATACAATGAAAAATAAAATACACATTTATAAACCAGTGTCATGCTTAAAATGGTAGAATACATTTTTAATGTCTTTTTGGATATAGATAAAATTGGAAGAAGAAATTAGCATGATCCCTGCCCAAAAATATAACACAGAAATCCAAAAAGAGTCTAATTTCTTTTTTAAATTACATTTTTAATACAATGGCATTTCAGTAATGGGAACACGTCCTATGTGATCTAGATTGAGAGATCCATAGTAGAGATAATCCCTGTTCTTCAAAGCTATAGCGATTAGACTCCTGGTATTTGGATGGGAGTAGAGAGCAATCAGATCGCCCATCTACTTCACCGCCAAAACACTTGCTTCATTAAATACAGAAACGATGAGGCTAGGTGCCACTCTAGCTATGAGAGCCAACACGTTCCTAACGGATGGAAATTTCGTGGTCCATCATTAAAATAAACTTTTAGCTTGCATGGACTACCACAGTAAATTCCAAATCATAAGGATAGTGCTATTCATCTTCCTTTAACTTCTGTGATTCGTAGGTTATTACTCGGCCTTCATGCTTAGTACATGTTACACTAAAAAATATCATCATGACTATTTACAGTTGGTATGGCTCTATCAACAGTCATACTACCCTCTTAAGCAAGTCTTATGCCTCTGCTATTCATGTCAAACTCCAAGAAAGAGAGAAAGTCTTTATAAATATGTTTATCTCTGGGTACGCAGGTTCTCTCAAACCTTGCCTGCGGGTACGCACCTATTGTTCATAAGGTCTGCGTCCAAGGACGCTCTGTATCTAAAGGGGCAGGTGCGTCCCTCTGAAAAGGTTAAAATGCGCAAGTTTTATCTTCAAAAACTTACTTGTGGTCATTTCTAGAGCATTCTAGAAGGTTGTTTGACGTGTATTGAGTGCCTCCAGATGGTTCATGCACTCCTACCAAAGAGGAACTTATCCCATCAATAAGGGAGTGATCCCATCCAAAGAGGGGACTATCCCATTGATGGTGGACCTGATTAACTTCCTCTTGAGCACTATAAATACAGGCTTTGGGCCAAAAGGAGGGGGGTTGAAAGCTATACATTTCTAAGGGTAAATGCTGCAGGAATTAGGACTCCCATTTAGAAGCTTGTGAGGAGAGATTGCCATCTTTACTTGTTCTATTTGGAAGTGGGTGAGCTTTGTCAAAGTAGAGGAAGACTCTTGTGGACCCTGGAAGGAGCTTGCACAACACCAAGGCTCAGGTTGTAATGGTTCCTTTTGATTACCTTTAATGCAAATTGGTCCATTCTTCTCAATAACTTGTTGTTTATGGGTTATTTCATGTACTCCTTGGTCTATATGTTGAATATGCTTTGTTTTATGTTATAATCAGGTGCTATTTAATTGTTTGACTGTTGGTGATTGCAGGTTTTGGAGAAAAGGAGGAGCTCATCCGGATCAACAAAGCTTGGACTTCTACAACAGCGTTTGGACAAAGGTAAGAACGAAACACTTGATTTCTCATATCATAATGTATGTTTAGAGAAGGATAGCTCCAGTTTGTTTTGTTTGTCATTAGAATGTCTTAGACTTCTAGGAAGGTCAGTTGTGTCCGCACCCTTGACTGATTCCGTGTGACAAATTGGCGACTCCGCTGGGGATTCCATTGATGAGAAAAGTCTTTTCCTTTGTGTGAACTTTGCTCTGAGAAAATTGGTTTATTTTTCTAGTTTTGGCTCTGTGATTCTGTCTCTAGGTGGGTTAGCTTAGGATTAGTTTTATTTTGGTTTTTCTTGAGTTTTTCAGAAGGACGCACCCTCTGAGTGCTGCACAGTGCGTCCCTGGACGCACTTTTGCTGTGTGCACAGAGCGGGCCCGCACCTGTGCTAACGGGTTGCCTGCGTCCCCTGCCAAAATTTGAGAAAATTCCATTTTTTGCATTTTTTGCTCTTAGATTTTGTTTTTTCTTAGTTTTTACTGCCCAGATCCACTGGTTACCTGCCATAAATCTTCACCTAGGCTTGTTTCCTTGGCATTCCTGCTTTAAGCTTTCATCAATTGGGTGTTTTGAATCTCTTTTTTGAGAAATTCTTGATTTGATTTCCTTTGGTCATTACTTGGAGGTTTCTCTCAGTCCTTTCACAATTTTGCATCTTTTTGCTTGGAGGTTAATCGCCTTTGAGTGTTTTTATTTTTTGATCTTTGGAACTCTCACCCAATTTTCTCGACTTGCACTTGATTGGTTCTTAGATCACATTAGAATCGTCTTGTGTTTGAGAATTCTCTTGCATAGATCACATTTGCATAATTAGAATTCTCATTTTCGGAATATGAATGAAAAATGTGCATAGATTACCTTTGCATACTTTTCAAGTGAATTGTGCTTAGATTACAATTGCATAGTTTACATTCTGAAAAATCAATCGTAGATTTAGATCAGTTTTCTTTGATTTGAATTTACACAAAAATAAAAATAAAAAAAATGGTTTGGAATTGATTTGCATTAGTTTTTCTTGATGAAATTAGTGCATTAGAGAATTTGTTATATTTTCTCTTAGTGATCAATTTTTTGCATTGTTGGAAGTGAATGGAAACTCTCTCCTTACTTTAATTAGGATTCATCGAATTGAAAGGATTGCATTATCATATTCGATTGCATTCTGTTGAGTCGGGTCATAACACCATTGGTTTCATATCCATTTACCCATTTGAGTAATAACAACCTTAATAACACAGCGCTTAATTAAAATTCATCTAGTAATTTTTACATTTCTAGGGCTCTGATACACCAACATAGCTTAGGCTAGTGTCTTGGAGTAGGTGAGTACTTAACTCTCCAAGACAGTAAAACCAAACAAGTAGCTGATCTTGTGATAGAATCAAATCCAATTGTTACATTTACACTCTGGGAAAGCTCCTCTTAAAGGAGAAGCACGAGCTCGTGTCCAAACCAGTGAGGGGATCCATCCTCCCTCGTTGGGAATGACGCCAGACAGTACGTATTACAAACGGTAAACCTCGGATTAACCATTGTCGAGGAGCCAGGGGTCACTTATCGGTAAACCTTGGATTACTGTCAAGGAGCCGGTAAGGGGATTGAGCTTGCTACTCTGCCCTTTCGTGCTGTCGGAGTTTAGACTGTTCCCCCAGGTGTACTTGTTGCCATCGGTAACCTTAGTGACCATAATCTTTAGGATTCTACCCAAGGTGACGGTGGAGGGAAGATCCCACTATACCTGGAGCAGACGTCGGCTATACTCACTTGGATTTTCTGGGGGGTTCACTTCACTCGAGACGGTTAAAGTGGAGGAACTTGGTCCAGTCTATTCATTAAGCAGGTTGCCGGGGTAACTGTTCCACCCGCCATTTCTGTACTGAATTCTGCGAGGTTGGGCTTCATCACCAACTAGTGTTTTCGGTCCGGAGAGCTTACTGTTTGTGTGTGGTTTGACTCCTAGATTTGATAGCGCGTGTTAATTTGTTTGTTTTTACTTTTAGAGACCATAGGTGTGAATTGTGAATTTTAATTGTTAGGTGTGAATTGTGAATTGTTAATTTTAAGTTTTAAAATTGTTAATAAAATTCACTGAAGTTGAATATAATGGCAAATGTTCCGGAATTTATCAACCTAGGAACCCCTCCCAATGAGAATCCTAGTACTTTTCCTTACTTTGGGAATGTTGGTCCTCCTTATATGGCTACTTTGTCATTACCTGGATTTACAATAGGATTACCGATATGGTTATTTTCAACTTCGTTGGCCCAAAGTACTCCAATTGTACCATCTCAACCGGATGCTTCACCTCAACAGAGTTCACCATCTCAACATTACCAACCTTCTGTTGACCCTTTACCTTCTTCGCCTAATTTTTCTTCCTCCATTTCTTCCTCTTCGCCTGGTAAAAGCCTTGATGCTAGTAACCAGGAGGCTAAGAAGAAGAAGAAAGGGAAGAAGAAGAAGCAAGATAAGAAAGAAGTCAACCAACCAACCATGGCTGTAAGTGTTAGTTGTGTTGAGGAAAATTTCGACATGCACCGTAAACCAAAATACCCTTGCAGGCTTTGTAAGGGTGACCACTTCCTTGTGAATTGTCCTGGTATTCCAAAGGTCTTGGAAGTATGGTTAGAAAAATCTCATCAAATTTCCATTGATCCATCAACCAGTGATAGTCAGGTTCCTGGGAAAAAGGGTAAAGTTAGGTTTCCTTGTAAGTTATGCAAAGGGAGTCATCAAACTCACATTTTCCCTCACATGGATGAAGCCTCAACATTGTTGGAAAACCTTACTGTTCCACAACAAGAATTTCCAACTGGTTACCGTAAACTTTCTCCCAACCTACCGTCATCTAACGGAGTGATTGATTTAAATTCAAGTATAGTCGATCACACTCTCCCATTGGAGAGTGAAACTCATGTCACTCAGGTTGATGATCCATTAGTTGATCAAGTGGTCGATTCAATTTCACATTCGGTCGATCCCACTTTAGAGAGTGAAATTCATACTGCTCAGGTTCTTCTTGTTACATCAGATTCTTTTATGCCCGGGGGCATTTCACCTGTTTCTACAGAACCCCCTCCAAGTAGTGAGGTCTTTTCCTTTGATTGGAATAGACTGACAGAACCTCGTCTTCCTTCCTCCATCCCTTTCCAAATCATTGTTAAGGCTGGTAGTAGGGACATACATCGTACTCAGGTAGATGAAGGTGCTTCTGTTAGTATTTTATCCTCAACTGTTTGGAAAGCTTTGGGTTCCCCTCAGCTTGCGCCTATTACGCAGAATCTGAAAGCTTTTAACAGAACCATTAGTGAACCTTTAGGGATCCTTCCTAAGTTTTCTATTACCTTGGAAGGTAAAACTGTTTGTATTGATCTTATGGTAGTTCGAGGTCCCTTGGATTTCAATTTACTCCTTGGGCGAGACTATGTTTATGCAATGAAAGCTGTCGTATCGACACTCTTTCGCGTGATGTCTTTCCCTCACAATGGCAGTATTGTGACTGTAGACCAGCTTTCGTTCCCTAGTCTTGTCTCAACTACCAATAATATGATGACCCTAAATGTTCCTGATTCTAAAGTGGTATCTACCCTGCCACGGGTTAATTATGTGGCAACTGGTCCCATGTTTTCAGTTACCGATGTAAGTGAGCCTCTCACTGTTGATCTAGATCCGGTAATTGACATGGAAAACTCTATGGGATTACTTGAAGACAATGTTCTTATCCCTTTTGAGTCCCTTGACATGTGTTCCTTCCAAAAGATTATTCTTCCTTCTGATGAAGACCTTTTGGAAGCCATGATCAAGGTGTGTCCATTGACATGTCTTTCTTCCAGTTGGAAGCCATGATCAGTGAGCGAGGAAAGTTCCTTTTACTGTGTCGACCTCGGTAAAAAAAAATGAATCAGTGTGAACGAGGATAGTTTGTTCCTCTCTCAACCTCGTTAAAAAATGAAATTGGACGTTGTGAGGAAAGTTCCTTTTACTGTGTCAACCTCGTTAAAAAAATGAATCAGTGTGGACGAGCATAGTTCCTTGTCTTGTGTCAAGCTCGTTAAAAAATGAAACAAGGAGTCATGAGGATAGTTCTTTTACTGATCCAACCTCATTAAAAAATGAATCAGGTAGATTTTAGGATATGTAGGTAGATAGTAGCAAGTAGGATTTTGAGGATAGTTCCTGTTACTGAGTCAACCTCGTTAAAAAATGAATCAGGTATGAGGATAGTTCCTGTTACTGAGTCAACCTCATTAAAAAATGAATCAGGTATGAGGATAGTTCTTTTCTTGTGTCAACCTCCTTAAAAATGAAACAACTCCCTTTTCAAGTTAAATATTGAAAGTAAACCTTCATTCCTTTCATCCATCTAGTTGAATGCAATGAAGCCTGGGGGGCATGTACCTCATTTTGCATCATTATGCTGGGGGCATGCGAACTTTATGAGCATAGTTCCTTGACTTGTGTCAAGCTCGTTAAAAAATGAAACAAGGGTAGGTTAAGTAAGTAGATTGTAGAGAGTAGTCATGAGCATAGTTCCTTGTCTTGTGTCAAGCTCATTAAAAAATGAATCAAGGATTTTTGAGCATAGTTCCTTGTCTTGTGTCAAGCTCGTTAAAAAATGAATCAAGGTTTTTAGAGCATAGTTCCTTGTCTTGTGTCAAGCTCGTTAAAAAATGAATCAAGGTTTTTAGAGTAAAGTTTTTGTTAGGTAGATTGTAGAGAGTAGTTATGAGCATAGTTCCTTATCTTGTGTCAAGCTCGTTTAAAAAATGAAACAAGGGTTTTGAGGATAGTTCTTTTCCTGTGTCAACCTCACTAAAAAATGAAACAACTCCCACAAGTCTTTCCAAGATCTTGAAAGTAAAGCTTCATTCCATCCACCTCATTGAATGCAATGAAGCTTGGGGGGCATGTACCTCGATTTGCGTCATTATGCTGGGGGCATGTGGACTTATAACAAGCATAGTTTTTCGTTTCAAGCTTGCGTAAACATGAAACCGAATCCGAGCATAGTTCTTTTCCTGTGTCAAGCTCGTTAAAAAAATGAAACGAATCCTCCTCTACTTGAGTCGAGAGATTGACTAGATCTCATAAATGTTAAGTATTTAGGTTAGTTATTTCAGTTTTTTGCATAATTTTCTTATAGTTTTAGGTCGAGTCTTTCAAATGATCTCGTAACTCAACCTTCATTTCATCCAACTGGTTGAATGAAATGAAGCTGAGGGGGCATGCGCTCTAGTAGTTACGCTTAGGGGGCATCAAGCACAGTTTTATCTCTGTTTCAAGCTTGTGAAAAAATGAAACTACTTTGAAGCATAGTTTTTCTCTGTTTCAAGCTTTTGTAAAAATGAAACCTATCTCGAGTCAATTTTCAGTTATTTTCAAGACTCGTTAAACTCATGAAAATCTCGACATTATTTTGCTATTTTTCATTCTCGTAAAACAAATGAAAATGCCGAGTTCTTTCCGTCTATTCCTGCTCGTAAATTAAATTGAAAGTTGGCCACATGAGTACATTTTTATCCCTTTTTCGAACTCATTAAAGTTTACGAAAAAGTGAAGACCATGAGTACATTTTTATCCCTTTTTCGAACTCGTTAAAACTTACGAAAAAGTGAAACCTTGGAGTTCTCTTTTAAGCCCTTTTCTGACTCCTAAAACATGAAAAGATTGCCGAGCGTTTCTTTTACACTCGTTAAAATGAAATTAAAATACGGTCCCCTTATAGCTCTTTTCTGACCGTAAAATCAGGAAAAGATTGTCGTGTTTTTGTCGTTTCAAACTCGATACGGAAATAAAACGACGTGTCCTTGATCGCTTTTTACTTTTCAGGTCAATGACACTAATTATGAAAGTACTCCTTGGTCACAAGATCAAGCGGTTCCCCCAGGTATTATTTTATACTTTTTCGGGCTTGAGGGACACAAATTTACGAAAAAGTTCAACTTGGAGTTTCCTTAAATTTTTCAGACTCTCTAAAATTGAAAAACGTCGAGTTTCTCCTATACTGGGCTCGTTAAACATTTCACAGTAAAGGACCTGTTCAATTACAAACAGGAACGAACCACTCCTTCCTAGGGTTCGAATCAAAACTGGGTTGGACTCATCCGAAGGATGATCTTATAATCAAGCATATGTTATCCTCCTCAAGCTTGTTAAAAATAAAGAGGTACTTGCCAGAAATGGTGGGGGAAAAGAGAGAAGAATGAGCCTATTTGTTACCTTTTGTCTCAGAAGAAACTTTATTACCACTCTTGGACACGACACTTTTCATTCACCTGGGTTGGGAAATCCTTTACCTCACAGTTGATCAAGCCACTTTTGAAAGTCTTCAACCGGGTTCCGGGGATTAACTTTGAGTTATTTAGCACCAAACCATCTGTCGTGTCGTTATGTGTCCAAGAGGTCTGCAAACAAAACTTTCATCTGCAAAATACTTGTCATCCATTTGACCATCCCTGAGTCAGTCCTTACAGCAATATTTCTTCAACTTGAACAATGATTTCGTGTTGTGGGCTTGCCCGCAACGGGTCACTTTCTATCGACATCAGCACATTATCTAGAGAGATGACTTAGAAATCGTCAGTGCCTTGAAGTCTGCATGCATCAATGGCAGGTTTCTCGCCTTTGACGTCAGTTTACATCATTGACTTTCGATCAAAGGATTCCATGAAATGTTCGACATCAACTCATTCATTCACATCTCATGGATTGTACTGGGTACTTTGAGAACCATTGACATTACTGGTGGTTTCTCTCACGCTTGTTAACAGTTTACATCATCGACTGGTAATCAAGTGGTTTCTACCATGTTCGACATCGACTCATTTATTCGCATGGCTAGAATCGTACCAATTCGAGAAGTAGGAATGAAGACCCTAGATCGAATCTTTACCATCCAGGCTGCGAGGAGTTTTGTATTCATTATCTAAGTAGACTAACCATAAACAGATGGCTGCGTCCATACTGTGTCTACAAAAGTCTATGATTATGATGTACTGCAAAATCATTTCTGTATCAGAGTAGTTAGTCTGTTAGTTAAAATTTTAATCTGAGTATGGGAATGCCTACCTCAGTGATGATATAATCTTATACATGTATTTTGTGTTGAAAATTGCAGGTTCTGACCAGGTTCTCCACGAGATAATCCTCGAAATGATAAAGCGCTTCACCCTTCCTAGATAATACAAAACCCTAATCTATTCCAGGCTTCGCACTTTAGGGGGCAATCTGTTACACTAAAAAATGTCACCATGACTATTTACAGTTGGTATGGCTTTATCAACAGTCATACTACCCTCTTAAGCAAGTCTTATGCCTCTGTTATTCATGTCAAACTCCAAGAAAGAGAGAAAGTCTTTATAAATATGTTTATCTCTGGGTACGCAGGTTCTCTCAAACCTTGCCTGCGGGTACGCACCTATTGTTCATAAGGTCTGCGTCCAAGGACGCTCTGTATCTAAAGGGGCAGGTGCGTCCCTCTGAAAAGGTTAAAATGCGCAAGTTTTATCTTCAAAAACTTACTTGTGGTCATTTCTAGAGCATTCTAGAAGGTTGTTTGACGTGTATTGAGCGCCTCCAGATGGTTCATGCACTCCTACCAAAGAGGAACTTATCCCATCAATAAGGGAGTGATCCCATCCAAAGAGGGGACTATCCCATTGATGGTGGACCTGATTAACTTCCTCTTGAGCACTATAAATACAGCCTTTGGGCCAGAAGGAGGGGGGTTGAAAGCTATACATTTCTAAGGGTAAATGCTGCAGGAATTAGGACTCCCATTTAGAAGCTTGTGAGGAGAGATTGCCATCTTTACTTGTTCTATTTGGAAGTGGGTGAGCTTTGTCAAAGTAGAGGAAGACTCTTGTGGACCCTGGAAGGAGCTTGCACAACACCAAGGCTCAGGTTGTAATGGTTCCTTTTGATTACCTTTAATGCAAATTGGTCCATTCTTCTCAATAACTTGTTGTTTATGGGTTATTTCATGTACTCCTTGGTCTATATGTTGAATATGCTTTGTTTTATGTTATAATCAGGTGCTATTTAATTGTTTGACTGTTGGTGATTGCAGGTTTTGGAGAAAAGGAGGAGCTCATCCGGATCAACAAAGCTTGGACTTCTACAACAACGTTTGGACAAAGGTAAGAACGAAACACTTGATTTCTCATATCATAATGTATGTTTAGAGAAGGATAGCTCCAGTTTGTTTTGTTTGTCATTAGATTGTCTTAGACTTCTAGGAAGGTCAGTTGTGTCCACACCCTTGACTGATTCCGTGTGACAGTACACCACCTGCCTCAACTTGCCAGTACAAACTATAACTTATTTGCTTGGGTCTGTTATTCTTCAAACGGGTGCAGTAGTTAGTAACTGTCTTAGTTGATCAAAGCTTTGTAGACATTCAGTGGTCCACTTCAAAAAATTCCCTTTCTTTTGTAGAGAAGTTAAAAAAATTCCCTTTCTTTTGTAGAGAAGTTAAAGGACAGACTACTCTAGAAAATCCCTATACAAAACGATGGTAATACCCATCAAACCCAAGGAAAGAATGGATATCTGCAACATCTTCTTAGGGACAAGCTGCTCCATTATAGTTTTAATCTTCTCTTGCTCCATTGCTATACTTTCTTTTGTAATAACATGTCCCAGGTATTGTATTTGTTCCTTGTAAAATCACATTTACTGTATTTGACATACAGTTGATGCTCTTGCAAGGTTTTTTTGCACAATATGCAAATGTTTTTTATGTTTCTCCATATTTTTAGAATAAATCAAAATGTCATCAATACAAATCAATACAAATTTGTCTAGGTATGGATGAAGTATCCCATTCATAAGACACATGAACGTAATCAGAGCATTAGTCAGCGCAAATGATAAAACTATGAATTCATAATGCCCATAGTGGGTACTAAATGTCGTCTTACAAATGTCATTCTCTTTTATTCTAATTTGATGATACATCGTTTATTGGACAATTTTTTAGAACACAGTAGTGCCTCTCACTTGATCAAACAAATCATTAATTCTTAGGAGTGGGTACTTATTTTTAACAGTTAATTTTTTCAACTATCGGTAATCAATGCATAACCTTAAAGTTCCATCCTTCTTCCTAATAAAGAGCACTAGGGCTCCCCATGGGGATACATTGGGACGAATATAATGTTTTTCTAATAACTCATGTAATTGAATCTTCAATTATGCTAATTTTGGTATACTCATCCTATAGGGTGCTCTTGAAACCACGAAAGCTCGTGCGATTAACTCAATGGTAAAATATATGTCTCTTTTCGATGGTAGTCCTGATATTTCCTCAGAAAATACATCTACAAAATCTTGGACTACTGGTAAATTTCCAGTATGTCTGCTTTTTCCTTAGCATCGGCATATCCCACCTACACTGCATAAATTCGGCATCCCTTCTGCATACATTTGCATAATTGGGAGGCAGTGATTGGTCTTAACTACACAAGCCTCCTGATTCATTGCACTTCATACCTCTCTCCTACCTCATTCAAGAAGTTGACTGTGTTCTCTTTACAATTCACAAGAGACCAATAGGCCTCCACCCAGTCCATCCCGATTAAGATATCATAGGATCATAGGGGAAAAACATTCAAATTTACCTTTATAGGTTGATCTGCCAGCTCCACCATGCAATTTTCTACCTTAGCTACCACTCGTCCTTTTGCTCCTATAGCTAATTGGACTAGTCATGGACTTTTAAATTTGTAAACTTATAATTTACACATTTCTACCACTTTAGGAGTCAGGACTTATGTAACTTAAACTGGCTCCGAGATATATTAAAATAGAAGCAGTATGTTTAAAGATCTTACCTTCGAATTTAATCATCCTGGGCTAATATTCCTCCTGATAATCTTCTAACACCGCATTAATTTTGGGTATACATTTTTCCACTTTTCCCACTACTGAAGCTTCCTGAATTTTAGATATTGTTTCAATCCTTCCACGATAGGGGCATTTCTTCACGTAATGTGGTCCTCCACAACCCCAACATTGTAGGGCAGTTTTTGGAGTTGACTGCCTTTAGGTATGGAAGGTTGTTCTACCGTTTAAACTCATTCTGTAGGCAAGTTTTTTGTTGACCCTTTTCTCCAGTTTTCCCTTGTTGCCCTCTATGGGCACTTTTAAAATTGGTTGCTTTATTACTTTTTCCATTATGTATATTTCTTTGCCCCTTTTTAACTACCCGAGTTTTATTGTTATCTTTCTTCTGCATCTGTTGGTAGAAAAATCGAGCTTTCCTTATAGAATCATCCATAGTTTTGGGGTTGTGGAATTTGATTCGTTCTTTCATGTGAAAAAGTAAGCTACTAATAAATATTTGAATTTTAGCTTTTTCCTCCCATATGTATGGTACGTTCCATAATAGGGAGGTGAACTTTGCTACATGTTCATTCATGGCTAAATATCATAATCGTAGATCATGGAATTATTTTGCTTTATCGTCATAAAATCGTTCTATTAAATATTTCCCTTTGAAGTGTTTTTGAAATGTTTCCCAAGTGACTTGTTGTTCGATCAATTTCATGTACTTCCTTAACCTCCTCCCACCACAAGGTGGCATTTCCTTGCAACTGGTAGATGGATAATCAGGCTTTCAAATTTTCATCGTATTCATAAATTTGGAAGTACTTTTCCATATTAACAAACCATGATTCTATTGCCTCTTCAGTTTCACCATCATAGCTTAGGGGTTTTATCTTTCTTAAATTCCCCATGTAATTCAAAATATCTTTTCTTAACTTTATTTTTCATATCAATCCCAAAGGTATTACCAGATTTCCTCTCATGTGCTTTACGGTCTCCCTTAGATTCCTGTGTTTAACTCCTTTCCAGCACACTGTCTTCCCTTCTCCTATGAGATTCCACCCTATTTCCATTATCGGTACTTGAGTTTGAAGCCCGGTGGTTCTGTCTATTTACCAAAAGTTTAAGAATGCACTCTTGTTCTTTCATTAAACGTTCATTATAAGTTCTAAGAGTTTCCATTTCAGTTCGTAGTTGCTTCACAGCCTCTATTAATGTAGTAGTTGTATTTTGAAACTCATTGTCTAATTGGATCCATAATTTTGGTTTAGTTCCTCCAACAGGTACTGAACCAGATCCTATCGGAGGTCTTGTTGGGGGTGTGAATTCCATACCATTGTCTCTTCTCATATTTCTTTCCCTGTGAATCACACAACACAACTTATTATTTGTTGTTCTGTTGTCCTTGGAAATCTTCTTAACAATATTATACACATTTTAAAGCTGTAACATAGAACTTGATTTTTTTATCGCTTCCAATTGTTGTCATGGGAAGGGACTTTAGCAGAGGTACTATCGAGAGAGTGGATGGATTCTCACCACCTTGAGGTTACCTTTAATATAGGGATTTGGGAGAGGATCTACCACCCAAATAAGTAGGGCTCTGTCGAATGACAAAAAAAAAACTAGTGGTTACGGTAATTGTTTACCCTCTTCCAGTGTTCCACTGTGAATTGTTTCACCGTCTACCGACATGTTGTTTCTCTGCAGCTTCGGTGAAAGGATATCAAATATGGATACTAGTGTCATGGCACATTCCCTATCAGGTAGGTTTTTCAGATTATTCCAATATCAACAGTTTACAAGGTTTTTGTCTCTTGTACCTATCAATGTTATTTGTCTTTTGTTTCTAACTCAATCCTTCAAAATTTTAGCACGACGACGCAATGTACAGAGTCGAACCAAGCTCCACATTAGGCTTAGGTAATTTGAGCATTCAATTAATTCTTCTCTAGTTTTTCTTCCAACAACACCGCACCTAACCCTAGGGTTTCACCATGGCTAAGCAGGAACATCCCACGAACTCCTCCAAGTAGACATTCTTTCTACTCTACACAAGATTTCTAGGATATATACTCTCAATGGTTTTCTATGCTATCTGTTGGAAATAATACTGAGAGGGGGGGTGAATCAGTATTATCACAAAAACTTTTTCATTTCCATAATCAGATTCATATATGCTACCTCCACAACTTCTTATGATTAAGTTAATTGATCTTCAATTGATCTAGGTGGATGTTGGTGGCCACCCACCTATCCCATTTGGACCCCCACAACTGTCTTTCTCAGCATTTTCAGTTTCCTTAATTGTAGCACAACTTACTATTTTTAGCAGTTTTTCGGGTCCTGAACTTCCGGAGCCGTTTTGAGGCCCTAAACGACGTTTTTTTGGGAATCTGGGGCAACATGGGTCCATGGACCGATGTTGGCTCCCAAAGTGATAGTACTCGGATAGATCTTTCTAACGAGCTATCGTACACGTCAAACGGAGATCGTATGCCAAAGTTACGACCCCGAGAAATTGATGTACCAATTTACCCAAACGGGGCCCACAATTTGGCGTCTCATCTTCTAGGGTTAGGTTTCGGGATGTGAAGGGTTTTCCATTGTTTCTCAACAATAAATAGGCCTTCGAGCCTCATTGTAATATAGTTCGGAACAGTTCAGAGGCATGTAGCCGCACATCTCTTCTCAGAGATAAGCTACCATCGCCCTAGCTGGTTTATTTCCAATTCTGGTTGTAATCATATTTCGGTATTTTCCATTAATGAAATGAAGTATTATTTCCGCTGCATATCTGTATTTATGGTTATCGCATCTCTGTATTTATGGTTATCTCTGTAATCTATTGCGTTCCTGTTTAAATCCGGATCAGTGGTATCAGAGCGGTCTGCTTTTTCTCTGTTTTTCTTTGCATGTCCCCAACGAGGTCGGGATATAAGGAGTTAGGGCTTGAACTGGTCGAACCTTTGCAAGACCAGCCTCGCAAATCCCGACGGCCTCCCATGGCGGATGAGAAGAAAGACGAGGGGGCAGGAGATCCTATCAAAATCTTGCTCGAAGAAGCGCTCGAGCGGCAAAGGAACGCGATGATGGATAGCTTTGCGCAGATTCTTCAGCGGCTACCCAGAGGCGACGCATCGGCTTCCAACAGCGACTCTGGAAACGCCACACCCTTCAAGGTACAAGTTAATTTTGAAATCCCCATATTCGAGGGTAAAATAGACGCAGATGCTGTAGATAAATGGTTAAATCTGCTAGATGGGTATTTTTCTGTTCATGAATTTTCAAGTCAGGAAAAGATTGTTTTCGCTCTTCTCAAAGCAGCCCCCCACGTCAAGGACTGGTGGGAAACCTACTGCGAGCAGAAGGATGAAAGTACAGGCTCACTATTTTCAGCCGCACCCACTTGGAATGACTTCCGGGATGCCATCAAGGAGCAGTACTACCCTGTCGGAAGCTATGAGGAAAAATACATCAAATGGACCACATTGCGGCAGGGACGAGACCAAGATGTGTCGGAGTTCACAAACATTTTTCATACCCTTCGCACACAGTTGGGTATCAAAGATTCTGAGCTGCATCTGGTACTCAAATACCGTGGTTGCTTGCACAGATACATCCAGGAAGAGATGGTGTTCTTGAACATCCCCTCACTCGGCACAGCATACCGATACGCTGTCAAAATCGAGCAAAAGTTCAAACAAAAGAAGCGAGAATTTGGATCTGCAAATCCGAAGCCCAAAGGACAAAGCCAAGGCGGGGTAACCCAAGACAACCCGTTGAAGCCGCAAGAAAAGAACAACACCACGAAGTCGAAGAAGGACACAGGAAAGTGGTGTGAGTTCCACAAGAGTCCCACTCATAACACAAATGAGTGTCGGACCAAGCAGTCGCTGGTGGCTGAGTTGAAGGCTTCCGAATCAGATGCATGTTCCGACCCTGAGCCAGAACTCGGCAAGGGGAATTGCAAAGGGAAGCAAATCATTGATGCGGATCCCAGCGCCACTGTTGCCACTGCCAAGATCCAGAAAGATGAGCCCGAAAATCTAGAGGAAGGGGAGCGTCTTTTCCACTCACAGATGTGGGTGAAGGGTTCGCCGCTGCAATTCATTGTCGACAGTGGCAGCCAAAAGAACCTCATTTCAGCAGAGGTCGTGAAGCGGTTGGGCCTACGGACTACACCACACCCGCAGCCATACAGTATCGGGTGGCTTCACGAAGGACGAGATCTGAAAGTTCGCCAGCAGTGCCACCTTCCCTACAGCATCAAACCCTTCACAGACGAGGTATTGTGTTATGTTACACCTCTGGATGTTTGTGATGTATTACTAGGCCAACCATACTTGTGGAGGCGACATGCTGTGTATGAGTCCAGGCCTCGTGCTGTCATTATTTCTTTGAATAATTCATTATACAGGATACCAGAGGTAGCCCCACCTACTGCCACATCCTTGATCACTAGCAAGAAAGGCAGCAAGCTCATATCACAGACCAGGAAATTCATCTATCTGGTTCACTCCCAAAATAAGGGGAAGATCGTTGCTACATCCATGACCCCTGCAAAGGGTTCCTCCACGCAGCAGCAACAGCAAAGGGATACGGTCATGACAGAACACAGGAACAACTTCTCCTCACCCACAGGGGTACCACACAAGTTTCAGGTGGGCAACAAAGTCTGGTTGCATCGACAGAAAGAACGCCTTACCAGAACCCATCAGAAGCTCAGACCACACCGACATGGTCCTTACAGCAGTACCAAGGCTATGGGGAACAATGCTTTGGAGCACAACATTCCTCCATTCCTTCGCCTGCACCAAATGTTCAATGTGGACCATCGTCAACCATGCTTCCCACCATCACTAGACACATCAGAGATTGCAGGACAAATTCAGCAGATGGAGGAACTCAACGCAATGGGGACCATTGCTTCCTAAGGGGGGAGGAATGATCCAGGTGGATGTTGGTGGCCACCCACCTATCCCATTTGGACCCCCACAACTGTCTTTCTCAGCATTTTCAGTTTCCTTAATTGTAGCACAACTTACTATTTTTAGCAGTTTTTCGGGTCCTGAACTTCCGGAGCCGTTTTGAGGCCCTAAACGACGTACTCGGATAGATCTTTCTAACGAGCTATCGTACGCGTCAAACGGAGATCGTATGCCAAAGTTACGACCCCGGGAAATTGATGTACCAATTTACCCAAACGGGGCCCACAATTTGGCGTTTCATCTTCTAGGGTTAGGTTTTGGGATGTGAAGGGTTTTCCATTGTTTCTCAACAATAAATAGGCCTTCGAGCCTCATTGTAATACAGTTCGGAACAGTTCAAAGGCATGTAGCCGCACATCTCTTCTCAGAGATAAGCTACCATCGCCCTAGCTGGTTTATTTCCAATTCTGGTTGTAAGCATATTTCGGTATTTTCCATTAATGAAATGAAGTATTATTTCCGCTGCATCTCTGTATTTATGGTTATCGCATCTCTGTATTTATGGTTATCTCTGTAATCTATTGCGTTCTTGTTTAAATCCGGATCATCAATGAGTGCATTAGAACATTATCAACCATATTATCAGTTAACAGATGCAGTAACATAGAATAGATCATCACACATAAGGCACACACATGAACACCATGATATAATGTGGAAACCCAATGCGGGAGAAAACCACCTGTTGCAAGTCATCTCAATCTTCTTCTTAATAAGAAAATCCTTTTACAATATTTTGTATTGGTGCAGTCTTATACCAGTACGGGAGCTACAACCCCCTTTTCTCTTGTACTAGCCGATCCATTTACTAGTACGCAGGCTACTACCTGCTACAATGCTCCAAAGATTTCCTTTAGCTCTTGTACTAGCTTAGATACTAGTACGTAGGTGCTGACCTACAATCTTCTCTTCACCAGGTACCACGTTTCATCAATTTTCAGACTAGATACACTGAAGCATAACACATAATCTGAAAGGCCACATTTCATCCAATTTTCATACTGGACCCAACAACATTGAAGCTCATAATCAAACAACCTTCTGAATTACCCAAGCACTAGATCAATACATATACAAGTGAGTCATCAATCAGATCTAGTCCATCAGATCACATAGAATGAGTCAATAAGAACCTGATCCATCAATGTATAATCAATCACTGCTGTTATCAGAACTTAATACCAGAAACCAGACATCACTTCAAAAACTAGAACACAACAATAACAAACAGGGGCAGCTAAATAGATTTCATGAGAAGTACGCAACTTCACCCATATAACACCTGCGTAGAAGTACGCACTGCTTCCAACTGCTTCCCTGCGTGCCCACACACTGTGCCTCACTGACTTCCTGCGTACCTGCGCTCTGTGTCTTATGAACTGCCTGCGCACCTCCGCATTTGCAGTGCTTCCGGGCCTGCGTATCTGCGCACCTGCAGCACTTCTGCGCCTGCGTATCTCCACGCTTTTCTTTCACTGTGCTTGCGTACCTGCGGGTATAGATAATTTCATGACTTCAAAAATAACCCAGACTGTCAGATCTACAGATATGAACATGCGTCGAGGAGATATCAACCCATTATCAGATCCGACTTGTAATTCTCATGTTTCTCCTTGATATTGATTCAACTCTCTCTCACAAACCGATTACAAGAATTTCAGATCTAGCTTCTATTAAGATCTTCTCATTTCAACAGTGTCTAGCCAAATGATCTCCTTTGCTTTATATAGGCAAGCTCTTCCTAAAATCATGGATCAATAGGGGCTCAATAATAATAATATAAAACAATACCATGGGCCAAAACCATAGAATCAAGAACGGCGGGCTAAATACCACGGGCCAAACATAAGAGACCCCATGTGAGCGTGCTTCTCTGCCTTGAAGTGAATGAACTGGGGGTACGCACCTCATGAACAGGATAACTGCGTGTATGTACGCACTTTATGTAAGACAGACCTGCGTGTACGCACCTTCTGTACGGTGTACCTGCGTACCCCTTATTTTCTTCAATATTTGAGAGCTGATCATCAATCTCTGCTACTGACCTGAAGTACTGTGATCTATCACCTGCTAGGTTGCCATCAAGGACAATACTTTAGTCATAATGCCAACAATCTCCCCCTTTGGACTTGATGGCAAAGCTTACTAAGAACTTGCCATTTGATTCCTTTGAGATGTCCTGCATCTATGTATTATGTCACATCTGATATCTCTTCTGTAGATTCATCTGAATGTATATAAGTGAGATGATCTTCTATGAGAGGGTTGCCATCAAGTACAACACATGAATCATAATGCCAACAATCTCCCCCTTTGGACTTGATGGCAACAACTCCAAATCACTCTCCCCCTTTGACATCAAGGGCAAAGGGTTATGCTCCCCCTAAGAACATGCTCCCCTTGACGATAAGCCAGATCTGCTGAAGTCTCTGAATGAGCTCCCCCTTTGTATATGCCATGGTGCACCAATCTGATAATGCTCTTTCTGAGAACAAGCTGAAATGTCTGCTCTGCTATATAGTGTTGTTCATGCTCAAGCTCCCCCTGACTGTAAGCAAGGTCTGCAAAAAGATGTTCTACAGGAAGAACATGACTCTAGATATCATAAAAGACCTTCCTATCACCAAAGACTCATACATGCATCTATCTCCCATCACAATGGTGATATACCAAAAGTTTACATATGATAACATAAAAGAATAACATCATTCATCCCAGGCATAGTGGGGAAACCAACATAGGCCGTTACATGACCTGAAGAGATCTCATCAAATAGATACACTATTACATCATGAGACTTGATATGACTTTTACATCGAATGATATACATGACAAACATCATGATAAACATCAGCAACAACATTGAATGATCTGCTCCATAGTATCTGTCAACAGCAACTAGATCAGCAACTTGTATTAGTGCATGAATCATCAAGGTATGTCCGCATCAACAGAATTCTATGTGAGAAACACCATAGCCATCATGATCATCATTTTCATCAATCAACATATGTACGAAACAACCTATCATCATATAGGTAAGAGCTCATCATCATCATGTCTTTGAATAATCATCCCTGTATCCAGCCAACAATCCTCATCCATTTGTGCCAAGAATGAAAGGAATCATGCATCATAACTGTAATATATGATCTTTATGCATATGTCAACAGCAACATATGAGTGACTCATCATCAAGAAGATGTGAATTTAAGCTAAGTGCATCTCCTTATCCTCATGAAAGTTACCATGTAAGCACCATTAGAGAATCAACCACAAATCTGATCCAAGAACCATGTGAACAACTCATAGCAAGATGAATCATTTATCTATGTAAGCATCATTACCAAGGACTATTACCCATAATGCCAACAATGCATTAAAAACATATGCTCCCCCTAAACTGGTGCCATCTGTCAGATCTTATCAACAAGAAAAGTCAGCCAATAAATGCCTTAAGACAGATACGCAGTTTCTCATTATACGACCTGCGTGGCTCCGCACTTCGTCTTTCGCTCCTCTGCGTATCCACACACCTGACCTTCTGTGTTTCTGCGTATTCACGCAGACAGCCTTCTATTACAGTGCGTACCCACGCACCTGTGCCATCAGTTGCACCGCGTACCTCACGCATCCTTTGCTTCTATCGCGCCGCGTACTTCTATGTACCTCCGCAGGTTATCCTTCTATCGCACCGCGTACCTTCGATCTTGCTACGCACCTCTTCTTCTGTCTCGCCGCGTCCGTCCGCATGTGCTCTTTTGTTACGCCGCGTACTTACGCACCAGGACCATTGCTGCGCTGCGTACCCTCGCACTTTCACTGTGTATCACCTGCGTACCTCTGATTAGAACCCAATTAACAGTCCTCCTTTGTGCCACTGACAGTCAGATTCCCAGATCTGATCTTGTGCTTGAGAGATCATACTTCATAGATTCACTTCCAACTTCACTTTCCCTACTGCCTTTCTTTGAACAATCATATACGCGATTGTGCAGTATCCAACTCGCGTATATACGCGACTTCCTTTTATGGAGTTTTCATATGAGATTCAGGACACTGAAGTTTTGTACTTTCAGCTCCCTCTGATTCTGGTATGTCTGTATGTTGTGCTGTGCCGCCACTTTCTGACTGAACTTCCTTTTTCCTCCATATCTTCAAGCGTGATGATGTTTTCTCCTTTTGGTGTGATGTCCGAGCTTTGTTCCTGCATTCCTTGGCTATATGTCCAAGCTTGTTACATGCATAACATCTTACATGTTTCATATTCCTTTTGTAGCAATCAGCAGCTTTGTGACCATACATATTGCAAGCAAAGCAATATCCATTAAAGTACCTTGACTGAGAAGATCTGTTTGTTTGATGATCTTGAACCCTTCTTCTTCTACATCTGGCTGCAACATGTCCAAGGTTATGACATACATAACATTCAACATTATTCATAGGAGGAGTAAAGGATTTTCTTTGAGGAATCTCTTTCCTTGGTTGATGATGAGATTGATCTTTCATTTCTTCGTTGATCACTTTAGAGTTCCTTGCCTCACCTTGTGAACTAGATTCACCTTCAATAGATTCATGGAAACCAAGACCAGTCTTTATAGCAGGAGACCTTTGACTACTAAGAATATCATCCAAGACTTTAGAACTATCTTGAAATCGTAAAAGCTTATCCTTTTCTTCTAATTTACCTTTCAAGATATTTACCTCAACCTGAAGTTGTTCTTCCTTTTCAAGAGATTGCTTTTTCAAATCTTCTTCAACTTTCCTTCCTTCTTCCATTTGTTCCCTTAGTTTGAGAATCTCATTTTCTTGTTCTTCATTCAGATCTTGCTGCATTTGACGAACTCTAAAGGCACTTTCCAGCTGGGATTTTAAGCTGATGAATTCGTTGTCTTGTTTTTCAATTTCTTGGTGTAGATCTTCATTCTGCTTCTTTGATTCTTCAAGATCTTCTTTTAGAGAGAGGATCGTGGCTTCAAGACTTTCATAATAACTGGATCGATCTCTGAGCTACTTGATTTTTGTGTTCTTTTCAATGACTTCATTTCTTAGAGATGTTGCTTCAACCTGCAACTTTTGATACTTTTCCTTGCATAACTTTTGATGAGCTTTTTGTCTAGTAACAGCTTCTTTGAGGGCACCACTCTTTATGTTCAGAAGTCTTTCTTGTTCATTAATTTTGTTTGTCAGCCTGTTAAATTCTGCCTCTATTTGATATCCTTCTTCCTCACCCATAAGAGCACATTCAGTTGTTTCGTTATCACTTCCATCTTTTCCAAATGGATAGATAGCTGGAACATCAGAGGATAGCAAATTCATACCTGATAGTTCATCTTCATTCTGAAATGATTCTGAATCTGAAGAGCTTCTTATACCTAATCCCCAATTGATTCTCCCACTGTCATAGTTCTTCTGAGATGTCTTCTTCTTCTTATGAGCTTTCTTCTTAAGTTTCTTTCCCTTAGTTCCACGGATCTCCTTCAAGCAATCAAGCTTCTACCAAAGGACCTGCTCTGATACCAATTGTTGGAAATAATACTGAGAGGGGGGGGGGGGGGGGGGGGGGGTGAATCAGTATTATCACAAAAACTTTTTCATTTCCATAATCAGATTCATATATGCTACTTCCACAACTTCTTATGATTAATTTAATTGATCTTCAATGAGTGCATTAGAACATTATCAACCATATTATCAGTTAACAGATGCAGTAACATAGAATAGATCATCACACATAAGGCACACACATGAACACCATGATATAAGGTGGAAACCCAATGCGGGAGAAAACCACCTACTGCAAGTCATCTCAATATTCTTCTTAATAAGAAAATCCTTTTACAATATTTTGTACTGGTGGAGTCTTATACCAGTACGGGAGCTACAACCCCCTTTGCTCTTGTACTAGCCGATCCATTTACTAGTACGCAGGCTACTACCTGCTACAATGCTCCAAAGATTTCCTTTAGCTCTTGTACTAGCTTAGATACTAGTACGTAGGTGCTGGCCTACAATCTTCTCTTCACCAGGTACCATGTTTCATCAATTTTCAGACTGGATACACTGAAGCATAACACATAATCTGAAAGGCCACATTTCATCCAATTTTCATACTGGACCCAACAACATTGAAGCTCATAACCAAACAACCTTCTGAATTACCCAAGTACTATATCAATACATATACAAGTGAGTCATCAATTAGATCTAGTCCATCAGATCACATAGAATGAGTCAATAAGAACCTGATCCATCAATGTATAATCAATCACTGCTATTATCATAACTTAATACCAGAAACCAGACATCACTTCATTAACCAGAACACAACAATAACAAACAGGGGCAGCTAAATAGATTTCATGAGAAGTACGCAGCTTCACCCATATAACACCTGCGTAGAAGTACGCACTGCTTCCAACTGCTTCCCTGCGTGCCCACGCACTGTGCCTCACTGACTTCCTGTGTACATGTGCTCTGTGTCTTATGAACTGCCTACGCACCTCCGCATTTGCAGCGCTTCCGGGCCTGCGTATCTGTGCACCTGCAGCGCTTCTGCGCCTACGTATCTTCGCGCTTTTCTTTTATTGTTCTTGCGTACCTGCAGGTATAGATAATTTCATGACTTCAAGAATAACCCAGACTGTCAGATCTACAGATCTGAACATGCGCCGAGGAGATATCAACCCATTATCAGATCCGACTTGTAATTCTTATGTTTCTCCTTGATATTGATTCAACTCTCTCTCACAAACCGATTACAAGAATTTCATATCTAGCTTCTCTTAAGATCTTCTCATTTCAACAGTGTCTAGCCAAATGATCTCCTTTGCTTTATATAGGCAAGCTCTTCCTAAAATCATGGATCAATAGGGGCTCAATAATAATAATATAAAACAATACCACAGGCCAAAACCATAGAATCAAGAACGGCGGGCTAAATACCACAGGCCAAACATAAGAGACCCCACGTGAGCGCGCTTCTCTGCCTTGAAGTGAGTGAACTGGGGGTATGCACCTCATGAACGGGATAACTGCATGTATGTACGCACTTTATGTAAGACAGGCCTGCGTGTATGCACCTTCTGTACGGTGTACCTACATACCCCTTATTTTCTTCAATATTTGAGAGCTGATCATCAATCTCTGCTACTAACCTGAAGTACTGTGATCTATCACCTGCTGGGTTGCCATCAAGGACAATACTTTAGCCATAATGCCAACACTATCTAACCAACAGATTTTATGTTGCTTAGAATTGTGGAATATGTGTTATTTTATTTTCTTCTTGTTTTACCAATGGCTATAATTGATTTATCGTTAATTTCTTCTATGGTGTAGGTATAACCCTAGATCTTCACATTCTAGATTCCATTATCTTTCCTACCATGGTGTCTCTAAAATAAAGGATTACAGTTCCTGATGTTTTAGGTGTGATTAAGCTTCGGCATCCTCTTTTACACAAGTATTGTTGTGACTTGCCGAATATGTTGGGTTGTATCCCTAGGGTTTAATTTTCTTTTGACAACATATTGTGGACTTACTTACAATGTAAATGGTGAATTTTCCTATGCAAGGCTCTGTTGTTAGTTGGTTTTTTTGTTGTTCATGACCACACGAGGGTTTTTTACCTATAAAACTATTGCTCGACAGAATCATTTATACAATATTCTATACTGATGCACAACCATATGCTT
Source organism: Pinus tabuliformis (assembly GCA_031772625.1). Lineage (NCBI taxonomy): Eukaryota > Viridiplantae > Streptophyta > Pinopsida > Pinales > Pinaceae > Pinus > Pinus tabuliformis. The sequence goes on from CM062809.1 coordinate 861,187,354, forward strand.
CTATCTCTTATGTAGATGGACATTTCTCTCTATTATATAGAGTCTCTATTTTTTTTTTTAAAGAAAGCTTTATGATGATGGTTTTCTCATGGAATAATTTACTATTTGGAATTTCTTTTCACTTATTGATAATGTGAATATATCGCTTGAATTCTTCCATGAAATTACTACAAAAATTTCTTGCTAAGTTCAGTGCGTACTTATATGTATTTCCTGTTATCATCTTAGTCTCTAAAAAATTTAAACTAGGAACTTTTCTTTTTATGTGTTGTCTACTAATAACGTCAAGGCTTTGTGGGACTAATAATGGGTTGCTGGTCTCCCAGCTCGACCCAAAGTCTAACCCTTGCCCCCCTTTCTAACAAAGAACTATAACACAAATTATCTGTGTGCATAACATAAATGAATTCTAACACCTAAGGGATAACATTTTGAGACATTTAACAGAAAAAAATAGGGGTATATTAAGTGAAAGACAATAACCATGTAATTCATATCATTATAACAGCTAGGAAAAGAAATATAATCCTAGAAAAGTAACAAAATTATCTCATATAGTTATCCGGTTTCCTCTTTTCAACCACAAAGTTCCAGGAATAGGAATACTCCTCCCATCCTATGAGAGCCAGTAACACCATTGGCACTCCCCACGAGCCAATTTCATATTCAACATGGTTGTAGGTTCAGAAAACTTTAAATCAGTCTTACCCAATACCACCTAGTCCCAACCAACTTTAATCAAGGTCCTTTCAAAGGTCCACTCATTTCACCAACTCAAGAAATTGAAGTCTAGCAGTGTTTTGCCCCTCTACAACATCATGTCAGAGGTTTTTATCACAGTCTCATCCCTTTCAGATTGTCGCAGGTCCTTTTTACCTTATTGGCCTTTTCTTAGGAGTTTTTTTTCTTTTTCTTTCTCTCCCAAGAGAGAGGTTGGGTAGGGAACCGCCTTAGCCCATAATTGTTTCTTCCCAATCATTTTTGAATATGAAATCCACTTTTCATTCCTTCTCATAGTTTGTAGTTGACTTATATATATATATGAGACAACACTTACCAATAATTTTATGTTCACACCCATATCTATAATTTATTCAATGTCTTTATTACTAATTCTAGTTTTTTTGGTAAAACAAAGTTAACAAAATTAATTCAAAGTTACCAAATATATCATCATTATTATATATCATCATTATCAAATAAATTGTATACTCTTTAAATAAAAATAAAAATTACTCTAAAAATATAAATAGACACATGAATTACTTTTCATTTTTATATAAATCAATTCATTTTTTAATGTTAAATGAGTGGGAATAATAATAATAATCATATCACTAAGAGGTCACAGGTTCAAAACCAGAGGGGGTAGAGTATGTATGTCTTCATAATCTTAGCAATCAAATAATTGTGGGGAAGTGGGTCCATTATCCACAAACAAGAAGATCTCACCTTAAAATTAAATAATAATTATAATAATATGATAACTTTTACTATTTTTTTAAATATTTTTTTATATATTTTTAAAAAATATAATTTTTTTTCTAAAATTTATTAATAAAAATATAAAACTTTATTGACTTCATATTCACATGCCACTACATCAATTAATATATTCATTATCACTATAAACTCAGACATATCAATGAAGTCACAATACATAAAACCAATTGACATTATTGCAACTATAACATCTAATATATTCATTATCAGTATAAGCTCAGACATATCAATGGAGTCCCTCACAACACAGCTAATAATGAGTTTGAGCTAAAGTAGGGACAAATTATTTCCTATATTCCATATATAAATTTGAGACTCAAAAAGTGATTAAATCCAAGGTTTTAATTTATTAATTTTCGTTGAAAATTCATTTAATTTGAATCTTTTAAAATGGATGAAATTTGGAAGAATAAAGTTTAAAATTTAAAATTTTCATTAATCAAACGGCATAATTTAGGGTAACAAATTTAATATTTTTGTAAAAATAATTTAATATATAAATAATTTCAAACTTATTAATTTTTAATTTATTTTATATAGTATTTATGAATGCATATTATATATTTGATTTGTTTTTCACCATACAACATGTTGTTAAAATAAGAAGTTTTTATGAAGATCAATGTATTTTTTTAAAGAGATATTTGCTTTTCCAATATAATTTACTGATTTTTTTTTTGTAAAACTCCATTGTATACATGGTATTATTTTTTTAATCAATAGAAATATTTCTATAAATGAAGTTCTAGATCATGTAGTAAAATTGACTAACTTATATCTTGTTTCTCGTTAATGGTTTATACTTTGTTTTTCATTACAAGCATACTAGTATAAGTATGGGTTAGAATGGTAAATGAACTTTCCTTCATAATCTCCCCCAAATTCCTAATAACATCTAGTTAAAATGGCCAATGAATTTTCCTTCCTAGTTTCCTACAAATTCTAAATTCTTAATTTTATTTTAGTTTTAAGCAATTACCTGGACTAACAACAGAATCAACAATTAACTTTTGGAATTTTAAGGTTTAGAAAAATTTTCCCTCAACAATTAACTTTTTGGAATTTTAAGGTTTACCAAAACTTCCCTTACGCAATACTATTAAGTTCTCAAAAAATAGACTTTCATATCTTATGCTTTGCTTTTTTAGATTCTTAAAAAAAGAGAATAGACGATGCATAGATTCTATAAGTATGTGCTTATCTTCGTAAAGTCGCAACGTCATTGCCATGGTTTCTCTTTTGTTTTCAACAATTTCTCGATAACCTCACAACGTCACGGAGAGGAAAAAGATTCCCTCCCAACATACTTTAATGAGAATATGGATAATGCATAGATTCTAGAGTTACAAATATACTTTAAATGTTTTAAATGGCATAGTTTACTAATAGTTTATAGTTTAAATTGTTATATTTTATAGACCAAAAATAAGCTAGGTAACTAAACTATTTAACTGTATTTAGTCCTTAACACTATCAACTTGTTACAGTTACAATTATGCTTTCTTGTTTTAACTTCCTAATCATGAGACTTGCTTTCAGGTCCAAGCCTTTACAGTCACAATTATGCTTTCTTGTTTTAACCTCCTAATCATGAGACTTGCTTTCAGGTCCAAGCCTTTCTCTGGGCTTCTGCTCTCAACACCGATGCTTTCTTGCAACTTCTTCTGCTCTCAACACCGATGCTTTCTTGCAACTTAATATGTTACAGCATCAACAACTATATGGTACCTAGCTCTTTATCTGTGTGATCTCTTAGCACTGTGCACTTCCCTTTTCTTCCTCGTTGTTTTCTCAGGTACTCCACTCTACCCTCTTGATCACTTCTTGATAATTCATAGACAGGGAAATGGTTAGGGTTAGGTAACTACCTTTCCCTTGTTTCATGATATGAAAAGAGTTACACGATTTGTTAACATTCAATCATTTGTTTTCCATTCATAATTAACAAAATTCAAATACTTAATTCAAATGTTTATAGTAATAATAAAAATCCAGTCTTTGTTTTTACTGTGGTAAATAAAATAAAATAATTATAGTTTTCCCCGGGACATCACAGGAATTGAACTGCTCACTTCACATCAAGGAATGTCTTAGCAGTGCACCTGATTATAGTCTATCTAAGACTCTGTGGACAATTTAAATTGTTATTTTGGTAACACAATTTCATTAAGAGTTTAAATTGTTATTTTGATATTTAGAGTTCATATGAATTTTTTTATAATTTTTTAACATTATAAAAATTATGCGATTAAGTTGTTTAATTTGCAAAATTTCAGTATTCCAAAAAATTTTCAAGACCCTGAATATATTTATGCATTATAATGTCACCCAAAATTTAAGAGATTATTAAAAATTATGAGTTTAAGTTATTTAATTTATAGAATTCTAATGTACTAAGATTTTTTAAAGCACTGAATCTATTTATGCATTATAATGTCACCAAAATTATATTATTGTATTTGAAAAAACACCATTTCATCTATTAATTAAAAATATTAAATTAATCAAACATAAGCATGGTTATATTTTGATAAACCTTTTTGTATTTTAATAATCATTAGATTGTATGAGATTTTCATTATACAAAATTTATAAACCAATAAGAAAAAATTTAAAAGTAAAAAGTAAAAATAATAAAAGCTTTAAAATAATAAAGTACTGCAATTTGATTTTCATTTGATTTTAAGAATATTTATTAATTAAACAGATAGCACTAAGGTCAAAAAATTAATGTCACCATTATATATTGGATTTCAATATATTCCAAAATTCTACAATTTAATTAAAAAGTGATATATATATATATATATAAACCAATGTCATGCTTAAAATGGTAGAAAACATTTTAGGCTGATAGGCCTTCTTTTGAATTAGTCAACCTCTGGTTTTCGTCTACACTTCCTATTCCTGCTTGACATCTGTGCATAGATTTTACGTCACCTTTTTGTTCACCACTTGACATCTATGCACACCAGTTTTATGCCGGAGTCTTTTACGTTGGAGTTCGAGGACAATCCATTTTAATGCTTTGTGGATTTTATGGCACTTAACATGAGTTATTTACTACCCATTCCAAATCGGCGATCCCTTCATGCATACTCTTGACACCTTGCTTGCAAATTTGGAACAAAACACGGACTTCATTGCAGGCACGACTACAAGTTGGGGTTTGCAAATCCCATGTCGTGATCTAGAAAAGTGAAACTAACCTACTGAGTGCTCAACACCAAAGGGACCATCTCTAGCCCACCCTATCACAATGAACATATCCACGCAATGGCTAAAAATATTAGTGCATACAATAATGCATTGGCAGTATCAGAGCCTCCTATTAGCTGCATTTCTGAAGATCTTAAAACGCCTCAGGGCAAGGTCTGCAGTTCGAATCTTCAGGCCGCCTTCGGGCCTTGATTGAAGGAGGTAGATAAGCAACACCTTGTAGGAGACGAGAAATATCTACGCAGAGAATGCATTAAGCTCTCCATCGTGCTTGTTTTCATGGACTCTACCTTAGTTGCAGTCAACCATTTTCTCCTTTTGTCCACCAAGCTCTCTATTTCAAGTGTAGGGTGTTTGAAGAGTTCCAGGAAATTGGGAAAAAGTTTCAAATCTCAGGGAGCCAAATTCACATGGCATTAGCTGGAATTATAATTGGCCTTATCATCTTGGCCCTAAGGTTCTTCATTCTTTATAATTGACCTTATCATCTTGGCCCTAAGGTTCTTCATTCTTTTCACTCGGAGGGACCCAATGATTCCAAATAAGAAAAGTGTTTTCACTGCCATAGAAATTGCTCGGGATTTCAAATCCCAAACCCCAAGTGAGTCGGGAAGCAGTGGACATGTTTCAGTAAAGAAAACTCTCTGTTATGAGAAACAGGACCCTCCTTTGAGCCCATTAGAGGATATCCCCATGCCTTGGAAGCCTATCTCCAAGCATGACGTTAAGTGAATGAAAAAAAGTTACCTAAAGCACTGTCTATTTTGAAATTTATTCTCTAGAAGGAGAGTTCAAGGCCTTGTTGAATTCGATTGATTGATCAGTTGTTATATGAGTAGTAAATGGTGCATACCCACTTGCTAAACAACACTGATTGAGTTCGCATTCAGGTCCAAACCTCCCCATTGTTTTACAGTTGCGGTTTTTCAGTTTTCTATTGAGATTTGTCGAATAAGAGGAAAAAATGTCTCTTGGACCAGATTCTACTCCTAGCAGGGTCCCTCCCTCATTGGTTTCCAACATTTCTCCCTATCCTCCTCCAAAAGTTCGTTTAGTCAGAGAAGGCACGAGGCATTTACCGACAATATGTTCAGGAGTGCCACGGATTTACAGGTTTCTAGCCTAGAATGTAGTGGATCGCAAGTAAGAGTCTCTGTGATGGTCGTTTGGCTTCACTGAAAGCAGAGGAAGCATGTGAACTGGTAGTATTATATTTAGTTTTTCAATTTCTTTTTTTATGATGACCTGGACTTTATTTTTGAACTCATTTCCCCTGTTTTTGATGTTATGATGTTAATTACAAAGTTCAGATTTAACCTTGAACTTTTTCATGCTTTCACTGACTAGCAACTTGATTTCACATATTTCACAAATGCCCTCATATAGATCTCTCAAATTCCCAGCAAGTACATTCATTTGTTATTGGTTTCATGTGTGTGTGGGCAAGTACATCCAATCCCTCGTTGTTATTTCTTACAATTATTGATCTTAATTTTCTAAGTTGAATAACTCTTTCTCTAGAATAATCCAATATCTCTATATCAAAATGAATGTATCTTGTCAATAGAACAAAACAACTTTTAGATATGTCTGATTTTGAATTTGGGTTTCATATACCTGCATTTTCACTCTGGTTTGGGAGGTTTGATCATAGTTTTTCATATAGATTATATATCTTGTTTAACATGGGTTCTATTTTGACTGAAATCTCGAGGGTTTTGACCTTAACTACACTTCTTGTTATGAATGATATTTATAGTTAATATAAGGTTTCAAGCTACAACATGGATAAAGAGCATGGTTGGTTCTCTAGATATACCATGCGAGCCATCTAAAGAGGAGTTTTGTCTTTGCTTGAGAAATAGGATCATATTATGTAATATTATCAAAAAGGTTCAATCAGGTGCAACACCTAAGGTGGGATACCATTTCTTCTCATTGGAATGTTTCGCATATTTTATGAAAGTTGTTATTGCCTTGAAATCCAGCCTTTCTTTTTCTACCCTGCTAGTTGACTTGGGTTGGTTAGCAGGTCATTGCAAATCATGTTTCATCACTTCCTCTTGAAGGACGACCTTGATCTTCTTATCAATATTTTGAGAATGTTAGGAATTTTCTTGTAGCTGCTGAAGAGATGAAGTTGCCTACTTTTGAAGCTTCTCATTTGGAGCAGGTGAGCATGCCAATCATGTTGATATTTGTATGGATGCTTGCATTTTCATCTATGATTTTAACAAGTTTTTTTTTGTTTTGCCTCGTGAATCTTATTGTTTCTTCAGGAAAGCTTGCAGCTGGGTTCTACAACAAGGATTGTTGATTGTGTATTGGCACTGAAAGCTTATTATGAATGGAAACAGTGTGGAGGATATGGCTCTTGGAAATATGCAAGGCCTTTGAGGTCCCCCATGATTCCACGAAGCATAGGAAATTTTCTTCAATGCTCAACTTCTTCTGTGCCTGTAAGGGACACTGAAAGTCTGCCAAACCCATCAGTTATAAACTTTGATGACAAAGAAAAATGATTGGATGACATCTTTTAATCTAAAGGTTCGATTAATATATGTGTGTTTATTTAGTTTTTTTCATGCTCTGAAGTTCTAGAAATTATTCATGCATCCTTGAAGGCTTGAAAATTAAAATTTATTTACTTCACTCGTCCTCAACCACGTACTATGGATGTCATACATAATGGGAGCTTGGTTAAAGCGGTTTGTTGTAGAAATGACAAATGACAAGGAAAATGTTGATTGAAACCATACACATTGATGCACTGATATGAAAATATCATAATTCTTTTGCATTAATCCTACTCAGTTAAGGACAAAAAATTGTAAATGCAACATCTGGTTTAAAACCCTAGTCTTTTTTAGCCATACATATTAGATATTAAAAATTTCTCTAAGCATATTGAACACTATGTCCTCAAGACTTCTAACTCATTGTTGTTGTGCAGCAGGGCTCAATGCAAGCATTCATGAATCTTATCATTGCAATTTTTGCAAAAAATAAACTAAACAAATTTTCCCTATTGAGCATCAATTATCTTGAATGCAAAATGAAATACAAATTATCTCATTGCACAATATCCAAAGGCTTCTTGAGAAATATCTGTTATCTAGATCCGTCATAAGAAATTTCTATCGTACGTTAACTCTAATTTGCATTGAAGATTTAGAAAAGCCAGGATCAACACAATCAACGCCTTTTGGATTCTCTAGACCAGAAAAATGGTGATTGTTCACCTTTTCAAAGTCAGGATCCAAAACCTTTTCATATCAGTTAGGAACATCAGATGCATTTGGAAGCACAAAGAAAAGAAGTCAATGTGTGTAGTGTTTTAACTTTTCACTAAACATAATGAGATTTTGATGCAGTGCAAGAAATTCATAAATATAAACAAAATGTACTACAACCCGAAATAACTTAATTTCCCATTTGATTCAATATAATGGGCTATTGATGGCGAAAGAATTGCATATTTTATATGTAAACATTTCTTCCAATCTAGGAAGATTGTCCTATGATGTTTGCATTGCCTCTATTTCTATGATGATGAGATAACAAACGTAGGTTCAATCCTGATTACTAGTATCCCTTGTCAGCCTCATCCCAACATGTCCCTTCAGTCCTAGAGTAGGCTAGTAAGAAACATGTTAAAAAGTTATATTTTACATGTGCAGTTACAGAGTATGCAATGAGGGAGCACCAAGTTTTCTAAATATTGATTACCATCTTTTAGAAACTTCACAATGCTCTTTTTATTAAACAATGGATATTATTTTCACGACATAAGAGACTTATTATTTAGAGCACGAGAAGATGTACAAGTGTTTTTTTTTTTTTACAAGATTGGTTAGATGATATATTACCAAAAAGGGACTTCGAGCAAGCTCCTATTACATTCAACTATATTTGGATAGTAGACTAAGCAATGAGAGGAGAGCACAGTCCCCTCTCCTATGCTTAATTCCCAAACTTCATAAATTCTTTTAAATATTCTAGTATACTGCCAGACGTATTGACCTACTAAGAAAGAAAATTTACATAACATATATTCTAATAGGCATTATGGTTTATAGATTGAGTATTCTTGAGCTGCTTCTGCCATGTTATTGTTGTTGGCTAAATTCTCTCCTTCGCTGCTCATAATTTTGCTCTTGTAGTCATCTACTGCCTCTTCCAAAAGCTTACACTTGGATTTCAGTTCCTTTATTTCTTCTTTTTGCACTACCATATTTCGCCTCTGCAGGCTATACTCCATTCTCGTTTCGCTTCTCATGTCTTTGAGAGACTGTTGCAGCCAATGTATCATGACCTTGTTCCCTTTGCAAGTTGGGCATGAGTCCTTCCTAGTTGCCTTCTCAATGGGATTAAACTCCATCTGACTGCTTCTTCCTCTTGCTTTGCTGCTGCTGCGTGCGCTTCCTTGTTCCTACATTGCTCTGATTTGTTGGTCTCTGTCCTGGGCCTTTTGATTTGTTGTGGAAATTACCACTGAGTAAATAGCAGTGGTGAGAGGCCTGCGAATTAGGATAGGTGGGCAATAGGCATAGATTAATGGAGCAATCTACGGGGAGGATTGAAAGCTGATAAGCGAAGGCTGGTCATATAGAGACAGAGGGCAGTTAAGTAGAGATCTAGGAGACAAAGACTGATTCGACTGAGACAGAGAGCAGAGAATTTGATAGATAAGGAACTGATGAGCAGAGACAGGTCGATGAGTGCCGGAGGGTGCGATGCCTGATAGACAGAATAAGACAGGCTGAGAGCTGATCGCTCCTTATGGGCTGCGATGTGATCTGCAGTGAATACCAAATGATTAATGCGCAGAGAGCAATGATTGTGCTGAAGGAATGGTGAGCTAAGAGGATTATAGCGAAGAGCTGGAGGCCAGTCACAAATTTCGGAAATTTAAGGCTTTAGTGTGAGGTCTGCAAATCACAATTCAACTGATCCTTTGATGCAAATACTCTGCTAACTGACCTCTGTTCTTATAGTTATGACGATCAACCCATGCATTGGTTTTGGGAGCTGCCACTTGAGCGCTCTTGTCCTCAGAATCTCGAGAATCTCCTGAGCTAAGATTTGCTTGCTCGTGGGCCTTGTGACTTAGATTTCCTTCTCTGTCAACTATCTTGTGTGTATCCTTGTTTCCCTACTTTTTCCTCTTCCTACCCGTGCTTTCCTGAGATTTCTTTGGGCTGTATGATTTTTGGCTTGCTGTGTTTTTTGTTTTTTGATTTTCTCCTTGATTTATCTTGATTCGACCCTTTATTTTCTATAATTTTATTCTTATCATATTTGTTTTGATATTATGGCACAGAGAGGTAGTATTCTTCATTGTTCTCCCTGACTCTTCCTTCATTCTTCTCCACCGCTTTATTTGCATACTGATCTGCTTGCTGATTGTGGTGTCTCAGGATGTGTTTGAAGGTTACATTGCCTGAGTCTTCTAAATTCCTTCTAATTCTTTTGATGATTCTGCTCATAAACTCGTTGCTTGGACTTTTGGTTTGGACCATTGCCTGGATTATGATGGCTGAGTCTCCCAGGATTATTGGGTTTTGGATTCCTCTTTTTTTTTTTTTTTCCCCCATGAGCAGACTGTAGGCTTCGGCCCTATTGTTGGAGATTTGTCCCAATCCCCATTCGTATGTGACTATTTTTTCCCACTTGGGTCATAAATTATTCCCCCTGCTCCTGCCTTTCCAGGATTATTCTTGGAGGCTCCATCAAAGTGCATACAATATCTGTTTTGAATTCTTTTCCAGCTTTCAGTTTCTTCTTCAGTCATTCTTAGCTTCCAATTTTTTCCTGAGCTTTCTTTTCGCTGTTCTTTTTTACCATTGTTGTTCATTATGGCTTTGCTAAGCCAATCTCTTTCTTCTTACTAAAGGATACTATTATCCGTTGGGGCAGTTCCTTTTTCATTGAGAATTTCTGATGTTAGTCCCCATGCTTTTGATAGTGTTTTCCCAATTCTAGGATTTTGGTTTTTGAAGATACATTTATTCCGAGTTAGTCAAATTTTCCAACATAGGACTTTTGGAATGCATTTCCATATTCTTATAATTGTGGCGTTCTTCTTTGTTGTGTATGGATAGGCTTTCTCTAATTTTTCACAGAGTTCCAGTTGGGGCAAAGTAGGCAGTAGTTTTGGTGCTTGAGATTAAATTAATGGATAGAAAAGAACACTGAGGGGCTAAAGAGGGCGTGAAGGTATCAAGAGTCCTCCTCAAACTGAAGAAAACATTGAGAATTAAACAAAACTACAGGCAGAGCACAACAAACTCATGGATTCTACCTTTGTCACTTAACTTGTTTAATTCAAAAGCAAAAAGAAGGGAAATGGCATACATAAAACATCAATGAACTTACAAATACATGAAGAAACACACCATCAGAACACAGAGCCACAAGGATCCCAACAAGTGCTGCAAAACCCTGTACTTTCCGTTGCCAAAATTGCAAAAATGAAATGTACAATAGGGTGCCAAGCAATCCCAAGTATCCAACCATGCTAATGACTGAAAGATCACAAGATATAAGAAAGCCATAGCTCATTCTAGTCTCTAGGGATCGATCTCACATTTTTAGGAGCTGATCCAACTGATTCTAAACTAGGAACTAGAAATTAGGCCATGAAACCGCCTGCCTCTATAAACTAAGGAACTGATTCATTCAGTTTCAAACAACTTTTTAACTGATGAATCTACCTTACCAAGTGAGAATTTGACATATTTACATCACGATCTATAAATATACATGAAATTAAATCAAAATTTTCCATTAAGGAAGTGAAAAAGTCAAACTAGGTGAAGTTGGGCGAAAAACAGAGCAAAATTTGGTCAAACTGGCAATTTTTCCTCTATGCGCCACGCCTGATTCTCTATGCGTAGCGCCTGTTTAGAACCACTTTTGGAAGCCTTCCTGATGTCCAAATGAGCTCCAGGTGTGCTTTCTAGAAAGTTCTATCTGTCTACTTCCCAAAAAAAGTGGAATTTTTCAATTTTGCCTCCATTTTCCCTCCAAAAGTCCATTCTCCCAACATTGCTTCCTGTGTGTCAAAATAGGGGTAGTGAGATCATTTTTTGAGTGTTTTTTGACCTTTTGAGGGTTCAAAACCTGCCCAAACTTCTTGGCCATAGGTATGAAAGCATAAATTTTCATGCAAAATCTAGAAATGCAATTTTTTTTTGGATTTGGAGCCCTCTAGCGAAAGCGAGCACCACATGGCATGGCGCATAGGGAGGAAAACCCTGTGTTAAAACTTTTTGTGCGTAGCACTTTTTTGCAGACAAGTTTTGAGGACCTTCCTGTGGTCCAAATTGGGCGCGGGATAGCTCGTTGGAAATATTATTGAGCCTAATTTCCAACCCAACTTGAATTTTTCAATTTGAAGTTCATTTTCCCTGTCAAAAGTCAAATCTCCCAAGACTAGTCAAAATGTGCCAAATGAGGCTACCTTAGGGTAGAGTGATGTTGCAGTCAACTTTTGAAGACCTTCCTCAACTCCAAATTGAGCTCATTCTAGCTCATTGGAAATATATTTGTGTATAGTTATCATTTGACTCAACGAGCAAGTCATTTTGCCAACCATGCTAGGAGAAAACTTGATTTTCCCAAGGTCACTTCAGAGGTGCATCAATTCTCCGGAGGCGACTGTATTTTTGACTTTTCTCTAAAACCATGACACCTGTGTAAAAAGTGAAGGAGGTTTTTATTCCTTCGCCTATTTTGGACAAAAAATCTCTCATTTTTTCCAAATTCATCTTTCCTTGCTCAAAATCATCATTTGATTAAAACCTACCCCGATGTGTGGAACGGGGAATTTGTCGAAATGAAGCGAAATGAAGGGGATATGGGGCTTCTAAATTCTTGAGGAAATTTTGTGTGGTGGGGAGGGATGTTAGGAAGCGGGGGAAAGTGGAATTTCAAATATTGAGTGAGGGGAAGGGGTCCAAAAGGGCAAAACATAGGCCCAACCTATGAAATTGTAAAGTTGTAGCAAGAAAGTAGGGTTTGTGCAAAAATGAGGAATTTGAGGGATCTCAGTGATGGGAAGTGTTTAACAAGGTGCATTAAGGATAGGGGAAGGTGTTTGAACATCAGGATACAAGTTTTGCTAAGGATTTGACCATCCAAGAGAAATTACCTTCAAAACCCTAGGAGAGGGAAATGAACGTTACCTAGGCACAACTGAAGCATGAACAAGGCATAAAATGACCCAGTGAAACTTGGCATGGTGATGAAAACCCTCTGAATGATGGTGCATTCTGCCTAATGGTGACATGAAGCTCTTGGGACAGCTATTAGGGTTTGGGATTTTTAAGTATGAGACTAGGGTTTGCTGCATTTGGGATTTTTAGAAAGGGAACTTATGATAAGGGATTATTGATTTAAGGGGGTAGTGGAAGTTAAGGAATAAGGAAATCAATGAAAAAGGAATAAGGGAGTAAACCTGGTGGCAAAATAGTCATCAAAACCCTAGGCAACAATTTTTTTTGGTGGAACTTAAAATTATAGGGTTCAACTTGTTTAAGCAATCACCATGAAACAAACATCATGAAGTAGGCACCCAACTTGGATAGAAAATAATAATGGAGGCTATACCTGACAAATCCGTGCATTTTTGGGCGATTTGAGCAATTTGGGCAAGTTCTAGCAATTTTCAAACCCTCTGTCTGTATGCGCCGCGCGGCTAGCCCAATGTGCCGCGCCTCACCAATGCATCGTGCCTGTGTAAAAATACACTAAGTTCTAAGACCCAGTGCACCTCGCCTTCTGCCCAGTGCGCCGTGCAAAGCAATTTTCACCCAAACTTTCTCCAACTTTGCTTTGTTCACCTCGAAATATGTTTGCCTTGTTTCCACTTTGGCTCTTTGATGTATTTAGTATGCAAATGAACTCATGGAACACAAAAATGATATATATGCCAAGGATTTAACTCTTGATTTCAAAAGCCAATTTGTCATGTTGCAAACTTTGACACTTCACTTTGAAACTATGTTTTGCTTCTTTGCTGCTCTTGGACTGAATAGTTTGATTTTCGCTTGGAACCTTGCAAAGGACCAGAGCTGTGCCTGAAGATTTTTGACAATTGAAAAACCTTGAAAATATACATGGCAATTTATTACAAAGAACCAAATGACGTTTTTCTTCAAAACAGAGTTTTGAAGAAAAGTCATGATGAAAGATTGCGATGATGAAATTTGTGATGAAAACTTATTATGAAACCTCCCTCATTGTCTGTTGAAATTATTGGACACTTTAAAAAACAAAACCCTAGACCTAATTACTGAAATGACTCTTTGCTGACCAAGAAACCATCCATGACTGTAAAATTGATTTTGATGAACTTTGATGATCAGACACGAACCAGCAGGTACATGACATGAGGGAAATGAGTGAAGAAACCCTTCATCAGATAATCTATGCTCCTGATGGAATGCAAATGATCGAGCTGAATGAGACACCTAAAAATGAAATGCAACAAAAGAGGTTTTGATCTCTGATAGAGGGCTGAACAGACCGACTCTAACATTTTCTTCTTCATCAACTTCAAAAATATCAAGAAAAGTCTCAACATTCTGCACATGTTGCTCAGCGTTGACAGTCATACATTCACCATCAAATCTTGGCAAATATAGGTAATAATTTTCAGGGAAAGCATAGAGAACAGAAGGTAAAACAAGAGGTTTATACCTATGCGGGACTATAAAAGGTGTAGGAGTATATACAAGAGCTACAGGATCAGGTTTGTTTTCTTTAGGCTCATCACACTGAAGAGAGTCATCATGAGATGTGGGAAAAGTAAGGAGGCCAGGATCAAAGGGAAACTCAGTATTTACACTTTTTGAATAGATCGAGTGAACATTTTTATCACCTTTATCATACAACAATTTCTGAAAAACTTTCAGGACAACTTCAAGAACAACAAAGAAGTAATTTACAAGAAAGCGGACTAGATCCTAAATACCATTCCACTTTGGATACCCGAACTTTGTGTAAGATCCTTCCATTTTCTCAGAGAAAGAGTTAGTCCTCCAGTGGAGTCTCTACATTGAGTTGGAGTCACCAAGTGAATGATTTCAACCTTGCTATGTCTGATCGTTTTCCACCATCAAGCATCAGATCTAACTTGATACATGTACTGGGGTGATCGTTTAGATCAAATGTTCAATTTATAAGACTAGACCGGAGATTGACTGAAGCAACTTTCATCTACTTTCGCTAATGCAAAGCAAGAGTGTTTTGAAGGCTACCTGGCTAAATTTAGGCTCCGTCTGTAGTCTAAAAATCCAAACAATGAAAATAAAATTTCTTCCCCAGTATGGTTGCCACCATGTTAGAGCCTAGATTTGCCTCAGGTTGAAAAGGCAAGGTCCTAGGTCCACATCAAACCACGCTCAGCCTCATAGCTAGCCCTACGAGGATAGGAGAGGGCTCTCTCCGAGTCAATCTCAGCAAAAGATAATCATATGGGGCTTGAGATGACTAAATTAACTACTAATATTATGCTAGGTACGAAGTGCAAGGATTTAATTTGAATTTTTGGGGGATTTGTTGGAAAAAAGGGACAGGCAAATTTTGGGTCCGGGGATGAGGCCAGATTTTCGCAGAGTTCCAGTTGGGGCAAGGTAGGCAGTAGTTTTGATGCTTGAGATTAAATGAATGGTTAGAAAATACCACTGAGGAGATGAAGAGGGCGTGAAGGTATCAAGATTCCTCCTCAAACTGAAAAAAACATTGAGAATTAAACAAAACTACAGGCAGAGCACAACAAACTCATGGATTCTACCTTTGTCACTTAACTTGTTTAATTCAGAAGCAAAAAGAAGGGAAATGGCATACATAAAACATCAATGAACTTAAAAATACATGAAGAAACACACCATCAAAACACAGAGCCACAAGGATCCAAACAAGTGCTGCAAAACCCTGGTCTTTCCTTTGCCAAAATTGCAAAAATGAAATGTATAATAGGGTGCCAAGCAATCCCAAGTATCCAACCATGCTAATGACTGAAAGATCACAAGATATAAGCAAGCCATAGCTCATCCTAGCCTCTAGGGGTCGAGCTCACATTTTTAGGAGCTGATCCAACTAATTCTAAATTAGGAACTAGAAATTAGGCAATGAAACCTCCTGCCTCTATAAACTAGGGAACTGATTCATTCAGTTTCAAACAACTTTTTAACTGATGAATCTATCTTACCAAGTGAGAATTTGACATATTTACATAATGATATATCAATATACATGAAATTACATCAAAATATTTCATTAAGGAAGTGAAAAAGTCAAACTAGGCGAAGCTGGGCGAAAAACAGAGCAAAACTTGGTCAGACTAGTAATTTTTCCTCTATGCACCGCGCTTGATTCTCTATGCATAACACCTGTTTGGACCCACTTTTGGAAGCCTTCCTGCTGTCAAAAATAGCTCTAGGTGTGCTTACTGGAAAGGTTTGTCTCTCTAATTTCCAAACCAAGTGGAATTTTTCAATTTTGCCTCCATTTGCCCTCAAAAAGTCCATTCTCCCAACACTGCTTCCTGTGTGTCAAAATAGGGGCAGTGAGGTCATTTTTTGAGTGTTTTTTGACGTTTTGAGGGCTCAAAACCTGCCCAAAATTCTTGGCCACAGGTAGGAAAGCATAAATTTTCATGAAAAATCTAGAAATACAATTTTTTTTTGGATTTGGAGCCCTCTAACAAAAGCGAGCGCCACGTGGCGCGGCGCATAGGGACGAAAACCCTGCGTTAAAACTTTCTGTGCGTAGCTCCTTTTTGAAGACAAGTTTTAAAAACCTTCCCATGGTACAAATTGGGTGCATGATAGCGCGTTAGAAATCTTATTGAGTCTACTTTGCAACCCAACTTGAATTTTTCAATTTCGAGTTCATTTGCCCTATCAAAAGTCAAATCTCCCAAGACTGGTCAAAATGTGCCAAATGAGGCTGCCTCAGGGCAGAGTGCTGTTGCAGTCAACTTTTGAAGATCTTCCTCAACTCCAAATTGAGCTCATGCTAGCTCATTGGAAATATCTTTGTGTCTACTTATCATTTGACTCAACAAGCAAGTCATTTGGCCAACCATGCTAGGAGAAAACTTGATTTTCCCAAGGTCACTTCAGAGGTGCATCAATTCTCCCGAGGCGACTGTATTTTTGACTTTTCTCTAAAACCATGACACCTGTGTAAAAAGTGAAGGAGGTTTTTCTTCCTTGGCCTATTTTGGACAAAAAACTCTCTCATTTTTTCCAAATTCATCTTTCCTTGCTCAGAAGCATCATTTGAGTAAAACCTACCCCAATGTGTGGAACAGGGGATTTGTCGAAATGAAGCGAAATGAAGGGGATAGGGGGCTTCTAAATTCTTGAGGAAATTTTACGACATGGGGAGGGATGTTAGGAAGCAGGGGAAAGTGGAATTTCAAAGATTTAGTAAGGGGAAGGGGTCCAAAAGGGCAAAACACAGGCCCAACCTAGGAAATTGTCAAGTTGTAGCAAGAAAGTAGGGTTTGTGCAAAAATGAGGAATTTGAGGGATCTCATTGATGGGAAGTGTTTAACAAGGTACATTAAGGATAGGGGAAGGTGTATGAACATCAGGATACAAGTTTTGCTGATGATTTGACCATCCAAGAGAAATTACCTTCAAACCCCTAGGAGAGGGAAATGAACCTTACCTAGGCACAACTGAAGCATGAACAAGGCATAAAATGACCCAGTGAAACATGGCATGGTGATGAAAACCCTCTGAATGATGGTACATTCTACCTAATGGTGACATGAAGCTCTTGGGACAGCTATTAGGGTTTGGGAATTTTAAGTATGAGACTAGGGTTTGGTGCATTTGGGATTTTGAGAAAGGGAACTTAGGATAAGGGATTAGTGATTTAAGGGGGTAGTGGAACTTAAGGAATAAGTAAATCAATGAAAAAGGAATAAGGGAGTAAACTTGGTGGCAAAATAGTCATCAAAACCCTAGGCAACAATTTTTGCTGGTGGAACTTAAAATGATAGGGTTCAACTTGTTTAAGAAATCACCATGAAACAAGCATCATGAAGTAGGCACCCAACTTGGATAGAAAATAATAATGGAGGCTCTACCTGACAAATCCGTGAATTTTTGGGTGATTTGAGTGATTTGGGCAAGTTCTAACAATTTTTGAACCCTCTATCTGTATGCGCTGCGTGGCTAGCCCAATGCGCCGCGCCTCACCAATGCGCCGCGCCTCACCAATGCGCCACGCTTGTGTAAAAATACACTAAGTTCTAAGGCCCAGTGCGCCGTGCAAAGCAATTTTCACCCAAACTTTCTCCAACTTTGCTTTGCTCATCCCAAAATATGTTTGCCTTGTTTCCATTTTGGCTCTTTGATGTATTTAGTATGCAAATGAACTCATGGAACACAAAAATGATATATATGCCAAGGATTTAACTCTTGATTTCAAAAGCCAATTTGTCATGTTGCAAACTTTGACACTTCACTTTGAAACTCTGTTTTGCTTCTTTGTTGCTCTTGGACTGAATGGTTTGATTTTCGCTTGTCTTGCAGGGATGAATGGCCTGGAACCTTGCAAAGGACCAGAGCTACTCCTGAAGATTTTTGACAATTGAAAAACCTTGAAAATATACATGGCAATTTATTACAAAGAACCAAATAACGATTTTCTTCAAAACAGAGTTTTGAAGAAAAGTCATGATCAAAGATTGGGAGGATGAAATTTGCGATGAAAACTTATTATGAAACCTCCCTCATACGTCTGATGGCATTATTGGACACTTTAAAAAAACAAAACCCTAGACCTAATGACTGAAATGAATCTTTGTTGACCAAGAAACTATCCATGACTGTAAAATTGATTTTTATGAACTTTGATGACAGACACAAACCAGCAGGTCTATGACATGAGGGAAATGAGTGAAGAAACCCTTCGTCAGATAATCTATGCTCCTAATGGAATGCAGATGATCGAGCTGAATGAGACACCTAAAAATGAAATGCAACAAAAGAGGTTTTGATCTCTAACGAAGGGCTGAACAGACCGACTCTAACATTTTCTTCTTCATCAACCTCAAAAAGATCAAGAAAAATCTCAACATCCTGCACATGTTGCTCAGCGTCGACATTCTTACATTCACCATCAAATCTCAGCAAATATAGGTAATAATTTGCAAGGAAATCATGGAGAACAGAAGGTAAAACAAGAGGTTTATACCTATTCGGGACTATAAAAGGTGTAGGAGTATATACAAGAGCTACAGGATCAGGTTGTTTTCTTTAGGCTCATCACGCTGAAGAGAGTCATCATGAGATGTGGGAAAAGTAAGGAGGCCAAGATCAAAGGGAAACTCAGTATTTACACTTTTTGAATAGATCGAGTGAAGATTTTCATCACCTTTATCATACAACAAATTTTGAAAAACTTTCAGGACAACTCCAAGAACAGCAAAGAAGTAATTTACAAGAAAGCGGACTAGATCCTGAATACCATTCCACTCTGGATACCTGAACTTTGTGTAAGATCCTTCCATTTTCTCAGAGAAAGAGTTAGCCCTCCAGTGGAGTCTCTACATTGAGTTGGAGTCACCAGGTGAATGATTTCAGCGTTGCTATGTATGATCGT
This sequence comes from Pinus tabuliformis, assembly GCA_031772625.1. Lineage (NCBI taxonomy): Eukaryota > Viridiplantae > Streptophyta > Pinopsida > Pinales > Pinaceae > Pinus > Pinus tabuliformis. The sequence goes on from CM062809.1 coordinate 861,206,707, forward strand.
TGTCCACCATCAAGCATCAGATCTAACTTGATACATGTACTTGGGTGATCATTTAGATCAGATGTTCAGTTTATAAACTAGATCGGAGATTGACTGAAGCAACTTTCATCTACTTTCGCTAATGCAAAGCAAGAGCGTTTCGAAGGCTACCTGGCTAACTTCAGGCTCCATCTGTAGTCTACAAAGCTAAACAATGAAAATAAACTTTCTTCCCTAGTATGTCACCACTATCTTAGAGCCTAGATTTGCCTCAGGCTGAAAAGGCAAGGTTCTAGGTCCACATCAAACCATGCTCAGCCTCGTATCTAGCCCTACGAGGACAAGAGAGGGATCTCTCCGAGTCAATCTCAGCAAAAGATAATCAGATGGGGCTTGAGATGACTGAATTAACTACTAATCTTAGGTTAGGTACGAAGTGCAAGAATTTTATTTGAGTTTTTGGGGGTAAAGGGATAGGCAAATTTTGGGTCCAGGGATGAGACCAGATTTTCGCAGAGTTCCGGTTGGGGCAAGGTAGGCAGTAGTTTTGATGCTTGAGATTAAATGAATGGATAGAAAATACCGTTGAGGAGATGAAGAGGGTGTGAAGGTATCAAGATTCCTCCTCAAACTGAACAAAACATTGAGAATTAGACAAAACTATAGGCAAAGCACAACAAACTCATGGATTCTACCTTTGTCACTTAACTTGTTCAATTCAGAAGAAAAAAGAAGGGAAATGGCATACATAAAACATCAATGAACTTAAAAATACATGAAGAAACACACCATCAAAACACAGAGCCACAAGGATCCAAACAAGTGCTGCAAAACCCTGGTCTTTCCTTTGCCAAAATTGCAAAAATGAAATGTACAATAGGGTGCCAAGTAATCCCAAGTATCCAACTATGCTAATGAATAAAAGATCACAAGATATAAGAAAGCCATAGCTCATCCTAGCCTCTAGGGGTCAAGCTCACATTTTTAGGAGCTGATCCAACTAATTCTAAACTAGGAACTAGAAATTAGGCCATGAAACCTCCTGCCTCTATAAACTAGGGAAGTGATTCATTCAGTTTCAAACAACTTTTAACTGATGAATCTACCTTACCAAGTGAGAATTTGACATATTTACATCATGATATATCAATATACATGAAATTACATCAAAATATTTCATTAAGGAAGTGAAAAATTCAAACTAGGCGAAGCTGGGCGAAAAATAGAGAAAAACTTGGTCAAACTGGCAATTTTTCGTCTATGCGCCGCGCCTGATTCTCTATGCGTAGCGCCTGTTTGGACCCACTTTTGGAAGCCTTCCCGATGTCCAAATGAGCTCCAGGTGTGCTTTTCTGGAAAGGCGTATCTGTCTACTTTTCAACCCAAGTAGAATTTTTTAATTTGGCCTCTATTTTCCCATCGAGAAGTCCATTCTCCCAACACTACTTCCTGTGTGTCAAAATAGGGTAGCGAGGTCATTTTTTTAGTGTTTTTTGACCTTTTGAGGGCTCAAAACCTGCAAAAAATTCTTGTCCATAGTTAGGAAAGCATAAATTTTCATGGAAAATCTAGAAATGCAAAGTTTTTTTGGATTTGGAGCCCTGTAGAAAAAGCGAGTGCCACGTGGCACGACGCATAGGGAGGAAAACCATGTGTTAAAAATTTATGTGCGTAGTGCCTTTTTGCAGACCAGTTTTGAGGACCTTCCCTTGATCCAAATTGGGCACAGGATAGCTCGTTGGAAATCTTATTGATTATAATTTCCAACTCAACTTGAATTTTTCAATTTGGAGTTCATTTTCCCTATCAAAATTCAAATCTCCCAAGACTGTTCAAAATGTGCCAAATGAGGCTGCCTCAGGGCAGAGTGATACTGCAGTCAACTTTTGAAGATCTTCCTCAACTCCAAATTGAGCTCATGCTAGATCATTGGAAATATATTTGTGTCTAGTTATCATTTGACTCAACATGCAAGTCATTTGGCCAACCATGCTAGGAGAAAACTTGATTTTCCCAAGGTCACTTCAGAGGTGCATCAATTCTCCCGAGGTGACTATGTTTTTGACTTTTCTCTAAAACCATGACACCTTTGTAAAAAGTGAAGGAGGTTTTTATTCCTTGGCATATTTTGGACAAAAGAACTCTCATTTTTTCCAAATTCATCTTTCCTTTCTAAGAAGCATCATTTGAGTAAAACCTACCCCGATGTGTGGAACCGGGAATTTGTCGAAATGAAGCGAAATGAAGGGGGATAGGGGGCTTATAAATTCTTGAGGAAATTTTGCGAGGTGGGGAGGGATGTTAGGAAGTAGGAAAAAGTGGAATTTCATAGATTGAGTGACAGGAAGGGGTCCAAAAGGGCAAAACACAGGCCCAACCTAGGAAATTGTCAAGTTGTAGCAAGAAACTAGGGTTTGTGCAAAAATGAGGAATTTGAGGGATCTCAGTGATGGGAAGTGTTTAAAAAGGTATATTAAGGATAGGGGAAGGTCTATGAACATCAGGATACAAGTTTTGCTGATGATTTGACCATCCAAGAGAAATTACCTTCAAAACCCTGGGAGAGGGCAATGAACCTTACCTAGGCACAACTGAAGCATGAACAAGGCATAAAATGACCCATTGAACTTGGCATGGTGATGAAAACCCTCTGAATGATGGTACATTCTGCCTAATGGTGACATGAAGCTCTTGGGACAGCTATTAGGGTTTGGGAATTTTAAGTATGAGACTAGGGTTTGGTGCATTTGCGATTTTGAGAAAGGGAACTTAGGATAAGGGATTAGTGATTTAAGGGGGTAGTGGAACTTAAGGAATAAGGAAATCAATGAAAAAGGAATAAGGAAGTAAACTTGGTGGAAAAATAGTCATCAAAACCCTAAGCAACAATTTTTGTTGGAGGAACTTAAAATGATAGGGTTCAACTTGTTTAAGCAATCACCATGAAAGAAGCATCATGAAGTAGGCACCCAACTTGGATAGAAAATAATAATGGAGGCTCTACCTGAAAAATCCGTGCATTTTTGGGGAATTTGAGCGATTTGGGCAAGTTCTAGCGAGTTTTGAACCCTCTGTCTATATGCGCCACGCGGCTAGCCCAATGCGTCGCGCCTGTGTAAAAATACACTAAGTTCTAAGGCTCAGTGTGCCGCGCCTCACCAATGCGCCGCGCCTTCTGCCCAGTGCGCCGTGCCAAGCAATTTTTCACCCAAAGTTTCTCCAACTTTGCTTTTCTCATCCTGAAATATGTTTGCCTTGTTTCCACTTTGGCTCTTTGATGTATTTAATATGCAAATGAACTCATGGAACACAAAAATGATATATATGCCAAGGATTTAACTCTTGATTTCAAAAGCCAATTTGTCATGTTGCAAACTTTGAAACTCTGTTTTGCTTCTTTCTTGCTCTTGGACTGAATGGTTTGATTTTCGCTTATCTTGCAAGGATGAATGGCCTGGAACCTTGCAAAGGACCAAAGCTGCGCCTGAAGATTTTTGACAACTGAAAAACCTTGAAAATATACATGGAAATTTATTACAAAGAACCAAATGACGATTTTCTTCAAAACTGAGTTTTGAAGAAAAGTCATGATCAAATATTGCGATGATGAAATTTGCGATGAAAACTTATTATTAAACCTCCCTCATGCATCTGCTGGCATTATTGGACACTTTAAAAAAACAAAACCCTAGACCTAATGACTGAAATGAATCTTTGTTGACCAAGAAACCATCCATGACTGTAAAATTGTTTTTGATGAACTTTGATGATCAGACACGAACCAACAGGTACATGACATGAGGGAAATGAGTGAAGAAACCCTTCATCAGATAATCTATGCTCCTGATGGAATGCAAATGATCGAGTTGAATGAGACACCTAAAAATGAAATGCAACAAAAGAGGTTTTGATCTCTGACGGAGGGCTGAACAAACCGACTCTAACATTGGCTCCAATGGGGATGGTGGCTCCTTGGAGGTGCCAAGGATCGCAAATCTTTGGGAGAGTAGACAGTGCCTTCAGCCATTGGGCAATGGAGTCAAAACACGAAAACTGACATTATGCAGACTGACTCTGACTCAAGACTAAAACTGAAAACCATAATAAAACCAAACATGACTAAATCATAACTAACAAACTGGAAAGATGCTCATATTTGAGCTTATTCATCAAACGTACTCTAATTGTTCGTTTCACCACCCGATCAAGTGAAATGGAACAGCCAATGCAACCACGTAAGCATCCTGGCTGGTATTTGATTTCTTCCCAAATGCTTTCTGATGCGCGGGAAAAGGGAAGAATCGAAAGGCAACTCCCATGGAAACTTGGAATCAAGTTGACTGTTGATAAACTTGCAAAGCATGAATTGACTAGATGACTTCAAGAATACTGCGAAAGGATCTTCATAAACATCACTACTAATTTCCATTAACACATTATTGCTCTGGTCCAAGTAATCTTCATAGCTGGATATTAAACTTTTCCTTACATCTGCACTGTTTTTCTCTGATGATTGCAGCAAGTTGTTAAAAGGATCTTGAATTTCGTGAATAACCAAACTCTATTGTTGTTTCCAAACAGAACAAAAATATTCTTTATCAATCTCCTCATATGACTGTAAACTTTGATCTGAGCTTTGTAATGAAAAATAAGTTAAACAAGACAATGAAGGTGACCTTTGAATCATATTATTATCAACATTCTCTTCTGTCACATGGATAGCTGATGGGGAAGAACTTTTACAGTAAACATAATCCAACACACGAGTGTTATCGGGAAATCTAGTGTCTATGCAGAGCTGCTAGTCCCACTAAGGCTAGTAGCTACCTTAGAAACAAACAAACTAAAACCACTTTCGTTTTCCTTTATGAGAAGTAGATAAGAGGGGAATAAAGGATACCAACCTCTGTCTTGCACTTCGTTCCTTGCTCGATTCCTCTCCCTTCTGATAGATCTTTGCCACTCGCTTCCTTGTCTACCCAGCTTCAAAGAGCACCTATAGAATCAAAGCAACATAACACTATCCAAGAACATAGATCTACCATCATAAACAATATAGGACTAGATATATATTGACCACACAAATGCATATATCATCAATCATACAAGAATGTTGAGGAAAACTTGAATAGCTTTATTAATAATCAAGAATAGCAAAGAGGATTACAACCAATTGTTCTGACCCAGTGTCATCCTCTCAGCAAGAAAGCCCTTCTTCACCTCATGAAAAGCTCAGATCACCCAACACTATTATGTTACACCAAGAAACCAGCAACACTTCCTTACAAGATACAAAATTTCAGCCCCTGGATCTCTAGGATGAGGGATCCATATATAAATGTTTGCAAGGGGGGTGAGTCAGCTTTTGAGATTTGATTAGTGTCCTCTCTCTGATAGTTCTTGATTCCACTTGGAGATTGATGATCTCTTACTCATCCCTGGGCGAATGCAGAGAGGCAAGTGTCACAAGAGAAGTTTCTGGAAGATTCCATGATCCTCCACCTTGCAGATTGACCCTGCCATTTGTCCACTCTTGCCCATCACACCCCATAGAAGGGCTTTCCAGTATGCATTGCACTTCCCATGTGTATTTAGGTGGGATGCAACACACTTTGACCATGGATCATGTGAGATGGTCCAGTTTTGACCAGTTCTGAGTAGTTTTTCATGGAGAACTTCTGGGAGAAGATGTAATTAGTTGACCTTGTTCTTTTAGAGGTTGGAACAAAACTTTTAGGGATTTAAGAGCCCTTGGTTTATGGAAATTTATGATTGGGGTTGCAGTGCCCAAAAATGTCTATAACAGTTGCCCCCTAAAGCATGAGGTCGTTAATCTGTTGATGGCGGGTGAAATGCTTTATCATGAGGATATAAAGTTTTTTCGAGCTGGAAGGTGACCTGTAATAAGATACAATACAATACATTATCTTCGTAATATTTTCATGATCTAGCTGAGGTGGGCATTCCCATGCTCAACTTCATAAATTCATCTTCATGTACATAAGACAGAAAATCGTCTGAGTGTAGACTGATGATTCTGGTAGAGCCATCATCCCTTAGATTGGATGATTATCTGTGCAGTAATGATGTACATTTGATGTCTTTATTTTCCTGAATATATATCGGAGCCTGGATGGATGAAACTAGATCCGGGGTCTTCAATCTCGTTCCATCTTCACTCAAAGTACAAGTCGATCCATGTGAGAGATGTTCTGGAGTCGAACATGGAAAGACATCACCTGATTACCAGCCAATGATGTAAGCTGTTAACAGGCGCGAGAGGAATCACCGATAATGATGATGACCCTCAAGGTACTATAGTACAATCCACGTGATGTGAATAAGGGACTTGGCGTCGAACACCATGCAAAATATTTCGGTCAAAGGCCATTGATGTAAACCTGTCGCCAGAAGTGAGAAACTTGCCATTGAGGCATGCAAGCTTCAAAGTACTGAAAGGGTTGTTCCTAGATCGACTTCTTGGATAATGAGCTGATGTCGACAAGAAGTGATCCGTCATAGGAGGGCCTTAGTGAATCCCACATCAATGACACGGAACAGAGCAAATGATTTTAATGGAGGTGAAAACGATCTGATGATATAAGGTTCAGGGTGGCGGTCATGAAAGGATGGAGTGTAAATGTATTGCAGTGGATGAGACAGAGGTGAATTCTCTGAGTGACTTATCTTGAACATATCGGCGACACTGACATGATGGATTAGTAGCGTTAACCCCAAATATGGATGGTTTGATGGACCCATGGTGATATGACCAGTGAATGGAACAACCCAACCCGACTCGAATGCGGAGTGAAAGTGTCATGTTCAAGAGCGACTTGCTACCAATAAAGTTTCTTCAAGTTGTCTTCCCAATTTTTCCCCAGTCATTGCTAACCAGTACCTCTTTATTTTTGTCAAGCTTGAGGAGGATAACATATGCTTGTTCTATAATTTTCCCTTCGAGCAAACCCATAGCTATGTTTTAACGAGCCTAGCGATAGTGAAAGTTGTTCTTTTCTGTATGGACAAGTTTGTCACTATTTGGTTTTAACGAGTTTAACGACAAAGATAACTCAGTCTTTTTCAATTTTAGAGAGTCTGAAAAAGGGACGTAAAGAAAACTCCAGTAATCCTTTTTCGTCATATAATCCCTTGAGTCCGAAAAAGTATAAAACAATACAAAAGGGATGAATTTTTGGTACTTTTAATGAGCCGAACAAAACAAGCACTCGATCTTTTTGTGTAATAATCCCTCAAGTCCAAAAAGATTAAAATCTAAAGGAGGGATATCACTTCTAGTCACTTTAACGAGATGGAGAGGCCAATTGCTTGGCAATCTTTTCATATTTTACGAGTCAGTTGAAAAGAGCTTAAAGGAGACTCGTTTTTTGAGGAATGAGTGATAAATTCGGGTAGTAGCTAATTCCAGGTAAGGTTTGGAATTTTCCAATCACGACAGTGTCACAAGGATGGCTAACAGGATCACTCTTCGCAGCTGTTCCTCAAAAAGGGTAAACAATCAAATGGAGGTGAATGATCGGCCAAAACAAAGTGGAGGTGATGATGAGAACATGACCAAGGCTCAAAGTTTGATGATAATGCATTCACGATGGTTATTTACTAGAAATTGGTTTATTTTTTAATAAATGAGCTTAAACTCTGGGGGAAACATTTTCTCATTGCTTATGTTTAATTTTTAACGAGCTTGAACCCTGCAGTAACATTGCTCGTGATAAGTTTGCATGCCCCAAGCATAATAACGCAAATCGAGGTGCATGCCCCCCAAGCTTCATTGCATTCAACTCGGTGGTTGGAATGAAGGTTTACCTTTGAGATTTGGAAAGGGATTTGTTTCATTTTTTAATGAGAATGACACAGTAAAATAACTATCCTCATAACTCCTTGTTTCATTTTTTAACGAGGTCGACACGAGATAAGAACCATCCTCGGAATCCACCGTATTTACAGTATTTGATAGAAAATCAAAAATTGAAGGATGATTAATGTCATTGGAATAATCTTCGTTGTAATCCGGGAGATGAGAACCATGGTGGTAATCTTCCCATGGTGCCTCTCCTAACATAATTTATTGAATGATTCCTTTGTCTGTAGAATGTACATGCAACCAAGGATCTGAAGAGGTACCATATTCCTTAGACCTATCTATCCAAACACTCGATGAGCATTGATTTGGGTTTTCCCCCCAGGCCAAGAAAATTGATTGCTACAATATTTCTAAAATGGCGATGATCCATGCTGACAAAATGTTTAGGAATCTTCCGAATCCATTTGATATAGAAGATTTCATACTGCAGGTTTCCACTGTGGCCATTTCCACCAGATTACTCGGAGGCGGTAGGGCAAAAGTACCCATTAAGGCAGGGTATTTTAGGAGGCCTACTCCAATATTTTGAAGTGAATGATTGCTTCCATGGATCATTGGAATGCTTCCCGTAACTTGTGAACTGTTGGGGAGAAATGTTTGTTGGTCGACGATTGTAATTCCTCCTTGGAAGGGAAATGAAATCTTCCTGAAGTAGGTCGACACAACTACGGCCATGGCATATATCCAGGGCCTTCCCAGTAGGACGTTTTAATCGAGGTTTCCGTCGATTACTTCAACATCAATTCCTACTGTTTTGCCCCCCAGTTCAACTTGCAAGTTACTTAAAATCCCGTATGGAGTGTATGATCATCCATCAAATGCTTTTAACATTGTTGACAATCGCGACAAGGGTGGTGAGCCTAAATTTTTCCAGCAACTCATCGACATAATACATGTATATGCCCCCTCATCAATAATTGTTCGATGAATAGTTTTGTTGAGGGCTTTCACTTGAATAAGGAAAGCTAGTTGAGCTGGTAACTGAGGGTCATATCCTTTTTGATTAAAGGATACAAGATTGGAATCCGTTGGGTCAATCCCACCTATTACTGATAATAGATCTTGCTTTTGGGAGGGGCAATTTTGCGGTACCTCAAGTGTCGACATAGCGGATGGCGATTGGGCCAGGTCCTCTACTATATTATAATTCTGTGCTACTTTAGCACGAGGATTAAATGTCGATTTGTGTACCACTCCCTTTATCGTTAGCTCAGGAATAATGGGTGGCACAACTTCGGTTGAAGTTGTTGTCGAACTACTCAGTTGATCAGTAGCCTTGTTGTTTGACAGCTGTGGATTCCCGTAATATTTATTCCTTGTCGTTATAAAAGCATCATTCTGTTGTTTCGAAACCGACAACATCAACACTTGGGACGGGGAAGCATTGTCACTAGCAACCAAATTTTTTCCTGGATTTGGAAACGGATCAGTCAATACCGCCGAGGTTTTTGATTTCTTGAAGAATTTTCTAAGCCCGGCTTTATATGGAAAATCTCTTGTCCAATGATCCTCATCACATATAAGACATGGACGATTTGGTTTCTTATCTCCAGAAGGGTTTGCAAAAGATTTTTCAGGTGATGATTCCTCCTGTTTCTTCTTCTTCCCTTTGTTTTTCTTCTGGCCTCCTGGTTGCTTGGTTTCTTTACCATTATCAGTTGAGATGGCATTTACTTCCGAGGCGAGAAGTTCTTATTTTGCATTTTGACTAGAAATATTACGGGCCTTTTTAGATGTAGCTTTTGTCAATTTCGTGTTTGTCATACCAATCATGCCATCACCGGCATGAGAGTCATTGTTCAATTTAGGAGGAGGAGGAACGGAAAATTCCGGCCTGGGAGCGTCAGGGATTTTATCATAGAGCGTGCCAGAATGAGTATAAATCAAGTCTAAATATTGCACATGAGCAATAACTTGCTCTTCAGTGACGACTCCTCCTTTTGCCACATCTTCTTTAATGGAAGGTAATAATGACTTAATAAACCATTCAGCTAAAAGCTGATCAGGAACATAAGTTTTTACCATTCTACGACGACATCGCCACTCATGAATATGATCGGATATGTGAGTGGCTGTCGTTTTCTTGAAATTGGTAAGAAGTTCTGTTCCCGTTTTGTACCTTATGGGTAACTGAAAATGGGTTAAAAAGGTTGTGGCTAGGGCAGTGAAGTTATCAAACAAAGCTCTGGGTAATTCGATATACCATTTCGCTGCTGGACCAATTAACGTTCTCTGAAAAAGGCGAAGCCTAATCGAATCATCGTTTAGGGTGTTTGATGAACACCACAGATGAAAGGTCATCACATGATTCGATGGGTCTTCACCCAAATTTCCATTAAATTTAGGAATATCTGACGGAAGTTTATGCGGAATCGCTGGCCACCAAGGGGCATAAGCAATTGGATCGTTCGTTAGCCGATTTAGATCCGGTAACTCTAAATTTGCCACGAAGGGTAACTATTGATTCAGGTTTGGCGAAGCATACCCAGGATAAGATGGAATTGCCTGAGCAGTAGGTCTTTGCATACCAACATAATGCATTTAATGCTGGTAAGGTTGATGGGCATAACCATTGTAGAATAGTTGATTTTGACCGTTTTGAATATACGGTTGCCCATTATTTGCAAATATTTGTTGCTCAGATCCTTGGTATACTTGTTCGAATTTTGGTTGTTGGTATTGCACCAGCCATGGTTGTGAAGCCATGTGCTGTTGTCCAGTACTGGTCGTTTGACCAAGATGAGGGGTAATTGTACCCATTTTGGGCCTGTGTCATTCCACTAGTTGGCGATTGTGGTTGAGTCGCAGGGACAAGAGGCCGTTGCATTACAACCTGAGAAACCTGAGGTTGGCATACAACAGGCAACGCTTGTACTTGCGACACCATCACAATAGCCGGCGTAGTTGGTATATTTGACATAGGTAAACATTGTTGCATTGAATATACAACTCTTGGTTGTTGAGGCAGTATTGGCACCCAACCACTAGATGTAATTCCAGCATAACCTGAATTTTGTTGTGAACTCTCATATGGTTGTCCTCTCGGAGGAGACAATGAGAGGGTATATTTCCCCCCATACGGCGGTAATCGGGTACTTAAAGGAATGGTTTTCCCTTGAGGACCGAATTGCCCAAATTGACACCGTGAAGGATCAATTTGCTCAGACTCAACATAAGAGTTCCTGGATATTATTCCGGATGAACAAACGGGAACGAACCATACTGTCGAAATAGCCCCTAAGTGGGCCCCGTCTAGCGATTGAGAGCTAGTTGGGACAGATGGTATGCCGACGAACATTGTTGGAGTGACAGCAGGAAGTTCTGTCGTCGCTGTGTCAGATGACACAGTCCTAGATGTCGATGGTTGTTCAAACATTTCTAGTCTATCCAAAAGATTTCCTAGTGATTCTACAGGAGTTTCTGATAACGGTAGACTAATTTCTGATGAAGAAGGATATAGAGTGATCCCGACTCCAAATTTTGATGGAGTACTAGATGGAGGATCCTCCACAATCTCTTCTATAGCAATCAGACCAGGTGGAAGAGGTAGACCGTCAGGTCCGTAAAATATTTCTGGTGCCGAAGAAGGTAGAGAATCTATAGCGACAGATGTTTGGGGAATAACACCTTCTGAATCAGCTGTAGATGGAGCTGGTTCAGTAATAAAAGTGTTTACCTTCACACTAGGATCAGTTCTACTACCCTTTGGTGGCTGCGGAACTTCTTCTGTAAATGCAGGGATACCAGAAATGGTTGGAGTAACCGGAGTTTCCGATGGTTTTGGAACACTTGTTCTAACTTTACCAGGGGATTTGGAACCGATTAAATGAGTTTGCTTCGTCCATAACAGTTTTGATTCTGGAGACAAAGATGGTTGACTCGTAAGCCTCTGCGAACGATGGGGTTTCAATTGACTTTCTTCCATGATTGCAGATTACTCGATCAACTAAAAATCAAGGGGAAATATGTTTATGAATTAAATGAATTTTAGATGCTTTGACACAACTTGCTTTTTCAATTTTTAAGAGTCAAGAAAAAACAAAAGATGACTCTAGTCGCCTTCAATTTTTAATGAGCTTGAAGTGACAAGTGCTCAGATGGACCTTTTCCTTTAAGGAGTCTGAAAAGGAACGAAAGAGACTGCTCTGGAAATCTAGACAGAGGGATTACCAAACCAATCGCAAAACTGCAGAATACTTTTTACGGTACGGCAGTCAATCTTCACGAATGTTGTGTTCAGTGCATTGCGATCGATAGGGCGGTAGACACGGCTTCCTATGGATAAAGGATAAAGCCTATTGTGGTCTCCCAATATATACTCGACGGTACGTGGGAGCACAAGTCCATACTAGCACTTATCGTCTCAAAGTGGAGGAATCACCCAACCAGCAATGAAAACAACAGTTACTAGGCTTTTCGACGTCGGAATACGTCTCTAGCCTAGAGTTCTAAATGTTGTGCGTTAGGTTCCAAAGCGTTTTTAGATTCATTAAATTTATTTTACAATTGATCTTGCTTAAGAAATTTGCCTTTCAAGTTCACCGCGTGATGTAGATGTACAATTCCTAAAATGCAATCTATGATGATAAACAATCATTTAATCTTCTTTTTGCAATGAAAATCCTAGCTACTAAGGAAAGAGAGATGATATTATTTCAACATAGAGCAGAGAGCACACACTATATGCACTGTCCTAAATCAAACCAACAAACAGTCTAAATGAAAATGCACATGCATGTATTTGTTTTCAGCCTTCTTAATGTGTGAATGATAAAAAGAAAGCTCAGCGGAAATCTGAATTATTTTTAAAGTGACATTACTAACAAGTTTCTTTTCAAGACAAAATGAAGACAATGACGACACTTTGCGATTTGGAATTGAAAACTTGTTTTCGACACTTGAAAAACTACTAATTCAAATCAAATACAAGAGTAACAGTGTAATCGAATATTAACAACAATCAAATTCTCTTCTATGACTGAAAATGACACTTGTGACACTTTCAAATCAAGAAACGACAGTTCAATTACGCTACTTCTTTGTAAAAGAAAACTGAAAATGGATCACAATGCATAAAAAAAATTATAGTTCTTTGCACAATGGAGGCGGAATAATGGTAAGGAAGGGGGTTCCAACAAAGGTATACTGACTATAGACAGCAAAACTCCTGAATAGAGTTGAAAAGAGTGAACATAGAAACCAAAATCTAAAAGAAAAAGAGGTCTTGTGTGATCAGCACACCTGTAACACAGGGAAAGTGAGATGCAGTGCACCTACTACACATGGGAAGTGCGATGCATCCAGATTCCAAAGAAGAGACAGTGCGATGGTCCAGGGACGAGACTTCAAATGGGTTCCGGGTCACAATTTTCAGCTCAGTTCAGGGATTTAGGCCGAGCAAGTGGTAATCAGTAAATAAATCACAGGGGTAGATCTAAGGATGTTACTAGAGCCAGCACAAGGGCAATTAGAGATTTTGTAAATCAATTGTTCAGTTCACAAACAAAACCCGGAGATAGACTGAAGTAGCATTGATCTACTTTGCACTTGCATAGCAAATGTAGTTCGAAGGCTAGATGGCTTGAATTCAGGCTTCGTCTATAAGTTTATAAAGCAAACAAATATAGACAAACAAACAATCTATTCGCTCCTCAGTATGGTCGCCATTTTGTTATCGGGAAATCTAGTGTCTATGCAGAGCTACTAGTCCCACTAAGGCTGGTAGCTACCTTAGAAACAAAAAAACTAAAACCACTTTCATTTTCCTTTATGAGAAGTAGATAAGAGGGGAATAAAGGAGACCAACCTCTGTCTTGTGCTTGGTTCCTTGCTCGATTCCTCTCCCTTATGATAGATCTTTGCCACTCGCTTCCTCGTCTACCCAACTTCAAAGAGCACCTGTAGAATCAAAGCAGCATAACACTATCCAAAAACATAGATCTACCATCATAAACAATATAGGACAAGATATATATTGACCACACAAATGCATATATCATCAATCATACAAGAATGTGGAGGAAAACTTGAATAGCTTTATTAATAATCAAGAATAGCAAAGAGGATTACAACCAATTGTTCTAACCCAGCGTCATCCTGTCAGCAAGAAAGCCCTTCTTCACCTCATGAAAAGCTTAGATCACCCAACACTATGATGTTACACCAAGAAACCAACAGAACTTCCTTACAAGATACAAAATTCCAGCCCCTGGATCTCTAGGATGAGGGATCCATATATAGATGTTTGCAAGGGGGGTGAGTCAACTTTTGAGATTTGATTAGTGTCCTCTCTTTGATAGTTCTTGAATCCACTTGGAGATTGATGATCTCTTACTCATCCCTGGGTGAATGCAGAGAGGCAAGTGTCACAGGAGAAGTTTCTAGAAGATTCCATGATCCTCCACCTTGCAGATTGACCCTGCCATTTGTCCACTCTCGCCCATCGCACCCCATAGAAGGGCTTTCCAGTATGCATCGCACCTCCCATGTGTATTTAGGTGGGATGCAGTGCACTTTGACCATGGAGCAAGTGAGATGGTCCAGTTTTGACCAGTTCTGAGTAGTTTTTCATGGAGAACTTCTGGGAGAAGATGTAATCAGTTGACCTTGTTCTTTTAGAGGTTGGAACAACACTTTTAGGGACTTAAGAGCCCTTGGTTTATGGACATTTATGATTGGGGTTGTAGTGCCCAAAAATGTCTATAACAACGAGAAATAGGATCATCAAAAATTTGATAAGACTGCGGCAATGTATCCATTGAAACTATATGACATCCTACTGGTTGTTCATCTTTTTCTTTAGAGATATTATGAAGATTATGCCTTATAAACTGAAATGCTTCGAAACAAAAGGGTACAGAATCCTCTTGCATCATTATATCATGTATTTCAGCTACCACACCTTCATCTGTAATCTGACCTTCATCCTCAACATTAAAGCTGAAAGATTGTTGATTTCCTACAGGCTGCTCATTTGTAGATTTACTATGCAATTTACCCTTCAAAAACTGAAATGATTCAAAACAGAAAGGTAGGGAATCATCCTGTATCGTTTGATCATATGTGCCAGCTTCCATGTCTTCATCTACAACTTGACAATCAATGGCATTTGGGGGCTGGAAATCTGAATATGAGAAGTCTTGAACATGGTTTTCATTGCCCTCAAGATGGTCCAAATCAAGACTTGTTGACAATTGATTTATGAGTGCATGAATGTTGTCTCTGATAAACTGAAACGAAACAAAACAAAAAGGCAAAGATCCTTCACTTACTTCAAAATTTGCAGCACTTTCCTCGTCATTGTCATAGCTGATATGCATCATTTGATCATTATACTTGAGCTGTTGTAAGTGAACTTCCTCCTCCCACAAACTAGCTGCTGATTTGTCTGCAAGATTAGCTTTTATTTAGAGAACATAATCATCATCATACTGATCAAACTGAGGCAAATCGTCACTATAAAACACATCATCAATCATACATGTCATATCAACAGATCTCTCTTCTCCAACATTGTCTATAAAACAACCATTATTAGATCTATGGCAACTGGGATAAGAAAGAAGATGTTTTGGATCAACAACTTGTTCTTCTTCAGTCAGCGAGTCATGGGCTTGAACATCATAATCATTCCTTACGGTGATCTTTTCCATCATCTTTTCCACTACACTTGCCAAAATGTCAAGCTTTACCTCTAGAGATGTCAATTCCTCCGGATCTATGTTTTTCATCTCTTCTTCCTTCAACTTTGCCCTTCGGATTAGTAAATGAGCCTCTACATCTACTGCACTGTTCAGCATCTCTTCAAGTGTTGCAAGATTCCTTTCTCTCAGCTGAAACTCCATTTCCGGATCAAAGGCACCTGGATAGTGCAAGAGAGAATATCTAGGAGGAGGTCTTATATCAACCGGCGTTGAATAATAAACTTGATTAAATCTGGCAGAAGACTATTGTACTGTCTCCCCTGACAGTATTTTCAGCTAGTTATACTCTTCTATAATCAAGAAAAGGTTATGTCCGATCACCCACCTATTCAGGAAAGCTTTGATGAACTGCTGGAAATTTGAGATGCTCGCATCAGGCAGGGTTTTGAACCAACTCTTGACTTTTCCTCACAAAGAAAGAGCAAAACGCCTAATACTAACATCTTCTTCATCAGCTTCAAAAAGATCAAGAAAAGTCTCAACATTCTGCACATGTTGCTCAGCGTTGACATTCTTACATTCACCGTCAAATCTCAGCAAATATAGGTAATAATTTGCAGGGAAAGCATGGAGAACAGAAGGTAAAACAAGAGGTTTATACCTATCTGGGACTATAAAAGGTATAGGAGTATATACAAGAGCTACAAGATTAGGTTTGTTTTCTTTAGGCTCATCACGCTGAAGAGAGTCATCATGAGATGTAGGAAAAGTAAGGAGGCCAGGATCAAGGGGAAACTCAGTATTTAAACTTTTTGAATAGATCGAGTGCAGATTTTGATCACCTTTATCATACAACAAATTCTAAAAAACTTTCAGGACAACTTCAAGAATAGCAAAGAAGTAATTTACAAGAAAGCGGACTAGATCCTGAATACCATTCCACTCAGGATACCCGAACTTTGTGTAAGATCCTTCCATTTTATCAGAGAAAGAGTTAGTCCTCCAGTGGAGTCTCTACATTGAGTTAGAGTCACCAGGTGAATGATTTCAGCCTTGCTATGTTTGATCGTTGTCCACCATCAAGCATCCGATCTAACTTGATACATGTACTGGGGTGATTGTTTAGATCAGATGTTCAGTTTATAAGACTAGACTGGAGATTGACTGAAGAAGCTTTCATCTACTTTCGCTAATGAAAAGCAAGAGCGTTTCGAAGGCTACATGGCTAACTTCAGGCTCCATCTGTAGTATACAAAGCCAAACAATGAAAATAAACTTTCTTCCCCAGTATGGTTGCCACTATGTTAGAGCCTAGATTTGCCTCAGGCTGAAAAGGCAAGGTTCTAGGTCCACATGAAACGACGCTCAGCCTCGTAGCTAGCCCTACGAGGACAGGAGAGGGCTCTCTCTCGGTCAATCTCAGCAAAAGATAATCAGATGGGGTTTGAGATGATTGAATTAACTACTAATATTGAGCTAGGTATGGAGTGCAAGGATTTAATTTGAGTTTTTGGGGGTTTTGTTGGAAAAAAGGGACAAGCAAATTTTGGGTCCGGGGATGAGGCCAGATTTTCGCAGAGTTCCGGTTAGGGCAAGGTAGGCAGTAATTTTTATGCTTGAGATTAAATGAATAGATATAAAAGACCACTGAGGAGCTGAAGAGGGCGTGAAGGTATAAAGAGTCCTCCTCAAATTGAAGAAAACATTGAGAATTAAACAAAACTACAGGCAAAGCACAACAAACTCATGGATTCTACCTTTGTCACTTAACTTGTTTAATTCAGAAGCAAAAATAAGGGAAATGGAATACATAAAAAATCAACGAACTTAAAAATACATGAAGAAACACACCATCAAAACATAGAGCCACAAGGATCCCAACAAGTGCTGCAAAACCCTAGTCTTTCCTTTGCCAAAATTGCAGAAATGAAATGTACAATAGGGTGCCAAGCAATCCCAAGTATCCAACCATGCTAATGACTGAAAGGTCACAAGATATAACCAAGCCATAGCTCATCCTAGCCTATATGGGTCTAGCTCACATGCTTAGGAGCTGATCCAACTAATTCTAAACTAGGAACTAGAAATTAGGCCATGAAACTGCCTGCCTCTATAAACTAGGGAACTGATTCATTCAGTTTCAAACAACTTTTTAACTAATGAATCTACCTTACCAAGTGAGAATTTGACATATTTACATCATTATCTATCAATATACATGAAATTATATCAAATTTTTGATTAAGGAAGTGAAAAATTCAAACTAGGTGAAGCTGGGCGAAAAACATAGCAAAACTTGGTCAAACTGGCAATTTTTCCTCTATGCGTCGCCCCTGATTCTCTATGCGTAGCGCCTGTTTGGACCCATTTTTGGAAGCCTTCCTGATGTCCAATTGAGCTCCAAGTGTTCTTTCTGGAAATATTTATCTGTCTACTTTCCAACCCAAGTGGAATGTTTCAATTTAGCCTCCATTTTCCCCTCCAAAAGTCCATTCTCCCAACACTGCTTCCTGTGTGTCAAATAGGGGCAGTGAGGTCATTTGTTGAGTGTTTTTTGACCTTTTGAAGGCTCAAAACCTGTCCAAACTTCTTGGACATAGGTAGGAAAGCATAAGTATTCATGAAAAATCCATAAATGCAAAGTTTTTTTGGATTTGGAGCCCTCTTGCAAAAGCGAGTGCTACCTGGCACGACGCATAGGGAGGAAAACCCTGTGTTAAAAATGTCTGTGCGTAGCGCCTTTTTTCAGACCCATTTTGAGGACCTTCCCATGGTCCAAATTGGGTGCAGGATAGCTCGTTGGAAATATTATTAAGTCTAATTTCCAAATCAACTTGAATTTTTCAATTTGGAGTTCATTTTATCTATCAAAAGTCAAATCTCCCATGACTGGTCAAAATGTGCCAAATGAGGCTGCCTCAGGGCAGAGTGCTGTTGCAGTCAACTTTTGAGGATCTTATTCAACTGAAAATTGATCTCATGCTAGCTCATTGAAAATATCTTTGTGTCGAGTTATCATTTGACTCAACAGGAAAGTCATTTGGCCAACCATGCTAGGAGAAAAAATTATTTTCCCAAGGTCACTTCAGAGGTGCATCAATTCTCCCGAGGCGACTGTATTTTTGACTTTTCTCTAAAACCATGACACCTGTGCAAAAAGTGAAGGAGGTTTTTCTTCCTTGGCCTATTTTGGACAAAAAATCTCTCAGTTTTTCCAAATTCATATTTCCTTGCTAAGAAGCATCACTTGAGTAAAACCTACCCCGATGTGTGGAACAGGGAATTTGTCGAAATGAAGCGAAATGAAGGGGATAGGGGGCATCTAAATTCTTGAGGAAATTTTGCGAGGTGGGGAGGGATGTTAGGAAGTAGGGGAAAGTGTAATTTTAGAGATTTAGTGAGGGGAAGGGGTCCAAAAGGGCAAAACACAGGCCCAACCTAGGAAATTGTCAAGGTGTAGCAAGAAACTAGGGTTTGTGCAAAAATGAGGAATTTGAGGGATCTCAGTGATGGGAAGTGTTTAAAAAGGTACATTAAGGATAGGGGAAGGTGTTTGAACATCAGGATACAAGTTTTGCTGATGATTTGACCATCCAAGAGAAATTACCTTCAAAACTCTAGGAGAGGGAAATGAACCTTACCTAGGCACAACTAAAGCATGAAAAAGGCATAAAATGACCCAGTGAAACTTGGCATGGTGATGAAAACCCTCTAAATGATGGTACGTTCTGCCTAATGGTGACATGAAGCTCTTGGGACATCTATTAGGGTTTTCGATTTTTAAGTATGAGACTAGGGTTTGGTGCATTTGGGATTTTGAGAAAGGGAACTTAGGATAAGGGATTAGTGATTTAAGGGGGTAGTGGAACTTAAGGAATAAGGAAATCAATGAAAAGGGAATAAGGGAGTAAACTTGGTGGCAAAATAGTCATCAAAACCCTAGGCAACAATTTTTGTTGGAGGAACTTAAAATGATAGGGTTCAACTTCTTTAAGCAATCACCATGAAACAAGCATCATGAAGTAGGCACCCAAATTGGATAGAAAATAATAATGCAGGCTCTACCTGACAAATCCGTGCATTTTTGGGTGATTTGAGTGATTTGGGCAAGTTCTAGCAATTTTTGAACCCTCTGTCTGTATGCGCCGCGCGGCCAGCCCAATGCGTCATGCCTGTGTAAAAATACACTGAGTTCTAAGGCCCAGTGCATCGCGCCTCACCAATGCGCCGCGCCTTCTGCCCAGTGCGCCGCACCAAGCAATTTTCACCCAAACTTTCTCCAACTTTGCTTTGCTCACCCCGAAATATGTTTGCCTTGTTTCCACTTTGGCTCTTTGATGTATTTAGTATGCAAATGAACTCATGGAACACAAAAATGATATATATGCCAAGGATTTAACTCTTGATTTCAAAAGCCAATTTGTCATGTTGCAAACTTTGACACTTCACTTTGAAACTCTGTTTTGCTTCTTTGTTGCTCCTGGACTGAATGGTTTGATTTTTGCTTGTCTTGCAGGGATGAATGGCCTGGAACCTTGCAAAGGACCATAGCTGCGCTTGAAGATTTTTGACAACTGAAAAACCTTGAAAATATACATGGCAATTTATATTCACTCCCTCATGCGTCTGCTGGCATTATTGGACACTTTAAAAAACAAATGATCCGGATTTAAGCAGGAACGCAATATATTACAGAGATAACCATAAATACAGAGATGTGATAACCATAAAAACAGAGATGCAGTGGAAATAATACTTCATTTCATTACTATAAAATACTGAAATATGCTTACAAATAGAAATAACCCAGCTAGGGCGATGGTAGCTTATCTCTGAGAAGAGATGTGTCGGCTACATGCCTATGAACTATTTCGAACTATCTTTACAATGAGGTTCGAAGGCCTATTTATTATTGAGAAACAATGGAAAACCCTTCATATTCCAAAACCTAACCCTAGAAGATGAAACGCCAGATTGTGGGCCCCGTTTTGGGGTGAGTTGGACAACCAACTTCTCGGGGTCGCGAATTGGTCGTCTTATCTCCGTTTGACGTGCATGGTAGCCCGTTGGAAAGATCTCTCCGAGGACTACGACGGAAAAGACGATTTTTATCAAAAAAATCGCTGGCAGTGGATTTCCCAAAAAACGTCGTTTAGGGCCTCAAAACAGCTCCGGAAGTTTAGGACCCGAAAAAACTGCTAAAAATAGTAAACTGCACTATAATTAAGGAAAATGAAAAACTGAAAGAGACAGTTGTGGGGGTCCAAATGGGATAGGTGGGTGGCCACCAACATCCACCTGGATCATTCCTCCCCCCTTAGGAAGCAATGGTCCCATTGCGTTGAGTTCCTCCCTCAGATGAGGAAGCTTCTGCTGAGCTGGGTCTCTGGTGAGCTGTTCTGCAATCTCTAATGTGTCCAGAAATGGTGGGAAGCATGGTCGATGACTGTCCACATTGAACACTCGGTGCAAGTGAAGGAATGGAGGAATTCTTTGCTTCAAAGCATTGTTGCTCGTAGCCTTGGTACTGGTGTAAGGACCATGTCGGAGTGGCCTGAGCTTCTGATGGGTTCTGGTAACGCGTTCTTTCTGTCTATGCAACCAAACTTTGTTCCCCACCTGAAAATTGTGTGGTACCCCTGTGGGTGAGAAGAAGTTTTTCCTGTGTTCTGTTCTGACTGTATCCCTCTGTTGCTGCTGCTGTGTGGAGGAACCCTGCGTGGGGGTCATGGATGTAGCAATGATCTTCCCCTTACTTTGGGAGCGAACCAGACAGAAAATAAATTTCCTAGTCTGTGAGATGAGCTTGTTGCCTTTCTTAGCAGTGATCAAAGAGGTGGCAGTAGGTGGGGCTACCTCCGGTATCCTGTATAATGAATTATCCAAAGAAATAATGACAGCGCGAGGCCTTGACTCATACACAGCATGTCGCCTCCACAAGTATGGCTGGCCTAATAGTACATCACAAACATCTAGAGGTTTAACATCACATAATACCTCGCCTGTGAAGGGCTTGATGCTGTAGGGAAGGCGGCACTGCTGGCGAACTTTGAGATCTCGTCCTTCGTGAAGCCACCCGATACTGTACGGCTGCGGGTGTGGTGTAGTCGGTAGGCCCAACCGCTTCACGACCTCTGCTGAAATGAGGTTCTTTTGGCTGCCACTGTCGACAATGAATTGCAGTGGCGAACCCTTCACCCACATTTGTGAGTGGAAAAGACATTCCCCCTCCTCTGGCTCTTCGGGCTCATTCTTCTGGATCTTGGCAGTGGCAACAGTGGCACTAGGATCTGCATCAATGATCTGCTTCCCTTTGCCATTCCCCTTGTCGGGTTCTGGCTCAGAGTCGGAACATGCATCTGATTCGAAAGCCTTCAACTCGGCCATCAACGACTGCTTGGTCCGACACTCACTTGTGTTATGACTGGGACTCTTGTGGAACTCACACCACTTTCCTGTGTCCTTCTTCGGCTTCGTGGTGGTGTTCTTTTCTTGCGGCTTCGAGGGGTTGTCTTGGGTCACCCCGCCTTGGCTTTGTCCTTTAGGCTTCAGATTTGTAGATCCAAAGTCTTGCTTCTTCTGTTTGAACTTTTGCTCGATTTTGACAGCGTATCGGTATGTTGTGCCGAGTGAGGAGATGTTCAAGAACTCCATCTCTTCCTGGATGTATCTGTGTAGGCAACCACGGTATTTGAGTACCAAATGCAGCTCAGAATCTTTGATACCCAATTGTGTGCGACGGGTATGAAAAATGTTTGTGAACTCTGGCACATCTTGGTCTCGTCCCTGTCGCAATGTGGTCCATTTGATGTATTTGTCCTCATAGCTTTTGACAGGGTAGTATTGCTCCTTGATGGCATCTCGGAAGTCATTCCAAGTGGGTGCGGCTGAAAACAGTGAGCCTGTACTTTCATCCTTCTGTTCGCAGTAGGTTTCCCACCAGATCTTGACGTGGGGGGATGCTTTGAGAAGAGCGAAAACAATCTTTTCCCGACTTGAAAATTCATGAACAGAAAAGTACCCATCGAGCAGATTTAACCATTTATCTACGGCATCTGTGTCTATTTGACCCTCGAAGATGGGGATTTCAAAATTAACTTGTACCTTAAATGGTGTGGCATTTCCAGAGTAGCTGTTGGAAGTCGATGCATCGCCTCTAGGTAGCCGCTGAAGGATCTGCGCAAAGCTATCCATCATCGCGTTCCTTTGCCGCTCGAGGGCTTCTTTGAGCAAGATTCTGATAGGATCTCCTGCCCCCTCGTCTTTCTTCTCATCCTCCATGGGAGGTCGTCGGGATTTGCGAGGTTGGTCTCGCAAAGGTTCGACCAGTTCAAGCCCTAACTCCTTATATCCCGACCTCGTTGGGGACATGCAAAGAAAAGCAGAGAAAAAACAGATTGCTCTGATACCACTGATCCAGATTTAAGCAGGAACGCAATAGATTACAGAGATAACCATAAATACAGAGATGCGATAACCATAAAAACAGAGATGCAGCGGAAATAATACTTCATTTCATTACTATAAAATACTGAAATATGCTTACAAATAGAAATAACCCAGCTAGGGCGATGGTAGCTTATCTCTGAGAATAGATGTGTCGGCTACATGCCTCTGAACTGTTTCGAACTGTCTTTACAATGAGGCTCGAAGGCCTATTTATTATTGAGAAACAATGGAAAACCCTTCATATTCCAAAACCTAACCCTAGAAGATGAAACGCCAAATTGTGGGCCCCGTTTTGGGGTGAGTTGGACAACCAACTTCTCGGGGTCGCGAATTGGTCGTCTTATCTCTGTTTGATGCGCATGATAGCCCGTTGGAAAGATCTCTCCGAGGAATACGACGGAAAAGACGATTTTTATCAAAAAAATCGCTGGCAGTGGATTTCCCAAAAAACATCGTTTAGGGCCTCAAAACAGCTCCGGAAGTTTAGGACCCGAAAAAACTGCTAAAAATAGTAAACTGCACTATAATTAAGGAAAATGAAAAACTGAAAGAGACAGTTGTGGGGTTCCAAATGGGATAGGTGGGTGGCCACCAACATCCACCTGGATCAACAAAACCCTAGACCTAATGACTGAAATGACTCTTTGCTGACCAAGAAACCATCCATGACTGTAAAATTGATTTCGATGAAATTTGATGATCAGACACGAACAAGCACGTACATGACATGAGGGAAATGAGTGAAGAAACCCTTCGTCAGATAATCTATGCTCCTGATGGAATGCAGATGATGGAGTTGAATGAGACACCTAAAAATGAAATGCAACAAAAGAGGTTTTGATCTCTGACGGAGGGCTGAACAGACCGACTCTAATAGAAGGAGGTAAGGCATGTTCGAGATCTGAAGAAAAATATGGTTTCAATAGGGAAGTTGGGAGGTGAAGGCTGTGTAACTACTTCCACAGATAAAACCTAGAAGGTCACTAAAGGAGCCCTGGTAATAGAAAAAAGAGAAAAGGTTGGTACATTATATTTATGCAATGGTATTTCTAATTCTGTTAATGCTTTAACCTCTATAGGAGAAGATACGACATTGTGGCATCATAGGTTTGGGCACATGAGTGAGAAGGGGATGCAGATCCTTCACTCAAGAAATTTGTTGCCAGGTTTGAAGCATGTTAATTTGGAATTCTGTGAAAATTGTGTTTATGGAAAACATAAGAGAGTCAAATTTCTCAAAGTTGGGAAAGAAAAGAAGAGCGAAAAATTAGAGATTGTGCATATAGATGTATGGGGACATACTCAGGTATCATCTCTCGGTGGCTCTCATTATTATGTTACTTTTATTGATGATTCAACCAGAAAAACCTGGATTTATTTTATTCAAAATAAATCTGATGTATTTGATACTTTCAAGAAATGGAAAGCTTTGGTTGAAAATGAGATAGGAAAAAGGTTGAAGTGTCTCAGATTAGACAATGGAGGTGAATATTGCAGCAAAGAGTTTGATAGGTACTGTTCAGAAATGGAATTCATAGAGAGAAGACAGTTCCAGGAACACCACAATAAAATGGTGTGTTAGAAAGGATGAATGGGACAATCATGGAGCATGCAAGGTGCATGAGATTGCATGCAGGGTTGCCTTTACAATTTTGGGCAGATGCTATAGATACTATTGTTTATCTAATAAACAGAGGGCCTTTAAGTTCCTTGGATGTGGTATTCTAGAGGAGGCATGGACAGGTAACAAGGTAAATTGCTCTTTTTTAAAGAGTTTTCGTTGTGAAGCCTTTGTCCACATTAATAAAGAAAATAGAACAAAGCTTGACGCAAAATCAAAGAAATGTACCTTTATTGGATATGGTGTTAATGATTTTGGTTATCGCTTTTATGATTATGAAAAACAAAAAATCATTAGGAGCAGAGATGTCATTTCCAATGAAAAGGTTTTGTATAAGGATCAGCTGCAGGAAAAGAAACATGAAAAAGAAAACATAGAATACATAGTGCTTGAAGAGATCACAAAAAAAGTGATGGTGCCTGAAAATCATAATGATCAACAGCCACAACAACAACCACAATAGTAACAAGCACCTCAAACACTTGAAAGTGGTGTTAGAAGATCTACCAGGATAAGTAGACCCCCTGAATGATACTCTCCTTCATTATATTATGTATTGTTGACTGATTCTAGTGAACCAGAATGTTATGAAGAAACAGTGCAAGTAGAAATCAGGAAGAAGTGGGAAAAAGCCATGAAAGAATATATGGACTCCTTAGCACATAACCAGACTTGGGACTTGGTCTGGTTGCCTGCAAGTAAAACAACATTGCAGAATAAATGGGTTTACAAGTTGAAGGAAGAAGATGGAGGTAGAAAAATTTATAAAGCTAGATTTATGGTGAAAGGGTTTCAACAGAAAAAGGGTATAGACTTTGATGAGATATTTTCTCCTGTTGTTAAAATGACTTCAATTGGAACTATTTTAACTCTAATAGCAGCTGAAGATTTGCATCTTGAGTAGTTAGATGTAAAGACATCCTTTCTCCATGGGGATTTGGAGGAAGAGATATATATGTAGTAGCCACAAGGATATGAGGTAAAAGGGAAGGATAAACTAGTGTGCAGGTTGAAGAAGAGCTTGTATGGTTTAAAACAGGCTCTAAGGCAGTGGTATCTAAAATTTGACAGGTTTATGTCTGAACAAGGTTATACTAGATGTCACTCTGATCATTGTGTTTATCTCAAAAGGAAAAATGATGGTAGCTACATTATATTGTTATTGTATGTAGATGACATGCTTGTTGCAGGCTCTAACATGCAGGAAATAAATGTGCTCAAAATAAAACAGGTGAACTCGTTTGCAATGAAGGATTTGGGTGCTGCAAAACAAATTCTTGGTATGAGAATAACTAAAGACAGGAAAAATCACAAATTAACATTGTCTCAAAGTGAGTACATAGAAAAGGTGTTGAAAATTTTTAATATGCAGAATGAAAAACTAGTTAGTATACCTTTGGCTAGCCATTTCAAATTAAGTAAGGAGGAGTGTCCCAAGACTCAGGAAGAAATGGCTCATATGTCTAAAGTTCCATATGCATCAGCAGTTGGAAGCTTAATGTATGAAATGGTCTGCACAAGGCCTAATATTGCACATGCAGTGGGAGTTGTAAGCAGGTACATGAACAATCCAGGAAAAGAACATTGGATGGTGGTGAAGTGGATTCTAAGGTATTTGAGAGGTACCACAAATCAAGCATTATGCTTTGGTGGTTCAAACATTGCTCTAAAGGGATATGTTGATGCAGATATGGTGGGTGATAGAGATAACAGGAGGAGCACAATAGGGTATGTGTTTACTGTAGGTGGAATAGTTGTCAGTTGGGTTTCAAACTGCAAAGTGTTGTTGCATTGTCAACAACAGAGGAAGAGATTGTTGCTGCTATAGAGGCTAGTAAAAAAATGATTTGGCTACAAAGGTTTTTGGATGAATTAGGTAAGAAGTAGGAGTTGGGCAGGTTATACAGTGACAGCCAGAGTGCCATACATCTTGCCAAGAACTCTGCATTTCATTCCAAGACAAAACATATACAGCTCAAGTACCATTTCATACGGTCAGCATTGGAAGATGGACAGTTGAAGCTGGAAAAGATACACACTAGCCAGAATCCTACGGATATGTTAACAAAAGTTGTAACCAGGGGGAAACTGAGAATATACTCAGTTTCAATTGTTCTTCAAGTATGATGAAGAAGATGAGAAACAACCAGGTCCAAAGTGGAGTTATTGTCCAGCAAATGAAGTAGCGGTGGAGTTGCTATAATCAGTCTCCAAGTGGGAGATTGTTGGGTGTGGAGCCTGATTGTCTTTTGTATTCAAAGGTATCATCGCATTGGACCCCAGTTCTTAATGGGGTGGTAATGACACCCGTAAAATATACACTGTAGGGGGGGTCTTGGGTGGGGGGGGAGGGGGGGGCAGCGCCCCCAAAGCTAAAAATAGATGTAAAATTTTCTTGTAAAATGTTGTAATTTCGTATTCAATCTAGGTCATTCATTAGGCGGAGATCTGACAGTAGATGTTATGTTTAATTTAGGGTTTTTTGCCCTAGAAGGCACCCCCTCACTATATATGATGGAATTGTATTGCGTCTATGTAGATATGTATTATGAGTCAGAAAGATAGAGGAGATTGAGAGAGAAGAGGGAATTACATCAGATCTCTTGTAGATTGTATCTATTCAGTTTTTTGGATAATATAAAAGGAAGGATTGATTGTTTCTCTATGGACGTAGCCCAAACTTGGTGAAACACATATATCTGCGTCTCTCTTGTTTTATGCGTTTTATGTGTTTATATTTCTACAATATTTTATGTGTTCTAGTGCTCTGTAATATATAATTTTCTAACATCATCTTGCTTTAGAATAAGGAATATGGTATTGAATTCTGCAAATACAACTTATTTCTAAATAGAGGATAAGCATTATTCTTCTTCAGTAGATCAATGAAATGCTATGGTGAGTGGGGGAGGATAGAACGATGCAATTTCCATAGAAACCAGAGGCAATATTGGTAGTTGTAAGTGCATTGTTATATTATTTCAACAGTGGTCAAAATATTCTAGAAAAATATTTTAAATGGTGGTGTTCCCTCAATAGAAAGGGAGGAAAATCAAATTTTTTGATCCATTTCTCACCGATTAAGTGGAAGAGCAATGTTTAGTCATTGGAAAGGAAATTTTATTTCAAAATTTACAATGGCCACAAACCAACAATATGACTTTTTCTAATGTTATTTGTGGCATAACTTGCAGTGTTTGCAGAATACTATAGGAACTCGTGGAAAAATGCACAGGGACATATAATCTAAAGATGAGAAACAAATATATAATAAATGTGAATTCACAAGATACAGTGACATGCAATCAACTATCTCTAGAAGAGGCAAGGATAATTATGTATTTTATTCTTTCAATAGTTTTTAGTTTGGAAAATTCAAGTATTTGTGGGTAAGATGATTATTTGATTTTCAATACAAACATCAACACAATTTATAATCAAATTATGTACCATACTTGAGCAGAGGGTTTCATTCTAGGAAAAAGGAAATACTCCAATTCATTGTTGATATCATGAAAGTTACACTACAGTTAAAAAGGAAAAAAAGAAAAAAAGTGTTGCAGAATGGCAACATTCTTATTAGGAGGCCAATAGAACGTTAATTGATGATTTCTTAGGGAAGGTGCAAATGTAATTAAATTCAATCTCAACCTCTTAGGGGCCACAAGGATTGACGATAAATTGCAAGATGGGGTCCCAAAAGAAATAAAATCATTGAAAGAAGCAGATTTCATCTATGTTATCATATCATATTGACAAATTGGTCAATATTACAAGGGATCCAATCCTTGATAATTCAAAACCTAAAAGGAATATTGATAGGCACATCCTACAAAGAGTGTTCCTAAAGTGACCTCAAATAGCCTAGCTTACTCTGTAGTTCTCTTCAAAATATATTTTGAGATTGAATCTTAAACAAAGTAAGTATATTTATTTCTCAAACAAAAGTAGAGCCAATCCATCTTCCATAAAGACATCATTCGAGACTATGAGGTTTATTTGTACATTTTTTGTTTAAAGGAAAGTATTATTGTTATAAAGATAACTATAGGTTGTTAAAGATACTCATTAATAGGATAAAATAACAAAATTTTAATTTTGAAAACATTATATATATATATCTATATATATATATATATATATATATATATATATATATATATATATAAAGTGACTTTTGAGATAAAAGTCTAGTAGTATAGATATATTTTTATTGAGATGAAAGTGAAGGTTAGGAGATCATTGGATAGTGATAATAAATATATTCTTATTCAATAGATAAGTGTGTTTATTATTATAAATTTTAAGAGAAAATGAAGAAAGCTACATATAATACTTGATGAAGGATTCTAACCTAGTGAAATATATGTGAAAAAACACAAACTTATTTCAAAACCGCATATTTAAATTAATTTATTTAGTATGATTAAGGATGTTTTAGGAAGGTTAGAGGAATGAATTAGAAGGACGAATCTTATTATTACTATTTTAAATTATTATGGGGTGTTTCTGGGATAAGAGGTCATGCATACAAATAAAGTAGTTTCCCTTTCGCACTTAGACTATTTGGTTATCTTTTCATGCCCAACCCCACACTTGGTGCCTATTGTGAGTAGGATGATGAGGGTAGGTGCACAAGTTTCTTCCTTATGATTCATTAATAGAGGAAATTAGTGGCATCATGGGGACATAAATGGACAAGGCGAGAAGTAGTTGAATAACCTAACACTAAAAATTGAGAGACATTGGTAGTATTAAAGTGGTGCATTGATAAGCTTGAGGATATCTTATAGGACATGATTATATCCATGGAGATGCTAGCTGATGCACATGACTTTCATAGTAAGTTCAGATGAATATTGTTGATGATAGGATGTTAGAATAATTTTAGGACCATATAGGTGAATAGATCACATACTAATTGTGTGATGAGGTGCATTTTCAGCCTTAGTATAGGCATGCCAAAGAGGAATTTGGATTGAGCACAAATATTCTTGGGGGTGAGTGACCATACAATCAGGAACTTAAGTGGATCATGGAGGAGTGTGATGGAAAAATTGGTTCCAATGTGCCTCTCCTCATGTATTTGGTAGAGCTTCCCAAAATGTGGTGGAACAATTTAAGCATGGATATGATGACTCATGTAACCATCTCACTTCATATTCACAATACACAACAACATGGTGGCTTGCAACCACAAAGGCAAGAGTGAGCCTTTATGAACTATCTTCAGGGAAGGTGTTAATATTGAGTTTTATATATTATAGATCGATAATTTATGAGGGTTGAGCAGATGTGGAGAGAAAGAAGTGTGTTAGTGAGGGTTTATCACAATAATCTAAGGAAATACTCTTACAAAATACTCTCAATAAATACTATTGCACACACTCTTGCACAATAATATCAGGAAAGGGAAGAGTGGAGAAATGAGAAGAAAGAGTGAATCACTTTAGATCTATTTTTGGGTTATATTCTTCCATAGGTGTGATAATTAAAGCATCATCTTGCAGTAGAAGATATCAAATTGCAATCATTCTAAGAGAGTCAAAGTTTTGGGTCAAATAAGGTCATCCTTACAAGTTGAATTGATAAGAAGAAGATTATATCTCAAGCGAAGAAGAAATAATTCAAACTCATCCATATTCTAGCCACACGTGTGGCCTAGGGTTTCTACAGTAAGGCTGAATTGTATTCCAAAAGTTGTTGGTCTGAAAAAGAGGTCGATGGAGGAGTTATTGCTACTAAAAAAGTGAGTTTACTTTGCAAAAGAGAAGCTCATCATGGGGAGGCATTGATTTTTTCTTGGAGGGATCTTGGTCAAGGGTCTAGGTCTTGGAATTCATCAATTGAATATTCTATAAGAAGAAGAATTCTTGTGGGTTTTCCTCTTAGAGTTGGAGAGGTTTTGGCCCTAGCTAATCACCTATATATTGTGTCCTTTGTCTTATTGTTCTTTATGATTTGGTAGTTGTTTGATGAAGACAAAACTAATGATAATCAAGAAGAAGAAGAAGAAGCCAATTTAACAAAGTAAAAATATATCACAAACAGTTATCAAAATAGATAAATCACCTATACTTGTTGCCACTAGATTTCTCAACATGGTACGAGAGATAAGGTGATAAGTCTATAAAGTTTATGTCCACATATAAATCTATCAAAATGACTTCATTTTGCAAAGGAAAGTAAAAAATTGGGTGGTTCATCAAACCATATTACATGGAAGAAGAAGACAGATTTGATCCTCATAGAAAACTAAGTCATCGATCATGTTAAGGGTTCAAGCACTAAACCTCCAAAGGAATAAGGTCAAGCTCTTACAAATTATATGAAAGGGGAAGTAATGGCTCAAAGTATCCTTATAGAATCCATCAAAAATCCCCTCATATCTTATGTATCAAAGCTAGAGACATCAAAAGAAATATATGAGAAGCTACTATAATTATTCTCCGTAAGTACTGCTAGAGAAGTGATAGAATTAAGACAAGAACTCTACAAGATGAAGATATCAAAGGAAGATGGAATAGCCTCATAATTTATGAGGGTGTAAAAAATAAGAGAGAAACTACAAGAGTTGGGAGAAACAATTTCTAATAAGGAAATGACCACCATAGTGTTCAATGCACTACGATAGGAATGGGGAAACATCACATCAAGCATCTACGGAAAGAGGGAAGCTACTACATTCAATGAAATTTAGTCATTGTGTAAAATTGAAGAAACGAGGCTCAAGGCTAAAAATGATGTAGGATCAAATGAGCAAGCACAAGCATTTACTACCATGGGTAAGAATAAAGGGAAATTTGGAAGGTTTAGTAGTCAAAAAAAGAACAATAAGGATAGGTCAAAAATCCAATGCTATGGTTATCATGAATATGGGCATTACAAGAGAAATTGTACTAAACTCAAGAGGGACAACAACCACAAAGGCAGGGAAGAAGCCCATGTCACCAAAGAAGTGGAAGAAGCTGAAAAGAAAAAATCAAAGAAGGAGGAAGTAAAAAATCTCTAATATGGTTGAGATAATATTCTCCACCTAGTTCTTTTCAGTTTTTGTAAAGTATAAATACCATGGTAGGAAACATTAGAAGAATGATAGATGCATCATTTAAAATATGGCATCATAATAATATATGATTGAAGCAAGAGCTCATGACATCATCATAAGAAGATTGAAAGATAGCTAAAGTAGAAGTTTATGGCAGTCATCATTAGAAGGAAGTAGCTATTGGTAACCTCATTGAAAGCATAAGTAACTTATGGGTAGAATACATTCTTCTAGTGTAGAGCTCGTTATACATCATTAGGAAGGAGCATTTGCAGGATGTGGATAATCAAGATCCTCCATTGGAATCTTCATTAGAAGGTTCACCTCTTGGAAGAAGCAAGTGCCTCTCTAAGAATTCCACCTTGTATGGGATTCATAATTTGGAAGAACGAAGGTATGATGAAAAATGAATGCAACATGTTAAGATGGTTGAAGTACTCTCAATCAAGGATAGGAAGTTATTGAAGGAATCCTAGATGACCAAAGAATAAAAGAGGTATGTATGCACATGTTTAATGAATTAAGTCATGTCCTCATATAGCTGAAAATAACATGGATGGATACCTTACCTCATATGAGGTGGTTGAAAAAGATGAAGGAACCATGGATAGAAGTTCCAGGGGAGAAATATGTGAAGAAAGGAAGAAGATATCATGAAAAATGCAACTATGGTCACATAGAAAAAGAAGTCAACATCCAAAGACTAGAAGAATTGACCATGACATCTCCATGGAAAAGGTATGAAGACTCTAATGAAGTATAGGAAGGAAGGAGGCCCTTGACATTGAATATCTTGGAGATGTGTAAATATGTATGCAAGGTGTTGATGTTGCAACAAGTAGATGTCATGATGAACGGAAACCATGAAAGGTATTTTGATTTGATGTTCAATTTTTTGAACAATATTTGGATGGGCTGATACAATACTACCAAAAGTGAGTTGTAGATGTCACCTACAACTAGTATTCATGTAGTGGAATGGAAGATCCTAAAGGAAACATGATGTGGAAAAGGTAGGTGTATGGAGAAAAGACAGATATGGACTAATAGATCGCTTTCTAATGAAAGGAAGGATGACATGACTAACATGGTTTGTGAAGGAAAGTGATGGATGTTTGATGCCCTATAAAGAAGTCCCAAAATATGAAGGCTCCATAATGTTGAATATGAATTTCATGACATCGAAAGAAGGATTTCTTCAAGTAGATAAAGGTACCATGATATCCACCAAAGAGTTGTTGTTGGAAATCAAGCCCCTAGTTAAGAGGGAGCTTGGACAAGGCCTTGGAGAAGAGGGAGCTTGGGTACATTCCTTTTATAGGAATGGGTACATTCCTTCGTAGGAATGGGTATGTCCTCCCTGTTGAGATGGAGAGATAGACACATCATTTTTGTCTTCACTTGAAATAATGGAGGATTTGGTAAGCATTTTGCATCTGATACTCTATGAGGATGAGGTACGACATCCAAGATAAGAGTAGTCGTAGAGGGCTAATATTCTTTGACGATTGGGAATCCAAGATAAGAATAGTCTTGGAAGGACATACCCTGTGAACACCTGGGTGGGGTATGTGCCTTGAGAGACAATGATGATGGTGTCTATAAGTCATTGGTCTCACAAAAATTGTGCTCTGATCTTGTGTAGAGATATAGTTGTTTTTCAAGGCCTTACTATGTGACAATGTTGGTTGATTTTATGCTAAAAAGATGGGTTACCAACCTACTATTCTTATGATAATTCTTCATATTGAGAATGTCTAAGAACCTTGTATGGATTATGAATATCTCCCTAGTTAAGAGGGAGTGTTAAAATAAGTAACTATTTTTTGTCATTTTGAACCACTTTTCTCCTTCAATAGATAACCCTGTGGCTTCTGCAATAGACTCCTCAGTGTCTGAAAACTCTAAATCCATTACCTTTGTTGTGCTTCCATCAAAGGAATTAATGAATTCGTGGAACCAACTCATATTATATCCATTAAAATGATGAAAAATTGGCTCACATCTAGCATTGGTGAAAATTGGTATGAGTTCTTGATAAGCTTGGAACCACTCTATGCGATCTGGTTCATGAACTCGACTAGATGTGACCTTTCTGCAGCAGCTCCTAAATCTGCCTCTTGATTTCATCATTCTCTAGAATGGAGTGAAAATAGATTGATCTATTGGGAAACGATGCACCTGGGGTCATATTGATGGAGTGCTTGACCTGACAATGCATAGGCACCCTTTCGTGGTAGGTGAAGATGTCCTCGTACTCCTCCACAACCTTGTCCATCTATTGTTTTCATGCGGAGGGGCCCTATCTAGAGGTCGTGGACAACGACTTCTTCTTTCCCTGAGGGTGTATCATCAAGAAAAAAAATCATGATTTTGGAAATGAGCTTACTACATTGTTTTGCAGTAACTATAGATATGGCAATAGGTGGTGCTACCTTTGGTATCCTGTACAAATTATTTCCCAAGGTAAAAGTAATATCGTGAGGCCTTGAATCATACACAACATGTCTCTTCCGCAAGTATGGTTGGCCTAATAATACATCACAAACATCAAGGGGAGCAACGTCACATAATACCCTATCCATGAACAACTTGATGTTATATGGAAGGTGGCACTATTGGCTCATGTGAAGATTCCATCCTTGGTGAAGCCACTCAATGGTGTACGATTGTGGGTGTGATGTGGTTGGTAGGCCCAGCCACTTCATAACCTTTGCTTCAATGAGATTCTTTTTGCTCCAACTATTGACAATGAACTGTAGTGGAACCCTTTACCCACATCTGGGAGTGGAAGATATGCTCCTCCTCCTCTGGATCTTCAGGTTCTTCCTTCTAGATCTTTGTGGTGGCAATGTTGGCGTTGGGCTCCACATCGATAATCTACTTCCCTTTTTCATTCCCCTTGTCAAGTCCTAACTCAGAGTTAGAACATGCATCTGATTCTGAAGCTGTCAACTCGGCCACTAGTGACTGCTTGACCCGACACTCACTTGTGTTGTGAGTGGAGCTCTTATGGAACTCACACCACCTTCCTGTATCCTTCTTCAACTTCGTAGTGTTGTCCTTTTCTTGCGGCTTTGGCTAGTTGTCTTGGGTTGTATCGCCTTGAATTTGTCCTTTGTTCTACGGTTTGGGGCCACCTTTCCCTTGCTTCAGATTTGTAGAACCAAAGTCTCGCTTCTTCTGTTTGAATTTCTGATCGATATTGATGGTGTATCGGTATGTCATGCCGAGCGAGGAGATGTCCAAGAACTCCATATCATCCTAGATGTATCTGTGTAGGCATCTGTGGTACTTGAGTACCAAATGTTTCTCAGAATCCTTGATACACAATTTCGTGCGAAGGGTGTGAAAAAATTCGACACATTTTGGTCCCTTCCTTGCAGCAACATGGTCCACTTTATGTATTTTTCCTCATAGCTCCTGACAGGGTAGTATTGATCCTTGATGGTGTCCCGGAATGAGTTCCAAGTGGGAGCGGCTGAAAACAGTGAGGTCGTACTTTCATCCTTCTGCTCACAGTAGGTTTCCCACCAGCCCTTCACATGGGGGGCGACTTTGTCTTATGCTCTTAACCTGCGAGAAATTCTAGAATACCAAATATGTGAAGAAATATAACTCAGAACACAGAATAAAATGAGAAAAATAGTAAGTATTTTATTATTTAAGGATAAAAGAAATGTTCACTTGCCTCTTCGAGGGGGAAACCTCCAGAAAAGCAGAGCTCGATTACAAAATAAGACTTGATGATCTTTCCCTTCCAACTATGACTATTTATAGCTAAATGACCTTCAACAACCCAACGACTAGTGCTCCTTTACATAACATGGGTTAGCCACTTTATTTATTAATTATGGCATGTTTTCAACTAATTGGGGTCCCTTTCTTCAATGCAGGTCAACCACTTACAATTATTAATACGGGATTTATTGACTCTTTAACTAACTATGACTATTACTCGACCCTATTGGGTTTATTACATAAATAAAGGGGTTAGGGTTGGACCCTAACATGCCCTCCCCCATCAAAAGCAGCCTTGTCCTCAAGGCTGAAGCTGCAGAAACTATTGAATAATAATGGCTAGTTCCCAAGTCACTTCTTTTGGAGAGGAGTCTTTCCACTTGACAAGGACTTCCTTGATCATGCAGTCATGCAGATGTATTTCACGAGTATAGAGGACCTATTCAGGTTGGAGCCAGAGTGAACCTTCCTCATGCAATTCGGGTAGACTGGCTTGAATTCTGAAATTGTTCCCTACCACTTTCTTGAGGCATGATACATGGAAGACTGGATGGATTTTTCATGTTGTGGCAAGGCTATCTTGTAGGCTACTGCTCTAATGCACTGAAATGTTTGGTAAGGTCTGTCGAATTTTGGAGCTAATTTTTGGCAACCATTTTCTTTGAGCAATGTTTGCTTGTATGGTTGTAGCCATAGGAATACCTAATCCCCTTCTTGAAAGGTGCACTCTGAATGATGTTGGTCTGCTTGTTGCTTCATTTGATTTTGAGCTTGATGGAGATTATCTTTGAGATGAGCTATCATGGCGGCAAGGTTCTGTATGATTTGATGAACTGCTTGCACCTTAGAGCATCCAAGGATATAATAAATAGGTGAAGGTGGGATTTGGTCATACATTGCTTCATATGGAGTCATCTTGGTGGCTTCATGATAATTAGTATTATACCACCATTCAACTAAAGGTAGCCACTACACCCATTGATGATGCTTTTCTAAAGTGAGGCATCATAGGTATGTCTCCAAACATTTGTTGACTCCTTCAGTTTGACCATCAATTTAGGGATGATAGGTAGTACTTAGTTGGAGTTGGGTGCCTTGTAGCTTGAAAAGTTCTTGCCAAAAGTTGTTGGTGAAAGTTGGGTCACGATTAGACACAATGGATGGTGGCATGCCATGCAGTTTGAAGATCTGGTCCATGAAAGCTTGAGCCACCAAAGTGGGGGTAAATGGGTGGGGTAGAGTGCAAAAATGAGCCTATTTAGAAAGTCTGTTCACAACCACCATGATGACTGATTTGTTTCCCAACTTTAGGAGACCAATAATGAAATCCATATAAACATCTATCCAAACAGAGGCAGGGATTAGCAATGGTTGTAAGGTTCCTGGTAACTTGATTGTTTCTCCTTTGTGGCATTGACACACATCACATTCAACTACAAAAGTAAGAATGTCAGTTTTCATGCCTATAAAAAAGAAATAATGACGAGTGCGAGTATAAGTCTTCTGAAAGCCTACACATCCAATAGTGGGAGATGAGTGAAACTCTGCCAAAATACGAGTTTTGAGGGAGTATGTCAGCGATATAACTAATCAATCTTTGTAGCAAAGAATCTCATCGTTCCAAGAGTAGCCAACTATGGAATTAGGATCTGCTCTCAAGTTATTAATGAGTTGGGAGAGAGAGGGGTGTGAAGACCATTCCTTGCAGGCTTCTTCAATCCAATCTGGTATGGGAAGAGAGATTGATAGCAAGGTGCTTTCATCCTCAAATTGGCATGATAAGGCATTCACTACTACATTGTCACGCCCTTTCTTGTAAATTATCTCATAATCATATCCCAACATTTTGGCCAGCCATTTATTTAGTTGTGGAGAGGATAGACGTTGCTCCAAAAAATATTTGAGGCTTTGATGGTCTGTGCGGATTTGGAAACACCACCCCAGTAAGTATGGTAGTCAGGTATTTATTGCATGTAAGATGGCCATCATCTCTTTGTCATAGGTAGATTGTCCCAAATGTTTCCCACTCATTTGTTGGCTGGTGAAAGCCAAGGGTCGACCTTCCTGCATTAATACAACACCAATACCCGTACCTGAAGCATCACATTCAATCACAAAAGATTTGGTGAAGTTGAGTAGTGTCAATAATGGAGTGGAACACATGGTCTGTTTGAGAGCCACAAACGCCTATTGTGCTACATTATTCGAGAGGAATGAATTTTTCTTGAGAATTTCAGTGAGGGGTCTAGCAATGCAAACATAATTGCAGACAAATTTTCTATAGTATCCGGTGAGACCCAAGAATCCCCTCAAACTCTTCAAGGTTTTTGGTTGGGGCCAATCTTGCATGGCCTGTATTCGAATCAACCCTGACACCTTCATGACCCACAATGTGTCCCAAATACTCTACCTCTTCCACACCAAAAGAGAACTTGGAAAATTTGACAAATAATGTGTGATTCCAGAGTAGTTGCAAGATCAGTTCTACATGATGAAGATGTTTTTCCCAGGTGAGGTTGTAGATGAGATTGTCATCAAAGAAAACAAGGAAATTTTTTTGGAGATATGGTTTCAGAAGGTGATTTATGAGGCTTTGAAAAGTAGATGGAGCATTACAGAGACCAAATGGCATGACCAAGAATTTATATTGGCCTTCATGAGTTTGGAAATCCATCTTGGGAATGTCTACTTATTTCATGCGTATTTGGTAATAGCTAGAGTGAAAATCTAGCTTGGTAAAGAATTGAGCCCCATGTAGTTCATCAAGCAGATCATCAAAAACCGGAATAGGGAACTTTTCTTTGACAATGAGCTTGTTGAGGGCATAAAAGTCCAGACACATGTGCCATTCCCCATATTTCTTTAGAACCATGACCACTGTTGATGAATAAGGATAGATGCTCGGACAAATAACACCTGCTTCAAGGAGTTCCTTGATGATTTTTTCAATGTCATTCTTTTGGGCAAAAGGATATCAATATGGGCGCACATTCAGCAATTGGGCCCTTGGGACCAAAGTGATGCTATGATCATGTTCCCCTCTAGAGGGTGGAAGCTCTTTAGGTTTGTCAAAGACTTGTTGGTGGCGGTTTAAGACCTATTGCATCTCAAGATGAATATGAAGAGTAGTATATTCTATGGCCTGGATGGCATTAAACTGGGTGATGACCCCATAATGGCCCTCTTTCAACAACTTTTCCATTCGATGGGAGCTGATGATAGAAGGAGCACCTGCCTAGAGTCCACAGAGTGTATGAATGTGGTCATTCTTCTTAAAGCTCATGTATAACTCATGGAAATCCATTGTGATTGGACCAAGTGTGAAAATCCATTTAGCACCCAAGACAATGTCACAACCACCCATTTTAATTGCAAACATGTGGGTCTTTAGGTGGTAATCTCCCATATGAATTTTAATATTTTCGCAACAGTATTCACATTTCATTGCCCCCCCATCAGCAATAAGGACCTGGAAATTAGAGACTTCCCTTACAAAACAATGAATAGCTTCAATAACTCTCTTATGGATAAAGTTATGAGTGTTGCCACTATCAATCAATACTACTACAAGGCGATGTTTAAGAAAGCCTCTGATTTTGAGAGTTTGGGGCGCAAAAATGCGTGCCAAAGCATGTAGCAAGATAATCAGTTCATCTGGCGTAGTTGTAAGATCATTGTCTTACTGGGTTTCCTCAACTTTGTCCTCTGGCCCCCTAAGGGGTGGGGATTCCTCCGATGAGCTGTGATCTATAACATCAATTTGAAAGAATTTTGGTTCCTTGCATTTATTCCCCGGGGAGTATTTGTCATCACAGTAGTAGCACAATCATTATTTTTTCTTTTAGCCATTTTTGTTGGAGACACATTTTGAACCTTAAGTGTTTGGGTAGGGCCCTGTGCCTAGATGGAACACCCCTTGGCTACGAAATTTTGACGAGTAGACTGGGCACCTAAGGCAATTTCTACCCCGACAACCTTTTTGCGAGCATCTATCCATGTAGGTGGGTGGTGCATCTGGACATGTGCTTGGATGGCTTCTTTGAGACCACTAATGAAACACTCGAAGTAGAAATCATCTCCTAGACCTTCTGTTCTGAAGGCCAATGTCTCAAAGGCTGTAATTTAGTCTTTTACTGTCCCTGTCTGTCGGAGTTTAGTGAGATGACCCAAAAAAATTGATTCTCGGTCAAAGCAATCACAAAGGCCTTTTGAGAACACTTTCCACGTTATGTTCCCAGGATAACATTTCTAATGCCATTGCCACCATTGCCATCTTTCTTGGTCCAAGTAAAGGGCTCCCACACGTAGTTTAGTTTGATCATCACGGATATCATTCAGGGTGAAATATTGTTCCATTTGTGCTACCCAGACTACCGAATTAGAGCCATCAAATTTATACATGTCCAGCTTGGGTGGCTGAGGGTGGGAATGTTGGTGATTTCCATGGAAGTGAATATGATGGCTAGATTCTCCTTCGATGTGTTCATCAATACTCTGCGCCTACTAATGATACCCCATCATGCTCTTGGTGACTATTTGAAGCAATTTTGAAATTTCTTCCAGTTGTTCCCTGAACGAATACAACCTTGATTGATGACGCTCAATATTATCATTGGCCATAACTTGAACTCCGGTTTCTACCATACACAGATCTCGGTCACTTGAAGTCACTCCAAAAAAATTTGGGACCACCTGAAAACTGAAGCTGACCAGTGAATGGTACCACTGAGATCAACTCGTCATCCTAAATCTTATGGGCTAAGTCTCTTGTAAGTGTCTCGGGGAGCAGTCGGACTCATTTTTTTTTACTCTGAATGGAGTTTTACTCCCCATGGATCAACACTGTAGTGGCCAAATTCCAGAAAACTTGAATCTGCCCAATGTCCTACGAAAATTGGGCCCGGACTATAGAAGCAACAAGCTACACTGCACAGAGTTTCAAATCTGCCTATGAAACCCCAACTTTTGAATGTGAATTGTACTACGGAAGCAGAACCTCAACTGGTGGATCTGATTGGTGCGACAGCGACAAAACCACAACTGCTAGATCCGAATTTTATTGTGCTAGTAAAACCCCAACTGGTGGATTTGATTAGTGTAGCGGTGATCTTCAGAGATCTGAGGGAACTATGATCACAAAGGAGTGTCAGGTGCTACAGATCAAAATATGCAGAAGGTTCCAACAATAGTACTCGGCCCAAACTTTCAGGGCACTAACTAAGCAGGATCAATTGTACCCTTAGTTGAACTACCTAACTACCCTATCATACGCTCGAGTAATCTCCCTAAGTTTGGTTCTCAGTGTACAGTAGCAGCAAGACGGCCGACGACTTATCTAAGGCAAGGTTTCAGGTGAGCCTAGGGGGGCTTCTGATATACCCAGAAGGTACGTGGAAGTGTAGTTCGTGTGCGGTTTTGTCTAATGTGCTACTACTTGAAGGGGTACCCATAGAGGTTACAAGGGAGTCCAACATGCATGACCACCTCTTGTATTTCCTACAAGCATGCCTCCCCAAATCCGCGGGTTTATGTGCTTAATGACAGATCCCGTGGTTTAAATATGTCGAAACACGTCTCTAGCCTAAAACAATTTATGCAAAAATGGAGGTACCATGGCCCTGGAAAGTGCTCTAATACCACTTATTATGCTCTTGACCTACGAAAAATTCCATAATACCAAATATGCGAAGAAATACAACACAAAACACAGAATAAAATGAGAAAAACAACAAGTATTTTATTATTCAAGGATAAAAGCAATATTCACTTGCCTCTTCGAGGGGGTAACCTCCAACAGATCAAAGCTCGATTACAAAATAATACTCGATGATCTTTCCCTTCTAACTACGACTATTTATAGCTAAATGACCTTCAACAACCTAACAAATAGTGGTCCTTTGCATAACATGGGTTAACCAATTTATTTATTAATTATGGCTATTTGCAACTAATTGTGGTCCCTTTCTTAAATGCGGGTCAACCACTTACAATTATTTATACGGGCTTTATCAAATATTTAACTAACTATGACTATGAATCAACCCTATTTGGTTTATCACATAAATAAAGGGGTTAGGGTTGGACCCTAACACTTTGAGAAGAGAAAAAGTAATATTTTCCTGGCTTGAAAAATCATGAACAAAAAAATATCCTTCTAGCAGATTTAACCATTTATCTATGACGTCTGCATCTATTTGGCCCTCAAATATGGGAATGTCAAAGTTTACTTGTACCTTATAAGGTCTGGGACTCCAGAGTGGTTGTCGGATGTGGATGTGCTACCGGTGGGCAACCGTTGAAGGATCTGGGCAAAGTTATCCATCATCATGTTCCTTTGTTTCTCGAGGGCCTCCTCAAGTAATATTTTGATAGGATCTCCTGCTCCCTCGTATTTCTTTTCTTCCTCCATTGGTGGTCATCTCTGAATGTCACTTAACAACTCCATCACATGCCAAACTGCAAAAGGATCCAACTATCCTTTGCTTGAAATCAGCATCCTTTGTCCACTGAAAAAATGTTGATGACACCCACTAGCGAAGCTGCTTGTCCATTGACAAAATATTGAGAACGCCCACTGGCGAATTTGGTGATGATGACCGCCCACTGGTTGATGACGTTGAAAAACAACTCACTGTTGCTTTTGTTGTGTTTGAAAACTACTCACTGCTGACTTTGTTATCGATTGCCCACTAGCGAATTTGTTGATGCTCACTCGCTGACGAAAATGCCCACTGGTTTCTTCACCGATGTTGTCGAGACTTTCAGTCTGACAACCACTGTTAATTTCATTGACATTTTCACCCCTTTGTTAGGTGAAAGGAGAGACAATCTTCTTCAAATTATTTCTGAACTCCCCCCTTCAAGTGTAGGAATGTTTCACTGGTGTACTCCCCCATTCAACTGCACGAGAGTACCTTCTTCATTTTTACTGTTGGTTGCAATATGTGTGAGTGAATTCCATTGTAAAACTTATACAATCTTCTGACCGTGGATGACCATTCCCAAGGATCAATCCATCAATAATTTATCTTCAATCTGGTTGGTTGTTGTTGTTTGTTGCATTGTGCTGATGAATGATTTGACTTGCCACAATGGTGACAAGGATGGAGATAAAAACATTGATCTTCCAAATGACTAGTTTTTTGACAAAGAAGGCATTTTGGTTTGACTACAACTTCAGTTTGCGTGTATTTCTATTTGTCTTCAACTTTCTCAGAAATAGCCGATGTGATATATGCAGCAAACCGGCACTGACAAACTTAATGGGCCTTGAATAATATGGGATATGCAAGTTGGCGTCATCTTTGACATATCCTAAGCCTCATCGATTTCTGTTACTTTGGATTTCTTCCCATGGCTTGATGATTAGTTTGGAAGAAAGGTGAATTGGATCAGGGACCACTTCGACACTTGAAGTTGGTTGCATCAGTGACTTGGAATCATCAGCTGTATTTGTATTGTTCAAAGACTTGGAAGCATCACTCTTCTCTAGAAACTCAGTTCTTTGTAGTTGCGACTCCAGTTGAAGGAACTCAATCATTTCATGTGCATGTTGAAGATGCACTTGAATATCAGCAAGAGTTGTTTTGCTGATGGTCACCATGTTGCCAGTTGATGATAAAATCAAATTGTTAATAATTTGGCATAGTTGAATGTGTGTTTCCATGTTAACTTGCTCACTTTGAATTTAGGCTCGCTTATACTGTTGCTTATTGTTGATTCTTTAAACACTTGCTAGAGTTTTATAACTTGGTTGCTTGAACTCTTGATTTCACGCTCGCTTGATGACGA
Organism: Pinus tabuliformis; assembly: GCA_031772625.1. Taxonomy (NCBI): domain Eukaryota; kingdom Viridiplantae; phylum Streptophyta; class Pinopsida; order Pinales; family Pinaceae; genus Pinus; species Pinus tabuliformis. The sequence goes on from CM062809.1 coordinate 861,249,864, forward strand.
TCACTTTGCTTGAATGCTTCACTGACACTTTGTGAATTCCTCAGTCAACTTCACATTGGCTCGTTTTTTGTAGATGTCGTGCTTTGAACTTTCACACTTGATTTTGACATGCTCGCTTGCTTGGTTGTTTGAATGACACGCTCGCTTGCTTTGTTGTTCAAATGACACGCTCGCTTGCTTGGTTGTTTGAATGACACGCTCGCTTGCTTTGTTGTTCGAATGACACACTCACTTGATTTATTGCTTATTTCACTTGTGTTAAACACTGGCTTGATTTGATGCTCACTTGAAGAATAGAATACTAGAATTCATACTTGTTTGTTGATGATTTCTTGCTAGATGGCGTGCTTGATCTTGCTTGATTGATTACTGACACTTTGTGCTTTCTTGAATGTACTCACTGAATGTGCTGATTTTAAAAAAGGAAGGTGTCGAACACTGTCGAAAATGCACCCAAGAGACAAATGACAAGTTCAATCTTGATGACTCAGTTGAAGACTTACTTGACTTAATGTATTCACCTTAACAATTCAAATTAGGGTGTCGGTTACAACCGAGAATGAACCTGTACAATTCAGTTAAAAAATGTTTATCTATAAGTGATACAAAAAGTGTTCATGACGTTGATGTCATCTTGGCTTGAAATGCTTGATTTTGTAGTGTCCTTAACTTGATTTTTTTGATGACATGATGTGAAATGTGCTTTCTTGGAAGATCATCTCATCAAGTTGATGATGTGGCGCTTTGTGTTTGTGTACTTAAGCTTGATTACAGGAGCTTGATTAAGTGTTCTTATACTTAAGCTCGCTTATGTGCATGTAGTTGTTTAAGCATAATACAAAGAGAGCATTTTGATAATCTGAACACAAGTCATGCACACACATTCATTACACACGGTGTACCTAAGATCCCCTTATTCAATTTCAGGCGGATCTAGGACACAAGCACCACAAAAATTATGATTTTATTAATTACTGGAGTACATCATTCTTCAATGTCACAACTTTGTCGTGGAAACTTCTCAATGAGAATGTCACACTTGCAAACTTTGGAAGCAAATTGTCTTCAAAAATTGCCTGCACTAACTCAATCTCTCTCAAAGTAAAATATTACTTTGGAGTGCAACAATGACTTTCTCTAAAAAAATTCACTTATCACTCCAAATACAAAATACTTATAACTCCAAAATTACAAAATATTCTCTTATCTCTCCGCACCTTATTTCTCCACATTACAACTTATACCTTATCACTCCATTGCAAAAGATTCACTTTACTTCAAACAATTTATGAAATCACTTTATAAAGTGAATTGTTTTCCAAAGCTCAAATGTTGTTTACATTAAAAACACACCTTATCTCTCGTGGAGAAAAAAAAAAAAACTTTCCCAGAAATATTAGTTTACACTTTTCACCCATGAAGTAATATAATATAAAAAAAAGTGCCCATGTTAAAAGCTTCAAACATAAACTTCATGTGTTGACTTATGAATTTGTTTATTTCTTTTACCTTTGACTTGCATGCTGCAGGTATTAGAGCCAATGCGTTTGATGATGATCTACGCTATGTCAATAGAAAGTGCAAACAGCTCACAGGAAATGATCAGCAAAATTCTTAGGAAAGGATTATGGGTCCACCATGCTTCCGCCCGCAGATCCTCACACAACTTCCACACTCCTCTTCAACGAAATGGCATTTTGAGAGGCTTTGAATGAGGATATTTTACCATTTCTTTCGATTTGGAGAGCAGAGCATGTGCTAAGGGAGATGCAAATTCCAGTGTGTGTAAGGATGTCAGCCAGAAAACACATGTATGCACATTTTCTCAGAATTTATCAAGAAATGTACAAACTGCAGCATGTCCAGAAATGACTACATATTTTCCAAGCATTTATGTTCTTAATCGGCCCCCAAGAAATGCTCATTGGCCTAAAATTGTAGGGGATAGATTATCAACAGGATATATAGCTTCACACTCGCTAAACAGTTCATCCACTTATTTGAAGCGGAGTTTTGCGACTGATTCTGGGCTTCCTTCACATCAGATTATTGGAATGCCTTCCATGGTACCAACATGGTTCTCTACAGCGCACGCGATATCTCAATTTCAAAATCCTCATTTTTTTCATAAATAAATAAACAAATGTGTAAATTTAACTAAGGGAGAATGAACATAACCAAAAATATAATTTTTCTGACTCCATCATAGAAATTTTTTCTCAGATAGAGTCCAGGGATTAGTGTTTCGCTCGATTTTCACTTGCCGAGTAAGCCCATTTTCTTCAAAATCGTTGTCCAACACCTCCATTGAAATTCTTCATCTGGAACCTCTCGCAGCAAAAACACGTCTGATCATTTTTTTTTGTGGAGTCTCGGTATGCTTTAAATCCGAGTCCGAAGTTACAGGAGGGAAAGGCTTCTCCAGAGCAAGCTCTGTTCTCCTTCCTGCTCTCTCATGTTGATGAGCGAGGTGAAATGGAATCCCTCACTAACGATGAAGTTAAGGACAACTTCCTCCTGCTTCTATTTGCATGTCAAGGCACTATCAGCTCAACATTACCAATGTTGCTTAAATTTTTGGCCGAGAATCCTCACTACTACGAAGAAGACATGAAAGAGAAATTAGATATAACAAATTCAAAAGAGGTGGGGCAACCTCTGGAATGGCAAGACTTCCAAAAGATGAAATATTCGTGGAGAACTGGTCAAGAAACGTTAAGACTATAGCCTCCTTCTCAAGGAGGGTTTCGCAAGGCTATGGAGGACTTTACATACGAAGGATACACAATCCCTAAAGGATGGAAGGTGCTTTGGACTGTGAATTCAACCCACAAAAAATCTGAGTATTTTAGCAATGCAAAGAAATTTGATCCATCGAGATTCGAGCAAGCAGTGCCTCCTCCCTCGTAGATTATGGCGACAATAGCTCACGATGATGATGATGGCAGTGACGGTGGCTTAGCATAAAACTTTCAATTGTGCCTCGGCTCCTCAACGTATCAGATTTTAGCGCTTTCGACAAAGAACACTCTCTGTGCTTTGGGGCTGCATATTTGTTACGAGAATTCGAATGAAACTGTTTCAATAGAAACCATGTACCATGCCACTCAGTCAAATGCGTGCTAAATCACACAGTCAAGTCCATAAAATAGCATGCCAAGATTTCAATAAACATTGTGCACATCTAAACTGATTCAGATCATGGCAGATTCAGCTCATTGGAATGGATCGAGGGATTTGAGGGTGCAATCTCGTAAATTTTGGATCGAATCTCCTCAACGCATAAGACGCAACATTGCATTCAATTCACCAATGGGTTCCTCCACATACCAATGCAACAATGGATATCGACTCTCCTCCATGAATATAATCACCAGTACTCAAAGCAGGCACCAACTTGGTGACAACACCGTCAACCTGTTGTCTGTCTTATCTAAGCACACAATCAATGATGCACCACCCCAGACTAGGCACACGATCAACGATCACGTCCACCGGCAAATAATTTCAAGGGGAAAAACATAGACCCAATTCTGCCTGTGTCGAATCAATCATCACACACCAACATTACCAAAGGTATAACAACACATCAAGCCCTTTAACATTTGCTCTGATACCACAGGAAGGAAATTCACTCAACTAATAAACCACTCAGCAAATAAATAGCAGAAATATACCCAAACTAGACATGGCAGAAAAGGTATGAGAGACTTTCCTATAGTATTTCATTGTCATGAATTTCTTCCAATTTAAATAATTTTTATGATACATATAATACATGAGCAAATAACGCATCTATCTTGAACAAACTTGGTTGAGATATATTCTCAACAAAACACTAATCTAGGAGAACTAGTTGGAGAGAATCTCTCATCCTAACTAAACTCCCTAGTTTGAGGAACTAACTCCTAATTCTCAAAATTTGATTTATTTAATTATAATTTTGGATTTATAATTGTTTTATTATGAGAGTGAGGCTAACAAGTTGGCGAAGGAGTTGGAGGACAGTGAAAATTTTAGGGGCTAATATTCGCAACTGGGCTAATTTTCCATTCTTTTTTTCAAAAAAAGATTTGCTAATTTCCATTTTTTCTAAAAATTATTCGCCCAAAATTTATAGTATACAATTATTTTATTGTAAAAATTGCCAAAATTTTATATAGAGGCTGCACAAAATAATTATAAATTTGAATATCTTTGCAAAAATATTACTAAATTATTTTCATATTGCATATTATGAACTAGTGATATTCGCCAAGGTTTATAAACATTAAAATAAATTTCCATCCTTACAATTTTCCCTATTGGAGGGACAATGCATAACTTTTTATGGGTTTGGATAGTGTTCAATCACCCAATATCTAACATGATTGGGTGGGTCATTGCACAAGTCATGACACAATTTTCTTACATGACAAAGTGTAGGGAGATAATTTCTTGTTAGTAAGAGGCAAAGATAAGCATGTAAACACAAGTTAAATACACAACCTTCTGCTTGAATAAATAATTTATATTCATTACTTATTCTCTCATATACATCCACTGATCTATGATTATTCTCTCTTCTTGCTTCACATTACTATGGCCCAACCACATGTATATAAACACCAAACGTTTTAAATATGGAATCAGGCAAACTCTAACTTTTCTTTCGTCATGCAAACTAGGACTTCACACTTTAACTAAACTTTTCTATTTTCCTTTAACTTAACTCAACATTTTTATTTTTCTTGACTCGGCTTCTAGGAAAAGCATTAACCTTATATGTAAACACAAGACAATTAAATACACAATCTTTTGCTTGAATAACGAATTTATATTCATTAATTATTCTCTCATATACATCCACCAAGCTATGATTATTCTCTCTTCTTGCTTCACATTACTATGACCCAACCACAGGTATATAAACACCAAAACTTTTAAATATGGAATCATGCAAACTCTAACTTTCCTTTCCTCATGCAAACTAAGATTTCACACTTTAACTAAACTTTTCTAACTTTCCTTTAACTTAACTCAAGATTTTTATTTTTCTTGGCTCAGCTTTTCTAGATAGAGCATTAACCTTATAACTCTGGGTCACTTGATTTCTAATATTAGACTCGAATTTATTTCCTTAACTTAACTCTACTCTTCATGCATTGCATGCATATGAGAGTAATTACTATTTCTAAAACTCCCCCTTAATTATGACCATATGACTCAACCTTAACTTAATCGTGACTCAACTATGCATGCTACGCTTACAATAAAAAATTGACTCAAAAAAAATTTTACAATGCAGTTTTTTCTTTTTCATTTCTTCCATATTCTATACCCTTGAAACTGCTTCATTTTCAATTGCACTTTCTTGATGTAAGCTCCATATTTCTTCACTTACTGCTACTGCAATTTTTCTTTGAATTCTTTATATTTTCTCTAAAAAAAAAGATAGGCTTTTAGATCCTATCTTCTATAGCTTCCTCTTGAAAGATTTGTTCACTCATGAACTACTACCAAAACTCTTCATCTTCAAAGTATGAACTTTTCCATGCTTCTTCTGTTTCATATTCATGATCTTCTTGCTACCATATTTATTGATAATAGTATTTGATCTCTTCTGGAGTCCATTGTTGAAAGGTTGTTTCAATGCTTTATTCTTCGTCTTCAAAAACTTCCATGCCCTTTCCTACATCTTTTTCTTCATCTTCTCTTTCAACTATAATTGTAATTGGACTTTTGTCTTGTCTACTTGCACACTCAAGATAGATTTTAAAAACATATTCATCATGCTCTATAGTGAGATATTTCTTAGCTTCTTCTTTCTTCTCTTCCTATTCAACTATATTGAGGTTATCTTCCATTGTTATGTTGTTAGTGGATATTCTCATAAAAAACTCATGAATCACTTTATCCTATTCTTAATCATCAATTGTTGCTAGATCGTGCACTACTTCATGAGAAATTCTAACTATTGCTTCATAACTTGTTGCTACAATGGTAGCTTAAAACTTTAATTTTTCATCAAACATGGCACTTTCAATATTTTCACAATGAGTCTTTATTTCAAAAAATATACCACAAATTTCATCCACATAATTTTCATCCACTCTGTGGTGAGATATTTGTGCATGCATGTGCTCATTAACAATTTCAACTTCACCAAATTCATCATTTGTTGTTGTATTCATGAGAGATGCACTTTCAACTCTATAAACCATTACTTCATATGAGATATTGTCTTTGTTATTCTCAAACTTAAATGCCTCAAAATCTGATGTAAAGAGGTCATCATCAACTACAATCATACCAAGCAGATCACGCATTTTAGTCGCTTCTTTATTGGAAGCTTCCTCATCAACAAGGTATATTGTTGGATTCTCCAATTCATAACTCACTTTGCAATCACCATCCACATGTGTTTCATCACTATGGGATTCACCATCCATGTTATAGTGGGGTTCTTGAGCATCTATATGTTCTTGTTCTACTACATAGAGGCTTCAACTTCTCACTCTGTAATATTTTATGTGTCTTCTTCATCCATATGCATGTCTTTATGATGGGTTTCACTTTTATAGCTTTTATGACCATCATCTACATTTGAGTGGAATTCTCCAAGCTTTGTTTTCCTCCTAGATTCTTTCTCATTTACTCTCAAACCTGCAATTGACTTTCTATTGATTTTTCAACAGACTGTAAAAGAATTTGTTGCTTTATGTCACTTTCCTTTATACCAAATTCTACTTCCATTGTCTTCCATGCTTCCTAGGAAGATGTAGTTTTTGCTACCTTACACAAGGAATGCTCATCCAATGCATGTTTTATAAGATGCAATACTAAGGAATCACATACTTCATCATATGGGTTATTAGACCGATACTCAATCAACTCTTTACATCAAAGAAAATTTTTCATTTTGACAGTTCCAAAAAATTAAATTTTTTACTAGTAAATTTTGGAAGTGTTACTAGATCTATCCTGATCCATTCATCCTTGAATTGTTATAATTCATCTACTTGTCTTTTAGATGCCTGAATGTGGCAAGAACCTCTATGAGCTCTTCAAAATACTTTGGTTCTTCCTTTCGATTTATTTTCTTAGTTTGCTTCAATATTGTTTTCTGACCCATGGTTGGCGTCTTTATTTTGTCTTATGTCTTCTTTCCTTATTGTGTTAGTCTTCTAGAAATGAATGTCAAATACACTTGATTATCTTTAAAACTAAACATTTTAACCTTCACTTCAATGGTGGCTCCCAACAACTACTAGCAACTTTGTTAAGCTCTTCTACACATATTCTTATGGAGGCTCATGGCTACAACTTACAGTGGAGAGTCCTTCTTCTGTCAGTGGCGGTGGCTCTTTCCTCTTGATATGGTGGCGATTTTGTAGGCTACTCACCCTAATATTTTAGTAGTTGGGTTTACAAACTCTGAAGAAGCTCTAGCTTCTACTTATGGACCAATGGATGCAAACTTCGATTTGTGGGCTACTCACAATAGCCAAGTTTCTTAGTGGAAGTATCACATGACCTTCTTAACTCCTTTGGTTCTTGAAAGTTGTGATCTAATACCATTTTTTATTTAGAGGTAGAGATAAACATGCAAACACAAGACAAATAAGTACACAAGCTTCTACTTGAATAAATAAGTTCTATTCATTAATTATTCTCTCATATACATCCATTGAGTTGTTGATATTCTCTCTTCTTAATTCACATTACAATGACCCAACCATGAGTATATAAGCACTAAACTTTCTAAATATGGAATCATGCAAAATCTAACTTTCTTTTCCTCATGCAAACTATGAATTGATGATTTAACTAAACTTTTCTAACTTCACTTTAACATAAATCAACATTTTTCTTTTCCTTAACTTAGCTTTTCTTGACAAGGCATTAACTTTTTAACTCTAACTCACTTGACTTCTAATATTAGACTTAACTTGCTTTCCTTCACTTAACTTAACTCTTCATACATTGCATGTATACGAGAGTACATACTATTTATAACAAGTGAAATGATTTTATTTATGACAAAGTTGTGATCAATGGCAGTAAATCAAATAGGAAATTTTAGAAATTTTGGAATAGGTTTGCATGATTTTATAATTTTTAAATTGCTATATGAGACTATAGTTCACTTGGTTTTAACACATTTGAATATATTTGGAAATTTTGGAATAGGTTTGCATGCTTTTATAATTTTTAAATTGTTATATGAGACTAGAGTTCACTCGGTTTTAACACATTTGAATATTTGACAATCGTTACACCAGTTGGGTTGTTGATTCTATAAGATTACTTTGATTCATATCATTTACATATTGGTTGTGTTAAGGCATAATTATATGGAATGATTATCTACACATTTCAATAAGTGTTAAACTTACTAATTTTAATAACCATTAAATATAAAAAGTGAGGTGTAGTATGGAATCACTGATGAGATGAAACGAGTCACGATGCACCACAAACCTATAGTGATGGGCCATCTAGGTGCGCTGAGTCAGCCTCCAATGTGGGTGACTATTTGAAATTAAATTATCTTTAATGTATTACTTTTATGTAATTCTTAAAATAATTTTCAAATAAATATACTTTAAATTAAATACGTAAAAATTAGTTAAAATTTTTATAACATCTCAAAATGTTATATTCTAATTTTATAATTAAATAAAAAATTAATATAATTAGCATATTCTAATTTTATATTTAATTAAAAATGATTAATGATAAAAGAAAATATAATATATGATGAAATTTCATGTGGTTTGAATATATATATATATATATATATATATATATATAGATATATATATATATATATATATATATATATATATATCCACTCATGGAATCTTTGTGCAAACTTACCGAATGCCATGATAGATAAGTTGTCTCTAGTTGTATCAATAAAGAGGACAAAAGAGGAATTGACAATCACCTTGTTATGAAGTATTATGTAAAAACATGAGATTCAAAGTTCAAATCTGAGTGAGTTAGGCCAACCAAAAAATAACAATTTTTATCTATTTATTTTTAGAATATGGTATATTGTATATTGTAATTGTTTTGAAATCAAATTAACTTTAATTTATTACTTTTATGTAATTTTAAATATAATTTTCAAATAAATATACATTAAATTAAATACTTAAAAATTAGTTAAAAATATTATAACTTCCCAAAATATTATATTTTAATTTTATAATTGATTAAAAAATTAATATAATTAGCATATTCTAATTTTATATTTAATTAAAAATGATTAATGATAAAGGAAAATATAATATATGATTAAATTTCATGTGGTTTGAATATCTAGTTTCAAAATTTAAAAATATAATTATCCCCTATCAACTCATGGAATCTTTGTGCAAACTTCCCGAATTGCATGATAGATAAGTTGTCTCTAATCGTATCATGATAGATAAGTTGTCTCTATTTGTATCAATAAAGATCAAAAGGACAAAAGAGGAATTGATGTCTGGAAAAGAATTGATGTCACAGAAATCTTGCCAAGAAAAATTGTTGTGTTCTTCATAGTTGGATATCCCCACAAAACGAAGAGCCCAACATTAAATCGTTGTCTTTATATAAGATAACGTGAATGATAAGTGAAATAACAACCTCGGTATAGGCATGATACAGTGCAAGTTGGCAGATTTAGGACAATCAATTTTGCAGGTTTTAGATAATATTGTCTTAAATTGATATGGTTTTGTCTTAATTGTTAATTGTCTTTTTTTGCTTAAGCAAGAAATGGTCCTTCTATTAACTTAGGTAAAAAAATATTTTACACATGTTACAATAAATGCCCAGAGGCACAAACTCCCTCAAAGGGGAGTGAAAAAACCCCGATGTGCCCAACAAAATCTTCCAAAAATCAGACAGAGATAGGGCCTAGACTGCCCTGGAACCAAGAACGGGCCAGTGGAACCAAGGTCCGCTCCCCAAAACCGACTAAAGAACAGTCTTCAAACAATCCGACAGTCAAGAAACGACCCACGCAGGGGCGAAGTCACCAAGAAACCCTAAAGTTGCCCGATCAACGCTGACCGTTGATCTTCTTTTCCTGATCCAATGGCTGGAGTCCATATCGCGCGGCCTAAAAAGCTCATTGAATACCTCGCGATGAAGGCAGTTTGCTTTTTTGGTCCTCTGCCACGTGTTGCTTCCTGAATGGAATCACTGGCTTTTCCTTAAAACCGTCTTTGGTTTGGAAGGTGCCCGATGAAGGTGGGAAACCATTAGTGGTTTTATCTTTTCAGCCCCACCAACATGCACACCAAAAGGTGGCCGTTGATTTTCCCTCTCCAGATCCGACGACCACAGATCAAATCGGACCACACACCTGCACACTAAAAACTTTAAAGTTGCACGATCAACATTGACCGTTGATCTGTTCCTTTTGATCCAACGGCTAGAGTCCATATCGCACGACTTAAAAAGCTCGTTGAATACCACGCGATGAAGGCGGTTTGCTTTATTGGTCCTCTACCACATGTTGATTCTTGAGTGGAATCGCTAGCTTTTCTTTAAAACCGTCTTTGGTTTTGAAGGTTCCCAATGAAGGTGGTAAACCATTAGTGGTTTTATTCTGCTGGCCGCACCATCCTGCGCACAAAAAGGTGGTCGTTGATCTACCCTCTCCAGATCTGATGGCCACAAACCAAAACAGACCCCACAACTACTCACGAAAAACCCAGTGATGAAAGCAATAATCACTGTCCAGCCATCTCCATGCGTCACCTTCTGAATGGTATCGCTTTTCTTCCGAGAAAACTTCTCCCGGATCATAGGTTCTGGGCAGTTCTAACCCCAGTGATTTCTTCCATTGACGTCTTCGTCTTTTGTGGAAACATTTCTCCCGTGAACAGTTATCTTCTGTCTCAATAACCTACTGTACATCTCCGCTGATAGGCCGTCTGAAGTGAACTTATCCATCATTTTCCTAGAGTAAAATTCTATCTCTTGATTTTTCCTGATACTACTGTCAGTCGCTAAGGGCCCTAGATGAGCATCCCTCTTTCAACCTCTCACCTGTTATCTCCTCCCACTAGCAGCATAAGTCAATATGCTTGTATTGTACCCCCTCATTGGCAAGCCAGTCTGTAACTTTGTTGGCTTCCCTGTGAACATGCACCAACCTAAGAGTTCTCAACATTCGTAGGTGTGCTTCAATTCTTTGGTAGACTTGCAAAAACCGCCAGTGTTATGAGATTTTCTCTGGAGCACCACCAACATTTATCCTCTTCACTGAGTTAATGACTAATTGCGAGTCAGCCTTAATGATGACATTGTGAATGCTGTACTTGAGCAGTATTTCTAGGCATGATTCCATCACCATGAGCTCAGCCATATTATTGGTTGCCTTTCCTAGATAACTGTGGAAGATTATTTGTATGTTTCCTTCCTCATCCCTCAAGACCCCTCCATATCCTACTTCTCCTGGATTCCCTTTTGAGGCTCCATCTATGTTAAATTTTAAAAATCCATGTGAATGGGGTTGCCAAGAAGACTTTTTGGCTGAGGTATTTTTGTTTATTTGCATAGATCCCTGAGGGGGATGAACCTTGAGCCCTAACTTCTCCAAGATTTTGGCCTCTCTTTGTCCAATGGGTTTGCCAGTAGCTGCACCTCCCAAGGTATGAATAGTCTCTTTGAGTTGTTTAAGGATTAGCTTAAGGATGCTGCTCACCGGACTCGCTTTCCCCTTGAAAATCCTGTTGTTGCGCTCCTTCCAGACATTCCAGATTATGAATCCTGGGGTCAACATCCAAGCGGAGTTAATGATCTCATTCTACGAAAAAATATTCCGCCAATTCTTTAAAGTAGTAATGATGTCATTTACATTTCTGTCTATCTGCTTGAAGATTTCTCCAACCCAATTCCAAAGTACTGTAGTGAAAGTGCATCTATTCAGAAGATGATTTGTAGTTTCTTCTTGTTGTCTACATAAGTGACATCTTGAGGGGCCAACAAAGCCTCTTTTTCTTAGGTTATCCCATGTCAAAATCTTGCCCTGTTGAACCAGCCACCTGAACAGTTTGACTTTCATCCATTGAGGATTCTCCCAGATTTCTTTCCACGTCTTATCAGTGTTTGGAAAGTTAAGCCCTGAATCTATCCTTTTGGCTTCCTTAAGGTTGAAGAGACATGCCTTGTTCTTTCCCCATCTTATTTGATCGTTCAAGTTGGAGTTTAAGATTTTTCTCTTGTCTAAAAGACCTTTAAGGGCTATAACTTGAGTATGTAGCATGCCCATTCCACTGTAATATGAGAGTTTCCATGTTCTCCATTTCCCATTGTTCCTTGATTGGTCACAATAGTCACTTACCCCCCTTAATCCTTTGTTGATGGTATCGGTGTGAATGTCTACTAATTCTTCACTTTGGAGATTGTCCTCCTGATACCATTTATCCTGCCAGAACCAAGCCGGGTTTCCATTTATGATCTCCCAGAAACTGTGATTTTGGACTAGGGCCCTGTTCTCCCATGCCCTATTCCAAATTGCAAACCTTTTACTTGTCCTGCCATTCTGATTAGATTCTTCTCTTGCCATTCTCTAGCGTATTTTTGCTTCCAAAGTTTTGCCCAGGGGACTTGTATTTCTTTTAGCCATCTCCACCAGATTTTGGTATCAAGAACTTTGTTAAGAATTCCCGGGTCATGAAGACCCAAGCCACCATGGGACTTAGGTTTTCATACTCTGTCCCATGCCACAAGGGCCCATTTCTTCTTTTCTTCACCTTTCCCCCAGAGAAAGTCTCTCTGAATGTTTCTTATATTAGTAATTACACCAGTTGGTGCTAGAATGGCAGATAGCATATAGATAGGGATACTTTGGAGGATAGCCTTAGTGAGAATCAATATCCCTGCTAGATTTAGTGCTCTATTTTTCCATTTTCTAATCTTATCTTTTAGCTTATTAAGAACATGCTCCTAGATATCCTTGTGTAGCAGTTTTTCAGTGGGAGGAATTCCCAGGTACTTCGCAGGAAGTGCCTCCCTTTGAAAGCCCAAAATTATGGAAAGATTTCTTTGTATTAAAATATCAGTATTGAAAAAGAAAATCTTTGATTTAGTAATACTTACCTCTGTGCCTGCTGCCCTAGCAAACTCACTCAGAATCAGTTTAAATGCTTTGGCTTCCTTGACAGTGGGTGTGCCTTGAAGCGTTGTATCATCCACAAATTGTTGATGTGTCACCGTGTCCCCACCTTGAGTGAGTCTCAGACCCTGAATTCTCCCTTCATCCTTAGTAGCTCTAATTTCTCTCCCTAACCCTTCCATCATTAGAATGAAGAGGAAAGGAGAAAGAGTATCTCCTTTCCTGAGACCTTTAGAGGGCTTGAAGGTTTTGGAAGGAGAACTATTGAGAAGAATTGAACAGCTGGCGGTGGTAACTAGCGCCATAACCCATTTAATCCAATTGTAATCAAAGCCGTAGGCTTTTAATATTTCTCTTATGTACAACCAGCTAAGTTTTTCATATGCCTTAGATATGTCTAGCTGCATTATCATTCCTGTCTGTTTGGTGGTAATGAGTGAATGAACCATTTCATGTGCTTGAATTATATTATCTAGAATTTGTCTTCCTTCCACATAGCCCATTTGCTCCTCTGACACAAGGGTTGGGAGGAGTGGTTTGAGATGGTTGGCAATGACTTTGGATATAATTTTTTATATCACAATGCATAATGCCATAGGTCTAAATCTGTTTGGAGAGGTGGTCGTTTCTTGTTTGGGGATTAAGGCTATGAAAGATTCATTGAGCGCCTTTAAGACTGTCTTAAATCTTCGAGAGTCTTCCACTACCTCCAGGATGTCCTGTTTCACTATCCTCCAACAAGCTTTGAAAAAGTCCACATTAAAGCCATCCGGGCCTGGTGCTTTCCCATTTTGCATCTCTTTCACAGCTTCCTCAACTTCTTCCTCTGTTACTGGTCTGTTGAGATTTTAATTATCTTCTCTGGTAACCAATTTAGGAATGTACTGAGTAAATATTTTCATAAACTGGTATCTGTCTTCCGAGGTTTCCTCAACAATTTTTTGAAAATGCTGGAGTAGAACCTTCTCCATCTCTTCATGAGTGTTTCTCTCTATTCCATGTTGATCTATAAGTTTCACAATTCTATTGTTGTTTCTATGAGCTATGGTGGATCTATGAAAGAATTTGGTGTTTCTCTCCCCTTCTTTAATCCATTGTACTCTAGATTTTTGTCTCCAGAATATTTCCTCTTGAAGACATCTATTGTCCCACTCCTACTAGAGTGACTCTACCATCTCTTTCCTTTCATCTGTATAGCCTTCTGTAATAAGAATCTGGTTTATTTCCTTTAGTTTCTTTTCCACATCTCCTTTAGCTTTGAAGATGTTACCAAATTCCTTCTTATTCCACTCTTTGAGTCTGCCTTTAATGTGTTTGAGCCTGCAGTGTAGAAGGAACATCTTTGTACCTTGAAGGTGAAGCTCTTCCTTCCACCATTTTTCAATTTTTGTGACGAAATCTAAGTGTGTGAGCCAAGCGTTCTCAAACCTGAAGGGGGTGTTCCTTTTTTTACCAAAAGGAGAAGCTTCCAATTGGATAGGCCAGTGATTTGAACCCCCAAAAGGTAGTATGGGTGCAGTAATGTTGCTTCCCCTGAGGAGAAGTTCCTCTAAAACAATAAATCTATCTAATTTTGAGGCTACTTGGGTAGGGCCCCCTCTTTTGTTATTCCAAGTAAAGATTCCATTGCTTGTTTCCATATCAACCAATTTCATATCGGTGATGAAGTTCTGGAAGGAAACTGAGTCTCTACTGAGTGTTCTAGTTCCTCCTTTCTTCTCCATGAGTGATTTTGTTATGTTAAAATCACCTCCAAGAATCTAGGGTAGAGTTAGGTATCTCTTCTTCATATCCTCCAGTGTTGTGAGGAGTCAAAGTTTGTCCTCCATTGGCTACGGACCATAGACATTAGTGATCATGTAACAATGTCTGTCACCCACCGATTGGAAAATCAGAGAAAGGTGATGCTTGGATGCCTCCACATCAATCACACCAAATTTATGTGGATCCCAAAGAGTGAGAATGCCACCAGCAGATTTATTTGCCTTAAATTCAAGGTATTCATGTCTATTTAACCATTTCTTGTGTTTTTCGTGGATCCTCTCCACTAAGCATTTTGTTTCCTGTATGAAAACTATGTCAGGTCTTTCCTCTCTGATCCTTTTACCTAGATTCCTCTATTTTCTTCCGCTCCCTAGTCCTCTAATGTTCTAGGTTATGATTTTCATTGAGGTGGGGTTTTAAAGGAGTAACTGGAAAGGTCATTCATCCTTCCTGATTCAATCATGAGTTTGCCACATTCCAGTAGTAGTTCTTTCTGTTTTTTTCTTCCCCTCCTCTTACCTGGATTCTTTGTTAGTTTTCCAATTATTAATCCTATTGAGGAAGTCCCTTCGTTTTCCTGGTTGTCATGTCCTATTTTGACTCCGGCAGCTATTTGATGTGACTTATTAAGTAATATCTGTTGGACCTTGTCCACATCCTCCCGAGGGATGGAGTTTATTCCCAAGTTTCCTCCTTGTTCTAGAAACTTTTCCAACTCTAGGTTCTCCCTTTCCAGGATCTCCTGTAAGTCTTGATCCTCTGTACCACTTCCACTTTGAGTAATTTCCTGGTCTCTTTCTATTTCCATGGTACTTACAGGGTCTGTCGTGTGTTAATTTTTTTCCTGAGTGAACTCCATGCTAGTCTCTTTTCCTTTCCCCCTTGCTGTCTGTTTCTCTTTACTCTCTTGATCCCCTCCATCTACTTCTTTTTCTCCTATGATCTCAAAATGGTTATAACTTGTTGTTTTGTTATCATTCTCAATAGGTTTCTTTTGTGTCTTCCTTCCCGCTCCTTTTCCTTTTCTTCCTACTTTGGTGAAACCTTTTTGATCTTTCCCTTTGCTGGTATTTAAGTCTTCCTCCCTTCTACTAAGAGGACAGTCTCTGGATAGGTGCCCATGCTCATGACATCTATGACATCTGAACGGGATATGTTCATAGTCAACTATTTGAACCCATTCCTCATCATAGACTTCTAGAATGACCTCATCTAGAAGGGCTCTTGATAGGTCCATCTCCACACATATACGAGCATAGGATGTATATTTTCCCTATAGAGTTGCCTCTGAAATTTTTAAAAAATGATGTAATTTATTGCCTATAGCTTTTAAAGACTCTAGCATCCAGTAATCTAAAGGTAGAGAGTATAGTCTAATCCATACCATTACCGAAGTGAAGGTTTCTCGTTCTGGCATGAAGCTCATCATCCATGGCCGCATATAGAGACCAACAGCTGCAAAGAAGTATGGTCCTCCTTCAAAAATCTTGTCTCTATCTTCCATGTTCGTAAACACCACAGTACGAAAACCTTTGATACAAGATGTATATTTAACCCCCCTTTGGTTTCCAGTTGTATTTCATCCAGGTGTACAGTGCTTTCTCTGATGGCCAGATTCCCATAAATTTGCCTATGATGTCATAGTTCGCCATGTGATCCCTGTGCGCTTGCAGAGTTGGATCATTCAGAATAACCTGTGGTTTAGTTATGGTCTTGGGTTTGCAGGGCCCCGTCTTGGCTCTTTTCTCTGTTCCCTGACCTTTGTCTTCCTCTTTGTCCTCTTGATAGTCTTCTTCGTGGGCCCCTTGATCTGCATGGGTTTTGTTGCCTTTCGCCTTCTGAGTTTCAATGTTTTTTGTCTTGACCTCCAAGGGTTGTGGAGGTTTGTTCTTTTTCCCTCCTCTTCCTCTGTTTGCTACCATATTACTGTAGGAGGGAGTGGAGCTACCTCCTCCCTGTGCCTCCATGGGTGCCTGTTGCCCTCTGTCAGTCACTTAGTTAAACCCTAGAACTCGTTCTCTCCAGCATCGATGCTATTGTTCCTCTAATTGTTAATTGTCTTAAATGAGTTTAGTCTTAATTTTCCATTGTCACAGTGACCATTGCCTTAAATATAAAGTTTTGTCTTAAAATATTTTTGTCTAAAATGTTTTTATCTTAAATATAAAATTGTCTTAAACTATTTTTGTCTTACATATAAAATTTTGTCTTATTATATTTTTGTTTCAAATTGTTTTTTATTTAAATTTTTTTTGTTTAAAATTGATCTTAAATTTTAATGTAAAATTAGAACTGAAATTTCGCCAGTCAAAAATAAGAAGAAATTCATCTAAAAATACTTTAAAAAAACTTTGTATCTTTCTTTGATCAATCCGGTAGATTTGATTGATATTTTTCACAAACATTGTATCTTTCTTTGACTAATCCAGTAGATTTGATTAATATTTTTCACTTTTACTTGGTACCCAAAAAAAATAGTGCAATTAAAATTCATTGTAATTCTGTGTGAATATTTATTTTTAGAAAACAAAAATAATATAGGAACTTGGAGAGGACAATTTATAAAGCAAGCTTTCCCGAATTTAGATGCTTGGTGTAATAAATCCAGTGAGCATGTTCGACCGTCAAATGACATACTACATACTTCAATAATTTGATTCAAAAGCTTTACTTAATGAATTCAATTTACTATCACAGCGGAAAAAGTTGTTGATAATGACGAAGGTTAACGTGCACTGATACCAAACTTTGGTCTATCCGACCTAAAGAAATGAATTACTTCGTTTGATTTAAGATTTTATTCCTATGCTCAAAAAGCTTGGAGGGAAGCCTCCCTAGCTCACTATAATTTTGACATCGTAAAAGGATAGGAAGGTCAGTATTGCAACAAAAATTATGAAACTAAGATCTAATGTGGTTGTACGCGAGGCACTCTTAGAGGAAGTGATTTTCATCCTCGATGTTGATCTAATGTGGTTGTACGCGGGGCACTCTAAGAGGAAGTGATTTTCATCCTCGATGTTCATATTCTCACAGAGATGGCAGATCCTTTCCATACATGGTGTTTTAGGAACTCCCCAATGACCCATTTCACTATGGAGCTCATGAGAGTTCGTTCTAATCTTGGCTATATTAATTTTCTTCTTTGAGCTAGTTAAAACAAAGAGATATTTTTGATCTTTTAGGGAGGGGTTGATGACCTCCTTATAATATCTTAATTTTCTTTTAGCTACTAAATTATGATATCCCCTGTGAATGTGAATATTTATTTTTATTGCAAGTAAAACAAACTCGAACTGATTTGAGTTTATATAATTAGAAATTTTGTTTTAATTTATTAAAAGAAATTTAGGGATGGAATATGTTA
Source organism: Pinus tabuliformis (assembly GCA_031772625.1). Classification (NCBI taxonomy): domain Eukaryota; kingdom Viridiplantae; phylum Streptophyta; class Pinopsida; order Pinales; family Pinaceae; genus Pinus; species Pinus tabuliformis. The sequence continues at coordinate 861,268,097 of CM062809.1, forward strand.
AGGAAAGAAATTGTTATAATTCATGAGAAATATCTATCAGAAGAGTGATGGAAATTAGTTCTCAAGAAACAATTGGTTGGTAATTTACCCAACTATAACTACTCCTATGAAAAATTCATCCCTAAAATATCAAGAGGATGGGAGGCAGGGGCATCTGCGATCAAGGGAATGGAGGAGTAAAGAAAAGAGAATTTTGTGTTGTAGAGACAGACACACAAGTAGTGGATAAGTCTGGTTAGGACGAGATATCTACTTCTATTCAAGACTGAGTTTTTCTTGAATAATTTACCCACGTTCAGGTAGTGATATCCGTTGTTATTCAAGACTGAGTTTTTCTGGAATAATTTACCCATGTTCGGGTAGCTGGGGGGGAGACTGAAGGCACTTATTAAAACCAGATATCTATTGTTATTCAAGACTGATTTTTTCTTGAATAATTTACCCACGTGTAGCTCGAGGGAGACTAAAGGCCCTGGAGCTCAAGTCTCAAGGTTGGGAGGATAAATGAGTTAAAAGGTTATAAGCGGTTCAAGAAGCTAGATAAGTTACATCTAGAATATCTTGCTTAATTATTAACAACAATAAATTTTTTAAACAAAATGCTAAATTTCAAGCCAGATAAGTTTACATCTAGAATATCTTTCCTAATTATTAACATCAGTAATTTTTAAACAGAATGCTAAATTTCAAATATAGTTGCATATACAAATAGTAATTAAAGATGTTGATTCACTAAGCATGTATGTACTGAAACCCTTTAAGTTCAGAAGTTGGCAACATGAGACAGAATTTTCGGAAAGATTAAGAGATAACTCGGTATACCTTATTTAGAAGAATTATTTGATAGCAGCATAAATAATAATGGCACAATACAAGTAGGAAAGGAAACATTGATAGAATAACTAAGAACAAGTTCGAGCAGTGTTTGAAGTTGTAACCTAAAGGAACAACAATAAAAAGAATAGTGTCTATGTTTCATTAAATACAAAGAACCTTTTTCATTATTGAAACAAAAACATAACCCTATTCTAATCCAATGGAATCCCCAAGTCTAGGTACAGATAAACGAAACTGGAACTAATTCTTTAGTAGGGAAGTATGCAGCAGTAGGAAATTGTAAGAATATAGCCGCAAGGATTGCAGTTATCCACGAAAGGAAAAGTTTAAACATGAAAACCTTTAGCAAAGAAACAATCTACAAGATCGAATACATCCAAACCAAGAAGCGAAGAAAACAGAGTATTAAAATATCAGAGAGCGAAAGAGTCACTTAAAGCTTTCTTCCAGTACAGACACCAAGTAAATGAGTCTGCAGGATTTGCATAAGTAGTAATCGTAAAATATACATTAACCAAAGATAGAGACCATCCTCAGGAATTACAATTTGGGAGGAAAATTACCCAGAAGTACATAACCGAAACTTAGGCTGAGCCGGCTTAAAAACATGCAAACCAGTTTGAGAACAGTAGTCACCACAAAAATTAAAGAATAGTACAATACATTCGAAGGAGCAGAGACTTCAGGACCAACCCTCATAAAACTAATTACATCGCCTCAATGGCTAGAGACTCGGGGTCTCACTAATAGAGAAAACTTGTAAACTAGCTCAACCTAGCTAAAACCCAGAAGTTCAAAGCTAGAGAAAAATCCCTGTTCTGTTAACATATAAATGAGACATAAAAATTCACAAGACCGAGGACAAGCCCTTATTTTCTTGTAAGATATACATACCTAAGCTCATACCCATTGAAGACCAAACCGAGTTTCAACGGCCGGAGCCAGGCCACTGAAGCTGCACCTGCAAACCCTATCAATGAGGCTAGTTAGAAACATTGGCGACTGAATCAAAACACTGCAACTCAAATTAACGATGCCCTTAGGGTCGAGTTGACTTACCTGGGCTGTCGCAGAACACCTCCAGTACCCCTGTAGCCGCACCCAAAGCCATAGCAGCACACTGTAGTCAAGAAGGAAAGATAGTCAAGGAGTGAAAGGCCTTCTAGAGCAGTGATGCAGATGAAATGACAGAGGTTAGGATCAAAGTTTTATCACAGTGAAACCCTCTGCACGTGAACAGGAGTCGAAACCCTCAAAAAAAACAAAAAAACAACAATAAAGACCTTTCCAGTGCTCGACCAAGCATAATATTGCTAGAAACAGCCTCCACTGTCTGATTCAATGCAGCAAGGAGAGCCCCCGATGGGGTATAGACCACGAAGCAGTAAGGGACAACTCTTCGCCATGGAGAAGCATCCTAAGATGGTTGTCCCCTCGTCCTAGCAAGTGGCCTTCGTATTTTAAAGTCCACCATAACAATGTACCATCCCACATCAGATCTAGCCTTGGAATATTTATGACAGTACTCCGATATGTGGAATGAGGGTTTGTATGGTTGGGATAGTCGACTATGTAGTTGACAAGTCCTTTATTAAAATGTAAACCTTGGAAATCATGAATCTGCTCACAAATAGCTATGGCTGTAAAAAAAATCCGCCACTTTCATGTCAACCCCAATTATGTGGTAATGGCAGTTGATCATAATGGTTATTATAGTTAATCGATGTAGTTTATGATAAATCAATACATTTAGCAATTATACTTATGTTGAGAATTGTAATCATTTTCAATTTTTTTTTATATGGAGACATTACATAAATCATTCTCACACCACATTTTTTCTTTGAACTTATAAGTATCAATATTTTTAATGTTATTAATGTTTTGCAATGCAACATTCTCGTCGATCTCCCAATGGTTTAACCAGGGAGTGGTGTCTTTATACCAACCTTGTTTGAGCCTTAGGTGGTTTTGGATGGAATTTAAAGCTAGCTTAGGAAGTCTATGGTATCCTATTTATTGATTTTGTGCTTGTACAACATAAGCCTAGTCATAGCTAGGCTCTCGATAGGGGAAAGACCCACTTCTATTAGGAGAATAGGATAGGGTGTATTGCTTTTAATTTTGAGGTTATACGTTATAAAATGCTTCTAGATTTGCTCAATATTTCTCCAGGATTCTCTAGAGATGTTGCAACCCCAAACTTCACATCCATATAAGATAACAGGAGTGACTAAAGTTTCAAAGAGGAAATTCTTTCTATCCCACATTACAAGGTTTTCTGTTTTACAATTATTTTCAAGACCAAAATAAGCTTCCCACCCCCCATTAATCATTTTCTCAATGCTATAGTTCCAGTTGAGCTTGTGATGAATATCAATTATTAGGTACTTGTAAGACGATACTTCCTCCAAGTTACTATTGTCATACATAAAATTAGATTAAGTGTCCTTCTTGGATTTGATAATCATAACTTTTTTTTGTCAGTGTTAATAGTCATACCCATGGTAGAGCAGAAATCCTTAAGAAGTCTAAGTTGCTTATCAGGATCAAATGGGCAGCTTGCGAGAAGAACAATATCGTCAACATAGAGAAGAAGGATGATAACTATCCCAGCTAAGATCGTGCCAGCACAGCCAACTTCCTCTAAACAACCTTCTAGCTTGTCGATGTAAATGCCAAATAGGGTAGGGGAGAGGGGGCAACCTTGTTTAACTTTGATATTACAATTAATATCTTTCGACCACCTCTCATTTCTCTTTAACTTGGCAATTACATTCTCGTATAATCTTATAGTGACATCTCTCAACTCAAAAGGAACCTTTAGCTCTTCTAATCTATTCCATAGGTTGTTTCTAGGAACCGCATCCAAAGCCTTTCTCAAGTCCACAAAGCAACAAAAGAGATTGGATTTATCATTGCGGAATTCCTCCACAATGATCCTAACCGTAACGAAGTGGTCCATTGTTGAGTGATGCCTTCTAAAACCCGCCTGGCCTTTAGTCGGCTTACCTTCACTTGAAAGCCATATGCTCAACTTATTTTCCAAAATAATACCATATAACTTGGTTAAGAGAGGGTTGATCATAATTGTCCGATCATTAGAGGGGTTATTTGTATTCCCACTTTTAAAAATAGGGATAATGAGGCTCTGATAGTTAAAGTTTGAAGCATGTTTTACCCTAATTTGTTAAAATTTAGAATTTAATGATAGTATAATTTATTAAAATATAATGATATGACTAGAGATAGTATAAGCACAAGCTCAATAACACAGACAATCATAGACTTCCTAAGCTAGCTTTAACTTCCAGCCAAAATCACCTGAGGCTTAACCGGGGATGGCATAAGGACACAAGGGCCTGGTTAAACTATTGGGAGATCAATGAGAATGATGCTTTGCAAAACATAAATAACATTAAAGATATTGTTACTTCTAAGTTCAAAGAAAAATTGTGGTGTGAGAAAGATTTAGCGTCTAAAAGAAAATTAAGTTATTATAAGAAGGTCATCAACCCCACCCTTGAGGATCAAAAGTATCTCTCTATTCTAACTAGCTCAAAAAAGAAAATTAATATAGCAAAGATTAGAACGAATTCTCATGAGCTCCATAGTGAGACTGGCCGCTGGGTAGTCCCTAAAACGCCATGGATGGAAAGGATCTGCCATATTTGTGAGAATAAGAGCATCGAGGATGAAAACCACTTCCTCTTAGAGTGCCCTGCGTACAATCACATTAGATCTCAATTTCACAACCTTTGTTATAATACTGACCTTTCTAGCCTTTTACAATGCCAAAATTATAGTGAACTCGGGAGGCTTCTCTCCAAGCTTTTTGAGCATCGGAATAAAATCATAAATCAAAATAAATAATTCGTCTTTTTAGGTCCGATAGATCATTATTTGGTCTCAGTGGACGTTAACAACCATCATCATCATCATCATCATAATTTATTAAAATTTAATGATATGATTGGAGATGCGAAGGTTTTTTTATTGGGAACTTTACCAAAGCAGAGCTAAGTATGCTGCATATATTTTATATTAAAATAAGAAATTTATATTTGAAATTGTGTTTCTATAATTTAATTTAATTATTAATAATTATTAGATAAATGGTGGAGATTTAATTTTTATTGAATATTTTAGAATATAATTTTCATTGTATATTTTAGAATATTTATAATAATATTGTAGAAATCATTTTTTTGTTTTTTTAATTAAATTATTTAATTTAAAAAATGTTTTATAAATAAATATCTTATGGAGTTAGTTATGGTTTTTTGGACATATTGTATTGACCCATGGTATTGAAACAAAACCTCATTAAGAATCTCCATCATAAATTGAGAGTAAATTTCATGGTTAAAAATCTTGTTTTTTTTTTTTTAAAGTAGATATATATTTAACTTACGTATTAATTTTTTTTATACATAAGAATAATAATAATAATTATTATTATTATTATTATTATTTAAAATAAAGTTATTATATGTATAAAAATAATGTAAATTCATCATAAATTAAGTGTTTTAATGTTTATTATAGATTGATGTGTATCGATATTTACCATTCTTTTATTTTATATAATTATACTAATATTAATTTTAATTATATTTAATAATAATATCAATAAAACTTATCAACATATAAATTTATTTAAATTATTATTCTAAATAATATTTAATTTAAAACATTGAGGAATGTTTAATTCATTTGAATTACAATTCTTAATTTAACACAAGTGACTTATCCACCCTTCCAAGTATTAATGTAGATCAAAAAGCATATAACATTTCTACATACATAGGAAAATTTTCAATAACTTTATGGAGATGGCTTAACTCTGGAGAAAGGAGTTCAAGCCATAGCAAGTTTCACATGTGACCTATGCGTTCAATAACAATGCAATATATATCATATTATATGAAATAGAGATTTGGTTTCATGCTTTTATTCATTCTATCGAATCTTTCTTTGTTTTGCACCTTTCATTATTACAATGTCCAAATCTTTGCAGAAAGAACAAGACGTTCTATATTTTACGATACGTTGAGTGTAATGGGGTCCTACAACCAATACTTGGATAGGTTGGTTGCGATAGGTCGTATCACCAATATCCAATATTTGAAGAGAGGTTATTTACACATCATCATTTTTTAAAGTATTTACCTAAGCCACGGCACCATCATTGCAACATTGCGTTTGTTGGGGCTTGGTTTCTAGTGGGTTTCAACACCATACTTGGACTGCCTCATACGCCTCTTCCTAATACTCAATTTATATCTATAGGTTCATAAAACTTGTGTTGGTTCATTTATGTTAATTGGCTTAAGTGAACCAAGGAAAAGAGAGGTATTTACTATTTTTCAAATGAGAATCCTAAAACGTTCTTTAGTAATAGTCTTAACAATAGTGCTAACAACACTACTAATGACAAAAGTGGAAGCACCAGTAGCACATAGTTAACAAAAGTGGAAGCACCCGTCTAAGCACATAGTTAACAAAAGTGGAAGCACTAGTAGCACATAGTTAAAGTTTTAGAGTCATTTAGAAATTTTTTCCCGACATGAGAAAATGTGGATTTATTTTCTACTTTAAAAGTTTTAAATAGCTCCTTAAATATGAAAGAGAGAATTTTGCTACCCACAATTGTTATTGGTGATCAATCTTCAAAAAAATCAAGTGCAATGAAGTTCCTTGCAAGGATTATCCTCCCAACAAAGTATCTCTATCTCTTTCAACCTTTAAAATATTTTCACAATTTACCTTCAACAAAATTTATGCCACACAAGTGTTCTCATGCCAATGTCCACACAATTGCAAGTAAGAAAAGTCATGAAGTCGAATCTTCCAATGATATTTTCAAGTGGCACTTGAGCAAAAATTAATGCCATAGGTCCCATTCACTCAAATGTTGTCTCATCTTGTAAAAGTATTGTTCAATTATGAGGAGACAAATATAGTTAGTAAAACAAAATAGATAATAAAAATATTGGAGAAAAATATCAAAGAAATAGATGTTATTCATATATAGTTGTTAGATTTATACAAATATAAAAATTGCTATAAATCATTTAGCTAATCATTTGAGAATATTTCTCACTAGCTCTAATTTAATATCTAAATACTCAATTTGCTTATAATGTTATAACAATATATGAGAAATTACATATTGTAATGTTTGGTCTCAGCTGAGCTTAACCACCATCATCATCATCATCAAAAATTAAGCATTATCTTCAATACTACCCCTTAATGGTTAATTAGATGATTCCAAAAATCTTCTTATGTAATGAAACCACTTTCTTATGAGGAGACAAATATAGTTAGTAAAACACAATAGATAATACAAATATTGGAGAAAAATATCAAAGAAATAGATGTTATTCATATATAGTTGTTAGATTTATACAAATATAAAAATTGCTATAAATCATTTAGCTAATCATTTGAGAATATTTCTCACTAGCTCTAATTTAATATCTAAATACTCAATTTATTTATAATGTTATAACAATATATGAGAAATTACATATTATAATGTTTGGTCTCAGCGGAGGTTAACCACCACCATCATCATCATCATAAAAAATTAAGCATTATCTTCAATACTCCCCCTTAATGGTTAATTATATGATTCCAAAAATATTCTTATGTAATGAAACCACTTTCTTATAGTGCTTTGGTGAACATAAGCAGATGATCTATTTTGCAAAACATTATTTCAATTTCTCCTTTTGCACCAAGTGCTCTTGTGAAATGATGCTTGATATGAATATGCTTAGTACAGCTATGGAACATTGGTATTTATATATGAAAATTGTAGACATATTGCCACAATAAATAATTGTAACATCTTGTTTCTCTTGTTTTAGATTGGTCAAGATTTTATTTCACATGTTACTAATACCATCACAATATAAAATTGAAAACTTATATTACCTCTCATCTAAAATTTAAAACTTAAAAGTATTTTTCCTATCATCAAACAATTTGGATCAACCAACACAAAATTATTATTACTTATTCCATGGAAATATTGTAAAATTATTTTCATTACTCCCCAATGAATTTTACAAATTTTCATAAATCTAAAAATCAAACTTATTACATACATAATATAGAGATTTGGACAATTTTTTTTTTTAATTTTAATCCCTATAAATTTTGGACATTTTTTTTCAAATTTTAATCCCTATAAATTATAAACACGCTAATCATGATCGTATTCAAGATTTCACATTTATTATTTTTTTTATCTTTCTTCAAAAGAATAACTTTACCCTTTACTCAAAAGTAGATCTTTAAAAACTATTAAGGCGTATTTTCTATAAACGAAATCTATAGAAGTTACAGCTGCTATTCCTCCCCCACCTAAAGGTTAGGTTAAAGTAACTTTAATATAAGAAGGTATGCCATTCTTTAAAGAACATGTTGGTATACTTTTACATATATTTTAGTTAAAACTAATTAATGTTAGATTTTGAGAATATTTTGAAAACCTTATATTTTAATTATTTTTTTATTTTTTTTTCAATTTTTTAATTTTTTTAAGTGAAATCAATTCAATTGATTTTTTTTTCAATTTTGTAATTTTCTTAACAATTAACTCAATTACAAATTTTAAAAATATTCTGAAATATAAATTAAATGAATTAGAGATTTTGGAAAAGAATTTCATAAACAAGGTTGGTTTTTACTTTTGGCTTTTGTAGTTGAAATTAACTCAATTTCATATTTTGGGAATATATTTTGAACTCACTGTAAAAACTAAATAAATTGCAAATTTTAATAATATTATGAAAAATTAAATTGGCTACAAATTTTGGAAAATATTTTCACAATCAAACATGTTTTCTTTTTAAATCTCTCTAACTAAAATTAAGTGAATTAATCATTTTGAAAATATTTTGAAAAATAAAGTAAAATCTGAACTTTAGAAATATTTATAAATATGATAATATAATTGAAATTAATATTTTTTTTTACTCCTATCACCCATTTTTAAAATATTTCAAAAACTTGCCATTGAAATTTCTCCATCGACATTTTTTCTTTTCTTAGTGTGATAGGTTTGATTAATATTTCTCAATTTTCCTTGGTATACATAGAAAATATGAAAATAAGATCACTTGGGGAGGCATCCTTCTCTTTCCTTTTCTTGGTAGCTTTGATTAATATTTCTCACTTTTCTTTGGTATAAAAGGAAAATATGAACATAAGATCCCCAACATAAGGAGAAATATTTCCTTTTCTGTGTGGGCTTTATTTTTTTTTGTTATAACATTATATTTGATTTAATTTTTTTTCTTAGTCTTAATATTAGTTTTTAACAACTAATTGATTTTTTTATATATATATTAAAGGCGTATAAGCTCTAGTTTGTGACCATTCAATTCTATTGTAGTGGGTAGAGTGTCCTAAGAAATGTTGGATATGATTAAAAATCTAAAAATATTCTCTCAATCCATTAAATGCTTGAGGAAATCCATTATAAAATTAAGAAGTTATAGAATGTAGAATTACCAATTTAGATCCATCTTAACTATCAACTTGATTAGTCTCTATAACTCAATATGGAAGATATGTTGTAATGTTATGTTATAATAATAATAATAATTATTATTATTATTATTTTATTATTATTATTATTATTATTGTAGGTAATTAAAGTTAAAAGTTAAAAATTTGGAGTGCAAAACTTGAGAAAATGTTTGTGCCTCCATAGATTTGCTTGATACATGGGGAGTTAAATGGATTTAAGATGACTTAAAATAAATTTATAATTTAGTGAGATTTTTTTATTTTTAAAATTTTAGGAATATGAGATGTATAATGAAATAAGTGTTTACACTATAAAAATCCATTTGCATGTTGAACACTAAAAGTTTAGTATTGACCAATCCAACTTATAATGTTTAACTTTGAAAAATAAATATTTAGTTTCCAATATTATGGGAAAAATATTCTTTTGATTGGACCATAACTTTGAAGGTTTTATTGTAGAGTTTGTGCCATGTGGATCATGTAGTTGCAATATTTATGTCATGATTTTTAAATATTTATACAACTATTTTTCATTGCTAAGGTTCATAATTAAAATCTTTGAAAATAGTTCATACTCATGTAAGTAACCTATAATTATGTCCATCCATCATCAAAGTTGAAATTTTGCTCATGTAGGCCCAAATAAAAATCTTTAAAAAATTAAATAATAATAATAACTATACAAAATATTTAAATAATGTTTGTTCATAAATTTATGGAAGTCCATATCCTTTAGGAGACAATTAACTTTTCTACTTCATATATCAATTTGCATTTTTCCTAAGAGCATAATATCCGCTTAAGTGACCCTTATGAATTGATAAGGTTGTTTACTAACCATTTAATTTATATGGTTGAGTTGGTTCTTCTTTGAAGCCACCCCATGATATGCATGCTTATTTTGAAATAAGTTTTTCAAAATTTTAATTTAATTATCATTAATTATTAGGTGGATAGTAAGGATTTAACTTCCATAGAATATTTTAGAATATTCTTAGTAATATTAAAAAATCAAAAGTTGAGATTTATCTCTTTTGTATATTCAATTAAATTAATTAATTAAAAAAAACTAACATATGAACATATAATATGAGTTATAATTTTTTAAGCATGAATATTGATAATCCATAGTATTGTTAAAAAACCTAAAAATATTCATAATAAAAGAATAAATCAAATCTTATTCCATATTTTATTAAATGAATACATGTTTAACTCTTTTATATATATATATATATATATATATATATATATATATATATATATATATATAATTAATTAATAATAATAATTTAAAATAAAGTTATATAAAATTTTAACTAAAAACATATACTATATTTTGAAATATCATTATTTTAATTTTTTTTATAATTAATAATAATAATAATATCAATTTAAATATCATTGATATTTTATATATTAAATTTTTTATAATTATTAATAATATTATCGATTAAAATGTCATTCCATTTAAAATATCATTGGTAATTCATTTAACTAGCTGGTTGTAGTGTATATGTCCCGATCTGTTTATATATAATCTCCTGGATTCTCTGTTCCACATTTTACTCCCTCTCTTATGCGATGGCAAATCCCACTATTGCAGTGGTAGCGGCTGCGCTATGCATAGCTTTAGCGTCAGCTTGGGCGGCTCTCTAAAATTTGAAGAGTTTGACAGTGATAACTAGATTTCCAAAACAATGACCAGATTTTAGCAACATCATGTCTAAACTTCCATGGTTTTCTAGGGAAATTTGGGTAACTTATTGTAAAATTTGAAAATATTTTTAAAAATTAATTGAATCCCAGATTTTGGAAAATATTTTCACAAACATTTTTTGTTGTGGTTTTTTTTCCTTTTCAAAGACAACTTGGCATCCAACCCGTTTGATCCAAAGAGTCTATTCAGCTTGTCCCAAATTTGGCTTTATTGTTCCTATTATGTTATTCTTTTGTTTCATCTCGCTCAGTCAAGCTGATTATAATTTATCCCTTGAATGTAATTCTGCATTAAAAGTTATTGAATCCAGGAGTTTATCTCTCTCACTAAAATTAATTAGATTGTAAATTTCAGGAATATTTTGAAAAACTAAATTGACGATACTAGATTGCAGATTTTGAAAATATTATGAAAAATTAAATTGACTGCAGATTTTGGAAAATATTATCTTCGGGTTTTTTTTTTCCTTCTTGTAATCTCTCTTGCTGAAATTAACCGGATGAGATTTTGAAAATATTTTGAAATATTAAATGGACTCTATGTGTTGGAAATATTTTAAACTTTGATAATAAAATCTAAGTCAAATATTTGTTTTAAATTCTGATGATAAAATTGAATTCAAATATTTGTTCTAGCTCCTAACTATTAGACTTCAAAATATTTCAATTCCCCATTATCTAAGCATGCTATTTTTTTTTTGTCATTTTTTTGTTGCTGTCTAAAATTGGCTTTTCACTGTACATATGGATTTAGCAACCTAGAAAACTCACGAAATACTGTGGAAAAATTTCCAACTCAAACTTGCCTCCAAATATTTATGACCAGATTTTAATTAAATTAAATCAAAAAATTTACCATAAAACCTTCCAAAATTTAACACAAATAAACTACCACAGTTCAAAAATCTCCAACTGAAATTTCTAGATGCAAAAATACGTCTTAAAATACTAAAATAAATTATCTTTTTTTCTGATCCCGGTAGATTTGATTAATACTTTTCACTTTTTCCTGGCTACATAGAAAATAGTGCAGTTAAAAGTCATTGTAATTCTGTGTGAACATTTATTAAAAAAAAAAAATAGAGGAACAAATTCTTGGAGGGGACAATTTATATAGCAAACTTGACCGGATGATTGGTGTAATAAATCCAGTGAGCACAGTCAAACGACGTATTTCACACATCGAGAATTTGATTCAGATGCTTCGCTTGGTGAATGCGATTTACTATCGGAGCGGAGAAGGTTGGTAAAGCATGAAGCATGTTTTATCTTAATTTATTAAAATCTAAATTTATTAAAAGAAAGTTATAGCATTAATCTCTTTAAAAATAATGAGAAGTCAAACAATTAAGGTCCAAGAAAATTATAGGTCTAATAAATTAATTTAATTTTGGTGGACGTTAACCACCACCACCATCATCATATTTACTCTAGGTGTTAAGTCTATTCCAGGTCGCCATCGACACCATAGGAGTTAGACCTATGATGGGCATTTCTCCTTGTCAAAATCACCAACAAAAGTTTTGAAGTATTTCATTTATTGAGTCATATTCATAATATCTTTAATTGGAAAAAAACACAAATACGTTTAAGGAAAAACATTAAATAATGATATTTATGTATTGTAGTGTTGAAATTTCATATTTATATTATTTAAAATATATTTTAATTTTTTATCGTTGGTTTAATAAGTTTTTCTATCTGGTTAAATATGTCTATATCCATAAATAGTTAAAAAAATACAATTTAAATTTGTTGAATTTTGCTTCAATAAAAACAAAAAAATAATAAAAATTAATATAACTGTTTAAAAAAATAATATAAACTTTAATTAATTATTAAAAATATTTTTTTTATAGAATATTTAGATATGCCATGAATATCTTTAAATTTCTATAAACATTAAAATCATAAAAAAAGTTATTATATAATTTTTTTATCATGTGATAAAAACATTTGAAAAGAAAAATTTTAATTATTAAAAATTAATAAAACGATTTCAACAAAAATAATATTTTTTTTTAATTATTAGAAGTAGTTTTCCATTTAATATTTACATAATAATAAATATTTTTATAAACATAAAAATTATAAAGATTTGTATTATATATATATATATATATATATATATATATATTTATTATTTTTTAATTATAATTAATTAACTAAAATAAGATTAATTATATTTATAAAATTATTTTTAATTAATTTTGAAAAAAAAACGTTTAATACTTTTGAAATTTAAATTTAAAAATATTTTTTTATAAAACTATATTTTTTATATAATCTTTTTATATTATTATTGGTTTGTGTTATAACGAAATCAACAATTAAATAAATAATTGATTATTTTATCAAACACAATGCACCAGGTTTATGGGGCATGAATAAATGTTAATTGAAATCTTTATCATTTTGTTATCAAAAAGATATTTAATTCAGAACAAGACAAGAGGTCTTGTAAAGTATGTAGATTCCATATCATGAATAAATGTTAATTGAAATCTTTATCATTTTGTTTTAAAAAAATATTTAATTCAGACCAAAACAAAAGGTCTTGTAAATCATATAGATTCCATATCATGTGTATGTGTGTTAAAATTAAGTAAATAATAAACTATTTTCTTAATAACTTAATCTAAACCCATAATACATAAATTAAATGTGTTTTCACACTGATCTTTTTCAATGTTCAAATGCTTCGAAATGATTCAACATTCATCTCTACTTGTAAAAGACTTTCATAGACAGTACAAAATTATGAATCAACATAGAAAAATTATATCCTTGTTCATCACTTGTTTGTTTATCAGCCATGTATATAAAAACAATATATAGTTATATTTCACAATATTTTAATGATTTTTAGGGGTTTAAAGCTAAAACTATGTGCGTGTATATATATATATATATATCTAAAATAAGATTCAAGAATTTAGTAAATAATTTAAAATTTACATAATCATTAAATTATTAAAAGAGAATAAAATAATTAATATTTCATTTCAATATTTTAGAAATTATATATATATATATATCTAAAATAAGATTCAAGAATTTAGTAAATAATTTAAAATTTACATAATCATTAAATTATTAAAAGAGAATAAAATAATTAATATTTCATTTCAATATTTTAGAAATTTTATCACAAAATAAATATGAATAAAATTCATTTTATATAGAAATTTTAATTTTTTCATGTTACTCACCATATATGCAATTTTTTGACATGGACATATGCAATTATTGAATTGTTTTTCATATGTAGAGGTCTTTTGTTTTGGTAAATTAATTTCTATTAGCTGAAGAAAGCACATTACATCATATTGTAGAAGAACTTCATAACATTTCTCATGTTACACATCACAATTGTTCGTGGATTTGTTTTTTTTTCCCTTTGTTCCTATAAGTGTCTACCCAACCAACAATTTTATCATTTACAATCGAGGAGCAGACCATATCCTCGTCTTTTAGAGTGAAATCCATCTCTTTCGTATATGTAGAACATGGAACATCTTTATCACTCTCTGAATGGTCAGACTGATGGGTGTGTTTTTTCCCGCTACTTGAACATGGAACATCTTTATCACTCTCTGAATGGTTAGATTGATGGGTGTGCTTTTGCCCGCTACTTGCCAACACAATTATTGTTGATGTTCTTTCCTTATTATGGGCATGCGAATTCTACTTTGCTGAGCAATGGGGTGGTGCCACAATTAGCTGCTTTGAATCTTGAGAAGCAAAATAGGTCAAGGGTGTCAACTTCTTACCACTTGAACTGGGCTTCTGGTCACTCCAACCTCTATTGGGTTTCTATTGCTCTTGGGAGCAGGACAACCCCTTTGAGGATAGGCAAGTCTTCTGCAAGGGCCCTTGTTAGTGTCAATTTCAACACTTGAAATTTTTGTTTTTATAGTCCAATGGTTGAAAGAATTTCTTTCCCTCCCACTTGAGAATAGCACTATCTAGAAATCCTTTAGTCACATCCAATTCAACACATACAAACGAAAGTGACGAAACTTGACTCTAGTCTTTCGAAGTTTATTTTGATGTAGCATCCCAACGAATTACCAATTCGTTCCAAAATGTTTGGCAGAATCCATTGGAGGGGTGAGTTTGGGAGCCTTACCCATACCATTGTAGTGAGAGATTTCATGGAAAGAGGGTTAAAGTTTGGGAACCATAGCTAGAGCGAGAGGCCTGCTCTTCCCCAAAACCATGGTCCTTGGTCGAAAACCCTTTATCGGTCATCAAAATCCTTGAATACTACCACAAAATATTCTTTCGAGAAAAACAACTCTATATTTTGTTACCAATTTTGATGAACCCAGTCTCGGAGGGCAAACGCTAGGGGCAAAAAACCGTTGAAATGACATATAGCCGCCTGTTTCTTATAATACATGTTACCTACAACTTTGTTAATACATCATCCATCTCGATTGATGGAGTATTTGTTGGATTTTCCACTATGAAATCCTAACCTGAGAGATTCTTTGGTGTTTGATAGCTAGAGTCTGGCTTCAAAACATCTTTGTAAGACAAGGGTTTAGTTTTTGGAGATGCCTCTCCACCTTTGGCCCCTCCCCTCAAGCAAGCCACTACGATGATAGTGGCATCCCTCATAAGTCCATAATCTCTAAGAGCATTCCCCGATGTCAGCTGTCTCCCTTTGTAGAGAAGCCTCACATCTTCATTCAGGATACCTGTCCACTGATGAATACTATCAGCCAAATCTCCCACGACCCCCGATGCTGAGACCATAAAACACTCCCCAGACAAGGACCGGAAAAAAAATAGAAATGTTTGTTGCTCTAGGTCTCCAACTCCCTTCATTGTCTGTTCTGACACGACTAGGGGATTTTGAATTTTAGTACAGCTAACCTACTGGAAAAATCAACAAGTCTTGCAGCAATGAAATAGCTCCCTCATACATTACTATCCGACGTCAGCGATCTTGTCCACCTCCATTTCCTCTCTTGGCAGGATTTACTCGTATCCAACCTCAAAATATTTGTGGAAACAGGCTTATGAGCACTGAAAAGGGACTCCATGGCTATAGGGGAAGAGGATCTATCAACGTAAATAAACCACGGGTCCCTCGCGTAAGAGGCGGCAACAATGGGGGTCATATCCCAAGCGTAAGAGGCAAAAACATAGGAGGGTTTTAGTATGTCAACGCTCGAGAGTTTCAGAATGGTGGTGCTCGTCATGGTGGTGCTTGGTAAATCAACTCTCTTTCTTATATGTACGTGTCACAAATAACTTTATAAGATCTTCCCACAAGTTGATGTTGTAAATAAATATTGTCAAAAGATAAAATATTCAATTAAACATTAATATGCTATATCTTAATATTGAGAGGAGATTTGAAACAAAAAAATATAGTCTATAAACATTAAAAAAATACACTAGAAAAACTTAAATTTAATATATCAATTGTTATTTACTTGATTATGGAAAACAAAATATAAGTTCTTCAATTTAACAACAGAATGTAAATTTTGAGAATATTATCAAAAATTAAATTGACTGCATATTTTGGATTTTTTTTTTTTTTTTTTTTTGCCCGCTTCTTGTAATCTCTCCAGCTAAAAAATAATTTTTTTTGGTTTCTTGTAATCTCTCCCACTAAAATTAACTGGATGAGATTTTGAAAATATTTTGAAATATTAAATAGACTCTATATTAAAAAAAAAAAAGTTAAGTCAAATATTTATTTTAAACTTGGGTAATAAAATTGAATTCAAACATTTGTTATAGCTCCTAACTATTAGACTTTAAAATATTTCAATTCGGGGTTATCTAAACATGCTACTTCTGGGGATATATGCTTGGAGGGGACAAATTTTTTTTTTTTAGAACGAAAAAAGCTTTATATTATATGAGAGGTATAAGAGTCCAAAATAGTAAATACATCTGAGATTGCCTAAAAAGGCCATTGGTCAAAAAAACATATGCTCATAGGATCTGCAAGTGGGGATATCTATCAAAAGATGATCAACAACATATCAAAACTAAATTCAAATTAAGTCCTATATACTATCATGGTTCACATATTATGGAGAGGCTATATGCAAGTGCATAAAATATCATATGCAGATTGACATGAAGATCATCAGAGACTAGAAGTCTCGGAATGCAAAATCGTGGATTTGGAAGGTTTCTTCCTCAGAGAAAATCTCTAAATACCATAAACCTGGAGTAGATAGGAGCCCCAATTTAGATAGTGCATCAACTTTCGAATTTTTGTCCCTACAGATGTGCCCAATAGAACTACCAACCATGCAGCCCCAGTAATAGTTGATCCTATCCCTCCAGCCAGTCAGGTGTGGTGCCATAATATGATTTTTCCTTGTTACTGATGTTAGAAATCTGCAGTTTCCAAATCTTAATGTGACCCGGTTAAAAGCATTAGAGCATTAAAGCGTTAAAAGCATTAAAGCATTAAAGCACTAAAGCAGTTTCTAATCTAAAGCATTAGATCTTAAGCGTTGAATTGGTATATGATGGACGTACCAGATTAGAGTTAAATAATATATAAAGAATTGGGTCCTCTCTCTCCCATACAAGAGTTGCATTCTTCTCCATCAAGAAGCACATAAAGGAAGTGAGGGCAAGAGGAGAGAAACCGAATTCTGAGAAGAAGACAGAAGACAGAAGACAGAAGATGGCAGCCATTACATCTTCTGTTGTTAGTCAAGGTATGTCATCTTAAACAACATATTAAGTTCTGAATGTGAAATATTTGGTATTGATAATCTTTGGCTGTTAGTAGCTATATTTTACATTTGGTATCGGAGCCACAATCAATAACTGAATATTTCCTATGATTGCAATTGATCTGTTCTGTGCTTTACTCATGTGATTGAGCCTTCGGGAAACTGTGGGGGTTTCATGAAATGATCACGCATTCGGTTTGTCTAGGGCACTTTGTTGGATGGCTCTTCTTTTTCTTTATCGAACCCGTGGATGACATACCTCAGTCATGTCACCTCACAACATCCACCTGTTCGTTCCCACTCATAATTCTGTAGCATTGGGTCAATAATGCATAACTGTTAAGTTTGAGGCACACAATTGGCTTATTTTGAGCTCCACGTGCACATAATTCTGCCGTGGTCCTTTCTGATCCTTATGGGACTCTTCCCTTTTGTACAGAGATAGACGCCAATTGGAACGATCTCATCTAATGCGCCTATTGACCCCTGTTTGCTTCACAAAAGGGCAACCATTGAATGATGAACATGGCCCCCCTCACAGTCCATGGTTGATCTTCTTTTTGTTTGCGTGCTGAGTTGTTATATTATGGTTTGCGTGACCAGTTGGTGTGATAAAGAGGAAGAGACGGTGATGTTTAAGAGAGATATGTATATCTCGTGATCACTCGCCATCACTTCTCCCAATTTCTCTGCCTTTTCTTTTCCACGGATCAGAGGCCGAAAATGGCTTTGCCGGTGGCCTTTGTCATACCGTATTCAATACGCTTTGTTAACATGGTGGAAATAATGGGATTCTTATGACCAGCCAGTTTTATAAAGGAGACAGTGACATCTGAGGCACAAACAAGCTGAATTTGCTTTCAATTTTCTTAACTTCTTCAGGAATTTGTTTTACCAGTTTTGCAGTTTCTCCTATGAATCCAGTCATAATCGACCAGAATTTTTACTTCGTGGGATTGAAATTGTGTTCGCTGTGTATGTTGGAATGAATGTATTAACTTGCAGTGAAATAAAGAATGCCTTTTCGGAAATGCATGTCCAATCTGTTGTTTGAATGAACCATTCATGTGATTCCGGCATAAAGAATCCCGATCCGGTAATGAAAGTCCAATCTGTTGTTTGAATGACGCATTCGTATGCCTTTCCAGTAATGGAAATCCAAAATAATTGTTTGAAATTTTAGGCATAAAAGTAATTGCTCTATGAGATTTATGATTTTGTTAATCACCAAAGTGGTCAAAATCAGAATGTTGTTTTGCATAAGGTATGTGTTATAAATTATTTATGCACATGAGATTTATGATTTTGTTAATCACCAAAGTGGTCAAAATCAGAATAATCATTTAGTGCATAAGTGACATAATGATTATTGATAGAAATTGCCAGTTATAATAATACCAATTAAGAACTGGCGTCACTAATGATAGAACCTGAGAACTTACCCAAAGGAAAGTCTTGTTCTATAACTAGTTGACATGATGAGGTTTGATAGATATTTTGATTAAATAAATATTGATCATCCAAAGATGTCAGTTCTATTTAATTGAATATATTTATTACCTACTTATGTTTTGGTATTTAATTATGTTAAGTATAAGATAGTATCTACCCAAAGGAGTGCTATATTATACTATTATGTCTACATCTGAATCGCGTTAGTTATGAGCTTATAGTTATTTCATTTTTTATTTGCAGGTTATCTATCTTTCGTATGTTATGAATCAAATTTAGTTGAAGTTCCTATTAATACATGGTGGCTTGATACTGGTGCTACAACTCATGTTTCCAACAATATGCAGGGATTTCTTACGATCCGAACCATAAATCCAAATGAAGATCATTTTCTCTTTATGGGAAACGGAATGAAATCTTCAATTGAAGGCATTGGGACTTATCGTCTAATTCTAGAAAGTGGATATGTATTAGACTTATACAGTACCCTTTATGTACCTTCATTATCTAGAAACCTTATTTCCGTAAGTAAGTTGGATAATTCTGGTTTTAGATGTATGTTTGGATCTGGCTGTTTTGATTTATATAAGAATACTGATAATGTTGGTTCTGGTATTCTAATTGATGGTTTATATAAATTGAAACTGAATGACACTTATGCGAATTCCTTGTTGAATGTAGTAAATAATGTTGGATGTAAACGTAGCAGGTTGAATGAAAATTCTGCTTTCTTGTGGCATAAACGACTAGGTCATATATCCAAAGAAAGAATGATGAGATTAGTAAGTAATGAAATTTTGTCAAATTTGGACATTAGTGATCTAGAATTATGTGTGGATTGTATTAAAGGTAAACAAACCAAACATAATAAGAAAGGAGCCACTAGAAGCAGCCAGCTTCTTGAAATAATACACACTGATATTTGCGGACCTATGGACACTCCAGCCTTTAATGGAGAAAAGTATTTCATCACTTTCATTGACGATTTTTCCCGTTATGGTTATGTCTATTTGCTTCATGAAAAATCTCAATCTGTGAATGTCCTTGAGACGTTTGTAAAGGAAGTTGAGAGGCAATTAGATAAAAAGGTGAAAATCATAAGGTCTGATAGAGGTGGTGAATATTATGGTAAATATAATGAGTCAGGCCAGTGTCCAGGTCCATTTGCAAAATTCCTCGAAAGTCATGGCATATGTGCGCAATACACAATGCCAGGTACACCACAGCAAAATGGTGTAGCAGAAAGGCGCAATAGGACGTTAATGGATATGATTAGGAGTATGATGTCAGATTCTACACTACCTAAGAATTTGTGGTCGTATGCTCTCAAAACCACTAACTATTTATTGAATAGGGTTCCTAGTAAAGCTGTTCAAAAGACTCCTTTTGAGTTATGGACTAACAGGAAACCTAGCTTAAGACACCTGCATGTTTGGGGTTGTCCAGCGGAAGCGAGAATTTATAATCCACATGAAAAGAAATTAGATTCTCGAACGATCAGTGAGTATTTTTAGGATACCCTGAGAAATCTAAAGGGTACGTGTTTTACTGTCCTACTCATAGTCCAAGAATTGTAGAAACTGGTAATGCAAGATTCATTGAGAATGGTGAAGTCAGTGGGAGTACTCGAAGAGAAATAGTAGAAATAAAGGAAACAAGGGTAAATGTTACATTGCCTAGAATAGTTCCTCCATCTACTATTACTCCAAATGTTGTTCCAGCTGTTGTAGAACAGCATGATGATAATGAACAACATATAAATGAAGAAGTACTTCCTGAAGGAAATGACTTACATAATGCTGATATACATGAACCACAACAAGTAGCATTAAGAAGACCTCAAAGAAATCGTAGGTCAGCTATTTCTGATGATTATGTGGTTTATATGCAAGAATCAGATTATGATATTGGAATCAATAAGGATCCAGTTTCGTTTTCACATGCTGTAGAAAGTAAAGAGTCAAAGGAATGGATTAATGCCATGAAAGAAGAAATGAAATCCATGCAACATAATGAAGTTTGGGATCTCGTTGAGTTACCACATGGCTGTAAAAGAGTCGGATGCAAATGGGTTTTTAAAACCAAACACGACTCTAGTGGTAATATCGAACGGTATAAAGCTAGACTTGTTGCTAAGGGTTACACTCAGAAAGATGGTGTTGATTACAAGGAGACATTTTCTCCTGTTTCGAAAAAGGACTCACTAAGAATAATAATGGCATTAGTAGCTTATTATGATTTGGAGTTACATCAAATGGATGTGAAAACAGCCTTTCTGAATGGAGATCTTGATGAGGATGTTTATATGGATCAACCTGAGGGTTTTTCTGTAGAAGGTAAAGAACAATTGGTGTGTAAACTTAAGAAGTCAATATATGGGCTTAAACAAGCATCCCGGCAATGGTATATTAAGTTCAATACCATTATTACATCTTTTGGTTTTAAGGAAAATACGGTTGATCACTGTATATACCAAAAGATCAGTGGGAACAAGTTTATTTTTCTGGTCCTTTATGTTGATGACATCTTGCTTGCTGCAAATAATTTAAGTATATTGCATGAGACTAGGAATTTCTCTCAACGAACTTTGAAATGAAAGATATGGGAGAGGCATCCTATGTGATTGGAATAGAAATATTCTGTGATCGATCACAAGGAATATTGGGATTGTCTCAGAAAGGATATGTCGAAAGGATTCTAGAGAGATTTGGAATGAGTAAGTGTTCACCTGGAATAGTTCCTGTACAGAAAGGTGATAAATTCAATCTCATGCAATGTCCTAAGAATGATGTTGAACGAAAGGAAATTGAATCAATTCCATATGCATCTGTTGTTGGTAGCCTAATGTATGCTCAAACCTGTACTAGACCGGATATCAGCTTTGCGGTCGGTATGTTAGGGAGGTATCAAAGTAATCCAGGAAGGGAACATTGGCAAGCTGCAAAGAAAGTTTTGAGGTACTTACAAGGCACGAAAGATTACATGCTCATGTATAGAAGATCCAATGAATCAGAAGTGATTGGATATAGGGATTCAGATTTTGCTGGATGCATCGATACTAGAAAATCGACTTTTGGTTACCTGTTTATGTTTGCTCAAGGTGCCATATCATGGAAAAGTGCGAAACAGACTATCGTTGCTTCATCCACTATGGAGGCAGAATTTGTGGCATGTTTTGAAGCCACAATTCATGCATTATGGTTGCGGAACTTTATTTCAGGACTTGCGGTTGTCGACACCATTAGCAAGCCGCTGAAAATCTATTGTGATAACTCTGCAGCAGTATTTTTCTCAAAGAACGACAAGTACTCTAAAGGTGCCAAACACATAGATCTGAAGTATCTTGTTGTGAAAGATGAGGTTCAGAAACAAAGAGTGTCAATCATGCACATCAGGACAGAACTTATGATTGCAGACCCTTTGACGAAAGGGTTACAACCAAGACAATTTAAGGAACATGTTCAAAGAATGGGTCTTGGTTGTATTAATAATAATTGATGTGTGACATTCTGAGCTCTTTTATGTGTTTCTGATATACAATTATGTGTCTCTTGTTTTAATGAAGTAGTACGTATTTTATGTAATTTTAAACAAGAAAGAGTCTTATAAAGATATTATGTTTAATCATTATGATATAAGACATTATGTGGACCATTATGTTGTTTTATATAAATTATGAGTATGAATTGATGGATTGCTGGTATTGTAGTATATGGAAGGGAATGCATTGAATTAATAGTGCACAACCGCCATAACTCTCAGCAATTTATCATAGTATGATGTTCAACACTTAATATTATGAATAATCGGGTCAAGTGGGAGAATGTTAGAAATCTGCAGTTTCTAAATCTTAATGTGACCCGGTTAAAAGCATTAAAGCATTAAAGCGTTAAAAGCATTAAAGCATTAAAGCACTAAAGCAGTTTCTAATCTAAAGCATTAGATCTTAAGCGTTGAATTGGTATATGATGGACGTACCAGATTAGAGTTAAATAATATATAAAGAATTGGGTCCTCTCTCTCCCACACAAGAGTTGCATTCTTCTCCATCAAGAAGCACATAAAGGAAGTGAGGGCAAGAGGAGAGAAACCGAATTCTGAGAAGAAGACAGAAGATGGCAGCCATTACATCTTCCGCTGTTAGTCAAGGTATGTCATCTTAAACAACATATTAAGTTCTGAATGTGAAATATTTGGTATTGATAATCTTTGGCTGTTAGTAGCTATATTTTACAACTGAATCGACCAATACTTTCGAATCTCCAAAAATTGACACCTGTTATATGTCAAGGAAGAGACAAAATTTTAAGAGACCAGCAAGTGCGATGGCTTCCGCCTTACTGTTCGAGCCGAATCCTCCGTTCCAGTATGTGGAGAAATGTGTGTTTTCGCTCATCATGATGATAAAACCGCATCCGCATATACCCAGCTGAGCGGCGCCGTCGAAAAATGCAACAGGAAAAGTAGTGCGATCTGATGATAGCATATCGGATATAATCTTTTTATGCTTGGTAGTCCTCTGTGGGAGGGCTTCCAAATTAACAGAAATCCTATCAATAATTTCCGAACATGATAAATTAGCGCCTTTAAAAATATTGAAATTGCGCCATTTCCATATGTTCCACGGGGAAAAAACACAAATCCTTCACCATGTTTCTTTCTGTCCGCTACACCATTTATATATGGCAAACTTCACCGAATTTGGATGGTTGGTGTAATAAATCCAGTGAGCACCACGTTCAACAGTCAAACGACATATTTCACACTTCGAGAATTTGAGTCACCAAGCGAATGCGATTTACTATCACAGCGGAAAAGGTTGTTAAAGCATCAAATTTAATAATCATATTATTTAAAATATATTTTTATTTTTTATTGTTAGTTTAATAACTGTGTTATGATAATTTTTTTAAATTTTGTTGAATATGTTTATATAGATAAATAGTTAAAACGAAATAGTTTAAACTTATAAATTTAATTATTAAAAATTAATAAAATTATTTAAAAAAATAATATAAACTTTATTTAATTATTAAAAATATTTTTTTATAGAATATTTAAATATGCCATGAATATTTTAAATTTTTATAAATTTTATAATTATAATTATTTATAAATAAAAATAATATAATTTTTTTTTAATTATTAAAAATAATTTGCTATATATTTACTTATTAAAAATAATTTTCTATATAATATTTAAAATATGCAATAAATATTTTTGAATTTTTATAAACATTAAAATTATATAAAAAATTATTATATAATTTTTTATCATTTGATAAAAACATTTCAAAGAAAAATTTTAATTATTAAAAATTAATAAAAAAATTAATATAACTTTTTTAATTATTAAAAATAATTTTCTATATAATATTTAAATAGTAATATTTTTTTAAAATTTTTATAAACATTAAAATTATAAAAATTTGTATTATATATATTTTTATCATTTTTATAATTATAATTAATTAAATAAAAATAAGATTAATTATATTGATAAAATTATTTTTAATTAATTTTGAAGAAAGAGAATTTAAGGCTTAAGATTAATTATATTGATAAAATTATTTTTAATTAATTTTGAAGAAAGAGAATTTAAGGCTTTTGAAATCTAAATGTAAAGAGAATTTTTTTTATAAAACTAATTAAAAAAATAAATAAATTATAAAACTATATTTTTTATATAATCTTTTTATATTATTATGATTTATTGTTATAACAAAATCAACAATTAAACACATAATGGATTATTTTACAAAACACAATGCACCAAGTTTATGGGGCATGAAGATGTTAATTAAAATCTTTATCATTTGGTTATTAAAAATGATATTTAATTGGGGTTAAAACAATATTTTTTGTTTTATCTATATATATATATGAAACAAAGTAAATAACAAATTATTTTTGCAATAACTTAATCTAAACCTACAATACATAAATTAAATATGTTCTTATACAAATGACTGTTTTCAATCTTTGAAATGATTAGAAAATGTTTGTGCCTCTGTAGATTTGCTTGATACATGCGGAGTTAAATGGATTTAAGATGACTTAAAATAAAGTTATAATTTAGTGAGATTTTATGATTTTTAAAATTTTAGGAATATGAGATGTATAATGAAATAAGTGTTTACACTATAAAAATCCATTTGCATGTTGAACACTAAAAGTTTAGTATTGACCAATCCAACTTATAATGTTTAACTTTGAAAAATAAATATTTAGTTTCCAATATTATGGAAAAAATATTTTTTTGATTGGGCCATAACTTTGAAGGTTTTATTGTAGAGTTTGTGCCATGTGGATCATGTAGTTGCAATATTTATGTCATGATTTTTAAATATTTATACAACTATTTTTCATTGCTAAACTTCATAATTAAAATCTTTGAAAATAGTTCATACTCATGTAAGTAACCTATAACTATGTCCATCCATCATCAAAGTTGAAATTTTGCTCATGTCAGCCCAAATAATTTTTTTTTTAAAATTAAATAATAATAATAATAACTTTACAAAATATTTAAATAATGTTTGTTCATAAATTTGCACGTGAAGAAATTGGATCCCTGTAGACTCATGTTAGATCCTTATTTAAGATTGATCTATGCTAGTTTATGTTTTCTTTAATGCTTTAACATGTAGGAGTAAAAGTGTAAATGTGTCAACTTGGTAGTGTTTATTAGCCACCAAAAATTTATGGAAGTCCATATCTTTTAGGAGACAATTAACTTTTCTACTTCATATATCAATTTGCATTTTTCCTAAGAGCATAACATCCGCTTAAATGACCCTTATGAATTGATAAGGTTGTTTACTAACCCTTTAATTTATATGGTTGAGTTGGTTCTTCTTTGAAGCCACCCCATGATATGAATGCTTATTTTGAAATAAGTTTTTCAAAATTTTAATTTAATTATCATTAATTATTAAGTGGATAGTAAGGATTTAACCTCCATAGAAAATTTTAGAATATTCTTAGTAATATTAGCAAATCAAAAGTTGAGATTTACCTCTCTTTTGTATATTCAATTAAATTAATTAATTAAAAAAACTAACATATGATATGAGTTATAATTTTTTAAGCATGGGTATTGATAATCCATAATATTATTAAAAAACCTCAAAATATTCATAATAAAGTAGGAATAAATCAAATCTTATTCCATATTTTATTAAATGAATACATGTTTAACTTATATTAAATTTTTTTATAATTAATAATAATAATTTAAAATAAAATTATATAGAATCTTAACTAAAAACATATACTATATTTTGAAATATTATTAACATCTTATATTTTAATTTTTTTTATAATTAATAATAATAATAATAATATCAATTTAAATATCATTAGTAATGTCATTAATATTTTATATATTAATTTTTTATATATATTAATTTTTTTATAATTATTAATAGTATTATCGTTTAAAATGCCATTCCATTTAAAATATATTAATTTTTTATATATATTAATTTTTTTATAATTATTAATAATATTATCGTTTAAAATGCCATTCCATTTAAAATATCATTGGTAATTCATTTAACTAAGCTGGTTGGAGTGTATATGTCCCGATCTGTTTATATATAATCTCCTGGATTCTCTGTTCCACATTTTACTCCTCTCTTATGCGATGGCAAATCCCACAATTGCAGTGGTAGCGGCTGCGCTATGCATAGCTTTAGCGTCAGCTTGGGCGGCTCTCCTCAGAAATTCTCCAATAGATCCAGCAAACATCGACCTTCCTCATCCTCCCCAAAGACTTGGTGTATTCGCGCACAACAAGAAGCTACAGAATCCACACAAATTTGGATCTGGAAGCATCCCCAACCCAGAAGATCTGGTGTTCGATTCTCAAGGCAGACTATATACTGGTTGTGGGGATGGGTGGATAAAGCGAATCTCCTTTCTGGATAACCTTGATGTTCTTGTGGAGAACTGGACATATGTTGGAGGTCGCCCTTTGGGCCTAGCTTTTGGCATTTATGGAGAATTATTAGTTTGCGAACCTTCTCAGGTATAGTTGTCAAGTTCTGGTATTGTTGTTAAGCTTTAAATTTTAAGATTTTGTGTGCCTTGAGGTTTAGTTTTAAGATTTTGGGTCTAGCTTTTGAAATTTATGAAGAATTATTAGTTTGCCAGTCTTTTCAATATAACCATCAAACTTCATATTTTCAGATTTTGGATACTTTAAAATTTGATTTAAAATACCTTGAAATTTCTAATAGTGTTAAATCTATTTCCAACCTAAAAAAAATAAAATTCAAACACTCCGCGTGAGCTTTTCTCAAATAATCACCCTCGCCGGTTCTTTTTATCAACTCTATACCAAGTTTCATTATGTTTAGCTTTCATTGTGTTTCGCAGGGTTTGCTAAATGTGACGGAAGGTCATGTGGAGATCCTGACCAACGAAGCAGATGGATTGAAGTTCAAGTAATGTTTTTGAGCATCATGATTATCAAAAATTTTGGAAATTTTATTTTAAAATCCTAGTTATGATTTTTTATATATGTGTATCACTTCAATTAACATAGACCAGTAGATTCAAGGAATGCTTCAAGTAATCATAATTACATTCCATGGTTATATCACTGAAGATTTGCAGATGGAGTGGATGTAAGCACTGAAGGGGCAGTTTATTTCACTGATGCAACATATAAGTATGGGTTCCATGACCACTTATTAGATATCTTCGAGTTCCGACCACACGGCCGATTGCTCAAATACGAGGCCTCCACCAAGACAACTAGCGTGCTGCTCAAAGATCTTTACTTCCCCAACGGAGTGGCCCTCTCTGCCAAACAGGACTTCCTCGTCTTCTGTGAAACTTCAATGTATGCCTAGCACTCAATCATTAAATATTTCTATAAGGAAAAATCCAGATCATGTAGTATAATTGAGAAGTGCCCTGTTTTTCAATACAGGTATCGTTGCCAGAAGTACTGGTTAGAGGGGCCAGAGAAGGGCACAGTCGAATCTTTCATTGACAATCTCCCTGGACTTCCAGATAACATCCACTATGACGGGAACGGCACCTTCTGGATCGGAGTTCCGACGGTAATGTTCAGTACCCAGGTCAATAATTATTGGACTTTTTTACATTTTAAGAAATGGTGTTGTTTGGAGTATTTTTACTTTTTTACATTTAAAGAAATGGTGTTGTTTGGAGTATTTTTTAGCCGTTGAAGTTGTTTGAATTAGATCATAAAATTTGTGGGAACCAAACTTCTCATCTAACCGTTAAACATAGAAATCAGTTATTACTTACATTACAAAAAATTTATTTATGTTTTTCTCGTTCTCTGTTCCTTGATATATGATATTAGAGTGGGCGGGTTTTTGACAGAGCCGAACCTTAATCTGGAGGATGGCAACGAAGTTCCCATTTGTGAGGCACGTGTTGGCTCTGATGACCACATTGACGCCTCGTGTAGTCTTCGATGCTATAATTAATGAACCAGGTGTTTTGGCGGTGAATGAGATGGGCAATCCCATTGCGCTGTACTCCCATCCGAATTCGAAAAATCAAATAAATACAGGATTGAAGAGGGGAGACTCTCTGTACTCTGCATCTCTTACTCTGGATTACATTGGACGTGTTACTCTCACGCAAGAGATACCAATAAATTAAAATTTGATAGGAAGTTAGCTCTATGTTTTCAAAACTAAATTGGGATCCACTTTTATAATGTATGGGTATTTGCAACGCCTTCTTTCAAATTTCAGAACTCAGGTGAGAACATTAAACTGATAGGAAGTCACCTTAACGATTTCAGAAATGTATGGGGATTTGTCACGCTTGTTTTCAAATTTAAATGCGTATAAATTGTAAGAAAGCTGAAAGCTGATCATGGTGGTGTTCGAAATTTCACGTATACTATTATTTTTTTCAGTACGACATATACTATTATTTATATTACAATAACTTCAGCATTTGCGCACAATAAGTAAATCTTTTATAAACGAAATCTATAGAAGATAAGGCTGCTATGCCTCCGCACCCAAAGATTACGTTAAACTAACTTTAATATTGGGTTGCAATTTTTTAAATATTATTTCAAATCTGTTAAGAGAATAAAATTAGTTAGAATTATTTTTATTTATTTATTTTTTAATTTGATGGTAGGAGTGTTTGAATCTTATTTTTGATAATGGAAATGGATTTCATATTATCAGTGACACTCAAAATCTTGAAAATGATAACTAGATTTCCAAAAATATTAACCAGAGTTTACCAAAATCGTGCCTAAAAGTCCATGGTTTTCTAGACAAATTTACGTAACTTATTGTAAAATTTGATAATATTTTGAAAAATTAATTGAATCTCAGATTTTGGAAAATATTTTCACAAATTCCAAAGAGAACTTAGCATCCAACCTGTTTGATCCAAAGAGTCTATTCAACTTGTCCCAAATTTGACTTTGTTTTTCCTATTATGTTATTCTTTTGTTTCATCTCACTGTGAAGGTTTTAGCTGATTATAGTTTTATCCCCTGAATGTAATTTTGCATTAAAAGATATTGAATCCAGGAATTGATCTTTCTCACTAAAATTAATTAGATTGTAAATTTTGGGCATATTTTGAAAAAATAAATCGATGACACTAGATTGCAGATTTTGACAATATTATGGAAAGGTAAATTGACTGCAGATTTTGGAAAATATTTTTTTTGGATTTTTTTTTGTTCTTGTAATCTCTTTGGCTGAAATTAAGGGGATGAGATTTTGATAATATTTTGAAATATTAAAAGGACTATATTTTGGAAATGTTTTAAACTTGATAATAAAATTGATGTCAAATATTTGTTTTAAACTCTGATAATAAAATTGAAGTCAAATATTTGTTCTAGCTTCTAACTATTAGACTTTAAAATATTTTAATTCCTGGTTATCTAAGCATGCTACTTCTTTTCTTTTTTTCTTTTTTTTTGAAATTTGGGTTTTCACTGCATATATGGATTTAGCAACCTGAAAAATTGATGGAGCACTCTGAAAAAATTTTCAACTTAAACTTATGCCTCCAAAAATTTACTGCCAAATTTTAACCAAATTAAACTAGAAAATATACCATAAAACCTTCGGAACTTAACACAAACAGACTACCACATTTCCAATTGAAATTTCTATATCCAAAAATACGTCTTAAAATACTAAAGTAAATTATCTTTTTTTTTTTCTGATCCCGGTGGATTTGATTAATACTTCTCACTTTTCCTGGGTATATAGAAAATAGTGCAGTTAAAAGTCATCGTAATTCTGTGTGAATATTTATTTTCAAAAAAACAAATATAATATAGGAACATATGCTTGGAGGGGACAATTTATATAGCAAACTTGACCGGATGGTTGGTGTAATAAATCCAGTGAGCAGCACGTTCGACAGTGAAACAACATATTTCACACTTCGAGAATTTGATTCAGAAGCTTCGCTTGGTGAATGCCATTTACCATCGCAGCTAAGAAGGTTGGTAAAGCATGAACCATGTTTCGCTTTAATTTATTAAAATCTAATGATAGTATATTAGTATATTTACCCAAGGAGTTAGGCGTATTCCGGGTGGCCGTCAACACCATAGGTGTGACGCCCATGAGCTGCAGGGGCGGTTGGGCGAGGGCGCGCGGTTGGATAGCGCGGGTGCGCTGAACGAACAGCAGCACACGCGAAGGAGACACGATGAAAATGACCAAGTGCGAAGGTGTTTGGTGTTTATAACCCGTGGGCAGTTCCGGGGGAGTTAACGGGCGGGCGAGCCAATGGGCGGGGGAGCCGATTTAACGATGGGCGAGCTGGTGGGCAGGCCGACGAGTTAGGCGGTGAACCGACGCGTTATGGAGGAGTTGTGTGTGTGGGCTGGATGCCCCACACTACGGCGATGGAGTTGGTTGGATATCACATTCGATCAACGCGCAGGTCGAAGTGCGAGCTAAAGCACACAGTGGTTCTGCGCTCCCACCTCTTGCAGGGTGACCTACGGGTGGGAGCGCCCGACGAGGTCTTGCAAGGTGACCTACCGGTGGGAGCACCCGACGAGGTGAAACGAAGTGCGACAGAGTGTTGTGTTTGTGAACGAAGGTGCGGCCCACGTGCAGAGGTGCCAAGTTGGGTGGCACGGTAATACGGGTAGCGGCGGCCGAGTTGGGCAAATGACACGGCGCGGCAAAACGGAGTGTTGGGTTGT
This sequence comes from Pinus tabuliformis, assembly GCA_031772625.1. Taxonomy (NCBI): domain Eukaryota; kingdom Viridiplantae; phylum Streptophyta; class Pinopsida; order Pinales; family Pinaceae; genus Pinus; species Pinus tabuliformis. The sequence goes on from CM062809.1 coordinate 861,299,573, forward strand.
GAGCGAAGGTGCGTTCAGCATGCAAAGGTACCGGGTAGGGTGGCACGGTAACGGGTAGGGTGGCACGGTAACACGGGTACTGGTGCTCGAGTTGGGCAAACTACACTACAGTTAAACGAACGTGTTCAGGTGTTCAGGAGTAAATGATAAATTGAGTAAGTCATAGAGCGACCGTGTAGGCGCGCTGACGAACTGTGCTGAACAAGTTGTAAATGTAAAATTTGACTCAGTGTAAATTTGGAATTTCCTTAAAATTTAACACATATATATAAGTCGAGTGTAATGGGGTCTTACCACCAATACTTGGATAGGTTGATTGCGATAGGGTCATATCACCAATATCCAATATTTGAAGAAAGCTTATTTACACATCATCGAATAAGATAGTTTTAATAATATATTGAAATCTAGAGGTTTTAATCGTGATGTAGATATTCCAACGAAATTCATTCATGCATTCACGTAGTTTAACCAAAGAATCTACTTCATTTTTTAAAGGGAGTTGTCTATAATGCGATTTTTGAAGATTTTGGTGACGGAATCCGGCGGAAGAAATTGAGGTCAAATCTTGATTTCTTGCAGTTAAAATGGTTTTTTAACTGCATATTTGGATTCAGCACCCTGAAAAACCCTCTGGGACGCTTTCATTGTGCAGAAACTAGCTATCAAACTTACCATTCCAATAAATTCCTGTCGGATTTCGACCGGAAAAATCCGCCGAAAAAGCTTTCAAAAAATCCCGTTATAAACTACTGCTTTTTAAAGTATTACGTAAGCCACGGCACCATCATTGCATCATTGCGTTTGTTGGGGCTTGGTTTCTAGTGGGTTTCAAAACCATACTTTGGACTGCCTCATACGGCTCTTCCTAATACTCAATTTATATCCATAGGTTCATAAAAAAAAATTGTGTTGCTTCATTTATGCTAATTGGCTTAAGTGAACCAAGGTTGGACTGCCTCATACGGCTCTTCCTAATACTCAGTTTATGTCTATAGGTTTATAAAAATTGTGTTGGTTTATTTATGTTAATTGGCTTAAGTGAACCAAGGAAAAGAGAGGTATTTATTATTTCTCAAATGAGAATCCTAAAACGCTCTTTAGTAATAGCCTTAACAATAGTGCTAACAACATCACTAATAACAAGAGTGGAAGTACCAATAACACATAGTTAATGTTTTAGAGTCTTTTAAAGGTAACATCACTAATGACACAAGTGGAAGCACCAATAGCACACAGTTAAAGTTCTAAAGTTATTTAGAGGGTTTTTTTTTAATATGAGAAAAAGTGGATTTATTTTCTACCTTAAAAGCTTTAAATAGCTCCTTAAAAATGAAAGAGGGAATTTTGCTACCCACAATTGTTATTGGTGATTAATCTTCAATAAAATCAAGTGCAATGAAGTTCCTTGCAAGGATTATCCTCCCAACAAGGTATCTCTATCTCTTTCAACTTTTAAAATATTTTCACAATTTACCTTCAACAAAATTTATGCTACATAAGTGTTCTCATGCCAATGTCCACACAATTGCAAGTAAGTAAAGTCATGAAGTCGAATCTTCCAATCATATTTTCAAGTGGCACTTGAGCATAAATTAATGCCATAGGTCCCTTAATGTCATAGGTCACATTCACTCAAATGCTGCCTCATCTTATAAAAGTTTTGTTCAATTATGAGGAGACAAATATAGTTAGTAAAACACAATAGATAATACAAATATTGGAGAAAAATATCAAAGGAATATATGTTATTCATATATAGTTGTTAGATTTATACAAATATAAAAAATGCTATAAATTATTTAGCTAATCATTTGAGAATATTTCTCACTAGCTCTAATTTAATATCTAAATACTCAATTTGTTTATAATGTTATAACAATATATGAGAAATTACATATTGTAATAATAAAAATTAAGCATTATCTTCAATACTCCCTTAATGCTTAATTATATGATTCCAAAAATCTTCTTATGTATTGAAATCACTTTCTTATAGTGCTTTGGTGAACATAAGCAAATGATCTATTTTACAAAACATTATTTCAATTTCTCATTTTGCACCAAATGCTCTTGTGAAATGATGCTTGATATGAATATGTTTAGTACAACTATCGAACATTGGTATTTACTTATGAAAATTGTAGACATATTTCCACAATAAATAATTATAACATCTTGTTTTTCTTGATTTAGATTTGTCAAGATTTTATTTCACATGTTGCTAATACTATCACAATATAAAGTTGAAAACTTATATTACATCTAATCTAAAATTTAAAACTTAAAAGTATTTTTTCTATCATCAAACAATCGGGATCAACCAACACAAAATTACAAAATTATTTGTTAGAGTGTGCTAAATGTTAAAATTACTTATTCCATGAAAATATTCTAAAATTATTTTCGTTACTCCAAAATGAATCTGACAAATTTTCAAAATTTTCATAATTCTAAAAATCAAACTTATTACATACCTAATATAGAAATTTGACATTTTTTTTCCAAATATTAATCCCTATAAATTATAAACAAGCTAATCTTCAACATTTCACATTTACTATTTTTTATCTTTCTTCAAAACAATAACTTTAACCTCTGCTCAAAAGTAGATCTTTAAAAACTATTAAAGCGTATTTTCTATAAACGAAATCTATAGAAGTTAAAAGCTGCTATTCCTCTCCCACCTAAAGGTTATGTTAAACTAACTTTAATATAAGAAGGTATGCAATTCTTTAAAGAACTTGTTGGTATATTTTTACATATATTTTAGTTAAAACTAATTAATGTTAGATTTTGAGAATATTTTGAAAATATAAATGAATTATAAATTTTCCAAAATATTTTCACCATTTTTTTTGTTATAACATTATATTTGATTTAATTTTTTCTCTTAGTCTTAATATTATTTTTTAATAATTAATTGATATTTTTTTTATATTAAAGGCTTATAAGCTCTACTTTGTGACTATTCAATTCTATTGTAGTGAGTAAAGTGTCACAAGAAATGTTGGATATAATTAAAAATCTAAAAATATTCTCTCAACCCATTAAATGTTTGAGGAAATCCATTATAAAATTCAGAAGTTTTGGAATGTAGAATTACCAATTTAGATCCATCTTAACTATCAACTTCACTAGTCTCTATAACTCAATATGGAAGATATGTTATAATGTTATGTTATAATAATAATAATAATAAAATTATTATTATTATTATTATTATTATTGTTGTTGTTGTTGTAGGTAATTAAAGTTAAAAGTTAAAAAAAATGGAGTGCAAAACTTGAGAAAATGTTTGTGCCTCCATAGATTTGCTTGATACATGTGGAGTTAAATGGACTTAAGATGACTTAAAATAAAGTTATAATTTAGTGAGATTTTATGTTTTTTAAATTTTAGGAATATGAGATGTATAATGAAATAAGTGTTGAGACTATAGAAATCCATTTGCATGTTGACCACTATTAGTTTAGTATTGAACAATCCAACTTATAATGTTTAACTTTGAAAAACAGATTTTTAGTTTCCAATATTATTGAAAAAATATTTTTTTGATTGGACCATAACTTTGAAGGTTTTATTGTAGCGTTTGTGCCATGTGGATCATGTAGTTGCAATATTTATGTCATAATTTTTAAATATTTATACAATGATTTTTCATTGCTAAGCTTCATAATTAAAGTCTTTGAAAATAGTTCATACTCATGTAAGTAACCTATAACTATGTCCATCCATCATCAATGTTGAAATTTTGCTCATGTCAGCCCAAATAAAAATAAAAATAAAAAATAAAGAATAATAATAGCTATACAAAATATTTTAATAATGTATGTTCATAAATTTGCACGTGAAGAAATTGGATCCCTATAAGCTCATGTTAGATCCTTATTTAAGATGGATCTATGCTAGTTTATGTTTTCTTTAATGCTTTAACATGTAGGAGTAAAAGTGTAAATGTGTCAACTTGGTAGTGGTTATTAACCACAAAATTTTTTTGGAAGTCCATATCCTTTAAGAGACAATTAACTTTTCTACTTCATATATCAATTTGCATTTTTCCTAAGAGCATAAGAGCTTAAGTGACCCTTATGAATTGATAAGGTTGTTTACTAACCATGTAATTTATATGGTTGAGTTGGTTCTTCTTTGAAGCCACCCCATGATATGCATGCTTATTTTGAAATAAGTTTTTCAAAATTTTAATTTAATTATCATTAATTATTAGGTGGATAGTAAGGATTTAATCTCCATAGAATATTTTAGAATATTCTTAGTAATATTAGCAAATCAAAAGTTGAGATTTATCTCTTTTGTATATTCAATTAAATTAATTAATTAAAAAAAACTAACATATGAACATATGATATGAGTTATAATTTTTTGAGCATGGGTATTGATAATCCATATTATTGTAAGAGAACCTAAAAATATTCATAATAGAGTAGGAATAAATCAAATATTATTCCATATTTTATTAAATGAATACCGATATCCGCTATTATTAAGACTGAGTTTTTCTAGAATAATTTACCCACGCTCGGGGGGAGACTGAAGGCACTTATTAAGACCAGATATCTATTGTTATTCAAGACCAAGTTTTTCTTGAATAATTTACCCACGTGTAGCTTGGGGGAGACTGAAGGCTTGGAGCTCAAGTCTCAAGGTTGGGAGGATAAATGAGTTAAAAGGTTATAAGCGGTTCAAGAAGCTAGATAAGTTACATCTGGAATATCTTGCTTAATTATTAACAGTAGTAAATTTCTTAAACAAATGCTAAATTTCAAGCCAAATAAGTTTACATCTAGAATATCTTTCCTAATTATTAACAGCAGTAATTTTTAAACAGAATGCTGAATTTCAAATATAGTTGCATATACGAATAGTAATTAAAGATGTTGATTCAGTAAGCATGTATGTACTGAAACCCTTTAAATTCAGAAGTTGGCAACATGAGATAGAATTTTCGGAAAGATTAAAAGATAGCTCAGTATACCTTCTTTAGAAGAATTATTTGATAGCAGCATAAATAATAATGGCACAGTACAAGTAGGAAAGGAAACATTGACAAAATAACTAAGAACAAGTTCGATCAGTGTTTGAAGTTGTAACCTAAAGGAACGACAGTAAAAAGAATAGTGTCTACGTTTTATTGAAACAAAACCGTAACCCTATTCTAATCCGATGGTATCCCCAATTCTAGGTACAGATAAACAAAACCGGAACTAATTCTTTAGTAGGGAAGTATGTAGCAGTAGGAAATTGTAAGAATATAGCTGCAAGGATTGCAGTTATCCATGAAAGGAAAAGTTTAAACATGAAAACCTTTAGCAAAGAAACAGTCTACAAGATCAAATACATCCAAACCAAGAAGCAAAGAAAACAGAGTATTAAAATATCAGAGAGCGAAAGAGTCACTTAAAGCTTTCTTCCAGTATAGACACCAAGTAAATGAGTCTGCAGAATTTGCATAAGTAGTAACTGTAACATATACATTAACCAAAGATAGAGACCGTCCTCAGGAATTACAGTTCGGAAGGAAAATTACCCAGAAGTACATAACCAAAACTTAGGCCCAACCAACTTAAAAACATGCAAACCAATTTGAGAACAATAGTCACCACAAAAATTAAAGAATAGTACAATACATTCGAAGGAGCAGAGACTTCAGGACCAACCCCTCATATAACTAATTACATCGCCTCAATGGCTAGAGACTCGGGGTCTCACTAACATAGAAAACTTGTAAACCAGCTCAACCTAGCTAAAACCCAAAAGTTCAAAGCTAGAGAAAAACCCCTGTTTTGTTAACATATACATGCAACATAAAAATTCATAAGACCGAGGGCAAGCCCTTCTTTTCTTGTAAGATAAATAGAACTAAGCTCATACCCATTGAAGACCAAACTGAGTTTCAACAGCCAGAGCCAGGACACTGAAGCTGCACCTACAAACGATGTCAATGAGGCTAGTTAGAAACATTGGTGACTGAATCAAAACACTCCAACTCAAATTAATGATGCCCTTAGGGTCAAGTTGACTTACCCGAGCTGTCACAGAACACCTCCAGTACCCCTGTAGCCGCACCCAAAGCCATAGCAACACATTGTAGTCAAGAAGGAAAGACAATCAAGGAGTGAAAGGTCTTCCAGAGCAGTGATGCAGATGAAATGACAGAGGTTAGGATCAATTTTTTACCACAGAGAAACCCTCTAAGCGTGAACAAGATTCGAAACCCTCCAACAAAAACAAAAAACAAAAATAAATACCTTTCCAGTGCTCGACCAAGCATAATACTGCCAGCAGCAGCCTCCACCATCTAATTCAATGCGGCAAGGAGAGCCCTCGATGGGGTACAGACCATAAAGCAGTAAGGGACAGTTGTTCGCCATGGAGAAGCATCCCGAGATGGTCGTCCCCTCGTCCTGGCAAGTGGCCTTCATATTTTAAAGTCCACCATAACAATGTACCATCCCACATGAGATCTAGCCTGAGAATATTTATGACAGTACTTCGATACGTGGAATGAGGGTTTGTATGGTTGGGATAGTCGACTATGTAGTTGACAAGTCCTTTATTAAAATGTAAACCTTGGAAATCATGAATCCGTTCACAAATTAAGCTATGGTTGTAAAACAGTTCCGCCACTTTCATGTCAACCCCAATTATGTGGTAATGACAGTTGATTATAATGCTTATTATAGTTAATCAATGTCGTTTATGATAAATCAATACATTTAGCAATTATACTTATGTTGAGAATTGTAATCATTTTCAATTTTTTTTTATATGGAGACATTACATAAATCGTTCTCACACCACATTTTTTCTTTGAACTTATAAGTATCAATATTTTTACTGTTATTAATGTTTTGCAATGCAACATTCTCGTCAATTTCCCAATGGTTTAACCAGGGAGCGGTGTCTTTATACCAACCTTGTTTGAGCCTTAGGTGGTTTTGGCTGGAATTTAAAGCTAGCTTAGGAAGTCTATGGTCTCCTATGTTATTGATTTTGTGCTTGTACAACATAAGCCTAGTCATAGCTAGGCTCTTGATAGGGGAAAGACCAACTTCTATAAGGAAAATAGGATAGGGTGTATTGCTTTTAATTTTGAGGTTATACGTTATAAAACACTTCTAGATTTGCTCAATCTTTCTCCATGATTCTCTAGAGATGTTGCAACTTCACATCCATATAAGATAATAGGAGTGACTAAAGTTTCAAAGAGGAAATTCTTTCTATCCCGCATTACAAGGTTTTCCGTTTTACAATTATTTTCAAGACCAAAATAAGCTTTCCACCCCCCATTAATCATTTTCTCAATGCTATAGTTCTAGTTGAGCTTGTGATGAATATCAATTCCTAGGTACTTGTAAGAAGACACTTCCTTCAAGTTACTATTGTCATACATAAAATTAGATTAAGTGTCCTTCTTGGATTTGATAATCATAACCTTTTTTTGTCAGTGTTAATAGTCATACCCATGGTAGAGCAAAAATCCTTAAGAAGTCTAAGTTGCTTATCAAGATCAGATGGGCACCGTACGAGAAGAACAATATCGTCAACATAGAGAATAAGGATGATGACTATCCCAGCTAAGATCATGCCAGCATAGTCGGCTTCCTCTAAACAACCTTCTAGCTTGTCTATGTAAATGCCAAATAGGGTAGGGGAGGGGGCAACCTTGTTTAACTTTGATATTACAGTTAATATCTTTTGACTGTTGCAAGGCTTGTTGGGGTTGTTTATGACCTTATGGTAGAAGGTACAAGGGCCTGTGACAAGGGAGGAACATGATGATCATTGCAGAGGAATGGATCATGCTTTAGCCATATGGAGAAATTGGCTAAGTGCCCGGCATGACTCATGGACAGATTGGAGGAGGACACACACTTGAGTATGATGATACTTGGGTGGACTTCTCATGGTCGAGACCAAGAGGAAGTCTTGGTGGAATCTTCAGTGGGGGAGCCATGATGGAAGAGACTCATATGATGTTATGATGATATGGTTGGGTGACCGAGTTCACTAGACCGAATTGTAGACTTGGATGAAGATGACCGATTGTTGTGATGGTCTACTTAGTTGGACAACATGGGCAACTTAAGTCATGGGCAACAGGTTAGAGACATGGATTATGGCAGTGTTATGCAAGGACATTATGCATGAGCACTTGTAGAGCTGTCAATTATGGGCATCTAATGAGGAGTGCCAAGGCAGTGATGTTTTGCAAGTGGATTTGCTGATGTGATATAGAGATGTTTTATTTATGAGCCAATGAAGAGGTTGTGCACTCTTGTACAACAAGGCCATGGACTTGGTTGGATTTGTGAGCAGACTATGGAGAATTCCTACTACATGGAGAGCTGAGGCATCTTGCAGAGACCTTTGGGCAGAGACATGTATACTTGCTAGGGTGTTGGTTGGAGATGACTTGAGGAGCTCATGATGACATGAGGTTGTGACTTTTGAGGACTTCATATTATGGTGGACTTGGAGGATTTGATGCATTGAGGAGCTAAGGTCAGGGACTTTGATGCAGGATGGGGTGCATACTTTTGAGTACATGTATGGGTGTGCTTGAAAGAGTGACTTGATGTGGAGGATCGATATGAGACACTTTGGAGTGATGGAGTTACAACGATGATGATGCCTTGGTGGCAACACTTGGGCATGGGTTGAGCCGAGACTTAACCACTTTTTACACATGGGAGATGAGACAGGTGTATACTTGTTTCTGTGGCAGACTTGAGGGATGGCACATTGCAGATATGATGGAGGTTGCTTCGTGAACCTGGATGTGGCACATCGAGAGTTGGGTTTGAGGAGATGGATTTTACACATATGGATGATGATGTTGGGATAGATGCGGCTGATTTCATGCAGCACATTGATACCGAACATCATGGATAGCATGTTGCAGATGAGATGAGGACTACTTCATAGCCCTGGACATGGCTTAGATGGAGATGGATTCTTGATCGAGTTGATGATGTGACATGATTATGAGAAACGACTGGTGATGGCATGAGGATGTGCATCCTCATGGTTTGAGCATGACAATTGGACTGATCACTTGACTAGCTCGAGTCATGAGGAATGTCAGTGTACAGAGATGTGTTAGCATTGTGTTGGAGTATCATGATAGTCGTTCACACGATGATGGTACATGATGAGGTCGACACGATATGTTGCAGTAAGCATGTAGTTTGAGATGGAGGGGCCAGCGTTCCACAGTGGAGCAGCATGTGGAGATTGCGACAATGGTGGTTGATGATCATGGATCAATGAGACTTTCTGATGTATGACATACCGGTGGAATAAATGCCTTCGTATGGATATCTTGGTGACAGATGGTTGCTAGGATGAGTGATTGTCAAGGACGACAATGATTTCAAACGGGGGAGAATGTGACACCCACAAGCTGCAAGTGCGGTCGGGCGAGGGAGCACAGTGGGATGGCGCGGGCGAGCTGAAAAAACCACAACACACGCAAAGGAGACACGATGAAAATGACCAAGTGCGAAGGTGTTTGGTGTTTATAACCTGTGGGCAGTCCTGGGCGAGCTGACTTAACGATGGGCAAGCTGGTGGGCAAGTCGACAAGTTAGGCGGTCAATCGACATGTTATGGAGGAGTTCAGTAGGACGGTTGGGTGCCCCCACATGACGGACGAACGATATACATAACTGGCGGTGGAGTTGGTTGGATATCACATTCGATTAACGAGAAGGTCGATGTGTGAGCTAAGGCACATAATGGTTCTGTGGTTAGGTGCAGAACGGTGGTGCGGATGAGCCCGCACGACGGGTGAACCGCAGGGCATGAACGAAGACTTCGCGCAGTGCGACACGGCATGTGCACCCATCGAACGAAACGTTGCGTGAGTCGGTTAACTCGTGCAGGGTGACGCGTGGGTGGGAGCACCCGGCGAGGTGAAATGAAGTGCAACGGACTGTTGGGTTTGTGAACAAAGGTGCGGCCGGCGTGCAGAGGTGCCCGAGTTGGGTGGCACGGTAACACGGGTAGTGGTGCCCAAGTTGGGAAAACGACACGGCGAGGCAAAACGAAGTGTTGGGTTGTGAACGAAGATGCAGCTAGCGTGCAGAGGTGCCTGGGTAGGCTGGCACGGTAACACGGGTAGCGACACCCGAGTTGGTTAAATGACACGGCAGCTGAACGAACGCGTTTAGGGGAAAACGAGGAGTTGGGCAAGTCGTGCGGCGACCGTGTGGGCGCGCCGACGAGTTGTGCTAAACAAGTTGTGAATGTAAAATTTGGCTAAGTGTAAATTTGGGGTTTTCTGAAAATTTAACTTATATCTATATATATATATATATATATATATATTGATTATTCGGGCAGACTCATTATAGGGAGTTGCCCCTCCCTTTATGCTGTTGTGCATTTATGTATTAATGTTGTTTATGGTGAATGATAATGGTTTTCACTGTGTTATAAAGAAAACATATACTTGGTAAAGAAGAAAATAAATAAGTATCGAAAGTAGGCATAGTCCATGATCGCAAGTATTGGTGAAAAGGAAATGGTCAGTGATGCCGCACCTCCTATAGTGCGGTTGGAAAAGTACCGCCAATGTAAGGGGGTGACAATAGAAGTTAGGCCTATGATTCTCCTATCAAAAACACCACAAACGTTTTGAATTGTTTCATTTATTGAGCCATATTCATAATATCTTTAATTGAAAAAATATCACAAATATATTATAAAAAAAATAAATAATGGTATTTATTCATTGTATTATTTATTACATTGTTAAAATTTAATATTCATATTATTTAGAATATATTTGTATTTTTTATTGTTGGTTTCAGAGTTATGATAGGTTTTCTTACTTTATTAAATACGTACGTCTACATTAGTGAATAGTTAAAACGAGCCAATTAAAATTTGTTAAATAATTATTAGAATAATTAAATTAATGATAAATAAAAAACCAATCTAATGCGTAAAAGACAAAGTTGTGTGTTAATATAACAGAGTGAGTGTCCATACAACAGAGAAAGACAAAGTTTTGTGTTAATATAATGGAGTTGTCTATAATGCGACTTTTTGGAGATTCCGGTGACAGAATCCGGTGGAAGAAATTGAGGTTAAATCTTGATTTGTTGCAATTAAAATGATTTTTTAACTGCATATTTGGATTTAGCACCCTGAAAAACCCCTGGGACGCCTTGATTGTGCAGAAACTAGCTATCAAACTTGCGATTCCAATAAATTGCTGCCGGATTTTAACCGAAAAAACCCACCGGAAAAGCTTCCAAAAAGTCTCATTATAGACAACTGCTAATATAATAGAGTGACTGTCCATACAACACAGAAAAGTTCAAAAATTCATACGGGTTACAAAATTTGATAAAAAAATATATATACATATATATATAATAATTATTAAAAACTAATAAAGCCATTTCAACAACAATAATATATATATTTTTTAATTATTAAAAATAATTATTTATATAATATTTAAATATACAATAAATATTTTTAAATTTTTATAAATATTATAATAAGAAATATAAAAACAAAAATAATATAATTTTTTTTCATGTAGAAAAAGTTGTAATTTTATTCATATGAAAAAATGACATTTTGTAGATGCTTGAAGCATATGTAAATGGTCGTTCCTGTAATGACAGGAATCAAAAAAAAAAAGGAAAAAATAAGTTCCAGCTAGCCTATACTTTTTTGCCCTTCTTCTTCTCCACTCATCTCCAACCACCGGTGTCATGCCCCCAAGCCGGCGGTAGTTTTTCAACTGCTCTTAGCGAGGTGCGGCACCACTGAACACTTTCTTTTCACCAATACTTATGTTCGTGGACTACGCCTAACCACTTACTCCTACTTAGTTTGTATTTCGCAACCAAGTATTATTATGTTATCCTTTATACCAATGAACACCCATACACATTCATTATAATCAGCAATTATAAATGAAGAACACAATTGCATAGTATAAAGGGAGGGGCAACTCCTTGAACAATGAGTCTACCCGAATAATATGTTATACAATCTTTTACAAGTTACAAGCTTTACAAGTATACTTGGAAACCCCAAGTTTCATACTTAGCCAAATTTACAATCTTCGGCAAACTCGGTTGCCCAGCTCGTCGGCGCCTCTGCACGGTTGCCGCACGACTCTCCAACCCTTCGTTCACCTCGTCGCACGATCGTGTTTTTTGCCCAACTTGGGCGCGCCTCCAAGTCGCCACACATGGGCGCCTCCACCCGAGACACACCTCTGTTCACAATCTCAACACTTCACCAAGTCACTATGCACACTTGCACGATGGGCGGGCGATCACCTGAGCCACCCAAGAACCCATGCCAAGTCGTCGCACAAACCGGGCGCCACACACCCGTGCACGCCTCACTCCAACCGGCGGCGACCCTGCCCGCGCCCTTCACCCAAAACCAAGACAAGCGGCTAACTCCGTGCGGCCTTGCCCAAGAACGGGTGCATCTCCAAACTGCGCCTCTATCTCTTGTGCGTCCACCTTCTAGTTTTGCGCCTCTCCTTCACTTGAGCGAAGATGTTTCTACGTTGAGAGCTTGTCCAAATGAGCTCCAACATTCTTCAATATATACGCGTTGTAGGGGGAGGTCGTGGCTTGCCTAGCTGACCTCCCCACACCCTCACTTCATCGCAAAAGCCTCTTAACTTCAAGTCGGCCTTTGTATCTTCGTGGGTCAGCAGTGGGTTGAGCCAACCGCTCCCTGTGCCTATATGTTAGCTCGCCCTCCTTCTATTATGCACATAATACATCGTCGCATATCAAGAGAGCTCGCACTTCAACCGAACCGCAGTCGCACTTCAACTGAACACTTATTCAAGCCTCATCCGCAGTCGCACTTCATCCGGTGGGCGAGTCAAGGACCGCAGGTCCTTACAACCGGGGTCGGGAGTGGGTGCAATAATAACTAGTTGGTTTTCTATTGTGATCAATGGGAGTTCTTTGTTAGATTCCGAGCACTCGGACCCATGAGTTGTTTGATGCCACTCACTTCCAGTTGTGGTTCTTGTTGCTGTTCTAAATTGTGTGGCCCCAAATGAGTAACTGGGGCATTCTCATCCTGTGTGTATTTCTGTCTCATTTGAGTGTCAGGTTCTGTCTGGTTCTTTGTAGGATCTGTGTTCATGTCCTCTTCTTCTAGCGGGTCGGTATGCTGCCTTCCTTTGGGCTTTTTTTGTCGTTTCTTGTTCCTTTTTGGGTCCTTTCGAGCTAGTGGGCAGGCATATTGAAGATGCCCTGTTTGCATGCAACCCCGGCATCTGAATGATGTGTTCTTGTAGTCAAGAGGTTGTATCCATAGAGAATTATTGAAGTTCAAAGTGATGTGATCAGGTAGACCCTGACTTAGGTCCACTTCTACACATATTCTGGCAAATGTGAATATTCCCCTGATAGCTCTGTATTCATCCATTTTTAGGAATTTCCCCAAGGAGTTCCCAATGGCTATTAAAACTTTGTGATGCCAAAAATGTAGAGGGAGAATATGTAGCCTTACCCAAACAGGCATTGTTGATACTTTCATTGTATTGGCATCAAAATCAGGAAACCAGGGGGTGGTGAATAGGGCAGCACTGCCCCGAAACCAAGGCCCCTGATTTATAATGCTATCTCGTTCTTGTTCTATGTTAAGTATAATTATAAAAAACCCTTTTGGGCATAGGTAAATTTCACAGTTAGATGTCCATGTTGAAAAGATCCATTGGTGCAGAGCATATGATTTTGGCCAGAACCCATTAAATCTACAAATAACGACATTTTTGGATAGATCTGTGTGTAGATTATTTACCTCCGGCAAAGATACTTGTAGCGTTGGTGATTCCGGGTTTTGTTCGATAATGTAGGGGCCTGGTAGCTCTGATGGTGGTGCTGGTTTATTTTGCATTTTTTCCTTTCCTTTGACTGCATCCCAAAAGGAGCCTGTATTTTTTGAGTTGGCTCCATTGCATCTGCCGCGCAGTTGTAGATTTAGAATGATTGTTGAATCTTTGATGATGCCATAGTGCTAAAGAGTTTGATTATCCTGCAAACTATGTCCTGTATATATCAGGTTTTGATGTTTTATTGGGGTTCCAAGTTGACCCTGGATTTCCTTTTCTAAAGCATGGATACTCATCCCCTTGCTTAGTTGCATGCAGTAATGTTTGCCCCCTATCAATTTGATGAAGATCTGTATCAGATATTCATCCATGCAGAGTGGATCGGTCTTTTTGAGACCTCGCTCTGTTGGATCGGGTAGTTCCTCTGTGAACCGAGATGCACCATTTAGCTTTGGATCCTATCTTCATCTTGGTCTCTCCGGATCTGGCTTATAGGGATCGTTTGTCAGAGATCCATCCTCTCTGTCAAGAGTATTTGTATTCAGCAAGAAGATCTGAGCCTCCACGATAACCGACTTCTGTTCGTTGGCATATAGCCTCGCCTGTTCAGTTGGGTACTGGGACGCTGCAGGCTGCACAGTCCATAAACTCCTTCGCGTTGTCTAGATCGACCGCTTTGCCTCTCTTTTGTCCTTTGCGACTGGCTGATCTGAACAATTACCCTGGTGCTGGAGGAGAAATCGCCCAAACGTCGACTTTTTGAGTGGGCTTCCTGCATGATCCCCATCTCTGGTGTGCAGTACAGCGGCGTCATGAATACCTGATGAAGTAACCCTAGCCCTCCTGCCGTTATTAGCAAAGCTGCCATTGCCATTACAAATCGAAGAAGGCGACCTGTGAGGCTGAGGAATGAACTCCTCGGCTAAAGGATTCCGTTTGGAGAGCAGATTTACAAGCTCCTGTTTGATGCCATTGAATCTGCCTTCCTTTTCAGCCCAAGGGAGATCAGGGGTTCGATTTCTGTAACTTGCCCCTTTGACGCTCGCATTGTTCTCCACCAAAGTCATTGCGCCTTTTCAAAAAAATTTTAATTATTAAAAATAATTTTCTATTTAATATTTAAATATGCCATAAATATATTTAAATTTTTATAAACATTAAAATTATAAAAAACTGTAATATATATTTTTTATCATTTAATAAAAACATTTCAAAAAATAAATTTTAATTACTAAAAATTAATAAAACGATATCAACAAAAATAATATAACCTTTTTCAATTATTAAAAGTAATTTTCTATATAATATTTAAATAGTAATAAATATTTTTATAAGCATAAAAATTATGAATATTTGTATTATATATGGTTTTTATTACTTTTTAATTATAATTAATTAACTAAAAATAAGATTAATTATATTTATAAAATCATTTTTAATTAATTTTGAAAAAAAAACGTTTAAAACTTTTGAAATTTAAATATATATATATATATAGTTTATAAAATTATAAAAATATTTTTTTATAAAACTATATTTTTTATATAGTTTTATATTTTTTAGATCTCAGTTTCATAATCTTTGTCGCAACGTTGACTTTCCTAGCGTTTTACGATGTCAAAATTATAGTGAGCTCGGGAGGCTTCTCTCCAAGCTTTTTGAGCATAGGCATAAAATTATTAAATCAAACTAAATAATTTGTTTCTTTAGGTCCGATAGACCAAAGTTTGGTCTCACTGGACGTTAACCATCATCATCATCATCATCATCATCATCATAATCTTTTTATATTATTATTGCTTATTGTTATAACAAAATCAACAATGAAATAAACAATTGACTATTTTACAAAACACGATGCACCAAGTTTATGGGGCATGAATAAATGTTAATTGAAATCTTTATCATTTTGTTATTACAAAGATATTTAATTTAGACCAAAACAAGAAGTCTTGTAAACCATATAGATTCTATAGTGTAATATTATATATCTATATCTATATACATATATATATATATATATATATATATATATATATATATATAAGAGTATATATATATATATATATATATATATATATATATATATATATATATATATATATATATATAAATAAGAGAGTAAGTTGAAACTAAGTAAATAATAAACTATTTTCCTAATAACTTAATCTAAATCCACAATACATAAATTAAATATGTTCCCACACAAATGACCTTTTTCAGTCTTCAAATGATTCGAAATGATTCAACATTCATCTCTACTTCTAAAAGAATTTCATATACACAGTACAATATTATGAATCAACATAGAAAAATTATATCCTTGTTTATCACTTGTTTGTTTATTAGCCATGTATATAAACACAATATATATGGTTATATTTCACAATTATGTTAATGATTTTTAGTGGTTTAAAACTAAAACGCTATGATATATATATATATATATATATATATATATATATATATATATATATATATATATATATATAATTCAGGAATTTAGTAAATAATTTAAAATTTATATAATCATTAAATTATTAAAAGAGAATAAATTAATTAATATTTCATTTCAATATTTTAGAAATTTTATCACAAAATAAATATGAATAAAATTCATTTTATATAGAAATTTTATTTTTTCATGTTACTCACCATATATGCAAATTTTTGACATGGACATATGCAATTATTGAATTGTTTTTCATATGTACAGGTCTTTTTTTTTTGGTAAATTAATTTCTATTAGCTGAAGAAAACACATTACATCATATTGTAGAAGAACTTCATAACATTTCTCGTGTTACACCTCACAATTGTTCCTCTATTTCTTTTTTTTCCCTTTGTTCCTACAAGTGTCTACCCAACCAACAATTTTATCGTTTACAATCGAGGAGGAGACCATATCCTCATCTTTTAGAGTGAAATCCATCTCTTTTGTATATGTAGAACATGGAACATCTTTATCACTCTCTGAATGGTCAAACTGATTGGTGTGTTTTTGCTTGCTACTTTCCAACACAATTATTGCTGATGTTGTTTCCTTATTATGGGCATGCCAATTCTGCTTTGTTGAGCAATGGGGTGGTGCCACAATTCGCTGATTTGAATCTTGAGAAGAAAAATAGGTCGAGGGTGTCAACTTCTTACCACTTGAAGTGGGCTTCTGGTTACTCCAAACTCTATTAGGTTTTTGTTGCTCTTGGGAGCGAGATAACCCCTTTGAGGATAGGCAAGTCTTCTGCAAGGGCCCTTATTAGTGACAATTTCAACACTTGAAAATTTAGTTTTTACAGTCCAACAGTTGAAAGAATTTCTTTCCCTCCCACTTGAGAATAAAATTATCTGGAAATCCTTTAGTCATATCCAATTCAACACATACGAACGAAAGTGATGAAACTTGACTCCAGTCTTTCGAAGTTTGTTTTGATGTAGCATCCCAACGAATTACCAATTCGTTCCAAAATGTTTAGTCAAATCCATTGGAGGGGTAAGTTTGGGAGCCTTACCCATACCATTGTAGCGATAGATTTCATGGAAAGTGGGTTAAAGTCTGGAAACCATGGCTGGAGCGAGAGGCCTGCTCTTCCACAAAACCATGGACCTTGGTTGAAAACCCTTTATCAGTCATCAAAATCCTTGAATACTACCACAAAATATTCTTTCTAGAAAAAAAACTCTAAATTTTGTTACCAATTTTTATGAACCTAGTCTCGGAGGGTAGAAGCTAAGGGCCAAAAACCGTTGAAACAACATATAGCCGAATTTTGCTTATAATATGTTACTTACAACTTTGTTAATACATCATCCATCTTGATTGATGGAGTATTTGTTGCATGTTCCACTATGAAATCCTAACTTGAGAGATTCTTTGGTGTTTGATAGCTAGAGTCTACCTTCAAAACATCTTTGTAAGACAAGGGTTTGGTTTTTGGAGATGCCTCTCCACCTTTGGCCCCTCCCCTCAAGCATGCCACTACGATGATAGTGGCATCCATCATAAGTCCATAATCTCTTAGAGCTTTCCCCGACTTCAGTTGTCTCCCTTTATAGAGAAACCTCACATCTTCCTTTACGATACCTGTCCACTCATGAATACTATCAGCCAAATCTCCCACGAACCTCGATGTTGAGACCATAAAACACTCCCCAGACAAGGACCAGACAAAAAATAGAAATTTTTGTTGCTCTAGGTCTCCAACTCCCTTCATTGTTTGTTCCGACACTGACTAGGGGATTTTGAATTTTAGTACAGCTAACCTACCGGCAAAACCGACAAGTCTTGCCGCAATAAATTAGCTCCCTCATACATTACTATCTGACGTCAGTGATCTTGTCCACCTCCATTTCCTCTCTTGGCAAGATTTCCTCATATCCAGCCTCAAAATATTCGTGGAAATAGGCTTATGAACACTGAAAAGAGACTCCACGGCTATAGGGGAAGAGGATCCATTAGTGTAAATAAACCACGGGTCCCTCACGTAAGAGGCTGCAACAATGGGGGTCAGATCCCAAGCGTAAGAGGAGAAAATATAGGATGGTTTCAGTATGTCAATGCTTGAGAGTTTGAGAATGGTGGTGCTTGGTAAATCAACTCTCTTTCTTATATGTACTTGTCACAAATAACTTTATAAGATCTTCCCACAAGTTGATGTTGTAAATAAATGTTGTCAAAAGATAAAATCTTCAATTAAACATTAATATGCTATATCTTAATATTGAGAGAAGATTTGAAACCAAAAATATAGCTTATAAACATTAAAAAAAATACACTAAAAAAACTTAAATTTAATATATCAATTGTTATTTACTTGATTATGGAAACCAAAATATAAGTTCTTCAATTTAAAAGCAGATTTTGAAGATTTTGAGAATATTATGAAAAATTAAATTGACTACATATTTTGCAAAATATTTTTTGGTTTGTTTTTTAGCTTCTTGTAATCTCTCCAACTAAAATTAACTGGATGAGATTTTGAAAATATTAAATGGACTCTCTATTTTGAAAATATTTTAAACTTTGATAATAAAATTAAAGTCAAATATTTATTTTAAACTCTGATAATAAAATTAAAATCAAACATTTGTTCTAGCTACGAACTATTAGACTGCAAAATATTTCAATTCTGGGTTATCTAAACATGCTACTTCTGGGAATATATGCTTGGAGGGGACAATTTATATTGCAAACTTGATCGAATTTGGATGGTTGGTGTAATAATCCAGTGAGCAGCACGTTCGACGGTGAAACGACATATTTCACACTTCGAGAATTTGATTCAGAAGCTTTGCTTGGTGAATGCAATTTACTATCACAACGAAAAAGGTTGTTAAAACATGAAGCATGTTTTACCTTAATTTATTAAAATTTAATGAGAGTATAATCCAGCAAAATTTTGGATGGCAGCTAAAAGAGAAGTTATTGGTCTAGGCAATAAGACGTTGAACTATGAAGTGCCCGAAGCTTCTATATGTTTTGACAAACATTGTATGAAATTGAAATTTTCTATTGTTGACATCCTAGTTGATTGCATCCTAGGAAACATTTTTCTAGCTGTTGTAGAGCCTCATGGTTCATACAAGACAAAGAACAATAGAGGTGGCTATTTTATCACTCTGCCTACTTCCAGTGGCCAATCCAAAAAGATAGAATTGCCATATGTATCGACTCCAAGAGTCTCGACAATGGTCCAAACTATGAAAGAACTAGAAAAAGCAGAAGCCAAGTTATCAGACTTAAAAGATTTGAAATCCATTCTTAGCATCTCAAAGTAGTTAACTTCTCCAACAATACAGAAAAATATTTCAGAGCTAAAAGTCCAGATTGAAAATGAATGTTGCGCTGAAGAACCAAATGCATTTTGGCACAGAAAGCAACATTCAGTTGAGCTTCCATACAAAGCAGAATACACAACAGACCTTGTAAAAGCAAGGCCATCCTAATGAATAAAGAATGTAGATAACTCTGTTAGAAAGAGGTCCAGAACCTAGTAGACAAAAATCTGATCAGAATCAACCAATCCATGGAACTGCTATGGGTTTTATGTCAATAAAAGATCAGAACAAATCAGAGGAATCCCAAGACTGGTCATAAATTACAAGCCTCTGAATGCAATACTATCTGATGATACATATCCAATCCCCCACAAGGGTGATCTGATCAGTAGAATTGCAGGAGCCAAAGTATTTTCAAAATTTGATCTGAAATCAGTGTTTTGGCAAGTCACCGTTTCGAAGAAAGATAAATTTAAGACCGCCTTCAGTATCCCAACAGGGCACTATGAATGGAATCTTATTCCATTTGGCCTCAAACATGCTCCATCAAAATTTCAGAAGGTAATGGATAACATCTTTAAGCCATTCTTTTATTGGTTAATCATGTACATAAATGACATTCTGATTTTTTCCAAGATTTTGCAAGATCGTTTCAGGCATATCCAGATCTTTGTAAATACCATCAAAATAAATGGTTTAGTCCTAAGTAAGAAGAAGATTGAGGTTTTCCAAACCTCCATTAAGTTTTTTAGGCCACAATATTTTTAATGGCCAAATTTCATTACATAAACATGCTCTTGAATTTTCGAGCAAGTTTCCATATATAATAACTAACTCAGTTGCAGCATTTTCTTGGCTGCCTCAATTATGTTAGTAATTTCTACCAAGATTGTGCAAAGGACAGAAGTTTGTTAAACCAACGTCTGCATAAGAATCCTGAACCCTGGACTCCAGCTCATACCAGAATTGTACAAAATATCAAAGCTAAGGTAAAAACTCTCCCCATCTTATACATATTAGATGATGCTGCATTCAAAATAGTGGAATCAGATGCCAGCAATATTGGCTGGGGATGATTTAGATTTAAGCAGGAATGCAATAGATTACAGAGATAACCATAAATATAGAGATGCGATAACCATAAAAATAGAGATGCGGCGGAAATAATACTTCATTTCATTAATGGAGAATATTGAAATATGCTTACAAATAGAAATAAACCAGCTAGGGCGATGGTAGCTTATCTCTGAGAAGAGATGTGTCGGCTACATGCCTCTCAACTATTTCGAACTGTGTTATAATGAGGCTCGAGGGCCTATTTATTGTTGAGAAACAATGGAAAACCCTTCACATTCCAAAACCTAACCCTAGAAGATGAAACACCACATTGTGGGCCCCGTTTTTGGGTAAGTTGGTACATCAACTTCTCGGGGTCGCGAATTGGTCGTACTATCTCCGTTTGACGCGCATGATAGCCCGTTGGAAAAATATCTCTGAGGACTACGACGGAAAAGATGATTTTTATCAGAAAAATCACTGGCGGTGGATTTCCACAAGTGGTGTGAGTTCCACAAGAGTCCCACTCATAACACAAGTGAGTGTCGGACCAAGCAGTCGCTGGTGGCCGAGCTGAAGGCTTCCGAATCAGATGCATGTTCTGACTCTGAGTCAGAACCTGACAAGGGGAATGACAAAGGGAAGCAGATCATTGATGCAGATCCCAGCGCCACTGTTGCTACTACCAAGATCCAGAAAAATGAGCCCGAAGATCCAGAGGAGGGGGAATGTCTTTTCCACTCACAGATGTGGGTGAAGGGTTCGCCGCTGCAATTCATTGTCGATAGTGGCAGCCAAAAGAACCTCATCTCAGCAGAAGTCGTGAAGCGGTTGGGCCTACCAACTACACCACACCCACAACCGTACAGTATCGGTTGGCTTCACGAAGGACGAGATCTCAAAGTTCGCCAGCAGTGCCGCCTTCCCTATAGCATCAAGCCCTTCACAGACGAGGTATTGTGTGATGTTACACCTCTAGATGTTTGTGATGTACTATTAGGTCAGCCATACTTGTGGAGGCGACATGTTGTGTATGAGTCAAGGCCTCGCGCTGTCATCATTTCTTTGGATAATTCATTATACAGGATAGTGGAGGTAGCCCCACCTACCGCCACCTCGTTGATTACTACTAAGAAAGGCAGCAAGCTCATCTCACAGACTAGGAAATTTATTTTCTGTCTGGTTCGCTCCCAAAATAAGGGGAAGATCGTTGCTACATCCATGACCCCCGCGAAGGGTTCCTCCACACAGCAGCAGCAACAGAGGGATACAGTTGTGATAGAACACAGGAATAACTTCTCCTTACCCGGAGGGGTACCACACAAGTTTCAGGCGGACGACAAAGTTTGGTTACCTTTGTAGAGGGAGCGCCTTACCAGAACCCATTAGAAACTCAGAGCACTTCGACATGGTCCTTACACCAGTAACAAGGCTATGGGAAACAATGCTTTGAAGCACAGCGTTCCTCCATTCCTTCGCTTGCACCGAGTGTTCAATGTGGACCATTGTCAACCATGCTCCCCACCATTTCTGGACACATCAGAGATTGCAGAACAGCTCACCAAAGACCCAGCTCAGCAGAAGCTTCCTCATCTCAGGGAGGAACTCAACGCAATGGGGACCATTGCTTCCTAAGGGGGGAGGAATGATCCAGGTGGATGTTGGTGGCCACCCACCTATCCCATTTGGACCCCCACAACTGTCTCTTTCAGTTTTTCAGTTTCCTTAATTATAGCATAGTTTACTATTTTTAGCAGTTTTTCGGGTCCTAAACTTCCGGAGCCGTTTTGAGACCCTAAACGACGTTTTTTGGGAAATCCACTGCCAATGATTTTTTTGATAAAAATTGTCTTTTCCGTCGTAGTCCTCGGAGAGATCTTTCCAACGGGCTATCATGCGCGTCAAACGGAGATAGTACGACCAATTCGCGACCCCGGGAAGTTGATGTACCAACTTACCCAAAAACGGGGCCCACAATGTGGCGTTTCATCTTCTAGGGTTAGGTTTTGGAATGTGAAGGGTTTTCCATTGTTTCTCAACAATAAATAGGCCCTCGAGCCTCATTGTAACACAGTTCGAAATAGTTGACAGGCATGTAGCCGACACATCTCTTCTCAGAGATAAGCTACCATCGCCCTAACTGGTTTATTTCTATTTGTAAGCATATTTCAATATTCTCCATTAATGAAATGAAGTATTATTTCCGCTGCATCTCTATTTTTATGGTTATCGCATCTCTATATTTATGGTTATCTCTGTAATCTATTGCATTCCTACTTAAATCCGCCCACAATGTGGCATTTCATCTTCTAGGGTTAGGTTTTGGAATGTGAAGGGTTTTCCCAAAAAACGTCGTTTAGGGCCTCAAAACGGCTCCGGAAGTTTAGGACCCGAAAAACTGCTAAAAATAGTAAACTATGCTATAATTAAGGAAACTGAAAAACTGAAAGAGACAGTTGTGGGGGTCCAAATGGGATAGGTGGGTGGCCACCAACATCCACCTGGATCAGGGGAGGTATTTTGAAATAAAGAAAAGGGTGAGAAGAGCAAATTATTCAATTTGCTTCAGAAACATGGAACCCTGCTGAGAAGAATTATTCCACCATTGAAAAGGAAGTTAACGCTGCATGGAATTGCATTGACAAATTTGAAATTCATCTTATCAACAGAACATTCCTCCTCAGGATTGATGCATCAACATTAAAGAAAGTCTTGACAAAAAATATCAAAAAGCCTAGGGAAGCTAAATTCACAAGATGGCAAGCATTGTTTGCAAATTTTGATTCTCAGGTGGAACATATAAAGGGTAATGAAAATTGTCTCCCTAACTTTTTAAGTAGGGAACACCTTCAAAACATCCAGCATCAAGAACAAGATCATATTATGGTCATAGTAACTGAATGGGATCCAACTCAAGACCAAGAAGTCGTTAGAACAATAAATGAAGATCAAAGTTGGACTGAATACAGAAAAAATTGGAAACCCACATGGCAGCTCCAAAGCACAAAAGTCTTGGATGCTAATCTACAACCACACACCAATCTCCTTCATCTTGTGCCGAAAATAAGAGTCTTCCCAAAAGGCAATAAATGGATACATGACATGATTTATTCAGATAGTCTGGTCAGAGCACATAGAGTAGAAGAAGTACTACAAAATGTCTTTAAAGATATAACAATGATATGGAATGAAGGAGGTGACAGAAGAAAAATATATCATAGATACTTCACTATAAACAAAACCCAAAATACAGAATGGCCAATTACTAATCCAGTCCTATGGCCCCAAAATGATCCTAAACTTATTTTCCCTGACACAGTGTTTCATTTTGCAGGTTATAAGTAGTTATGGTGGGATCTGCTTAATGTAGATGGAAAAAATGAGACACACGACACTAAGCTTAAGTTTGGATCTTTTAGAACTGCACAAAGATCACAACAGTCAAAATGGCTAGAGGATTGGTGGGAGGACTATGGTGTTAACTATACAGCCATTGATCCAATCTTCTATGAGGCCTATTTCCGCTTAAATTGTGATAAATGTTTTCACAAAAGTAACATGGAATGTATTCATGAACCATTTAGAGATGTAAGACACATGTATAATTACCCAAGCCATCATATCTTACAACAATTCATGTGTCGTCATGATGAATGGTTGGTAATGATGAAGATAAAACACCAATTTGTGCTTAACAAACCTATGATTGTAAGAAGGATATTTACCAAAGCCTGGGATGGTATATTATATCCCAGAGTTTATCCCGGAATAACGACCCTTCGTGGCCCCAATACTTTTGGTTCCCGTGGGCTTATTCCATAAGGCTCCACATTGTACAATGGTCCAGTCATGAGGACTATTCATGACCGGTTTTCTTGTGGGCCTTCACTGGTTAAAAGGCATCCACAGTGTACATTTGGGATAAATATGCTTTGTGAGGAATGAGCTGTCACCTCCACTTTGTAAAAAGTTTTTACGATTCATTCCATAAGTCACGAGACTCGGAGCACTTCTCCGACTTTTGGTGGATATTGAACCACATCTCGTACTAACGCATTCCTTTGTACTTCAGTTTTTCGGTCCGACTGTCGAATGGTTGTCCCCTTCTTTTGTTATATATGCAAGGAGTCTAGGTTCATTCGGGCATTGGTTGTTAGTCATTGTAAGTTTGTAAGTCTTATGTTTTGAGTCTGAGCTCTTTGCCTGCTCTACAACTGTGGACGATTTGTCTGATCTGCTTGCATCACGTAAAGAACTCAAGCCTTTAGGTGTTCTGAGAAGCCTGCGCATCAGTGTAACCCACTGGTGAGAACCTAAAGTGGCCAGAACAATAGAGTGTCGGGGTATATGTGTGTGTTGAGTCTTTGTTCACAAATAGAGCCTGTGTATTCGCCAGGTAGCCTCCAGTAAAGCTCGTTCAACATTGGACAGCTCAAGTCTAGTAAACACGAACACAGTCAAACTCTGGTTTGAACAGATTTGTTATTACTGTAATCCATTTTGAGATCAATAAAGAGTGTTATTTCATTTTCCGCTTCCGAGTACTATGTGCTTTAATTTGTGCTGCTGAGATAGTAATTCTTGCATAAAAGTTCGTCACTACATCAACTAGCTGAAGGGACGCCAAAGACTGTGGAAGGCCATAGGTGCCGTTGTGAAGGTCTCAGAGTGCGTGAAAGGTTACTGATAGTTTTGAGTTCATAACAACAAGGAAGAAGAGGCTCAGCAAGGCCAAGAGAGAAGAGACTCAGCAAAGTGCACTACTATAGCACTACTGTAGCAGCACTGTAGCAGCCCTGTAGCACTACTGTAGCAAGCTAAGTTGAAGCCCTGAGGTGTTAGGCCTATCCAGGTCACCATCAACACCATACGAGTTAGACCTATGATGGGCATTTCTCTTTGTCAAGATCAGCACAAATGTTTTGACCTATTTCATTTATCGATCCATATTCATAATATCTTTAATTGAAAAAAAAGCACAAATACATTTAAAAAAAACATTAAAAGTGACATTTATTTATTCATTATAAAATATTAAATAATGGTATTTATTTATTGTATTGTCGAAATTTAATAATCATATTATTTAAAATATATTTTTATTTTTTATTGTTGGTTTGATAAGTGAGTTATGATAGTTTTTCTAATCTTGTTAAATATGTCTATTTATAAATTTAATTATTAAAAACTAATAAAACCATTTCAACAAAATAATATAAACTTTATTTAATTATTAAAAATATTTTTTTAGAATATTTAAATATGCAATGAATATTTTTTTATTTTTATAAACATTATAATTATAATTATAAAAACAAAAATAATATATATTTTTTTAATTATTAAAAATAATTTTATATGTAATATTTAAAATATGCAATAAATATTTTAAATTTTTATAAACATTAAAATTATAAAAATAAAAATAAAAATAATATAATATTTTATCATTTGATAAAAACATTTCAAACGAAAAATTTTAATTATTAAAAATTAATAAAACGATTTCAACAAAAAAATAATTTAAGTTTTTTTAATTATTAAAAATAATTTTCTATATAATATTGAAATAGTAATATTTTTTTTTAAATTTTAATATTATAAATATTAAAATTATAAAGATTTGTATTATTTATATATATATATATATATATATATATATATATATATAATTATAATTAATTAAATAAAAATAAGATTAATTATATTTGGCATTTACATCGATAAGTTAGAAGGTTGTTTAGAGGAAGCAGGATGTGTTGGCACGATCTTAGCTGGGATAGTCATCATCCTTCTTCTCTACACTGATGATATTGTTATTCTCACAAGGTGCCCATCTGATCTTGATAAGCAACTTATACTTCTTAAAGATTTCTGCTCTACCATGGGTATGATTGTTAACACTGACAAAACAAAAGTTATGATTATCAAATCCAAGAAGGACATTTACACTGATTTTATGTATGACAATAGTAACTTGGAGGAAGTGTTTTCCTACAAGTACCTAGGAATTGATATTCATCACGAGCTCAATTGGAACTATAGCAATGAGAAAAGGATTAATGGGAGATGGAAAGTTTATTTTGGTCTTGAAAATAATTGTAAAATGACAAACCTCGTAATGTGGGATAGAAAGAAGTTCATCTTTGAAACTTTAGTCACTCTGGTTATCTTATATGGATGTGAGGTTTGGGGTTGTAGCATCTCTAGAGAATCCTAGAAAAAGATTGAGCAAATCCAGAAGCGTTTTATACGTATAACCTCAAAATTAAAAGTAACACACCCTATCCTATTCTCGTTATAGAAGTGGGTCTTTCCCCTATCGAGAGCCTAGCTATGACTAGGCTTATGGTGTACAAGCACAAATTCAATAACATAGTAGACAATAGACTTCCTAAGCTAGCCTTAAATTCCAGCCAAAACCACCTAAGGCTCAAACGAGGTTGGTATAAAGAAACCAGGGCCTGGTTAAACCATTGGGAGATCGACGAGAATGTTGCATTGCAAAACATTAATAACATTAAAAATATTGTTCCTTCCAAGCTCAAAGAAAAAATGTGGTGTGAGAAAGATTTAGCAGCTAAAATAAAATTAAGATATTATAAGGAGGTTATCAACTCCACCTTAGAAGATCAAAAGTATCTCTCTATTTTAACTAGCTCAAAGAAGAAAATTAATATATTCAAGATTAGAACGAACTCTCATGAGCTCCATAGTGAAACGGGTCGTTGGGAAGTTCCTAAACACCATGGATGGAAAGGTTCTACCATCTTTGTGAGAATACGAGCATCGAGGATGAAAATCACTTCCTCTTAGAGTGCCCCACGTACAACTACATTAGATCTCAGTTTCAAAATCTTTGTTGCATTACTGACCTTCCTAGCCTTTTATGTTGTCAAAATTACAGTGAGGTCGAGAGGCTTCTCTCCAAGTTTTTTGAGCATATGAATAAAATCTTAGTTCAAACTAAATAATTCGTTTCTTTAGGTCCAATAGACCCAAGTTTGGTCTCAATGGACTTTAACCATCGTCATCATCATCAAAACTATTTTTAATTAATTTTAAAGAAAAAAAAATTAATACTTTTGAAATTTAAATATAAAAAGATTTTTTTTATAAAAATATAAAAAAAATAAAATTATAAAACTATATTTTTTATATAATCTTTCTATATTACCATTGTTCATTGTTATAACAAAATCAACCATTAAACAAATAATTGATTATATTACCAAACACAATGCACCAAGTTTATGGAGCATGAATAAATGCTAATTGACATCTTTATCATTTGGTTATTAAAAAGATATTTAATTGGGGCTAAAACAAGAGTTCTGGTAAATATATATATATATATATATAAAGTTGAAACTAAGTAAATAACAAATTATTTTTTTAATAACTTAATATAAACCTATAATACATAGATTAAATATGTTCTTATACAAAATTATTTTTTTTCAATCTTGAAATGATTAGAAATGATTCAAATTGATTTCTATTTGTAAAAGGCTTTCATACACAGTGTAAAATTATGATTCAACATACAAAAATTATATCTTTGTTTATTTATCGGCCATGTATATAAAGACAATATATATGGCTATATTTCACAATTTAATTTTTTTGGGGCTTTAAACTAAAATTATGGGAAATATATATATATATATATATATATATATATATATATATATATTATTTAATCAAATTCAAGAATTTAGTAAATAATTCAAAATTTATATAATCATTAAAGTATTAAAAGAGAATTAAATAAATTAATATTCCATTTCAATTTTTTTAGAAAATTTTATCAAAAAATAAATATGAATAAAATTCATTTTATATAAAAATTAAAATTTTTCCATGTTACTCACTATATATGCAATTTTTTTACATAGCAAGTTTATTGTGAGTTTTATCTTTGCTATAGGATTTATCCACATTTTGGTAAATTAATTTCTATTAGCTAAAGAAAGCATATTATATCATATTATAGAAGAATTTCATAACATTTTTGGTGTTACACATCAAATTGTTCCTGGATTTATTTTTTTCCCTTTTTTCCTAAGATCGTCTACCCAACCAACAATTTTATCATTTACATTCGAGCAACAAACCCTATCCTCATCTTTTAGAAAGAAATCCATCTCTTTCGTATTTGTAGAACATCTATATCACTATCTGAATGGTTAGACTAATGGGTGTGTTTCTTCCCGCTACTTGCCAACACAATTATTGCTAATGTTGTTTCTTTATTTTGGGCTTGCAAATTCTGCTTTGCTGAGGAATGTGGTGGTGCCACAATTGATTGCTTTGAATCTTGATACGTAGAGTAGGTTGAGGGTGTCAAGTTCTTACCATTTGAAGTGGGCTTTTGGTCACTCCCACCTCTATTGGGTTTCTACTGCTCTTGGGAGCAGGACAACCCCTTTGAGGATAGGCAAGCCTTCTGCAAGTGCCCTTGTTAGTGACAATTTCAACACCTGAAGGTTTTGTTTTCATAGTCTAACGGTTGAAAGAATTGCTTTCCCTCCTACTTGAGAATAATATTATCTGGAATTCCTTTAGTCAGATCTAATTCATCCCAACGAATTACCAATGCGTTCCAAAATGTTTGGTCGAATCCATTGGAGGGGTAAGTTTGGGAGCCTTACCCATACCTTTGTAGCAAGAGATTTCATGGAAAGAGGGTTAAAGTCTCGAAACCATGGCTGGAGCGAGAGGCCTGCTCTTCCCCAAAACCACGGTCCTTGGTCGAAAACCCTTTATTGGTCATCAAAATCCTTGAAAACTACCACAAAATATTCTTTTGAGCAAAACAACTCTAAATTTTGTTACCAATTTTGATGAACACAGTCTCGGAGGGCAGAAGTTGGGGGCCAAAAACCATTGAAACGACATATAGCTGCCTGTTGCTTATAATATGTTACCTTCAGCTTTGTTAATACATCATCCATCTCGATTGATGGAGTATTTTTTGCATGTTCCACTATGAAATCCTAACTTGAGAGATTCTTTGCTGTTTGATAGCTAAATTCTAGCTTCAAAACATCTTTGTAAGACAACGGTTTAGTTTTGGAGATGCCTCTCCATGTTTGGCCCCTCCCCGCAAGCATGCCACTATGATGATAGTGGCATTGCTCATAAGTCCATAATCTCTGAGAGCATTCCTCAGTTTTAGTTGTCTCCCTTTGTAGAGAAGCCTCACATCTTCCTTTAGGATACTCGTCCACTGATGAATACTATTAGCCAAATCTCCCATGACCTTCGATGTTGAGACTATAAAACACAGGGAATCCGTAGACAAAGACTGGACAAAAAGTAGAAATTCAAACTAGAGGATTTTGAATTTTAGTACAGCTAACCAACCGGAAAAATCGAACAAGTCTTGCAGCGATAAAATAGCTCCCTCACACGTTACTATCGACATCAACAATCTTATCCACCTCCATTTCCTCTCTTGGCAGGACTTCCTCGTATCCAGCCTCAAAATATTCATGGAAACAGGCTTATGAGCACTAAAATGAAACTTCACGGCTATATGGGAAGAGGATCCGTCAATGTAAATAAACCACGGGTCCGTCACGTAGGAGGCGGCAACAATAGGGGTCGGATCCCGAGCGTAAGAGGCGAAACATAGGAGGGTTTCAGTATGTCGACGCTCGAGAGTTTCATAATGGCGGGGCTCGGTAAATCAATTCTCTTTTTATATGTATTTGGCACAAATAACTTTATAAGATTTTATAAGATTTTCTGACAACTTGATGTTGTAAATAAATATTGTCAAAAGATAAAATTTTCAATTAAACATTAATATGTTATATGTTAATGTTGAGAGGAGATTTGAAACCAAAAATATAGTCTATAAACATTAAAAAAATACAATAAAAAATATTAAATTTAGTATATCAATTTTTATTTACTTGAGGAAACCAAAATATAAGTTCTTCAATTTAAAAGGAGATTGCAGATTTTGAAAATATTATGAAAAATTAAATTGACTGCATATTTTGGAAAATATTTTCTTTGCTTCTTGTAATCTGTCCAGCTGAAATTAACTAGATGAGATTTTGAAAATATTTTGAAATATTAAATGGACTCTTTATTTTGGAAATATTCTAAACTTTGATAATAAAAGTGAAGTCAAATATTTGTTTTAAACTCTGATAATAAAATTGAAGTCAGACATTTGTTATAGCTCTATCTAAACATGCTAATTCTTTTTGTTTTGCCATTTTTTTGTTGTTGTTTAAAATTGGCTTTTGATTGTATATATGGATTTAACAACCTAGAAAGCTCAAACTCCTAAAACACTCTGGAAGAGTTTTCAACTCAAACTTGCGCTTCCAAAAATTTATTGCCAGATTTTAACCAAACTAAACCAGAAAATATACCATAAAATCTTCCAAAACTTAACACAAATGAACTACTATAATTTAAAAATCTCAGATTGAAATTTCTTCATCCAAAAATACGTCTTAAAATAGTAAAAAGAAATATATTTCATTTTCTGATTCCAGTAGATTTGATTAATACTTTTCACTTTTCCTGGGTACACATAAAATAGTGCAGTTAAAAGTCATTGTAATTCTATGTGAATATTTATTTTCCAAAAAAAAAAATATAAAAACATATGATTGGAGGGGACAATCTATATGGTAAACAGAATTTGGATGGTTAGTGTAATAAATAGATATATCGTTCTGAAAGTTATGGAAATTCTGATCATATTTTGGAAAAATCTGACAGGCATTTTTGTAAATCTAAGTAAAAGCTATTAAAATTTATAATTTTAGGTGTCTTAGACATTTTTGATGCTGCTGAATCCATTTCCACCATAAAAATATAATTCAAATACTGCATCTACAAAAAATTTTAAATTTTTTTACGCAGATTCCAACTACTTTTAACTTTCCAAACAATTCCTCCACCTCAATAAACGATTCCTGATAAATCCGGAGAGCAACACGTTCCACAATCAAACGACATATTTCACAGTTCGAAAATTTGATTCAGAAGCTTATCTTGGTGAATGCATTTTACTATCACAGCGGAAAAGGTTGTTAAAGCATGAAGCATGTTTTACCTTAATTTATTAGTATATATACCCGAGGAGTTGGCCATCAACACCATAGGAGTTAGGCCTATGATGGGCATTTCTCCTTTATCAAAATCATCACAAACGTTTTGACCTATTTCATTTATCGAGCTATATTCATAATATCTTTAATTGAAAAAATGCACAAATACATAAAAAGAGGACATCAAATAATGTATGTATTCATTGTATTGTTTAAATTTAATATTCATATTATGTAAGAGGGCTAATCTCGTATGTAAGAGACAAAGTTTTGTGTTAATACAACAGGGTGAGTGTCCATGCAGCTTTAAAAATTCACACCATATTTGTTATAATATTTGATGGATAGAAAAAATTAATTATTAAACATTGATGATGATTAACGTTTATTAAAATTAAAATGGTTTGTTAAGTTTTCAGAAAGGAGAGTCTAATTGTTATTTTTCAAAATTTTGTTTTTGTAATTAAGGAAAACTAAAAAAATATTTCAAAATAACTAGAATTAAATTGACTTAATAAAACTATTTCAACAAAAATAATATAATAAGTAATTTTCTTATATAATATTTAAATATGTAACAAGTATTTTTAATTTTTTATAAACATTATAATTATAAAAACAAAAATAATATAAACTTTTTTAATTATTAAAAATAATTTTCTATATAATACTTAAATATGCAATAAATATTTTTAAATTTTTATAAACATTAAAATTATAAAAATATGTATTGTGTTAAGAATAGCCTTTTTCGTAGAAATCAGATAAGAGAATTTTTTGCGGTTCAGCTAGTTTAATAATAATAATAATAATAATAATAATAAGAGATAAAAAAACGTAAACATTAGTAAATAAAAAAATCAATCCAAGTCAATCAAATATACAAATATTTGTATTATATAATATTTCAAAAGAAAAATTTCAATTATTAAAAATCAATAAAACGCTTTCAAATAAAATAATATATATTTTTTTTAATTATTAAAAATAATTTTCAGTATAATATTTAAATAGTAATAAATTTTTATAAAGATTAAAATTATAAAGATGTGTAGTATATATTTTATGTTTTTAGTTATAATTAATTAAATAGAAATAAAATTAATTATATTTAAAAAAAAATTTGGTTAATTTCGAAAAAATATTATTTAATACTTTTGAAATTTAAATTAATGATATTATTTTTCATAAAACTATTAAAAATATATATATATAAAAATTATAAAACTATATTTTTTATATAATCCTTTTATATTATTATTGCTTATTGTTATTACAAAAGGAGCTGAACGATACAACACCTGAGGTTGTGGAGTTTACTATATATAATCCTTTTATATTATTATTGCTTATTGTTATTACAAAAGGAGCTGAACGATACAACAGTTGAGGTTGTGGAGTTTACATCATAATGGACATAGTCTTCAATATTCTCTATCCTGGCATGGAGGGTATGGTTCTAACACTATGGCCGAGGCCGGGCCCTTTCTGGGCTGATTGCTTTTTGTGACTTTTTAGGCATCCAAGGAATTTCAATTTATGGTGACTCAAAATCATTGGTTGATCATGTTAATGGGAATGGCCACATTAGCAGTCCACATCTCCTCAGTTGGCTAAGCAGAATCATGTTTTTTCGAAACACCATGAACCAGATGTCTTTCCAGCATATTCCTCGTTCCACGCTGACTCTCTCTCCAAGGAGGGTCTTGTTATGAAGCCGGGATTGTGTTCATTGACAATTATCCATGATGGATCGTCCTTTCTTATTCAGAATCTCAGTATCAAGGGAATGTGACTCCTTTCTATTGCTTAGAAAGCCAGTTCATTGATCTTCAGCACCATAGATATGTGACTTATTGTGACTTATTGTGTTTTAATTCGAAGATGTAGTAAATAAACTTTTGAATATATGTGTAGTTTTTTTCTAAACTTTTGAATACATGTGTAGCTTTTTTGTCTCTATTTTCCTGAAATGGTCAAATCCATTCTATACGTTATGTTGGTTATGGGCAGCTCTCACTGTCTCGAAACAATGTAATGCAGATCTTTATATTATCTTAATATAAATCTATGATGATTTTTTCTATCTAAAAAAATAAATAAAATAAAATAAAATAAAAATCAACAATTGACTGTTTTACAAAATAAAATGCACTAAGTTTATGGGGCGCATTTATTAACTGTTTTACGAAATACAATACACTAAGTTTACGGGCAAAAAATAAATGTTAATTGAAATCTTTATCATTTGGTTATTAAATAGATATTTAATTAAGGTTAAAACAAGAGGTCTTATAAATTATATGGATTTTATATGGTAATTATATATATATATATATATATATATATATATATAAAAGTTGAAAGTAAGTAAATAACAAATTATTTTTTTAATAACTTAATCCAAATTTACAATATATTAAATATGTTTCCATACAAATGATCGTTTTCAATCTTGAAATGATTAGAAATTATTCAACATTGAATTTTACTTGTAAAAAATTTTCCATAGAAATGATCGTTTTCAATCTCGAAATGATTAGAAATTATTCAACATTGAATTTTACTTGTAAAAAATTTTCATACACAATACAAAATTATGAATCAACATAGCAAAATTATATCCTTTGTTTATCGCTGGTCTATTTCTCGTCATGTATATAAAGACAGTATATATGGCTATATTTCATGATCAATTCAGTGATTTTTAGGGATTTAAAACTAAGCGCGAAATATATATATATATATATATATATAAAAGATTGAAGAATTTAGTAAATAATTTAAAATTTATATAGTCATTAAATTATTAAAAGAGAATAAATTAATTAATATTCTATTTCAATCTTTTAGAATTTTTATCACAAAATAAATATGAATAAAATTCATTTTATATAGAAATTTTATTTTTTCCATGTTACTTATCATATATGCAAATATTTTACATAGCAAGTTTGATATGAGTCTTATCTTTGCAATAGTATTTATCGAGATTTCGGTATGGTGGTGAACTTACCCAAAATGGACATATGCAATTATTGAATTGTTTTTTATATGTACGGGTCTTATATTTGGTAAACTAATTTCTATTAGCTCAAGA
Organism: Pinus tabuliformis; assembly: GCA_031772625.1. Lineage (NCBI taxonomy): Eukaryota > Viridiplantae > Streptophyta > Pinopsida > Pinales > Pinaceae > Pinus > Pinus tabuliformis. The sequence continues at coordinate 861,334,443 of CM062809.1, forward strand.
AAGCATATTACATCATATTATAGAAGAACTTCGTAACATTTCTGGTGTTACACATCAGAATTGTTCCTGGAATTTCTATTTTCCCTTTGTTCCCACGGCCGTCTACCCAACCAACAATTTCATCATTTACAATCGAGGAGCATACCCTATCCTAATCCTTTAGAGAGAAATACATCTCTTTCGAATCTGTAGAACATGGAACATCTTTATCACTATCTGAATGGTAATATTGATGGGTGCGTTTCTTCCTGCTACTTGCCGACATAATTATTGTTGATGTTGATTCCTCATTCTGGGCCTCTGAATTCTTCTTTTTTGAGGAATGGTGTGGTGCCATAATTGACTTCTTTGACTCTTGAGAAGTAGAGTAGGTCAAGGGTGCCAAGTTCTTACCACTTGAAGTGGGCTTCTGGTCACTCCAACCTCTATTGGGTTTTCGTTGCTCTTGGAAGCGAGACAACCCCTTTGAGGGTAGGCAAGTCTTCTGCAAGTTCCCTTGTTAGTGACAATTCTGACACCTGAAAGTTTTGTTTTCATAGTTTAATGGTTGAAATAATTGCTTTCCCTCCCACTTGATAATAATATTATCTAGCAATTCTTTAGTTAGATCCAATTCAACACATACGAATAAAAGTGATGAAACTTGAATCCAGTCTTTCGAAGTCTATTTTGATGTAGCATCCCAACAAATTACCAATTCGTTCCAAAATATCTGGTCGAATCCATTGGAGGGGTAATTTTGGGAGACTTACCAATACCATTGTAGCGAGAGATTTCATGGAAAGAGGGTTAAAGTCTGGAAACCATGGTTGGATCGAGAGACATGCTCTTCTCCAAAACCACGGTCATTGGTCGAAAACCCTTTATCAGTCATCAAAATCCTTGAGTACTACCACAAAATATTATTTCGAGCAAAACAACAAATCTAAATTTTGATACCAATGTTGATGAACCCAGTCCCAGAGGGCAGAAGCTGGGGGCCAAAAACCGTTGCAATGACATATAGTCGTCCATTGCTTGTAATGTGCTACCTTTAGCATTGTTAATAAATCATCCATCTCAATCGATGGAGTGTTTGCTACATGTTTGATCTGAATAGGAAAATTAGTTTCGCTGTGTTAAATTCCTCTTCAAAATATGTAAAAGTGCTTAAGGATTCATGAGGTTAATTGCAAGGTTTAACATGATTTTTTGAGTGTTTTTATGTAAATTTCATGTACAATTACATTAAAAAATGACTAAACAACAACATATAACAAACATGAACATCACCAAAATAGTATCACAATAGCACATGATGATGGAGTTCACCCCGCCTGGGGTACGTCTCCTTGGACTAGCTTCCAATAGCTTGACCCTCTCTATTATGCTCAAAAGTGTGAATACATTAGTTTACAATGTTCAAACAGCGTTGAAACCTATTACAATGGCTCCAGAATGCCCAAAACTGTTTGTATAACCTCTTTCTGCTCCTGATTTGGTCAAAAAATGAAGAGAATATGAGCTTCCCTAGCTCTTGCACTATTCGCTCTACAAATTCCCCCAAATCCATCATCGGTCCTACAATTTCAACCCAAATTGTGCTAACTGAGTGCCATTTTTCCCAAAATCTAGCACATTTTGTGGGCGCCTTAATTTGGCCTCTAAGGCCTTAACTCCGAAATTTTGTGTCACATGGAGGGCCATGTGTTTGGGGCTAAGGCTAGCAGCTCACCCTTGCTGGCTGGGTCCCTGCTCTGCTCTACCCGCAGTCCTGTTAGGTGGCATGCGCCCAAGGGTTGGCCCCTGTGGGCTGGCCATTTTGAAAGATGGTGTAACATGTAAGGTTTAAATATATGTGGCATACCAATATATAATAAGCAATAAATGTATGGCATGTTGGGAGGAGGATTTTTGCTTGTTTCAAGAGGTTGTGGGTTCGACCCCCGCTGCTACTGCTTGGACCTTAAAAAATTTTGGTGGCCCTCGGCCTGCCCATGGTGGCCCCCGCCGTGCCATGTGGCAGTATGTGATTGGACACCTACCAACCAATCAAAACATGCCACCTAGGCACATACCACATGTTAACTCACAATTCACCAGAGGTCAAATCAGTCATATGCATAGTCACCCTCCCACATAGGCATGCCAAGTCAGTGCCACATCAGCAGTATAGACTGCTGACTAGGCTACCTGAATATATTTTTTAAAATTCGCTTGTTTAGGAAAATGAACAGAACATGTTTCTAGGAGCATATGACGTCCATTTTGCATGAAACGAGTTGCACCAGATTCATGATGACAAGCACTACGTGGTCGTTTCAGTTCCATACCAATCTGAAAACTTTGAATTTTGAGCAATTTTTTTAGCAACTAATCATTCTTCCCCACTGGAAGCGTGTGGACCCCAAAAGGTCACTTTCAGTTGTTCAGCAAGTGAGGGTACAGTTCCCTCACCTTTCCAATCTCAATCCATTTGGCCTTGGAAGGATTTTTTTCCTTTGATCCCCACTCTAAGGTAGTCCACACTCCCTTGTTTTGAAGACCGTGTTCTTCTATCAAGAATGGTGTCTTGTTGTATTTCATCAAGGTATTGAGGAGAAAAATCATCAATGGAAGGAATATGGACATTTTATCCTAGATATTCAATGAAAGGAGGCTCATACAACCTTAAGTTCTCGACATTATCAATAACATAAATTTTCATATATGAAGGAAAATCCAACCTAAAGGCATTTTCACCAATATTTTCTAGAATTATGAATGGACCATATCAATTGGTTTCATATTTTACCTTCTCCTTGGAGCCTCTCTTTGCTAATGTGAAGCCAAACTTCATCATCGACTTGGAACTTGTGATCTACCTGATGCTTGTCATCCCTTGACTTGTACTTTCCTTGGCTCTTTTCCAGTTGTTCTTGAACTCTTTGGTGTACCAATTGGATTTGTTCAATAAACCTTCTTGCTTTGTTTATGTCACTATGACCATCAATAGCAAAATCCTTTCCAAAAATGAAATCCAAAGGATACTTGGCAAGTATCCCAAACATGCTTCAAATGGTGATGTCTAAGTTGAAGAGTGCTTGGCCCGGTTGTAAGCATGTTGAACGTAGTTCAAATGTTCATCCCACAACTTAGGATACTTGCTGCAATACCCACGAAGAAGATGTATCACGGTCCTGTTCACCACCTCTGTTTGACCATCTGTTTTTGAATGAAATGTTGTACTATTTTTCAATTTGGTGTCCATGAATTCCCACAAACTTGACCAAAAGTTCCCAACAAAGCGAGAATATAGATCACTAACAATGGATGTGGGCAATCCAAAATGCACCCATAAATTCTGAAAGAATAACCGAGCAATTCGTTCAACTGTATTTTTTTTTTACATGACATGAAAATACACATTTTGTTGAACCTATCCACAACTACATACAAATATTCATGACCTCTTTTTCACAATGGAAGAACTCCTACAAAATCCATAGAATCACACTCCCATGGTCGTGAAGGTATCAGAAGTGGTGTGTATAGTCCTAACTTCTTATTTCTAGGCTTATTGACTCCACATAATGAACATCCTTTCATAAAACGTGACACACTTTCAAGCATATGACGCCAATAACAATACCTCTGTAGATGTGCCACCATATTACTTACACCAAAATGGCCAGTAATACAAGAAGTATGTACCTCTCTTATGATGTTTACTCTTTCTCCCTGTGAAATACAAAGCTTACCAAGATGGTACAACAAGTTATCATGCAAATGATAATCCAATTACTCTACTTGGTTACCTTGACTCAAGCTTGCATAAACATCCTGAAAGTCATTGTCTAATACATATTGTTGAATCTAACTTTCATGCAAACTAGAATTATGCTTGAGTAAAGTAGCTGCACTAATAATAGGCCTAGAAAGCATATCAACAACTTTATTGTAGATACCTTTCCTATACCTTATCACCAAGTGGAATTGTTGAAGAAAACCCATCCATCGGAAGTGCCTTGATTGTTGCAACTTAGATTGAGATTGCAAGTATTGCAATGGCTGATGATCAGTGTGAATGATTGTTTCCTTACCCATCAAGTAGTGTTTCTAGTTTTTTACACTTTACACCAATTCATACAATTCCTTGTCATATGTAGGATAATTAATCGCTGCACTATTGAAATTTTTTGAATGAAAATAGATAGTCTTACCATGTTGCATGAGCATTGCACCCATGGCGTAGTCACTAGCATCAATCTGGATCTCAAATGACTGTCTCAAGTTGGGAAGTGCAAGTACTAGGGCTAAACTGATCTTTTCCTTCAATGCATCAAAGGCCTTTTGTTTTTTTCCTCCCCACTAAAAAACCTTTTTCACACTAGTCAATGCATGCAAAGGAGTTGTTATGGAAGAAAAATTAGCAATGAATTTCCTCCAATATTGGCCTGCTCCCAAAAAACTTCTTACCTCAGTAATTGTTGTTGAAACTAGCAACAAGAAATGCTAAAAATAGAAGTGCTAAAAATAGCACTACTATAAAATAGTAGTTCGAGTACTAGTGTTGGACATAGCAACAAGGAATGAAAAATGGAAGTGCTAAAAATAGCATTGCTGTAAATAGAATTTCGGGATGGATTCCAATTTTAGTCAGTCCATGGACTAAAATTGAGAAGTAAAATTTGAATTTGATCTTAGCAGCTATTTGTAAAATAATTAATTAATTCACCATGAGTTAATTAGTTGTGGAAAATCAAACATGAAGTCTATGTGAAGACATGCAACAGTTTCTCCATTGATTGAGGAATTTATCCATCAGTTAAAGAGATAAGGATGAGTTGTAATACTGAGTTGTAACAAGTTGGCTCAGTTAACTGAGTCAAGTCTGGTTAGATTAGTTCTAACAGTTTGTAGAATTAATTATGAGTTCAGTTAGTTAATGCTTGCATGCATGTAATTGCTGCTCTCCAGATAACTGAATATTCTCTCATAAATAACTCATGCATGTCAGTTCAGTCAGAGACCCAGTTGAGATCGAAGGAAGGGAAAATGTATTATCAGTTGGAGGATTTTTCCTATAAAGGAAACACATCCATGCAGAAGGAATTATCTCCTTTAAGTTTGTGCAACTATTTATAAGCCAAGTGAGGAGTGTGAGGTGGGAATTCACACAAGTGGAAGCACTAGACCCCAGGAAAAACTGCGCAAGTAAATAGGAGGCTTGGAGGGCAGAGGAGAAGGTTTGTGAGAAGCGTTTGACTGTCTATGAGTAGCAAAGTGATTGCAGAGAGAGCTGGATAGCTTGTGAGATGATTCTTTTTGTAATCTAGACTATATTTCCACTTGTATGATAATACAGAGATTGGGGTTTTAGGCTAAGGCTCTCCCCGGGTTATTTCTTCTGTTTTATGTGTGATTGATTTCTCATTTTCAGTTATATGTGTTCTCATTGATCTTTCTCAATTCGATTAAGCTTCTGCAAAGTTTGTTGTAGAAGTAGATCTTGTATTTTGCTTTAGTATATTGCATAATCTATTGATCTACAGTGGGAATTCTACAATTGTCTTAGGCCTTGGCCAATTCAAAATGGCATCAACCTTGGAGGGATCTATTTTCAACTCACCTCCTCCAACAATATGACCCAAGTAAAATAAAGAAGCTTTTCCAAACTCACACTTTGACATCTTTAAATACAACTATTCTTTCTTTAAGACATCAAGTAATTTTCTCACATGCATGACATGTTCATCAAGATATTTACTAAAAATTAAGTTTTCATCTAAGTAGACTATAACAAACTCATCAAGAAATGGCCTCAACACATCATTCATCACACACATAAAGATAGGAGGAGCATTACATAAACCAAAAGGCATAACTAGCCATTCAAAAAAGCCTTGTTTTGTCTTGAATGTTATGTTCCAAATGTCTCCTTTAGAAATTATAATTTGATGGTAGCCACTCCTTAAGTCCAAATTAGTAAAATACTTTGCATCTTTGAATTGATCAAGTAAATCATCTATTCTAGGCAGTGGGTAACAATTCTTTACCATAATCTTGTTCAATGCATGGAATTCCACACACATGCACCATGTTCCATCCTTCTTTGGCACCAAAACAATAGGTAACCCACATGGAGAAGAACTTGGCATGATGATCCCTTAATACAACAACTCTCAAATTTGCTTTTTATTTTTTTCACCTTCCATCACTGACATCCTATACATGCCAATGTTAGGAAGAGGACAATCTTGCTGCAACTATATTTCATGTTGGATTCCTCTCTTGGGAGGCAATCCTTTCATTTCCTGAAACATCACATCATATTGGTTAAACACATCAACCAATTCATATTTCAATATTGAGTCACAACCTTGAAAATATTCATTATCAATATCATTCTTGGGTTTGATCATTAGAAGCACAAATTTCTTGCTAGAATTCAGTAGTCTTTTCATCTACCCTGCATTTACAAGTGAAAGATTTAGTTTCTTGCTATGGGCTCTTACAATGTATTCTACTCCATATTTGAACAAATGGTATTTGTTTTCATTTCTATGGAAGATATATTTTCTGTCATAGAGATACAGGTTGCCCAAAACTATACCACATATGTCTAATGGCACAATATCAAGTTCCACTTCATCTATGAAATTTGCAGTGATGGAGAATTTTAGTCTACACTTTCTAGTTACTTGCAATTGTGAATTGTCACACATCCATTCTAATGGATATGACTTATGATGTGGAGTGGTTTCCAAGTTTAAACTTTTGACAATGTTTTCAGAGATGAGATTGGCTTGAGAGCCACTATCAAAAAGAGTATCAAATTTTCTATGTTTTGAGATTATCCTTATGTGGAAAAGTTCTATCCTCTTCTTTTCATTTGGAGTTTCATTGTGTAAATTTGAAGTACTGGTGCTAGCAATGCATTCTTTTCTTTTCATACCCATGGGTGTAATTTTATTTTCATCACCCAAAGCAGATCCCAAATCCCGTAGAGTGGTTGCAGTTGTCTTTTGTTTTCCCTTGTTGTTGAATTTCTTTGGTTTCATCTTAGGATGAAGCTTCCAACAATGAGATTCATCGTGACCCTCTTTAGAACAATGCCTAAATGTTATTTTATCTCCTTCCTTCTTAATGGATGCATTTTTCTTTCCTTTCCCTTTCAAACCCTTTTCTTTTCCTTTACCCTTAAATAGATTTTTACTACCCTCTTCTGGAATATTTTTACCTCTTGCCTCAAGATGAGTGGCTTGCACAAAAACCTCATCTAGACTATTGGGATTAAACATTAGGATAGTATGCCTAAGGTAATTGTGTAAACCCCCTATATACTTCAACAACGTGTCTTGTGATTGCAAATCTACACTTAACATTAGAGACCTTCTTCTAAATTATTTGGTGTAAACTTGCACATTTTGACCTTTAAGATGTATAAAGTTCTGCCAATCCATGATGGCTTTTTGCATATATGCTAGAGGGTAAAATTGTCTATTAATTGTAGCAACAAAATCAGACCAAGAAATTGAGATCTTACCATGTTTTTTTATCTCTTCTTGTCTTGGATTCCCACCATATTAGTGTTCCACCCTCCAGTCTCAAGGAAGCTAGCTAAATATTTGTATCATCGTATTGAAGGTTTTGAATTATGCAATAGACCTCCAACTGACGAACCTAATTTTCAAGCTTATCTGCATTCACTTCACTATTATACATGGGCAGTTCAAATTTAACATCAAGTTTTAACATGGGTGTTTTACCAATTCCTTTTGAGGTATGTTGATGAGTATGATGAAGGGTTGTATTAGTAGAAAAGGATAAATATTCCTATGAAGTTGAAGATGAAGATGATGATGGAGATGGAGGAGTTTACCTCCCTTTCCATTACCTCCTCCTCCTGAATAACCTTCTCCTTTTGGAGGCTTGGAGCTTTCACCCTACAGCCTTATATTCCTCTCTTCATAGAGGGCTTTCACCATCTATGTCATGTCAAAGAAAGACTTCCTAAAAAACTTCTCATCCTCTAATGTATTTTGATATGAACTGGAGCAGATTAGTAATGCTATGCTAATTCCCCATTCAGAAATAAAACCAAGATGCTTATCATTGTTTTTATTAAGTGCTTAAGGATTCAAAACTTTTGCATAATTAACAGATTCCCATGAGAGTTTCTTATGTAAATGTTATAAGCAATTTAACATAAAAACATATCCTGGACAACAACAAAGAACATCAAAATATAACACACAACAAGCACATGATAAAGGATTTCACCCATCCTAGGCTACATCTCCTTAGTCCAGCTTCTAATGGCTTGGGCCTCTCTATTATTCTCAAATTACATCAAAAGTGTGTTTACGATGCTCAAATGCCTCTGAAACCTGTCTCAATGAGTTCATAATACACAAAACAGCTAGAATTCACTATTTTTTGCATCAAATTTGGATAAGAATTGAATAAGTTATGAATTCTCCCAGTCCTCACACTATTCATTCCACAAAATGCTCAAAATCTACGGAAAACTACAAATTAGACCCAAAATCTGCTAGCCGAGCGAGAAATTCGCCGCACCGTGGGTCATATCCGATTGGTTGTATCGTAAATAGAACTCGATGAGTTTTGATGGGTGGAAGGTCTTGTTTAACCGGTGTAATTTTGTGATTATGATATTGGGGACCCCCTGGTATATTAAACTGTGATTCACACACACCTCACATCTAGGGTCTTATTGCATTTCGCAATTCAGTGGAGAATTGGAAACAATTTTAAAACGAGACTTGTTCTTTCCGTGAGTTGTGATTGCGATCTATAATTTATCGCATCATAACTTGGTACTTGCCGGGGGGACGCTTCTGACCTGTTCTCCCCTTCACTGATTGCGATTGCGATTTGTGATTACCTTATCGCGTCGCAATCCTAAAGCTGTTAGGGGTAGATTTGAGACACCTTTTCTGCCTACCGATGTGATTTTAGATTTGTGATAGCCAATGGCGAGATACCACTTGGTGCCTCGTTATTGGCTGAAGACCTTGCCACATCATCCCAATCCTGCCATGTAGGAAAGTCAAATTTGAACTTTGACTAGCTCTAACTTATTCATACAGACTCAGATTTGAGTGTCATTCACACCATTGAATTCAGAATGACGAGCTCTTAAATCTAAAGTTAGGTTTGACTAGATTATGACACTTTGAGTTTTGAGCATAATTATGAGCACCTGATCACTCCTCCCCACTGGAAGCCTTTTGGACCTTAAAAGGATCACTTTCAATTTTTGAATAGATAAGGGTATTGTTCCCTCACCTTCCCCACTTCAATCTATTTGGCCTTTGATGGATGTGTATCTTTGAGACCCACCCAAAGATAATCAATGCTTCCCCTTTTTGTTGTCCTTGTCCTTCTGTCAAGTATGGTGTCTTCCTGAAGCACATCAAGGAATTCTGGTGGAAAATCTTCAATAGATGGAATTTGAACATTCTATCCTTGATCTTCAATCAAAGGAGGTTCATATAATCTCAAATTTTCAACATTAACAACAGAATAGATTTGCATATATGAAGGGAAATCAAGCTTGAAAGCATTATTACCAATCTTTTCTAGAATTTTAAATATACCATAACAAATTGGTTTCATCTTTTTACCTTCACCTTGAAGCCTTTCCTTGCTAATGTATAGCCAAACTTCATCACCTACTTGAAACAGATGATCTACACGATGCTTATCATGCCTTGCCTTATAATTGCCTTGACTCTTTTCTGGTTGTTCTTGAATTGTTTGGTGAATCAACTAAATTTTCTCAATGAATTTCTTTGCTCTGTCTATGTCACTATGTCCATCTACAACTACATCTTTCTCAAAGATGAAATCCAAAGGAAATTTAGGAAAATAACCAAGACATGCCTCAAAAAGGTGAAGTTAGAGTAGAAGAGTGTTTTTCTTGGTTGTAGGAATGTTGAATATAATGCAACTGTTCATCCCACAATTTAGGATGCTTGCTGTAATATCCTCTTAGAAAATGAATGATTGTCCTTTTAAGCACTTCAGTTTGACCATCTATTTGCGAATGAAAGGTTGTACTTTTCTTCAACTTGGTGTCCATCAAGTTCCATAAACTTGACCAAAAATTCCCAACAAATTGAGAATCACGATCACTTATAATAGAAGTAGGCAATAAAAAATGAACCCATACATTTTGAAAGAAAAATTGAGTTGTTTGTTCAACTGTAATTTGCTTTTTACAAGGCATTAACATGCACATCTTGCTAAAACTATCCACAAATACATACAAATAATCATGACCTTTCATTGATAAAGGAAGACCTCCTACAAAATCCATAGAAACACTTTCCCATGGTTGTGAAGGCATTGGAAGTGGTGTGTACAATCCTAGTTTCCTATTAATAGTCTTACTGACTGCACACAATGAACAACCTTTGATAAAACATGACACACTTTCAATCATATGAGGCTAGTAAAAATACCTTTAAAGATCTGCCATTGTTTTACTTACACCGAAGTGTCCAACGATAAGAGAAGTGTACACTTCCCTTGTGACATTTACTCTCTCCCCCTGTGGAACACAAAGTTTTCCCAAATGATACAACAGATTATCATGTACACTGTAGTCTAATTCCTCAACTTGGTGGCCTTGACTCAAGTTTAAATATACCTTTGGAAAGTCAGCATTCTGTGCATATTGTTCAACATAACTTTCGGCCATAACAAAATTATTCTTGAGTAAAATGGCTACATTTACAACCGGTCTAGAAAGGATATCAACAACTATGTTATAAATACCTTTCTTGTACCTACTTACCAAGTGGAATTGTTGTAAAAATCCCATCCAACGTAAGTGCCTTGACTGCTGCAATTTGGTTTGAGATTGAAGATATTACAGAGGTTGATGATTGGTGTGAATAATTGTTTCTTTTCCCATCAAATAATGCTTCCGTTTCTTCACACTTTGTACCAATGCATAAAGTTATTTATCATACATAGGATAATTAATAACAACGCATTAAAATTTCATAATGAAATGTAATGGGCTTACAATGCTGTAAAAGAACTACACCCGTGGCATAGTCACTTTCATCTGTTTGTATTTCAAATGGTTGTTTCAAATCCGACAATGCTAGAACTGGGGCTGAACTGATCTTTTGTTTCAAATCATCAAATTCTTTTTGTTGTTTGCATCCCCGCTAGAAGAAAACCTTCACACTGATCAACACATGTAGTGGAGCTTCTATGGAGGAGAAATTGGAAATGAACTTCCTCCAGTACTGCGCTACTCCTAAAAAACTCCTTACTTCAGTAACTGATTTGGGTATTGGCCAATTCACAATGACCGAAACTTTAGAGGGGTCAATCTTCAGCTCACCTTCTCCAACTATGTGGCCCAAATACACTAAGGAAGTTTCCCCAAATTCACATTTAGACATCTTCATAAATAACTGTTCTTTTCTCAAGACATCCAACACTTTCCTAACATGCTTGACATGATATTCTCGTGATTTGTTGAATATCAAAATATCATCTAAATAGACAATTACAAATTCATCAAGAAAGGATATTAAATCATCATTCATAACTCTCATGAATGTATTTGGAGCATTACAATGACCGAAATGCATAACCAACCACTCAAACAATCCCTGTTTGGTTTTAAAAGAAGTCTTCCATATGTCCTCCTCAATTATTCTAACTTGATCATATCCACTTCTCAAGTCTAATTTAGTGAAATAATTTGCATTTTTTAACTGATCTAGCAAATCATCTATTATGGGCAGTGGGTATCAATTCTTTATTGTAATCTTATTCAAAGCTCGATAATATACACACATGCTCCAGTTTCCATCTTTCTTGGGTACCAAAACAATTGGTGAACCACATGGTGAAGTAAAGGGACAAATTACACCTTTATCCAACAATTCCTGGACCTGTTTTTTAATTTCTAAACTTTCCAAAATTGACATTCGATACATACCAATGTTTGGGAGTGGATAGTATTGTTGTAGCTGAATTTCGTGCCAAATTCCTCTTTTTATTGGCAATCCTTTTGGTTCTTGGAACATGTCTCCATATTAATTGACCACATCAACCAATTTAGCTTTCGGCTTCACTTCACAATCTACAAAGGATTCATGCTTCATGTCATTCTTCTTCTTAATCATAAGGAGCATGAGACTCTTACTAGAATTGACCACTCACTCCATTTCCCCTGCACTTGCCAAAGACAAACTAAGCTTTCTGCAATGATATCTCACAAAGTACTCCACTCTGTCTTTGAACAAATGATATTTGTTCTCAAATTTGTGGAAAAGAACTCTCCTATCATACAAATACGAGCTTCCCAATATAATCTTTAAGATATCCAATGGCACAGCATCTAATTCAACTTCATCAATGAAATTTGTGATAATTGCAAAATTGAAAACACATTTCCATGTGACCTGCAAATTAGCATCCTTTGTTATCCAACCCAATGGATACAATTTATGATGAGGCATGGTTTCCAGATTCATTTTCTTAACCAAACCTGTATAAATTAAGTTGGCCTAAGATCCACTGTCAAATAGCGTATCAATCTTTGTATGTTTGGAAATAACTCGATTCAGTTTTCCTCATTTGAAACACTCTGGGAATTATTTTTTTCACTGGTGTTGGCTACGACTTCCTCTTTGTCGACCTCTTTGCTTTCTTTTTCCATGGATTTCCTTTTGGTGATTGTGGCTATGATATTGGTTTCATCTCCTCAATCAGAACCCAAGTCTTATTGTGCAACATCATTGGTCTTCTATTTCCCTTTATTGTTAAATTTCTTTGGTCATAATTTTGAATGAGGCTTCCAGCAATGAGATTCATCATGTCCCTCCTTGGAACAATTCTTTCACATGGGCTTCTCCCCTTCTTTCTTAACAAAAGTAGTTTTCTTGTGCTTTCCTTTAAACTTCTTCCCTTTTTCACCACTCTGAAATGGCTTCTTCTTACCTTCTTCATGTATATTTTTCCCTCTTGCTTCGAGGTGTGTAGCTTGAACATAGACGTCATCAAGATTTGTGGGACTGAACATAAGAATGGTATGTCGAAGATAGTTATGCAACCCTCCTATGTATTTTAGCAAGTTATCTTGTGACTGTAAGTCTACTCCTAGCATAATAGCTCTTTTCCTAAAGTCTTGAGTATATTCTTGCACATTTTGACCTTTCAACTGTCTTAAATTTTTCCAATTCATAATGGTTTTCTGCATATGAGCTAAAGGGTAGAACTGTCTTTTTATAGCAGCAATGAAACCAGACCAAGAAATAGAGATATTACCATGTTTTTTGATCTCGTATTGAGTCCTTGCTTCCCACCATACAAGTTTTGCACACTCCATTCTCATTGAAGCCAACTGAATTTTGATATCAACCTCTTTAAGTTTCTGAATTCTACAATACACCTCCAACTGAAAAATCTAGTTATCCAGCTTCTTTGCATTAACTTCACCATTGTACATAGGTAACTCGAATTTAACATTAAGCTTCAGAAAATGTTATTTACCAATTCTTTTCGAAGAATGATGATGAGTATGAGTAATGGTAGTATTTCTGGAAGAGTGTGAAGATGCTTTTGAAGAAGAAGATGGTGGATATGGTGGAGGTTTTCCTCCATTCCCGTTACCTCCTTTTCCATTACCTCCTCTTGAAGAACTTTCTCCATTGGGAGGCTTGGAGCTTTCTCCTTGAAATCTGTTGTTCCTCTCTTCATAGAGGACCTTAACCATCTCAGTCATATAAAAGAAATCCTTTTTGAAAGTCTTCTCATCTTCTGTCATGATAGGTTCTCCTTCATGAGACATAGTCTCTGAACACTCAACTACAACTTGAGGCCGTACTGGTGTTAGAATCTCAGCTGCAATTTCTACAACTTGGGGCTGAACTAGTGTAGAAAACTTTGGAAACCTTTCTATTCTTCCACTTGACCCAACTTCAGGGCTTTCAATCAGCTTTCCTTCACCTTTTTTGAGCTTTAACCTTGTAAGCATGATATAAACTTGCAAACAATTAAATCCTTCTTTCACAAAGAAAATCTAGTAAGAAAAACTAGTCCTCTGATACCAAATTGATATGAATTGGAGAAAATTAGTAATGTTGTGCTAATTCCCCATTCAGAAATAAACCCAAGATGCTTATCATTTTCTTTTTTCAAGTGCTTAAGGATTCAAAACTTTTGCATAATTAATAGATTCCCATGAGAGTTTCTTATGTAAATGTTATAAATAGTTTAAAATAAAAAAATATGTTGAACAACAACAATATAATAGAAAAGAACATCAAATTATAACACACAACAAGCACATGATAAAGGAGTTCACCCTTGCTAGGCTATGTCTGCTTGGTCCAGCTTCTAATGGCTTGGGCCTCCCTATTATGCTCAAATTACATCAAATGTGTGTTTACAATGCACAGATGCCTCTGAACCTATCTTAATGAGTTCAAAATATACAAAACTGTTAGAATTCACTATTTTTGCATCAAATTTTGATAAGAATTGAAGAAGTTATGACTTCTCCCAATTCTCCCACTATTCATTCCACAAAATGCTCAAAATTTGGCAGAAAACTACAAATTAGCCCCAAAATACGCTAACCGAGCAGGAAATTCGCCGCACCGTGGGTCATATCCTGTCGGCTGTTTCGTAAATCGCAATCAACGAGTTTTAATGGGAAAAGGGTCTTTTTTACCCTGTAGAATGTTGTGATTGCGATATCGCCGACCCGCCGGTATATTAAACTGTGATTCACTAACACCTCGCATCCGGGGTCTTATCCCATTTCGTAATTCGACGGAGAACCAACGATAGCTTTAAAATGAGACTTGTTCTTCCTGTGAGTTACGATTGCGATCTATGATTTATCACATCACAACTTGGTACTTGTAGGGGCTTGATTCTAACCTATTCTCCCCTTCACAGATTGTGATTGTGACTTGTGATTGCCTTATCACATCGCAATCCTGAACCTGCCAGGGGGCAATTTCATACACCTTTTCTGTCTACTGCTATGATATGCGATTTGTGATGGTCAATGGAGTGCTTCCACTTGGCGCCTCCTTATTGGTTGAAGACCTTGCCACATCATCCCAATCGTGCCATGTAGGCAAGTCAAATTTGAACTTTGACTTGCTCTAACTTCTTGATACGAACTTGGATTTGAGTGTCATTTGCAACGTTGGATTTAGAATAGCAATCTCTTCAATCTGAAGCTAAGTTTGAAAAATTCTAACACTTTGATTTTTGAGCATAATTATGAGCACCTGATGATATTTGTAGGCTCTTCTTCATGTGACATGCTTACTGAAGCTTCAACTACACTTTGAGGTAGAACTGGTGGTGGAGATTGTGGAAATCTTGCTCTTCTTCTCCTTGACCCAACTTCAAGACCTCCAACCAACTTTCTTTCTCCTTGACCCAACTTTAGGACCTTCAACCAACTTTCCTTCTTCTATCTTGAGCTTAAACCTTGTAAGAATCACATTCACTTGCAAACAGTTAAATCCTCCTTGCAAAAAGAAAACCAAGAGCTCCGATACCAAACTCAATCTAAATGGGAAAATTAGTTTTGTTGTGCTAAATTCCTCTTCATAATATGTAAAAGTGCTTAAGGATTCATGAGGTTAATTACAAGTTTTAACATGATTTTTTGAGTGTTTTTATGTAAATTTCATGTACAAATTAACATAAAAAATGGCTAAACAACATAATATAACAGACATGAACATCGCCAAAATAGTATCACAACAGCACATGATGAAGGAGTTCACCCCGCCTGGGCTACGTCTCCTTGGTCCAGCTTCCAATGGCTTGGCCCTCTCTATTATGCTCAAAATTATGAATACATCAGTTTACAATGCTCAAACAACTCTGAAACATGTTCCAGTAGTTCCAAAATGCCCAAAAATGCCTGTCTAGCTTCTTTCGGCTCCTGATTTGGTCAAAAACTGAAGAACTTATGAACTTCCCTAGCTCTTGCACTATTCGCTCTACACATTTCCATAAATTTGACACCAACCCTACAATTTTTCCCCAATTTGTGCTAACTCGGCACCATTTTTCCCAAAATTTGGCGCATTTTATGGGTGCCTAAATTCGGCCTTTAAGGCCTTAATGTCAAAATTTTAGGTCAGATGAGGGGCCACATGCCCTGGGCTAAGGCCAAAAGTCCGCCCCCACTGGTTGGGCCCCCATTATGCTTCACCCGCGGTCCTTTTGGGTGGCACGCGCCCAATGGATAGCCCCTGTGGGCTGGTCCTTTTTTCGAATGGCGCAACACGTAAGGTTTAAATATATGCAGCATAGCAATATATAATAAACAATAAACGTATGGCGTGTTGGCAAGAAGATTTGCAGTTGTTTTAGGAGGTCGCGGGTTCGACCCTTGCTGCTGCTACTCAGACCTTAACAAATTTTGGTGGCCCTCGGGCTCCCACGTGGCAGCCCCTTGCCGTGCCACGTGGCAGACTGTGATTGGCCACCTACCAACCAATCAAAACGTACCACCTCAACACCTGCCACGTGTCAACACACAATTCATCGAAGTTCAAATCAGTCATATGCACAATCACCCTACCACGTAGACATGCCCAGTTAGTGCCACGTTAGTAGTACAGACTACTGACTGGGCTACCTACATTTTTTTTTTAAATTTTCCTATTTAGGAAAACGAACAAAACATGTTTTTGGGAGCATACAAAGTGTGATTCATGTGAAACGAGTTTGGTCAAATTCAATATGACAAGCACTACGCGTTCATCCAAGTTCCACACTGATCCAAAAACTTTGAATTATGAGCAAATTTTTTAGTACCTCATTAATGTTCCACTATGAAATCTTAACTTGAGAGATTCCTTGGTGTTTGATAGCTAGAGTCTGGCTTCAAAACATCTTTGTTAGACAAGGGTTTAGTTGTTGGATATGCCTCTCCACCTTTGACCTCTCTCCTCAAGCATGCCACTACGATGATAGTGGCATCCCTCATAAGTCCATAATTTCTCAGAGAATTCCTTGATAGTACTTGTCTGCCTTTGTAGAGAAGTCTCACATCTTCCTTCAGATTACCTGTCCGATGATGAATACTATCAACCAAGTCTCCCATGGCCTCCGATTTCGAGACCATAAAACGCAGGGAATCCTCAAACAAGGACTAGATAAAAAATAGAAATTTTGCTACTCCAGGTCTCCAACTCCCTTCATGTCCGTTCTAACACTCATTGCGGGATTTTTTATTTTAGTACAACTAACTTGCTTCCAAAATCGACAAGTCTTGCAGTGCTAAAATAACTCCCTCACACATTACTATCTGATGCCAACGATCTTGTCCACCTCCATTTCCTCTCTTGGAAGAATTTCCTCGTATCCAACCTCAAAATATTCGTGGAAACATGCTTATGAGCTCTAAAAAGAGGCTCCATGACTATAAGGTGATCCAAAATGGATCCTGAAACTCTCTAAACTCTTTATAATTTATTCCAAAGATTAAAAATCTTGTGAAGATCAAGCTTATCAAAGGAATCCTCATGACAGTTTCTAACTGCAATTAGCACGGATCAATGAGGGTCATCGATCAATCGCGTAGAGCGGCGGACCATGGTAACGCGCGCTATCGCGAATTAGCAAAGTCAGCGATGGTTTGAGTCAACAAGGGAGGAATCTGATATGTGATTAGTGACAAGTCGCTAAGTCGCTAATGGCATATCGTAGGGCAACCCCCTCGAAGAAGGAGAACCACATGCGCCTAGACCGAAAAAATCATGAAATGCATTGGAAAGTGTTTCGGTTCCATCCAAGGTGGGATTCCATAGAAACCGGTAGGATATCGGAAGGGCTTCAAGCAGTAAGTGGTTAGACCGAGTCCCGCCCGATGCCACATAGTGAGTGACACGCGTCCGGTGGAAGAAAGAGAAAACCGCTCACATCGTACTGGTAAACATCGAGCAAGTTATCTGCCCGATCTGTGCGATGACCATAAGATCTAGAGGGTCCAGATCAATAGCGGAGATGCAACCCGATGGATGACCAGATTTGATGAAGATATAAAGCATATTGTGCGGGATTTTGAAGTCCAACGTGGATGATGAGTTGGCAGATATTTGTGTTTCGCAGGCATTCTTGGAGTAAATGGAAATAACGGCCATTTCAAACAATCGAGTGTTTATGGTGAACCTGACACACTCATCCGTTAAAGGAATAGGTGGCCACCTCCCTATAAGGTGTTATGTAGTTACTGTAATGGATGAAAGAAGGGATCTGAATGGACAGAGGCAGGGAACCAGGAAGCTGAGAAGCAGAAATGAACAGTTAGGAAGCAGATTGGCTTTAAAGCCACAGACTGATAGAGAGGAGAGAGGGTAGCCCAGGAAGCAGCAAGTAGACCTGGAAGCAGAGAAACTAGAAGCAAGCTCACTGTAATAGGCAGAGCCACCAGAGGTTGGAGGCAGAGCCAGAGAGCTCTAATAGTCTTCTAAAGAGCCATGAGGCTACAGTGAAGTTACAACACAACATGGGATCGAATGATCGAGCTGTGGCTGGTTTTCTGAGGTGTGTCGAAGACAGGAGAAGGATTTCCAGAGACAAATGAAGAATTCTGAGGGAGTCAGAGAAGCCAAAATCTCGAGAAGCTCATAGCACTGACTGAAGGAGTCAAGTTCAGAGAAGCGTAGATTTGTCTATAGAACAAGGACAGCCAGGGGTAAGATGGCATTCTAAGCCCATTGGTTCAGTTGTAAACCAATGGAGTTAAGTGTAGCACTTTTATAAGAATTGAAGCCATAATTTGAGAGAGCCTAATTGAGTTGATTAGAGCTCAAGAAGACGTAGCCTAAGATATCAGGGTGAACTCCATATTATATTGTTATCTTATGGGTATGTTGAATTGCTGCTTTATTTACTATTATTTTTGTTTCACATCAGCATAAGCAAATGAACATAAGAACTCAACAATAAAAAACAAATATAAGCATAGACCTATATTTTCGAGCATTTCTTAATTCCACATTGGTTAATCATTAAGACTTGGGAAAATTTAAAGTTTTGGAAGTGGGAGAGGTTCTTGTAAGTTAGACAAGAAGCCTAAGAGCCCCATTTTCAGATCAGGTGGTATCAGAGCTTAAGATTGATTAACCCCACTTTCAAGGAAGGTTATATTAGAAATGCTTGAATTGACAGAGCAAAGACTGCTTGTCTGAAAGGTGTTTGAACAACAAGAGGTTGATTGTATGCTTGTTTTGCAGATTGAGTTTGCAGAGGTAAAGGGAAATTTATTGATAGTTCAATCTAAGAAGGATAAGAAGGAAGAAGGGCTGAAGGCATTCTTCTATCCCAAAGGGCCTCAGTGCAATCCTTGAAGCACAAAAGATTGTTGCAAGAGGTTACTGAATAAGCTCTTACTAATCTTGTTTGAAGTTGTTTTGTGCATTTTGAAAATGACAACCTCTAGAAGTGAGTTCTCAAATTCTTCTTGCTCCCTAAGTTCCTTTGATGGAGACATGAAGCAAGACTTGTCCACCATCATGGATATTGTGAGAGAAATGTATGAGGATGGAAGGAAGAGCAGCATACTTAGAGAGCAGTTGAATTTCATGGAGGAAGAGAAGCAGATGCTTTCTGGCAAATTGCAGGAAATGGAGAGGCAACTTCATATTGAAAATATGAACCTGAAAAGGATACATGAGTTGGAGTCACAACTCTTTGTTGCCAAAGAAGCCTTGGCCAAGTATCAGCTTGAAGAAGAGGTAAACCATTCCTAGTTGTCCTCAAATTCTTCTAAAATTCTTATATTGGTTCTTTTGAAAAACATACCAGAGGGATAGGTTCTAAGCTAATGTCCAAGATGGGCTATGAAGGAAAAGGATTGGGAAAACATGCACAATGTATTGTTGAGCCAATAATGGTTGAGGAAAGGCCTAAGTATTTGGGTCTTGGCTATGGACAATCTTATGGAGAGAGTTCCAAAGCTGCCACAAAGGCCATTGAAACAGTTCTGAAAAGGAGTGTCATTGCAAGTCCTCTACCTCAGAAGTATGAGGATTGTATTAAGGAGGAATGCAATAGCTCGAAACATCATTCACAGGATGCAAGTGTTCAGAAGTACACACTTGAACCAAAGATTTGTGGAAACTCTAACAGCCTTGAAGAAAGTGATGGTGTTCCAAAGGGAGCCACTCCTTCATTTGGTTCACCTCCTCATGAAGGCAATAAAGGTGAAAGAGGCATGTATAAATCTAGTTCTAAACACATTCCTTTTGATTTTGTAAAGCATGATGAATTTCCACATAAGTATGAGGAAAGAATTGCATGTTCCTTTTGTGGTTTGGATAACCATGATGTTTCTAGATGTTGGAAGAGAATGACCACATACAGGAAGCAGAAGAAGGAAAAGAAGCAAGCAGCCAAAGGTCCATTGGACAAGGCAAATCATGTTGTCAAGAGAATGCACATGCAGTGCACTTACTGCCATAAGCAAGGACATCTTGCTGCAAAATGTTGGACTTTGAATCCAACAATGCTTTCACAAAAGCTGAAGAAAGTGGAAAGAGAAGATGGCAAAAATGGAAATAAAGATTCCATGATTGATGTGTTTCAGGATGATTCACATACTGATGCTGATGTGCAAACAAAGGACGGACCTTTGAAATGGATTGGTAAGAAATGGTTAGATTTCTTATCCAATTAAGACTGCATGTCTATTGATGCATCTATTTGCATTTCTTTTTGGAATAAATGCAAGTTGCAGGATCTTACCAAAATGTTAAATGGAAATAAGTTGAGTAGGAAACTCACTTTGTTGCTGCAACAATATGTTCATTTCAGCTTCGAAAGTACAATGTACTTAAGCGAATGTTGAAAGATGGAATGCATGCATGAGCATGAGATGCATGTGATGTTGGCTTGGGAGAAGTTAACTTGGTCTCCAAAATGGAGATAATGATGAAGTGTTTCATCTTTTGGAAAAGAGTCCTAAAGGTCTTTTTCCTACATGCTTGACTTGAAGAGTCATTTGTTGTAAAGGCATGTTTTATTGGCTTTTTATCTAGTCAATCATTTGTATGCAGATATAAGACATGGAAGGGTTCACAAGATGTGAAATCTGTTTTGAAGCAGGAGTTAGTCCATCCAGTTGTTTTATGTATGCCTGTTGTTGTTAACAATTGTTGTTGGCAGCTTTTCAAATAGGTACAAGTGAAAGTTTTGTGGAGCAAATGTACTTCACATTTGTTTGAGCCACCTTGGATCAAGGATCAAGGCAAAGAAGTTCAAACTACCTTATGTAAACTTCACAGTAGAAGTTCTGCATGAAGTCAAGGAGGAAAATAGTTCTTCCCGAGACGACCAACCCATCCAATAAGGGAAGTGGTTAGAGATTTTGGTTCAGAGGCACTATGCAAAGGCAAGTGTAGGTAGGCTGGAAGAAGAGGGTGTTGTTACTCTCATTTACTGCTCAGATCAGTATATCATTCTTTTGGTGGACCAAAAGTTCTTTTAGTGGGAAGGTGTGATCCAAAATGGTTCCTGAAACTCTTTAAAATCTCTATAATTTATGCCAAAGATTAAAAATCTTGTGAAGATCAAGCTTATCAGAGGAATCCTCATGACAGTTGCTAACTACGATCAACGCGGATCAATGAGGGCCATTGATCAATCGCGCAGAGCGGCAGACCATGGTAACACGCGTTGTCGCGAATTAGAAAAGTTAGTGATGGTTTGAGTCAACGGGGGAGGAATCTGATATGCAATTAGCGACAAGTCGCTAAGTCGCTAATCGCATATCATAGAGCAAACCCTTCGAAGAAGGAGTACCACATGCGCTTAGACTAGAAAAATCATGAAATGCAGCGGAAATTGTTTCGGTTCCATCCGAGGCAGGATTCCAGAGAAACTGGTAGGATATCGAAAGGGCTTGGAGCAGTAAGCGGTTTAGATCGAGTCATGTCCAATGCCACACAGTGAGTGACACACATTCGTCGAAAGAGAGAGAAAACCGCTCACATCGAATGGGTAAACGTCGAGCAAGTTATCTGCCCGATATGTGCGATGACCGTAGGATTTGGAGGGTCCAGATCAATGCTATAGATGCGACCCGATGGATGACCGGATTTGACGAAGCTATAAAGCAGATTGTGCAGGATTCTGAAGTCCGACGTGGACGATGAGTTGGTAGAGATTCGTGTTTCGCCGGCATTCTTGGAGTAAACAGAAATAACGGTTTTTTCAAACGATCGAGTGTTTCTGGTGAACTTGACACGCCCATCCGTTAAAGGAATAGGTGGCCACCTCCCTATAAGGCGTTATGCAGTTACTGTAACGGTCGAAGGAAGGGATTCGAACGGACAGAGGCAGGGAACTAGAAAGCTGAGAAGCAGAAATGAACAATCAAGAAGCAGATTGGCTTTAAATCCATAGACTGACAGAGAGGAGAGAGGGTTGCCCAGGAAGCAGCAAGTAGACCTGGAAGCAGGAAAACCAGAGCCAAGCTCACTATAATAGGTAGAGCCACCAGAGGTTGGAGGCAGAGCCACAGAGCCACAGAGCTCTAATAGACTTCTAAAGATCCATGAGGCTACAGTGAAGTTACAACACAGCAAGGGATCGAATGATCGAGATGTGGCTAGTTGTATGAGGTGTGTTGAAGACAGGAGAAGGAGTTCTAGAGACAAATGAAGAATTCTGAGGGAGTCAGAGAAGCCAGAAGCTCGAGAAGCTCAAAGCACTAATTGAAGGAGTAAGTCCAGAGAAGCCCAAACCTGTCTGCAGAACAAGGACAACTAGGGGTAAGATGGCATTCTAAGCCCATTGGTTAAGCTGTAAACCAATGGAGTTAAGTGTAGCACTTGTAAAAGAATTGAAGCCATAATCCGAGAGAGCCTAATCAAGTTGATTAGAGCTCAAGGAGACGTAGCCCAAGATATCAAGGTGAACTCCATATTATATTGTTGTCTTATGGGCTTGTTGAATTGTTGCTTTATTTACTGTTATTTGTATTTCACAACAGCATAAGTAAATGAACATAAGCACTCAACAGTCAAAAACAAATACAAGCATACACCTATATTTTCAAGCATTTCTTAATTCCACATTGGTTAATCATTAAGACTTGGGAAAATTTAAAGTTTTGGAAGTGGGAGAGGTTCTTGTAAGTTAGACAAGAAGCCTAAGAGCCCCATTTTTAGATCATAAGGGAACATGATCTATTAGTGTAAATAAACCACTGGTCCCTCGCGTAAGAGGCGGCAACAATGGGGGTCTGACCCTGAGTGTAAGAAGCGAAAAAATAGGAGGGCTTTAGTATGTCGACACTCAAAGGTTTCAAAATGGTGGTGCTCATCATGGCTGTGTTTGGTAAATCAACTCTCTTTTTTATATGTACATGTCACAAATAACTTTATAAGATATTTTGACAACTTGATGTTGCAAATAAATATTGTCAACAGATAAAAGATTCAATTAAACATTAATATGTTATATCTTAATATTGAGAGGAGATTTGAAACAAAAAATATAGTCTTAAAAAAAAAAAAACTTAAATTTAATATATCAATTGTTATTTACTTGATTATGGAAACCAAAAGATAAGTTCTTCAATTTAAAAACTTATCGGTGTCTCCTTGCACTTTTTGGGGCAATTGCTAGTTATTAAAATTTAATGATATGACTAGAGATGTGAAGGTTTTTCAATTGGGAACATTACCAAATCACAGATAAGTATGTGGCATATATCACCTATATATTATATTAATAATGATATGTATATATTGAAATTGGGTTTTTAGATTTTTAATTTAATTATTAATAATTATTAGATGAATGGTGGAAATTCAATTTTCATGGAATATTTTAGAATATTTATAATAGGATATACAAATCAAAGGTTGATATTTATCTTCAAAGTAGCTTTGTTTTTTTGTCCTTTTAATTAAATTGGTTAATTAAAAAATGTTTTATGAAGAAGTGTTACGGTTTTTTTGGATATGTTGTATTGATAAGCCATTGTATTGGCCTATGATATTGAAACAAAGCCTATTTGTAGATTAAAAATCCCCATGGTAAATTGAGAATAAATCTCATGGTAATAATAATAACAATAATAATTATTATTATTAGTACTTAAAATAAAGATAATAAAAACAATCTATCATAAAATAAGTATTTTAATATTTATTATAAATTAATATGTATCGATATTTACCATTTATTTAATTTATATAACTACATTAGTATTAATTTTAGATTATTATCTTCAATAATATAAGATAATGTTTAATTTATTATTTAATTCGAAACTTTAAAGAAGGTTTAACTCATTTGAATTAAAGTTCTTACATTGCATGACAAGTGACTTGTCCACCCTTCCAAAGTGTTAATGTAGATGAGAAGGTGTATGACATTTACACATACAGAGACATTTTCAATAACTTTATGGAGAAGGCATAAGGTTGGCCGTGGCCTAAGTCTTGAGTAATGAGTTGAAGCCGTACCAAGGGACTAGCTACTCACATATGACCTATCCGTTCAATAACAATGCAACAAATACCCTATTATATGAAGTAGAGATTTGGTTTCATGATTTTATTCATTTCATCGAATCTTTCTTTGGTGTGCAGCTTTCATTATTACAAAGTCCAAATCTTTGTAGAAAGAATAACACGTACACGTTCTATATTTTACGATGGGTCTTACCACCAATATTTACGATAGGTTGAATGAGCTAGGGCCATATTACCCAATATTTCAAGAGAGGCTATTTACACATCATCCAATAAGGTAGTTTTAATAGTATATTGAAATCGAGAGGTTTTAATCATGTTGTAGATATTCCAACGAACTTCATTAATGCATTCACGTAGTTTAAGCAAAGAATCTACTCCATTTTTTAAAGTGTTTACTTCAGCCACGGCACCATCGTTGCGTGTGTTGGGGCTTGGTTTCTAGTGGGTTTCTACACCATACTTGGGCTGCCTCATAGGCTCTTCCTAGTACTCAACTTATTTCCAGCTTGGTTTCTAGTGGGTTTCTACACCATACTTGGGCTGCCTCATAGGCTCTTCGCAGTACTCAACTTATTTCCATAGCTTCATAAATTTGAATGGGTGCTAGTTCTTGTGCTTGTTCTTCTATGGGTTAATTGAACAAAAGAAAGGGGTATTTACTATTGTTCAAATGAAGACTTTAAAATGGTGCTAACCTCACTCAGGGCAATAGTGGAAGCATCAATAATAGATAGTTAAAGTCGTAGAGTCACTTGAAGGTTTTTCTCTATGTGACAGAAAGGAAGACTTATTTTCTACCTTGAAAGCTTTAAATAGCTCCTTAAATATGAAAGAGGGAATTTGGCTACCCACAATTGTTATTGGTGATCAATCTTCAAGAAAATCAAGTGCAATGAAGTTCCATGCAAGGATTATCCTCCCAACAAGGCACCTCTACTTTTTTCAACAATTGAAATATTTCCACAATTTACCTTCAACAAAAAATATGCTACACAAGTGTTCTCATGTCAATATCTACACAATTGCAAGTAAGCAAGATGATGACGTTGAATCCTCTAATGATATTTTCAAGTAACAAGGGAGCATAAATTAATGTCATATGTCCCATTCACTCAAACACGGCACCATCTTGTAAAAGTAATGTTCAATTATGAGGAGACAAATATAGTTACTCAAACACAATAGACAATACAAACATTGGAGTAAAATATCAAAGAAATTTATGCTTGAGAATATTTCTTCATCTTCTTAACTGAACAAGTGATGCATTCATATATAATCTTTACATTTACACATATATAGAAGTTGCTATGAATCATTTAATTAATCATTTGAAGCTTTTTCTCACTAGCCCTATTTTAATCCGTGCATACTAAATTTGTTCATAATATTATAATAATATATGAAAAATTACAAATTGCAATAATAAAAATTAAGTATTATCATGAGCACTTGCCCTTAATGCTTAATGATACAATTCAAAGAATATTCTCATTTAATGAAACCTTTCTTCTGTAGTGTTTTGGTGAAGATATCAAACAAGTCAATGATATGTTTTACAAAACTTTATTTCAATTTCCTCTCATATTTGATACAACTATGGAACACTGGTATTTACTTATGGAAATTTGTAGACATGTTACCACAATAAATAATTATAGCATCTTATTGCTCTTGTTTTAGATTTTTCAAAATTCTTTTAAACCAAACTGTTTTATATATTGCTAATACTACTTTCTTTCTATAAAAGATTAAAAAATAATTAAATATTTCTTTAAAAACTATAATAATACACCTAGTCTAAGATTGAAAACTAAATATTTTTTCTATCATCAAAAAATTCAGATCAACCAACACAAAATTATTTGTTGAAACTAAAATTACCTTTTCTACAAAAATATTTTTTTAAAAAATTACACCAAAATAATCTTATTTAGATTTTACATAAATCTAAAAATTAAACTTATTACGTACATAATATTTCAAATATGGGCAAACCTATTTTCAAATTTGAATAACAGAGAAATATGGGCAAACCTATTTTCAAATTTGAATCCCTATTTAAATTGTAAGGACGCTGATCATGGTGGCGTTCAAAATTTCATATTTACTATTATTTATATTTATCTTTCTTCCAAACGATAACTTTACCATTGGCTTACAATTAAAGTAAATCTTTAAAAAGCTATTAAAGTATATTTTCTATAAATAAAATACATAGTAGTTAAAACTGCTATGTCTCCCCACTTAAAGATTAAGTTAAACTAACTTTAATATAGGCAAGCATGTAACTTGTAATTCCTTAAAAGAACATGGTGTATCCTTTCACACATTTAATGGTAGTTTTTAAGAATATTTTGAAAAATTAAATCAATGGCATATTTTGGAAAATATTTCCATAAATTTATTTGTGTTTTGTTTTTTCTAATTTTCTAATTTTTTTTATTTTAAATTAGTCAATTATAAATTTTGAAAATATTCTAAAATATAAATTAAATTGATTTAATTATGAAATCTATTTTCATAAGTAAATTTGGTTTTTTCTTTTAGCTTTTTGTAATTTTTATCACTGAAATTAACTCTATTGCATATTTTGAGAATATATTTAAAAATTGAACGGACTACAAAAATTAAATAGATGGCAGATTTTGGAAATATTATGAAAAAATAAATTGACTGTAGATTTTGGAAAAAATGTTCACAATCAAGTCTAGTTTTTCCTATTAATCTCTCCAACTGAAATTTCACTGAATTACAAATTTTGGATTTTTTTGAAAAATTAAATAGATTCTAGATTTTAGAAATCTTTTGAAATTTGATAATACCATTGAAGTTAATGTTTTCCCTTATTTCATATATTTGCAATTATTAAGATCGGAAAAACATTTCATTTTGGAATATGATACTTTCAAAAACACCAGGGACAATTATGGCAGTATGTTAGCCTCAATTCGTTGGCATTATCTTTTCAGTGAGGAAACTATTACAAGATTGGGCTCGTCATCAATTTGAGTAAGAAAAAAATTAAATTACAAAACCAAAAAACAAGGAAACTAAAAATCCCATAAACTTTAAAATATCATTCATTCATTTTTTCATACCGATAGCCTTAATTAATATTTCTCAATTTTCCTTAATTAATATTTCTCAATTTTCCTTGATATACACAGGAAAAAAAAAAAAAAAAAGAGAAGGCACCATAGAAAGGCACCGCGGAATCTTTCATTGACAATCTCCCTGGACTTCCTGATAACATCCACTGTGACGGCAACAACACGTTATGGATCGGAGTTCCGACGGTAATATTTTGTCACTGTAATCTCCAGTTAAATAACTAATGCTTACGATTACAGGTCACGGTTTACAGCTGGTAACTCTTTGTTCCTTGATATATGATATAAGAGTGGGTGGGTTTTTGACAGAGCCGAACCTTACTCTGGACAATTACAACCAAGTTACCGTATGTGAGGCATGTGTTAGTTCTGATAGAGATATTGGCGCCATTTGTAGTTATTGATGTTATAATTAGCAATTTCACCTAAAAGTGAAAAAGAACGCCGACGCCATGTGTGATGCTATAACTAGCAATTTCACAGCGAAAAAACACTGAAGCCATACTTTAGCACCCAAACATGAAACACAACTATTAGAAACTCCCAAACTCCAGTAACATGAAACATAACTGTTCAAACCTGCAAACTTCGGCTCCAACTTACGAGATAAGGTCGATTCCCTATGTAGCTGATCTCCATGCTTTGGTTCGTTTGAGGGTGTAAGAAATATTTTAAATTCTACTCTCCTTTACTCTTCACTTTTCAGAAGAAGGGTTGCTTTGTTATCACTCTTCAATATTAAACACCATATATTGATATATGGAAATTTTATATTTTGGAAAAAAAAAAAATGTGATATTATTAATATTTTTCAAAATAAAAAATAACAGTGGTGAAATATTAAATTTAATAAAATTTTATATAATTTATAATATAAAATGTATAAAATATTTTAAATTGGGATTTTATTTATTTATTTATTTTTAAATGAAAATGGTTGTTAGAAAAAAAGAAAACTATGAAAGGTTTCGGAAAGAAGACACTACACACTTGTAGGTGTTAGAACTCAAAGCCACTAATAAATTGACAACAATATGTAAAGAAAATAGAGACACATATTCAATGTAGATATACATACCTACGATAAAGTAAGAACAAGACAATGAATAAAATTAAGGGAAGAATTGAAATGACCTAAGAGAGTTGTGGACATAGCTCCCTTTAAAGTCCATTGAAAAATTTCTAGCAGCAATAATGTCTAAATTAAGAAAGGCTTAAAAAACATATATATAAAGAAGAAAAGGTTTAACCTGACAATAAGAATATGAAGAAAAAATAGTGCCAAAATGACTACATATTTAGTAAATAGTTGGTGGTCCTAGTGTCTCAAGTCACTTTCACATTTTGAAGAAATTGTTGCCATTCAAAAGAAAATATTTCCATTTCCTTCTGTTAATGTTTTGTTCCTAGTGAAAACTTATTTCTATCTAAATGATGGGAAGAAAAATGTGTTTATAGCAACAATCATTTGAAAATAAGAGTGAGACTACACATCTACTACAATCAGAATCTCCTCCAAATCTCTGTGTAGAAAAGCATGACGGAAAACATGCCTAATCATTGCAGAATCTTTGAACACCATATCCACGTTGGCATCAAGATAATCGCTTAGAGGGGAAATGTTATTTGACTTCAAAGCAATTAATAGGCCAAAGTCACTTGTGTGCCAACACAATGCAATTCTTATTGTTGCCTAGTGGGGCAAAGCAATGCATTCGATAAGCCCTATAAACTTATATGAATATGCATAGATTGTTGTTTAAATATATCCCACTTAAGCTTTTCAAGTTTCTGAAAAAATAATCCAGGATGTTGTTGAATTCATTGTCATTCAGAAAGGCCACCTTGAAGAGCCCATTGTGACCAGGGAGCATTCTAGTGAATCCATTCTAGTGCAAGGACATGGGGTAGTTGATGATGTGAGTTGGTTGAGATTTTTAGGGCATGGGGTAGTTAATGATGTGAGTTGGTGGGCATGGGGTAGTTGATGATGTGAGTTGGTTGAGATTTTCAGGAAGCTTATTTCTCAGACTAAGAGTTTGCATGGAAATGAAATGCCTTTGACAAAGCCTCCTTGACATTGTATGTGACTCCAAACCCCGCAAGCATTGTTGCCCTTCCCGTCACTGAGAATCTCCTTGTTTTCCCAGTGATGGGAAGAAAATTTCTTGCCTATTGGTAGCATGTAACATCTAAATTTTTATGATCACATCTACAAATGCAGGAATTACAAACAAAAATACATTTATATTAAAATTCAAGTTCTTTTGTTTATGATGCAAGTGCTAATTCTAGTTGAGCTGAGAGGCTCATTCTATAGCCCAGTATGATGTGTAACCCTGTTAGTGTGTCATCAAAGTTGAAATTTGCTCATGTTCGCCAAAAAAAAAAAAAAAAAAAAAAAAAACTATACAAAAGAGTTAAATAATGTGGACTAATAAAAAATTTGCATGTGAAGAAATTGGATCCCTCTCGGCATTGGATCCTTCTTAGCTGATGTTAGATTTGTGTTTAAACTGGATCTTTTGTAACCATTGACCATAATGTAGAATGTGCAATCAAGAGCCAATTTCTCAATTCACTAGACACTTTAATAGTTTATTTTCTTTCCCTTGCAATTCTTTATCCATGCTCAATATAAATTTGTGCATTAAGTACTTTTTAATTAGTACTTCTAAATTAATCTAAATTCATCTAACTCTAAAGCTATCAAGCATCAAAAAAGACATGTAAATAACTTGTAACGAAAAAACAAAATCTTTTGTACTATCTTCCACTATGTCACACTGTTTAGAAAAAATTATACCAACATGAGATTCAAAATTATCTACCAAGGCTTCAAAATTATCTACAAAGGCTTCAAAAAGCCCTCATATAGGTCATCACTCAATCTACAAAGGCTTCAAAAAGCCCTCATAGACTCTCAGATCTTCCTCTAGCCAGTGATGCCTCCAAACAAAATTTTACTCATATCACTCTTTATCACATATCACTCTTTATCACGTAGAACACTTTTGTGAATTAATCAAAGTTCAAATACAGCAGAAAAGGCAACAAATAATTTCCTCTCCTAAGTGATGCCTACGAGGATTTCATTTCTATAGTGTAATTTGTTTATATATAAGATTTGTAAATGATTATTAATTTAGCTGACACTGAAGGTTACACATATGGGTTAATATTACTTTTATTTTTAGCTTTGTTAAATATTGAATTGTGCCCACATATCCTGACACCATCATTACAAACAAGATGGATGTAAAGGTCACACATATGGTTTATTATTACTTATATATTTTATTGAATTGTGCCCACATATCCTGACACCAGCATTACAAACGAGATGGATGTAAAGGTCACACATATGGTTTACTATTACTTATATATTTCGTTTTGTGTTAGTTATTATATTGTGCTGACAGATGATGACCCTAGAACATTTTTAGTATAGATCGAGCTCTGCTTCAGAAAATATTCCTGTTTTCTGAATTTTTTTTTCAGTGAATCATGTATGAGCGTGTGAACAATAAGGCTATTTAGAACTTGTGAAAAGACTTTTTGTAAGCGTAGCTAAGCTATTCTGATCTAGCAGTAACAATGCAACTTTCTATTTACTTAATAGAAAGTTTCCAACCTTTTCCAATTTATTCTTTTATATATATCGAGAAAGAGACTCCGGAATTTACCTCCAATTGCTGGTACAGGCACATATCTATGTATATTTTGATTTCTTCTGGAAATATCAAATATATGATCTTTTTCTTGGAAAAACTTGGAAAACCACAGAGATCGACCCTGCTTATGTCAACACACTCAAGCTAGCCCACCCAGTTATATATTGAGCTTATGTATAAGCTATATAAGAAGTCTACATAAGTAGATATTTACTCTGTCAAATACAGTGCTTTTGAAGTTTCACACTATTTTACCCTGAAACTCTCTTGTGTTTGCTCAATTATTTATTTGTGCAATGAAAATATCTCATTTTCTAGATTGGAGAATAACGATTCAATTACCATTTGCGACCCTAAAAAGGTTGACCCAAGGATACGATGAAAGAAAAATTAATTTCTTATTTTGTATACCTAAAAATGCCAAATTAACGCTCTCAAAAAACTCCACTATCGCAGGAAGAGCTTCAATTTTCCATCATTTTTTTGGTCAACATATTGCCTGAGACTCATTAAGGGGGAGTAGAATAAGCTGCAAATGTTAACAAACGCTGTCAAAAAACTCCACTATCGCAGGAAGAGCTTCAATTTTCCATCATTTTTTTGGTCAACATATTGCCTGAGACTCATTAAGGGGGAGTAGAATAAGCTGCAAATGTTAACAGTGATGTAGATCTAGCTCCATCCAATTTAATGAGCTAGAGAACACATTAATCACGAGAGCAGAGGACTACCCCAGGGAATCGAAACCGTAATCTCTGGACTTCAATAAAAATCCATTTAAATGCGATGAATAATTTACATGCACTTTAATACAGGGGTTTGACAAAGAAAAAAATGTAAGATTCTTTATTTATTTAATTGCTGACTTGAGTTCGACGCATGGTGGTTTCCAAGATCGAAACCATGCCGTTTGTGATAGTATGGCTTTTGTTCAGCTCTCTCGCATAAAGTGTGCATGCTCGGTTACGATCTCCATTACTAGAGGCACTCCCATGGTCACATCTTTATTTTCGCGGTGTTCTTTCAACCACACATAGGCAGGTACGACACTGCGATCTGATTTCTTTTCACCAATACTTTTAAGTACGGATCTGATTTATTTTTACCAATACTTTCAAGTACAGACTATGCCTCGCATTCAATACTTAGAATAATTTCATTTCACTAAGCATTCATGATTCATTTTACACAACGGAAACATTCATATTTAACTTCATAAAAGTACACAAGTACAATTAATCTCTAAGGGAGGGGAAACTCCTTGATTAGAACTTGCCCACAATATAGTGTAATTTATAGTTTCATATACAATTTCAGCCTTTCAAGGCAACCCCAGAATATAGCTTGGAAAATTGTCAAACTTCAACTTTTCAAGTTTGCCCAAGCTTATTGTTCATCTCGGCCCCTCTATCATGCAACCTCGCCCCACCATTCACACTTCACCGTTCAGAGCGACCCACCTTATAGTGCGGCCTCGCCCAACCATGTTGCACTATCTGGCATTCCTCAACTTGCCCATCCGGTACCTATTTCAATTCGCCCGTGTCAACTCGCCTAGTTGACGCCCATGTCAACTTGACCACCCGGTCACACCGTGTTAGCTCGCTCGCACAGTCACACCATGTCAGCTCTCCCGCTCGGTTGCACCGTGTCATCTCGCTCGCTCGGTCGCACTGTGTCAGCTCACCAACGTGGTCGCACTTTGTTAGCTTGTCCGCTCGCTCGCACCGTGTTAACTCGCTCACCCAGTCGCATTGTTCAGACTCGCCCCGCACTTCTGTTCGCCGGATCCGACTGTCACCCGGTTGTTGTACCCACGGGCAGACCCGCCCCAACCTTTGACTCAACTCGGCCTGCGATAACCAAAATACCTTTTTGCGGTTCTGTCATGTCTTCCACCTTGGTGCTTCGGCCCATCCATTTGCCTACACCTTCGCCCTGCCTTATTCTCACCCTTCCTTCACTCTCCAAGTGCTATGGAAATATGTGTTGTGTTCTTCAATGATGTCCCTTTCACCATGCACCCTCCATGTGTTTATACCCATCCTCCATGGTTATCTAGGCCGACCATATTCTTTGGCCATACTCGCACCTCTTCGCTCTTCCATAAAGTCGGCTTACCCCACATCTGCCCAACTCGTGGGTTGGCTCCTCATTGTGCAATCGTTCCACCCACCATATAACTTGTCTATTGTTGCATCTATTGCAACACTCAACTCATGCGCTTGTCACAAATCATCGCACACAACTCGTCATCCTCCTACTCATTGCGTTTAACTGAGAGCATGTCTCCTGAATGCGTCGCACATTGCATGACACGTGTAAGGACCTGCAATCCTTGTGCACGCTCCGGCATGAAATGAGATGACGAACGATAAAGAAACGAGCTTGACTTGGCGTGTGAAGGTATTATGTCATAATACAAGTGTGTAGGAAGGGAGAGCGAAGGTTTTATATATGCGTGGGAGCGTGGAGGAGCACCCACGGGCCGACCCACACTTGAAGACAAAGCCGACGGGGTAATTGTGATAGAGTGTGGATGCGTTAAGGTGTGGAGGACGAGTCGGCCGGGTAGACCAACTCGCGCTGCCACCTGTATAAACAAGACATGCAATGGACTCATTTGGACAATCGCTCAAGCATCAAACTCACTCATGAAGAAGGTGCAGATCTAGTGCGTGGACGCAGCAAGTAGGAAGGCGCAGAACTTGGGTGATGCGCCCATTCTTGGGCGAGGCTGCAAAGAGATAGCGCGTATCTTGGTGTTGGGTGAGGGCGCTGGTAGAGGTCGCTCGCCGGTTGGAGAAGGGCGTGCACGGGCATGGCACCCGGTTGTGCAAAGGAGCGCCCGACAGTGGAACAAAGGCGTGGGCGCCCGGTTTGTGCGACGACTTGGCATGGGTTCTTGGGTGACTTGGGTGACTACCCGCCCGTCGTGCAAGTGTGCACGGTGGAAACGATTAAGTGTTGAAATTGTGAACGGAGGTGTGACTTGTGCGGAGGCGCCCGTGTGTGGCGACTTGGTTACGGCGAGGCGCGCCCAAGTTGGGCAAACAACACGATCGTGCGACAAGGTGAATGAAGGGCTGGTGAGTCATGCAGCGACCGTGCAGAGGTGCTAACGAGCTGGGCAACCGAGTTTGCCACAGTTGAAAATTGGCTAAGTGTAAATTTGGGGTTTCCCAAGATTTAACTTGTACTTTGTAAAAGTGAAGATTGTATAATATATTGATTCGGCAGACTCATATTGCAGGGAGTTGCCCCTCCCTTTATACTGTTGTGTATTTCTATTGTATAATGTTGTTATGTGAATGTTATGGGCTTTCACTTGTATAAAGGAACACATTAATAATACTTGTTTGCGAAACACAAACTAAGTAGGATAAGTGAAATGTTAGGCGTAGTCTACAATCATAAGTATTGGTGAAAAGAAAACGATTGGTAGTGCCGCACCTCACTATAAGCGGTTGAAAGACTACCGTAGGTGTAGGGGCGTGACAACACGACTCATGGGTGTGACATACTCCCCCACTCTAAATGATTGTTATCCTCGACAACACCATCATCCATCGTCGCAAAGGGTTGCTAGCTCCAACATCCAAAAATGCCCATGCGACCTACCTCTACTTTAATGTCACACAAACCATCAAGTCTATGTCTCGTAAATAGGAAATCTCCTCAGTCCATGACTCTTCATCAATCAAAATTTGTTGCAAACATCCATGCAACATATATATCAGGTTTGACTCCATCATGTATCGTCATCATGTGAACCACTGCATAATACTCCATCCAACACAACATCTTAGTCGTAACCAAGACATCTATCTGACACAAACTTAGTACACTGCATGCCCCCATGTCACCGAACTAGTTGGGTAGCTAATCCAACCGTAATTCTCAACCCATGAGAATGTACCTCCCCATGCAACCATTGGTTTTTTCTCAACATCCTATCACAATCTCAACTCGATCAAGAATTCTTCCAAGTGTAAAATAAGCCATGCTTAGGTCCATGTCATCTCCATCCCATCTGCAACATGCTACCCATGATGCTAATGCCAATGTGTTGTCATACAGTCGCATTCATCCAAGCATCATCAACTTTTCAAAGAAAAAAGCCTTATATCTAAAGCCCCTTGTAAGGGTGGTGCAATCCTTCTAGATAGCCAAGGCCCTGCACACACCTATCTTCAAGGTTGTCTATCGAGAATGGAGGGCCAAGAAGTTCCCTCCCCGCCTCTCATCCACCCATGTGTCTGATTGATGTTGTGTTCTCAAGTACTTGTGCACAACTTCAACTTGTTGGTGTGTATAACCAAGCTTCTAAAGCTTGCCTTTTGTCAACTAAAATTCATATATGCCGATGGCATACCTGCAAAATTCCACTATGCCAGCTGGATCTCTACCTGCATAATCTTCTCCAAAGACTTCCCCTGAATAAGTATTCAAACTCCCTCCATCCACAACTCCATGGTGAAGATCCTTCATAGAAGATTCACCTGTCAAGTGTTTCAAGATGTGTGAAACCAACTTTCCACCTTCATATTCCCTTCTAGCTCTTGCAACAAAGTCAACTAACTTCCTCTCTTTCATTGTTTGAGTCATACATCCTAGTCGTCTTTGCTCCATATGGTCATGCTTTACATTTGAATCCTTTGGATACAAAGTCATAGAAGCCATCCTTGGTCTATATCCCAAGCAAATCCTTCTATTCATCGGAACCATTATGGTTTTCCCTTCAGTTGTAATCAAGATAATGTTTCGGTCCACCATTGGTATGGCTTGTGCAACCTTCAAAAATTCTTGCCCTAGCACCATAGTATGATCATCCAAATCAATGATCCTCAAGTCCAACTTTCCAAACCATGAACCCACTCTCACTTGAGTGTTCTTCAATACACCAGTCACAACTTTCATGGTAGAGTTCATTGCTTTGAAATCACTCCACTCTCTTCCCACTTCAACTTTCTTCCCAAAATATTTTGTTTCTTTCCTGCTAAGGAAGCTATGAGTAGCACCCATGTCCACTAATGCAGCAAACCTTTTTCCATTTACAATTGCACAAAACTTAGCTTCAAGGCATCACCATCCTCTTTAGGCTTGATCTTTCATCTTACTTCAGCAACCTTCTTCAATAATTCGACCTCAGAAGAGTCTTTCGACTTATGCTTCGACCTGACTTCCTTCTTAAGGTATTTCAACTACTTGTTCTGTTCATCTAAGCAACTCGACCCTAGCTTAACTTGAGTTCCTTCAAGCTAGTCCCCCATCGCATCTTGCTCAAGTGTACTAACCAAGCACACATTGACTTCTTCTATTTGAAGTGAACCAATCTTGCGAACATCTTCCTTCATGCTTCAGTGATAGTCCCCAAGTTTGTCCATGTAATCGAGCTCATCTTCCTCTATCACAACGGGCTTTCTACCAAGAAATCCCTCTCAATTTCATCCTCAAGTTTCTTGACTTTTTCCTGTGCCATGGTGCTCTTCTCCCTTAGTCAAACTCATTCATACATGAGTTCTTGGAGTCTACGATCACCCTGTCGTATCTTCTCATCAAGTTCGTTGAGTTCATTAGTTTTCCCATGGAGATTATTCAAGTATTCCCTCATGCCCACTATACTGTCTCCCATATGTATCAAGGGTTCCCACTCTTGTACAAGAGCTTCATAGCATTTTTTCATTTCGTCTTTCCAATAATTAGTCATGTCTTCAAGATTTTGAAATTCTCTTTCAACCATTTTCATCCGTTCGGAAAGTCTTCAATACCTACTTTACATTCAATGGTCATCAGCTTCAAAAACCCAAACTCAACTGAATCAACCTTCAATATCACTTGTTACGAAGTGCAAGTGTATCTTCTTCTTCTTCTAAATCGATCAAAGGACTGTACCTCTGATACCAACTATCACGCCCATATCCTGGCTGTGGTCTTTAAACCACTCATAGGCAGGCGCGGCACCGCTACCCGATTTATTTTCACCAATACTTTCAAGTACAGACTACGCCTAACATTCAATACTTAGAATAATTTCATTTCACTAAGAATTCATCATTCATTTTACACAGTGGAAACATTCATCTTTAACTTCATAAAAGTACACAAGTACAATTAATCTTCAAGGGAGGGGAAACTCCCTGATTAGATCTTGCCCACAATATAATATAACAATATAATTTACAGTTTCATATACAATGTCAGCGTTTCAAGGCAACCCCAGAATATACCTTGGCAAATTGCCAAACTTCAACTTTCCAAGTTTTCCCAAGCTTATCATTCAACTTGACCCCTTTATCGTGTAGCATTGCCCCACCGTTCGCACTTCACTATTCAGGTCGGCCCACCTTACCGTGCGGCCTCACCCAACCGTGTTGCACTATCCAACATTCCTCAACTTTCCCACCCAGTGCCCATGTCAGCTCGCCCACTCGACGCTCGTGTCAGCTCGCCTGCCCGGTCGCAACGTGTCAGATCACCCACCCAGTCACACTATGTCAGCTCACCTGCCCGGTCACACCGTGTCAACTAACCCATTCGGCACCCGTGTCAGCTCACTCACCCTGTCGCACTGTGTCAGCTCACCCGCCCGGTCGCACCGTGTCAGCTTGCCCACTCGGTCACACCATGTCAACTCGTCTGCCTGGTCGCACCATGTGAGCTTGCCCACCCGGTCGCACCATGTCATCTTGCCTACCTGGTCACACCATGTCAGCTCGCCTGCCTGGTCACACCATGTAGACCCACCCCGCACTTCTGTTCACCGCACCCGATTGTCACTCAGTTGCTGTACCTGCGGGCAGACTAGCCCCAGCCTCTGACCCAACTCGGCCTGTCGTACATGAAATACCTTTTTGTGGTTCTGTCCTGTCTTCCACCTTGGTGCTTTGGTCCATTCATTCACCTGCACCTCAGCCTTGCCTTATTGTCGCCCTTCCTTTGCTCTCCAAGTGCTATGGAAGTAGGTGTTGTGTTCTTCGGTAATGTCCTTTCCACCATGCACCCTCCATGTGTTTATACCCATCCTCCATAGTTATGAACAGGTCGGCCTACCCAAGGACAACCATATGTTTTGGCCATACTCGCACCTCTTCGCCCTTCCATCAAGTTGGCTCATCCCACATCCGCCCAACTCGTGGGTTGGCTTGTCTAAATCGTGGTTCTGCTCCTCATCGTGCGGTCGTTCCACCCACTATATAACTTGTCTATTGTCGCATCTATTGTCACACTCAACTCGTGCGCTTGTCACAAATTGTCGCACACAACTTGTCACCCTCTAACTCGTCATGTTTAACCGAGAGCATGTATCCCCAACTCATCACACATCGCATGACACAACTCGTGGGCATGACACCCATTGTCACACCCACGAGTCGTCCATTGGCAAAGTGCAACAGGATGGGGGACACGCTCTTGGTTAAATGCGATGAAAATGTGAAAAAGGCTTGAGTTGCATGCGACAAAATGTGATGATGGGACAAGTTTATATGAAGGGTGGAAAACCAAACGGTGGGGTGAAGCCGACCCACAAGTTTGGCGAACCGTCATGAAGTATGGGCGAGCCAACTTGAAGGAAGGGTAAATCGATGTGTGGGTGGTCGAATGGTATGGTTGGCTTGGGTAGGCCGACCCATTGTTAAAACATGGTGAAACCGTATATATAAGTAGAGGGCGCATGGGGAAGGAAGCATCAAGCACAACGTAAATCATTTAAGGCAAACCAAGCGAGATGGTAAGTGAAGGAATGGAAGCATTGGCGCAGGTCGAGGTGTAGGCAGACTTGGAGGGCCGAAGCACTAGGCAAAAACCAAAGAAGGATTGAGCTGTAGGTTGCCGGGTGAACCGATGGATGAGCTGCTTGGGCGAGTCGAGTGGACTGCCGCATGCGCACCTGCCCGGAGTTTTGAACAGGCGAATTGTTGAGTGCGAGTTGGATGGGTGGTTCGGGTGGACAACTGGCGGATGGGTGGAATAGTTCGGCAGTGAAGTGTTGGACGCGTGCACGGTGGGCAAGCCAAGACCAGCAAGTGGGTAGGTTGCACAAGCGCAGGTGCCTGACCCCTGAGTTGGACAACACAAGTGGTGCAACGAGCCAGGATGTGAGTTGTGCGACGAGGCAAGGGCGCGAGCATGTGACAAGACAAGGGCACAGGCAAGTGCGATGAGCCAAGGGCGTGGGCGTGCGATGAGGCAAGGGTGCGGACGAGTGCGACGAGCCAAGGGCGTAGGTGGCACGATGAGTTGGAGCTGGGCAAGCCTTAACTATAGGTCAGACAAAGGCTGAAAAATGAGCTGGGGCGAGCCTGAACGGTGGACTGGGGTAAGATTGAATGACAAGCTAGGGCGAGGCTGTACAATAGTTAAGTTGAAAGCAAGTTTGGTAGTTTTGCCAAGGTATATTTTGGGTTACCTTGAAAGGCTGATGTTGGCTTGAGGGTGTTGTTACACAGTAATTTGTCACCATTTGAAACCGTCCCTATTACCCCTTTCCTGCACTTTGGAGGACTCATCCCGGGACCTGTGAGAAGTGACATAACTTGAAAACACTTGCATTATGTTCCCCTAAGTATGGACTTCATATGCCTTGAAGACATATCCTGCAGAATATCCTTAAAAAGTCCCCTTTTTCCATTAGCGCGGATCCACAGTGTATCACCCGTGCCAATGGGGGAAATTCTCCAAAGAGGGCGCGCCCGTTGGCGCTCTGTCTCAGAGTCTTACCCGCGCCAACCAAGTTTGGGAAAGCTTTTTAACAAATGCATGCCCGAAAGTTTTTTCCTTTCGACTCATGAGGCTTTTCAAGGATAATGCCAATCTCATGGATGTCAAGATTCATCGTATCTCTATCCATAATAGCTTTTCGAGGATAATGCTAATCCCATGGATGTCTGGATTCATTGTATCTCTTCCTCCTCCTCCATCTATAAAAGCTTGTTCTGTTGCATTTGACAAGCTAGTTTTGAGCATAGGGAGAATTATACTGTCAGAAGTCTGAGAGATTGTTGTAAGAGTCTTCTTTGCATTCATAATCAAAGAGAGAGAGGCTTGTTCCCAATCCCGGCAAGCTTTGCAAGACATATGTAGCTGATCACCCAGCCAAAGGAGGATTTGACGTCAGAACTATGGTTGTATACTCCTTTGTTGATTATCAATAATAGATGACTATCATTATGGTTCCATTCTTGTTGTTCATTGTGATGATGTTCGAGTTATATCTTTTCTGACTGATATATAATTGCATCTATTGGATTTTATGCTTGTATTCGTGTTGTTCTTTGCATGTGTAGGTGTCCATTCACGGAGATCGTGAGTATCGTGACCGGTCGGAGCAAAGAAACGGGAGTGTCAACTCTTCTACAACACTAGCATTGGAATCCAAGTAGGTTCTCATAATCCACCTTTAATTTGCAATTAGGAACTTGCATGATAGCACTGTTTGATTGTTGCTAGACCCATTTTGGGCTAGTAGGGATCGCCTCTGTTCGCAGAGGGGATTTACCTCTCCAACAATTTGGCGACTCCACTGGGAAAGCTATTTGTTGTTTGATTCGTAAACTTTGGACGAAGCCTGAAGTACGACTAGGTAGCCTTCGAAATGCTATTGCTTTTCATTAGCGAAGTAGATCAACGGCACTTCAATCAATCTCTGGTTTGGTTTACGAACTGAACAACTTGGAGTTTGTCTTGCAATTTGGTTTTCTCTTGTTTGGCTTGCTTAGATAAGCTTTCTGGGTTGAATTTGTAAGTTGTCTCTTGCTGCCTGGTCGATCTGGATACTGTTGATCAAGCCGTGGACTGCTTGTTTTTATTTTTAAGTTAGCAAACTTGATTAGCGCGACTTTTTCCCTGACAGTCGTGCCAGTGGGCGCATGTTGCACAAAAGCAACTCGCGCTAATCCTTTAAAAGCGCGAGTTACAGCCTGACAGTCGCGCCAGGCCTGTGAACTTTTCCAGTTTGCTTGTTTGGAAGCCTTCTGAGCTTGGATTTCTGTCTTGTCACATCTTTTTCAACTACTGGAGTGTGTCAGAGCTTTGTTTGACTGGTTTTTGACCTTCATCCTTCGGGTGTTTGCCTCTTTCCATCGATTTCATATTCCAGCCCTAGAGCATCTAGTGGCTTTGTACATCGAGCCTTCCGTGGGAGTTTTTGGTTCTTTGATTGTCCAGTCGACTTCTTGGCTATTTTTTGCACTTGTCTAGTGGTTGTCAAAACTTTTTATTGTGTTCTTCGAGCAATCTACCTCTTTTTCGTTTGGATTTTGCTTGGCTTCGTTTGGGCTTAGATCACATAGCTCATTGAGGTTTTTGTGATTTTTCTTGGTTTGAAATATTGTCTTGGTGTTTCAGACTTTATTCTATTTTCATTGAGTGAAATTTGTCTTTTTACTCTTTGTTATTATCTAACAATATAAACTTTGAAACGGGAACTGATACTGTTACCCGTTTCGTAGAGATAGCAAAAAAATGACCTGATTTTCAAAAGTGGTGATGCAGAATACACGTTTTTTTTAGAATATGGCTTTTGGAACTTTAATTTTTTTTCATGTTCAAGAATGAAATTAAGTTTTAGAATGGTAGTGATTTTCATGCTGATTTTAAAAAGTGAGTATTCTGCATCACACCCTTTTTTTAAAAGACCTATTTTTTGACTTTTAATTTTCTAGTGTGTGAAATGTGAAAATTTATTTTCTAAATTTGATAGTTTTTGAAGTCGTCATTTTATTCATATTTTCTTGTTCTCTATCTTAATTATTTTTTTTTTAGGAGGGTTTTTATTATTTTGTGTTTTTAAATTAGAAAGTCGATAGTTTAAATTTTAGATAATCTACATATTTATACATCCTTAATTAATTTTTCAATCCACATGAAATAATTGTTTCTAAAAAGCAACATTTTTTAACAATGGACATAAAAATAACCATTTTTAACATAAATATAACAAAAAAATAAACGTTTTGATAATTTTTGCTAGAATTAACATGTCAAAATCACAATTTTTATACAAAAATATTAACTAAAAATGGTCAAATAATAGTTATTTTTATGAATTTCATGTCAAAAAAATAATAATAGCAACGTTTTTTTCAAAAAATAATAATTAACTTAAAAATCAATGCGAAAATCACAAATTACAAATATTGAACACATAACAACTTTAATTCATTGATTATTCTTTTCATGAAATGTCAGAGTCAAAACATTGCAAAGCTTGATTTTAAGGTATAACTTAAATTTAATCAACAATGTCACGTAATCTAAACTCTTCGTCCTCTAGAGTTTCATCATTGTCATCTTCCACAATATTTTCTGCTTCCTTTTGCGCAATTTCCTCTTCTAATGGGTCTTTGATGTCTGCAAATCTCCCAATATATGTCTTTCCAAACATTCCATTTAATGGTGGTTGGGGTTCCTTTGCCTTTTTTGCCACACGTGATTCACTAAAGTCCCCTTTCCTCAACCCAATTTCTTGCATTTCATCTGGAAGAAATTGAAGAGCATTAATTCTTTGCTGAATGAAATTCCATTGTAATGGATCTTTCTCAATTACAATGCAATTTCTTCCTTTTTGAAGGCAGCATGCTAGTGTTGTACCTAATTATCAAGCACAAAAAAATAATGAAGTAAATTAGTACAATAACATATTAATTAAAAAAAAGAACATATTGAAATTCAATTCCATGTGGAAAAACCTACCTGAGCTAGAAAATAAATCCAGAACCCAATCTCCTTCATTTGAACATATGTCTATAAGATAGTTAATCAATAATTGTGGTTTCTGATAAATGTTAACTATCTCTCCTTTCGTTTCTTTGTCTTCATATGTTAGTTTTC
This sequence comes from Pinus tabuliformis, assembly GCA_031772625.1. Lineage (NCBI taxonomy): Eukaryota > Viridiplantae > Streptophyta > Pinopsida > Pinales > Pinaceae > Pinus > Pinus tabuliformis. The sequence goes on from CM062809.1 coordinate 861,377,550, forward strand.
TCACAACAGCATCATAAGTCTGTATTTGGCTATGACTCTTTCTCTCCACCCAATTATAAATCATAGACATATGGCTATCATCTTTTGCCCAACTATCAATATGAATGAACTCATAGTCATTTATAAATTGTTGATCTTCATTGTTAAGAAGATTTGACTTTTGCCTGTAACATAAAATAGTAAAAGTTCAATTAAATTGTACATAAATGAATTTTTCAACATTAATCAAATATACGTTTAAACATCTTACCATGTAAGTTGCATCCTTGAATTTGTTTTCCCCTTGAAGCTTGACAATACCATTGCCAATTGTGTGTCTGAATGAAATGTCACAAATCTCCATAATGGTGATGACGTCACTTCCATAAATCCCGCTACCACTTTATTAAAAGCTTGATAAGTATAAGGGTCACTATCATAGTAAATGTTTGGAATATTGAAACCATGGGGAATATCTGCAATAACTAGGGCATAATCCCTTTTTGGTACGAGTTTAGCAATGTCTTCACAGTCGCCTTGTATTACTTGATATTGAATAGTGTCTAGCCCATTCCAAATGAAATTATTAAGAGTTGGATCAAGTACAACATTCTTAATACGTTTCTTTCTCAGTCTTTCAATCTTTATTTTTTCAATAAAAGTCTTGAAACTGTCTGGTGCTCCATTATCTTCTTTCTTCATATTTTACCAAACAAACAAATGTATGTGTAAGTTTTAAATTAAAAATAGTACACAGATGATTAAAACTGAATGTATAAATCAAGTTACCTTTTTAAATGCAAGATAAAAAGCTTTTAATGTTGATGTAGAACTTGAATCTGGATAGTTGTGTACAACATCATCCCGACTATCTTCATTCAACAGTTTAACCATTTGTTCCTGAATTTTCATGTAAACTTTGTGACTGCATAGATAAAGTAAGAAAAAGTTAATATAATGATATGTATAACAAATACTACCAATAACAACATGTTTTATTTAAAAGATAACTATAATCCTAGAAATAAGTAAAAATAATTCAGCAAACTTACTTTTGAAATTCTTCAGACATTTCTTCCAATGATAATTCCCCTGACCTCACACGAGATAATATTATTTTGACAATTTTTTCATCTTTCACTCCTTGCATCGCCCTCCAAGGCGTGATGGACATATCTTCTGGAAGTTGCTTCAGTTCTGGAGCTGATTTATTGTTGCTACATATCAATGGCTTAGACTTTTTGACCCTCTGGTTTTTAATGCCAATGTCTTCCCACATGCTAAAAATGTCATCAATCAAATTCCAAATATCTCCAGTTCTAAATTCCAATTGGAAAATGTTATCAATACCTCTGAATAAATCGCTATATCTGCTGTCTTTTCCACCTTTTGAATTGGTTTTCTCTTCAATTTGATAGCCTATTTCCATACAACATTCCTTTCGGAAATCTGCAGTAATATTTATTTTATCCCCACCACATTTTTCTAGGAATTCACTATGAATAAATCTAACCTTTTGGATCAAAGTCATAGACATCCTATATTCATTATCTGAATTATGATCCAATGCCACTAACTTTGCTTCTGTTTCATTTAAACCAGCATAAATGACACATTTCATTGTTTCAAAACGTGGGTTATTAGGATATTCCTCCATCAATTGTCTTTGAGCTTCAACAGAATGGTTCCCCCCAAGCACATAATAATTGTATTCAAAACATTTTGACTTATCAAATGCTTCTTTGTTGGGAACTTGAAGTGGATCAACAAGAAGCACATAACTAACCACATGAGCATATGGATTGTACCTCATCAATGTCTTCAAGTTGTGAACATGGAGATGATGTGGCTTTCTGATTTGATATTGGCATTGTCCTTCACTTGCCTTATAGGTTTGTCTGACATTTAACTGAAATGTACAACCACCATCAATTAAGTTTCTCTTTGTCAAATTCTGTCGAATGGCATTTTGTTTTGTTTTGATTATGCCGTCATCTAAATCAGCTCCTGGTGTAATGATTTCTCTGCTTCTTTTGAAGTTTCACTAGGTTCTTGACTGCTGGTAATGACTACTTCAAGATCTTCAACTCTACTTTTTTTCGTCATAACATTCTCAAGAGATCTATTCTTGGGCATTGTTACTTTTGGTCTTTTACGACCTTCTTCAGTTCCAATGTCATCTTCAGTAATGGCAACATATGCTTCATTGTCAATTTCAACTTCATCGTCCTCAAAAGTAACTTGTTTATCCTTGCTAAATTTATCCACCAGAGGCCTTTTTTTCTGATTCTTTGGATGTAGTTTTGTAGCATCATCAATCACTACATTTTCCATGTTTTCCATATCTTCTTCTGACACTGAGTAAAAATGGCTGACAACTTTCATGATATCATGCTCTATGAAATGAATGCCTCCCAACCTAATTGAACAGCTTTCAACAAAATTCTGCCAAACAAAATATCATATGTTAATATAAACAAAGTTAAAAAAATATAGCGAGACACTTTCAAAACGCAAAATAAAAATACAAATAACAATACTTACGATGTTTTGTGTCATCTCATTTACGATTTGTTTACACAACTTTGTAGATACCTCTCTCGTGTCATATAATGAATATGATAGTCGGTATTTAATCCTTTCATGTGACTTGGGAGCTTTTGTAAGTACGTAAACAACTTCAGTGTTTGGTACCGAACACATATCTATGACTCTTCCCATCACCTCCAAATTTTCATTATTTTGGTGTATATCAATGTATAGATATATATTCACAGTTGTGCTCTCCCTTTCTTTCACATACCAGACCCTTGATGGAAATTTCACCACTTTTGAACTTTTCCAATCTGAGATTAGCCTCTTATCACTTGAAGCATTTGAAATATTTGTAGGCATGAGCTCAGGTGGAGTTCGTTCACCAATGTTTTTTGAAGATACACCTTTAAAACTCTTTGGTCCAGAAAGATTCACGGAAATTTTCCTTGATGCCATTTTCCTAAAAAAAAACACATAAATTAGTAAATAAAAAAACATATTAACTTAAATTAATAACAAAAATATACCATAAATTTTTTATTTGTATAATCAGAATTGCCCAGCCACCTCTAACGAGCAGGCAGGTCGATGGGCGAGCAGGAGGTCAGGTGAGGGATAATGAGGCTAAGTAGACATTTAGGCAAGTATGGGTGAGCCCCTACCCACATGCCCCCCACAACCCCCTAAGCTTCCCCCCATCCTCGCCCCCCTCCCCTTCCCTCACCCCACCCCCTACCGTCCCCCCACACGCCCGCCCCCCCATTCCCCGCCCCCAAACCCCTTACACCCACCAACACCTCCCCGCGGCCGCCCCTTCCCACTGCGCCCACCACTCCCCACACCACGCGCTCCCCCTACCCCATCCCCCCCCCACCATCCCCGCGCCCTACTCCAACACCCCCCCCCCCCAAACCTTATCCCCCCCCCCTATTCCCCACCCGCGCCCTACTCCAACACACCCCCCCCCCAAACCTTATCCCCCCCCCCTATTCCCCACCCGCGCCCTACCCTTACCGCCCCCCCTATTCCCCACCCGCGCCCTACCCCATCTCGCCACCCTACCCCCTCATCCCCCCCCCCCCCGACCCCTATCCTAACCCCCCCATCCCCCCCCACCCTACCCCTACCCCCCCCCATCCCCCCCCACCCTACCCCTACCCCCCCCCATCCCCCCACCCTACCCCATTCCACCCACCCCCGCCCCCTATCCTACCCCATTCCCCCCACCCCCGACCCCTATCCTACCCCATCCCCACCCCGCCCACCCCGCCCACCCGCCCGACCCCGTCCACCCGGCCCACCCGCCCGACCCCGCCCACCCTCCCTACCCGGCCCACCCGACCCACCCCGCCACCCCTCCGCCTCCCCATCCGCCGCCCCTCCCCGGCCCCCTCCGCCGCCCCTCCCCCTCCCCCTCCCCCGGCCCCCTCCGCCCACCCTTCCGCCTCCCCCTCCGCCCGCGCAGGGCCACCCCCGGGCCGCCCCGCCCTGCCCCGCCCGACCGGCAGCGGGTCGATTCCCGGAATCGACCCGCCGCCGGTCGGGTGGGGCGGGGCGGCCCGGGGGTGGCCCTGCACGGGCGGAGGGGGAGGCGGAGGGGGCCGGGGAGGGGTGGGGGAGGGGGAGGGGAAGGGGCGGCGGAGGGGGCCAGGGAGGGGAGGGGAGGGGGAGGGGGAGGGGCAGCGGAGGGGGCCGGGGAGGGGCAGGGGAGGAGGAGGGGGAGGGGCGGGGGAGGAGGGGGCGAGGGGCGAGGGGCGGCGGAGGGGGTCGGGGAGGGGGAGTGGGGGTGGGTGGGGCGGGTAGGCGGGGTAGGGCGGGTGGAATCGACCCGCCGCCGGTCGGGCGGGGCGGGGCGGCCCGGGGGTGGCCCTGCGCGGGCGGAGGGGGAGGTGGAAGGGGTCGGGGAGAGGCAGGGGAGGGGGAGGGGGAGGGGCGGCGGAGGGAGCCGGGAAGGCAGGGGAGGAGGAGGGGGAGGGGCGGTGGAGGAGGGGGGGGAGGGGCGGCGGAGGGGGCCGGGAGGGGGAGGCGGAGGGGGGGCGGGTGGGCGGGGTAGGGCAGGTGGGGATGGGGGTAGGGCGAGTGGGCCGAGTAGGGGGGGTAGGGCAGGTGGGTTGGGTAGCGGGGGTAGGGCGGGTGGGATGGGGTGGAATAGGGGGGTGGAATGGGTTAGGGGGGGGGGGGGGGGGGGGGTAGGGTAGGGGGCGTGGGGGGGGAATGGGGGGGGTAGGGGTAGGGTGGGGGGTAGGGGTAGGGTGGGGGGATGGGGGGGGTAGGATAGGGGGCGTGGGGGGGGACGGGGGGGTAGGATAATGGGGGAATGGGGGGGTAGGGGTAGGGTGGAGGGATGGGGGGGGGTAGCGCTAGGGGCAGAAGTGGGGGGGGGAAGGGTAGGTGGGGGGTAGGGGTAGGGGCAGAAAGGGGTGGAGGGAGAGGGGGCACGGGGAAGGAGTTAGGGGGTGGGACCCATTGGGCCGGCGTTAAGGAAGGGGGAGAGGAGTTGAGATTAGAGGGGAATGGGAGTTAGGGAGTGGGCTTATGGGGAGGAGAGTTGTGGGGTAGGGAAGGAAGAGTTGGGGAAAGGGTGCATGGGTGGGTGAGTTGGGGGTGGCAAGGGCTGGCGCATGGGTAGGGTAGAAGGGGGAAGAGGGCATGGGTGAATGGGAAAGATCGGTAATGGGTTGGGGGAAGGGGGCACGACGACGACCTACCCACGGTTATTGGGTGATTGAGTTTGATTGGGCCCACCATGCTCACGATTGACATAATTGTTATTTTGGCTTGGAAAAATTATTAATTTAAAAAAAAAAAAAAAAAAAAAACTTCTTCGACGTTAAATTAATTTAATATGAAAATTTTGAAAAAAAAATTGAACTTACCTTTCAATTGTGATAATTCTTCGTTGAATATGTTGTTGATAGCAATATAGCTGCTCCACAAATTCACGTCTTTCAACGAACTTCAGAAAACCTGGATGTGAGGTAAGTAATAGTGATAACGAAATTTAATATATAAGTGAAAATACGAAGATGTTTTTCTGTACAATTAATGTGGGATAATTTGTTTTAAATTGTTATAGAGCGAATATTGTAGAGTTATTTTACAATGGATTGAATGTGGGATTAATTTGTTTTAGAATATATTATAAAAATAAAAATAAAAGAATTAGTTGTTTAGTAAATATTATATACTTTAACTATTAGAATAATTAATATAGAAGTTGTAGTTTACAATTTGAATTTCAGTGATTGATTTCATAAAAAAATTTAGTTTATGTTTTTCAATGAATTGTAGAATAAAATAATAAAGGTAAATAAATCTAACAAACTTTTGGAGGGAAATATTTTCGCGAAAATTTTTGGAGGGAATAATTTTGGAGGGAATATTTCATTTTTTAAGCTATATAATATTCTTAGGAGACTCCATTTGTATCATTCAACATCTTCTGTTTGAAAGGGATGGATTGTTCTGATGGTGAAGTTTCGGTTTATGCACCATCAACATCTTCATCGCGTAACAACTCTATTCATATTGATGAATATAGCGGGAATTCTTCCACTATGAATTGAAAGTCAATTCTTCCACTTAGTCCCGATTCTAAGGACTATGAAAGCAGCGGTGATGAAGAGCATGATGGTGAAGTTCAAAAGAATGGAGTGTCACGATGTCCACTTAGTCCTAATTCTGAGGACTATGAGAGTAGCAGTTTTGAAGAGCGTGATGGTGAAGTTCAAAAGAATGGAGGGTCACGGTGTCCACTCAGTCCTAATTCTGAAGACTATGAGAGCAGAAGTTTTGACGTGCATGATGGTGAATTTCAAAATAATGGAGTGCCACGGTGTCCACTTAGTCCTAATTCTAAGGACTATGAGAGCAGCGGTGATGAAGCGCGGGATGATGATTTTCAAAAGAATGGAGTGTCAAAGTGTCCAGTTAGTCCTGATTCTAAGGACTATGAGAGCAGCAGTGATGATGAGTGTGATAATGAATTTCAAAAGAATGCAGTGTCAAAGTGTCCAGTTAGTCCTAATTCTAAGGACTATGAGAGCAGCGATGATGAAGCGCGGGATGATGATTTTTAGAAGAATGGAGTGTCAAAGTGTCCAGTTAGTCCTGATTCTAAGGACTATGAGAGCAGCAGTGATGAAGCGCGGGATGATGATTTTCAGAAGAATGGAGTGTCAAAGTGTCCAGTTAGTCCTGATTCTAAGGACTATGAGAGCAGCAGTGATGAAGCGCGGGATGATGATTTTCAAAAGATTGGAGTATCACAATGTCCTCTTAGTCCTGATTCTAAGGACTATGAGAGCAGCAGTGATGAAGCGCGGGATGATGATTTTCAAAATATTGGAGTATCACAATGTCCTCTTAGTCCTGATTCTAAGGACTATGAGAGCAGCAGTGATGAAGCGCGGGATGATGATTTTCAAAAGATTGGAGTATCACAATGTCCTCTTAGTCCTGATTCTAAAGACTATGAGAGCAGCAGTGATGAAGCGTGGGATGATGATTTTCAAAAGATTGTAGTATCACAATCTCCTCTTAGTCCTGATTCTAAGGACTATGAGAGCAGCAGTGATGAAGAACAGGATGAGAGCAGCAGTGATGATCCAATGATGGAGATGTTGCCAAGAAATATTGTATCGAGGAGTAGGAGCAGACCTTTTTGTATCAATGCAAACTATTCTAGTTATACAAGGGGTAGAGCAGAATATCTAACGAGAAGAAGTTCTATCAGTGCTCTCATTTCAAGTGAATGTTGCCAAAAAAATTGCTTGAAACGTATGGATTTCACATTTGCATTAGAAAGCAGGAAGAGATATTTTTCAATGAATAAAAGCATGCAAAACTCATATTTAGTTGGCTGCATGCAATCTACATTGTCAGGTTATGATTATCATATTAGGAATTTATTATTGTGTAGAAAAGCTTTCAAAATGTTTCATTCAATTGGGAATTTTCGTCTCTCGAGAATTCAAGAAAATTTGGAAAAGGATCCCACATTTTATTCAGAAGTACGTTATAAAAGACAGTTTGGGCCATTATCAAATACTGCAATGTCATGGATGAAAGATTTCTTTTCAAAGCATGGAGAGTGTATGCCAAATAGAGAGACAATACATATTCCAGATAATTTTTCAAGACGAGAAATCTACAACTTATACAAAGAATATGCAGAAAGTGCTGAGGGACAGGGCCAGTTTATTACATATCAATATTTTGTGAAGATATGGAAGAAAGAATTCAATAATGTTCATATTCCTAAGAAGACAAGGATGGGGATTTGCAGTACATGTGCTTCTCTTAAATAAAAAAGGGACAAATGTGAAGGCTCAGAAAGAGGTAAGTGTTCATAACTTTTACTTTCAAAATTGTATAGTCATCAACTATGAAAACATATTTCTTAATGAATTTCTTTTATGTTGTGTAGATTTAATTGTCAAAGAACTTCAGGAGCATCGCGAACAACAAACAAATGAAAGGAAGAAGTTGTACAAGAATCTAAAGAAGTGTTATGATAATCCAAATAAATATTTGGGTTTGATAATTGATGGTATGGACCAGAAGAAAACACTTACCACATTTTGTTCGCACACCCAAAAATCTACAAGAGGAAAATTTTATTCAGTTTCACTTGGTCGGTTGTATGGTCTTCAATGGGAAAATGTTGCCAAGGGTGTACTTCACATCTCCAAATATTCATAATGATGCAAATCTGACCATAACCATAATTCATGATGTGATTTCTCATTGGTCTGGTAATCTTCCTGAAGTTTTGTATCTACAATTGGACAACACTTGCCGTGAAAACAAAAATCAGGTTGTTTTTGGGTATCTGAACATGCTTGTTGAATTGAGAATTTTTCAAAAGGTAAAGGTTGGTTTCCTTCTTGTTGGGCACACTCATGACCATATTGATCAGATGTTCAATCGTTTTTCAGTCACATTGAGGAGGAAGGAAGTTGGGAGCTTGCCATCACTAATTGAATGTATTAAGAAATCATACATGCTAGAGCCTGCTTTTGAAGTGTTGGAAGAAACTGTTGACATGCGAAGGTTTATTCTAGGATCATATGGTGAGGGGAAATGCATTGAACAACTTAATGATATTAGCTTCCAACATCAATTTCGTATAAAAAAATTGATGGGAAAACACTAATATGAGGCAAGAAGTTTTCAACTACTACAGAATGGGCACCGTCATCAGGTTTGCAATTTTTGAAGTTCATTCCAGATCGTCCAATATTTGCATCAAAAATATTGTTATTACAATCAGTTGGTGAAGTTCAGAATGCACGCAGACAGAATAGACATATAAATTATTTTGATTGCCTAGAAGAAATTAAAAAATGTATTAGATATACATATGAGTACTTTGACATTGCTGATTCAGTTTGGTGGGAGTCATTTTTCAATAATCAAAGTGATATCATTTCAATAACAACCAATGAGATATACCTTCGAAAAATCCATTTATTTGGCCACAAAATGTGTCGAATGAACAAGAGGAAGTAAACATTGTTGAACAACAACAAACTCAAGGTATTATTAATTCTTCACGGGCAATGGAAAGAGAGATGTATATTGGTTCCAGAAAATCTCGTGCACAACGTGAAGCCATGGAAGACCTTTATAGGGGTTCAGTACATGATATTAAGGAGGGTTGTATGATTGCAGTGCTAGCAGATGGAGATCCCAAAGGCTATCCATTTTGGGTTGCTAAAGTTATAAAGGTCTTTACAGAAAATGAAGATGTTACAAGTGTTGAAGTACATTGGTATGCCACAAATACACCCATTCAATGGTGTGTATAAGCCAGAGATGGTAGTTGACAAAAAAAATAGTGGAAAAAGAAAAAGAAAGGGTACAAATATAAATCGTCGCCGCACAAACATATTACAATTGGAGGATGTTGACATACTTGTTTATGACTTCAATTTAACAAAGAGAGGAACTCTTCGCTTCAAGACGATAGAGATTCTGAAAAGGTTGTTACCAGAAGGAATAGTGTTGACATGGGAGTCTGCTGAAACCAGTCGTAGATCTAGAAGAATTTTGAAACCTGGAATGTTGGGCATGCATGTGGACTCAGATGGGGCACTAGTTGATGAAAGAGAAGAATATGGAACATCTTCGTCAGCATCCAGTCACTCATCTGAAGATGTGAATTGTGATGGTGTGCAAGAAAATATGAGTGATTTTGAATAATTGTTTAAGACAGATTATATAACTGATGTATGCATCATATCTTCAAATAAAATTAATGTTTTCCATATGTTTTTAAATGAGAAGTTATGAAGCATTTTTATGTTGTTGGATTATGTCTTAAGTATGATAAATTTTATTGTTTAAATATCTACAATGCAATATCAAATTAGAGATATAATGTCTGTTTTATTCAGTATACAAATAAAGACTTTTGATTTCATTGAGTGATATACTTTGTTCATAATGTCATGGTTTTTTAATTTTATAGTTGAAAAAATTTCAATTTCTTTTGTATCTAGCATGGTGTGGTTGAAAACATGTTAAATTTATACTTAGGAAAGAAAAATGATATTCTACCAGAAACATTAATGTGTTTTTTCCTTAAAAATTAACTTTGTTTGAGACATAAAAAATTGGTTTTATTAGCATTTTTTAAAAAGTTTGAAAATTGACCCTAAAAAAAAAACGTTATTCCAGTAGCATCACTTTCGTTTTGAAGCTATATTTTGCAAGAAAATTTCGTAGTCACCGCCATTTTTAAAACACGTTCAAAATTGGCACCTAAGAAAAAAAAACATCGTTTCAGTATACACACTTTTCGTTTTTAGCACTGTTTTTGATGTTTTTTTGGGGTTTTTGGGCCAGAGTTCCCGTTTTGAGTTTATATTTCCCGTTTCAAAGTTTACATTGTTATCTCTCAAAATTTGTTTAGTGCATTTTGCCATCGAAAAGAAAACAAACAATCTCTTTTGCATTGCATTAGTTAATGGAAATTAGAGTTTTTCATTGTTATTATCGATTAGTCACTTAAAAAAAAAAAAGAAATAAAAAGTTTCGTTTATTGCCATTAGTTGCATTAGAGTCATTGTTGATTGTTTGATGATCATTTTGTTTGATTGAAAGATCTCAACTCTTCCGTAGTTAGCATTCATCGAATGGAATGATATATTTTGGCATATAGCTTGCATTTAGGAAATTGTGAGAGATTACATATGGTAGGACCTGGAAACTGAAACCTAATCAAAGATCAACTGTAAAATGAACTGAATGAATCTAAAAACGCATTGGAACTTAACGCATACATCTAGAGGTCTAGGCTAGAGACGTGTTCCGGCGTCGTTAAACCTAGTCACTGTTGTTTCACATTATGGTTGGGTGATTCCTCCTTTTGTGACTCAATAGTGGTCTAGCATGGATTTGTGCTCCCACATACCGTCGAGTATATGTGGATACCCCACTAGGTTATCATCCTTTACCCACAGGAAGCCGTGTCTGCCGCCTTACAAGCCGTAATGCACTGAACACAGCATTCGGGAAGATTGACTACCATACGGGAAATCCTTGGTTTTCATATGATTTCCAAGGTGTATATGCAGTTTTACGGATTTTCTGGTAAACCCTTTGCCTAGTTCTCCAGAGTAGTCACTTTTGATCCTTTTCGGACTCTCTAAAAGAAAAGGCTCACCTGAGCATTTGTCACTTCGGGCTCACTAAACATTCGAAGGAGACTAGAGTCATCTTTTTGTCCTTTTCTCGACTCTTAAAACATGAAAAGGTCAAGTTCAGTTCCTTTGTCTTAAAATTTATTCGGCCGCGATTCACATTTACCCGGTTAGATCTTGTTTGCGTTAGTTTGAGTAGGGTCCTTTCTCGTTAGCTTCCCTAGGATTTTGTGAAGTTTTCATCCTGGCGGAATTACCAATTTCGTCTTCATCCTTTGCCGAGATACCGGTTGTGAGTGATACTCATCATGTTATTCCGAGTATACAACCGATTAATTCTCGTGCTCCAGGCGACAAGACTTACGAATTTCATTGGAACCCCGTTTGGGAACCTTCTGTTGGTATCATCCTAAGACCCTTTTTCCTTCCCAAAAACATATCATTTATCCATACATTTTCATCATATATCCCTCAAAATCCTTGAATATTGATTATTAATTGTTCTATAATTATTAAATTGCATATAAATTAATTTAGGGGTTTTATGTTCCAGAATTAGAGGTTTTTGATGACATGATTACAGGAAGTACCCACATCCTGTAATGAGCTTACCGTTTGACATGTGGCGCAGCAGATGAGCCAGAACGAAAGGCATGGGCGAAAAGCGGAATGTCCAAGCATGGACAAACACCTCTCACCCAGCCAAATCGAGCCTCCTATGCATGCGGTCAACTTAAGTCAAAGCAGGGCACTCTGACAGGCAAAAGCAGAAACAGCATCGTTCCATTTTTCGTTTTAGCCTTTTTTATTTTTGAAACACTTGGTATGGAAACATTTTGAAAAGGCTATGTAATAAACGCGGCAACAGCACTATGTACATTCATTGTATCGATGACATGGCTGTGCGTACGCATATGTAAATACAGTCAGGGTTATGTTTAGAGTTTAGTTTTTGGAATTGTTGAATCTTATTTTCTCAGAACATAGTTTTATTTTTAATACAAGGACATATTTACAGTCACGAAGTGTGTATACCCTTTGCATTGGTTTTGATTGCTGAATGGTGATAACCAGTATACCCTTAGGCGTGGACGGGCCCTGCGTTCTTCGATTGGTATACTGTCCATTCGTTTTGGTACATTTCAGTTCTTATATGATGCACAGTGTTTACATTCAATTCGATTTCTATATCGCATATGGTTTGCATCACAGTATTTACATAGCTTCCGATTTATATCACATGGTTTGCATCACAGTTTCGATTTACATAGCTGTTGATTCGCATAGCATACGGGTTGCATAACAGTTATATAAGCTTTCAATTCCTACAGCCTTTGAATTTCATTACATAGACATGGTGTGTGCTTATGAACGGTTTATGGTTATGTTGAATGGTCAGCACTAGGATCTGGAAGGGAGTCTTGTAAGGGATTCGATCCCTGTGTGACTCATAGAGACATTATCTCATAAACTCTGTTTTGCTTTCCAGTTCATTTATGCTTTCTTTATATAGTTTGATAGTGTAAATATCTTGCATGCTGTGTGTGGGTACCAAGCAAGGGTTTTCTGAGTGATACCTCTGTAAGGAGGTTAGAATCATTGCCACAGTCATATACAGTACTTAGATTCATGATTTGATTTGATAGTTACATCTCATGACCAGCATTGTAATTAAGCATATCAATAGGGTAATCTAGGTGTGTGAATGATAGGTTGCAAATTCCGGTCTTCTGTAAAGAAGCATTGTATCCTACATCCCACTCACTTGGCCAGAGATTCTTTATGTCTATATATTTTAGACCACGCCTCTAAGCTTACGCACCTCGGTCGATATTAAATATAGATTCCAGTCTAGTACCCTAGCTGGAACCACTACATTTTGGCGCCGTTGCCGGGGAGGCGTACGTAAAGGATTCAAACAAAAAGAAAAAAATTTCAATACACAAAAACAACCAAAAACACAGTTAGAAATCATGTTTATTTATGCCTAGACTTAGAGACAATCAAGGGAGATTTGTGAGAACCCCCCACCATCTCAGCACTAACCCATCATCATCAGGAGCAGACTCTCCGGGGAATACAACTGAGGAGGATATTCAAACAATAGCTGAGAAATTTTATTCAAGACAACACATTACTCTTGCTGAGAGGGAAACTCTGTTTGCACATAAATCACAGCAGCCACCCTTTCCTAAATCTTCTACACACGGGAAAAGTAGCACCATTACCAAACAATTTTCCTTTCTCTCTTTTCCACCAAGAGACACTAAGAAACCAAGTAGAATGGCTGAGGAGGGATCTGGATCAGTTCCCCATCAAGAGGAGGAGGAATCAACTTTTAAATTCCCTATACAAGAACCACGGGAGGATGAGGAGATCAAAATGAAAAATATACCCCCATCCGTGCTACCCAATTTCTATGGTATGGCTTCAGAGGATCCGGACTCATTCTTATTCGAGTTCGATATTGTGTGTCGAACTTATGGCTATACTGATGATGCTCACAGACTGAGATTGTTTCCACCCACATTAAAGGCAGCAGCCTTGAAATGGTTTATGGGGCTAGGTGAGCATGCCATAGTAGATTGGGATGGCATGAGGAGAATATTTCTGAGGAAATATCAGCCTTATTGCAGATCCAAAGACTCTAAAGATGACATCTTTAGAATGAGTCAGCAGGAGGATGAAACCTTAGAAGAATATCTAGAACGGTTTGTCTATAACTTGCAAAAATCTAAACACCGAACAATGCCTCCTGATCTAGTCCGCACAATATTTTTGAAAGGTATCAAGGAAGAATACATGGATGATCTCAACTTAATGGGCAAAGGTGATATCTCTGCCTTACCCTTTGAAGAAATAGCTGAACTGTGTGAAAAATATTCAAGAAGTAAAGCCAAAATGGGAAAGAGAACCTTGTCATCTAGGGTCATAAAAACTACCTCTGCTAGTGTCACCCGGGCTGAAATTGGTAATCTTTTAGAAGAGTTCAAAACAGATTTGTTGAGTACTCTAGGAAACCAAATTGATACCTTAAAAGCCAAAAAGAAACAGGAGGAAGAAGACAATATCATGGCTATTTTCTGCCCCAAGTGTCGCAAGAAGCATGCATTAAAAGATTGTCCTCTAGACAATATCCAAGTATGTGCTTTCTGTACTGAGCATCATGATATGTTTAATTGTCCTAAAGTTAAAATTGTGCAGAACTGTAACATGGCAGCTAGTACAGAGATGGAGAACGTGTACTACATGGGTGCAAAGCGACCATGGCAGCCAAGGAAAGCACCCCAAGGTATGTTTCCTAATCAAAATATGCAATTTCCTATGAATGATCAGATGTATGCACAAAACTCATGGAATATACCTATGCCATGGCAGCATGGAAACCAATCACAAAATCATTGGAGACCGTCTCAACAGTATTCCCAATCCTACCATCAGTATCCTCAATCATACCCACCTTACGCACAGCCATATCAGCAGTACCAACAACCATATCCATCGCAATCACAGTCATATCAGCAGCACCCTCAGCCAGTTGTTTATCAGCCCCAACCTTCTCAACAAACTCTGCCTGCTCCTCAACAAATAAATGTACCACAACTTCAATTTCCAACTAACCCACAACCTCCCAGACCCACACAAATACCTGCTCAAACTGTCCCAAATCCAAACAATAGAGCAGAGAGGCCAGTTTATAATGTAGAGGAAGGAACCTCCTACTCCACACTGCCTTTGCAAAACATTAATCTGAGGTCTGGTAGGGTGCTCCAGAAGGATTCTCTAATAACAGATCAGCAACAAGAAAACTTAGAAAAAGAGAATGAAATGACCACTCAAACAAAACCAAGCAGTGAAACCAAGGACAAACAGATGCAATCACTGCAACCACCTTTTCCGGACCGTTTGGTTCAAGTAAAACTACCATTGCCTCCACCACAATTTGATGTCTTGGATGAACTTAAAAATGTCTACATAAAAATCCCTTTGCTGCAAGCTATAAAGGACATTCCTATTTACACCAAAGCCATCAAAGACATGTGTCTCAAGAAACCTGCTAGAAAGAGGATTGATCCTCAGACCATTCATGTTTTAGGAAATTTAGCAGGCCTTATGACCAATACCATCTCCATGGAGAAGTATGTTGATCCAGGCATTCCAAAAGTGACCACCATCATTAATAACATACGGATCCCAAATACTTTGATAGATCTTGGAGCTGCAACCAATGTCATGACCCTTGAAACTATGAGAACACTCCAACTCATGAATTTGCAACATGCCACAATTGTTCTTGAACTAGCTGATAGGTCCAAAGTCATTCCTAAGGGGATTTTGGAAGATATCATCGTCTCACTGGACTCTTGGGAGTATCCGGTGGATTTCCTAGTCCTTCAACCCAAATCCAATCTAGGAGGACATCCTATCATTCTAGGTAGACCATGGTTAGCGACTGCTGATGCATTTATTGGATGCCGATCAGGTAACATGATTATCTCTAGAGGGACCGAAAGGAAACAACTCACCCTCTATCCATCGGCACAATCACCTGCAGTGACACATAACTTGTGGCTTGATGACAAATTTAATGACAAAGAGGAGGTACAATCTGTTTTTAGCATTGACCAGATCTATGATTTCCATGAAGACAATACTGATTTGGTAGAATTATTTCTCTCACAGCCTGATATATCTGAAAATGTGAGGAATGAACAATATAATGCTGCAGATGTACTTCTAGCTCAAAACTTTCAAGAAACATGCACTATCCATTCCTTACAATCTACATTTCATGACATCTTTCCAGTTCAATCCATTACCAATGCACAGAGTCAAGTCATAGAGATCAGTCCACGCAAAACTTTGAACATAGGCAACCACCTTGACTCATATCAACAAGAAAAATTGATTAGACTCTTGACGAAGTACCAAAAAGCCTTTGCTTGGGATTACACTGACATGCATGGGATTCACCCCGACACATGCACTCACCACATTTACACTGACAGCACCATTAAACCGGTGAGGCAACCACAAAGAAGAATGAACCCCATGCTCCAAGACATTGTCAGAGAGGAGTTGCAAAAACTTTTGACAATCAACTTTATATATCCTATTTCTGACAGTCAGTGGGTATCCCCATTGGTTATTGTGCCTAAGAAGAATGGAAAGTGGTGTATCTGTGTTGACTACAGACAGCTGAACAAAGCCACACTCAAAGACTACTTCCCACTGCCATTCATCGACCAAGTGTTAGACACCCTAGCCGGCAAATCATCATTTTCCTTTCTTGACGGTTTCAGTGGCTACAACCAGATCCGGATTGCCTCTGAAGACCAGGAAAAAACCACCTTCACCTGTCCTTGGGGCACCTATGCCTACAATGTTTTGCCATTTGGACTTTGTAACGCTCCAGCTACATTTCATCGACCTGTGTTAGTTATCTTTGCTGATTTGATTCATGATTGTGTTGAAGTGTATATGGATGATTTTTCAGTATATGGCAATTCTTTTGAACATGCATTAGAAAATCTAGAGAGAGTTTTGAAAAGGTGTATTGAAGCTAACCTGTCCCTCAGCAACGAAAAGTGTTTCATGATGCTAAATGAAGGGATAGTGTTGGGCCATTATATCTCTTTTCAAGGCATCCAGGTTGACCCAGCCAAGATACAGATTATTGCCGATTTGCCTATTCCACAGAACCAGAGAGAGGTAAGAAGTTTTCTCGGGTATGCTAGCTATTACCGCAGATTCATTGAACATTTTAGTAAGATAGCCTTACCTTTGTTTAAACTTCTAGCCAAAGATGTATTTTTCAATTGGACTGAGAACTGCCAACATGCATTTGAACAACTCAAGAAGAAACTATCTACTGCACCAGTCCTGAGAGGGCCTAATTGGAGCTTACCATTTCATATTTTTACCGATGCATCTGACACTGCCATAGGTGCATGCTTAGGCCAAAAAGAAGAATCTTGTACATATGCAATTTATTTCATTAGTAAAAATCTCACACCTGCCGAGCTAAACTATACAGTTACAGAGAAGGAAACACTTGCCATCATTTATGCTGTGAATAAATTTCGCCATTACATAACTGGTTATGAAGTCTTTGTACATACTGATCACTATGCCATTCGACATCTCATGAATAAACCAATAACTAGTGGCAGAGTTACCAGATGGTTACTATTGTTACAGGAATTTAACATCATAGTGTTAGATAGACCAGGCAAAGAAAACCAGGTGGCAGATTTCCTATCTAGACTGCAAAATCCAGGTGAGATTGTTCCTGTTGAGGATTCTTTTCCGGATGAGCACTTATTTGCAATTTCCATAGTAACTCCTTGGTTTGCTGATTTAGCTAATTACTTGTCTACAGGTAGGACACCTCCACATTTCACTGCAAAGGAGAGTAAAAGACTAATCAAACAAAGTGCCAGATATTCATGGCTCAAAGGCGATCTCTTTTACACTGGTTTTGATATGATCATTAGGAGATGTGTACGAAATGATGAGGTAATTGACATTTTAAAATCTTGCCATGATGAACCCTGTGGTGGGCATTTTGCAGCGAAGCAGACAGCCTTCAAATTTCTTACTCTTGGATACTATTGGCCATCCATTTTCAAGGATGCCAAGAAGTATGTAAAGAGTTGTGACAGCTGCCAAAGGATGGGCAGACCCACAGCCACCGATCAGATGCCCCTTCAGCCCCAAGTTCACTTGGAACCATTTGATAAGTGGGCTCTAGACTTCATAGGACCTATCAGCCCAGCCTCTAATGGTAAGAAGTACATCTTAGTATGTACTGATTATGTCACAAAGTGGGCAGAATCAAAAGCACTGGTAAGAGCAACCGAACACACAGTAGTCAATTTCCTTTTTGAGGAGATCTTTGTGAGGTATGGGGTGCCAAGAGAAATTGTCACTGATCAAGGTACCCAATTCACATCAAAGCTCATGAAGGACATCACAGACAAGTACCAAATAAAGCATAGGAAAAGTACCCCCTACCATCCACAGGCCAATGGGCAGGTGGAATCCACCAACAAGACTTTGGAGGGGATCATTACCAAAACTGTTGCAATGAACCGCAAAAACTGGGAAGAAAAGCTCAAGGAGGCACTTTGGGCTTACCGGATTACTTGGAAAGATACCACCGGATTTACACCATACCAATTGGTGTACGGTAAGGATGTCATGCTTCCTATTGAATTCCAAATTCAGACTTTTAAATTAGCTGCAGATTTACTAATTGATTTGGATCAAGCACAAAAAGAGAGAATCCAACAGTTGAACTAGCTGGATGAGATGAGGTAGCAAGCAGAACAAACCACCACCCTCATGCAAAAGCACAGGAAGCAATGGCATGATTCACACATTAAAAAGAAGCACTTCATGGAAGGTGACTGGGCTCTGCTTTTTGATTCAAAATTCAAGGATCATAAAGCTAAGTTCACCACCCATTGGATGGGCCCTTATGAAATTGTTCAGGCTTATGATAATGGTTCAGTAAAACTCCAAACTATTGATGGCAAAGGTCATTCTTTCACAGTCAATGGTCATCGCCTGAAGCTGTACAACAAGCCCATCAGCAAGCAAGATTTCCTGCATACACTATCTCAGCACGAAAAGGTTGAGATATTGCAGCCCTCAGCTGCAGTATCACTGCCTTAGTTTTATTTCCTTTCAATTTCAAACTAAAAAAAAAAATGATAAAAAAAAAAATATAATAATAAATAAAATAAAAACTAAAAAAAAAAATAATAATAATGGGTTAGATGTGAAAACCAGTATCTGGCACACTCTAACCCCGAATTCCTACCTGAAAACCAATTTATTGGCGGGTATGAATTCTCTTTCTATTGTTCATTGTTTCATTTCTTAGTTGCATCATGACTTGAGGACAAGTCAAACTTTCAGTCGGGGAGAGGGAGACACCTGTTCTGTTACTTTTATCTCTCCCTTGTAAATTCTTCAGATTTCTTATTCTATATTTCACTGTAACTTTCCAACAGCAGCTTGTTACCAGCATTCCAGACTTTAACAAATAAGTTGTTCTGTCATGATTTTCAGAGGGACCTGGTTATAAATATTTTGCAGGGGGACCTGTTCTGTTCAAGACATCTATGCTATTAACACCAGCAGCAATGGGACCTATTTAAGATATTCAGTTGGGACTTGTTAAAGCAATTGACACCTGTTTGAGACATTCCAACCAGCAGTAAAGGGACCTGTTTAAAACATTCAGTTGGGACCTGTTAAAAAAAAAAATTCTTGACATCAAAGGCTACTTCAACAGACTTCCAGCAAATTGCAAGCTCAGTGAACCTGTAACAATACAAAGAGCTACATGAACATCTTCAGTTTTTTTTTTCCAAGGGACCTGTATCTTCAAATTTTCTTAAGGGACCTATTGCATCTTCAGTCTTCAAAAAGGGACCTGTACATTCCAATTTTTCAGAGGGACCTGTTACATCTTCAAAACTTTTCTCAAAGGACCTGTGTATTCAACCTCCCTCAGAGGACCTGTCAAAAAGAACAGTCAAAAGGATTAGCAACTCAGCATGTCAAATGATCAACAAAAGAGTAATGTATTTCTGTTCTTGGGCATTTAATTTCCTAGATTAGTTTTTAATGTAATTTTGGTGACTATAAGCTGTTGTAATTGATTTCAAGGACATCTTCATACATCCACTTATCCCCCTTATCCCACCAAGTTTCATCATTTCCCTACATCAACCTATCCCTAAAGCCCATCACCAACACATTCACCATGTCATATACCCTACAGGAATACCAACATTCTCTACATGACCGAGTATAATTGAAAAGGGCACGTGGTGAGCTGTGTGTTTAAAAAAAAAAAAAAATACAAAGGGTGAGATAGAAGCGGCCTATATATATATTCTTCACCCCATACAGTCAAATCATAACAAGCGGCCTATATGTTTTACACCACACACACCCGAATCATAACCTCGCCACCCAGCATTATAGCTCAGCACTATGGGTACGCTCTCAGCGTTCTTATGCTAACATGCATACAAGCGTACAGCACTCTGTTTTTAAACGAATGATTATATTGTAAGGCGAGTACAGGTTATTTCACATCCTTTCCACCCTCGGTTCCCATAACTTACAAAGTGAAAGAGTGAAGCAAAGAGTGCGAGAAGATTGTTATTATTCAAGTAGAGTTACAAAGTGAAAGAGTGAAGCAAGGAACGCCGAGAAGATTGTTATCATTTGAGTGGGGTTACAGAGTGAAAATCTGAACAAGGAGCGCCGAGGAGAGTATCACTGTTCGGGGTCGGTTTACACAATGAAACCGGTGAGCGCCGAAAAGGGAAGCATCACAATTCTGTCTCTAACTCCCACCACAGTCACATCGACCAGCCAAGCACCATAATTGAAGACTGAAGGAAGTGATATATGCTAGGTAACCAACTTGACACTTCTGTGTTTAAATTTTAAAGAGCATAAACAGAGAAGGGTTCGAGGCACAACTCTCTGCCATCACCATGACTAATAGGGTCGAACCCAATACATTTGATAGCTCACAATACCATAACGATTGCATTGAGATTCTTAGAGAAGCACAGTGGTTACCTTTTCTGGAAAAATTCCATGGGAGTAATGAAGAAGTCACAAAACAATTTGCCTTTACCTTCAATGGAGAAAAGGCCCTAATATGCACCTTCTCCTTAAGAATCTCAGAGGATACCATAGCTCAGGCAATTGGACTCAGCCCTGAGGGAGAAAAGTACTTTAAAACTAAACAATTCAAGGAGAAATCATGGACACAGTTCATGTCCAGGTCTAGAGTTTCCTCAGTAAACTGGAAGAAGGGAGTTCCAAGAAGTTGGTTAGTTCATCCTTGGGATGAAATGGTTTACATTATCCAAAAGTTCATAACCTGTGAAGGTAGATACAACATTGTTTATCTATATCACATCAAGCTACTCCTCCATTTAAAGAAACAATGTGTAATCAGTGTGCCATATTTTCTGCTGCAAAGTTTAACAAAGATGGCCAAAACTATCCAGAAACAAAAAGGGAATGAGGATAAAATCCTGTACCATTTTGGCCTGATTAAAATCCTCATTGAACATGAGTTGCAGAAGCAAGGGAAGCCATGGAAAGAATTCTTAACTGTCAACCAAATCAAAGATGAGGAGGAAAAAGAAGAAGTGCAAGAAGATTCTGGGTTTATGAAGGACATAGATGAGGAAATTCCAGTGTCCAAGACCAGCAGAGCACCTCAACCTGTGGGCAGCATAAGGACCAGGAACATGCAAAAAGAGGATGCCAAGAGGGCTGAGAAAGACAAAATTTTTACCACCTACTCCCGAAGAACAAGGAGGACACCAAACACTCAGCTGCAAGAAGACCAATTCGAATCTCATGCCCCTGCACAAATGGATGTTGAAAGTGGTGATCATTCACCACCAGCACCAGAAGTTGACATAGAGGTGGAAAGCCATAACAAAAAAGAAAAAGGGTCACCACCTCCCACCAAAAGACAGAAGAAGTTAGAAAAACAAATTGAAGAATTGAAAGAAGAGCTCATGGAAGCTAACATGTTGGAAAAGGTTATTAAAAGAGAAAATGAAATGCTCAGGGCGCAAAGCAAAGAAACACAGAAGACAAATGAAAAGCTCAAAGAAAGAATCAGTGAGTTGGAGACTGAGCAATCTGAGATTTCCAACTGGGCCACTAAGTGGTACAATCAGAAGAAGGCTCTTAAAGAGAAATATAAAAAGTTAAAGCAGGAACTCAAGGGACAGAAGGATCACCAGGTGAAGAAGAATGTAGATACCTTGCTCAAGGCAGCAGAGATCCATGCAGGCACAGAGTTCAAGGGGAGTACTTCTGGGGTAGCATGAGGACATGCTAAGTCCTTAAGTCGGGGAGAGATGTTGGTATCATCCTAAGACCCTTTTTCCTTCCCAAAAACATATCATTTATCCATACATTTTCATCATATATCCCTCAAAATACTTGAATATTGATTATTAATTGTTCTATAGTTATTAAATTGCATAGAAATTAATTTAGGGGTTTTATGTTCCAGAATTAGAGGTTTTTGATGACATGATTACAGGAAGTACCCACATCCTGTAATGAGCTTACCGTTTGACATGTGGCGCATCAGATGAGCCAGAAAGAAAGGCATGGGCGAAAAGCGGAATGTCCAAGCATGGACAAACACCTCTCACCCAGCCAAATCGAGCCTCCTATGCATGCGGTCAACTTAAGTCAAAGCAGGGCACTCTGACAGGCAAAAGCAGAAACAGCATCGTTCCATTTTTCGTTTTAGTCTTTTTGATTTTTGAAACACTTGGTATGGAAACATTTTGAAAAGGCTATGTAATAAACGTGGCAACAGCACTATGTACATTCATTGTATCGATGACATGGCTGTGCGTACGCATATGTAAATACAGTCAGGGTTATGTTTAGAGTTTAGTTTTTGGAATTGTTGAATCGTATTTTCTCAGAACAGAGTTTTATTTTTAATACAAGGACATATTTACAGTCACGAAGTGTGTATACCCTTTGCATTGGTTTTGATTGCTGAACGGCGATAACCAATATACCCTTAGGCGCGGATGGGCCCTGCGTTCTTCGATTGGTATACTGTCCATTCGTTTTGGTACATTTCAGTTCTTATATGCTGCACAGTGTTTACATTCAATTCGATTTATATGTCGCATATGGTTTGCATCACAGTATTTACATAGCTTCCGATTTATATCACATGGTTTTCATCACAGTTTCGATTACATAGTTGTTGATTCGCATAGCATACGGGTTGCATAACAGTTATATAAGCTTTCAATTCCTACAGCCTTTGAATTTCATTACATAGACATGGTGTGCGCTTATGAACAGTTTATGGTTATGTTGAATGGTCAGCACTAGGATCTGGAAGGGAGTCTTGTAAGGGATTCGATCCCTGTGTGACTCATAGAGACATTATCTCATAAACTTTGTTTTGCTTTCCAGTTCATTTATGCTTTCTTTATATAGTTTGATACTGTAAATATCTTGCATGCTGTGTGTGGGTACCAAGCAAGGGTTTTCTGAGTGATACCTCTGTAAGGAGGTTAGAATCATTGCCACAGTCATATACAGTACTTAGATTCATGATTTGATTTGATAGTTACATCTCATGACCAGCATTGTAATTAAGCATATCAGTAGGGTAATCTAGGTGTGTGAATGATAGGTTGCAAATTCCAGTCTTCCGTAAAGAAGCATTGTATCCTACATCCCACTCACTTGCCAGAGATTCTTTATGTCTATATATTTTAGACCACGCCTCTAAGCTTACGCACCTCGGTCGATCTTAAATATAGAGTCCAGTCTAGTTCCCTAGCTGGAACCACTACACCTTCTGAGGACGGTATCCCTTTTTGGGAATACACTTCCCCTCGTGTTTCGGCCCCACTATTTTCTTCCGATATGGAGGAAGTATCCCCTACTTCGACTGTGTTGCGACAAGCGGTGAAATTCCCACCGCAACGGAACCTATACTCGTTAGTAGCACCCCTACTACTGGGAGACTACCTCCAGGCTATAAAGCATTAAAGGATGTTATGTCTTCTAGGACTCCCTCCACGAGTTCTGTTTGGTCACAACTCGCTTTTCCCACCATGGAGCCTTTTACTCCACAAAGTCACCGTACATATGTTACCTCAATCCCAACCATTCCAATGGTATGTGTAGCTTCTTCGACTCTTATTTCCAGTGGTCCTTCAGCCTCTATATTCGGAGTCTTTGACCCTACGTCAAATGTCCCAGCAGAGGGACCATACGACCAGTATTTACAACATCTTGGTAGGCCTTTGTCGTCTCAACCGACTGTTGAGATTTCGGTCCCGTTGTCAATTGATTGGGGCCCCACCTATTATCATGGTGGCCAAGTATCGTCTGCGCAATCCCAAGGACCACCTCATCAAGACCAACAGTCTTACACAGGGCAACCTGGGAACCAACAAGGACAACCCTTCCAGGGACAACCTTTGGCCTCTGGTGGTCCGTCTTTCACCTCTTATGCTCAACCTTCTGGTAACTCAGGTCAATCTTCTGTTCAACAAGGCCAACCTGGTATCCAGTAAGGTTATCCTACTGGACAAATTGGTCAATCTTATGTTAACCCAAACCAACCTAATGCCCAGTATGGTCCAACATCTGGACAAGCTGGTCAACCGTATGGTCAACCCACCGTCCAGTATAGTCAAGCACCTGGGCAAGTCGGCCAGCCTCAAATCCAATC
This sequence comes from Pinus tabuliformis, assembly GCA_031772625.1. Classification (NCBI taxonomy): domain Eukaryota; kingdom Viridiplantae; phylum Streptophyta; class Pinopsida; order Pinales; family Pinaceae; genus Pinus; species Pinus tabuliformis. The sequence continues at coordinate 861,401,997 of CM062809.1, forward strand.
AGGCCAACCAACTGCCCAGCCCACTCGGCCATCTGGTCCGTCAAGACAACCTTCTGGGCAGGTGAGCCAACCTCAATATCAACTAGGTCATCCTTCCGGCCAGATAGCCCAACCTACATGACATCCTTCTGACGCTGCTCCACCCGGTTTTATGCCCTAGGCTGGACCCTAGGCCCCATCCGGTCTTCAAATGCAAGTTGGAATTCAATCCCAACCAGTCTATCAAACTCATCCTGTTTCTCAAACTCAGTTTGGAGTCCAGCCACCTTATGGTTATCAGCAACCCAAGGGAAACCTTCATTTGCCCCATATCAAAATTATCAACAACTACAGGCAAATCCTTATCAGAATTATCCGCAACCGTATGGTGCTCCTGCAGGACAGTTTGGTAATCCATGGAACGCTGGGGGGCAGAACCAAAATCCCTACGGACAAAACCCCATGGGGCCAAATCCGTCCGGACAAAGCCCATGAGGGCAACCGCCAGTTGGTTGGAACCCTGGTGCTCCATCCTACCCGCAGCCCCAGATGTCCTTCAATCCTCAGTTACCTTTCTTAGAAACCTTAGAATTACCGGATGTGTCCAAACTGACCAATGATCCCATTCTCCATAATCCATATTGGCCTCCGGTTCCGACGAAAATTCCCGGTGATTGTCCCAAATTCGATGGTAAAGCTAATGAAGACCCTCAAGCTCACATCATGGCCTATCACTTGTGGTGTTCATCCAATTCGTGGCTTGATGATTCCACTCGGCTTCGCCTTTTTCAAAGGACTCTCACTAGCTCTGCAACTAAGTGGTATATTGAGCTCACTCACGGATCCTTTCAGGATTTTAACTCGTTGGCTATGGCGTTTCTCACTCATTTTCAGCTGCCCATTCGATATGAAATGGGTACACACCTCCTGACATCCTTAAGATAGACAACGGCTACACATATCTCTTATCAAATCCATGAATGGAGACGGCGTAGACGTATGATCAAGTTTTGGATTCCCGACCAACTTCTTACCGACTGGTTTACGACTTCGTTCGTTCCTCCAATAGCACGGGACATTTCCATGGGGGTATGTGTCACTTAAGAGCAAGCTATCGCGCGCGCTCAGTACCTTGACTTGGTTTATTCCCAGTTTGGTACATTGTATGATTATTTGCCTGATGCCCTGAGACCAGGAACATCCAAAGCCCCGCCGACACCCACTGTTGACGGTATTATTGGTTCTGTTAACTCATCCTCGAAGAAAAATTTTGTGAACCCTGGGAAGCAAAAATCAAATGCTTAGAATGAACACACTTCTCAGGCTACACCCACTTCGAATATTACTTCCGAGGTCAATGCCGTCCAGTCCACCATGGCAGACAAAGCCTTGAAAGGAAAGAAGAAAGGAAAAGGGAAGAATAAGCCAAATCAACCTAAACAGGACTCCCCTAAACCTCCACCCGAGGAAAGTGCCAAGTGCAAACCCAAGTATCCTTGTCTTATCTGTGATGACGATCACTATACCAAAGACTGCCATATACGGTCCGAAGTTAGTCGTTTGTTGAAAGGCGCTCCCAGGACTCCTGCGCTCAAAGAACCCTTTCCCTCACAACAAACTCAAATGGTGGCTGACCCCTCTCAACCTCCATCTTCCTTTAGCTCTCAAGTATTTATGGCTGGAATGATACATGTCCACATCAGTACTCTAACAAAAGAATATCCATCATCTGCCGGGAAAGAGCCTGAGGTCCCCTCTAGTGCTCCTCCGTCCAGTTCAGGCTCGCTCCACATCGAGAGACCTAGCATTGAGATGCCTATTCAACCCCCTCCAAAAGGAGTACTCTGAAATCTTCTTACAACCCCAAAGCTTGTGCTGCACAACACTACAATATTGTTGAGGACTTAGCTCAGACTCCGTCGGCTATGTCCGTTTTAGAAGTTCTCCAGAGCTGCCCTTCTCAGAGGAAGTCCTTGCTATCGACTATCGGTGGCATAGACCCGGCCGACTCGGATTTGATTACTTTTGACTTGGAACGCCATACGTCGAGACTGCCTCACCAAATCATATTCCTCATACAGGTTATTATTAATTCCAAAATGATTCATCGTACAGTCATTGATGAAGGTGCTTCAACTTGCATCATGTCTGTTGCCTATTGGAAAGCTATTGGTTCTCTGACGCTGAGCCAGTCTCCCACAACCTTGGAAGCTTTTGATGAAAGAGCATCCCGTCCCTATGGTATACTCCAACATTTGCCCATCTCTTTGGAAGGGAAGACGGTCGAGATGGAAGTTGAAGTTGTTGATGCTAATCTTACCTACAACCTCCTTCTCGGACGTAGCTGGACATACGCAATGCAAGCTGTAGTTTCGTCTTTGTTTCGTATCATCCGTTTCCCTCATCAAGGGAAGATTGTTGCCGTCGACCAGCTTTGATTCTTCGCTTCCTCTTTTGAAGGCAACATCCCTTTTTTGGAGCATACCTCCGAATCATATGAGAGTCTGGGAGCCGGGCTTTTAAACATCCTGCCCTCATGGGTGTTTTTCCGCTCCCACCTCCTAATGTCGCTTCTGTCAATATGATTACTATTCATTCTGATCCATGGATCCTCCCTCCCACTGATCAAGTAGAATCTTGGGGCGATGAGATGCCATTGAGTCCTGCCGAGCTCAACTACGTTGTAATCGTTGCAGCATCGGCTCCCTCTTCTGAGCCTGCTCCTTCGAGCAAAGTTCCCGACTCGTTCACTCCATCCTCATGGCTTGGAGATGAGACTTCTTCAAACCCTTTAAAATAAATATTCCCTTCTGATGAAGCCATTATTGAGACTATGTCTCCTGAGGAACCTCCTTGGCATGATTATCACCATCGTTCCTCGTTTCTCCCTGCCCATTAGAATATGCTTACTTGTCTCGAACGGTTTGCTCCTTGTCTCCCATTTCAAACCCTTCAAACACCTATCCAAGTTTATCAAGTTTCCTCTGGAGGAAATATGGGGAACATCACGCAAACCCAGCATATCGACATCTCTGTGAAACTAGGGATTGTCGAGCATCTTCAAATTGGAGTCACTTGTACTCCGGAGGAGATTCGACTCTATACCAATATTTTTCGCGAATTTCGTGACGTCTTTGCATGGTCCTATGAAGAAATGCCCGACATTGATCCTAGCATTGTGGTGCATGAGATACTCACGTATCCAGGTGCTAAGCCTGTTCATCAACGTTTACGCCCTGTACACCCCCGCAAGGCTGCAGCTATTAAGGCAGAAGAGGAAAAGCTTCTTAAAGCTGGTTTTATTTACCCTATCCCACTCACAGATTGGGTCTCCAACATCGTGCCTGTGAATAAAAAATAGGGTACCATCCATGTTTATGTCGATTATCATGATATTAATCGGGCCTGTCCTAAAGATAATTTCCCCACACCATTCATTGATCAAATTATTGATGAGTGTGCCGGAAGCGAAATGTACTCTTTTATGGACGGTTTTTCTGGGTATAACCAGATCAATATTGCCCCCGCTGATCAACACAAGACCGCTTTTATCTGTCCATGGGGCACTTTTGCCTATAAGAAGCTCCCTTTCAGTCTCAAAAATGCCAGTGCTACCTTCCAACGTGCAATGTCTTACGCTTTTCATGACATTCGCCACATTGTACAACCAACCTGGATGATCTACCAGCTCATTCAGCCAAACACCAGGACCACCCTACTCACCTTCGCGATATCTTTCTTCGCTACCGACACTGCCGTATCAGACTCAATCCTCACAAATGTGTCTTCTGCGTTGAATCCGACCGACTTCTCGGGTTCATCGTCTCTCGAGAGGGCATCCGTTTGGATCCCCTTAAAGTCAAGGCTATTGTGAATCTTCCTCCCCCTACTTCTTTATAACAATTGCAAAGCTCGCAGGGTAAAGCAAACTTTCTAAGACGATTCGTTCCAAACTATGCTGAGGTGGCTAAAGGTTTCACACAGTTGCTAAAGCGAGATGTTCCTTTCCATTGGGATACTGTCGCTCAGGAATCTTTTGAGCGTCTCAAGGGTCTCCTTGTTTCCTCTCCATTGCTGCGTCCTCCAAACTATCATCGCGGCTACACTCTGTATTTGGCCGCCAACGACACCACTATCGGCATGGTTCTCGTTCAAACTGACGATGATGACACTGAGCATGTTGTATATTATCTCAGCCGCAACCTTTTAGACATGGAAACTCGATATGTTTATGTCGATAAGTTGGCTTTGGCCGTCGTTTGTGCTGTCCAACGCTTTCGTCACTATATTCTGCTACGCACTACCACTGTGGCTTCTGATTGCAACCCCATGACGTACATTTTGTCACGCTAGTTACTGGGGGGCAAGTACTCAAAGTGGATTGTCATCCTCCAAGAGTTTGACTTGGAATTTACCACTACCAAGTCTAAGAAATCCCTTGTATTCGCTGAGTTACTTTGCTCTTTGCCATCTTCTTCCCCGCCCTCTCACTCAGAGGATCATATTCCGGATGAGACTTTGTTTCTCATTAGCACCCTCGATCCCTGGTACGGGGATATCATCATATATCTGCAAACGTCCTCCGTTTGCCTCGGCATGTCCAAAGACGCTCGGTGAAGGATTCATCATCAGTCTCAACCGTACCATATTGTTGGGGATACACTATACCACCTCGACGCCGACTCTGTTCTCCACCGATGTCTAACTCTCGAGGAAGCTGAGTGTGTTTTGAATGACTGCCACTCTGGCGCCTGCGGTGGTCACATGTTTGGATATGCCACTGCCCAAAAAATCCTCCGTGCTGGCTACTTTTGGCCCTCTATCTTTAAGGATTGCATTCTTGTCGTTCGCTCTTGTCATGAGTGCCAGATATACCAGCGGAAGATGCGAGCGCCTCCCGCTCCATTGCACCCTGTTGTCACCGTCGGCCCTTTTGCAAAATGGGGCATTGATTATACGACCTGTAACCCTCGCTCGGCTGGGGGGCATGGGTTTATTATCGTTGCCGTCAATTACTTCACTAAATGGGCCAAGGCGATGCCTACATTATCTGAAGACGGTTCAACCATGTTATCTCGCGATTCAGTGTCCCTCAAGCCATCGTCACTAATCACGGGAAGCATTTCCGTAATCATATGATGACGAAACTAACAACCCAGCTGGGCTTACGGCACGATAGTTCGACTCCATACTACTCTCAGGCCAATGGCCAAGTTGAAGCTATCAACAAGATTTTGGTTACAATGCTTCAGCACACCGTTGCCATGCATAAGTCTAACTGGCATTTGATGTTGTTCCCTGCCTTGTGGGCCTACCGAACCTCCGTGAAGGATGCCACCAGTTTCACTCCATTTCAACTAGTTTATGGACTGGAGGCTACCCTTCCAATTGAGTGTGAAATCCCTTCATTAAAATTGGCCGTCGAACTACTTCCCAACACTACTCTGCTAGAAGAACGCCTTATTTACCTGGAACGGCTAGATGAGACCCGTCACCTAGCCTCTTTGGCCATTGAAGCACAAAAGAAGCGAGTCAAGACTCACTTCGATCAGACTGTCCATCCACGTTTTTTTTGTTGAGGGACATTTAGTCCTGCTATACGATCAGGCAAACGATAAGCTGGGAGTAGGAAAACTCGAGCCTATGTGGCTAGGCCCTTACATTGTCAAGAAATTTTTGCAAAAAGGGGCCTATGAGCTAATTGACTATGAAGGGAACCCTCTCGGGAAGCCCCGAAACGGGCTGTACTTGAAAACGTACTATGTGTGATGCTTGTACACTTTGTTTTGTACATACATGTACTTTAGCAGGTGTTGTGTGTGTGTGAATTTTTGTTTTAAAGGTGTGACTGCCGCTTATTGTGTCTTTCGCTTCTTGTGCAGATGTCTGATACACCTTATGTTGGTTTCGCTGATGGTGCTTGTCGCAGTACTCGCAACTTGTCCTCTGCGGCGTGGGTGATCTATGATCCTCATGGCGAGTTGATAGATCTTCAAGGTGTGTGTTTGGGCCGTACCACTAACAATGTCGCCGAATATTGTGCTGTAATTGAACTACTTGCTGAAGCAATTAATCTCAGCATTCATGCATTGGTAGTGAACCTAGACTCTCAACTTGTCGTCCACCAGCTCAACGGGCGATATTCCGTCAGAGACCATCGCATTCTAAGGTTGTATTTACGTGTGAGATTGTTAGAAAGGAACTTTGATTTCATTACATATCGACACATTCCAAGACAATTGAACACGTTAACTGATGCATTGGCTAACCATGTATTAGATAGACATTTGCGTAATATGTAAAACAACATACAAGAAAGCATATAAAGCGCAATAATAAAAACATAGAAATAGGCATATGTGTATATATATATATATATATATATATATATATATATATCTGTGTGTGTGTGTGTGTGTCGCAATGATCTCACCACGTGCATCATATAGTTCAAAAAATAATACATGTTCCTCTAAAATACATCTGGAGACAACATGTCTCTTAAAAAAATATGCAGGAAAAGGAAACCTAGGAGTCTAGTCCCGGTGGTGCTCAAAATAGCACAACACCGCGCGCACCAAGCATCTCAACAGACGATGGACACGATTAGGCACTCCCACTATGTGCCTCTGGTATGCTAATGGCATATCTCCCAGTCTAGCATTATCAGGAATCCCTCGGGCGAGTCCCTCGAGATTCTAAATCAATTCATCCCCCTCGACACCCTCTTCCTGAGGGTCGGCTGCGGGCTGGTTCCTTCGAGCGATGGGAGACATGCCAACTAGTCGCTCTAGGCCAACATCTGCATGTATATACAATTGTTGTTAGGACAAACATGTATTAACAAAAAAAAAAAAAACATATAAAACATCAAAAACGAAAAGAGATCTTACCCAGCTCTTCGTCCCACTCCTCTCCCTCGGGCAATGGGAGATCTGGGTCTCCGGTGAAGTCAGTCCCTACATAGGGCCAATCCTCCACCACAATCAGCTGACGGCGGAGCCATATGAAGAACTCGGGTCTCTAGGACATCTGCTGGCCCCCTCCTCCCCTGGGCATCAGTGCTGCCCAGCGAGCCATCCTAGGCTCTCGTGGAAAAGGATCAACCACTATAGCTCCTTGTCCCTGAAAAATTGGTAATCATTCCAACAAGAACGATACCACGATTGAGCCATACCCAAACTGCTTTACCTTTCCTCGCTTGCACTTTGTAAGCTGCCTCTTGATGTTAGTAGTCACTGCGGTGGCCCAATCAAAGATGGTAGGGTTTAGGCATTCTGTGGCCGACAGAAGATGGTTCTTGCTTGCCTCATGGGGCGCCTGCACTCCTGCAGCTCGAGTAATGGTGAATAGTATCACCCTGAGAATCAAGTCTGGAACGATGGGAATATCCACCTTTGCACTGTTCCTTCCAAATTGCGCCCCTGGGCACACTCGGTCTCGAACTTCAGTCATCTTCTCCCTGGAAGGTCTACTCCCGATCAAAATAGGCCTCACCCCTCTCCGTGATAACCCCATGATGAAGTAGATATCGGACACATCAAGTCCCAGCACTTGGTCCCGTAAACGGAACACTTGTTCATCAACATCCCACAGATCAATTATGAATTGTAGTAGCTCGGGCTGAGCGCGCAAGTAAGGCGTAAGAAAGAATTTCTTAAGCCCAAAGTCCCTTAGGGCATTCATGCACCCTTCATCCTCAAGGGCCAAAGCATCCTCGGCATCATGTTCTCGTTCCTTCCATTCTACTACCATTTTGCCTGCTTCTCTGCATCCACAAGAACATATAAATCATGATTAGATCACTGGTAAGCTTACAATCCAATCAGATTTAAAATGCGTTGAGAAATCTTAAGCAGAAAATTGAGTTGCGCGGTTGGCGCGACTGTTTCTAAAACAGTCGCGCCAATGAGCGCGACCCTTTTAGAAAAATCGCCCCATTAGCGCGGGTCCGTGCCGGATACCCGCGCTAATGGGTGAAGCCCTAAATTTTTTAATTCCCCCTTGCAAAGGTCAATCAGGAAGCAAAATGCACAAAAAATGTATGGAAATGGAGCTAAGGGAAGCACCTCTTACCTGGAACCGACGAAATCCCGATTGGTTGCATGGATTGGCTGTAATCACCGTCTGAAGTTCACTCCCCAAACAGACCACTGCTACTATTCAGAGAGGTAAAAAGTAAAAGTGATTCTATTTTTACCATTTTTACCATTTTCACCATATTTATAACTTTTTGACTTATACTTAGGTTTAAAAAGTTACCTTTTGAGTATTTTAATATATTTTTGGTCGAAAATGGATTTTACGCTTGCTTTTTGTGCAGCGACAGGTCTTTTACGCAACTTCGATGGTGAAACGAGTTGTATTTTATACTTTTTCAGACTCAATAAATACACGAAAAAGTCACTGTGGAGTCATCTTTTAGCTCTTTTCTGACTCGCTAAACATGAAAAGATCGCCGAGTTATCCCTCTTGACTCATTAAACGTAAATAAGAGGTGGTCATCTTTAAACTCTTTTCCGACCGTGTAAAAAACGAAAAGATCGTCGGACCCTTGTCATTTCAGGTTCATTAACAGTTACGAAGCGACGTGGTTTCAATCGCTTTTTTACCTTTTCAGGTCGAAATCACTACTCATGAAAAGTACTCCTCGATCGTAATGGTCGGGCGGTTCTTTCGAGCATTGTTTTATACTTTTTCGGGCTCGAGAGACACAACTTTACGAAAAAGGACACCCTTGGAGTTTTCTTTTCTGTTGTCTTTTCAAACTCTCTAAACATGAAAAGACGCCAATTTCTCCTCTGTCAGACTCGTTAAAACTTGATGACATTGGAGTCCGTCGAGATGACGTTACAAGCATATGCTATCCCCGTCAAGCTTGTTAATAAAAATAACTGGGGTACTCGCCAGAAATGGTGGGGAAAATGGAACCATAATTATTGTCGTGTCGGTAGTATGTCGCTCTTGAACATGGCACTTGTCTGCTTTCGTGTCTGGGTGGGGACTTCTCATCTCGTTTTTCACTTGCCTCCATGGATTTGGGTGATCTTGTTTGACCTCTCATCTACTCATTGCCTCGTCACCATGACCTTTGATCCATTGATGTCAAATACTACCAAGTCCACTGTCGTGCCGCCGATATGTTCAAGAGAAGTTGACCTCTGCAGAATAACAACCTCCCCTTGATAGCTCACATAATTCTGATCCACCACAACATTCTTTCTCTGTCTCGTGTCGATGATGTGGGAAACACTATGGCCCACCTTCGATCAATATCACTTCCTGTCGACTTCAGCTCATTATCCAGGACGCTGATCTAGAGACTCCCTTCCGGTGCCTTGGAGCCTGCATGCCTCAATGGCAGGTTCTTCGTGTTCGACGTGAGGTTTTCATCATTGGCCTCCGATCGAATGATTCTATAGGTGTTCGACGCCAGCTCACTGATTCACACGCCATAGATTGTACCTATAGTACCTTGAGGGCCATTGTCATTATTGGTGGTACCTCTCGCGTCTGTTAACAGTTTTCATTATTGACTGGTAATCAAACGATGTTCATGCATGTTCGACTTCAACTCATATATTCGCATGCTTGAACTTGTACTTTTTTTTGGGTCGAAATGGAGCGCAAGACCCTAGATTTTTTCTATTGGAATCCAGGCTGCGATTTTGTGGATTATTGTTACATGACTCATTCACTAGATGGCTGCGACCATGCTTGAGTCTATTCATCGATCCTCACCGGATGGCTGTGCCCATACCATGGATCTAGATTATTATGTACTCTGTTATGGATGGCTGCACCCATACCACATATATCATGTACTGGAGCTATCAGTTGTATCTCTCTATGCAGATTCTCCGGCAGCAGCCGCATGTGTTCTTGTAAATCATTTCACCCCTCTCTCTCTCTCGGGCCTCATGCTTTAGGGGGGATCTGTTACACAGTAATTTGTCACCATTTGTCACCGCCCCTGTTACCCCTTTCCCGCACTTTGGAGGACTCATTCTGGGACCTGTGAGAAGTGACATAACTTGAAAACACTTGCATTATGTTCCCCTAAGTATGGACTTCATATGCCTTGAAGACATCTCCTGCAGAATATCCTTAAAAAGTCCCCTTTTTCCATCAGCGCGGATCCACAATGTATCACCCGCGCCAATGGGGGAAATTCTCCAAAGAGCGCGCGCCTATTGGCGCTCTGTCTCAGAGTCTTACCCGTGCCAACCAAGTTTGGGAAAGCTTTTTAACAAACGCACGCCCGAAAGTTTTTTCCTTTCGACTCATGAGGCTTTTCAAGGATAATGCCAATCTCATGGATGTCGAGATTCATCGTATCTCTATCCATAATAGCTTTTCGAGGATAATGCTAATCCCATGGATGTCTGGATTCATTGTATCTCTTCCTCCTCCTCCATCTATAAAAGCTTGTTCTGTTGCATTTGACAAGCTAGTTTTGAGCATAGGGAGAATTATACTGTCAGAAGTCTGAGAGATTGCTGCAAGAGTCTTCTTACACAAGCCAAATGGTAATACTTTGTACGCGAATGTACCCCAGGGACAGATGAAGGTTGTTTTTTCATGGTCTTCAGGGGCGACCTGAATCTGATTGTAGCCATTGAAACCGTCTAAGAAGGAAAAGAGTTGCTTCCCTGCCAAAGTATCATCAAGGACCTAATCGATGAATGGGAGGGTAAGTGATCTTTCTGTGTCGCCTTATTCAACTCCCGATAATCTACATAGATACACCAATTCTCATTCTTCTTAGGGACGACCACCAATGGAGAGACCCATTTACTGTCCAAGATATGATAAATGAAGTTTACATCCAACAGCTTCTGTAACTCTTCTTTCACAATGTCCTTGAGATATGGATTCAATCTTTGTTGAGGCTGCCGAATGGGTTAAGCATCCTTCTCCATATAAATGTAGTGTGTACATAGATGTGGGTCTATTCCTTTCATAACAAGATAATCCCACGCAAAAACCCCTTTATATTTCTGCAAGACCTATATGAGCTTTTGTGTTGATTGCTATCCAGACTATCATTAATATTTAGAATTTTGCCTGGTTCGATCCCAATAGGTTTTCTGTTATAAATAGTAGTCGCCTAAATATGTTAGTCGTCGGTATCCTTCAGAGGATCCTCCATGGCTTCATTATCAAGAATCACTTTTAAAATTTGACACTTTACATTGCTCACATTAGCTAGCTGATTTATAAAATTATTGATAATGTCATCTTCAGTTTGATCTTTAAATTCAAGTGCCTCTGCTACTGTGAGTGGTGAACGGATCCTTCCTCCAAGTACAGTGGTGGTTGTTTACATATTTCTACAATGGGAAGACTTGGCTTGCTAGGAGGATATAACACAAGATTTTTTCCAGCATCCCCCTTGGGATTTGCAATAGTCATGCTGCCTTCTCGACAACCAATATAAGCATCAACTGTCACTAGCCAAGGTCGGCCCAGAATCAGAGGGTGCCCATCTAGTCGACTCTTTGGGTTTATAACAATAAAATCTACTGGATATTCCCACGAATCAATAGAAATTGTAATAACCTGTAAAGTTCCTTATGGCCTTACCACCGAACGATCAACAAGTTCTAATACAGTGGTGGTTTATTCCAGGGCTATAATACCAAGTGCTTGACAGGTTTCTGTTGTTAAAATATTAATGGCTACACCCAGATCAACTAGTGTATTGGGAAAAGAGTGTCCATATATCTTAACTGTCACTATGGGATTTCCAGGATCTTCATACTTTATTGGAGTTTCCCCTCCCCAGAGTAAATTAGATAAGGTTTCCACCACGCGAATGGTGGGTAAGGTTTTTTCTTTCCTTGCAGGCTTCTTTACATATAGCGCTTTGATTGTCTTAGCATAGATGGGAATGTCTTGAATGGCCTGGAGGAGAGGAATTTTAATACAATTTTTTTTTTTTTTCTCCTACAAGATCGAAATCTGGGTAAATAGCAGGTTTGGGTATTGTTAACCTTTTCGGGAATGCGGGAGCAATGATTGTAAGTTTTTGAGGATCTTCATGCTGATCTCTCTTCTCCTTGCTTTAGTTTAGTATTAATTACAGGTGGTGGTATATGTACAAGTGGGGTTTCAATTTCGATTGAAGGTTGGTCCCTGTTTTCCTCAGGGGTGATGATACATCCTGACCTCAATCTGAGTTCATTACATTCTTTCTACTCAATCTCATAATTTGAGCTTTCGATGATTTGCACCAACTGGACTGGCCTGTTATTAGGATTTGGATTCAACTGTGCTGGCAATTGAGGGCGCATAAGAGGTTGAGGATTTTTTTGTAATGTATATGGAGCTAATAGTGTAGGTTGAGGCTGAGGACCTGTCCCTAGGTGCATTTGATATCCCTAGTAGTTGCTTCCAATTTGGAGACCAACTCGGATTTTCAGATGTGGAGGCAGGCCACTGGGATTGATAGGGATTTCCCTACCAAACAGGAGTAAAAGGAGAATTTGGCCAGCCATTACCTGGAAAGGGTTTAGTTGGCTAGGATGCCATAGGGAATGGTTGGGTTTGCCGATTTGGGTAAGGTGATTGGCCTTGTCATGCTGCCCCAAGGTTCTGTTGCTAATTAAACTGTGAATAAGGAAAGAACTGGGATGCATCTTGTGACATACTGTAGGTTTAGCCTGCCACTGTCGATGATGGTTCATCAGATACACTGACTCTGTGTCTTCTTCTGCTTCCTCGAATACTTCTTTCAGATTTAGCAGTGACGGACATTGTTTAGTGGTGTGATCTTTGGTGTAGATAGCGCATGTCTAGACCATGTATAATGGAAACTCTCATTGGATATGCTTCTTTCGACAACGTGGATAGAAAATGGCCAAGTTTTGTTCCACTAAGGCTTGCTTTTGTTTATCCTATAAGATGTCCAACTATGTCGTGAGGATGCCCAGGATGTCTATTTTGAAATATTCTAGAAGGTTTTCGATCTCCATTCATGTTACACCTCCACTGTGTGGTTTGCTTCCCTTGCTCATGGGATCTCGACTTCCTGCTCCTGTTCGTGTGCTTCCTCGCGAACACCTAAGACAAAAGAGAACGATTTCATCATAATCTTCCTGAGAAATATCTCCTTTACCCATTAAATTTAGAGTTTCTAACCATTCCTCTTTCATTCCTTAAATTAAGATAGCTATTAGGACTTCTTTAGGTAAGGTGGCGTGTGGAGACCTCTACAAATTATAATTAAACCGTTCTACATATTCTTCTAGTGTTTCATTATCTTTTGTAGTCATCTTAAAAATTTCATCTTTTAGCTCCCTAGTATTGCAAAAGTCTTGGTATCTTGTGAGGAAGGAGGTTTTCATGTCGTCCCAAGAGTTAATCGTTCACCCACCCATACCCATGAACCATATTAAGGCTTCTCCTTTCAGATTAGAAGAGAATAGCTTTAGCTTTTCAGGGTCAGTGGTGTAGTCAGACCATCTACAAAGGAAATCAAACTAAATTAGGAAAGCATCGGGATCCTCTGTGATCATCCCATGAAAAGTTGGGATGCTCTGCAGAGGAATAACCTTCTTGGGGGCATTAGCCACTTAATCAACTACGGGATACTCTAATGTCGAGGTTTGACCTTGAGGTGGCTGGTTTGGCATTTGGTCAAAGATGCGCCAATAACCTTCAAAGATTTCAGGGGGTTCTTTTTTAGTAAGCAGAGGATTAGCAACCCGAGATGGCTTTCTAGCACTGCCTAGATCTGGGATCATAGGAGACCCTTGTTCAGATAGCTATGGTTCTGCCTTAGCAGTCCCACTGATTTCTCCTTCTCCTTATCTTAATTTACAAGATTTGCCCTCTTGTAGAGGATCAAAATGTAAACTTGATGTAGCTTGAAGACTCTGCTCAGATCCTCCAATTTGGCTTTGAATCTTAGCGTAAGCTGCAGATGGTGAACCTACTGCTTGAGGGATTACAGTAGGACTTTTTCTAGATACTACCCGGAATCCTACTAACGCTTGAGACTCTACTTTTCTTACGATTTCGTCTATAAAGGTCATTCTCCCAAGGTTCATGATCCTTTGGGTTTTGTGGATTTAGTTGGGTAGTTCTACTCTTTTTCTATCTTTCTATTCCTAGTCATTCATAAAAACCAATTCTTATTTAACCTCTAAGCTTTTGCTGAAAAGCGGGCTGGTAAGAAAGCACTTTACTTGCTAGGTACGTAGGTTCTTCCCTTCCATTTTTAAAACCCAATTCTTTCACATCAAGATAAAAAGGAAATCACTTTGAAACACTCTCCCTGGCAATGGTGCCAAAATGTTGGTGCACTAAGATGTCTTTTTACAGGAAATCTTAATTCCTACATTAATTGTCAACCCAAGGTAAGTATTTTTATCTTAAGTGTGTCAGCACAATATATGCATTGAATTCAGAGGTTATCTAATGATAAATCATTGCAATCACTAATAACTATCTCTTCAACTCAATCTACACAATCCTAAAAGAAATAACTAAGTAAGAAATAACTCTGAAAGAATTCTTAACACACTTTGCAATTCTGCTTAACTTATTCCAAAATAAAATGAATCTGAATGCGAATGCAAAGAATTACGTTTGGAAACCTTCAAATAGAATTTATACTAACTCACTCAATCAAGAAAGAGAACTATAACAACTGAACAACAATGATAATCTATAGCAAATCCAAATTGAATGGCAATCTCAATTGAACGACAACTGATAATTGAACAACAAGCAAGAATATAATGATAAATGATCTCTAAAAAACAATTGATTTATGTAAGCAAATTATGGAAATTGATTAATGCTATCTCTAATATCTATGATAACATCACTTAGAATGAACAACAATCTACTACTGAAACTAACATAACCAATCCAATAAAAGCGTTACTCAGATATATCACACAGCTAAGTCTGAATCTAAATGAACAATAGTATGAATCGGAATCGTCAATATTCACAATAAGTGAAATGATATTAATTGAACATTAACAATCAGTAAAGACTAAGTAGAAAAGATTATAACACAAGAAAGCAGTGGAAATTCTCTTGACCGGGCCCAGAGTCGCCATAAGTCTCCTCCAAGAAATACTCAGAATATACGTATGGATCAAACACGGTCTTTCTTCATTAATATAAGTAACAAGATTACATCATCAATGAGATAACAATATTATATGTCTAAAAAAGAATAATTACAAATTATAAAAGTCTGAACTCTGTGTAGTTTTTCCTTTCGGCCTAATATATTTCATTTAGAAAATAAATAGATAAAAGTGAACTCTTAGGATCAGGGGATCCTGAGGATTTCTCTATACATAATTTGATCTTGTCATGAAATAGCATCAGTCTGCGTGGTCTTTCGCTGCCTTGCCTGCCTCAGACATTGTCTTTTCCTTTTACAACCTGGTGTTGTTTTGTTGATTGAATATCTATTGACCAATCCACGTCCTCTGCACACAAGAATAGTAAAAAGTTGGTTTCTTGTACTAGATTTATCTAATTTGCTACCAAGTTCTTTCATCCAACTTTAGCTGTTATTTCCTTTGTTTCAGTCCATAAGCGAAGATAATCATGTAAGGATGAACGAAAAATAAAGCGATTATCGAGAAAACATACATTTTTCTTGACCCAACAAAGAAGAGCAAGATGTAAGAGTTTTTCTTGTTCTCTTATTAAAGAATCACAAAATGCATCAAAAGAGGGGGACTTGTAGTCTTGTTCTTGAGAAATAAAGGCTTCTCTTGTAGAATGGAAGGTGGAAACAAACATAGAGTAGGTTGGTCCCAACTTAGTAAGAATGCAATAGATAAGGCTACCATCTTCTTTCTTAATCTTAACAACTTCCAAGAGAAGTCTAAGGGTCTTGAACTTGGACAAAATATCTTCAATGGAAGAAAAATTATTGGGGTCCAACGTAAGAAACTCATTTTCGAGTTGATGGGCTCTAAGTTCATTTTTAATTCCAAAAACTTTAGTGAGTTGTTTCATCGCTTCATTAGGGGTATCAAGTTCTATGATATGGAATCTAAGGTCTGGATAAATAGACATCCCTAACAACCCACGTGCTTGATCTTGCCTATTTTCCCATTTGGCTACCTTATCTTCATCTTTAGGTTTAGTTTCTTGGCCTAAGGCTATTCTATAAAATCCTTTACTTATAACTAAATCCACAATGTAGGACCACCATTGGAAGTAGTTGGCGCTGTCAAGAATAACTTCGCATGGACTTTCCATTTTAACAGAAACCGAAGTTGTAGATGTTGAAACTAAGTATTCCAATGTAAATATCTCAAAAAATTAGGCCGATTAAAAAAAAGGGCTTCTGGATGAAGAAGTTATTGACCTTTAGAGAATCTTCCTCAGAACTGTCTTGTTCCTAAATAACTACAGAAGGTCTTTCCTTTTCTAATATCCTACCAGATCTTAGTTGAACATCATTAAGATCTAGAGGAGTAATCATGTAAGTTTGAAATTGTTGTCCTTCTACCATGTAAGCATTCTGAGGGTTTTTATTGTTGGGGTTTGGTAATGGTTGGGTAGGTAGTTGATTTGGTTTCTGTTGAAATGGCAGTAAGAGTTGAGGATTTTGGTTTTGTTGTGGATGTTGTTGTGGAAATGGTAATGAAAATTGAAAATTCTGATTTTGAAGTTGTGGTTGCTGATTTTGTTGTTGAATGTGTGGGTGAGGATAATTCTGATATGATGGAGGATATTGATAATGTTGAGAAAATCTCCCATAAGGTTTTTGTACTCCTTGTGCCCACGGTTGAGATTGAGATTGAGGTTGAGGTTGAGGCCAAGGTTGAGATTGAGATTGAGGTTGAGGCCAAGGTTACTGCCAAGAATTCCAATTTAGTGGGGGCTGAAGATACATTTGATTGTTAAATCCCTGATTTTGTGGCCCCTACCAAGTTCTTCTAGCAACAAAACAAAGAGGTTCTGCAGAATTTGGGACTGTTTCCTCTTGAAAGACAGCCTTAAAACCTAGAATTGAAGGACAACCTTTGGACTCATGGCTTTCTAAGAAAATCATACAAGTTTCTACAATTTTTGCATCTAAAGGGCATTCCCTTTGAGCATGTTTTTTTCTGCATTTTAAACAAAAAATGGCTAAAGCATCAGCCTCGGTTTTCTGCTTATTTTGTATTTTAAGGGTGTCTAATTGCTCACTAAGGCTCCTTAAAATGTTAGTTTTAAATTCATCAAACATATTACCAATTTCTGCCTTACTTACAGATCCAGTTTCAGATTTGTTTACTCTAACAAGAGAAGGATCTCTTGGACCTTTCCCAGTTTTAGATTTCTCTCTTGAGAGATGAACACACAATTCTCCTATATCATTTAATGGGAGTTGAGAGATATCTCCCTTCCCCATCATGTTAAGGATATCTATCCACTCATCTCTAATGGATTTTAATAAAAGAGCTTTCAAGGTATCTTCATCTAAGCTTTCCATTTTTGCTCTTTTCAAATTATAGTTGAATCTCTCAATCAAATCCTCTAAGTTTTCATCCTCTCTTTGCATCATTTTGAACACTTCATCTTTGTGATTGGTAGGCATGCAATAATCCAAGTAACTATCCAATTTTTTTTTCTTCATGTCATTCCATGTTCTAATGGAATGAGTGACTATCCCCATAAACCACTTCAAAGCAGCTCCTTTTAGTGTTGAAGGAAACAATTTGAGTTTTTGAGAGTCTTCTAGATAATCATAGGTTCTGCACAAGACTTCAAACTCAAATAAGAATGTTTCAGGATCCTCACTTTTTAACCCATGGAAGTTTGGGAGGACAGAAGGTGATATATTTTTCATGGTGGCATTTGTTTCCTCATCCACTATAGGGAATCCAAAAGAATTATCTATTTCCCTATTTCCTCTGCCTCCTCCATTATTTCCTCTACCTCCTCCATTGTTTCCTCTACCTCTTCCTCTACCCCCACCAAACAGACTGAATTCCCCATCTTCTCCTTCTTCTGCCATTATAGTTTCCTCGGAGTCAGAATAAGGTTCAACCTACAAGGTTACCTTCTCTTCCTCCGGTTCTTCTATTAATGGCATATGGGAGAGAGGTTCTACTTCTTCCTCCTCACCAGGTATTCCTAATTCTTCAACTAAAATAGGCTCTCCTGTGGAGGTAGAAAAATCTATTCCTGTTGTTGGAGATTCAAAATTCTTCTCCTCTAGGGTTGGCTTGGTAGTAGGAGATTCTTTTGATTGAATTTCTACCTCTGGAATTTTAGGTGTTCTATGGCTGGGAGTATGAGTTTGGGATGGAGGTGTATCTTTCCTTGTTCTTGGTGGAGTAGGTGGTGTTGTAGGAATTGAACGACTGCCCCTAGCTATAAATCTACCCCTAGAATCTCTTTCTCTATGCATATCATTTTTTTTTTAGTATAATAGATAAGGCTACCTAGTTACACTTCCCTGAAAACGGCGCCAAAATGTTTGGTCAATTTAGTGTCCTAAATTGCTTTACATAAATTACCAATCCTGGTATCGTAAACTGATGAAGTGTAGTGCATTGTTTGTGCTAGATAACCCTTCTTACTTCGTTGATTTTTGTGTTTTATGTTGTTTTGGGGGGTTTTTGGTCTTTTAATTCCTAATGATTTCACAATGTAATTATCAGAACTTAAATCCAGCTTTCGTAAAGACTGCTCAAAATCTAAAAATGAAAACAGAGCTTAAGAAAGAAATGAAAATAGAGCTAAGAAATACTTGGAGGCAACGCTAAGCAAGAAATGAAAACAAAGTTTCTATTCCTATTTTACCATTATTTCCAAATCATGAATTAAAACTAAAAGTGAAATTTGCAACTGATATCTAACTAATTACAGAAATAAAACTAAATGAAATACTTAGTTACTCTGCCTCTCAATTTTGTGAGAAAGTCTCCTTGGGATGACATTTGAGGAATTTTGTACTTCATTAATCTAAGAGAAAACAAATACAGAGATGCAACAATAACTCATTGCATAAATAAAATGTTCAACCACTTATTTAAGGATTAATTATCAACTTGAAGGTTTTTCCATAAACATTCATTAATACCATGAGTTATTAAACTAAAAATAAAATGGAAAAGAGAGTAAATGGCACTGATCAGTCTAATTGAGAATTTAAACTAGCAAAACAGTGAATGAAGTAAACTAGATTACATCACTGAGTTTCATCTTCTAAACTACTAATAAAAACTAAAAAGAGATCAAGCAAATGGAAGCTACTCTAAATTATGAACACTGTTAATAAGAAAATGATGGAAATTGCATTATAGACATTGTTAGTAAGAAAATGATTATAAACACTGTGAAAGAAAATGATGGATTTACAGTTAACAAGGAGAAGAAAAATAAAATGAAATGAAACCTTCTTCAGTGTAGGGGCCCTCTGCAACTGATTAGGCTACGCTTGCTCAATCAAATCCAATAAAACTCCTTCAAATTTTCTTAAAACATGCAGTCTTCATAATAAAAATAGGGACACAAAATGCCCAGAAATTACAGAGTCTAGAACTTCGATTTCTCAATAAAACTATTACTATTACTACTAACTTCTTCAGTCCTTTACACAGGTATTTATAAGAAAAATCATATAACTATTTGTGGAGAAAAACATGCTATAGTCAAATACGTAGAAGAAAAATATGTGGAATTTCTTCCTTAGCTACTAGAGACATAAATCCAAGACATGATTGTTGTTGGATTCAGTTGTACAGGTGACTATTAGAGTCCATAGGTACAGGTAGTTGTTCCAGATAACGCTTCCCATCACTGTGAAACGTGTTAATTAACCACGAAATAGAGTCCTGTTACCTTCAGTCTCTCTGTGTTTGACTTGTCCATTGACCATAGTCTTATACCATCTTCTTTGTCGACCTGGGCTAAATGAATAGGACAGGGTCCATGTCACGATGATTTCCAAGCTGTCCATGTAGTTAGTTTCTCCTTCTGACATCAGGAACCTATTAGAGCATGAAGGTAGCTTCGGAATAGCCGATTAGCTGCAGAATAGGCTGCTTTCCGTAGCTAATATACAAAAATTTATCCAAATAGCAAAACATAAAAGCATAACATGTAAATCACTAAATGTCCTCCTCAAGATAGTATTACCAGTCATTGGTGATGAGAATGCATATTTCTTATGGAAAAACCAAAGAAAAGGAATGAGAAGAGTTGCTAGGGAAAGAGTAATTTTGATGCTCAACACCTTATTTGTAGCACAATTTTCTATTTTTGGTATTTTTTGGGTCAAGAACTTCCGGAGCCATTTTGATGCCCTAAACAACGTTTTTTGGAAAAAATAGGAGAAATGGGGCCAAGACTAATGTTTCTCACTAAAAATTTGTAGTCCTCAGACATATCTTTCTAATGAGGTATTGTTCACATCAAACGGAGATCGTATGCCAAAGTTACGACCCCGGGAATTTGATGTACCAATTTACCCAAACAGGGCCCATAGTTAGGTGCTTCATCTCCTAGGGTTAGGTTTTTGGATGTTTAGGGTTTTCCATTGTTTCTCAACAATAAATAGGTCTTTGAGCCTCATTGTAACACAGTTTAGAGGCATGTAGCCGCCACATCTCTTCTCAGAGATAAGCTACCATCGCCCGAGCTAGTCTTATTTCCATTCTGTTTGTAAGCATATTTCAGTATTTGATATTAATGAAATGAAGTGTTATTTCTATTGCATCTTTATATTTATGGCTATATCTATGATTTGTTTTGTTCCTATTTAAATCGAGATTAGTGGTATCAAAGCGGTCTGCTCTTTCTCTGTTTTTCTTTGCACGTCCCCAACGAGGTCGAGATGTAAGGAGTTAGGGCTTGAATTTGTCGAACCTTTGCAAGACTAGCTTCGCAAATCCTGACGGCCTCCCATGGCGGATAAAAAGAAAGACGAGGGGGTAGGAGATCCTATCAAAATCTTGCTCGAATAAGCCCTCGAGCGACAAAGGAACGCAATGATGGAAATTTTTTCCCAAATCCTTCAGCGGCTACCCAATGGCGACGCATCTACTTCCGGCAGCTACTCTGGAAGCGCCACACCCTTTAAGGTACAAGTTAACTTTGGCATTCCCATATTTGAGGGTCAGATAGATGCATACACTGTGGATAAATGGTTAATCTACTAGAAGGATATTTTTCTAGCCAAGAAAAGATCATTTTTGCACTTCTCAAAGTATCCCCCCACGTCAAGGACAGGTGGGAAACCTACTGTGAGCAGAAGGATGAAAGTACGAACTCACTATTTTCAACCGCACCCACTTGGAACTCATTCCAGGATGTCATCAAGGAGCAGTATTACCCTATCGAGAGCTATGAGGATAAATACATCAAGTGGACAATGTTGCGACAGGGAAGGGACCAAGATGTGCCGGAGTTTACCAATGTTTTTCATACCCTTTGCACGAAGTTGGGTATCAAGGATTTTAAGAAGCATTTGGTTCTCAAGTACCACGACTGCCTACACAAGTACATCCAGGACGAGATGGAGTTCCTGGACATCTCCTCACTCAGCACGACATACCGATATGCCGTCAAGATCGAGCAAAAGTTTAAACAGAAGAAGCGAGACTTTGGATCTGTGAATCCGAAGCAAGGGAAAGGTTCTCCCAAACTGTAGAACAAAGGACAAAGCCAAGGCAGGGTGGCCTAGGACAACCCGCCAAAGCCGCAAGCAAAGAACAATATCACAAAGCCGAAGAAGGACACGGGAAAGCGGTGTGAATTCCATAAGAGCTCCACTCACAACACAAGTGAGTGTCGGGCCTAGCAGTGACTGGTGGCCGAGCTAAAGGAGGAACCCGAAGATCCAAATGAGGAGGAGCACCTCTTCCACTCCCAGATGTGGGTAAAGGGTTCCCCGCTACAGTTCATTGTCGACAGCAGGAGCCAAAAGAACCTCATTTAGACAGAGGTCGTGAAGCGGCTGGGCTTACCGACCACATCACATCCAAAATCGTATACCATCGGGTGGCTTCACCAAGGACGGGATCTTCATGTGAGCTACTAGTGTCGCCTTCCATACAGCATCAAGCCCTTCACCGATGAGGTATTATGTGACATTTCTCCCTTTGATTTTTGTGATGTATTTTTAGGTCAAAAATACTTATGGAAGCGACATGTTGTGTATGATTCAAGGCCTCGTGCTGTTATTATTACTTTGGGAAATAAGTTGTACAGGATATCGGAGGTAGCACCGCATACCACCATCTCTTTGGTTACTGCAAAACAATGAAGTAAGCTCATTTCCAAAATTGCGAAATTTGTTTTCCTGATAATACGCCCTTATGGAAAGAAGAAGACAGTGGCCACAACCTCTAAACAGGGCCCCTCCGCATGACAACAACAGATCGACAAGGTTGTGGAGGAGTACGAGGACATCTTCACCTCCCCCGCAGAAGTGCCTCTGCACTGTTAGGTCAAGCACTCCATCGATCTGACCCGAGGTGTGTCACTAACCAATGGACCAGTCTATCGGCGCTCCGTTCTAGAGAACGAAGAAATCAAGAGGAAGATTCAGAAGCTGTTGTAGAAAGGTCACATCCGACTGAGTTCATCTCCCTGTGGGAGCCCGATCGTGTTGGTACAAAAGAAGGATGGGACTTGGAGACTCTGTATTGACTATCGGACGCTAAACAAGATCACTGTCCGGAATAGGTACTCGATCCCACAGATTGATGACTTTCTGGACCAACTAAAAGGGGAAAAATATTTCAGCAATATCGACTTGAAATCAGGATATCACTAGGTACTAATCGAACCCTCCGATGTGTGGAAGACTGCCTTCAAAGCCAAGGAGGGCCTTTTCGAATGGTTAGTTATGCCTTTCGGGTTGACGAATGCTCCTGCAACCTTCATGAGGCTGATGGATGACATATTTCGGCCATTCACCAACTCATCTGTAGTGCTATACTTGGATGACATCCTGATCTTCAGCCAGATTTAGGAAGAGCACCTCCACCACATTCGACAGGTTCTCCAAACACTGTGGCAACACAAGCTATGTGCCAATTTGGAGAAATGCGTTGTTGGCATGACCCAAGTTCAGTATCTGGGATACATTATTGATGAATGGGGGGTGCATGTGGATCCAACCAAGATCCAAGTCATTCGGGATTGGCCAGCTCTAATCACTCTCACAAAGCACCGAAACTTTCTAGGTCTTGCCAATTTCTATCGCAGGTTCGTGTTGGGATTCTCTCATATCACTTGGCCCTTGAATCAAGTCACCAAGGGAGGAGAAAAAGCAAAAAAAAATTGATCTGAATCTCAACAGAAGGCATTCACAGAGTTGAAACATCGCCTCTACTATGCACTAGTGCTCACATTACCAGACTTGCAACAACCATTTGAGATTGAGACAGATGCCTCTGACTATGCTATTGGGGTAGTCCTTACTCAATAGGGGCATCCAGTGGCATATCACAGTGAGACACTTTCAGACACAGTCCGGAAGTATCCCACTTATGACAAAGAGATGTATTCCATTGTGTAGGCCTACCGACAATGGAATCATTACATTTTGGGGAAGGAAACAGTCATCCACACAGACCACTGACCCCTATAATTCATATAGGCGCAAGGGAAGTTGCAGAATGATCGCCATCAAAATTGGTCCACATACCTGCAACAGTTCCATTTGAATATCAAGTATAAGAAGGGTAGCACTAACAATGTTGTAGATTGCCTCAACTAGCCACCGATCATGGCGTTAACCACCGTGCTCAAGTCTTGTGGGCATGAGACTTCTCATTGGCCACTTCTCTATAAAAGCAACCCAGAATTTGGCCACACATACCAGACGCTCTTGGAGGGTCAGCAAGTTCCATATTTTCACCTCTAGGATGCCCTACTATGCCACCTAGGACACCTTTGTGTTCCTTCAAGTGAGCGTGCAAATATTATTTGGGAAGCACACTACAGTCGGGCCGCTGGGAATTTTGGGGGTCGAGAAAATGGTGGCAGTATTGTAGAAGTATTTCTATTAGCCGGATCTTCAACGGGATGTCAGGAAGTACATAAGATCCTGCATTGCCTGCGCCATTGCCAAACTGACCATCAAAAAGAAAGGTCTCTATACTCCGCTGCCTACCCCTAGTTGACCTTGGGAATCCGTCTCCATGGATTACAAGTTATGCCTTCCTTCTACTAAGCATGGCAATGACTATGTTTTTATGGTCGTCGACAGATTCTCAAAGATGGCCATTATGGCGGCCTGTAAGAAGAATATCACAGCAAAAGCCACTGCTAAACTCTTCTTTGAACGAGTGTGGGTACACTTTGGGATCCCAAAGTCCATCATCTCAAATCGGGACAACAGGTTCCTTAGTACATTTTGGTCCAGTCTTTGGTCGATGCTGGACACCAAGCTCACTAAGTCCATGACTTTCCATCCCCAAAATGATGGCCAGAAATAGATTGTCAACAGGATGATCAGACACATTCTACGCATGTACAATGTTGGCATTATGATACAAGTATGACACAAGTGTTGTCCTTGATGGCAACTCTCTCAGATGAAAGATCATAGTATAGCAGGTAAACAGCAAGAATGAAGAAAGAAAGGTATACGCATGTTCACTAGATACCAAGTCACATATACACGCAGGTTCACTATATACAAAGACGCGTATAACGTACACACACGTTCATAGAAGTAAAGGCACGTACATGCCAGAAAACTAAGTTTTGGTCCGTAGCATTTGGACCATGGTATTTTGGTATCGGTCCATGGTATTTGGTCTGAGGTATTGACCCCAGGTATTGGGTCCAAGGTATCGGTCCTACGTGGTTTTGGACCAATGACCTAGTGTGGTTCTTGCCATCAAGTCCAAAGGGGGAGATTGTTGGCATTATGACACAAGTATGACACAAGTGTTGTCCTTGATGGAAACTCTCTCAGATGAAAGATCACAGTATAGCAGGTAAATAGCAAGAATGAAGAAATAAATGTATACGCAGGTTCACTAGATACCAAGTCGTGTATACACGTAGGTTCACTATATACAAAGGCATGTATAACATACACATGCACGTTCACAGAAGGAAAGGTGCGTACATGTCGGAAAACTAAGTTTTGGTCCATAGTATTTGGACCATAGTATTTTGGTATTGGTCCATGGTATTTGGTCCGAGGTATTGACCCCAGGTATTGGGTCCAAGGTATCGGTACTACGTGGTTTTGGACCATGGTATTGAGAGAGGCCTAAACCTATATAAGGAGAAGAAGATCATTAGGCCAAAGTGCACATGTGCAAGTGATGAATATCTGATGAAGTGTGAGATCTAGTATGCAGGTTATGGGTATGTGATGCTTTGTTAAGGATGCAACTATGTGGCGAATGAAGGTTGATGGACCGGGATCATGAAGATTAAAATGCATTATCATTATATGGTATGATCATGAATAGTTCAGATCTGAATACTAATGCATGTCTTATCCTTTATATCTAATGATCTAGGTATATCTGAAGTAGAAAATTGCAGCGAAGGTATAAGTAATTATTTTCATATCTGTACGCTGGTTCCCTTTGGTGAAAGGGCGTATACATGCTGGTTCGACACAACCAAGTAGCGTATACATTATGAGATTTGATATTTGAGGTTGATATTGGTTCTAATGGTTGTTGCAGGGTTCTGGGTTCTACTCTGTGTTCTGGTGACTGTGTTTTGACGACAGGGTTTCAGTGATTTAGTAGTTGGGTGATTCAAAGATTGATGATGCAGATATAGTTGATGGTCGTATTGCAGTGGTGATTGATTTTGTATTGATGGATCTAGTTTGAAAATTTATGAAACGTGGTCCCTGGAAGAAAAGAGAAGGTCGTAGCCTTCTATAGGTTGGCGCCTACGTACTAGTAAATATATCGGCTAGTACAAGAGCTAGGGGGTTGTAGCTCCCTTCCAATAGAATCTGGAGAATGAGAGAAGGTTGTAGCCTTCTGCAGGTGGGTGCCTATGTACTGGTATGAGTCTGTGCCAATACAAGATTGTAAACAGGTTTTTCTTATCTAAAAGGAAACAACAGCAGGTGGTTTTTGTCCCGCATTGGGTTTCCACCTTATATCATGGTGTTCATGTGTGTTTCTTATGTGTGATGATATGTTCTATTTTACTACACCTGTTTACTGTTTATATGGTTAAATAAGTTCTGATGCACTGATTAAAGATCAACATATAATGGATTAAATGAATCATAAGTTTACTGGATATACGCTAGTTGCTTTAAACACAGTTGTGTGTACACGCAGGTTCCCTTAACTGAAGTAGCGTATATGAATCTGATTATGTAAATGAAAAAGTTAGTGATTTGCTAATATTGATTCACCCCCCCCCCCTCTCTTAGTATTATTTCCAACTTACAACTCAAAGAATCCACGCATATGGGATGAGAACCTCCCCTATGTCCAACACAGTTATAACAGGGCTCTCCACAACTCGATTAGCCACAACCCTTTTCAGGAGGGCATGGGATTCCAACCACTATATCCCATTGATGTGGCCATGCCATTTGCAATTACTAAGGCAGATTTGGCTCATATCCAGTCCAAAACCGATAAGGAAAATAACTTCATTAAGAACATCCAACATATCCGCCAGCAGGTCCACGACATTCTGGAGAAATCAAATGCCAAGTACAAGCAATGACATGATCAACATCGAGTGCCACATAAGTTTTAGATGGGCGACAAAGTCTGGTTGCATTTGCAAAAGGAACGCCTTACCCACGGGGGATTCACTCAGTGAGCCTTTGACATATCACATGTGTTCATGGCATATGAAACAATACCCTTAATTTGACTACATATTGGAAAATCCCTCCAAAAATAAAATTATTTAACCCCCTACCAATATGAACTCAATACAACTTCCCAATTTAAAAAACCCCTACTTTCACTAGATATTGTAAGTATCCATTTTTTCATTAACATTTTTTATACCCCTTTATATTTTTTCAATAACTCTAAGCTCCATTTTTTATATTTTCTAATATAAAAACCCTTTACCCCTATATATCCCCCAATATATTATGTCATTTTTTCCTCAATATATATCCCCCAATATGAACCCACATGATATGATATTGCTCCTCTAGTGAAGCCCCTATGGCCTTACCGGAGCCTATCGAGAGTGGTCCTTATACCATTACCAAGGTTCTGGGAGACAATGCATTTGAGCTCAACATTCTCCCATTCATTGGCTTGCACCCAGTGTTCAATGTGGACCGCCTTCGACTATACTTCCCACCATTGCTAGAAACATCAGACATTGAAAAACAACTCACACCTACAGAGTTAAATCCATATTGAATGGAACAAGCCACAATTGATCGGATCATGGACACGCAGATCAAGAACACCCGACAACAAAGGATTGAACTATACCAAGCTGTCAAAGTGGGCCAACTCCTTCACCAGGGCAAGTGGCTCACCAGGGACCAAGTTTAGCAAAAGTTTCCTCATCTTATGGAAGAACTCAACGCAATGGGGACCATTGCTTCCTAAGGGGGGAGGAATGATCCAGGTGGATATTGGTGGCCACCCGCCTATTCCACTTGGACAACCACCATTG
Organism: Pinus tabuliformis; assembly: GCA_031772625.1. NCBI lineage: Eukaryota > Viridiplantae > Streptophyta > Pinopsida > Pinales > Pinaceae > Pinus > Pinus tabuliformis. The sequence goes on from CM062809.1 coordinate 861,429,558, forward strand.
TTTCTTTCAACTTTTTAGTTTCCTTATTTGTAGCACAATTTACTATTTTTGGGAGTTTTTCGGGTCTTGAACTTCTGGAGCCGTTTTGAGGCCCTAAACGATGATTTTTGGGAAAACAGGGAGAAACATGGGTGATAGTCCAATGTTTCTCACTCAAAATTTGTATTCCTCGAATAGATATTTCTAACGAGGTATTGTGCACATCAAACGGAGATCATATGCCAAAGTTACAACCCTGGGAAGTTGATGTACCAATTTACCCAAACGGGGTCCATAGTTTGGCTCTTCATCTCCTAGGGTTAGGTTTTTGGATGTTTAGGTTTTTCCATTGTTTCTCAACAATGAATAGGCCTTTGAGCCTCATTGTAACACAATTCAAAGGCATGTAGCCACCACATCTATTCTCAGAGATAAGCTACCATCGCCTGAGATAGTCTTATTTCCATTATGTCTGTAAACATATTTCAGTATTTGATATTAATGAAATGAAGTGTTATTTCTACTGCGTCTTTGTATTTATAGTTATATCTATAATTTGTTGTGTTCTTGTTTAAATCCAGATCAGTGACCTTCTATTTATTTAGCAACAATGAAGGCGCTTATGTAAGTACTCGGTGCCGCAATTCAGTTATAGGAGGTCAACTTAACATGGGAAGGTTCATAAATTAGAAAAGCTATTGTCCGGCGAGTAGGTTCATAAGTCCACAAGCTTCCTAATGGCTTCATCAGTCCTAAGACAAGCCATTGCTTAGTCATAGTAGGAGAGTTCAACATGGGAAGGTTCATCAACTTAACAAGTTATTGTCTGGCCAATAGGCTCGTCATTCTAAAAGCTTCCCAATGGGTTCATCAGTCCTTAGACAATCCACACTTGGTGGGTTCATCAGTCCTTAGGCAAGCCACTGCTCAGTCACAGGAGAAGAGCACAACATTGGAAGGTTCATCAATTAGACAAGCATTATATGGCTAGTAGGTTCACCAGTGCTCAAGTTTCCTAGTTGGTTCATTAGTCCTAAGGAAAGCCACTCTTGGTGGGTTCATGAGTCCTGAGGTAAGCCACTCTTGGTGGGTTCATGAGTCCTTAGGAAAGCCACTTCTCTCTCTCTCTCTATGCCTCCTTCTAAAATTATCCCTTGAGCTAGGTTCTTCCCAAACCAATCTATGATTTCTCCCCCTCTTTTCTTGTTGACTCCTTTTCCCCCTTCCTCTTGAATTAATGAATTCTTCTTTTTTCCTTCTCTTCCCTGATAAGTCCTTTTCCTATTGTTTCCACTACCATTGCTACAACCCTATGTCCCCCATGTAATCGTGTGTCCTGCACTCTTTTTTCCCTTCTTCCAACCTTTGACTGATGGTTCTATTATGGAATGTGGTCATGGGGATATTGTTATGCCAACTCCTTACACCACTTCCTGACAATTGTCCTCAACTTTCTATGTTCCTATCAGTGCATTCCACTCTTGTTATGTGTTCAGCCCATAAAAAGGTTCCTTGCCAGAATGACCCATTCCACCATTTACTTTTATGTCTCTTTTACTTGTGGACTTTCCTAAGAGGAGCATAGACTCTTTCTTATTTTTCCAACCAATTAAAACACAGTCAACCCATTAAAAGTACACTAATCAACGTCCATGACTGACATTTAAAACAACCAGGATTCCTTAAAAAATTTCCCTCCTAAAGCTTTGAAATATATGTCCCAATATCTTAGCTAATTTAATTATAACAAAATGGTTTTAAGTATTTAGAATAGAGGGGAATTAACTAGGGGTTTTCACATGTTGGTTGAAGGGAGGTGGTGAGAGGTGTCTAGTGGGCGGAAGTGATGGCAAGCAAAAAATGTTAATGGTCTAGATTTAAACAAGAACGCAACAAATTACATATATAACCATAAATATAGAGATGCAACAAAAATAACACTTCATTTCATTAATCTCAAATACTGAAATATGCTTACAAACTGAATGGAAATAAGACTAGCTTGGGCGATGGTACCTCATTTCTGAGAAGAGATGTGGCGTCTACATGCCTCTGAACTATGTTATAATGAGGCTCGGAGACCTATTTATTATTGAGAAACAATGGAAAACCCTAAACATCCAAAAACCTAACCCTGGGAGATGAAGAGCCAAAACTATGGGCCCTGTTTGGATAAATTGGTACATCAACATCCCATAGTCGTAACTTTGGCATACGATCTCTGTTTGACACACGCAATACCTTGTTAGAAAGGTCTATCTGGGGACTACAACTTTTGAGTGGTCAACATGGGTCTAAGACCCATGTTGGGCCCCATTTTCCAAAAAACGTCGTTTATGGCCTCAAATGGTGGGGAGTCAGTTGAAGGAAGTGGTGGCCAAAGGTGTCTAACACCCAAAAGGTGGTGGCTAGAGGTGTCTAACACCCAGATAGAGTAGGTGGAAATTTTTTTTATCTCTCTCTCATCAAGAAAAAATAGGATGTAATCTCGTAGAGGACATATGTAATGTAATGTTGTAGAAAGGCATTGAATTATGGTTGGTTGCATTGCTAGAACTTAAGTTATATATATTGCATTGAAAATGTTAGGTTATTTCAATATTTTGCATTGGGAAAAAACACAGGTTATTTCAATGTTTTGTAATTGAAAACTTACTTTGCAATAAAGCCTCCAATATTATTGTACAATCATATTTGTAATAATAATATTTTGTTTTGTTATATAAATAAAAAATAATGTTGAACTGATATTAGTCATGTGATCTCGAGGGTTTAGGAAGACCGAAGTGAAAAGATGGAGGCGGCGAGGCGAGTTAGGGTTTGCTTCCTCTCTATTGGTTTCGTCGAAGGCTCTGAGATGTGACTCTCAAAGGAAGGGGATCTTGGACGGTGATTGTTACGCCCTTAGCGCGCAAAGGAAATGATGAATCCTGGCTCTATCAGCTGCTCGAGGTTCTTTTTAGTTTATGGAATAGAACACCAAAAGCCACATCTGCTGGGGACGAGGGTGAGATCAGCTCCGGATAGCATTTGGGAGGAGGAAGACTGTCCAAATCCAGCCCAATACTCTGAACGACGACCCTTTAGCGGGCCAAAAGCGAGGCTGCGAGGCTGACCATGGGGACTCTCTGGCCGACAAGAAATGGCCCGGATGGTCAGGGGAGATGATGCTTAGGCTGACTTTTCAAATCCAAAAGGTAGGGAGTATTAAGGGCCGGAAAGGAGGGATCGGGAAGAAAATGTGTGAGGAGACCAGGGGACACATAAAGATGCTCAAGGGTGCTACAGGGGTGACGGAAGTGGTCCTCCCCAATGCCATGAAGAGCACAGTCAAGGGTTCGGCAGCCACAGACCTGTTGTGGCTGAAAGCATACGGGGCGCATGGAGTCGGTCCCGCAACTACCTTTCACTCATACGATCCTCCCTCATCAGCCTTATCTGAGAGCGATCCAATAGATCTGCCTAAGTAGAAGACCGATCCCCAAACTATTGGGCTCGATCCTGGGAGCAAAGCATATTGGTGCATGATACAGAGTTGGACCCCAACTGGACACAGGAAATGGACAGATCTGGCATTTGACCCTTTGCAATGCCTCCAGGGTCCAGATATGGCGAAGCAAGAACCCGACAAAGCACTGATATGCCCAGATACAACAGATCCATACACACTGCAAACAAATCGAGTTTTTTCCCAACCAGATCCACACACTAATGAGGCGGACTCGATACAAATCTTCATCAAAACGTTGGAAGGCATTCATCTCTGCTGGAGGCTCCGGAAGGGGATGAAGATACAAGACTTAAGGCATGAAATACAGATTCACCTCGGTATACCAGTAGGCAGTCAAAATCTGATTTATTCATAACACAACCTACAGGATAATCACATGCTTCAGCATTATGGCATCATCAAAGATTCGACTATCATAATCAATTTGTGTCTGTGGGGCGAATGCTCTGGAACCAGCACAAGAAAAATAGCTCTTTTAAAGATGCAGTCAAAGGCAAGGAAAGAGCACAAACCAAACCAACAACACTGCCCGATCTACCAGGGCCCTACATCGTGGAACAAAAACTTGAGAATCCTGTCCTCACAATCTCAATGCCTGAGGTAAATGGATTATATTCAGAACTCTATAACAATGCAGTTATATGTAGATTTAATGGCTTTTCGCCAAAATCTGATGTCTTTCACCAATGGATATATGATGCATGGACACCAAATTGTGAAATATATCTATGCCCCAAGGGGTTTTTCATAGTCAGATTCAACACAGCACAAGAACGGGAACATATCCTTAATAAGGGACCATGGTTCTGGGGCAATGTTGGACTTTTCATGACCCCTTGGTTCCCAGAGTTTGATGCCAACACTATGGTGGTATCAAAAATTCCAGTTTGGGTCAGGCTGCATAACCTACCATTACACTTTTGCCATCATAATGTTCTAATTGCCATTGGGAACTCCCTCGGAAAGTTCCTAAAGATTGATGGGGGCAAACTTATAAGGGGAATATTTACTTTTGTTGGATATGTGTTGAAGTAGATCTCAGCCAGGGACTACCAGACAATATTACATTGAACTTCAATAATTCACAATGGATTCAACCATTAGACTACGAAAATACAACGTTTCGATGCCGTGGATGTTTACAAACATGGCACCTTCATAGTGCCTGTCCACTAGTCAAAAAAGACCCCAAATGGAACAAGAAGCAACAGAAAAATCCAAAAGGTTGGCAGTATACAGATCCCCTGGAAGAAGAAGCAGAAATAGTAGAACCAACAGAAAACAAAGCAGAATTGAATGCACAAAAAGGCCAGAATAGCACACAAAAGGAAGAGAAACACCCTACCAATCCCTGCAACCCTCCGCAGCAACAAGATACCCCAATGGAAGTAAGTGGCAGCAAACGAGCTCATGGATCGGAAGGCTTTGACTCAGACTAAGAATACCCCCAAAATACAAATGAAAAGCAGCTAGCCATTGTAACATCCACTGCCAACACTGAAGGTTGGCGAAAAGTGGAAAAGAAGAAAGGTAGAAAAGAATAGGCTAGCTGTAATTTTTTAATTTATTTTGTATCCTGTGAAAATAGGAACAACTCATATGCATATGCTATTTAGCATCTACAACATGTATTTTGTCTCATGAATAAAATTACGATTTTTCCAAGAGGAAAAAAATAAAAAATAAAAAACAATGTTAGATTGAATTAAATATGGGAAAAAATGAAAAAATATATAGTCTAACTTCAAACTAATATGTAGTGAACCATTTATCAATTAATGAGGACTAATAAGATAAACAAAAAATACAAATAACAAAATAAATATATAAATTGATAATTATAAAATATATACCTCTTTTCTTTTTCTTTTTCTTTCTTTTTTTTCTTTTTTTCTTTTTTTCCGAAGGTGGCAAAACCTATCAAACTCAGGTGTCAAACCAACAATGAGGACAACCATCTCTTGCTGCTATCCGCGAATGTCGGTGTGACTCATCACTGTTATCAAGGAAAACCACGTCACCTGTAATAACCCCCTGGTGGTCCGTAAGGGAGCAGGCTTTCACTCGTGCCAGATGTCTGTGGGTCTTGGACCGTTAACCTGTTTCCTTACGTCCGAGGAAGACGAGCTCTTAGCCACATTTATTTCATTATTTTTAAATTTAAATTTTTTAAATTTAAATACATAAATGTAATATGTAAAAAAAAACTATACATTGAATGGTTTGAAAAGTATTTTGGAATGGAAAAGAATTATGCATTCCTATCTTATAGAAGGGATCCTTTGAAAGGTATTTTGGAATGGAAATAAGTGAAAGACATGTCCTTTTCCTTATTCATTGTACATAAATTAACAACACATCAATGTCAATTACCAACTTGAATCGAAATAAGTGAAAGACATGTCCTTGTCCTTTTCGTTATTGATTGTACATGAATTACCAACTAAAGTTGTAAGTGGAATTTTTATTTATTTTTATTTCTCTTTTGAGACGTATGATTACACCTTTTACCAATCACCTTTGACGTTTCTTTATTTTTCGTTTTCATAAACAGCTGCCTTTACTGTTTAACAAGATTTTTTAATTTTGGTATTTTTTAATTTTGCTTTTTATAGACACGTGCCTTGACTTCTGAACAAAATTTTTATAACCTTAATTGGAATCAAATCTATACTTCTGTTTTCTTGTATTCCAATTATTAAACTTATTCATATCTTCGTCCTTTACATTCACCATGTAAATTTAACTTTAGTTCAAACCTATTTCAAATATTTACCGTTTACATTAACCATTCATTTAACCATTTAAACTTAATGGAAGTCTTGAGTAATAGTCAAGTTCCGGCATGGATGAAAAGACACTCAACCTCCCTTGACTTATATTTACCTTAGTTCTTGATATATACTTATTTCAAAAAATTCAATCAAAAAAAATCTCCCTTTGTGGTCGGATTTCATATTTCCAGAGATAATAGGGGAAATTTACTTTTTTACCGAGTTGTTTTGAGTGTAAATTTTTGGAAGTTTTTTCTGTGGGTTTTCTGGTCTAATTTCTCTAAAATCTCACAGGAACTTATTGAAATCACAAGTTTGATAGGTAACGCCCCATAATCTAAGTGCCCTACAAAATTTTTTGAAAATGTTAAATTCATATACAATCAAGATTTCACCTCAAATTTTTAAATCAAACTCCAACACCAAAAAATCCAAAAAACCACACTAAAAACAACTTCCCTTATCAAATTCCAACACCAAAAAAATCCAAAAAACTACACTAAAGACAACTTCCCTTTCTACACTATACGACGGAATGCCAATAAGCAGGGACCCTTGGATAAGATTTTTATGGAATCTCCACTTTAGGATCGGATTCCATGTTTTGCAACGTCACTGGTAAAGCTTTTACCCCTCCGTCCCTCTCCTCCGCTAGTATGTAGCCTCTGGACTCTCTCTTCCACAGTTTACCCCCCTCTCTTTTGTGATGGCAAATCCCACGATTGCAGTGGTAGCGGCTGCGCTATGCATAGCTTTAGCAGCCGCTTGGACGGCTCTCCTCAGAAATTCTCCAATCGATGCAGCAAACATCGAGCTTCCTCATCCTCCCCAAAGACTTGGCGTATTCGCCCACAACAAGAGGCTACAGAATGCACACAAACTTGGATCTGGACTCATCCCCAACCCAGAAGATCTGGTGTTCGATTCTCAAGGCAGACTGTATACTGGTTGTGGGGATGGGTGGATAAAGCGAATCTCTTTTCTAGATAACCTTGATGTTCTAGTGGAGAACTGGACATATGTTGGAGGTCGTCCTCTGGGCCTCGCTTTTGGCAGCCATGGAGAATTATTAGTCTGCGAGCCTTCTCAGGTGAGCCCTATCTTCGTTTCTGCATTTTCTCATCTTCATTTTGTTCCAATTTCATTATGTGTTGCAGGGTCTGCTAAATGTGACGGAAGGCCATGTGGAGATTCTGACAGATGAAGCAGATGGATTGAAAGTCAAGTAATGTTTTTGAGCATCATCATTATGAAAATTTTTGTAAAATTTATTTTAAAATCCTAGCTCTATGCTTTTTTATATATGTGAATCACATTAGGTATAAATCAGACCAGTAGACTCAAGAAATTCTTCAAGTAATCAGTTAGCACAGACCAGTAGACTCAAGGAATTCTTCAAGTAATCATAACTACATTCCATGGTTACATCATTAAAGATTTGCAGACGGAGTCGATGTAAGCAAAGAAGGGGCAGTTTATTTCACTGATGCCTCATATAAATATGGCTTCCATGACCACTTATGTGACATCTTGGAGTACCGACCACACGGCCGGTTACTGAAATACGAGGCGTCCACCAAGAGAACGAGCGTACTTCTCACAGATCTTTACTTCCCCAACGGAGTGGCCCTCTCTGCCAAACAGGACTTCCTCGTCTTCTGCGAAACTTCACTGTATGCCTTGCACTCAGTCATTATTTATTTCTACCAGGAAAGATCCAGATCATGTATGGCAATTGAGCGGTGCCTTGTTTTTCACTACAGGTATCGCTGCCAGAAGTACTGGTTAGAGGGGCCAGAGAAGGGCACCGTCGAATCTTTCATTGACAATCTCCCTGGACTTCCAGATAACATCCACTATGACGGGAACGGCACCTTCTGGATCGGAGTTCCGACGGTAATATTCTATCACTTGTAATATCCAGTTCAATAACTATTTTTTTTTTCACTCAAAAGAAATGCAGTTCAATAACTATTGGTTTTTTTTTCACTCAAAAGAAATCTGGTATGGAGCCGCTTTCAGATGTACATGGTTTTTCTGGCGGCCTTAATGTTTGCCTAGGATTAGGCTATAAGACATATGGAACCAAATTGGTTTCATGTAATTATTGGGTGTTGGACAATAAGGTGTATATCTTTTTGCATAGGATTGGACCATAAAACATATGGAACCAAGTTGGTTTCCAGGTAACCATCAGCTGTTGGACAATATGATGCGTGGGAACCAATCTCGCCATGTAACCATTAAACCATAGTCAGAAGACAAATTTCTCAAATAACCATATCACACCCAAAAAAATATCCACACTAAACTTCTCCACCTAACCATTAAACTACATTCACCAAAAAAACCTTCCCCTAACCATTAAACCATCAACTAAGTTATATTAACTTTACAGCTGGTTCTCTGTTCCTTGATATTTGATGAAATTAGAGTGGGTGGATTTTTGACAGAGCCGAACCTTAACCTGGACAATTGCAACGAAGTTCCCGTCTGTGAGGCACGTGTTGGCTCTGATGGCGACATTGGCGCCAGGTGCAGTCACGGATGCTATAGTTGATGAGCCAGGTGTTTTGGCTGTGAATGAGATGGGCGATCCCATTGCGCTCTACTCCAATCCGAATTCGAAAAATCAAATAAATACAGGATTGAAGAGGGGAGATTCTCTGTACTCTGCATCTCTTACTCTGGATTACATTGGGCGTGTTCCTCTCACGCAAGAGATACCAATAAATTAAAATTTGATTTGAGACGTACATAGCCATAAGACATGTTTATATGGACCATATCCTGAGGTTTATGGGAACTTGCAAAGCCTGTTTTCAAATTTCAGAACTGAGCTGAGATTATTAAATTGAGAGGAAGTCACCTTTAGGATTTCAGAAATGTATGGGGATTTGCAACAATTGTTTTCAAAATTCAATGCCTATGATTAGGAAGCGCTTCTCAATTTCATATTACTCTCTTATATTATTTTGAGAAACAAATTTAGTTGTTTTTAGTGTGATTAAATCTTGATTGTGTTATCACTGTATATGTGAATTCAGTATATTGAAAAATTTGTTAGAATTTGTAATATGAAGTTGGCTAAATATAGAGAGTCAGTAATTGAGTGTTGAGTTAAGTGATAGACAACTTTTAGTGTGTGGTTGCATGTCAATATATTTTAGGCAAGTGGCTAGTTGGAAAAGGATAAATATCCTTCATCGGGTTATGTTTTGTGTGATCCATAGAAGAGCCGCAGCTCGTGGATTTGTGTGTGAATTATTTGTTTTGTCTTCTCGGTCTTTCCAACAAAACCCTTAGGGCACTTCTCGGTCTTTCCAACAAAACCCTTAAGGCACTTCGATTGTGCAAGGTTACCTATCAAGCTTGTGATTTCAATAAATTCCTGCCCAATTTTAGAGAAATTGGACAAAAAACCCACAAGGAAAAACTTCCAAAAACTCACACTAAAAACAACTCATTAAAATAAATCTTTTATAAACAAAATATATAAAAAAGTTACATCTTATATTCCTTCCCACCTAAAGATTAGTTAAAGTCACTTTAATATACCCAAGCACGTTACTTGCATTTCCTTGAATATTAGCATGTTTTATGTGTAAACTTTTACACATTTTTCAGGGGAAATTAAAATAATGTAAAATTTCAGAATATTTTGAAAAATAAAATGAATTGCAGAATTTGAGAATATTTCATCGTTGTTATTTTATTTTATTATTATTATTATTATTTTGTAATTTTCTTTGATTTTCCGAATATTTGACAAAAACCATTGATGGCAGAAATTGACTAGATTGCAGATTTTGAAAATATTAAAAAAAAGAAATTGAGTGCAGATTTTGGAAAATGTTTCCACAAACAAGTTTGGTTCTTTTCTTTTTCTTTTTATCTCTTATAATTGAAATTAAATAGGTTACAAATTTTGAGAATATTTTTGATTGTTTAAATCTATTAAGTCTTGGATTTTTTGGCCTGGCTATATATATTTCTTTGTCAAATCTTATTTTTTGTTATTTAAGATTAGTTTCTTATAGCATATAATAAATTTAGCACAGGGAAAAATTTATGGAGCAGTAAAATTGCTAAAAAAATTTCAACCAGATTAGTTTCTTATAGCATATAATAAATTTAGCTCAGGGAAAAATTTATGGAGCCGTAAAATTGCTAAAAAAAAAATTCAACCCAAACTTATTATTCAAAAAAATTATTGCCAAAATTTAAACAAATTAAACAAAAGAATATATACCAAAAAACTTTCCAAAACTTAACAAATTAATTAGACATTTCAAAAATCTACATCGAAATTTCTCCATCCAAAAATATTTAAAAAAAATAGTCCAAAAATACTTTAAAAAATAGTATTTTTTTGTCGGATCCCTGTAGATTTGTTTAATATTTTTCAGTTTTCCTTGGTACACAGAGAATAGTGCAGTTAGAAGTCAGGGTAATTCTGCGTGAATATTTATTTCCAAAAAACGAAAATAATATTGGAACATATGGTTCGGGAGAAAAATTTATATTGAAAGCTTGCCCAGATTTGGATGCTTAGTGTAACAAATTCAGTGAGCAGCACGTTCGGCAGTCAAATGACATACTTCATACTTGCGAGAATTTGATTCAGAAGCTTCGCTTAGTGAATGCGATTTACTATCACAGCCGAAAAAGTTGTTAAAACATCTGTATTATATATATAAAAAAAATACAGTACATATATTCGATTTGATATATCTTATTTTGGATCAAATTGGTTACATAATGATTCATAACCAGTGTATATGCAAGTCTATCTACATTGTATATTTGGATATATAAAGCCAAAATATTTGTCACTAGATTTGTGACATCTAAACCGTTACCAATCATAGATCAGCGTTAAATAAGAGTCTTAGGTTCCATGTCAACAGAATATAAACAAATTACTAAGTGCCAAAAAACATAGCTTACAATATCATGAAACTTGCAGCATATCATCATTTTAGTTCTCACAAAAAAACGAAAAGCAAACAAAACAACAAGCACTGATGTCTGAATCCCTTGTTGTAGTTGTCATTTATCCAGGGAAAAGAAGAATTCCAGCATCCACTTTGTGCGCACCCCTCACTATTGCAATATGCATCCCATCCAGCTCATCCTGTAAACCCCTCTTGGACATGAGATCTGCATTTTGATTATATTCCCATCAAATGTGTTGTAGTGATGATTCCCTTAAAGTGTTCCATAGGAGCTCAATCTAGCAGAGCCATCCATGTAGCATAGGTTGTTTAATTTTGATATTGCCGTGAATGTGCTCAATGGTGATCCTAGAGTCTCCATATATATGAATATTGGGAATATTTAGAAATGTAATGAACCATAATAAATCCCATAAGGCCATCACTTCTGCCTTCATATTCGTTCCTCTACTTGCCCCCCAGTGTACCCAGTATCCCCGTTCCTCTGAAAATTGGATCCAAAATCCACATCCGCATATACCCCATTGCTCCGCCCCGTCAAAAAATCGAGTTGGGTATGTAATCTCTGGTCCAGACCCCTTATCTACAATTTTTTTAGGACCGATGTCCTGAATACTACCAACCATATACCACCTCTTAATTCTATCCAGCGTCAATTATACATTTCCCGTGACATATTCAATATAATTTTATTACATATGTTCCATATTTCCCAGAAGATAGCAAGGGGTACCATACGCCATGATGGTTTTTGGTTGCTCCACCAACACAAACAAACATCTATATTACCAAACTATAGAAAAGGAAATCCCACATAATCAGCAATGTATCTCGAGATCTGTATTTCAACTAGACATGTTAAAAATAGATGCACATTATCTTCCCCATCATGCCAACATAATACACAATATGTTGGCCCCACCAATTTCTCTTTTGCAGGTTCCCCCATGTTAGATTCTTATTATGCCATACAAGCCAAATAAATGCAATCATCTTAACAGGCATCTTGGTTTTCCAATATTTGTAAAACCAACATACCTCAGGAAATTTTTTTGGAAGGGGGGCAAGCATAATGAGAAAAAGATTCTGCTAGTTAGCTGGGAATCCATCTCCAAACCATTATTGGAAGGAGCCTCAAATTTCAAAGACATTGGCTATCATAATATTGCAATGGGAGCTAAATTAATCTGGAGAATTATTGCTCCTAATCCTGGCTGGGCGCAACTAGCTCTTTGGAAAAAATATTTCAAAGGCCAGCGTTCTCACTGCCTAGATCACCCTAGGACGCATCCAAATACGCCCTTTCTGAAGCTTTGCAACAGAGCCTGCTCTCTCATCAACGCTCATGCCTTCTGGGTTCCCGGTAATGGAAAAAGGATCAATCTTTGGACAGACAAAATATTGAACAATGAGCCGCTGGGAGACTGCCATTCGCTTCAAGCGCTGTGCAGATGGATGAATGAGGCTGGAATGCATACTCTGTGGGACATTTCAGTTTGGTAGAATTCACGCTGGGCTGGTTGGAATCTTCAAACGCCCCCAGATTTATCTATGGAGCACGAGATCCTGCTTTCCAAGCTCCACGGATTGGCTCCATCGCTGGATCGAAAACGAGACTCAAGAGGATGGGGTACGCTGGCTAGTGGATACAGCTGTGTGAGCACCCTCACGTGGCCACGAACCTTGAGCCGTGGAAAGGGATTTGGCATTATCCCTCCTTGCCTAAAATTGATTTCTTCAACTGGCTGATATGTCACTCCAAAATCTTGACTGATGAAAATCTTCAGAAGCGTGGTTTCCACGGTCCTTCAAGGTGCAGCCTTTGTAAGGTAAATCAAGAAAGCGTCATTCATCTGATGCTTGAATGCACCTTCAATTTGAATATTTGGACAAAATTATTGGGAACTTTGAGTTCCAGCTTCGCGTTGCCTTCCTCCATTCCCGAACTTTTTGCTAAATGGCTGCAAAGGTATCTTGGACCTCCCCCAAAAAACAAAATTATTAGAGTTGCTTGGTCTACTCTTCCTAAAATAATCTGTTGGCAGGTTTGGCTTAAGCGAAATAAAAGAATTTTCAGAAACTACGAACAGGATGCCAAGCTTGTGGTAGTTAAGATTAAATGCCAGCTAAAAGAGTGTCAGAGAGTCCATAAAGACGATTTAAATCTCAACCAGCAAGATATAAATTGGGGCTCCTCTCTCGATCTTCAGTTCCAAAATATTGCAAATAGTATCACCCTCCCCAAAGATTGGCAAATAAGAGTTTCAGCAAAAGAATTCCAGGATTGGAATACAAAACAACAGAGATACTCTCTCTTTTTTGATGGGGCTGTAAAGGCCAATCCTGGAAGAGCTGGCGTAGGAGGCGTCATATTGAACCCAGATGGCATAAGGATACACAGTTTCGCTTGGGGTTTGGGCATTACTTCTAGCATTCAAGCTGAGGTTTTGGCTCTTTTCCAAGGGCTCAAGTTGTTGAAAGTGCTGAACATCAGGGAGGCTAATGTATTTGGGGACTCGCAGGTCATCATTAACGCTATGGTGACACATTCTAAGCCAATGGATCTAAGGCTTGCAAGGCTAATCTTCATAATAACAGACCTTGGAGACTCTTTCCAGAATTTGAATTTCTACCATGTGTTGAAAGCTAATAATAAAGAAGCGAACATTGAAGCCAACAAAGCAGCCCTCCTTATGGCTGGAGCCTTACTTAGAGGCGAACGAGAAACATGGGAACCAATTCCTTAATTTAGATAGCTGTAATGTTTTATTGCGTTTTGTTAAAGCAGTTCATGTGTATTCATAAACTTGGAAAAATCTCTTAAATTGACCTCATAGTAGCAGCCAAAAAGAGATGTGAGCTAAGTATAAATGCCATGGCTTTGCATGGTTACGCGGTACTTGTGAAATTAGACTCACCTTTTGTAATTCGACTTTAGCATTAAGGCCAAGTATCTAATATATCCACTACCCATTTCTGTAAAAAAAAAATAAAAAAATTTAACTTTCTATTTTTTAATTAAATTTAAATATAAATTTTAAAATAATTTTTATATATTATCTTATAATTATTAAATATAAATATCAAAAAGATATATATATATATATATATATATATATATATTCTTATTATTATTATTAAATATTAATATTAAAAAATAAAAATAATCTTTATATACTGTCTCATTATTATTAAATATAAATATTATAAAATTAAAATAAATTTTATATATATTCTCTTATTAAATTAATATTAAAAATAATTATTAAAGAAGATGAAATTGTGATTTTAAAATTAATCAATTGTTATTTTGTGATTTAATACAGACTGAAAAAAATTGACTTAAATAATTTTTATAAAATGAAAATAATTGAGTTAAATAATTCTTATAAAATAATAATAACAAAAGATGTATGAGACATGAGACAAATGTTTAATAAGCAATGTCTTATCTCTATAACGATTTGTAAAATACAACGATTTGTAAAAAATAATTTGGATAGCGTACGAGCTTTTAATAAAAAATGAGAAAGCCTCCACTTATATAACCGGTTCCTTGTGCATCTAAGTGAAAAATTATATGAGGGGATTGTATAACCTTTAAAAGTATCCAAAATGTTAATGTTTGTGCGAGATTTTTACTTTACTTTAATGTTAATAGTGTTATGTATATTATTGTAGATAATTTATTATGACATTTTTACTTTAATGTTAATGTTATCTATATTATTATCGATAATTAAATGGAATAGTTTATAACAATTGGTTTTATAATTTTTTTGTTATATAAAATTAATATTACTAGCTTAGTGTACAAAACATTAAAATAAGATGAAAGCAAAATAAAATAAGTTAAAATAATTATCATGTTATTTATGCTATAAATATAAGATTTATCTTTAAAAATATAAGATTTATCTTTAAAAATTTAATATATTATAGAAAAATTTAGACTATGGCTTTTTTTTAGTTATAGTTTGAGAATAATATTAGAAAGAAAAAATGATTATGGAGTTTTCCTGGACATTGTGGTCTAAATTGTTTCTCAAAATTGCTACTCTTTCATTTCCTAGTAGCCCAATGTTTCAAATTTCCTTATAGTCATTCAAGATTAGGGTTAGGTTTTATGCATGTTTCAAATCTCAATTTGGGTTAGGGTTTTGACCCGTCCATAATCTTTTTGAAAATAATGAGACTTCCTCCATATTTGTGAGTAATGGGCATGAATGTGTCTTTCACTGGGTATTATGGTGGTCAATAACATTGGTTAATTTGTAGGAAGCATAACTTCCTCATATGAACTATGCCTTAGGTGATCTCAATGTTGTCAAATATATCTCAATGTTTTTATAGTGTTGAGAGGTTAAAAAAATTGTTAGAAAAACTTATTGTTGAGAGGTTAAAAAAATTGTTAGGAAAACTTATTGTTGAGAGGTTAAAAAAATTGTTAGAAAAATGGTTAGTCATTTTTTAAATAGATGCATATTTTTTTCTCAAAAATAAAAAAAATTATATACATTTATTTGGTGTTTAATTTAGTCTTGATTTTAAAATTAAATTATTATTATATTAAATTATTAGACTTATAAGTTAAATTATTATTATATTAATTATTAAAATATAAATTTATTTGGTGTTTAATTTAGCCTTCACTTTAAAATTAAATTATTATTATATTAATTATTAGAATAAAAATTAATTTCTATTGTTTAACTTTTTATATTATTATGATTATCTTATTATCGTGACTTATTTTAATTAACTTCTCATTTTAATAATTTTGTCACTATATTATATATAATTATAATTATATTTTTTTAATTTATAAATTAAAAAATATTATATACATATTTATTTTATAATTTTAAATTATTATTATAATGATCTATTTTTACTTATAAAAGATAATATCAAATTATTAAATAATTATTATTATAGACAAAAATTTTTATATTATTAAAACCTATATTCGTTAAAAGAATAATCTTCACAACGTCATTGCCGAGAGTTTCGCTTTTGTTTTTAGTATTTCCCGATAACTTCACAACGTCACCCATACGAAAATATATTTCTTCCAAAACTATTTTAATGAGAGAATAGACAATGCATACATTCTATAAGTATGTGCTTCTTAAAGAAAGACTATCTTCGTAACGTCGCAACGTCACAACGTCACCGAGCGAAAAAAGATTCCCTCCAAACATACTTTAATGAGAATATGGATAATGCATAGATTCTAGAGTTACAAATATATTTTAAATGGCATAGGTCAATAATAATTTATAGTTTAATATATTTTAAATGGCATAGTTGAATAATAATTTATAGTTTAAATTATTATATTTTTTTTAAAGTTTGGTAGGATTATATTTTTAATATGTTTAATATATCATTTTTATTAGGTGGGGAATTGAATTAGTGACTTCACAATAAGGAGCGTCTTTTTAACAAAGCATTCGATCATCGTTTATCCAAAACTTTGGTAGGATGCATTAACTCACTCCCAACAACCTGGAGCTAATCTAGCAACAAATTCCTATTGTTGTCACACATTAGAATTTTTGCCTACTTTGTGAAACAGAAAAAATCTCAACAATCTCCACCTTGACAACAATTAGCTTGATACCTTGTTTGCTTATTATTTTTATCTTTTCTGCAAGCTAAGAGAAGCCAAACACCAACGCAGCTTCTCCAACAGAATTGGTTTCGTGAACATGTCTGCACAGTTTTCCTTTGTATGCACCTTTTCAAGAGAGACTCCCCTTTTAGTGATAACATGTCTTACAAAATGGTACTTAATTGGAATATGCTTTGATTTACTATGATAGGCTGGATTCTTAGCCAAATGTATTGCACTTTGACTATCACAGAGTAACCTGATGTTGTCTTGTAACCTACCAGACTCACCAAGCAAACCTTTCAACCAAACCGCCTCTTTGCAAGCATGCAAAGCAGCAATGTATTCTGCTTCAGTAGTGGATAAAGCAACAATGTTTTGTAGCTTTGACATCCAGCTAATAGCTCCACCTGCAAGAGTAAAGACATACCCTGAAGTTGACCTTCTCTTATCCAAATCACCTGTAAAATCAGAATCAACATACCCGCAAACAGATTCACTACTCTTATTGTAAGTAATACAATAACTACTTGTGCCTCTCAAATACCGAAGCACCCATTTCACTGCTGACCAGCGTTCTTTACCCGGATTTGCCATATACCTGCTGACAACCCCAACTGCATGTGAAATATCTAGTCGAGTACAAACCATCGCATACATCAAACATCCTACTACATTGGCATATGGAATTCGAGACATATAATCCTTTTCTTCATCTGTATTAGGACATAAACAGGAAGAAAGCTTAAAATGGGAAGCTAAAGGGACTAACACAGGTTTCACATTGTTCATACCAAACCTCACAAGTATTTTCTCAATATACTTTTGTTGTGATAGCCACAGCTTACCATTGCTCCTGTCTTTGAAAATCTCCATGCCCAAAATCTGTCTTGCTGCTCCTAGATCTTTCATATCAAATGTCCTTGTCATCTGAGTCTTCAACCTGTTGATTTCTTCAATGCTTTTGCTTGCTAAAAACATATAGTCAACATACAACACTAAGATAATGAACATGCCATTACTTAACTGCTTAAAGTAAACACAATGATCATATTCACTTCTTATATATTTTTGACTCAACATGAAAGAATCAAGTTTCTTGTACCACTGTGGAGGCCACTGCTTCGGACCATACAATGACTTCATGAGCCTACAGACAAATTTCTTATTGCGATGCTGAACAAACCCTTCCGGTTGTTCCATATAAATTTCCTCATCTAAATCACCATGTAAAAATGCAGTATTAACATCTAGTTGCTGTAATTCTAAATCAAGCAAAGCAACTAACGCTAACACAATTCTGATTGAAACTATTTTAACAATTGGTGAAACAATCTCATGAAAATATATGCCTGCTTTCTGAGAAAACCCTTTTGCAACCAGCCTTGCTTTGTATCTGTCCTCCGAATCATTCACACCCCGTTTCACTTTGAAAACCCATTTACATCCCACAGTTTTCCTGCCTTTGGGAAGTTCAACCAGATCCCATGTGTCATTCTTACCTAAGGTCATCATTTCTTCCTTCATGGCTGCTTTCCATTTGTCACTCTTTGAACCTTCTACAGCTTCCTGATAACACAAAGGTTCATTATCGTTAGCGGTCAAAGCAACTAAAGTAACATAATCATCATACCTTCTCGGAGGGTGTTTGATCCTTGTAGACCTCCTTAAGGATGTTTCTGGTGCTTCCACAATTGGCTGTCTACCATCTGTAGGAACTTCTTCATGATCGCCATCTAAGACCTGTTCATGACCTCCATCTGAACCCTGTTCATAACCTGATTCTGAAACCTGTTCATGACTAGAATCTGAACTATGGTCGTCATGACTATCATTAGAAGTGCTGTCAAACTGAATGTGCTGAAAATCAGATACATCATCCCGTTTCAATTTATTATCTACATCTAACTGTACAAGAGAGGATTCATCAAACTTTACATCTCTGTTGATGATGATTGTGCGGGTAGTAGGATCCCACAATCTAAATCCCTTTGTTCCATCACCATACCCAACAAAGACATACCTTTTCGATTTCGGATCTAATTTAGTTCGATGATGTTTAGGCACTAGAGCATATGCATCACAACCAAACACTCTGAGTTTAGAATAATCACAAGGATCTCCTTTCCATACCTCTTGAGGAATCTTGCAACCTATCGTTGTTGATGGTGACCGATTTATCACATAACAAGTTGTAGCCACCGCTTCTGTCCACAACTCCTCCTGCAAACCAGCGTTACTCAGCATACTCCTTGCTCTCTCCAAAAGAGTCATGTTCATGCGTTCAACAACTCCATTTTGCTGAGGAGTATACACAGTAATCTTATGTCTCTCGATCCTTGCATCCTTGCAATAGTTGTCAAACTCCTTGGAAGTAAACTCACCAACATTTTCAGTTCTTAAACATTTTATAGTTCTACCAGTGTTGTTTTCTACCACAGAAAGATCTATCTGAGAACTACAACTTTTGAGTGGCCAACATCAATTAAAGACCCATGTTGGCCCCATTTTCCCAAAAAAATGTCATTTATGGTCTCAAAACGACTTCGAAAGTTCAAGACCCGAAAAACTGCCAAAAATAGTAAATTGTGCTACAAATAAGGAAACTGAAAAACTCAAAGAAACAATGGTGAGGGTCCAAGTGGAATAGGTGAGTGGCCACCAATATCCACCTGGATTAGTTAAGTGGGTGAAGTAGTGGGGAGGCGATTTGTTGAAGGGAGGCGATGAAAGGTGTCTAGTGGGCGAAAGTGGCGGGGAGTCAGTTGAAGGAAGTGGTGGTCAGAGGTGTTTGGCACCTAAAAGGTGGTGGCTAGAGGCGTCTAACACCTAGATAGAGTAGGTGGAAAAAGTTTTTATCTCTCTCTCATCAAGAAAAAATAGGATGTAATCTCGTTGAGGACATATGTAATGTAATGTTGTAGAAAGGCATATGAATTATGGTTGATTGCATTGCTAGAACATAAGTTATATATATTGCATTGAAAAAGTTAGGTTATTTCAATATTTTGCACTAGAAAAATACTTAAGTTATTTAAATGTTTTGTAATAGAAAACTTACATTGCAATAAAGCCTCCAATATTATTGTGCAATAATATTTGTAATAATAATATTTTCTTTTGTTATATAAATAAAAAAATAATGTTACATTAAATTAAATATGGGAAAAATTGAAAAAATATAGTCTAACTTCAAACTAATATGTAGTGAAGCATTTATCAATTAGTGAAGGCCAATAAAATTAAAAAAAATACAAATAACCAAAATATAAATGGATAATTAAAAAAATAAAATATAAAATATGTACCACTTAAAACATTTATTTTGTTATTTTATTATTTTTTATAATTTAAATAAATAAATCACATATTTAGAAAATAACTAATGCATTCCTATATAAGAATACTTTGAAAAGTATTTTGGAATGGAAAAGAATGGTGCATAAAAGGGAGCCTTTGAAAGGTATTTTGGAATGGAAATTAGTGAAAGACATGTCCTTTTCCTTATTGATTGTACGTAAATTAACAACACATCAATGTCAATTACCAACTTGAATGGAAATAAGTGAAAGACATGTCCTTGTCTTTATTGATGTTACATGAATTAATAACACATCAAAGTCAATTACCAATTTAAGTGGAATTTTTTTATTTATTTTTATTTCTCTTTTGAGACTTATGATTACACCTTCTACCAATAACCATAGTTGTTTCTTTATTTTGCTTTTCGTAAACACGTGCCTTTACTTCTTAAAAAGATTTTTTAACTTTGATATTTTTTTATTTTATTTTGCTTTTTGTAGACACGTGCCCTTACTTTTGAACAAATTCTTATAACTTTAATCGTAATCAAATCTATATTTTTGTTTTCTTATATTCCAGTTATTAAACTTCTTCATATCTTCATCCTTTACATTCACCACGTAAATTTAACTTTAGTTCAAACCTATTTCAAATATTTACCATTTACATTCACCATTCATTTAACCATTTAAACTTAATGGCAGTCTTGAGTGCTAGTCAAGTTCCGGCGTGGATGAAAAGACACTCAACCTCCCTTCACTTATATTTACCTTAGTTCTTGATATATAATTATTTCAAAAAATTATCTCCCTTTGTGGTCGGATTTCGTATTTCCAGAGATAAAATGGGAAACCATGTTCGAGGAACTTTCTACCGAATTGTTTTTAGTTTAAATTTTAAAAAAATTTTCTATTCGGTTTTTCTGGTTTAATTTTCTAATATCTCATAAAAATTTATTGAAATCATAAATTTAAGATGGATAAGTAATTTGGCATAATTTAAATGTCTAAAAAGTTTTTGATGGTACTAAATTCATATATAAAATAAAAAAACAATTTAAATAATATAAATCAAAATTTCATCTCAAATTTTTCCACCAAATTCTAACTTCAAAAAATCCAAAAAACTACACAAGACACCACTTCCCTTTCTACAATATCATGCCAATAAGCGGGGCCTTTGGATAAGATTTTATGGAATTCCATGTTTTAGGATCGGATTCCATGTTTTGCAACGTCACTGGTAAAGCTTTTAACACTCCCTCTCCTCTGCTAGTATGTAGCCTCTCGACTCTCTCTTCCACAGTTTACCCTCTCTCTTTTGTCATGGCAAATCCCACGATTGCAGTGGTAGCGGCTGCGCTATGCATAGCTTCAGCAGCAGCTTGGACGGCTCTCCTCAGAAATTCTCCAATCGATGCAGCAAACATCGATCTTGCTCATCCTCCGCAAAGACTCGGCGTATTCGCCCACAACAAGAGGCTACAGAATGCACACAAACTTGGATCTGGACTCGTCCCCAACCCAGAAGATCTGGTGTTCGATTCTCAAGGCAGACTGTATACTGGTTGTGGGGATGGGTAGATAAAGCGAATCTCCTTTCTGGATAACCTTGATGTTCTAGTGGAGAACTGGACATATGTTGGAGGTCGTCCTCTGGGCCTCGCTTTTGGCAGCCATGGAGAATTATTAGTCTGCGAGCCTTCTCAGGTGAGCCCTATCTTCGTTTCTGCATTTTCTCATCTTCATTTTGTTCCATTTTCATTATGTGTTGCAGGGTCTGCTAAATGTGACGGAAGACCATGTGGAGATTCTGACAGACGAAGCAGATGGATTGAAAGTCAAGTAATGTTTTTGAGCATCATCATTACGAAAAATTTATTTTAAAACTCTAGCTCTATGCCTTTTTATATGTGAATCATATTAGGTAGAAATCAGTAGACTCAAGGAATTCTTCAAGTAATCATAACTGCATTCCATGGCTATATCATGAAAGATTTGCAGACGGAGTGGATGTAAGCAGAGAAGGGTCAGTTTATTTCACCGATGCCTCGTATAAATATGGCTTCCATGACCACTTATGTGACATCTTGGAGTACCGACCACACGGCCGGTTACTGAAATACGAGGCCTCCACCAAGACAACAAGCGTACTTCTCACAGATCTTTACTTCCCCAACGGAGTGGCCCTCTCTGCCAAACAGGACTTCCTCGTCTTCTGTGAAACTTCACTGTATGTATACCTTGCACTCAATCATTATTTATTTCTACAAGGAAAGATCCAGATCATGTACGGCAATTGAGGGGTGCCTTGTTTTTCATTACAGGTATCGCTGCCAGAAGTACTGGTTAGAGGGGCCAGAGAAGGGCACCGTCGAATCTTTCATTGACAATCTCCCTGGACTTCCAGATAACATCCACTATGACGGGAACGGCACCTTCTGGATCGGAGTTCCGACGGTAACATTCTATCACTGTAATATCCAGTTCAATAACTATCGTAATTTTTTCACTCAAAAGAAATGCAGTTCAATAACTATTGTTTTTTTTTCACTCAAAAGAAATCCGGTATGGAGCCGCTCTAAGATGTACATAGTTTTTCTGGCGACCTTAATGTGTGTACATTTTTGTGTGGGATTAGACCATAACATATATGGAACCAAATTGGTTTCATGTAACTATTGGGTGTTGGACAATAAGGTGTATATACTTTTGCCTAGGATTGGATCTTTTATATGGAACCAAGTTGGTTCCCATGTAATCATTGGGGGTTGGACAATACAATAGGTAGGAATTAACCTCTCTACTAACCATTGAACTATATCAGATGAAAGAAAATATTGGAATTAACCTCTCTACTAACCATTGAACTATATCAGATGAAAGAAAATATTGGAAGCAAACTTCTCCACCTAACTATTAAACCACATCCAGGAAACAAAACTCTCACTATCAACTAAACCTACCCACTATTACTTAGTTATATTAAGTTTACGGCTGGTTCTGTGTTCCTTGATATATGATGAAATTAGAGTGGGTGGATTTTTGACAGAGCCGAACCTTAACCTGGACAATTGCAACGAAGTTCCCGTCTGTGAGGCACGTGTTGGCTCTGATGGCGACATTTGCGCCAGGTGCAGTCACGGATGCTATAGTTGATGAGCCAGGTGTTTTGGCTGTGAATGAGATGGGCGATCCGATTGCGCTGTACTCCAATCCGAATTCGAAAAATCAAATAAATACAGGATTGAAGAGGGGAGACTGTCTGTACTCTGCGTCTCTTACTCTGGATTACATTGGGTGGGTTCCTCTCACGCAACAAGAGATACCAATAAATTAAAATTTGATTTCAGACCTACATAGCCATAAGACATGTTTATATGGACCATATCCTGAGGTTTATGGGACTTGCAAAGCCTGTTTTTAAATTTCAGAGCTGAGCTGAGAATATTAAATTGATAGGAAGTCACCTTTACGATTTCAGAAATGTATAGGGATTTGCAACACTTGTTTTCAAATTTCAATACTTATTTTTTTTTCCAGAGAGAAATCTATATATATGGCCGAAGCCCTCAATGTCTATGATTAGCAAGCGCTTCTCAATTTCATATTTACTTTTTTGTATTATTTTGCAAAACAAATTTAGTTAATTTAGTTGCTTTTAGTGTGATTAAATCTTGATTGTGTTATTATTGTATATATGAATTCAGCACACTGAAAAACTTGTTAGAAATTGTAATATGAAGTTGGCTAAACATAGAGAGTCAGTGATTGAACGTTGAGTTAAGTGATAGACAACTTTTAGTGTGTGGTTGCATGTCAATATATTTTAGGCAAGTGGCTAGTTGGAAAAGGATAAATACCCTTCATTGGGTTCATGTTTTGTGTGATCCATAGAAGAGCCCAGCTCATGGATTTGTCTGTGAATTATTTGTTTTGTCTTGTGGGTCTTTCCAACAAAACCCTTAGGGCACTTCGATTGTGCAAGGTTACCTATCAAGCTTGTGATTTCAATAAATTCCTGCTGAATTTTAGAGAAATTGGACCAAAAAAACCCACAGGGAAAAACTTCCAAAAACTCACACTAAAAACAACTCATTAAAATAAATATTTTATAAACAAAATATATAAAAAAGTTACATCTTATATTTCTTCCCATCTTTCCCACCTAAAGATGAGTTAAAGTCACTTTAATATACCCAAGCACGTTACTTACATTTCCTTGAATATTAGTATGTTTTATGTGTAAACTTTTACACATTTTTCAGGGGAAATTAAAATAATGTAAAATTTCAGAATATTTTGAAAATAAAATCAATTGCAGAATTTGAGAATATTTCACAGTTGTTATTTTATTTTATTATTATTATTATTATTATTTTGTAATTTCTTTTGATTTTGTGAATATTTGAGAAAAGACATTGATGGCAGAAATTGACTGGATTGCAGATTTTGAAAATATTAAAAAAAAGAAATTGAGTGCAGATTTTGGAAAATGTTTCCACAAACAAGTTTGGTTCTTTTCTTTTTATTTTTATCTCTTATAATTGAAATTAAATAGATTATAAATTTTGAGAATATTTTGAAAAATTAAATGATTGTTTAAACCTATTAAGTCTTGGATTTTTTTGGCCTGGCTCTATATATATATATTTGTCAAATCTTATTTTTGTTATTTAAGATTAATTTTTTATTGCATATAATAAATTTAGCACTGGAAAAATTTATGGAGCACTAAAATTGCTAAAAAAAAATTTCAACCCAAACTTATTATTCAAAAAAATTATTGCCAAAATTTAAACAAATTAAACAAAAGAATATATACCAAAAAAACTTTCCAAAACTTAACAAATAAATTACACATTTCAAAAATCTACATCGAAATTCCTCCATCCAAAAATATTACAAAAAAAGGTCCAAAAATACTTAAAAAAAAAAATAGTATTTTCTTGTCGGATCCCTGTAGATTTGTTTAATATTTTTCAGTTTTCCTTGGTACACAGAGAATAGTGCAGTTAGAAGTCATGGTAATTCTGCGTGAATATTTATTTCCAAAAAACGAAAATAATATTGGAACATATGGTTCGAGAGAAAAATTTATATTGAAAGCTTGCCCGGATTTGGATGCTTAGTGTAACAAATTCAGTGAGCAGCACGTTCGACAGTCAAATGACATACTTCATACTTGCGAGAATTTGATTCAGAAGCTTCGCTTGGTGAATGCGATTTACTATCACAGCCGAAAAAGTTGTTAAAACATCTGTATTATATATAAAAAAAAAATACAGTACATATATTCGATTTGATATATCTTATTTTGATCAAATTGGTTACATAATGATTCATAACCAGTCTATAGGCAAGTCATCTACATTGTATATTTGGATATATAAAGCCAAAATACTTGGCACTAGATTTGTGACATCTAAACAGTTACCGATCATATATCAGCGTTAAATAAGAGTCTTAGGTTCCATGTCAACAGAATATAAACAAATTACGAAGTGCCAAAATACATAGTTTACAATATCATGAAACTTGCAGCATATCATCATTTTAGTTCTCACAAAAAAACAAAAAGCAAACAAAACAACAGGCACTGATGTCTAAATCCCTTGTTGTAGTTGTCATTTATCCAGGGAAAAGAAGAATTCCAGCATCCACTTTGTGGGCACCCCTCACTATTGCAATATGCATCCCATCCAGCTGATCCTGTAAACCCCTCTTGGACATGAGATCTGCATTTTGATTATATTCCCATCAAATGTGTTGTAGTGATGATTCCCTTAAAGTGTTCCATAGGAGCTCAATCTAGCAGAGCCATCCATGTAGCATAGGTTGTTTAATTTTGATATTGCCCTGAATGTGCTCAATGGTGATCCTAGAGTCTCCATATATATGTATACTGGGAATATTTAGAAATGTAATGAACCATAATAAATCCCATAAGGCCATCACTTTTGCCTTCATATTCGTTCCTCTACCTGCCCCCCAGTGTACCCAGTATTCTTGTTCCTCTGAAAATTGGATCCAAAATCCACATCCGCATATACCCCATTGCTCCGCCCCGTCAAAAAATCAAGCTGGGTATGTAATCTCTGGTCCAGACCCCTTATCTACAATTTTTTAGGACCGATGTCCTGAATACTACCAACCATATACCACCTCTTAATTATATCTAGCATCAATTATACATTTCCCATGACATATTCAAATATAATTTTATTACATATGTTCCATATTTCCCAGAAGATAGCAAGGGGTACCATATGCCATGATGGTTTTTGGTTGCTCCACCAACACAAACAAACATCTATATTACCAAACTATAGAAAAGGAAATCCCACATAATTAGCAATGTATCTCGAGATCTGTGTTTCAACTAGACATGTTAAAAATAGATGCACATTATCTTCCCCATCATGCCAACATAATACACAATATGTTGGCCCCACCAATTTCTCTTTTGCAGGTTCCCCCATGTTAGATTCTTATTATGCCATACAAGCCAAATAAATGCAATCATCTTAACAAGCATCTTGGTTTTCCAATATTTGTAAAACCAACATACCTCATTTGATTGTGCCTCTTGATAGCATAGTGTTTTGTATGTGTCTGCCACCACCACGCCTCTAGCCTTCATCTTGCTAGTCCATGTAATCTGATCTCCGTCAGCGTCCCAACATATACCTGTCATTTTCATAATATGCTTGATTTGTTCCCATTCTTGTGCCATCCGGTCTGTTAGTCCTAAATCTCTTGCATTTTTCCATATTGGTATATCTCCATTCCATTCTTGGATCACTTAAACCCCTCCTGTTTAATTTATGTTTAAGCTCCTAAAAAAAAAATCCATGTCTTTCAGTTCCCATAATATGATCCAGTCCCATAATAACTTGATGTCCCGTACCCAGACGCCAGCACAAGTTCTGCAAGAATATATTTTTAATTTTACACAAACTACGTCATATTGTCGAGCCCACGGAGACCTCGATAGTCCCACTGCGCATCCAAACAGTGAAGGTTTTGTCCTTCAAGTATTTTTTCCTGGTTATGCTGCCCCATATGCCTCCCCAAAAATGGCCCTCCACAGCATCTTCGATAATAGTGCCCATCCAAATCACTTCAGGTCCAAAATACCCCATCCAACCATATTATTTGGCAGGGAGATCTATTCCAGTCTAGCCCGCTGATATTTGTGTGTGCGAGACGCACCCGACCAGATAAACTTAACCATTAGTCGATTCAAATGTTGTATAATGGCTTGTGGGAGAAGGTATAAATGAGCCCAATAAACTCTCAATTGAGTGATAACAGATTGGGTGAGGGTTATCCGCCCTCCTAAGGAGAGACATTTGAATTCCCATCCAGTAATCTTCTTATAAAATTTACCAACCAACCACATCCAGACCTGATTTTGATATCAACAGGGTTTGATATGAAATCCTAAATATTTTGTGCCACCTTATGTGGAGTCCGCATCAATCCCAAACAAGTTTTGAATATATGCAATGTCATCCATGTTGCAAGAGCCATATAATATAGAAGATTTGAGTAAATTCATAATAAGGCCTGATGCATTCTCTATCTTTTGAAGATTTGAACTAATACAAACCAATCAGCACGCTTAATCATCCCCATAATCAATACATCGTCCACAAAGAAGCTATGTGAAATTTTGATGTCTCTGCAAGGACCAGTGCCCCAAAATTGTCTGTCTTAACCTCTTTTTTAATCTGTAAGCTGAGGTCATCCATCGCTAATATAAAAAGTAAGGGCGAAAGAGAGCACCCCTGCTTGAGCCCTCTCCCAGCACCAAAAAACTGTGTTGGATATCCATTGATCACAACAACATATCGAACATTCGTGACACATGCCGTAATCCATTCTGCTCCTCTAGTTTGTATTCCAATCTTATGAATATTCATCCTCAGATATCCCCAACCAAGACTGTTATGAAACCAACTCAAGAAAATATAGAAAAGATAGATCAACGCCTTAGAATTCAGCCTCTTCGAGGGGGCAACCTCCTTTACATTACATAAATGAAAAATTCTTGGATGATACAAATGACAAAACCTCCTTTCTATATATAGGAGTCTAAGGAGTCACAATATAATCCAGCCGACCTAACAATAATAATATAAAGCCACAAAAATAACAATAGAGGGATTCTATGGGGCATAGAAATAACAACATGGGGGTAATAGGGGCACAACAATATAAATAAGGGGTATAACTACAATAGTAATGGGGTAATCACTAGTATTATAGGGACCCAACATGCCCCTCTCCTTCAAAAAAGTGTTGTCCTCAACGCTTGAGTAGTTCTGGATACTTCTGCATAAAATTCTCATCCTCCCATGTGGAATCTTCAGCGGATAAGTTCTTCCACTTGATAAGATACTCTGAAATTGATCGATTTCGTAGCTGTCGAGTTCTTGTTTCTGTGACTGCTTTTGGTTCCAATATAATTTTTCCTTCCTCGTCAAGTTCTAGCAATATTGTTTGAACTGGGAGCTTGTCGCCTATAACCTTATTTAAACATGAAACATGGAAAACTGGGTGCAATCGAGAAGCTGCAGGAAGCTCCAATTTGTATGCCATAGTACCAATCTTTTGCAACACCTTGTACGGACCATAATACTTTGGTGATAATTTATTATCCTTCTTAGCTTGCTTTAGGGACATTTGCTTATATGGTTGTAGCTGTAGGAATACCCAATCACCTACATCAAAACTTCTTTCACTGCGATGTTGATCTGCCTGTTGTTTCATTCTATTTTGTGCCAACAAAAGGTTATCCTTTAAGAGTTGGAGGACTTGTTGTTGATGTTCGATGTGATGTTCCACTGCCTGAACCTTAGAATTTTCTCTTAAATATGATGTGATGGATGGTGGTTGATACCCATAAAGTGCCATAAATGGGGTCATTTTTGTTGCTGTATGGAAGGAAGTGTTATACCACCATTCAGCCAGAGGCAACCATTTGACCCATTGTGTCTGTTTATCAGATACAAAGCAACGAAGATATCCTTCCAAACATTTGTTTACTATCTCAGTTTGCCCATCAGATTGAGGATGATAAGATGAGCTATGAGCTAACTGAGTACCAAGACAAGAAAATAATTCTGTCCAAAAATTTCCAGTGAAAATGGGATCTCTGTCACTTACAATAATCTTTGGGTTTCCATGTAGCTTTTGAATTGTTTCCATAAATGCAGTAGAAACTGTACTGGCTTTAAATGGATGTGATAATGCACAAAAGTGTGCATACTTGGTAAGTCTGTCAACTACCACCATGATGACACTCTTTCCCTCAGACTTGGGTAAACCTGTGATAAAATCCATTGAAACCTCCTCCCAACGTTGGCTTGGAATGGATAAAGGTTGTAATAGACCCGGTGTCTTAATTGTTTCAACTTTATTTTGTTGGCAAACCAAACATTCCGCCACAAACTTTTGAATATCTGATTTAAGGCCATCCCAAAAAAATTCCTTCTTAACCTTGTGGTAAGTTTTTAAAAATCCTGAGTGCCCTCCTAAGGGAGAAGTGTGCAATTCCATAAGAATCTTTTGTTTTAGCTGGGAATTCTTACAGAGGTATAAGCGATCTTTGTACCATAATGAATCATTTTTCCAGCTAAATGTATCAGACGTACTGGAATCTTGTTGTAGCTTTCGAATAAGTGCCCACACTTCTTCATCATTCTTCCATTCCTCCCTTGCTTCGTTTATCCAATCTGGTTGGATAATAGAAATGGCGCACAACAATGCTTCCACATCCTCATCCTTTCTTGAGAGTGCATCTGCCACCACATTTTGCTTCCCTTTTTTGTAGATGATTTCAAAGTCATAACCCAACATCTTTGTGACCCACTTTTGTTGCTCTTCAGAGGATAATCTTTGTTCTAAAAAGTATTTAAGGCTATCATGATCCGTTTTTACCTTGAAGTGTCTTCCCATTAGGTAGGGTCGCCATTTCTTAAGTGCATGGAGTATTGCCAACATTTCCTTCTCATAAATAGCTTTGCTTAAAAACTTTCCCTTGATTGGACGACTTTCAAAAGCAATGGGTCTTTCATCTTGCATTAGAACAACACCAATTCCATTTCCTGAAGCATCACATTCCACAATAAAGGTTTTTGTGAAGTCCGGTGTAGCTAAGATCGGTGCTTGGCACATTGCCTCTTTAAGATGTTCAAAGGCCTTTGTTGCTTCCGGAGTCCATGAAAATGCATCTTTCTTCAATAATGTTGTTAGAGGTGCTGCTATTCTCCCATAATTCTTAACAAACTTGCGATAATACCCTGTCAACCCAAGAAATCCTCGCAGATGCTTTATGGATGTGGGGATTTTCCATTCCTTAATGGCTTTAATTTTGCTAGGGTCTACCTTAACTCCTTCATGAGATACAATATGACCCAAATATTCCACCTCCTGGACTCCAAAGAAACATTTGGATCTTTTTGCATATAATTGTTTCTCCTCCAATAGTTGTAGCACCCTGTCAACATGTTCAACATGATCCTTCCAAGACTTGCTGTAGATTAGTATATCATCAAAAAATACTAACACAAATTTTCTAAAGAATGGTTTGAAAATTGAATTCATCAAACCTTGAAATGTTGAAGGTGCATTGGTAAGGCCAAAAGGCATGACCAAAAATTCATAATGACCCTCATGAGTTCTAAATGTTGTTTTCGGAATGTCTTCAATCTTCATTCTGATTTGATGATATCCCGAACGAAGATCCAACTTGGTGAAGTAAATTGATCCATGCAATTCATCCAGTAATTCATCAATGACAGGAATGGGGAACTTATCTTTAATAGTGAGCTTGTTGAGCTCCCTATAATCCGGACACATGCGCCATGATCCATCCTTCTTGTGCACCAATACTACTGGAGCAGAGAAAGAACTTTGACTTGGTTGAATTATACCAGCCTCTAGCATTTCTGCAACCATACGTTCAATTTCACTTTTTTGGACATAGGGATATCTGTACGGCCTGATGTTTGGAGGAACACTTCCTGGAATCAGATGAATAGCATGATCATGATCACGCATAGGTGGGAGACCTTTGGGAGTCTCAAATACCTTGGAATGATTGTCCAGGACTTTTTGGAGATCTGGAGAAATAGATGATTCCGATGTGGAAACATCTAGCGAACATAATTGTGCAATTACACCTCTTTGCTCCTTTTTTAGAAGCTTTGTCATACCATTAGAGCTGATTATCTTTCCTGGTTTCCCTGCAATACCCCTTAATTCAACTTCCTTTCCTTCCGTAGAAAATTTGATGAAAAGTTCTTGAAAATTAAAAGCTATTGTACCCAAGGATTGTAGCCATTGGACTCCTAGTACAACATCAACACCTCCCATTGGAATGGAAAGCATTGGGCTAGTCAATACATATTCTCCCATGGATAGCTTGATATTATGGCACTTTCCAGAGCAATTTATTGTTCCTCCATTTGCAATCATCACTTGACACTCTGGTGCTGGATATAGGAAGCAATTCAATTCTTTTGCTACCCTACAATGAATAAAATTGTGGGTGCTTCCTGAATCAATCAACACTATTACCTTTTTTTTCTTGATTTGTCCTTCTATCTTGATGGTTTGAGGAGTGGTAATTCCTGCCAATGCATTACAAGATATGGTCGGATTTATTTGTTCTTCATCTAGGCTTTGTTCCTGGAGTATATCTTCTTCTTTTGACCTTTCTTGCTCCTTTTCTTCTTCCTCTTCACAATCTATGTAGAATAAGCGATCAATTAGAGCGAGTCAATGAGCAAGATCGACTCTTCCCATAGTCTGGATCGATTCTTGAATTCCAATCTTTATTCTTTTCCTTTCCTTTGGGGTTGGAGTCACTTTGCATATATATATATATATAATACAAATTTGCTTTTCTTTCTTTGTCGGTTCTTCTTCTCAGCACACTTATGACCTTTAGTGTATTTGCTATCACAACTGTAACAAAGCCCTTTTGCTCTTTTTTCTTCCAATTGTTGTGGTTTCAACCTTATAGGTTGTGGAAGACTAGGGGCAACAACACTTCCGTCTTTATAGTTGTGAGTGGTATGCTTCCTGGTTGCCATAATTTTGCTTTCCATTTTTCTTGCTAACCTGAATGCCTTCTCTAATGAATCAGGTTCCCAAAGGCGAACATCATGTTGGATATTATCCTTTAAAGACCCTATGAACACATCAATCCTATGCTCCTCTGGAATATCTTTTACCCTTATGTTCAATTTTTGGAACTCCTCAATGTGCTCCATTATTGAACCCTTTTGTTTGAGACTTATCAATTGGCTAAAAAAAGTGTTGTTTTTTGTATCTTCATAATGTGCTATCAATTCTTCTGTAAAAATTGCCCAAGTGATAAATTATTTACGAAAGCAAAGCCATTGATACCATACAAATTGATTTGGTTCCAAATATACAGTTGCCATACGTACCTTTTGTGTGTTTTGCACATTATTGAGATCGAAGAACTGCTCCATCTGTAATATCCATGTGGCGAGATCCTTGCCATCAAACTTCCTCATATCGATTTTTGGAATATGGTGGGTCTTTGATCCAACATTAGAGTCTATGGAATCATGATTAACATTACTTTTGTTCACATCATGAGTTTCCTTTCAACCTTTTCACCATTAGTAAGTATTTCTTGTAGAAAATTTGTCAAGCCTGTCTTCAAATCTGCCATGTCTGTCTTCAAATCTGCCATGTCTCTCTTCAAACCTGTCTTCGAATCATCCATCTTAGCTTCCATGCCATTTATCTTAGATTGCACACCATTTATCTTAGATTCCACGCCATTTATCTTAGCTTTTGTTAGCTTTTGTGAGCGTGACATTTGTTGCACTTGTTCTTGTAATTTTGATATATCATGTAGCATTTCTTCCTCTTCTTCATGATTCATGCTAGAGTTTTCAGGTTCCTTACTAGGTGTTTGCATTTTTTTTCCTCGGGGCATCAGTTACCGATAATAATGCTTTACTATGCCCTTTGAATTCCGTTAAACCAAGCTTACACAAAGATTTAAAAAAACACTACACACCTTTTTTCACTTTATAGAAGCCTGATATTGAATCTGATGTATCTCTGTAATTTTGAATCATCCAGTTTTGAAGTTGTGATCTGTAGTAGCCTTCTGCGTCCTTTTTCCAATGCCACAAGTCTGACCCAAATTGGATTCTCCAAGGAAGAGTTATGTGAAATCTCCCACAGTGACTTGCTTTTAGACTAGTTCAGTAGAGCGAACTTGTACGACGTGCCACGAGTCACTTTTTCAACCTTTGGATCTGAAACATGCATACAAGAAACTACAGTCCGTCCTCTTTCTGTACCTTTTTACAAAATTTCAATCCGATGCTCAGAGAAAAAGTTATGACGATTTTCCCCAGGTCACCTGTTTTGAATGTAATTCAGGAGTCTGCAAAAAGACCAACTTCCTCAGATCATATCTCTGTAAATATCGCGCGAAAAGCTCTGAAATTAGGACCCAAGGTTCAGCGCGATTTCTTCTCAAATGGGTTTTTTTTGCGAATTCTGAAACGTCACAGAAAAAAAGTTATAGCGAAAATTCCACAATGACCTATTTGGAGCAGCGAAACCCTGGAATCCAAAGCTCTGATACCAAATGTTATGAAACCAGCTCAAGAAAAGATAGATCAACGCCTTAGAATTCAGCCTCTTCGAGGGGGCAACCTCCTTTACATTACATAAATGAACAATTCTTGGATGATACAAATGAAAAAACCTCCTTTCTATATATAGGAGTCTAAGGAGTCACAATATAATCCAGCCGACCTAACAATAATAATATAAAGCCACAAAAATAACAATAGAGGGATTCTATGGGGCACAGAAATAACAACATGGGGGTAATAGGGGCACGACAATATAAATAAGGGGTATAAATACAATAGTAATGGGGTAATCACTAGTATTATAAGGACCCAACAAAGACAATAATATGCCTTCTAAAGATCCACTTCCATTATAGCAGCATTCAATTTTTTTTCATGAATCGTATGAATGCTCTCCTGAGCAATCGCCACTGCATCATGTATCTGATGGTCTTGTAAGAAACCATATTGCTATGGAGATATAAACTTTGATAATGTGTTCTTAATCATGCTGGTAATCATTTTGGAAATAATCTTATAAATAAGATTACATGAAGATATGGGCCTACAATCAGAGAAAGAAGCAGTTATGTCCTTCTTTGGAATTAGAGCAATGTATGTTGAATTGATATGTGGATGTATATATCCTCTTTCTCTTGATTCCTCCACCATATTCATCAGATCTCCCTTGAAAATGTCGAAAAAATGTGTGAAT
Organism: Pinus tabuliformis; assembly: GCA_031772625.1. Lineage (NCBI taxonomy): Eukaryota > Viridiplantae > Streptophyta > Pinopsida > Pinales > Pinaceae > Pinus > Pinus tabuliformis. Next base: position 861,464,057 of record CM062809.1, read on the forward strand.
AGTTCCACCGTCCAACCATCCGGGCCAAGACTCTTATCACACTTCATAAACTTGAGAACCCCAAAATTTCATCCCCCGTAACCACCTTGCATAAGTTATTATTGTCATCCTCATCGAACATGTGTGGATACTCCTCCACCCCCCACATTTTATCTTCTACATAATCAAGCTCCCTGCGACTATAAGCACGCTTGAAGCGCTCAACTGCCTCACTGCATATCTCTTGTTGTGTCAAGTGTCTGTTATCCTCAGCATCAACAATCTCCCAGATTATGTTAACTTTCCTTCGATGGTTAGCATATCTATGAAAAAATTGTGTTTTTATCTCCTTCTCGAATCCATATTGCCCTACTCTTTAGGTGCCATGTCACCTCCCTGTTTTGCAATATTTGTTTCCTCTTATGCTCAAGTGAATGAATTTCATCTTGAACCTCCACAAATAGTTGATGCGCTACCAAATGTGGTCGAAGAGAAGATAGAGCCACTATTATCTCATTCAGTTCTATTTTCTGCTGTGCAATTCTCTTTCGCTCCCATATTTTAACCACCTTCTTAAGGGGCCAAATATTTTCCAGCATACGCATCATGGGAGAAGGGGAAGAAGATATAGCATTTGCCCAATTGTCTTGTACCACCTTTCTAAAATCAGGGTCCTCCAACCACACCCGATTGAATTTAAATGACATCCCAACTCGGATATCCCCGCGGCGCCAGCCGAGGATAATGGGCCAGTGGTCGAATATGAAATTATCCACAATGTCCGATTGGACCACTCCAAGTCTCTCAACTACTTGTTCCTGAAGCAAAAAACGATCTAATATTTTGGCAACATAATCATTACCTGATCTCCCATTGTCCCAGGTCGGCCCAATCTTGCATGGTCAGATGTCAATGAAGTTATAGTCAATGATGATATCTTTTATCTGGGCACAAACATGATCTGTCCTTCTGTTCCCACCCCACACCTCATCCAAACTAGTAGTATAGTTCATATCGCCTGCCGCGATTAGTTTGGTAATTTCTAACATCTATGTTTCCGCTAACCTTCGCCAGAAAGAGTCCCTATCCCTATACGGGGCATAAATGTTCAATATGTGAATACGCCCTAGCAAACCGCTAATATATCCAGCTAATAGAATACTGGCAAAACATGAGTAAGCCTTCATTATAACCCATCAAAGATCCAATAAAGAAACTAAGCCCCCTGAAAGGCCATCAACATCAGTAGCTGCCATATACCAGTCAGGAAACATCTTCCTAAAATATTTGATCACTTGGTGTGCCGGATGCATAGTCTCTTGCAGTAGAATAATGAAAGGGTGAGTCATGCAGAAAAGCTCCTTTAGGGCCAAATATTTGTAGGACAGCCCCAGTCCCCGGATGTTCACTGGCAGAATGTAATTCATGAATATCCAGCTATGGGATACTTTGCTCTAAGGGCCTGGGGAGAGGAGGACATCTATCAAGGAATGGGAGTCAAAAGAATCAAAAGGGATAATCCAAGGTCGCCCCCAGAAATGTCGACTATCCCAGTTCTTCTTCCAACGGACCGTCATATTTCCAGCCGATAAAGGGCTAATGATATGGGACGTGGAGCCAGGTGGCTTGTGGATAGTAAGCGTGTGTAAGTCCAGTGTCTTTTTCTGTAAGAGAAATTCCAGGTCACTATCTACCGAGTTTGTAGGCAAGACAACAGGTGAAATGGGCAAAATAGGTCGGTCTATGGATGGAAGAATCAGGAGAGGGGCAGAGTGTGTAATAGGGGAAGGGATATATGAAATGTGAGACGTGGAAGGGACGTCAAGAGGCGACATATGAGCTGGCATAGTAAAGGTAGGGGCCGGTTCGGGGCGAGATAGTAGGGGGATCCTGTTCGATAGAGATGAGGAAGTCTCCCCAGTATCTAAGGTGCAAGAATCCTCGGATATACAAGAGGATAATTGAACCAAAATAGGTACGGACTTAGCACATATCAATGGTTGTGAATCATCAGCAAGAGAAGTAGCATTGAAATGAGGATTACCTGTTGGACTCATAGCCATATCCGAAAGTTGTGTCCTGCCACGACCAGCCTTCCAGATATCAGGTAGTCTGCCAGCTTTGTCTTTTTCATCACTTATTTGTCACCTGTGAAACATGCGACGTCCTCCCCTCCTACGTGGACATTGCGCCATAAGGTGGCCAGTGTGATGGAAAATAAGGCAACAAAATGGAACACCCCAAAAATCCAGACATTGCTGCAATTGTATGTCCTCCCACTTAAGTTCAATATGATTTGGGAAACTACCACTATAGTCCTTCTCGATCAAAATCCATGCTATTCTCTTATCCCTGGCCACCATACGCTTTGGGTCGACATATACAAATCGACCAATGGCATTTCCAATATCCATAAGAACTTGTTTAGTCCAGAATTCAATAGGTAAACCTGGTAATTTTACCCAGATAAGTTTGTTCTTGGGCGTCTCCTTTAAGGGATTGAACCCAACATACCAAGCATGCAAAGCTAAGAAACTACGCCCCTTTATCCATGGAATTTGCTTAATTTTGAGCAAATCCTCCTGACTGAGGAAGTGGAAGTTGTACCAACCTCCCATCAGTCTCACCACCGAAGGCATATAACCCAACATCGATTTCCACTTCATAGCAAGATAATTATGCTGAATATATCAACTATATGTTATATTAAAATAAAGTTTAGTTTTTGAAGTTACAAATTAGTTCAGAGAATAATGAAAGTTTTGATGTAATTTTTGCTAAAATTTGGTAAAAAATTTGAGAAATCTGGGTTACATTTGTCAAACTTCAGGATTTGGGGTAGTCAATGGGTTTTTGATGGTGCCAAAGTCACTTCCACTATTGAAAAAACAATTCAAACACTCTTATGATTATATTTTCTGAAAACTAATCACCTTATTTCGGCAAAAAATAACTTTCCTCGAGAATTTGATGCCTAATTTAATTATTAATAATATTAGATGAATGGTGGAGATTCAACTTTCATAGAATATTCCACAATATTTTTAAAAGTTTATGGAAATCAAAGGTTGATATTTATCTTCAAAGTAATTGTGATTTCTTTGTCATTTTAATTACACTGGTTAATTAAAAAAATGCCTTATAAATAAATATCATATGGAATAAGTTATGTTTTTTGGACATGTTGTATTAATAAACAATAGTATTGACCCATGGTATTGAAACAAAGTGATCTGAAAATGAGATCTTATATCAATATTAAGGTATTACGGACTCATGTGCAGGAATGCCTATATTATTTAGTGCAACGGATCGCAAAGATTGTGAATAATATAGACAATGAACAGTTATAAAACATAATAAACACACACATCAACACAACAAATAATCAAGGAGTTCACCAGACTTCGTGGCTATGTCTCCTGGTATAGCTTTCAGTGTCAACCTCTATATTATGTCTTCAAGAGCAGATTATTACAAGTGTGAGCTCAAACCAAGTCTCAACACAACAGTGACAAAACAACATGGATTTACTTGAAATCCTCAAGTCTAAAAGAGTACACAGACTCTCCCTCTTGCTCTCTGTATTCTGCTTTCTCTTGCTCTAGCGTTTAACAATCATCGCTAAACGCTCTAAGGTATGGAGGCCACCTGTTTTTAAATGGAAAGGACCAGGCACGGGTGAAAATCCCAGAAAACACTCTTCTCTATTTACACAGAGAAATACACTGAATACACTAAAAAACAGTGGAAAATCCACCAAGGCCGGACTTCAAAAGATATTGAATCTGACCTATAATCCTATCGGGTCCGTTGTTGCATCGCTATCGCAAGTCGCAAGTCGCAGTGCCCATATGCCATGGTTTCCTTTGTATTTCAGTTTATAACGGAAATACAAAGAAATACATAGAATACATTGAAAAACCCGACAAAAACATTTTATCGGAACTCAAATTATATCAAGCCACGTCTATAATTCCTTTCGGGTCCGGCTTTATCGCATGTCGCTTCACTTCCCCGATCTCTGATCTCTGATCACTCCGATCGACCTTATCGGCTATCGACGCATCGCTATCGGCCCATCGCATCGACATATCACATGACCCGCGATCCATTGGCATCACCCCTTATGTTGTTGCGATGCGATAAATCGCAATCGCATATCGCTTAAGCCTCAAGCCCTCGGTAAGTCCTCCTTTGTGTTATACTGATGCAATATTGTGATTTGATCTGGATCATTGATTTGCGCGCTCAATCAACGGTCCTCGTTAAATAGCGTTGATTGCTATCACGATTTCCATAAGAACGCATCCGATATAATCCACTGGCCTCTCTCGATTGTGATATTTCGATTCAATCTGGACCGTTGATCTGTCCGATCCAACGGCTCTGGTGCAGCGGCATTTGAACCTTCAATAGCTCTATTTTCTGCCATTCTTTCATTGTTTTCCCTTGCGATAGTTTTTCCGATAGTTAATATACATGAAGACTTAGAGGTTTTAGGATCCATTTTGGATCACGCCTTCCCACTGAAAAGCTTTTGGACCACCAAAAGTTGGCTTTTTAGGCATCAATTAAGTGAGGATACAACTCCCTCACTTGTTTAACTTCTATCCATCATGCTCTTCTTGGATTTGAACCTTTGAGTCCCACTCTCAGGTACTCAACATCCCCTTGACGCGTAGTTCTTACCTTCCTGTCCAGAATCGTGTCCTCCTATAACTCATTGAAATACTCAGGAAAAAAGTCCCCAATAGAAGGCAATTGACTTTTCTCTTTAGGATCTTCAATCAATGAAGGTTCATACAATCTCAAGTTTTCTGCATTAACGACTGAATAGATCTTCATATAAGCTGGCAAATCAAGGCGAAAAGCATTTTCACCAATTTTGTCAAGTATCTTGAAAGGTCCATACCTTATTGGTTTTAGCTTCTTACTTTCACCTTGCATTCTGTCTTCGCTGATGTACAGCCATACTTGATCACCAACTTGAAAACTATGCTCCACCCGATGCTTGTCATGTCTTGCCTTGTACTTGGCTTAACTTCTTTCTAGTTGTTCATGTACTGCCTGGTGAATTTCTTGGATTTTTTCAATGAACTTGGTTGCTTTGTCCACATCATTGTGTCCATCAACTGTTATGTCTTTACCAAAGACAAAATCCAAGGGAGACTTTGGTAGAAAACCAAAACAAGTCTCAAAAGGAGATCTCTGAGAAGAAGAGTGCTTGGCACAGTTGTAAGCATGCTGCACATAACACAAATGCTCATCCCAAAGCTTGGGATGCTTGCTGCAATAGCCTCTGAGAAACTGGATCACTGTCTTGTTGACCACCTCTGTCTAACCATCTGTTTGTGGATGAAATATTGTGCTCTTCTTCAACCTGGTGTCCTTCAACTCCCATAGATTTGACCAAAACTTCCCAACAAATCGAGAATCTAGATCAGATACAATAGAAGTGGGTAACCCAAAATGAACCCATACATTCTGAAAGAACAACTTTGTTGTTTGTTCAGCTGTAACCTGCTCGTTACATGGTATGAAAATACACATTTTATCGAACCTATCCACAACAACATACAAATAATCATGACCTTTCCTAGATTTTAGCAATCCCTCAACAAAATCCATGGAAAGACTTTCCCAAGGACGAGAAGGAATTGGAAGTGGAGTGTACAAGCCCAGTTTTCTATTACTGGGCTCGCTTGTAGCACACATAGCACACCCTTTGATATATCTAGAAATTGTCTCATGCATTCTTGGCCAATAACAGAACCTTTGCAATTGTGCAACTGTTTTACTTACACCAAAATGACCTGATATAAGAGAAGTATGTGCTTCTTGAATTATGTTAACTCTTTTAGTTTGTGGAATGCATAACTTTCCCAAATGATATAAGAGTTGGTCCTTTACATAATAATCCAATTCTTCTATCTGTTTCCAATGACTTAAAGTTGCATATACATCTTTAAAATCTACATCTTGAGCATATTGTTCAATGTAACTTTCATGCATTACTGAGTTATGCTTAAGTATAGTCGATGCATTTATGATCGGTCTTGATAACATGTTTGCAACCTTATTGTGTATTCCCTTCTTATATCTGATGACAAGATGAAATTTTTGTAGAAAACCCATCCACCTATAATGTCTTGATTGTTGCAATTTAGTTTGTGAGTGCAAATATTGAAGTGGTTGATGATCTGTGTGTATGATTATTTCCTTACCCATTAGGTAATGTTTCCACTTTTTCACATTTTGTACTAATGCATATAATTCTTTATCATATGTGGAATAATTAACTACTGCAGAAGTAAATGTCTCAGAATGATAGCATATGGGTTTTCCGTGTTGCATCAACACTGATCCCGTGGCATAGTCACTGGCATCTGTCTCAATCTCAAATGGATGTTGAAGATCTGGTAGTGCTAGTACTGGTGTTGTACCAATTTTCTCTTTTAAGGTGTCGAAGGCTTTCTACTGTTTGCCTCCCCACTTAAACACATGTTTCAATCCTATTAAGGCATGTAATGGAGCTGCAATCAAAGAAAAGTTAGCAATAAACTTTCTCCAGTATTGTGTTGACCCTAGGAAACTCCTAACCTCTGTAGCAGATTTGGTTTTAGGCCAGTTCACAATGACTTCAACCTTAGAGGGATCTATCTTCAATTCACTACCCCTTACAATATGACCCAAATAATTTAAAGATGTTCTGCCAAATTCACATTTTGACATTTTTACATAGAGATTTCCTCTTTTTAAAACATCTAAATTATGCGTTACATGTTTGACATGGTCTTCCCATGTCTTACTAAAAACAAGAATGCCGTCTAAATAAACAATTACAAAGTCATCAATAAATTATCTGAGTACATCATTCATAACTCTCATAAATGTGGCAAGAGCATTAGTTAAGCCAAAAGGCATAACCAACCATTTATGAAGTCCTTGCTTTTTCTTGAAAGTAGTCTTCCATGCATCTTGTTCTGCAACTCTGACCTGATGATAGCCACTTCGCAAGTCTAACTTAGAAAAGTAAACTGCTTCTTTTAATTGATCTAATAAGTCATCAATACGAGGAAGGGGATAACGATTCTTGATCATTATTTTATTTAGTGCTCTATAATCAATCCACATTCTCCATGAACCATATTTCTTTCTCACTAGCACAATTGGAGATCCACATGGTGATGTGCTTGGTCGTATAAACCCTTTATCGAGCAACTCCTGTACATGCTTTTTTATCGCTGCATTCTCTAAAGCTAACAACCTGTACATTCCAATGTTAGGTAATGGAGCATCTTGCTGCATACAAATATCATGTACTATTTCCCTTTTGGGTGGCAGACCTTTAGGTTCTTGAAATAGAATATCATATTCTGAAACAACTTTAACTAAATCAGCTTTCTGTTTAGAATCACAGCGTTCAAATATATTGGTTTTATCAAGGTCCTTTTCCTTTACAACCAATAGTAAAAATTGCTTACTTGAATTCACAATTATTTTCATCTGTCCTGAGTTTATGAGAGAATAATTATCTTTGAGTTTATGAGCTCTTACAATATATTCAATTCCGTCTTTAGTGAGTTGATACTTATTTTCAGCGCTATAGAAAATAGTCTTCCTATCATACATGTATGGACTTCCCAAAACAATACCACGTATATGCAATGGAACTATATTTAACTCAACCTCATCTACAAATGTTGATCCAATAGCAAACCTAAGTTTACATTGTCTCGTTACTTGTAGCTTTGTTTTATCACACACCCAACCTAATGGATATGGATTCTCATGAGGTTTTCTTTGTAATCCCAACTTCTTTACAATTGTTTCAAAAATCAAATTTACTTGTGATCAACTATCAAACAAAGTATCAACCTTATTGTGCTTGGGAATTACTCTAATACGAAAAATCTTATTTATTTCCCTCTCATTACTTTCATTATCAACAGATTGTGCAGAATTACTTGTAGATGTTTCAGAATCTTTACCTTTAATACCTGTGGTTGTAACTGTTGTTTCATCGCTTGAATCTGATCCCAAGTTCCGTTGAACAATTGCATCATTCTTTTTCTTCCTTGCACCGAACTTCTTTGGTCTCCATTCTAGATGCAAAAACTAGCAGTGTGCCTCATTGTGTCCTTCTTTCTTGCAATGAGTGCATGAGGGTTTATCCTTCTTTACAGTGTTTGCTTTCCTCTCCTTCCATTTTAGTTTCTTCTTTTCCTTACTCTTGCTTACAGAATATTTAGATGATCCCCCAACCTCAGGGTTTACATTCTTACCTCTAGCCTCTGTATCTGTTGCTTGAACTGATACATCATCTAAGCTAGTGGGATTAAACATGAGTAGAGTATGCTTTAAATAACCATGCAGACCACCTATATACTTTAATAAAGTAGCAAGTGAGTCCAAGGATATACCTAGAGTTAAAGCTCTTTTCCTGAATTCCTGAGTATAAATTTGTACACTCTAACTCTTCAACTGACAAAGAGTTTACCAACTCATCATTGCCTACTGCATGTAAGCTAAAGGATAGAATTCATTTCTGATAGCAGAAACAAATCATTCCAGGTAGAAATTATTTTACCATGTTTTTTTAGATCAGCTTGTGTCTTGCCTTCCCACCATACTAGTGCAGTTCCTCCAAGTCGAAGGCTAGCCAGCTGAATCTTCCTCCTTTCTGAATCAATGTTCTGCACCCTACAATATACATCAATCTATTTTATCCAATTATCTAGCTTATCTACATTTAGTTCTCCATCATAAATTGGCAAATCAAACTTCACATCTAATTTAATCAAAGAAGTTTTCTTATTTTTTTTATCAGGGCTAGTTTTATGCAAAGAAGATGATAAGGATGATGAAGTTGATGATGGAAGAGATGCTGGAGAAGGCATTTCTCCTTTTCCTTTGCCTTCTAGAGGGGCAACTAGAAAAGGTTCCTTTTCTCCTTTGTCTGGTTTGGGTGTTGAGGTGTTGTCACCTCGACCCTTCTTAAACTCCAGATACATCCCTTCCACCATGGCTCACATGGCCATAATGTTGTCCATGAACTGAGATTCTAATCCTAGTGGAGCTTCTTTTGCCTTTCTCCTCTGAGAATAGACTCTTCCAATATCTAGATTAGCCTCAACAAGTTCTCCTTCTCCTAGTATGAGCTTTAATCTAATTAGCATTCAAAATCCAGCACAAGCTTGTCTAACCTTAACAAAACCTTAAGCTCTGATACCAATTGATCTGAAAATGAGATCTTAAATCAATATTAAGGTATTACGGGCTCTTGTGCAGGAATGCCTATGTTATTTAGTACAACGGATCAGAAAAATTGCGAATAATATAGACAATGAACAATTATAAAACATAATAAACACACACATCAACACAACAAATAATCAAGGAGTTCACCAAACTTCCTAGTTATGTCTCTTGGTCCATCTTTTAGTGTCGACCTCTATATTATGTATTCAAGAGCAGATTACTACAAGCGTGAGCTCAAACCGAGTCTCAACACAACAAGGATTTACTTGAAATCCTCAAGTCTATAAGAGTACACAGACTCCCCCTCTTGCTCTCTATGTTCTGCTTTCTCTTGCTCTCTTCTCTGTCTATCCATGCCCTCTTCTATGCTACCATTAAATGGTTTTTAAGCCTCTCGGCCCTGTCTATTTGCCTTCCTTCTTCTAGTTCTCGGCTGCTGTCCATTCATCTCCTTCTTGAGCATTTAACAATCATTGCTAAACGCTCTAAGGTATGGTGGCCACCTGTTTTTAAACGGAAAGGATCAGGCACAGGTGAAAATCCCAGAAAACTCTCTTCTCTGTTTACACAGAGAAATACACATAATACACTGAAAAACAGTGGAAAATCTGCCAAGGCCAGACTTCAAAAGATATTGAATCTGACCTATAATCCTATTGGGTCTGTTGTTGCATTGCTATCGCAAGTCGCAAGTCGCAGCACCCATATGCCATGGTTTCCTTTGTATTTCGGTTTATAACGGAAATACAAAGAAATACATAGAATACATTGAAAAACCTGACAAAAACATTTTATCGAAACTCAAATTATATCAAGTCGCGTTTATAATTCCTTTCAGGTCCAGCTTTATCACATGTTGCTTCACTTCCCCGATCTCCGATCTCTGATTGCTCCGATCGACCTTGTCGGCTATCGGCCCATCGCATCGACGTATCGCATGACCCGCAGTCCATTGGCATCACCCCTTGTGTTGTTGCGATGCGATAAATCGCAATCGAATATCGCTTAATCCTCAAGCTCTCGATAACTCCTCCTTTGTGTTATAGTAATGCGATATTGCGAGTTGATCTGGACCATTGATCTGCACGCTCGATCAACAATCCTCGTTAAATCACAATTTCCATAAGGCCGCCTTTGATATACTTTGTTGGCCTCTCCCGATTGTAATATCCCGATTCAATTTGGACCGTTGATCTGTCCGATCCAATGGCTCTGGTGCAACGACATTTGAACCTCCGATAGCTCTATTTTCTGCCATTATTTCACTGTTTTCCCTTGCGATAGTGTTTCCGATAGTTAGTATACATGAAGACTTAGAGGTTTTAGGATCCATTTTGGATCACAAAGTCTCTTTGCAAATTAAGTATCCCTATAGTAAATTGAGAATAAATCTCATGATTAAAATCTTGTTCCATATTTTTTTAAATCGATATATATTTAACTTATCTATTAATTTTTTTATAATTAATAATTTAATAATAATAGTTTTTTTAAATAAAATTTTATAAATATAAAAGATCTATTATAAAATAATAAGTGTTGATGTTTATTATGAATTAATGTGTATTGACATTTACATTTATTTAATTTATATAGATACACTAATATTAATTTTAATTATAGTTAATATTGATATCAATAAGTAATCTAAACATACAAATTATTTAAATTATTATCTTAAATAATATAGACATGCAAATTTCAAGTATAATTTGATATTAAAACCATATTTATTTTGAAACTTTGAGAAATGTTTAATTCATTTTAATGACCATTCTTACATTGCATGACAAGTGACTTGTCCAACCTTCCCCGTGTTAATGTACATCAAAAGGCATATGACATTTATACATATACAGAAATTTTCAATAGCTTTATGGAGAGGGCATAAGGTTGGCCTTGGCCTAAGTCTGGAGTAATGAGTTCAAGCCATAACAAGGGACTAGCTATTCACATATGACCTATTCGTTCAATAGATAACAAATTATATGAAGTAGAGATTTGGTTTCATAATTTTATTAATTCCATCAAATCTTTCTTTGTTGTGCATCTTTCATTATTAAGAATAATAGGTTCTATATTGTAGGATAGGTGGATTTGGGGCTTGGTTTCTGTACCATATTTGCGTTGTCAGCCTCATATGGCTCTCAATTTATGTATATAGGTTTGTAAATTTTAACTAGCTAGTTCTTGTGCTTGTTCCTCTATGCTAGTTGGTTTAGTTGAACAAAGGAAATGGAGGTATTTACTATTTCTCAAAACTTTTTGGTAATAGACTTAATAAGAATGCTAATACTATTTATAGTAAGAGTGGACGTAGCAATAGCACATGGTTAAAGTAGCTTATTTTTAATGTGAGAGAAATGTATAGGGCTTCACTCAATGAACCTCTGACATATCACATGCATTCATGGCATACTAAAGAATACTCTTAATTTGATTACATACTGGAAAATACCTCTAAATATCACATTTTTTAACTCCCTACCAACACAAACCCAATACACCTTACTATTTTACAAAAACCCTACTTTCACTAGATATTGTAGATATCCATTTTTTAATTAATATTTTTTATACCCCTTTCTATTTTTCCATTAACTTTGAGCTCCAGTTTTTGTAATTGCCAATATAAAAACCCTTTACCCCCTATATATCCCCTAATATATTATGTCATTTTTTCCTCAATATATATCCCCCAATATGAACCCATGTGGTATGGTATTGCTCCCCCAATGAAGCCGTGTGGAGAAACGCGGACCTACATTTTACTTTGAAAGCCTTAAATATCTCCTTAGACATGAAAGAGGGAATCTGGCTACCCACAATTTTTATTAGTGATAAATCTTCAAGAAAATCAAGTGCAATGAAGTTCCTTGCAAGGATTATCCTCCTAACAAGGCACCTCTACCTCTTTCAACCATTAAAATATTTTCACAATTTACGTTCAACAAAAATTATGTTACACACGTGTTCTCATGCCAGTGTCCATACAATTGCAAGTAAGCAGGGTCATGAAGTTGAATCTTCTAATGATATTTTCAAGTGGAAGTTGAGCAGAAATTAATTCCATAGGTCCCATTCACTCAAACGAAACCTCATCTTGTACACGTGATGTTCAATTATGAGGAGACAAACGTAGTTACTAAAAAACAATAGACAATACAAACACTAGAGAAAAACATCAAAGAAATATATGCTTGAGAATATTCCTTCATCTTCTTTACTAAACAAGTGATACATTCATATATAGTCTTTAGATTTATACAAATATAAAAGTTACTATAAATGGTTTAAATATCATTTTAGACTACTGGTCACTAGCCCTAATTCAATCTGTGAATACCCAATTTGTTAATAATGTTATAACAATATATGGGAAATTACATATTGCAATAATAAAAATTAAGCATTATCTATAGAAATTAGGCTGTAGATTTGCAACTGTTCATGAAGTTTTAATCAAAATCACAAGACACAAACCTACACTTCTTCTCTGTGGACATTAATTCACAATTTAGAACAAAAATATCAGACATGCAAAAATAAATAACACACATGCAACAAGTATTTTTATTTGGGGAAAGAAATCTGCTAAAAACCCCAATGTTTGCTTACATTAATTAACTGAATAGAGATGTATTACAATTTCTATGTTTAATTTAACTCGCCATGCAAGTGCACAACGTATCTCTTTATGCACTGAACGCATCTGACCCAAACTTAGTCAAGTTTTTCCTCGGCTTGAGCTCATATTTCCTTGCGTTGTTCCTTGAGGAATTAACCCCTATTCTTTAGAAAATTCCTCTAGTTGAATTGTGCAATTCCTTAGGCTAATCATTTGACTATATGCAACGCTTGTACACTGAAGTCTAGCCTATAATTGATGTTACACTACCTTCAAATCTCCACCTCAACCAGTTAACTTGAATTCTTTGCATGCACTAGCTATTTTGGGATTATTGATCAGTTAACTAGATGATCATTGAGTTTGACTGAATTCCCACGGCTTAACTGAGCTTCCACTAGTTCCTCCAAAAGTTGGAACTAGTTTAACTGAAAACAACTTAAGATAACTAAACTTGGTTGCTAAAAATTAGAAATCACACATGCAGAACTAAACTCTAACTCCTCCAACTCGAATTTACCAAGTAAATTGGGAAACACAAGCCATGTCACACAAGTTAACATCATCCAAGTTGTCTACTGATGTGGAAATTCAAATTTTATCAATTTAATCAAGGCAAAATCAAATTGAGAGTTTCTTGCTACAATTGTCAACACCCCCTCTCAACAAGAAAGGGATTATCAACCACCCCTATCCTACACCCGTGGAACTAGGACTTCCCTCTTCACAAGGCCTTTGTTAAAATATCAGTATCTTGTTCCTCTATTGGAATGTACTGCAAGAACATTATTCGCCTATGCACACAATCCTGTAAATGGTGATACCAAATATCTTTATGCTTGGATTGATCGTGAAAAAAATTATTTTTAGAGAGATTGATGCAACTCTAGTTATCACAATAGATCACAGTTTGATCCATAATCTGACCAAACAATCCAACAAGTATATTTCTCATCTAGATCACCTCACACGTTGCTCAACTGGCAGCCATGTATTTTTCTTATGCCGAGTTGTGTACCGCATATCTTTGCCTCCTGTTGTACCAAGAAACTGTTGCGGAGCCAACACTGAAAATTCCACCTGATGTACTCTTTCAATATCATGGACTCCCCGCCCAATCTACATCTGTGAAGCCACACAAATTCACTCCCTCTGTCCATCTGTACCATAGTCCAAACTGGGTAGTGCCTCTGAGGTACCATAAAACATGCTTAGTTGACCTCCAAAATAGTTTGGTTGGCGTAACCATAGCTTGGCTCAGTTGAGTGACTGCATAGAACATATATGGTCATTTTTTCATAAGATACATTAGTGAACCCATCGACTGCCGGTAAAAAGTAGCATCCACTTCCTCACCTGAAGTGGCATCCTCTTTCTTCCAGTTGGTCGCTAGAGGTGTCTCCATGGGTTTGCAACTGTCCATACGAAAACTTTGAAGTATCTCATTTGCATACTTTCCCTAAGAGACAAATAGTTCCCCATCTCCTTACAATACTTCCAATCCGAGGAAGTAGTGCATGAGGCCCATGTCCTTCATTTCAAACTCTTTTACAAGGTCCTCCTTTAAAAATCTAATCAACTGCTCATCATCAGTTAAAATCAAGTCATCAACATATAAAAAAATAATAAAAAATTTACCTTCTACCAAGCTATGATAGAGGTTTTCATCCGCTTCAATTTTGGTGAATCCAAAACCGTTGAGATAGTTATCGATCCTAGTGTACCAAGCACTAGGTGCTTGCTTGATACCGTACAATGCTTGCTTGAGTCTGCACACATGAGACTCTTGATGAAAAGTCTCTAAGACTTATGGTTGTTCGATCTACACCTCCTCCTCAATAACACCATTGAAGAATGTTGCTTTTACATCCATTTGGTGGATCTTCCACCCTATCTGTGCAACCAAAGCAAGAATTGATCTGATGGATGAGTACCTTGCTACATGAGCAATGGTCTCCTAATAGTCAATCCCCTCAACTTGATAGTACCCCTTGGCCACAAATATGGCGTTGTACTTTTCTATGATTCTATCAGTTGCAAGCTTTACCTTGAAGATCCATCTCGAACCCACAACTGATTTATCTGCTTGTCTTGGGACCACTTCTCAAACATTGTTCTTTACAATGGATTTGTATTCCTCCACCATTGCATCAACCCACACAGGTTTCTCTACTTCTTCCTTGAAAAAGGATGGCTCAATCTCTACAAGCTCATTCATTAGATCCATTTAGCCAGTGAATCGATATAGTGGCCTTCTTTGCATGTGTTGATTTGAAGGAGCACCCACATTCTCCCTCACATCTTGCACAAGTCTCTTAGCATAACTAGGTTTTTAAGGTTGTGATTGGTTAACTGGTTTTGGTCTTATTAAATCATGATTATAGGTTTGTACAAGATGCTCCTCCTTTGTATTTATGGCAGATACAATTTTGTATGACACACATCCTGCTACAATTTGGCAACCAATATATATGGAGTGATCCATCCATTAATATGTGGAGACAGTGTATTTCACCCGTCGGATTTAAGTAAGTACATTATCAGACAGGTGACATATACTTCCCCACCTATTAATGAACGAATAGCTCCATATATATTGTGCACCCTACAATTTGGATGTAAGAACATCATAAACACGCATGTCATCAATATTTGGAAACAACAAATAAATGGAAATTTGGTGAGATATGTATTCGGGTTTGTGATGTAAGCTGCGAAGTTCTGTTGGCCTTGCAAGGCCCGACAATTCCAAACCAATGGAATACGTGAAGGATAAAATTGTGAAAATAAATATAATGAATGCATACGGTGGTTTGGAATAACTTCTGCCATTCCATCCTCGACCTTTTTCCTTACACGGTTTACCTTTTCCTTGATTGATTTACTTGGATCACTTAGTAGCCTCCAAGTGTACAATTAAATTATTTCATAATTAATGCCTTGGGTACTATGAAATAAATAAGGTTCCAAAATTACTTTGAAGATAACAACATGTTTTTCAAATGAATGTGATAAATTAAAGAACGACGAATTTTTTTGGAAACTACTTTTGATGCAAATTTTTGTTCCTTATTAGTGCTTACCGTAGGCATGGATGGGACTATTGTAATCATAATGGTGGAGCTCTAAACATTAATTTGACTTGGTTAATGTCACGAATAACTAAAGTTTTTACGTTGCACATAGTGAAATTTGTTTTCACCATCTTATTTGGCCTCTTCCCGGGACGGGGAGGCTATGAATATATGTTATATTCAATTTTTCCTTCCAAAATTTTCAAATATTTTTCATATCTAAACTAATGTCTACATGATTAGCATTAAATATTTAATTTTAGTTTTCCAATATTATGGTGTTATGGTTTGGCAATATATATGTATGTATTTTCTTACAGTGAGAGGCCAAACCACATGTACTACTTGTCAGCAAGCCATCTGCCACCCATTTGCATGTACTACTTGCCTACTAACAAGCGATCTGCATGTACTACTTGTCAGCGGCCAATTTTTCTGAAGTATTCAGGCGCTGGTGAGGTGAGGTAAGTGGGAACCGAACTAGGGGCACTAGTCTCGTATCAGGTGAGGTAGGTGGGAACTAAATTGCGAACACCAGTCTCGTATCGTATGATAGGAGGCACCAGTGAATTCAGGGAGTAGGTCATCAAGTGTCCCTCGTCCAGTTTGGAAACACAACATTAGGCAGAAGCAGGAGTAGCAGAAGAGGAGGAATCAACAAGGTTAGGTAGAGTTAGCCCAACTTGGTCCTCTTGCAAGCACCTGAAATGCCCCTCGCCCAGGGATATGGACTTCTAGTGCTCTATTTTGAGCTTCTGGCGATGTAAAATTGAAATTGAAGTCTTCAATTTGGAGTAGAGTGTAGCCAATGAAACATCCTGATTGGGATCTCTCTTGGTTGTGCACTCGGAAATGTTAAAAATTCATATGACTGTGCACTCAGCAAGGTTAAAAATAGATATGACCCTGGACTTTGTTGGGTTGTAAAATCGTAGTCTATATGATCTGTATCTGGTGCTGTAAAATTAAGTCGCAGATGGGGTATACATGATCTAAAGATATGGACCTGTTTATTGGGAACTCAATCAATTGCTTATTCCATAACCATATAGACTGAAATATTCAAGAGTCTCTAGTTGAACAATATTTAGAAATAGATTATTGTTGGAAGGCCAACCCCAAACTCTGATAGAGTAGGAAATATAAGGACACAGGTTCAGTCGGATGAAACAAAGTGAATTGAATTAGTTAGTAAGAAAGGCATATTCAGGTACTATTTTCTATTTATTCATTTAATCATTTATAAGAAAAACTCAATTGGGAAGACTGGTCATCGTTTTTCTACTAATTTTAAGTATAAACCTGTATGTCAAGAGGCAACATTTGAAGTCCATTTAGTTGCTCTTCGTAGCACTATCTATCATCTTCTTGATAGAGTAGACTCCCAAACACTTGCAACGATAGAGGAAATCTGTCGCAAGCATCTAGAAACCCATCTACAAGGCCTACAAATTCTGTTGGTTGATGTGGCTGAAAGAAGTCATGCCAACATAAAATCTCTAAAGAGTTTGGCCGATCGAGGTCATTGCGCTGATAAATTGATGAGTCTGCAATTCTTGTAGTTCGAAGTATATGCTTGTCACCAAAAGTAATAAACACCTATGATTTATAAAAACATCGTAGGGGCCATAAGAAATCTACGCAGAATAGGAAGAAGAGGAAGATGTATCAGCAGATGGGAATTGTATCATTGGGATTTGGATGAATGGATAGATAGTAATAATTGCAAAAAATGGCGAGCAAGTGACGAGGCAGATCGATCATGGAGTGACCTCCAGAGGACACAAGTAGATGAGTCGATTAAATGAACCTGAAAGATGGTTTACATGAGCTTAGATCTTAGAGCGCATGTAAGGTGACACTTGGTATTTATACAAATTCTAATTATTAGCTATATCTTTTATTACCACCTGCTAGTCCAATCGTCTCTGGATCTGCTCATTCACTCAATTATTCCTCTTGTGCATGAAGCCCTGAATTCTTTGTCTGTCCTCTTCCTCCTTCTGTGCACCCAATGTGAGTGCCTTTCAAGAGGTTGATAGAAATGCAATTTCTTTGCCCATCTTGTTCCTCTTTTTGTGCACCTAATGTGAGTGCCTTTCATGGAGGTTGGTAGAAATGGATTCTAGTTCACCTTCCTCAATCACCATGCACTCTAGTGAGTTGCACAAATTTTTGGTCAGGTACTCATCCCTCCAAAATATTTGAAAATAGGTGAAACTAGTACTCTAATTGATTGATTAGTTGAACTTCCTTGGCTCCTCGATACTCATCCATCCAAAATGTTTGAAAATAGGTGAAACGGCCAGTGCTCCAATTCATTGAACTGCCTTGGCTCCTTGATGTTGGAATTCTTCCGCGGTTGTCTTTTGTTTCACTAAATTCTATCACCTTAAATATATACATTTTCATAAACTCTGATGCCTCTGGCACAACCATACTTCTGAACATTTAAACGACATCTTCAAACAAATTATTTTTCTATTCCTTTTTTAATTTATTTTCACATTGAACCTCGGTTCTCCAGTATCTACCTTCTTAATCTAAATTGATTCAAGGTTATTAATAAATGTTCTGATCCTTAAATTGATGAACTGCCATAGAAATTTTACAAAACGCATTGCCTCTGTTTTTCTATTTCTATTCGATCTTTTCTCGCTATCCCTTCTGAGAAATTGATCGACTTTCAGTAATGCTGAAAGAATACTGGGTTTAGCAATGAATTCACGGGAGAAATACGTTCAACTACTGAAACGCCTCAGACCAATTCATGCCTTAGTATTTTGTTTTTTACTTGTGCTATTACCCAAATCAATTCTGATAAGTTAGTCTAAAATATAATACATGTTCGAGGTAGCATTCTACACCTTTAGAACAAATGGTTAGGAGTATCTGTGATGGAAGGGGCATGTTGCCTATCGATCCCAGCATATCAAGCCCAATAATAGATAATACGTCCTCTATTTTATGGGTTACAGGGCCCCAAAATGGAGGGTGAAATCCCTTCTTTGATGCAAGACTATCTTCAAAGTTATTTCAGAGTGGGAGCCTAAAACAGTGAATAAAATAGATCAAGATTTTTTCTTGTTATCCAACAGGGTATCCCGTAATCAAACTTCTTTATTTTCTTTTTCTGGGAAACCGAAAACACGTGCTATAACGGGTGGACCAAGAGGTCTTTTTGGCATAGTGTCACACTCCTACATTCATGAAGTGGAGTAGGAACCAAAGTCAATAGGAGCACACAGATTCTAGTCAAGAAGCGATGTTAGTCAAGAAGTTGAGGGATTCTAGCCATAGCTTTCATTTCCTATATTTAAAAGAGGAAAGGGCTTTCAAAGAGAAGAAATACCACCCGAGACCACATTAGGACTACCTTCGACCTCCAGGTTCTTTCACCTCTATCGTGCTTGTCGCGAGTGCTTATCCAAAAGCGGGTCGATCTCATCTCTGTCATTATGGCATATGCTTTGTGATTGACAAGGTAGTCTAACTACCATAATGTTGATACTTAGAAAGAGTGGCTCTAGGATCTGTTGCCCTTGTTGAGTATCCTTTTGCAGACAAGCCCATGAGCTTTTTCTTTTCTAGTTCCATAACTGAGATCTCTTTTTGTCCCTTTTGCCAAACCGTATTTAGACTGACTGACTGATTTTTCACTTGGGATTTATGGGCTCCATCTTTACCGTTAACATTAAAACAAAGATACCATGTTTTTCACTTGGGATTTATGGGCTCCATCTTTACCGTTAACATTAAAACAAAGATACCATGTTGTTAGCTGTAGTATTCTAGGTTTACGACAAACCCAAATGACCATATGATACCAATCTATTTTCAAACTGAACTTATAAACTTTCAAAAATGACAATATCTAATTTTTAACACTTCTCAATTTAAGAGAAATACGCATTGCATTGATATTGTTCACTTGGGATGAGCTATGAATCATGAGGTATGTAAATAATGTAAAAGGATACCCTGAACCTGCTGATCTATTTAAGAGAAGTGAGGAAATATTAAAATACAAATCATAGCAAATTAACTTTAAAATAAAAGTTTGTTCGGGATGTCCATCTGGACTATGAATACTCCTGCATCACTTAGAATATATAACTAACATCACCCTATTTTTGGATTCACTGTTTCTCCCAAAAAATGGAGTTATGGCCTATCTAAATCGGCTTTCTGCATACTCCTAAATATTACAGTACATTCCACAATAGCAGAGAATAATAATAGAGATTCATAAAGCTTTAACTGCAATCTATTTTTAATTATTTTATGCATGTGGTAATTTGTTCGAAATGGAGAAAGTTGATATGAGTAGTAGGGCCTAGCGAAAACTGTGGGTACCATTGTGTGTATTAGTGGTGCAACATCCAACTATCAATTTAGATAATATAGCAACTCTACCCCCTATCCAAATCAGGGGATGGAAAACCCTACCTCGTCATCATGGTGGCACCATTGCAACCCTTCTGCTACCCATGTCACTACTGCTATGTCTAATGCATTACATTTCACATATTCAACAAGAAATCTTTTAGGAAAAATTTAGTCAATTGTGTATTTTTTAAAACACTTTTTGAAAAAACAGGGTAGAGTGAAAGTATGACAAATCATGTGCATATTGGATATTGTTTTTATTACAGGCTCTAGTACTAAAGAAATATTGAGCTCAACTATCATTAACAACAATCATGTTATTCCAAGGAACAATGTTGTCCATTTTGGTGGCTTCCAAGGAACAATGTTGTCCATTTTGGTGGGTTTAGCCATTGGGAGAAAGACCTCTGCTTGGAGGATAAAATGGGGCATTGATATTTTGAGCATTATCTACTTTGTGAGACTGTAACCATTGTCTTGCTTAAACATAATTTCCATATTCTAGAACCTAGTTGATATTCAAGGTTGTAAAGTGATGTGTTTGGCATGGTTGCAGGGAATATTATGCTCCAACTTTGCCCTGTTTTTACAAATGTATTGTATCAATGTAAGGGGACCAGTGTTTGTTGCATTGTTTGGTCCAACATCAACAATATTGGTTGCAATCTTGGAACATTTCATCCTTCCCATGAAGTTTCACCTTGGAAGGTCAATATAACACACATCTTTATCATTTTTTGAAGTTTGATATGGTTTATCTGGCTTTTTGTTCACAACTTTGTTCTTGTGCAGTTTGTTGGGAACAATTTTGATAATTGCAGGACTTTACACACTGCTATGGGGAAAAGCAAAAGATGATACCTTGGAAAATGATGGATCTGATAACTCACACTGCAACATTCACATAAGGCAACCCTTATTAGAAGACCACGCCGCTGGAGAACAACCATTTAACTCCAACACAAAGGTCTGAGATTAACAACACCTCTGGAGATCACCCATTTGACTCCAACACATAAGTTGATATTAACAACGCCGCTATAGTACACACATTTGACTACAACACAAAAGTTGAGTTTAAGTGAAATCTAACAAATCTTCATGTACAATTTTGCTTTGTAATTGCAGGTTTGTCAAAATTATTGGGTATCACACTAGTTATGGGTAATTGTATCTGCATTTGAAATTGTGCTGAGATATTTTAGGTTTACAACATGTGACTTTTCCACCGAATAGGGTGTCGTCCACTCTATCATAAGACTGTCACACCATTATTTTGTAGCATTCTACCCACTGACAATAACACCTTCAGTTGGCATTGAAGAAGACATCAGAAATCTTGTGACTAGATTATCTCCTATTGTATTCTGTGGAACAGAAAGAAACAATACGATTTTTCCATCATTATGTATGAAGAGTACAAGGATCTTTTCCCTCTCTATTATTTCCCTAAAACTTGATTTGGCATAGTATTTTCTTATTGTGTCACAACAATGGACAATTCTAGATATTGCCTATTCAAACTCTCTAACAAATATTGCTGAAAAGAAAGAAGAAAACATATTCTCATCAAGCCAAGTGACCAAAGAAACCTACTCCTACTTTCTAGTTGACTTGGTAAAATATATCTCAGAAAATTGATTCACTGAAAACCATTGGCAACAATTCACATTTGTAGCTTTGCACATTGATTCACTGAAAACAATTGGTAACAATTCACATTTGTAGCTTTGCACATTGATTCACTGAAAACCATTGGAAAAGCTAAAAAAACTAAGTTCTAAGGCAGCAAAAGTCCACAGTTCTCACTAGACATTTTTTAGAAACTTGAAATCTAGGATACTCAGAAATACAATGCGTCTGATTTAGCCAGTTCTAGATAAGGCGCCATGCGACTCACTCACTTGATTTTTCATTAACTTAGACGTCTAAGTTCATGGTTCAACTCCAGTAAATGAACTCATATTATTCTTAAACACATCCATGTGTCCTTGCATTACAAGCCCCCGCTCAAGGCAGGGACTTGCTACACACAACCATTCTTGTTAAATACATCAAATCAAATGTATTATCTTAGATTAACTCTCACATGTTCAAGTATTTTTACATTGCATGTAAATTGTTTGCACTAATAACAAATGTTAACAAATATTTTCAGATGTCATGATCAAGAAATATTTAATTTTAAACTATTACAATATATATATATATATATATTATTAATTAAGTTATTTTAAAAAATAAAATTTAAATTAATTATTATTTTTATATTTTTCTCAATAAAAATATATTTTAAATTGTAATTTAATATTAAAATGTCATTATATCTTCTGCAAGCATAGTATAACGCATTTAGTTTTGCCTTTGACTGCCTATTAGTTTGTCTTTGACAAAACAAAATTGTCATTTATCTATAGTTTAACATTAGGAATTCAATTTTTATTATTTTTATAGTTATTTAAATTTATTTATTTGTACACTGATTGGTTGAGGTCTTATTATGAGATTTTTAGTAAATTCTTAATCTATTTGTTACTATTTTGTTTTAGTTTTATTTCTCTTTTATTTAATTTTATGATTTATTTTTATTTAACTTTTTGATTGATTTTTTTATTATTTAACTTTATGATTAATTTTTTTTTATTATTATTTAACTTTAGGATTTTTTAGAAGTAAAGGGGAAATAAGAAAGCCTATGATTTCTTATTTAACTCTTATGAAAACAACCTCTCAAAAAGTCAATATTAATTGCAATTTTCTAAATGATTCGTGATCAAATAAATTTTATTAGTAAATTGTTAATTTTTAATTTTCTATTAAAACATAATATATAAAATGCATATCAATATGAAATTAAGACTTATCAACTTATCGAGCTTTGAATATGATTACAATAAAGAATTGATACCCACTAACCAGAATAGATGCTTTGCTAGATCAGTTGAAAAATGCAAAGTATTTTACTAAATTAGATTTGAGAAGTGGATATCATCAAGTTAGAATAACTGAGGAGGACATATAGAACACTACTTTTAAAACCAAACAGGGATTGTTTGAGTGGTTAGTTATGCTTTTCTGTCTTTGTAATGCTCCAACTACATTCATGAGAGTTATGAATATGTTTTAAGATCATTTCTTGATGAGTTTTTAATTGTCTATTTAGATGATATTTTGATATTCAACAAATCACGAGAAGAGCATGTCAAGCATATTAGGAAAGTTTTGGATATCATGAGAAAAGAAAAGTTATTTTTAAAGATGTATAAATGTGAATTCGGGAAAACTTCCTTAGTGTATTTGAGCCACATAATTGGAGGAGATGAGCTTAAGATTGACCCCTCTAAAGTTTTGGTCAGATTGTGAATTGGCCAATACCCAAATTAGTTACAGAAGTAAGGAGTTTTCTAGGAGCAGCGCAGTATTGAAAGAAGTTCATTTCTAATTTCTCCTCCATAATAGCTCCACTACATGCGTTGACCAGTGTAAGGTTGTCTTCTAGTGGGGAGGCAAACAAAAAAAAAACATTTGATGCTTTGAAATAAAGGATCAATTTAGCCCCAGTGTTGGCATTGCCGGATTTGAAACAACCCTCTGAAATATAGATATATGCAAGTGACTATGCCATGGGTGCAGTTATTTTACATCATAGTAAGCCCATTTCTTTTCATTTTGAGATTTTTAATGGTGTTGTTATAAACTATACTACGTATGATAAAGAGATTTACGCATTGGTACAAAGTGTGAAGAAATGGAAACATTATTTGATGCGAAAATAAACCATTATTCACACCAATCATCAACCTTTACAATATCTACAATCTCAAACCAAATTGTAGCAGTCAAGGCACTTTCGTTGGATGGGATTTTTACAACAATTCGACTTGGTAATCAGGTACAAGAAAGGAATTTATAATAGAGTCGCTGATATGATTTCTAGACCGGTTGTAAATGTAGTCATTTTAATCAAGAATAATTATGTTTTGCCTTAAAGTTATGTTGAACAATATGCACAAGATGCTGACTTTCAAGAGGTATAGTTAAACTTGATTCAAGGTCACCAAGTTGAGGAATTAGACTACCATGTACATGATAATTTGTTGTATCATTTGGGAAAACTTTGTGTTCCACAAGGAGAGAGAGTAAATGTCACAAGGGAAGTGCACACCTCTCTTATTGCTGGACATTTCGGTGTAAGTAAAACAGTGGAAAATCTTCAGATGTGTTTTTAATGGCCTCGTATACCTGAAAATGTGTCAAGTTTTATAAGAGGATGTTCATTGTGCAGAGTCAGTAAGCCTAGTAATAGGAAACTATGATTGTAGACACCACTTACAGTGCCTTCAATACCATGGGAAAGTGTTTCTATGGATTTTGTAGGAGGTCTTCCTTTGTCAAGGAAAGGTCATGATTCTTTGTATGTAGTTGTATATAGGTTCAGAAATATGTGCATATTAATGCCTTATAGAAAGGAAATTATAGTTGAACAAATAGCTCAACTTTTCTTTCAAAATGTATGGATTCATTTTGGATTTCCTACTTCCATTGTAAGTGATTGTGATTCTCGATTTGTTGGAAATTTTTGGTCAAGTATATGGAACTTGATGGACAACAAGTCGAAGAAAAGTACAAGCTTTCATCCGTAAACAAATGGTCAAACTGAAGTGGTTAACAAGACAATGATTCATTTTCTAAGAGGATATTGCAACAACATCCTAAGTTATGGGATGAACAGTGATCTGAATTGGATCCTAAACACTCTCTAAGTTTTCATAAACTCTTTCAAATCATGCCAAAAGATTCAAGTCTTAGAAAGATCAAGCTATCAGAAGGAATCCTCGTGATAGTTGTAGTTGTGATCAGCGTGGAGCAACGAGGACCCTCAGTCGAGTGTGCAGATAGCTGGCCCATGGTAACGCGTGCTGGCGCAAAATTGGAAAAACCAGAGGCTAATTCGAGAAACGGGGGTAGTTTCTGATAGCTAATCGCTAATCGCATATCGAAGGGTGTCCCCCGCAGTGAAGGAAAGCCCCGAAGCACTCAGACCAGAAATTACTATGAAATGCAGAAAAGTAATTACTTCAGTTCTATAGGGCGGGATTCCACAAACAGGTAGGATATTGAAAGGCCTCGAGGTAGTAAGCAGTTTTGATTGAGTCCCACTCGATGCCACACATTGAATGACACGCGTCCGACAGATGAGAGAGAAAACCGCTCACATCGGACGGGTAAACTCCATGCAACTTGCCTGCTCGATATGAACGACGACCGTAGGATCTGGGGCGCCCAGATCAATGGCAGAGGCGCGTCCCGACAAATGACAGGATTTGAAAAGTCATAAATCAAGATTACATGGGATTTGAAGTCCGATGTGGACAATGAGTTGGCAAAAGATTCGTGTTTCACGAGCGATCTTAGAGCAAACGAAAATAATGGCCATTCAAATATGATTCAAGGAATCTGACACACTCGATTCATTATGAAACAGGGGGCCACCTCCCTACGAGGTGTTACCCAGGGATGATGATGCAGAGTAAAGGAATTCAAACAAACAGAGGCAGGAAACCAGAAAGCCGGGAAGTGGAAACGAACAATCAAAGAACAGACTGGCTTTAAAGCCATGAACTGACAGAAGCAGAGGATGATGACAACAAGAGAGAGCAGTAAGAAAGCTAAGAGTAGAGAACAAAGAGTAGAAGCCGAGCTGACCTGAAGGCAGCATCGAGCCAGAGAGAGTCAGAGAGTTTGTGTACTCCAGAGAAGGCTTGAGAGGTTCAAGAAAACTCCTTGGCATAGCGCTGTCATACTACTGTGACCAGTAGAGGTCGAGTTTCAGTAAGGAGAGTATGTGTACTCCAGTCCTACTGACTTATATCTGTTAAGTGAGACTAAAATTGAGCTCACTGTTGTAAAACTATGCTTTGAAAACATAATAGAGAGGCCACCACTGAAGGATGGACCAGGAGACGTAGCCCAAGATAATTGGGTGAACTCCTTATTAAACTTGTTGTGTTTGCATGTTTACCTGTTATGTTTTCTCTAACTGCCTCAGTGTCTATGTATTCTACAATCTTATTGATCCATTGCATAAAGTAACATAGGCACATCCATGCACATGAGTCTGTAATACCTTTAATTCTTTGTCCTGGATAAATTCCAGATCAAGTGGTATCAGAGGTCTAGGTTACTAAGGTTAGACAAGCTTGTGTTGGATTTTGTTGTTGAATGCTAACTAGATCAAAGCTTAAATTAAGAGAAGGAGAGTTGGTTGAACCTAACCCAGAAATTAGAAGAGTCTATCCTGAGAGGAAAATGTCAGAAGAAAGTCCCTTGGAATCAGACTCCCAGTTCATGGATAGTTTTATGACCATGAAAGCCATGGTGGAGGAAATGTATAGGGAATTTAAGAAAGGTAGAGATGAAGATTCATCAAACTCCAAACAAGACAAAGGAGTAGAAGAATCTCTTCTCCATGACCACTCTAAAGGCAAACAGAAAGAAGAAAAATTTCTCACACATCCTAATAGCCTTGAAAATAAAAAGAAAACGTCTTTGATTAAATTAGATGTTAAATTTGATTTTTCGATATATGATGGGGAGTTGAATGCAGAGAAGCTGGATAATTGGATCAGACAGATTGATGTTTATTGTAGAGTGCAGAGCATTGATTCAGACAAGAGTAGGATTCAGCTGGCCAGCCTACGCCTTGGGGGTATTGCCTTGGTATGGTGGGAATGTAGGACACAAGCTGACATGAAGAAACATGGTAAGATTCTTTCTGTTTGGAGTGAATTTGTTTCTGCAATTAAAAAGAAATTCTATCCACCTTCCAATATGCATCAAGCCATGATGAGCTGGAAAACTCTTCGACAATTAAAAGGGCAAAGTGTACAAGGTTACACCCAAGAATTTAGGAAAATAGCTTTGATTCTAGGAATTTCTTTAGACTCACCTGAAACTCTGCTGAAGTATATAGGTGGTCTGCGCAGCTAGATAAGGCACACTCTACTCATGTTTAATCCCACTAGCATAGATGAGGTATCCATTCAGGCTACACATCTAGAAGCTAGAGGTAAGAATGGGAACCCAGAAGTTGGGGGATCATCCAAACCCACTGCAAGCAAGAATAAGGAGAAAAGAAAACAGAAATGGAAAGAGAGGAAGACAAATATTGTACAAAAGAGCAAGTCTTCATGCACTCACTATAAGAAGGATGGGCATGATGATGAACACTGTTGGATTCTGCATCCAGAGCTGAAACCCAAGAAAAATGAGGGAAAAAAGAAGAAGATTGTTGTAGCTATTCAAAAGGATTTGGGGTTGGACTTAGGGGATGAAACAACAATCGCAGCCACATGTATAAAAGGTAAAAATTCTGAAGCATCTACTAGTAATTCTGCACAATCTACTGATAATGAAGAAAATGAGAGGAAAAGGCATGAGCTTTTTCATATTCGAGTTATTTCCAATCATCAAAAGATTGATACTTTGTTTGATAGTGGCTCACAAGTAAATTTAATTTCTGAAGCAATTGTAAAGAAGTTGGGATTACTAACCACACCTCACAAGAAACCATATCCATTAGGTTGGTTATGTGATAAAGCAAAGCTACAAGTGACTAGACAATGTAAACTTAAGTTTTCTTTTGGGTCAGCATTTGTAGATGAGGTTGAGTTAGATATAGTTCATTTGGATATATGTGGAATTGTTTTAGGAAGTGCTTACTTGTATGATAGGAAAGCTATTTTCTATAGAGCTGAGAACAAGTATCTACTCGTTAAATATGGAATCGAATATATTGTATGAGCTCATAAGCTAAAGAATAATTATACTCTCATAAACTCAGGGAAAATGAAGAGAATTGTAAATTCATGCAAACAATTTTTACTGATGGTTGTAAAGGAAAGGAAACCTGATAAAACCAATGTATTTGAGGGTTGTGATGCTAAACAACAAGCTGATTTAGAAAAAGTTGTTTCAGAATATGATATATTATTTCAAGAACCTAAAATTCTGCCACCCAAAAACGAAATAGTACATAATATTAATTTGCAGCAAGATGTTCCATTGCCTAACATCAGAATGTACAGGTTGTCCGCTTTATAGAATGTAAAAATCAAGAAGCAGGTACAGGAGCTACTCGATAAAGGGTTCATAAGACCTAGCACATTGCCATGTGGATCTCCAATTGTCTTGGTGAGAAAGAAACATGGCTCATGGAGAATGTGCATTGATTACCGAGCACTGAATAAAATAACGATAAAAAATCGTTATCCCCTTCCTCGCATAGATGATCTGTTAGATCAGTTGAAGGAAGCTATTTATTTTTCCAAGTTGGACTTGCAAAGTGGATACCATCAGGTCAGAGTTGCAGAACAAGATGCATGGAAGATTGCTTTCAAAACAAAGCAGGGATTGTATGAGTGGCTGGTTATGCCTTTTGGCTTAACTAATTCTCCTGCTACTTTCATGAGAGTAATGAATGATATACTCAGACCTTTTCTTGATGATTTTGTCATTGTATATTTGGATGACATTCTTATATTTAGCAAAACGTGGGAAGAACATTTAAAGCATGTTAAGCAGACTCTAGATGTTTTGAAAAGAGAAAATCTTTATGTTAAACTCTCAAAATGTGAATTTGGCAAAACATTGTTGAATTATTTGGGTCATATAGTAGGGGATGGTGAATTGAAGTTAGATCCCTCTAAGGTTGCAATCATTGTAAACTAGCCTAAGCCCAAATTTGCTACAAAAATTAGAAGCTTCATAGGAGCAGCACAATATTGGAGAAAGTTTATTTCTAACTTTTCCTTAATTACAACTCCCTTACATGCTTTAACAGGATTGAACAAGGTGTTTCAGTGGGGAGGCAAACAACAAAAAGCCTTCGACACCTTGAAAGAAAAGATTAGTACATCACCAGTACTAGCACTGCCCGATCTTCAAAGACCATTTGAGATTGAAACGGATGCCAATGACTATGTCATGGGAGCAGTGTTGATGCAACACGATAAACCCATATGTTATCATTCTCATACATTTAATTCTACAGTAGTTAACTATCCCACATATGATAAAGAATTGTATGCATTAGTACAAAGTGTGAAAAAGTGGAAACATTACTTAATGGGAAAAGAGACAGTTATACACACCGATCATCAACCACTTCAATATTTACACTCCCAAACTATGTTGCAGCAATCAAGACACTATAGGTGGATGGGTTTTCTACAACAGTTTCATCTTGTCATTAGATATAAAAAGGGCATACACAATAAAGTTGTAGACATGTTGTTCAAACCAATTATAAATGCATCTACTATACTTAAGCATAATTCAGTACTACATGAAAGCTACATTGAACAATATGCTCAAGATATAGATTTTAAAGATGTGTATGCAACTTTAAGTCAAGGCAAACAAGTAGGAGAATTGGATTATCATGTTAAGGACCAGCTCTTGTATCATTTTGGGAAGCTATGCATTCCACAAACTGAAAGAGTAAAGATAATTCGAGAGGCACACACTTCTCTAATATCAGGTCACTTTGGTGTAGGTAAAACAGTTGCACAGCTGCAAAGATTTTGTTATTGGCCAAAAATGAATGAGACAGTTTCTAGATATGTAAGAGGGTGTACCATGTGTGCTAAAAGCAAGCCCAGTAATAGAAAACTAGGCTTGTACACTCCACTACCAGTTCCTTCTCATCCTTGGGAAAGTGTTTCCATGGACTTTGTTGGAGGACTGCATAAATATAGGAAAGGTCATGACTATTTTTATGTTGTTGTGGATAGGTTCAGCAAAATGTGTATTTTAATACCTTGTAACAAACAGATTAAAGCTGAACAAATTGCAAAGTTGTTCTTTCAGCATGTATGGGTTCACTTTGGATTACCCACTTTCATTATATCCGATCAAGATACTCGATTTGTAGGGAAATTTTGGTCGAGTTTGTGGGAATTGATGGACACTAGACTGAAAAAGAGCATATATTTTCATCCGCAAATAGATGGCCAAATAGAGGTGGTCAATAGGACAGTGATCCAGTTGCTCAGAGGCTATTGCAGCAAGCATCCCAAGCTTTGGGATGAGCATTTATGTTATGTGCAGCATGCTTACAACCGAGCTAAACATTCTTCTACATAGAGATCTCCTTTTAAGACCTGTTTTGGTTTCACACCAAGGTCTCCCTTGGATTTTGTCTTTGGTAAAGACATAGCAATTGATGGACATAATGATGTGGACAAGGCAACCAAGTTCATTAAACAAATCCAAGAGATTCACCAAGCAGTACAAGAACAACTGGGAAAAATCCAAGCCAAGTACAAGGCAAGGCATGATAAGCATTAGATGGAGCATAGTTTCCAAGTTGGTGATCAAGTCTGGCTGTATATAAGCAAAGACAGAATGCAAGGTGAAGGTAAGAAGCTAAAGCCAATAAGGTATGGACCTTTCAAGATACTTGAGAAAGTTGGTGAGAATGCTTTTCGCCTTGAGAAAGTTGGTGAGAATGCTTTTCTACACCAAGAAAGTGGGCAAGTCTCTTATCATTCTTGTTCTTTATGTTGATGATCTTATCCTGACTGGTAGTGATCCTAACCTTATAAACCATATGAAGTCTAGCCTTAAAAGGAATTTTGAAATGACAGACTTAGGACACTTACATTATTTTCTCGGTCTTCAAGTCTTGCAATCCAAGGAAGGTATTTCCCTTTCTCAGTCCAAGTATGCCTGTGATATTCTACGCCATTTTCACATGGAAGACTATAAGCTAGCCCCTTCTCCCTTTCAGTCTGGAGTCAAACTTTCAGTCACTTTTACTTCTCCGGAAGTTGATGCTACCTTATACCGTCAACTTGTAGGAAAACTTTTGTATCTAACCCATACTCGTCCTGACCTTTCCTTTGCTGTTGGCCTTGTTGCTCGGTTTATGCAAAACACACATGAAAGTCATTGGAAAGAAACTAAAAGAATACTTCGTTATGTTTGAGGTACAGTTCAGTTTGGGATTCATTACAGTGCCGAAGCAGCTCCTCTATTGGTTGGTTTCACTGATTCCAATTGGGCTGGTGACCCTGATGATCGGAAGTCTACTACAGGTTATGTGTTCACTCTTGGTTCAGGACCTATTACATGGGCTTGCAAGAAACAAGGTGCCATTTCTCTTTCTTCAGCAGAAGCAGAGTATCGTGGTGCCGTAGAAGCTAGTAAGGAAGCCTTGTGGCTTCGTCAGATCCTGTCAGAGTTTGGCTTTCAGCAGCAGCATCCGACTACACTTTGGTGTGATAATCAAAGTGCCATTCAGCTATGCAAAGATCCAGTCCAACATCAGCGCAGCAAACACATTGAACTGCACATGCACTTCATCAGAAAGCTCATTCATGACCATGTTCTTGAAGTGCCATATTGTTCAACAAATGATCAAGTTTCAGACATCTTTACAAAGGCTCTCACAGAGGCGAAGTTCACTAAACTTCAATTTATGGTTGGAGTTCAGGAAGTTGTCACTAATGGGGGATAGGCTCTAGTGCCTCCTTCCTTCTCCTATTGTGTCATATTTGTAAATCCTTCAATCCTATCCCAAGTTGTTCTTAAGGGGGGATGTTAGGATATTCCGACACATAGGAAATAATTAAGTACAACTTGGTCTAGTATAGAGTTAGGTAAAGTGTGTTTCTTTACTATGTACATTTTGTAACTTACAATCCGACGGTCATGATATGTAGTGATCCAACGATTCATTCTCTCCTCGGTATTACCGACACTTGATCCGTGGCTTAACACCCGATTGGTCCATGATCTCTATTTAAAGAGCATGGAGGGTCATTTGTAGGGTAATCCGTCTATGAGAGAAGCATATGTAAATTTTCATTCTTTTATTAATAAATTGCCTGAAGTGGCCGCGTTGTCTCAGGCCGTGGACTGTTTCCCTCTTTGAGGGTTTTAACCACGTCAAAATACTGGTGTATTGATCTGTGATCTGTTTGTGAGCGGTGTCCTTTGGTGTTCTATCTGAGGAACTTACACTGTAAATTCCTACACTACCATCTTACATGCACATCTACTCAGTTTAATGTAGACAACTTGAGACTATTTGAACCTTCATTAATTGAAGATCTCAAAGAGCAGAGTCAATTGCCTTCTATTGATGATCTGTTGCCTGAATATCTTAATGAGTTGCAGGAAGATACAGTTCTGGACAGGAAGGTGAGAACCACACGCAGAGGGGATGTTGAGTACCTTAGGATTGGACTCAAAGGTTCAAAACCAAGCAGTGTAAAATGGATAGAAATTGGGCAAGCGAGGAATCTATACCCTCACTTGATTGATGCTTAAATGAAAACCAACTTTTGGTGGTCCAAAAGCTTTTTTAGTGGGAAGGCCGTGATCCGAATTGGATCCTAAACACTCTCTAAGTTTTCATAAACTCTTTCAAATTATGCCAAAAGATTCAAGTCTTAGAAATATCAAGCTATCAGAAGGAATCCTCATGATAGTTGCAGTTGTGATCAACGCAGAGCAACGAGGACCCTCGGTCGAGCGCGCAGACCGTTGGCCCATGGTAACGCGTGCTGGCGCAAAATTGGCAAAACCAGAGGCTAATTCGAGAAACGAGGGTAGTTTCTGATACGCGAAACCAGTTGTGATAAGTGCTAATCTCGTATCGCAGGGCGTCCCTTTCAGTGAATGAAACCCCCGAAGCACCCAAACCCGAAATTACTATGAAATACGAAAAAGTAATTACTTCAGTTATGTAGGATAGGATTCCACAAACTGGCAGGATATTGGAAGGCCTCGAGGCGATAAGCAGTTTTGACTGAGTCCCGCCCGATGCCACACATTGAGTGACACACGTCCGATGGATGAGAGAGAAATTGTTCACATCGGACGGGTAAACGCCTGGCAACTTGCCCGCCCAATATGAACGACGACCGTAGGATCTGGGGGGCCCAAATCAACGGCAGAGGCACATCCCGATAAATGACTGGATTTGACAAGTCATAAAGCAAGATTACATGGGATTTGAAGTCTGACGTGGACAATGAGTTGGCAAAAGATTCGTGTTTCGCGGGCGATCTTGGAGCAAACGGAAATAACGGCCATTCAAATATGATTCAAGGAATCTGACACACTCAGTTCATTATGAAACAGGTGGCCACCTCCTCGCTAGGCATTACCTAATGATGATGACGCAGAGTAGAGGAATTTGAACGGATAGAGGCAGGAAGCCAGAAATCCGGGAAGCAGAAACGAACAGTGAAAGAACAGACTGGCTTTAAAGCCATGAACTAACAGAAGCAGAGGACGACGACAACAAGAGAGAGCATTAAGAAAGATAAGAGTAGAGAACAGAGAGTAGAAGTCGGGCTAACCTAAAGGTAGCATTGAGCCAGAGAGAGTCAGAGAGTCTGTGTACTCCAGAGAAGGCTTGAGAGGTTCAAGAAAACTCGTCGGCATATTCCTGTCATACTACTGTGACCAGTAGAGGTCGAGTTTCAGTAAGGAGAGTCTATGTACTCCAATCCTACTGACTTATATACGTTAAGTGAGACATAAATTGAGCTCACTGTTGTAAAACTCTGCATTGAAAACATAATAGAGAGGCCACCACTGAAGGCTAGACCAGGAGACGTAGCCCAGGAGCATTGGGTGAACTCCTTATTAAATTTGTTGTGTTTTCATGTTTACCTGTTATTTTTTCTCTAATTGCCTTAGTGTCTATGTATTCTGCAATCTTATCAATCCATTGCATAAAGTAACATAGGCACATCCATGCACATGAATCTATAATACCTTTAATTCTTTGTCCTGGATAAATTCCAGATCAAGTGGTATCAGAGGTCTAGGTTACTAAGGTCAGACAAGCTTGTGTTGGATTTTGTTGTTGAATGCTAACTAGATCAAAGCTGAAATCAGGAGAAGGAGAGTTGGTTGAAGCTAACCCAGAAATTGGAAGAGTCTATCTTGAGAGGAAAATGTCAGAAGAAAGTCCCTTGGAATGAGACTCCCAGTTCATGGATAGTTTTATGACCATGAAAGCCATGGTGGAGGAAATGCATAGGGAATTTAAGAAAGTTAGAGATGAAGATTCATCAAACTCCAAACAAGACAAAGGAGTAGAAGAATCTCTCCTCCATGACCACTCTAAAGGCAAAGGGAAAGAAAAAATATATATCACACCTCCTAATAACCCTGAAAATAAAAAGAAAACATCTCTGATTAAATTAGATGTTAAATTTGATTTGCCGATATATGATGGGGAGTTGAATGCAGAGAAGCTGGATAATTGGATCAGACAGATTGATGTTTATTGCAGAGTTCAGAGCATTGATTCAGACAAGAGTAAGATTCGGCTAGCCAGCCTACGCCTTGGGGGCACTGCCTGGTATGGTGGGAAGGCAGGACACAATCTGACATGAAGAAACATGGTAAGATTCTTTCCATCTGGAGCGAATTTGTTTCTTAAATTAAAAAGAAATTATATCCACTAGCCTATATGCAGCAAGCCATGATGAGCTGAAAAACTCTTTGACAATTAAAAGGGAAAAGTGTACAAGGTTACACCCAAGAATTTAGGAAAAGAGCTTTGATTCTAGGAATTTATTTAGACTCACCTGAAACTCTGCTGAAGTATATAAGTGGTATACATAGCTACATGAGGCACACTATCCTCATGTTTAATCCCACTAGCATAGATGAGGTATCTGTTCAGGCTACACATCTAGAAGCTAGAGGTAAGAATGGGAACCCAAAAGTTGGGGGATCATCCAAACCCACTGTAAGTAAGAATAAGGAGAAAAGAAAATAGAAATGGAAAGAGAGGAAGACAAATACTGTACAAAAGAGCAAGTCTTCATGCACTCATTGTAAGAAGGATGGGCATGATGATGAACACTGCTGGATTTTTCATCCAAAGCTGAAACCCAAGAAAAACGAGGGCAAAAAGAAGAAGACTATTGCAGCTATTCAAAAGGATTTGGGGTCGGACTCAGGGGATGAAACAACAATCGCAACCACATGTACAAAAGGTAAAAATTCTAAAGCATCTACTAGTAATTTTGCACAATCTACTGATAGTGAAGAAAATGAGAGGAAAAGACATGAGCTTTTTCATATTCGAGTTATTTCCAATCATCAAAAGGTTGATACTTTGTTTGATAGTGGCTTGCAAATAAATTTAATTTCTGAAGCAATTGTAAAGAATTTGGGATTACTAAATACATTTCACAAGAAACCATATCCATTAGGTTGGTTATGTGATAAAGTAAAGCTACAAGTGACTAGACAATGTAAACTTAAGTTTTCTTTTGGGTCAGCATTTGTAGATGAGGTTGAGTTAGATATAGTTCCTTTGGATATATGTGGAATTGTTTTAGGAAGTCCTTACTTGTATGATAGAAAAGCTATTTTCTATAGAGCTGAGAACAAGTATCTACTTGTTAAAGATGGAATCGAATATATTGTAAGAGGACATAAGCTAAAGAATAATTATACTCTCATAAACTCATGGCAGATGAAGAGAATTGTAAATTCATGCAAACAATTTTTACTGATGGTTGTAAAGGAAAGGAAACCTAATAAAACCAATGTATTTGAGGGTTGTGATGCTAAATAGTAAGCTGATTTAGAAAAAGTTGTTTCAGAATATGATCTATTATTTCAAGAACCTAAAGGTCTACCACCCAAAAAATAAATAACTAGTACATGATATTATTTTGCAGCAAGATGATCCATTGCCTAACATCGGAATGTACATGTTGTCCACTTTAGAGAATGCAGAAATCAAGAAGCAGGTACAGGAGCTGCTCAAGAAAGGGTTCATAAGACCTAGCACATCGCCATGTGGATCTCCAATTGTCTTGGTGAGAAAGAAAGATAGCTCATGGAGAATGTGCATTGATTACCGAGCACTGAATAAAATAACGATAAAAAATTGTTATCCCCTTCCTCACATAGATGATCTGTTAGATCAGTTTAAGGAAGTTGTTTATTTTTCCAAGTTGGACTTGCATAGTGGATACCATTAGGTCAGAGTTGCAGAACAAGATGCATGGAAGACTTCTTTCAAAACAAAGCAGGGATTGTATGAGTGGTTGGTTATACCTTTTGGCTTAACTAATGCTCTTGCTACTTTCATGAGAGTAATGAATGATGTACTCATACCTTTTCTTGATGATTTTTTCATTGTATATTTGGATGACTTTCTTATATTCAACAAAACGTGGGAAGAACATTTAAAGCATGTTAAGCAGACTCTAGATTTTTTGAAAAGATAAAATCTTTATGTTAAACTCTCAAAATGTGAATTGGGAAAAACATCTTTGAATTATTTGGGTCATATAGTAGGGGGTGTTGAACTGAAGATAGATCCCTCTAAGGTTGGAGTCATTGTAAACTGGCCTAAGTCCAAATCTGCTACAGAATTTAGAAGCTTCTTAGGAGCAGCACAATATTGGAGAAAGTTTATATCTAATTTTTCCTTAATTGCAGCTCCCTTACATGCTTTAATAGGATTGACCAAGGTGTTTCAGTGGGGAGGCAAGCAACAGAAAGCCTTCAACACCTTGAAAGAAAAGATTAGTACAACAACAGTACTAGCACTGCCTGATCTTCAAAGACCATTTGAGATTGAAACGGATGCCAGTGACTATGCCATGGGAGCAGTGTTGATGCAGCATGGTAAACCCATATGTTATCATTCTGAGACATTTAATTCTGCAGTAGTTAACTATCCCACATATGATAAAGAATTGTATGCATTAGTACAGAGTGTGAAAAAGTGGAAACATTACTTAATGGGAAAAGAGACAGCTATACACACTGATCATCAACCACTTCAATATTTACACTCCCAAACTATGTTGCTGCAATCAAGACACTATAGGTGGATGGGTTTTCTACAACAGTTCCATCTTGTCATCAGATATAAAAAGGGCATACACAATAAAGTTGCAAACATGTTGTCCAGACCAATTATAAATGCATCTACTATACTTAAGCATAATTCAATACTGCATGAAAGCTACATTGAACAATATGCTCAAGGTATAGATTTTAAAGATGTATATGCAACTTTAAGTCAAGGCAAACAAGTAGGAGAATTGGATTATCATGTTAAGGACTAGCTCTTTTATCATTTTGGGAAGCTATGCATTCCACAAACTGAAAGAGTAAAGATAATTCAAGAGGCACACACTTCTCTAATATCAGGTCACTTTGGTGTAGGTAAAACAGTTGCACAACTGCAAAATTTTTGTTATTGGACAAAAATGAATGAGACAGTTTATAGATATGTAAGAGGGTGTACCATGTGTTCTAAAAGCAAGCCCAGTAATAGAAAACTAGGCTTGTACACTCCACTACCAGTTCCTTCTCATCCTTGGGAAAGTGTTTCCATGGACTTTGTTGGAGGACTGCCTAAATCTAGGAAAGGTCATGACTATTTATATGTTGTTGTCGATAGGTTCAGCAAAATGTGTATTTTAATACCTTGTAACAAACAGATTACAGCTGAACAAATTGCAAAGTTGTTCTCTCAGCATGTATGGGTTCACTTTGGATTACCCACTTCCATTATATCTGATCGAGATACCTGATTTGTAGAGAAATTTTGGTCGAGTTTGTGGGAATTGATTTACACCAGACTGAAAAAGAGCATAGATTTTCATCCGCAAACAAATGGCCAAACAGAAGTGGTCAACAGGATAGTGATCCAATTGATCAGAGGCTATTGCAGCAAGCATCCCAAGCTTTGGGATGAGCATTTATGTTATGTGCAGCATGCTTACAATCGAGCTAAACATTCTTCTACACAAAGATCTCCTTTTGAGACTTTTTTTGGTTTCACACTAAGGTCTCCCTTGGATTTTGTCTTTGGTAAAGACATAGTAGTTGATGAACATAGTGATGTGGATAAGGAAACCAAGTTCATTAAAAAAATCCAAGAGATTCACCAAGCAGTACAGGAACAGCTAGAAAAGAGCCAAGCCAAGTACAAGGCAAGGCATGATAAGCATCAGATGGAGCATAGTTTCCAAGTTGGTGATCAAGTCTAGCTGTATATCAACAAAGACAGAATGTAAGGTGATGGTAAGAAGCTGAAGCCAATAAGGTATGGAACTTTCAAGATACTTGAGAAAGTTGATGTGCTTTTTGCCTTGATCTACTAGCTTACATGCACATCTACTCAGTTGTTAATGTAGATAGCTTGATACTATTTGAACCTTCATTAATTGAATATCCCAAAGAGCAGAGTCAATTGCCTTCTATTGATGATCTGTTGCCTGAATATCTTAATGAGTTGCAGGAAGATACAGTTCTGGATAGGAAGGTGAGAACCACGTGCAGAGGGGACGTTGAGTACCTCAGGATTGGACTCAAAGGGTCAAAACCAAGCAGTGAAAAATGGATAGAAATTGGGCAAGCGAGGAATCTATACCCTCACTTGATTGATGCTTAAAAGAAAACCAACTTTTGGTGGTCCAAAATATTTTTCAGTGGGAAGGCCGTGATCTGAATTGGATCCTAAACACTCTCTAAGTTTTCATAAACTCTTTCAAATTATGCCAAAAGATTCAATTCTTAGAAAGATCAAGCTATCAGAAGGAATCCTCGTGAGAGTTGCAGTTGTGATCAGCGTGGAGCAACAAGGACCCTCAGTCAAGCGCGTACACCATTGGCCCATAATAACGTGTGTTGGCGCAAAATTGGCAA
The DNA here is from genome assembly GCA_031772625.1 of Pinus tabuliformis. Taxonomy (NCBI): domain Eukaryota; kingdom Viridiplantae; phylum Streptophyta; class Pinopsida; order Pinales; family Pinaceae; genus Pinus; species Pinus tabuliformis. The sequence goes on from CM062809.1 coordinate 861,503,105, forward strand.
AACCAGAGGCTAATTCGAGAAACACGAGTAGTTTACGATACGCGAAACTAGTTGTGATAAGCGTTAATCGCGTATCGCAGGGCATCCCCCTCGGTGAAGGAAAGCCCTGAAGCGCCGAGACCGAAATTGCTATGAAATGTGGAAAAGTAATTACTTCGGTTCCATAGGGCGGGATTCCACAAACCGGCAGGATATCGGAAGGCCTCGAGGCGGTAAGCAGTTTTGACTGAGTCCCGCCCAATGCCACACATTGAGTGACACGCATCCGGCGGATGAGAGAGAAAATTTCTCACATCGGACGAGTAAATGCCATGCACCTTGCTTACCCGATATGAACGACGACTGTAGGATCTGGGGGGCCCAGATCAACAGCATAGGCGCGTCCTGATAAATGACTAGATTTGACAAGTCATAAAGCAAGATTACATGGGATTTGAAGTTCGACGTGGACAATGAGTTGGCAAAAGATTCGTGTTTCGCGGGCGATCTTGGAGCAAACGGAAATAACAGCCATTCAAATACGATTCAAGGAATCTGACACACTCAGTTCGTTATGAAACAGGTGGCCACCTCCCTATGAGGCATTACCCAGTGATGATGATGCAGAGCAGAGGAATTCGAATGGACAGAGGCAGGAAACCAGAAAACTGGGAAGCGGAAACAAACAGTCAAAGAATAGACTGGCTTTAAAGCCATGAACTGACAGAAGCAGAGGACAACAAGAGAGAGCAGTAAGAAAGCTAAAAGAAAAGAATAGAGTGTAGAAGTCGAGCTGACCTGAAGGCAACATCAAGCCAAAGAGAATCAGAGAGTCCGTGTACTCCAGAGAAGGCTTGAGAGGTTCAAGCAAACTCCTCGACATAGGCCTGTCATACTACTGTGACCAGTAGAGGTTGAGTTTCAGTAAGGAGAGTTTGTGTACTCCAGTCCTATTGACTTATATATGTTAAGTGAGACTCAAATTGAGCTCACTGTTGTAAAACTCTGCTTTGAAAACATAATAGAGAGGCCACCACTGAAGGCTGGACCAGCAGACGTAGCCCAGGAGCATTGGGTGAACTCCTTATTAAACTTGTTGTGTTTACATGTTTACCTGTTATGTTTTCTCTAACTGCCTCAGTGTCTATGTATTCTACACTCTTATCGATCCATTGCACAAAGTAACATAGGCACATCCATGCACATGAGTCTGTAATACCTTTAATTCTTTGTCCTGGATAAAGTCCAGATCAAGTGGTATTAGAGGTCTAGGTTACTAAGGTTAGACAATATTTTGTTGGATTTTGTTGTTGAATTCTAACTAGATCAAAGCTTAAATTAGGAGAAGGAGAGTTGGTTGAAGCTAACCCAGAAATTGGAAGAGTTTATCCTGAGAGGAAAATGTCAAAAAAAAGTCCCTTGGAATCAGATTCCCAGTTCATGGATAGTTTTATGTCCATGAAAGCCATGGTGGAGGAAATGTATAGGGAATTTAAGAAAGGTAGAGATGAAGATTCATCAAACTCCAAACAAGACAAAGGAGTAGAAGAATCTCTCCTCCATGACCACTCTAAAGGGAAAGGGAAAGAAAAAAAATTTCTCACACCTCCTAATAACCCTGAAAATAAAAATAAAACATCTTTGATTAAATTAGATGTTAAATTTGATTTGTTGATATATGATGGGGAGTTGAATGCAGAGAAGCTAGATAATTGGATCAAACAGATTGATGTTTATTTCAAAGTGCAGAGCATTGATTCAGACAAGAGTAAGATTCAGCTGGCCAGCCTACGCCTTGGGGGCACTGCCTTGGTATGGTGGGAAGGCAGGACACAAGCTGACATGAAGAAACATGGTAAGATTCTTTCTGTCTGGAGTGAATTTGTTTCTGCAATTAAAAAGCAATTCTATCCACTAGCCTATATGCAGCAAGCCATGATGAGCTGGCAAACTCTTCGACAATTAAAAGGGCAAAGTGTACAAGGTTACACCCAAGAATTTAGGAAAAGAGCTTTGATTCTAGGAATTTCTTTAGACTCACCTGAAACTCTGCTGAAGTATATAGGTGGTCTACACAGCTACATGAGGCACACTATCCTCATGTTTAATCCCACTAGCATAGATGAGGTATCCGTTCAGGCTACACATCTAGAAACTAGAGGTAAGAATGGGAACCCAGAAGTTGGGGATCATCCAAACCCATTGCAAGCAAGAATAAAGAGAAAAGAAAACGGAAATGGAAAGAGAGGAAGGAAAATACTGTACAAAAGAGAAAGTCTTCATGCACTAACTGTAAGAAGGATGGGCATGATGATGAACACTGCTGGATTTTTCATCCGGAGCTGAAACCCAAGAAAAACGAGGGCAAAAAGAAGAAGACTGCTGCAGCTATTCAAAAGGATTTGGGATCAGACTTAGGAGATGAAACAACAATCGCAGCCACAGGTATAAAAGGTAAAAATTCGGAAGCAGTTACTAGTAATTCTGCACAATCTACTGATAATGAAGAAAATGAGAGGAAAAGGCATGAGCTTTTTCATATTCGAGTTATTTCCATTCATCAAAAGGTTGATACTTTGTTTGATAGTGGCTCACAACTAAATTTAATTTTTGAAGCAATTGTAAAGAAGTTGGGACTAGTAACCACACCTCACAAGAAACCATATCCATTAAGTAGGTTATGTGATAAAGCAAAGCTACAAGTGACTAGACAATGTAAACTTAAGTTTTCTTTTGGGTCAACATTTGTAGATGAGGTTGAGTTAGATATAGTTCCTTTGGATATATGTGGAATTGTTTTAGGAAGTCCTTACTTGTATGATAGGAAAGCTATTTTCTATAGAGCTAAGAACAAGTACCTACTCGTCAAAGATGGAATCAAATATATTGTAAGAACTCATAAGCTAAAGAATAATTATACTCTCATAAACTCAGAGCAGATGAAGAGAATTGTAAATTCATGCAAACAATTTTTACTGATGGCTGTAAAGGAAAGGAAACCTGATAAAACCAATGTATTTGAGGGTTTTGATGCTAAACAACAAGCTGATTTAGAAAAAATTGTTTCAGAATATCATATATTATTTCAAGAACCTAAAGGTCTGCCACCCAAAAAGGAAATAGTACATGACATTAATTCGCAGCAAGATGTTCCATTGCCTAACATTGGAATGTACAGATTGTCCGCTTTAGAGAACACAGAAATCAAGAAGCAGGTACAAGAGCTGCTCGAGAAAGGGTTCATAAGACCTAGCACATCACCATGTGGATCTCCAATTGTCTTGGTGAGAAATAAATATGGCTCATGGAGAATGTGCATTGATTACTGAGCATTGAATAAAATAACGATCAAAAATTGTTATCCCCTTCCTCGCATAGATGCTCTGTTAGATCAGTTGAAGGAAGCTGTTTATTTTTCCAAGTTGGACTTGCATAGTGGATACCATCAGGTCAGAGTTGCAGAACAAGATGCATGGAAGACTTCTTTCAAAACAAAGCAGGGATTGTATGAGTGGCTGGTTATGCCTTTTGGCTTAACTAATGTTCCTGCTACTTTCATGAGAGTAATGAATGATGTACTCAGACCTTTTCTTGATGATTTTGTCATTGTATATTTGGATGACATTCTTATATTCAACAAAACATGGGAAGAACATTTAAAGCATGTTAATCAGACTCTAGATGTTTTGAAAAGAGAAAATCTTCATGTTAAACTCTCAAAATTTGAATTTGGCAAAACATCTTTGAATTATTTGGGTCATATAGTAGGGGGTGTTGAATTGAAGATAGATCCCTCTATGGTTGCAGTCATTGTAAACTGGCCTAAGCCCAAATCTACTACAAAAGTTAGAAGCTTCCCAGGAGCAGCACAATATTGGAGAAAGTTTATTTCTAACTTTTCCTTAATTGCAGCTCCCTTACATGCTTTAACGGGATTGAACAAGGCGTTTCAGTGGGGAGGCAAAGAGCAGAAATCCTTCGACACCTTGAAATAAAACATTAGTAAAACACCAGTACTAGCACTGCCCGATCTTCAAAGACCATTTGAGATTGAAACGGATGCCAGTGACTATGCCATGGGAGCAGTGTTGATGCAACATGGTAAACCCATATGTTATCATTCTGAGACATTTAATTCTGCAGTAGTTAACTATCCCACATATGATAAAGAATTGTATGCATTAGTACAGAGTGTGAAAAAGTGGAAACATTACTTAATGGGCAAAGAGACAGTTATACACACTGATCATCAAACACTTCAATATTTAGACTCCCAAACTATGTTGCAGCAATCAAGACACTATAGGTGGATGGGTTTTCTACAACAGTTTCATCTTGTCATCAGATATAAAAAGGGAATACACAAAAAAATTGCAAACATGTTGTTCAGACCAATTATAAATGCATCTACTATACTTAAGCATAATTCAGTATTACATGAAAGCTACATTGAACAATATGCTCAAGATATAGATTTTAAAGATGTGTATGCAACTTTAAGTCAAGGCAAACAAGTAGAAGAATTGGATTATCATGTTAAGGACCAGCTCTTGTATAATTTTAGGAAGTTATGCATTCCACAAACTAAAAGAGTAAAGATAATTCGAGAGGCACACACTTCTCTAATATCAGATCACTTTGGTGTAGGTAAAATAGTTGCACAACTACAAATATTTTTTTATTGGCGAAAAATGAATGAGATAGTTTCTATATATTTAAGAGGGTGTACCATGTGTGCTAAAAGCAAGCCCAGTAATAGAAAACTAGGCTTGTACACTCCACTACCAGTTCCTTCTCATCCTTGGGAAAGTGTTTCCATGGACTTTGTTGGAGGACTGCCTAAATCTAGGAAAGGTCATGACTATTTATATGGTGTTGTGGATAGATTCAACGAAATGTGTATTTTAATACCTTGTAACAAACAGATTATAGGTGAACAAACTGCAAAGTTGCTCTTTCAGCATGTATGGGTTCACTTTGGATTACCCACTTCCATTATATCCGATCGAGATACCCAAATTGTAGGGAAATTTTGGTCGAGTTTGTGGGAATTGATGGACACCAGACTGAAAAAGAGCAAAACTTTTCATCTGCAAACATATGGCCAAACATAAGTGGTCAATAAGACAGTGATCCAATCGCTCAGAGGCTATTGTATCAAGCATCCCAAGCTTTGGGATGAGCATTTATGTTATGTGCAGCGTGCTTACAACCGAACTAAACATTCTTCTACACATAGATCTCCTTTTGAGACCTGTTTTGGTTTCACACCAAGGTCTCCCTTGGATTTTGTCTTTTGTAAAGACATAACAACTGATGGACACAGTGATGTGGACAAGGCAACCAAGTTCATTAAACAAATCCAAGAGATTCACCAGGCAGTACAGGAACAACTGGAAAATAGCCAAGCCAAGTACAAGGAAAGGCATGATAAGCATTGGATGGAGCATAGTTTCCAAGTTGGTGATCAAGTCTGGTTGTATATCAACAAAGACAGAATGCAAGGTGAAGGTAAGAAGATGAATCCAATAAGGTGTGGACCTTTCAAGATACTTGAGAAAGTTGGTGAGAATGCTTTTTGCCTTGATCTACCAGCTTACATGCATATCTACTCAGTTGTTAATGCAGACAGCTTGAGACTATTTGAACCTTCATTAATTGAAGATCCCGTAGAGCAGAGTCAATTGCCCGAAGTGCCCAGACCCGAAATTAATATGAAATGCGGAAAAGTAATTACTTCGGTTCCGTAGGGCAGGATTCCACACAGACAAGATATCGGAAGGCCTCGAGGTGGTAAGCAGTTTTGACTGAGTCCCGTCCGATGCCACACATTGAGTGACACGCGTCTAGCGGATGAGAGAGAAAACTGCTCACATCGAACGGGGAAACGCCATGCAACTTGCCCGCCCGATATTAACGACAACCGTAGGATCTGGGGGGGGCATATCAACGGTAGAGGCGTGTCCCGATAAATGACCAGATTTGACAAGTCATAAAGCAAGATTACATGGGATTTGAAGTCCGACGTGGACAATGAGTTGGCAAAAGATTCGTGTTTCGCGGGCAATCTTGGAGCAAACGGAAATAATGACCATTCAAATATGATTCAAGGAATCTGACACACTCAGTTCATTATGAAATAGGTGGCCACCTCCCTGCAAGGTGTTACCTAGTGATGATGACGCAGAGCAGAGGAATTCGAACGGACAAAGGCAGGAAACCAGAAAGCCAAGAAGCAGAAACGAACAGTCAAAGAACAAACTGGATTTAAATCCATGAACTGATAGAAGCAGAGGACAACAAGAGAGAGCAGTAAGAAAGATAAGAGCAGAGAACAGAGAGTAGAAGCCGAGCTGACCTGAAGCATCGAGCCAGACAAAGCTAGAGAGAGTCAGAGAGTCTGTGTACTCCAGAGAAGGCTTGAGAGGTTCAAGCAAACTCCTCGGCATAGGCCTGTCATACTACTGTGACCAGTAGAGGTTGAGTTTCAGTAAGGAGAGTCTGTGTACTCCAGTCCTACTGACTTATATCTATTAAGTGAGACTCAAATTGAGCTCACTGTTGTAAAACTCTACTTTGAAAACATAATAGAGAGGCCACCACTGAAGGCTGGACCAGGAGACGTAGCCCAGGAGCATTGGGTGAACTCCTTATTAAACTTGTTGTGTTTGCATGTTTACCTGTTATGTTTTCTCTAACTGCCTCAGTGTCTATGTATTCTGCAATCTTATCGATCCATTGCATAAAGTAACATAGGCACATCCATGCACATGAGTCTGTAATACCTTTAATTCTTTGTCCTGGATAAATTCCAGATCAAACAGTTGCATTATATTCACCATGCTTACAACCGAGCAAAACACTCTTCTACTCTAACTTTGCCTTTTGAGGCATGGCTTTGTTATTTGCCTAAAACTCCTTTGGATTTCATCTTTGAGAAAGATGTAGCTATAGATGGACATAGTGACATAGACAGGGAAAAGAAATTAATTAAGTAAATTCAGTTGATTCACCAAACAATTCAAGAACAACTAGAAAAGAGTTAAGGAAAGTATAAGGCAAGACATGATAAGCATCGTGTGGATCATCAATGTCAAGTAGGTGATGACGTTTGGCTATATATTAGCAAGGAAAGGCTTCAAGGTGAAGGTAAAAGGCTGAAACCAATTCGTTATGGTCCCTTTAAAATTCTGGAAAAGATTGGTAATAATGCTTTCAGGCTTGATTTTCCTTCATATATGCAAATCTATTTCATTGTTAATGTTGAAAATTTGAGATTGTATGAACCTCCTTTGATTGAAGATGAAGGAGAGAATGTTCCAATTCCATCTATTGAAGACTTTTCTCTAGAATACCTTGATATGCTTCAGAAAGACACTATACTTGATAGAAGGACAAGGACAACTAAAAGAGGAAATACTTATTATCTTCGGGTGGGTCTCAAAGGTACACATCCATCAAAGGCCAAATGGATTGAAGTGGTGAAGGTGAGGGAACACTACCCTCATCTGTTCAATAACTGAAAGTCATCCTTTTGAGGTCCAAAAGACTTTTGTGGGGAGGAGTGATCAGGTGCTCAGAATTATGCTCAAAAATCAAAGTGTCAGAATCTTGTTAAACTCAGCTTTAGATATAAAAGCTCGTCATTATGAATCCAACGACACTAAAATCTGAGTTCGTATGAAGAAGTTAGAGCAAGTCAAAGTTCAGGTTTGACTTACCTGCATAGCAAGATCAAGATGATGTGGCAAGTCTTCAGCGAATAAGGATGCGTCAAGTGGCATCCCACCATTGGCCCTCATAAATGACATATCGCAACGGTAAGTGGTTCGGTGTTACAAATCGGCCCTTAGTAGGTTCAGGGTTGCGATGCGATGAGATCACATATCACAATCACATAAGTAATAGGAATCGGCCTCGATGCAAGTTAAGTCTCAAATGTGGAAGACCCCAGACGCGATAACATTATATATCACAGTTTAAAACTCCAGCGGGTCCGCGATATTGCAATCGCAACATTTTTATGGGTAAACAAGACATTTCGCCCGCCGAAACCCGCCGATTCCGATCGGTGATAAGGCCGATAGGATATGGTCCCCGGTGCGGCGAAATTATTGCCCGTTTAGAGGATTTTGGGGATAATTTGTAGTTTTCTGCCGGTTTTGGAGCATTTTGTGGAATGAATAGTGGGAGAATTGGAGAAGTCATAACTCCTTTAGTTCTTATCTAAAATTGATGCAAAAATAGTCAATTCTAGCAATTTTAAGGATTCTAAACTCATTGAGACATGTTTAAGAGGCATCAGAGCATTGTAAACACACTTTTGATGTAATTTGAGCATAATATAGAGGCTCAAGGCATTCGAAGTTGTACCAAGGAGACGTAGCCCAGGAGGGGTGAACTCCTTTATCATGTTCTTGTTGTGTGCTATATATTGATGTTCATTGTTGTTATATTGTTGTTGTTCAACATATTTTTTTATATTAAATTGTTTCTAACATTTACATAAGAAAATATCATGGGAATATGTTATTTGCAATTTTTTTTGAATCCTTAAGCACTTGAAAAGAAAATGATAAGCATCTTGGGTTTATTTCTAAATGGGGAATTAGCACAACATTACTAATCTGCTACAATTCGGAACAGAAAGCATCCCACCTATGAAAAATAGATGTATTCCATGGTGCAAGCCTTCTGAAAATGGAAGCTTTACATTCTTGGGAAGGAAACAATCATCCACACACACCACTGACCCTTGTAGTTCATATAGACACAAAGGAAGTTTAAGAATGATCGCCATCAGAAATGGTCCACATACTTGCAAAAATTCCATTTGAACATTAAGTACAAGAAGGGCAGCACCAATATTGTTGTAGACTTCCTCAGCCGAGCTCCAGTCATGGCCTTAACCACGATGCTCGACTCTTGTGGACACAAGACTTCGGGGTGGTTGCATTGGTACATGAGCGATCCATAATTCAGACACACATACTAGACACTCCTGGAAGGCAAGAAAGTCCCAAATTTTCACCTCTAGTATACATTGTTATGTCACCGAGGACACCTATGTGTTCCTTCAAGCAAACGTTTCAGGATGCTTTTGGAGGCGCACTACAGTCGGGTCACTGGACACTTCAGAGTAGAGAAAATAGTGGCAGTGTTGCAAAATTATTTTTATTGGTCGAACCTTCGACAGGATGTTAGGAAGTACATAAGATCCTGCATTGCCTACGCCACTGTCAAACCAACCATCAAGAAGAAAGACCTATATACTCCTTTTCCTACTCCGAGTTGACCTTGGGAATCCATCTCCATGGATTACATGTCGGACCTCCCTTCTACTAAGTATGACAACATTTACGTTTTCATGGTCTTCGACAGATTCTCTAACATGGCCATTCTAGCGGCCTGTAAGGAGAGTATCATAATAGAAGTCATTGCTAAGCTCTTCTTTGAACGAGTATGGGTACACTTTGGGATCCCATAGTCCATTATCTCAGATCGGGACAACAAGTTCCTAAGTACATTTTGGTCAAGTCTTTGGTCGATGCTAGATACCAAGCTCACTAAGTCCGCGACTTTCCACCCCCAAACTGATGGATGAATAGAGGTCGTCAACAAAGTGATCGTACACATTTTGCGCATGTACAACTCGAAACATCCACACACATGGATCCACTATGTCAAGCACAACTACACCACAACTCTCCATAGCTCAACTGGACACATCCCCTTTCAGGTGGGGTTAGGATTCCAGCCATTATGTCCCATTGATGTGGCCATACCATTTGTAACTACTCAGACAACTTCGACCCATGTCCAGTCTGAAGCTGATATGTCTAACAACTTCATTAAGCGCATCTAGCACATCTGCCAATAGGTCCATGACATATTGGACAAAGCCAATGCTAGGTACAAGAGTGACATGGTCAACATCGGGTGCCACACGAGTTCCAGGTGGGCGACAAAGATTGGCTACATTTGCGAAAGGAGCACCTCGTTGGGCCCCACCGTAAGCTTCATCCACTCCAATTCGATCGTACACCATCACCAAGGATGTAGGGGACAATGCTTTCGAGCTCAACATTCCACTGTTCCTTGCCCTGCACCCAGTGTTTAATGTGGACCGCCTTCGACCATATTTTCCACCATTATTGGACACATCCAACATTAAAGAACAACTCACATCAATAGATTTAAACCTAGAATACATGGAACATGCCACAACTGATCAGATCATGGACACACAGATCAAGATACTCACCAACAGAAGATCCAATTGTATCGGGTTGTCAATCTGGCCAACACCTACACCAAGAGAAGTGGCTCACCAGGGACCAATTTCAGCAGAAATTTCCTCATCTCATGGAGGCACTCAATGCAATGAGGACCATTGATTCCTAAGGGGGGGAGGATTGATCCAGATGGATATTGGTGGCCACCTGCTTGTTCCACATGGACCCCCACCACTATTTCTTTCAATTTTTCAGTTTCCTTAATTGTAGCACACTTTACTAGTTTTGGAAATGTTTTGGGTCCTGAACTTCCAGAGCCGTTTTGAGGCCTTAAACGATGTTTTTTTGGAAAATGGGCAGTTGTAGTCAGATAGACCTTTTTAATGAAGTATTTTGCACGTCAAACGAAGATCCTATGTCAAAGTTATGACCCTAGGAAGTTGATGTACCAATTTACCGAAACAGGGCCCATAGAATTGGCACTTCATCTCCTAAGGTTAGGTTTTTGGATGTTTAGGGTTTTCCATTGTTTCTCAATAATAAATAGCCCTTCGAGCCTCATTGTAAACATTGTTCAGAGGCATGCCACATCTCTTCTCAGAGATAAGCTACCATCGCCTGACCTAGTTTATTTCCATTATGTTTGTAAGCATATTTCAGTTCTTTGATATTAATGAAATTAAGTTTTATTTATGTTGCATCTCTGTATTTGTGGTTATGTTTGTATTTTGTTGCGTTCCTTTTTAAGTTCAGATCAATCATTGTTACAACCCTATGTCACCCATGTTGTCGTGTGCCCCCCCGATCTTTTCTCCCTCCTTCTAGACTTCGACCAATGGTTATGTTGTGGAGTGCAATCATGGGGATGTTGTTACGCCATCTCCTTACACCACTTCCTGATAGTTATCCTCGGCCTGCTATGTTCTTGTTAGCACAGTCCCCTCTTGTCATGTGTTCGACCCATGACAAGCCTCGTTGCCACCATGACCCATTCCACAATTTAATTTTATGTTTTCTTTTACTTGCGTACTTTCCCAAGAGGAGCACGAGCTCTTCCTTAATTTTCCAACCAAATAAAACACGGTCAACCCATGAAAAGCAAACTAGTTAGTTTCCATGACTGAGATTTAGAATAACCAGGATTCCTTAAGAAATCTCCCTCCTAAAGCTCTAAAATTTGTGTCTCGGTATCTCATCAGTTTAAGCATAAAAAAATGGTTTTAAATATTCACAATAGGGGGGAATTAACCAAGGGTTGTCACAGGTTGGTTGAAGGGAGACGGTGAGAGGTGTCCAATGGGAGGAAGTGGTGGGGAGAAGTTTTTTTTATGTGGGCGAAGTAGTGGGGAGAAGGTTGGTGTAAGGTAGGTGGTGAGAGGTGTCCAACGGGAGAAAATGGTGGGGAGTCAGTTGAAGGAAGTGGTGGCCAAAGGTGTCTAACACCAAAAAGGTGGTGGTTAGAGGTGTCTACCACCCAGATAGAGTAGGTGACAAAAGTTTGTATCTCTCTATCATCAAGAAAAAATAGGTTGTAATCTTGTAGAAGACATGTGTAATGTAACGTTGTACAAAGACATGAATTGTGGTTACATTGCTATAGCTTAGGTTATATATTTTAAATTAGAAAAACTTCGGTTATTTCAATATTTTTCAATGGAAACAAACTTAGGTTATTTCAATGTTTTGTAATTGAAAACTTATATTGCAATAAGACCTTCAATATCATTGTACAATCATATTTATAATAATGAATTTTTGTTTTATTATATAAACAAGGTCACATAGCTAGCATTAGTTTAATTATTGAACTCTGAAAAATACTAACCAACTATTTATGACATATATTGGATGGTTAGGCTCCAATTTGAAATGTTTTTTTCCCCTTGTATTGTGGATTATGTGTAAACGTATTGGAGACTTTTTTTTCTTATGCATATTATTTAATACTTGACAAAAATCATTGAAGCCATCCCATATTATTTCATTTTTTTCATCAATCAAGAACGGAAATTTATCTGCTTAGCATGTTCACCCATTTTAAGAATATATAATTGGAGTTTTGTATTTGCTTAGCATGTTTTCCCATGTGTAACTTTATTATTTATTTGCAAATATGATTCGCTTATCTTTGATCAGTGTTTGCAAAAAAAAAGAACACATATTCATATTTTTACATTCACCATTCATTTAACCATTTAAACTTAATGGAAGTCTTGAGTAGTAGTCAAGTTCCGGCATGGATGAAAAGAAACTCAACCTCCCTTGACTTATATTTACTTTAAAGACACTCAACCTTCCTGGACTTCCTCATAACATCCACTATGACAACAACTGCACCTTCTGGATTGGAGTTCCTAGGGTAATATTAATTATTGTTTTTTTTCACTTAATGAAAGAAATTGTATTGTTTTGCAATTCCTTAAAAAGTAGTATGAGTAATGGTGTTTGGAAATGGAAAACTTGTTAGAATATTTATTTATTTATTTATTTTTATTTTTTTAAATATGATGATAGGATTTTAAAATTTTGTTTTTATAGTGGAAATGGATTTAACACTATCAAAAATTTCAAGCAATTCCCCAGATTTTATCGAAATCGTGTTTGAATTTCCATTATTTTCTTGGCAAATTTGCTTAACTTATTATAGAATTTGAGAATATTTTGGAAAATCAAATAAATTGCAGATTTTGGAAAATATTTTCACAAGCAAGTTTTTTTTAGTTTGAAAATATTTTGAAAAATGAATTAAATCAACTGCAAATTTGGGAAAATATTTGTGGTTTTTTTGGCTTCTTGTAATTTTTCTCACTCAAATTCATTAGATTGTAGATTTTGGAAATATTCTGAAAAAATAAATTGATGGCAGAAATTATTTGTATTGCAGATTTTGAAAATATTATGAAAAATTAAATTAACGGCAGAGTTTGGAAAATATTTTCATAAACAAGCTTGATTAAAAAAAAATAAAAAATTATTCTTCTTGTAATTTATCCAGCTGAAATAATCGGATCAGATTTTATTTTGAAAAATTAAATGGACTTTATATTTTGGAAATATTTTAAACTCTTATAATAAAATTGAAGTAAAATATTTGTTTTAAACTTTGTTAGTAAAATTGAAAATATTTTGAAAAATTAAATGGAATTTATATTTTGGAAATATTTTAAATAATAAAATTGAAGTCAAATATTTGTTTTAAATTTTGATAATAAAGTTGAAGTTAAATATTTGTTCTAGCGCCTATCTATCAGAGTTGTTTAAACATGCTACATTTTGGACTTTTTGACCCAAACCTGACCAAATTTGTATTTGTCAATTTTTTTTGGTTGTTTAAAATTGTCTTTTGACTGTATATATGGATTTAGCACCCTGAAAAACTCCTAGGGTACTGGGAAAATTTTCAACTCAAACTTGTAATTTCAAAAAATTATTACCAAATTTACAAAACATAACACAGATCAACTACCTCATTTCAAAAATCTTCATTTGAAATTTCAGCATCACAAAACACTAAAAATTTCATTGAAAAATACTTTTAAAAAATATATCTTTATGTGTCTAATCAATCCCTGTAGATTTGATTAATGTTTTTGATTTTTACCTGGTACACAAAAACATAGTGCACTTAAAGTCATTGTAATTCTGTGTGAATATTTATTTTCAGAAAACAAAAATAATATAGGAAGAGAGGTTTGGAGAGGACAATTTATATAGCAAGCTTGCCCGAATTTAGATGCTTGGTGTAATAAATCTAGTGAGCAGTGTTGGAAATACTGAGGGGGGGGGGGTGAATTAGTATTTCTTTTCAATTGTTATTTTACTAGTTAAAACATTTATATTCAGAACACAAGATGAACAACAAGAATAAATGCTTTTATTAATATAATCTTTGCAATAAAATAGATACAAATATATATGATTCCAATCTGTTGCCAAGCACCAACTTGGACTTTTGTGAGGCTCCAACCTCCAAAGCACCAACTCTGTTTTGTCAAGGCAACAACCTTGGACTTAGGAGCACCAACTCCTAGGACACCAATCCTTCCAGTTCTGAGGCACCAACCTCAAGGGCTCCAACCCTCTACTGTCAAGGCACCAACCTTGGATATAGGAGCACCAACTCCAAAAACACCAATCCGTCCAAATTTTGAGGCACCAACCCCAAGGGCTCCGACCCAATCTTGTCAAGGTATGTTTGATAGTAATGCTCTGCTCACAAAAACTCTTCTTTACTAAATTCTGTTTGTTTACAGCGTCACTGTAGTCTCCATGCTACAACATCAATGGCAACCAGTCTTCTTATGAAGAAGTCTATACAACTCTTCATACTGTCCACAAAGAGTTTGCAAAAGTTATCTCATGATGATATCAAATAGCCATCATGATCTCTGATAATGTCTCTACACAGCTTTAGTGAGTCTGCTATTAGTTGCGCTAAGCTCTGCACAAGAACCAACTCTCTGTTTCAAGCCTCTGTTCTAACTGTCACAGTAAATGCTTTAGGCGTGAATGCTTCTCTGCTGGCTACTTCTCCCTTCAAACAATGTCAGATAAAACTTTATTTATTACATCACAGAATTGTTCTTCAGAATGCATTATATACCTGATTAATTCATCACAGGTCTGAGTCTTTCATAGGATAACATGATCAACAGAGTTGCTCATCCTTTGATTGCCTCCTGTCTTGCTAGAACTTGGTCTTCCTTCTGTCCTATTGGACCTTCGGCCCTTTTCTGTTCTGCTAGACCTACGGCTTACTCCTTTCTTCCAGTTCGCCAACCTCCTTTGAACCTTCCTTGTTCACTATTATAGAAGCCTGATACGCCTGACCTTTTGGCTTCCTCCTTGCTCGCTTGAGCTTCGGCTTCCTCAATGCTCGCTCGACCTTTCGCATCCCCTCTTGATCGCTTGGTCTTCGACTTCCCAATCTACGCTCGCTCGTCCTTTCATCTTCTTTTCATAATCACATATGGGTTTCACCAATGACCGGAAAGACACGTTTATTGGAAAGAGGCCAACTTGCATATTAAAAAACATATTGAAGAGTTTTTCGTCCATAGACTTGATTATTCACAGAAACCATATAAGAGAGGCTATAGCCATATAGAGGTCCCACATGCCACGTCATCCTTTTATCGCAATCGCAAGTTCTGGAGGTCTTTTATAAGTCGTGCCCAAAACATAGCTAATGGCTGATTCCCCTTCTGGATGTGATATTATATTAACTCCACAACTTTATCGCAATCGACAGATTTGCACATAACATAGCCAATTCCCCAATACCCGGACACAATATTATTATAAATTGTTTTTAATAACTCCGTTGGGTCCATATATATATAGATATCTATATATATATATATATATATATATATATATATATATATATATATATATATATATATCTATATCTATATATAGATATATATATATATATATATATATATATATATATCTATATATAGATATATGTATATATATATATATATATATATATATATCGCAATCGATGCTTTCAATGTGGCAAGGCTTTACAAGAGGCTTGCAATATGCGATGGATGCAATAATATATTAAATCATATTGCAATGGTCCAGTCGGGTCCGTATACATATCGCAATCGGCAGTCCGGCGGTGTCAATTCTTTTGAACATTGCAATTCAACGGATGCGATATTTCAATAGGTTGTATTATAATGTTGCAGCGGGTCCGCATACATATCGCAATCGATGGTTCAGGGGTGACAACCCTTTATGACTTGCTATGAGAGTTCCAATAGGTGGATGCGATATAACAATAGGGCAGTTTATAATGGTGCAGCGGGTCCGCATATATATATATATATAGCATCTATATATTATATACTCTTCTGCGCTTTGCTATAACCTATTCGGGTTTGTCTATTATCACACACACACACACACACATATATATATATATATATATATCGCAATCACATATTTAATTTGCCATCCCTTTATAACTTATGATATGATATTAAGCAGTATTCCTTAGCAATCCTCCACCATTGATCTGCTCACGATCCGACGGTCAAAACTTAACCTAATCAACCCAAAACCATACGTTGATCCTTCGCCGTCGATTAACCTGCGCTGGATCCAACGACCTGCATGAATTTCGGGTGAGAAATTTGCAAGGGAAATAACCACCCAAAAAAGTGGTTTTCTCTCTCCACCTGAGTGCTACGTGTCGCCCATTGAATGGAATCGGGCGCTCTCCTCTAAATACCACTTACCGCCTAACGTCCACCCAAAAACCACTGTCACTATTACAAATCCGCCTTTTCGATTATAACCACGTGCATTCACTTTGACTTTAACCCGATATATACTCCTCTGCTCTTTTCTGGCCTGATATGACTCCGCGATGGCTTCCGATGCACTGCTCCAATAGCTCTTCTCTGATATTCCTCCGATATCACATGATATGGCTCCTCTGTTAACTGCTCTTCCACTGGCTTCTCCTCCTGATGTGTGTTCCTCTTTGTTCCTTCTCTTTTGATGACTTCTTCCTCTTTGCGGGACTTCTTGGGCATATAATACATGTGATACTCCCGATATGGATCCTCTTTCTCCAATAGGCCTTTGGCTTTGCAATGTCTTTCAATGAACTTCTTTGATACCTTCATACATGGCTTCTGCTATCTTTCCCAATATGCCTCTCTTGCTCTGATACTCTGCAATACTCCTTTGATGTGTTAACTCCTCTGATACTCTGCAATACTCTTAAGCATAAGCGATAGCTCTGATATGCCTCCTTTGTTAACTCCTCCATTAACAGACTCTTACTCATGGCTTGGCTTTCCTGATGGCCTTGCTCCTTGGCTTCTTGCTCCTGTTTCTTCATGGATCTACTCTGCTTCTCCTTAGCTTCATATCATCATTTAGTATCCTAGAATATTTCCATATTGACATTAATGACAATCTAGGTCAACAAGCAGCATGTTCCACAGTCAAACAACATACTTCATACTTTGAGAATTTGATTTAGAAGCTTCGCTTAGTGGATGTGATTTACTCCACTAAGCGAAGCTTCTGAATATAAAGTTGAAGTTAAATATTTGTTCTAGCTCCTATCTATCAGAGTTGTTTAAACATGCTACATTTTGGACTTTTTGACCCAAACCTGACCAAATTTGTATTTGTCAATATTTTTTGGTTGTTTAAAATTGTCTTTTGACTGTATATATGGATTTAGCACCCTGAAAAACTCCTAGGGTACTGGGAAAATTTTCAACTCAAACTTGTAATTTCAAAAAATTATTACCAAATTTACAAAACATAACACAGATCAACTACCTCATTTCAAAAATCTTCATTTGAAATTTCAGCATCACAAAACACTAAAAATTTCATTGAAAAATACTTTTAAAAAATATATCTTTATGTGTCTATTCAATCCCTGTAGATTTGATTAATGTTTTTTATTTTTACCTGGTACACAAAAACATAGTGCACTTAAAGTCATTGTAATTCTGTGTGAATATTTATTTTCAGAAAACAAAAATAATATAGGAAGAGAGGTTTGGAGAGGACAATTTATATAGCAAGCTTGCCCGAATTTGGATGCTTGGTGTAATAAATCTAGTGAGCAGTGTTGGAAATACTGAGGGGGGGGTGAATTAGTATTTCTTTTCAATTGTTATTTTACTAGTTAAAACATTTATATTCAGAACACAAGATGAATAACAAGAATAAATGCTTTTATTAATATAATCTTTGCAATAAAATAGATACAAATATATATGATTCCAATCTGTTGCCAAGCACCAACTTGGACTTTTGTGAGGCTCCAACCTCCAAAGCACCAACTCTGTTTTGTCAAGGCAACAACCTTGGACTTAGGAGCACCAACTCCTAGGACACCAATCCTTCCAGTTCTGAGGCACCAACCTCAAGGGCTCCAACCCTCTGCTGTCAAGGCACCAACCTTGGATATAGGAGCACCAACTCCAAAAACACCAATCCGTCCAACTTTTGAGGCACCAACCCCAAGGGCTCCGACCCAATCTTGTCAAGGCATGTTTGATAGTAATGATCTGCTCACAAAAACTCTTCTTTACTAAATTCTGTTTGTTTACAGCGTCACTGTAGTCTCCATGCTACAACATCAATGGCAACCAGTCTTCTTATGAAGAAGTCTATACAACTCTTCATACTGTCCACACAGAGTTTGCAAAAGTTATCTCATGATGATATCAAATAGCCATCATGATCTCTGATAATGTCTCTACACAACTTTAGTGAGTCTGCTATTAGATGCACTAAGCTCTGCACAAGAACCAACTCTCTGTTTCAAGCCTCTGTTCTAACTGTCACAGTAAATGCTTTAGGCGTGACTGCTTCTCTGCTGGCTACTTCTCCCTTCAAACGATGTCAGATAAAACTTTATTTATTACATCACAGAATTGTTCTTCAGAATGCATTATATACCTGATTAATTCATCACAGGTCTGAGTCTTTCATAGGATAACATGATCAACAGAGTTGCTCATCCTTTGATTGCCTCCTGTCTTGCTAGAACTTGGTCTTCCTTCTGTCCTGTTGGACCTTCGGCCCTTTTCTGTTCTGCTAGACCTACGGCTTACTCCTTTCTTCCAGTTCGCCAACCTCCTTTGAACCTTCCTTGTTCACTATTATAGAAGCCTGATACGCCTAACCTTTTGGCTTCCTCCTTGCTGTTACACTAAAAAATGTCACCATGGCTATTTACAGTTAGTATGGCTCTATCAACAGTCATGCTATCCTCCTGGGAAAGTCTTATGCCTCTGCTCTCCATGTCAAACTCCAAAAAGAGAGAAAGTCTTTGTAAATGTGTTTATCTCTGGGTACGCAGATTCTCTCAGCCTTACCTGTGTATACGCACCTAATGTTCACAAAAACTGCGTACTTGTACGCTCTGTATGTAAAGGGGCAGGTGCGTACCCCTGTAAAGGTCAAAAGGCGCGAGTTTCATCTTTAAAAAGTTACTTGTGGTCATTTCTAGAGCATTCTAGAAGGTTGTTCGACGTGTATTGAGCGCCTCCAGATGGTTCATGTACCCCTATGAAAGAGGAACTTATCCCATCAAGAGAGGAGCTATCCCATCCAAAGAGGGGATTATCCCATTGATGGTGGACCTGATTAACTTCCTCTTGAGCACTATAAATACAGGCATTGGGCCAGAAGGAGGGGAGGTTGAAAGCTAAACATTTCTAAGGGTAGATGCTGCTGGAATTAGGACTCCCATTTAGAAGCTTGTGAGGAGAGATTACCATCTTTGCTTGTTCTATTTGGAAGTGGGTGAGCTTTGTCAAAGTAAAGGAGAACTCTTGATGGACCCTAGGAGGGACTTGCACAACACCAAGGCTCAGGTTGTAATTGTTCCTTTTGTTTCCTATTAATGCAAATGAGTCCATTCTTCTCAATAAATTGTTATTTATGAGTTGTTTCATGTACTCCTTGGTCTATATGTTAAATATGTTTTATTTTACGAGATTATCAAGTGCTATTTAATCGTTTGATTGTTAGTGAATGCAGGTTTCGAAGTGAAGGAGGAGCTCATTCGGATCGGCGAGGCTAGACTACTACAACAGCGTTGGATTACAGGTAGGATCTAAACACTTGATTTCTTGTATGGTAAATGCATGTTTAGAGAAGGATTGCTCTTGTTTGTCTTGTTTGTCACTAGAGAGTCTTAGGTTCCCAGGGAGGTTGGTTGTGTCCGCACTATCGACTCTTTCCGCCTGACACTTGCTCACTTGAGCTTCGGCGTCCTCAGTGCTCGCTCGACCTTTCGCATCCCCTCTTGATCATTAGTCTTCTGCTTCCCAATCTACGCTCGCTCGTCCCTTCATCTTCTTTTCATAATCACATATGGGTTTCACCAATGACCGGAAAGACACGTTTATTGGAAAGAGGCCAACTTGCATATTAAAAAACATATTGAAGAGCTTTTCGTCCATAGACTTGATTATTCACAGAAACCATATAAGAGAGGCTATAGCCATATAGAGGTCCCACATGCCACGTCATCCTTTTATCGCAATCGACAGATTTGCACATAACATAGCCAATTCCCCGACACCCGGACACGATATTATTATAAATTGTTTTTAATAACTTCTTTGGGTCCATATATATATATATATATATATATCGCAATCGATGCTTTCAATGTGGCAAGGCTTTACAAGAGGCTTGCAATATGCGATGGATACAATAATAAATTAAATCATATTGCAATGGTATAGTCGGGTCCGTATACATATCGCAATCAGCAGTGCGGCGGTGTCAATTCTTTTGAACATTGCAATTCAACGGATGCGATATTTCAATAAGTTGTATTATAATGTTGCAGCGGGTCCGCATACATATCGCAATCGATGGTTCAGGGGTGACAACCCTTTATGACTTGCTATGAGAGTTCCAATAGGTGGATGCGATATAACAATAGGGCAGTTTATAATGGTGCAGCGGGTCCGCATATATATATATATATAGCATCTATATATTATATACTCTTCTGCGCTTTGCTATAACCTATTCGGGTTTGTCTATTATCACACACACACACACACACACACATATATATATATATATATCGCAATCACATATTTAATTTGCCATCCCTTTATAACTTATGATATGATATTAAGCAGTATTCCTTAGCAATCCTCCACCATTGATCTGCTCACGATCCGACGGTCAAAACTTAACCTAATCAACCCAAAACCATACGTTGATCCTTCGCCGTCGATTAACCTGCGCTGGATCCAACGACCTGCATGAATTTCGGGTGAGAAATTTGCAAGGGAAATAACCACCCAAAAAAGTGGTTTTCTCTCTCCACCTGAGTGCTACGTGTCGCCCATTGAATGGAATCGGGCGCTCTCCTCTAAATACCACTTACCGCCTAACGTCCACCCAAAAACCACTGTCACTATTACAAATCCGCCTTTTCGATTATAACCACGTGCATTCACTTTGACTTTAACCCGATATATACTCCTCTGCTCTTTTCTGGCCTGATATGACTCCGCGATGGCTTCCGATGCACTGCTCCAATAGCTCTTCTCTGATATTCCTCCGATATCACATGATATGGCTCCTCTGTTAACTGCTCTTCCACTGGTTTCTCCTCCTGATGCGTGTTCCTCTTTGTTCCTTCTCTTTTGATGACTTCTTCCTCTTTGCGGGACTTCTTGGGCATATAATACATGTGATACTCCCGATATGGATCCTCTTGCTCCAATAGGCCTTTGGCTTTGCAATGTCTTTCAATGAACTTCTTTGATACCTTCATACCTTGATGGCTTCTGCTATCTTTCCCGATATGCCTCTCTTGCTCTGATACTCTGCAATACTCCTTTGATGTGTTAACTCCTATGATACTCTCCAATACTCTTAAGCATAAGTGATAGCTCTGATATGCCTCCTTTGTTAACTCCTCCATTAACAGACTCTTACTCATGGCTTGGCTTTCCTGATGGCCTTGCTCCTTGGCTTCTTGCTCCTGTTTCTTCATGGATCTACTCTGCTTCTCCTTAGCTTCATATCATCATTTAGTATCCTAGAATATTGCCATATTAACATTAATGACAATCTAGGTCAACAAGCAGCATGTTCCACAGTCAAACGACATACTTCATACTTTGAGAATTTGATTCAGAAGCTTCGCTTAGTGGATGCGATTTACTATCATAGTGGAACATGCTGTTAAAGCTTGAAGCATGTTTTACCCTACTTTATTAAAATTTAATGATAGTATATTTATTAAAATTTAATGATATGAGATGCCAAGGTTTTCAATTGGGAAATTTATTAAAGTAAAGATGAAGATGTCGCATAGATCAAAAATAATAATAAAATGTTGGAAGTAATGCTTCCATGTCATGTGTTTTATGTGTATTACAAGTTATCAATAAGTATTCAGAGGTGTTATTTTAGATGTGGGTGTTTCCCATATGTATGAGTTGTCATTGTGAATCCCAAGAAGTCAATCTAGAAGTAATTATTTCCCTATGTGTGTGATTTGTCTATGAGTCATAGATATACCTTCTTCGGATCTTATCATCTAGAAGTGAGTGATATAATTCTTATATATGTAATTGACTTATGCAATCATAAAAAAAGTATGTGATTTGTTGTGTATATAATCTCTCTTAGCTCTCTTTTGTTTTTCTAATATGGTATCGGAGCTAGTGCTAGCTTAACTCCTTCACAAAAAAGCCAGGAAAATGTGAGAGAGGCTTGAGCATTATTAATCCTCTATAAATAGATTAGCATAAGAGAATTCATTTTCTTAATATTTTTGTGAGAGTTGATTTCTTTTGAGATTTGGTTTCTCTGTTTAGATCTGTTCGTTTCCTTTTGGTGAATCTGTATACATTGATTTTTCCTATCCCCGACCCAGAAAAATCTATGTACATCAAAGAATCTGGCGCACATGGAAGCCAGCGACAGTGCCAATGTTCCACTTGCAACAACGTTGTGTGTAGCAGTGTTGTAGAGATTTCTACAAACTAGTGATTCCGCTTCCCACTCTCAGTGCATTGACAATGGGGTTGAATTCATGGCGATTCAAGATCTAGAGGTTCCACAATTAGCCAAGGCATGGAACACAAAACCTAAGGTTGATTTGTTTCCCTCGAGTATATATATATATATATATATATATATTTTTTTCCTCCGCTCCTGGTTTGCCGAAAGTGCTTACAACGCACGACACAATCTTGTGCACTAACATTGCCGAATTGTTTACATTGATGATCTATGCGGTCATGATGGGTAGAGCTGTCAGAAAATCATGTCAGGGAAGATCCATTTAGCACTCTCTTATTTTTTTTAATTCCGTTTAAAAGAAACAACATGAGTGCATTGAAGGTCACGCATGGATTGTGGCTCGAGCTTCGTGGTCCTTTGCCAAATTTGTTTTCAGTCCAATGACGGGTTTCATCCTCGCATTCTGCATTATGGTGTCAAATGTGGGATCTAACACCATCCTCATCTCACACTGCTCAGACTCTAGACTCCAGCTCCTTGGTTGCAAGACCATGCATTGCTTCATTGCCGAGTTATCTGTTATCTGTTGGGATGAGTACTCCTCCAATTTCCTTTGCAAGCGACAGGGTGTATGGAAATTGCACAACAATATCATTTTTAAGATGAAGAAAATGGATTCCGCTTCAAATGGATCTATATCAATTATTTATAGTGCCTTGGAACAATAGGTAGAGAATGATGTAGAGAATTTAGTTTTTCTAGAGTTGATGAAAAAAATCTAAATTCAGTTTTTCCAAAGGCGATGGAAAAATCCGACAAGGTCAAAGTTCATGTCAAGTCTTTGAACAATGAATTAAAAGGTCTAATCTAGCAATGGACGTCTTGTATGACCTTATTGTGGGTTGGTATTTATTATGGAATTTTCTTTTTCTTTTATTATGTGAGTTTATGTTTGCGGTAGTTTTTTATTCTCGGTATAAAAAGGGTTAAGGGTGGTTTTTAAATTGGAAGCTTTGGTATCTGAAACATCAAGTCTTGAGTGTTTTTATTAGTTATAAAAAGGTTGGTGGTTCTTAAACTGGAAGTCCCGGTGTTTGAAACACCAATTCTTGTGTAAGGTCAAGTTGTTTTATCAACTCTTGAGCACATTCAATATCCATACCTCCATCTTATGAATTGACATATAGCCAAAAGCGAAATATCCGAAAGATGGTGGTTGGTCCATAGAATGGTTCATTACTTGATAGCTCTTATAGTGGAAGCCCCGACTAGGCGAGGTGTCAATATTGTTGATCTTGCAATGTTCATCAACGATGGCCAGAGGATGTTATGTTTTAAATGGAGGTCAAGTGAAAGCTCGAAGATGTGGTGGTGAAAGAGCGGAGTTTTCTGGATTAGAGAGTGGATGTGAGTGTTGATGAAAACTAGTAAGACATATATCATATTGTTGTTGTAATGTGCGTTCCATGTAAGCATTAAGGGAGGGTGTTGGAAGTAATGCTTCCATGTCATGTGTTTCATGTGTATTACAAATTGTCAATGAGTATTCCGAGGTGGTATTCTAGATGTGGTTGTTTCCCATGTGTATGAGTTTTAATTGTGAATCCAAAGGAGTCAATCTACAAGTTGTCATTTCCCTATGTGTGTGAGTTGTCTATGAGTCATAGATCTACCTTTTTCGGATTTTATCATCTAGAAGTCGGTGATCTAATTATTATATATGTAATTGATTTATGTGATCAATAAAAAGAGTGTGATCTGTTGTGTGTATAATCTCTCTTAGCTCTCTTCTATTTTTCTAATACAAAATAATGGCATGTATATATTAAAATTGTGTATCTAGAATTTTAATTTAATTATTAATAATTATTAGATGAATGGTAGAGATTCACCTTTCATTGAATATTTTAGAATATTTATAATAGCATTATAGAAATCAAAGATTGAGATTCATTTTCAAAGTAGTTATGTTTATTTTGTTTTTTAATTAAATTGATTAATTAAAAAAATGTCTTATGAACAAATATCCTATGGAGTTAGTTATGGTTTTTTGGACATGTTGTATTGATAAACCATTGTATTGGCCCATGGTATTGAAACAAAACCTCTTTGCCAATTAAAAATCCTCTGATAAATTGAGAGTAAATTTTATGGTTAAAAATCGTGTTCCATGTTTTTTTAAATAGATATATATTTAACTTATTAATTTTTTATACATAATAATAATAATAATAATAATAATAATAATAATAAATAAAATTATTATATATAAGAAATGTGAGATCTTTCATAGCGTAAATGTTTTGATATTTATTATAAATTTAATACCTTTCATCTAATTTATACAACCGCATTAATATTAATTTTAATTATATTTAATAATAATATCAATAAATCATATTCATGTACGAATCTATTTAAATTAATATATACTAAATAATATTTAATCTATTTAAATTATTATCCTAAATAATATTTAATTTGAAACTTTCTTGAATGTTTAATTCATTTGAATTGCAATTCTTACCTTGCATGACAAGTCACTTGTCCACCCTTCCGAGTATTAATGTAGATCATGTGACATTCCTACATACAAAAAAATTTTCAATAACTTTATGGAAAGGGCATAAGGTTGGCCTTGGCTTGAGTAATGAGTTCAATTCATGGCAAGAGACTAGCTATTCACATATGACTTATCAGTTCAATAACAATGCAATAGATATCATATTATATGATGTAGAGATTTGGTTTTATGATTTTATTAATTCCATCGAATCTTTCTTTGTTGTGCATCTTTTATTATTAAGAATAGCAGGTTCTATATTTTAGGATAGGTGGAGTGTAACGGGGTCTTACCACCAATACTTGGTATAGGTTAAGTGGGATAGTGTAAGGACCTGCAATCCAAGTCACCTTTATCGTGCGAAGGATGGGCGAGGAGCTTGTGCGAAATGCGAAGTAAATGAACCTTGGATGAGTTTATACGATGTTGGGCGAGTTGAGAGGGCAGTCCCATGAGTTGGGCGGGCTGACCCTCCGCTCAGGCGAAGGCAACATGTTGAACGAGTTGGCTTGGGCGTGGGTCGGCCGGGTGACATAACCCGCCACCCGCCCGTATATATTGGCGTGCATTTGTGGAGGCAAAGGCATCATTCATTCGATCAACACGAGTTCGATCAAGGAGTTCTGCGGTTGTGGATGAACCCGCACGACGGGTAGAACTCGGGTGAGAAATTTGAGCAAGAAAGTCGGGTGAGAAACTCGGGCGAGAAAACTCATGGAGAAAACTCGGGCGAGGTCATCGGGCAGAAAACTCGGGTGAGGTCGTTCGGGCGAACCGGGTGAGGTCATCGAGCGACCCGGGTGAGGTCGTTCGGGCGAACTAGGCAAGGTCGTCAGGCGACCTGGGTGAAGTCATTCAGGCGAATCGGGTGAGGTCGTCGGGTGACCCAAGTGAAGTCGTGTGGTGACCCAGGTGAACGAGTTTGGGTGAACGGTGAATGGGTGGGCGTGCGGACGGGCGGCCGGGTGAGGGCGCCGTGCACACCGAAACGAAGAATCGTGCGAATGAGCGACTTGGGTAGGGCGCGTTGTGCATGACGAAACAGTGGAAACGGTGAAGTGTTGAAGTTGTGAACAAAGGTGTGACTCATGCGGAGGCGCCCGTGTGTGGCGACTTGGTTACGACGATGCGCGCCCAAGTTGGGCAAACAACACGATCGTGCGACGAGATGAACGAAGGGTTGGTGAGTCGTGCGGCAACTGTACGGAGGCACCGACGAGCTGGGCAACCGAGTTTGCCGAAGTTGGAAATTTGGCTAAGTGTAAATTTGGGGTTTCCCAAGATTTAACTTGTACTTATAAAAGAAGATTATATATATTGATTTGGGCAGACTCATATTGCAGGGAGTTGCCACTCCCTTTATACTGTTGTGCATTTCTATTGTATAACGCTGTTGATGATGAATATGTATGGGTTTTCATTTGTATAAAGGACAAAGATAATACTTGGTGACGAAAAATAAACTAAGTACAAATGTTAAGCATAGTCCATGAACATAAGTATTGGTGAAAAGAAAGTGTTTGGTGGTGCCGCACCTCGCTACAAGTGGTTGGAAGATTACCGCTAGTGTAGGGGCGTGACAAGTGGTATCAGAGCTAGTGTCGGGGAGCTGGTGCTGGTGTTGAAGCATTGAAGCTGATACACGCCTGCACTTCGTGATAGGTGGTATCAGAGTTGATTCAGGTGGAGTGCAAGTGAAGGAAGTTGATCTCACCAACAAGTGGAATCAAGAGCTGGTTCAGTTTTTCCGAGAACCTGGTGAATGGTAAAGAAGGTTGATGGCAGAGATGGTAGAAGAACCTATGGCAGGTGAATCTAGCCATGATGCAGGTGAAGCTTTCTGATACAAGGTATTGGAACTGATGAGCAGATGGAGTTTTGAATGGGCTTCAATGAAGGCCGAGAACATGATGATTCGGGAGGGTTGTTCAAAGATCAAAGAAGAGCTTGAAGAGCTCAAGGACCAATACGGGGATGTTGCAAACATGACAACGGTGGAGGATGAACTTGAGATTGATCAAGTTGGACCAGGATCGTGCAGTTTGCAGACATGGATAGATGAGGATACTCACATGGAGTAGCCTCATGATGATGATGAAGTAAATATTGATACTTGTGTTTCACTTGATTATTTGGGAGATGAACCGTATGCAGGGAAGAGCAAAGTCAGTTTTCCAATGCAAGGGAGCATCTTACCATGGATGTCTATGATGAGACCTTGTATGGAGAAGCAAGGATTGTTAACTGTTGCAGGACTTGTTGGGGTTGTTTGTGACCTTATGGTAGAAGGTACAAAGGCCCGTGACAAGGGAGGAACCGTTATCACCCCAAGAAACTCTCCTAGGTTGTATATCAGAGATGCTCGGGAACATTACAAACTCAATAAAATGTTGGATAAATGGTGGATGAATGAAAGAAATGCTGCATATTCAAGCCAGATAACCACTCCTACTATGCTTAACCCTAGACATGGGTGAACACCCCTAGACTACAAGGCTTTAGACCACCAATTACTCACAGTTTTAAATAAAATGTGATGATGGAGAATATTGATCACACCAGTAGAGGCACAGGACCTTGTGATGGCCAGCTGCAACCAGTTAAAAGGTCTGTAAATCTATTTTCTAATGCAAAGACAGGATGACAGCTCTTTGGCATTAAAACAATAGAAACCTGCATACACATTCAATAGTACATACTGATTCTAACATAGAGGTGGGATGACAGGCCCTCTAATGCTAAACATCAACAGTAAAAGAATAAATGCATAATAGGCACAGCCTGGAACAAAGGAGAAGAAGTGGAAAATGAGCAATTAACAGCAAAATAAGCTTGTATTATTTGAAAATGAAGACCAGACGCTGCAAGTATCACAGTAGTTACAGTCTCCAGAAGTTGAAGCTTACAACAAAATAACATTTATCAACCATTACATTCTGTTTCTGAGTATATATGGAGTTTGTTTACAAAAAATCTCTGCTAGCCTATGCGTGGAGGGGTCATAACTGACCACCAACCGCATTTACAATCTATTATGGGCCTTTGATACATTCTGACTATTTTAATTAACAAATTTGACATTCTCTAGTACTTTGTTGTACTCTTTGAACAGGTGGAATGTTTCATGAATAAATGTCCATAACTGCTGAAGGTGTTGAACTGTTTGAGGATCATTCTTCACATCCTTGGTCGTGTTGTTACTTTAATTGTGGTTGCTGAGAATTCAATGCGCAGTGCACCGGATGATCTCTTCCTTCTTTGCGTGCACAAAACAGGCCAAAAATACTGAAAAATACACTGAAAATGGACGATGAGCTGGGCATAAATGCTGATAGTTGGATGACAAAATGGACGGCCTAGATCTGATGGCGGGAGGCGATGGGAGACACAGAGGCGCAGGGATAAATAGCAGCCGTCGGATCGCGTAAACGAACGGTGTAGATTGGATTATGGAAGCGATCGGGAAGAAATTCGAAAAGGAGGATCGTGGACCGTCGAATCATGATCGGGGAGATCCAACGGTTGATGGGCGGCAAAGATGCAAGCGCGCTAATGAGCGGGGGGAAGGGTACGACAACGGTAAGCGATTTCCCCACACCGCTTACCCGGGCTCGGTGGTTTACGTACAGGGCAGTGCGATGCAGTAATATGACGACACGTGGCAGGTAGGTCGGTGAGGGAAACCACTTTCCTGCGGGCTAACGAACGAGCGGTTTACGGGGTGAGGGCTTGCGAACACCGTCAGATGATAAGGCGGGATGATCGGACGGCCGAGATTTAAAAGCGCGCTTTGGATTGATGTGACGGGTGAAAAGACCCCGTGGCTTTATGAATATGGTCATGTGGGTTATAAGTGTTAAGACATAAGCGCCCAGGGACTAAACACACAATGGGTTTATACAGGGTTTTTGAGGGTTTAAAGAGCATAAGGAGGATTTAAGGGGAAGGAGGAAACGGAGATGTGGGGAGTTATAAGGGCATAAAAAAAATAAGGGAGAAAGGATCCAATAAACTGCTGTTAGCCCCTCCTTTTTAGAAAACAACACGGCCAAGCTGTCCTTGACCCTAAAAAATGCTCAAACATGTAGCAGCGCTAACAGGAACATGATGATCATTGCAGAGGAATGGGTCATGCTTTAGCCACATGGAGAATTGGCTAAGTGCCCAGCATGAATCATGGACAAATTGGAGAAGGGCACACACTTGAGTTGCATGGGTGGAATTCTCATGGTCGAGAACAAGAGATAGTCTTGGTGGAACCTTTAGTGGGGGAGCTATGATGGAGAGACTCATGAGATGATGATATGGTTGGGTGACCGAGTTCACTAGACCGAAGATTGCAGACTTGGAAGGGGATGACAGATTGTTGTGATGGGTCTACTTGGTTGGACAACATGGGCAACTTAGTCATGGACATCAGGTTGGAGACATGGAGCATGGCAGTCTTATGCAGGAGCACTTGTAGAGGTGTCACTTATGGGCATCCAATGAGGAGTGCCAAGGCAAGGATGTTGTGCAGGTGGATTTGCTTGTGTGACATGGAGGTGTTTTACTTATGAGCCAATGGAGAGGTTGTGCACTTATGTACAACAAGGCCATGGACTTGGATGGAGTTTTGAGTAGTCTATGGAGCATTCCTACTACATGGAGTGTTGAGGCATCTTGCAGAGACCTTTGGGCTGAGACTTGTATGCTTGCTGAGATGTTGGTTGGAGATGACTCATGGAGCTCATGATGACATGAGGTTGTGACTTTTGGGGACTTCATACATGGTGGACTTGATGTGGAGGATCGATATGAGACACTTTGGAGTGATGGAGTTACAATGATGATGATGCCCTAGTGGCAACACTTGGGCATGGGTTGAGCCGAGACTTAACCACTTTTGACACATGGGAGTTGATTAATCTATGATCATGGGAAACACATGGGATATGAGACAGGTGTATACTTGTTTCTATGGCAGACTTGAGGGATGGCACATTACAGAGATGATGGAGGTAGCTTCATGGACCTGGATGTGGCACATCGAGAGTCGGAGTTCGATGACATGATCTCTTCACTTTGAGGAGATGGATATTTTGCAGTTGGATGATGATGTTGGGATAGATGCAGCTGATTTCATGCAGCACATTGACACCAAACATCATGGAAAACATGTTGCAGACGAGATGTGGACTACTTCATGGACCTGAGCATGGCTTACTTATATAGAGATGGATCCTTGATTGAGTTGAGGATGTGATGGGATGTTCTGAGAAACAAATGATGATGGCATATGGATGGACATTCTTATGATTTGGGCATGACAGTTGGATTAGCTACCCAACTAGTTCGAGTCATGAGGGCGCGCAATGTGCAGAGATGTGTTAGCATTTGTTGGAGTATCATGGCAGCAGTTCACATGATGACGATACATGATGAGGTCAACAAGATATGTTACAGGAAGCATGAAGCTTGAGATGGAGGGACTAGCCTTCCACAATGGGGAGTAGCATGTGGAGATTGTGACAGGGTAATTGATGGTCATGGATTGAGATGATTTTCCGATGTATGACATACCGATGGGGTGTATGCCTTGGTATGGATATCTTGGTGACAGGTGGTTGCTAGGATGAGATAATGTCGAGGGCGACAATGACTTCAAGTGGGGGAGGATGTAAGGACCTGCGGTCCGGGTCACTTTCACCATGTGAAGGACGGGTGAGGAGCTCGTGTGAAATGCGAAGTAAATGAACCTTGGACGATATTATACGATGTTGGGCGAGTTGAGAGGGCGGTCCCACGAGTTGGGCAGGCCGGCCCTCCACTCGGGCGAAGTCAACATGTTGAATGAGTTGGCTTGGGTGTGAGTCGGCAGGGTGACATAACCCACCACCTGCGTTTATATATTGGTGTGCGTTTGTGGAGGCAAAGGCATCATTCATTCGATCACCATGAGTTCGATCAAGGAGTTCTGCAGTTGCAGATGAACCCGTACGATGGGTAGAACTCGGGTGAGAAATTCGTGCAGGAAAGTCAGGTGAGAAAGGCGGGCGAGAAAACTCGTGCAGAAAACTCGGGCGAGGTCGTTAGGCAGAAAACTCGGGTGAGGTCATTTAGGCGAACCGGGTGAGGTCGTCGGGCAACCTGGGTGAGGTCGTTCGGGCGAACCGGGCGAGGTTGTTGGGTGACCCAGGTGAAGTCGTTCGGGCGAACTGGGTGAAGTCATCGGGCGACCCAAGTGAAGTCGTGTGGCGACTCGGGTGAACGAGTTTGGGTGAACGGGTGAACGGGTGGGCATGCGGACGAGCGGTCGGGTGAGGGCACGCCATGCACGCCGAAACGAAGAATCGTGCGGACATGTGACTTGGGTAGGGCATGCCATGTACGACGAAACAGTGGAAACGGTGAAGTGTTGAAGTTGTGAACGGAGGTGTGAATCGTGCGGAGGCGCCCGTGTGTGGTGACTTGGTTACGACGAGGCATGCCAAAGTTGAGAAAATAACACGATCGTGCGACGAGGTGAAAGAAGGGTTGGTGAGTCGTGCGATGACCGCGCGGAGGCACCGACGAGCTGGGCAACCGAGTTTGCCGAAGTTGGAAATTTCGCTAAGTGTAAATTTGGGGTTTCCCAAGATTTAACTTGTACTTATAAAAGAAGAATATATATATTGATTCGGGCAGACTCATATTGCAGGGAGTTGCCCCTCCCTTTATACTGTTGTGCATTTCTATTGTATAATGCTGTTGATGATGAATATGTATGGGTTTTCATCTGTATAAAGGACAAAGATAATACTTGGTAACGAAAAATAAACTAAGTACGAATGTTAGGCATAGTCCATGAACATAAGTATTGGTGAAAAGAAAGTGTTCGGTGGTGCCGCACCTCGCTACAAGTGGTTGGAAGATTACCGCTAGTGTAGGGGTGTGACAGATAGGGTCCTGTCACCGATATTTGAAGAGAGGTTATTCACACATCATAGAATAAAATGGTTTCAATAGTATACCGCTAGTGTAGGGGCGTGACAGATAGGGTCCTATCACCGATATTTGAAGAGAAGTTATTCACCCATCATCGAATAAAATTGTTTCAATAGTATATTGAAATCGAGAGGTTTTAATCATGTTGTAGATATTCCAACGAACTTCATTAATGCACTCACGTAGTTTAAGCAAATAATCTACCCCATTTTTGAATTGTTTACATAAGCCACTACACCATCATTGCGTGTGTTGGGGCTTGGTTTCTACACCATGCTTGGACTACCTCATACGACTCTTCCTAATACTCAATCTAAGGTTTATAAACTTGAACTTGTGCTAGTTCCTTTATGCTAATTGGTTTACTTGCACATAGGAAAGGGAGGTATTTACTATTTCTCAAATGAGGAGCCTAAAACGCTCTTCAGTGATAGACCTAACAATAGTGCTAACACCACTCATGGTAGTAATACACCTAATAATAGTGCCACCACTAATGGCAAGAGTGGAAGCACCAATAGCATATAGTTAAATTACTAGAGCCACCTAGAGGTTCTTTTCAATCTGAGAGAAAAGCGGACCTACTTTCTATCGTGAAAGCTGTAAATAGCTCCTTAGACCTAAAAGTGGGAATTTGGCTACCCACAATTGTTATTGGTGATCTATCTTCAAGAAAATCAAGTGCAATGAAGTTCTTTACAATGATTATTCACCCAAAAAGGAACCTCTACCTCTTTTTGAACCATTGAAATATTTTCACAATTTACCTTCAGCAAAATTTATGCTACATAAGTGTTCTTGTGTCAATGTCCACACAATTGCAAGTAAGCAAGGTCATGAAGTTGAATCTTCTAATGATATTTTCAAGTGGCAGCTGAGAAAAAAGTAATGCCATATGTCCCAGTCACTCAAATGTTGCCTCATCTTGTAAAATTAATGTTCAATTATGAGGAGACAAATATAGTTAGTAAAACACAATAGATAATACAAACATTGGAGGAAAACATTAAAGAAATAGATGCTTGAGAATATTTCTTCATCTTATTTACTGAAAAAGTAATGCATTCATATATAGTCTTTAGATTTATACAAATATAGAAGTTATAAATCATTTAACTAATCATGCGAGATTACATCTTACTAGCTCTAATTTAATCTCCGAATATTCAATTTGTTTATAATGTTATAACAATATATGAGAAATTACATATTGTAATAATAAAAATTAAACATTATCTTCAATACTCCCCCTTAATGCTTAATGATATGATTATGAAAATCTTCTTATGTAATGAAACCACTCTCCCCGCTTTGGTGAAGATATCAACAAGTGGATGATCTATTTTACAAAACTTTATTTCAATTTCTCCTTTTGCACCAAAAGCTCTAGTGAAATGATGCTTTATATGAATATGTTTGATACAAGTATGGAACACTCGTATTTACTTATGGAAATTGTAGACATGTTACCATAATAAATAATTATAACATCTTGTT
The DNA here is from genome assembly GCA_031772625.1 of Pinus tabuliformis. Taxonomy (NCBI): domain Eukaryota; kingdom Viridiplantae; phylum Streptophyta; class Pinopsida; order Pinales; family Pinaceae; genus Pinus; species Pinus tabuliformis. The sequence goes on from CM062809.1 coordinate 861,536,846, forward strand.
ACTCTTGTTTTAGATTTGTCAAGATTCTCTTAAACTAAATTGTTTCACATGTTGTTAATGCTACCACAATATAAGGTTGAAAACTTAAAGTATTTTTTCTATCATCAAAAAATCTAGATCAACCAACAAAAATTATTTGTTGAAGTGTACCAAATGCTAAAACTACTTATTCCATGTAAATATCTTAAAATTATTTTCTTTACTCCAAGGTGAATCTTAAAATTCTTCTCCGTGCTGTAAGATGAATCTTATTTAGACTTTGCATGAATCTAAAAATTAAACTTATTGCATACATAGTTGCATGAATCTAAAAATTAAACTTATTACATACATAGTGCGGTAAGATGAATCTTATTTAGACTTTGCATGAATCTAGAAATTAAACTTATTGCATACATAATATAGGGATTTGGGCAACCTGTTTTCAAATTATAATTCTTATAAACTGTAAACACGTTGATCATGATCGTATTCAAAATTTCACATTTACTATTATTTATCTTTCCTCAATCCATAGAAGTGAAATTTGTGATTCTTCCCCACCTAAAGATTAGGTTAAACTAGCTTTAATATAGGTAAGCATGTTATTTGTAATATTTTAAAGAACATGTTGGTATATTTTTACACATTTTTAGTTAGAATTAATTAATGGTTGATTTTGAGAATATTTTGAAAAATTAAATGAATGGCAGATTTTGGAAAATATTTTCAAGTTTTTTCCTTTTTTGGTTTTTATTTAACTTTGCAATTTTTCTAACTGAAATTAACTCAATTGCAAATTTTGAGAATATTCTGAAATATATATTAAATCAACTAGAGATTTTGGTAAATATTTTCACAAGAAAGCTTGGTTTTTTAACTTTTGGCTTCTGGTAATCTCTCTAGTTGAAATTAACTTGATTGCATATTTTATGAATATATTCAAAAATTGAATACACTGCAAAAACTAATTAGATTGCAGATTTTGAAAAACTAATTAGATTGCAGACACGTACATTGTTAGTGTTGTTGTATATTTCTTGGAGATTGGTCCTCTTTTATCTAGCAGAAATAATAGTGGTAGGACTTTCAAAGATATTGGCCATTGTTACCTTAGGGATTATTTTATTGTTCCTCTGTGGGGTTGTCTGTGGGTGTGGAGTCGTCATCTCCCTCTTCCCTTCAAATTATTATCACTTTTTTCTGGACTGGTGGCTCTGGCACTAATATGCGTGCGTGTCGAGGTGCTTTCCCTTTGCGGAGTCCTTCGATGTGCATTATGGCTAACGGTGGAAGATTGTGGGGGTTGTTTGTGGGTTTGGAGTGGTCATCTCCATCTTCCCTTCAAATTATTATCACCTTTTTTGGACTGGTGGCTCCGGCACTAATATGCGTGCGTGTCGAGGTGCTTTCCCTTTGTGGAGTCCTTCAATGTGCATTATGGCTAGCGGTGGAAGATATTGTCATATTTGGGGATTCGAAAGCAACAATCAAATAGATATTGGGTACTTTCTCTCTTGACGTTCCATCTTTGGGTCATTTGATAGAACAAATCTGCTCTATGAGGACTAGTTTTTGCACGCTATCATTCCGTAACATTTTTTGAGAGCATAACTCATTGGCGAAACTACTCTCTAAGTGTGGGACATCGACACATCCAAGTTATATTCATTTCAATTCTCTTGTCCAGGTATCAGTCACAAGCTCTGGTTACTTTACTTTTTTTCTTGATGGACTGTTTATTTTCCTGGATCTTCTCTAGACTAGAGTCCCAATTTTTTGCATTTCTTCTGGATCTTTTACCCACTCTATCTGGGTACTTTGTTTTACATATGCAGGGCTAATTTTGTGTCTTTTTGTCAGCTAGGCGAGGCCCCTGACCTATGTTTGATCTGTTGTATATGTCAGCACATGGAAATATGTCTTTGAATAATTTGTTACGTTTCTCTATTTTTGACGCTATTATGGGATCTACAGTTATAGGTTGGATGATGAGGGATCTACATTTATAGGTTGGATGATGAGGAACTATGTATGATGTAACAACTTCATTTTATTAATATAAGCCTATTGTCTTTTCCCTGTTTAAAAAAATCCTTTGCTAATATTTTTTTTTTCTCAGAAAACAAACATAACGTAGAAACATATGCTTGGAGAGCAATTCATATACGAAACTTACTCGAATTTGGATGCTTGGTGTAATAAATCCAGGAAGCACATTCGATAGTCAAAGGACATACTTCATACTTCAATAATTTTATTTCAGAAACTTTGCTTTGTGAATAGCAATTTACTAGGGGAGGGATATGTAATGTTGTGCAGGGAACAATAATTGTGTTGGCATTATGATACACGTGTTTTCCTTGATGGCAACTCACTCAGAGGTATGATACAGATGTTGTCCTTGATAACAACTCACTTAGATGATAGATCATAGTGCAGCAGGTCAAGGGAGAGGTATACGCAGGTTAACCTTGATGAAAGTGCGTATATACGCAGGTTATCAGAACAAAAGGTGCGTACACGTACACACACATGCTCACAGAAGGTAAGGCGCATACATGTTGGAAAACTAAGTTTTGGTCCGTGGTATTTGGTTCATGGTATTTTGGTATTGGTCCATGGTATTTGGTCCGAAGTGTTGACCCCAAGTATTGGGTCCAAGGCATTAGTTCTAAGTGGTTTTGGACCATGGTATTGAAATAAGCCCAAACCTATATAAGGAGAAGATCATTAGGCCAAGTAGTGGAAGTGTAAGTGATGAATATCTCATGAAGTGTAAGATCTAGTATGCTGGTTATGGGTTTGTGATGCTTGGCTCGATCTGAATCAAGGAGGCTCCTATGCGGTTGATAAAGGTGGATGGACCAGGATCTTGAAGACTAAAATGTATTATCATTATATGGTATGATCATGAGTAGATCTAAGTATTGACGCATGTTTTATCCTTTATATCTTATTGTCTGGGTATATCTGAAGTCAAAAATTGCAGCGAAGGTATAAGTAATTATCTTTAGATCTGTACGCGGGTTCTCTCTGGTGAAAGAGTGTATACGCGCTGGTTTGACACAATCAAGTAGCGTATACATTATGAGGTTTGATGTTTCAGTTCGTTGTTGGTTCTAGTGGTTGTTGCAACATTCTGGTCTCTGGTCTGTGTTCTGGTAACTATGTTTTGATGACAGGGTTTCAGTGATTCAATATTGGGTGATTGAGAGATTGATGATGCAGGTATAATTGATTACTGTATTGCAGTGGTGATTGTTTTGTATTAATGGATCTAGTCTGAAAATTTATGAAACGTGGTCCCTGGAAGAAAAGAGAAGGTTGTAGCCTTCTGTAGGCTAGCACCTACGTACTAGTACATCAGCTAGTACAAGAGCTAAGGTGGTTGTAGCTCCTTTCTAGGAGAGTCTGGAGAACGAGAGAAGGTTGTAGCCTTCTGCAGGTAGAAGCCTGCGTACTGGTATAAGACTGAACCAGTACAAATCATTGTAAAAAGAAGTTTCTTATTAAAGGAAGATAGAGATGAATTGCAACAGGTGGTTTTCACCCACATTGGGTTTCCACCTTACATCTTGGTGTTCATGTGTGATGATCTGTTCTGTTTTACTGTTCCTATTTATTGTTCATATGATTAATATTGTTCTGATGCACTCATTAAGGATCAACTAATTGAATCATAAGTTTACTGGATATACGCTTGTTGCATTACACACAGTTGTGTATACACATGGTTTTACTTAACTAAAGTAGCGTATATGAATATGAATATGGAAATGAAAAACTTATATTGATTTGATAATACTGATTCACCCTCCCCCTCCCCCTCTCAGTGTTATTTCCAAGAATTGTTATCAAAGCAGGTCCTTTGGAAGAAGCTTGATCGGTTGAAGGAAGATCCATCAGAATGGGTAATCAAGAAAGAGAGGCATCCATCAGGCCACCAATCTTTGATGGGAGCAACTTTGTCTACTGGAAGATAAGAACCACAACATATCTACAATCGCTTGGAACGAATGTTTGGGGAATCGTGGAAGGAGGATATACATATCCATCAGCAATTCCTACAGATACAGCAGAGAGAAAACACTATGAACTCAATTCCAAAGTTGTTATTGTCTTATTGGGAAGTTTGTCACAATCATAATTTGTCAAGGTCATGCAGTTCAAATCAACCAAAGAAATATGGGACAAAATCATTCTAAGCTACGAAGGTGATGATTAGGTAAAACATGCAAAGCTTCAAACTCTCAGAATATGGTATGAAACTCTTAAGATGCATAGTAATGAAAGCATAGCTAATTACTTCCTGCGTATAGATGAGATTGTCAATTGTATGAGGAATCTGGGTGAAGAAATTAAGGAAGGTGTCTTAGTTGAAAATGTTTTGAGATCCTTGTCTGCTAAATTTGAATCTAAAGTGTCTGCCATAGAAGAAAAGGAGGATCTGCAGAAAATCACTATGACGCAACTTCACGGAATCTTAACTGCTTTTGAGATGAGAAAAGGAGGACCATTAGATATGAGAGAAGCCGCATTTGAAGTATCAACAAATGGAAAAGAAAAACTCAATGAATCAGGATACATTTCAGAAGAAGAAGATGAGGTAAATTTTGTCAAGAATCTTGAACGGGGATCTAGAAGGTTCAAAGGTAAGCTACCTTTCAAATGCTTTTCATGTGGTAGAGTTGGTCACTACGCTGCTAGATGCCCTCATAACAAAGGAAAGATATCTGAAGAAGGTAATAGGAGTTATTATACTCATGATAAAAGTAATGACTCATCCAATAGTGATGAAGACATTAGACTTCTCATGGCCTATGAAAATAAGGACGTAGAAATAGAAGAAGTTACCAGATTAAAAGAACAGCTGGAGTCAGTGACCAGAGTAAGGGAGCAGCTGCAGGATGTAGTAAAAGATCAGAGCATAACAATTCAGAGACTTGAATCGAAGATCCTCTCTCTAAAAGAAGATCTTGAAGAACAAGAACATGAAGTGTTCAAATTAAGGCAACAAGTGGAAGAAGGAAGAAAAGCTGAAGAAAACATAAGGAAGTAGTATCTGGAAAAGGAAGAACAACATCAGGTTGAGGTAAATATCTTAAAAGGTAAATTAGAAGAAAAAGATAAATTGTTATGATTTCAAGACAGTACTAAGATTTTGGATGATATTCTTAATAGTCAAAGATCCCCTACTATCAAAACTAGTCTTGGTTTTTATGAAACTATCGAAGGTGAATCTAGCTCACAGGGTGAGGAAAGGAATTCTAATGCAAAATCTGAAATGATCAACGAAGAGATAAGTGGTCAACCCCAGCAACAACCAAGGAAAGAAATTCTTCAAAGAAGATCGTTTCCTCCTAACTATGGAAGTGATAGTCAGTTATTTCCTCAAATGAATAATGTTGAATGTTATGTATGTCATAACTTTGGACATATTGCAGCTAGATGCAGAAGCAAAATGGGTCAAGACCATCACATAAAAATATCATCACGCTCCAGGTACTTCAAGTGATATTGTTTTGCATGCAATATGTTTGGTCACAAAGCCATTGACTGCTATAGGCAGAATATGAAACATGTAAGATGTTATGCACGTAACAAGTTTGGACATAAAGCAAGGGAATGCAGGAGAAAAATTCAAACTCCAAAACAAGAGGATCATACATCATCACAATTCCAAGTACTGAAGAAGACAGAATTAGAGACAGAAAGATGTGGCATAACTCAGTTAGCTGACATAACAGACACAGGGGAAATTGAAAGTATAGACCTTCAGTATTCCAATTTTCATACGTAGATATTATGAAGAAAAGTCGCGTATATACGTGAGTTGGAGGCTGCAGAGTCACGTATATGGAGCTTTGAAGAAGAAGAAGCATAATAGAGTCAGGAAATGGTTGGGTCATGGTATATGATGGTTGGCACAGGCGCAGGGGGAGCATATATTTAAAATAATGCATTATTGGCATTATGGTTAGAAGTCTTTGGTGATGATGCTTATGTGGGTTGATCAAAAGAATGGAGTTGCAGGTTACAGGACTGAATGCTGATGCTTATGGTACAGATCATATATTTGCTGATGACTATCATGGTCTTGAATAGATTGCTAGTCTTTGTTGTAAAGACCTTGCATGTGCTCAAGGGGAGCCTGGAAAGATTGGTACATCTTGGCATGTACAAAGGGGGAGCTCAATCAGAGATTTCAGCAGGTACTAAGGGGGAGTATGGACAGCAGAAGGTATACCCAGGGAGAGAACTTCTTGGTCTGTCCTTTGCCCTTGATGTCAAAGGGGGAGAGTGACTTGGTGTCGTGGTTGCCATCAAGTCCAAAGGGGGAGATTGTTGGCATTATGATACAGGGGTTGTCCTTGATGGCAACTCACTTAGAGGTATGATACATGTGTTGTCCTTGATGACAACTCACTCAGATGACAGATCATAGTGCAGCTGGTCAAGACAGAGGTATACACAAGTTAACCTTGATGAAAGTGCGTATACACGTAGGTTATCAGAACAAAAGGTGCGTACATGTACACACGCAGGTTCATAGAAGGTAAGGCATGTACATGTCGGAAAACTAAGTTTTGGTCTGTGGTATTTGGTCCATGGTATTTTGGTATTGGTCCATGGTATTTGGTCCGAAGTGCTGACCCCAAGTATTGGGTCCAAGGTATTGGTTCTAAGTGGTTTTGAACCATGGTATTGAAAGAAGCCTAAACCTATATAAGGAGAAGATCATTAGGCCAAGGAGTGGAAGTGTAAGTGATGAATATCTGATGAAGTGTGAGATCTAGTATGCTGGTTATGGGTTTGTGATGCTTGGCTTGATCTGAATCATGGAGGCTCCTATGTGGTTGATAAAGGTGGATGGATCAGGATCTTGAAGACTAAAATGTATTATCATTATATGGTATGATCATGAGTAGATCTGAGTGCTGATGCATGTTTTATCCTTTATATCTTATTGTCTGGGTATATCTGAAGTCGGAAATTGCAGCGAAGGTATAAGTAATTATCTTTAGATCTGTACGCAGGTTCTCTCTAGTGAAAGAGAGTATACACGCTGGTTTGACACAGTCAAGTAGCGTATACATTATGAGATTTGATGTTTCAAGTTGCTGTTGGTTCTAGTGGTTGTTGCAGCGTTCTGGGCTCTGGTCTGTGTTCTGGTAATTGTGTTTTGATGACAGGGTTTCAGTGATTCAGTATTGGGTGATTCAGAGATTAATTATGCAGGTATAGTTGATGATTGTATTGCAGTGGTGATTGTTTTGTATTTATGGATCCGGTCTGAAAATTTATGAAACATGGTCCCTGGAAGAAAAGAGAAGGTTGTAGCCTTCTGTAGGCCAACACCTACGTACTAGTACATCAGCTAGTACAAGAGCTAAGGGGGTTGTAGCTCCCTTCCAGGAGAGTCTGGAGAACGAGAGAAGGTTGTAGCCTTCTGCAGGTAGAAGCCTGCGTACTGGTATAAGACTGCACCAGTACAGACCATTGTAAAAAGAAGTTTCTTATTAAAGGAAGATAGAGACGAATTGCAGCAGGTGGTTTTCACCCACATTGGATTTCCACCTTACATCTTGGTGTTCATGTGTGTTGCTTATGTGTGATGATTTGTTCTATTTTACTACTCCTATTTACTGTTCATATGGTTAATAATGTTCTGAAGCACTCATTAAGGATCAACTAACTAAATCATAAGTTTACTGGATATACGCTTGTTGCATTACACACAGTTGCGTATACACGTGGTTTTACTTAACTGAAGTAGCGTATATGAATCTAAATATGGAAATGAAAAAGTTACATTGATTTGATAACACTGATTCACCCCCCCTCCCCCCTCTCAGTATTAACAAATTGATATAGTACTGGTCCCACCAAACCACCAGAAATTGAGACTTTTGCAACCAATATTTAAACAAAGATAAATAACATTAAGTATAAATAAGTATTAATTTATGTCCAAAATTTCCCAATACATTGACTGGGCCCACAACTGTCCATAAATAGTATCTTAATACTTAAGAGTGCAAACCATATTGACTCAACTAGAAAACAGATGAAACCATAAATGCTTCCAAAATGGTCTATTCCAGAAGTACAACCCCTATGTTCAATAAATGACACCCAAGTCATTCTATTTCTCATTAAAACAAATCAAAGCACATGGATCAACAAATAACAAATTCCCAACCATTAGATCACATCAAATTAAATCCAGACCACACATTCAAAATGAAGCCATTGCAATCCATGTCCATCCATGTCCACCAATTAAATTCAAGTGCCAAAAACTATAAAAGAAGTTCAACTACTGTTGAAGTTGCATGTTATGCTTTCAAACTATTCAACAACCTTGAAGATAGAACATCAAAAAACAGTTGTCAGTATATCCAGGTTAGTTATATCAATTACAACACATTTTTTTACAGTTCTTTTTTAATTTATCAGATTTCTTACAGATTCAGTTTCACTTTCATGAAAATCAACACACAACCTACAGTTCTATTTCACAATTCACCTTCTTATAGATTCAGTTTCACTTTCATGAAAATAAACAAACAACCTACAGTTCTATTTCACAATTCACCTATTTCTATTTGTATGTTCAGACTTATAGACGTATTGATGTGCTTGGCAAGAAAATATAGACATCATGCAAAAATATGTAGGAACATGATGATCAACTCAATTGAAATTTGATGGACTAATTATGTGAGCTACTATCCAAATATGGATAGGTTAGAAGACTTGCGAATAACAGATTCCTGCCACAATTTAATGCAGTGCTTCAGTAACATCGACTCTGTTCAAACGACCTGTTTTTATATCCTATGTTACTCTAACTTGCAGTTACATTCTCTGTTCCTAAAACCTAGAGTTACCAAGGTTTAAGTTAGTGAGTGAAATTCATTAACAGGTAGGTTAATACTAAAATCTACTCTAACATGACCTATGGACAGGAACCAGAAATGCAACCCATTTAGCATCATTTTACAAAAGACTGCAGTTACCACCATCATCTCAGCTCGCAATTCCACTTAAAAGTCTATCATATGCTAACCCCCAATTAGTGGGTCAAAATGTGAGTCTAAAATTGCGTTACAGCCGCCATGAGAACTAATGCCTAAGAGAGATTACTTGAAAAGCGTAATCAAATGACTACTACTTAGTAAGATCACATAGATATGTCGATTAGGAAAATAAAATTGAAGTTACCAGGCAAATCCCGGGGCTCGTTTCTATAACCGAAAATCTTGTATGAGGCTAGCAATAAACATCATCAAGGATAATGGTAGCATAAACAAGAAGCAGTGGAAGGGCCCTATTGGAAGGTTGTTGTACACAAGGGGAAACCTATCAGAATGAAGGACCACAAAGAAGGCACAACCAGCCTCAAACTATTGCAAATATGGCAAACTGCACCCTCATTACTCCTATTCACTTTATCTAATTTGATATATGAGGTCAATAATTACTCAAAAATTTACAAATTGATAATATAATTTCCTAATTTAAGAAAAAGGCATGGCCTCTCTTATATATGTAGACAAGATGCAAATAAGAGTTGTAGTTGAAATGAATGTTTACATGACTAGAAACTTCAACCGTAAGTTACATGAGGAAAAAAATTGTTATGGTGGCAAAGTTGTGATCAAGAGTGCTTCAGGGGGTCTCGAGTTGGAGCCTTGCTCAAATTAAATACCATGCTTGGTTTGGCCAATGATAAGTCCTTGATAGCCAGAGATCCATTTATGGAGAAGTGCATCCATACAGAAAACAACAAAACAACAAAACAATATTTTAAGTAGTCAAACCGAACAAGAGCTCTGTTGGGAAATGCATAACAAAACCAATCAATACAGTCATGGTATTTTAAGTGTAAAGACAAGTTATCAAAACAAAAATCACTGATAATTTTGAAGACATACAACAAAATGATTTTGTATATTTGATTTTTCAAGGATACTAACATACATGTTGATAATTTCTTGTAATAAAGTAGAAGTATTTTTGCCTTGTATGAAAGCATAATTTACAAATATTCTAATGTCTAAATGCATGCAATAATTTTACAAGTTGTTGCATCTATGGAAAAAGGTAGTTATGCTACTCGTACAAGGAGAAGTGGCAGGAGAGTGACAAGGGGTGTGCAGCTGTGATGCACATCGTCTCATGAGGATAGGATAACTGATGTCAATGTCAACAATGCCCCAAGGAACATTGTTGAGGATGACCAGGTGACGACAGCTGATGTTAACACACCATCAGCCACAGAACCACCGTCAACAACAGTCCAAGGGGAAAGTTCAACTAAAAAGATCAGTGCTATAAGAGGATGGACAAAAGAACAAATTTTAGTTGCAATTGACGACATAGAGTTTAATGGATACTCAGTTCGGGCATTTGCAAAAGAACATGGTATTCCTCCCTCATCAATACATTATTGGATAAATGGACTAACTCATACAAAATGTAGAGGGCCTCTTACAGTTATGAATGAGGAGGAGGAGGCTGAGGTGGTTGAGTGGTGTAAAGAGATGGCCCAACTGGGACATGGGCTAGAGTTGATACAACTCAAATCCACAGTTTCTCAAATCTGTCAAGGGAGGCCAAACCCATTCAAAGATGGGTTTCCTGGTAAATCATGGTGGTTTGGGTTTAAAAAAAGGCATCCGGAACTTGTATTATGTACTGCTGAGGGCCTTGATAGAGATAGAGCATTAAATTTGCACCCTGCAGTTGTGCAAAAGTTCTATGACACACTTTCTAGTGCTTATGATAAACATTCTTATGGAGCAGACCATATATGGAACTATGATGAAACAGGTTTACAGGCAGGGAGGAATTTTGGCATGCGGGTAATTGCAAAGAGAGGGAGCCACAATGTGCCAAAGATTTTGCCTAAGAGTAGGGAGTGGATAACTATTTTATGTTGTGACAATGCAATTGGTACTCAATCCCAGGATTTTATCTATTCAAAGGTAAAAATCAACTGAAAAACTATATACAAAACTATGAACCAGGTGCATGCATGGCTACACATCCCCATGCATGGATGACTAAAGAACTATTTTTAAGTTGGCCTTTTCACTTTGTTGCATCGGTACCAGGTGGTGTCTTGCCTAATAATAGACACCTATTGATATCAGATGGCCATGGGAGCCACATGGCTCTACAAACAATTGAGGAAGCAAACAATTTGGGCATCGAATTGTTGACATTGCCTGCTCATACCACTCACAGGCTGCAACCCCTTGATGTTAGTGTGTTTGGCCCTTTCAAGAACTATTTCAGGTTGGAGCGCGCTGCATGGATGGCAAAGAATCCAGGGTTTGAGATGAAAAGGTTCGAGCTAGCAAAGCTTGCAAGTAAAGCTTTTGAAAGGGCTTTGACACCATCAAATATCAAGGTTGGCTTTAGGAGGACAAGAACCTAGCCACTGAACTATGATGCTCTTATGCATGATACTGGTTGTAGCCAAGTGTTTCATATGGATGTTCAAGAAGAAGGGAATGCCCAAACAGGTGTTGAAGTGCAAGAAGTAGATGACCAAGATGATGTTGTTGTAGCTGGTAATATGATTTCCCTCTCTCAAGGACACTTATATGATGAAGATGATGAAACTGTATGTGAAATACAATATAACCATGAACAAATTCGCAGTAACATGGAGATCGTTCCACCAACTGAAGAACATGAAACTCTTCTGATATTGTTAATGACATTGTTGAACATACAGTTGACAATGACCAATTGACATTGCCAAGCTAGGTAACCCCACCTTCATGGCTAGCAGAAGCAATTATTAATATGAATGCACATAGTGTCTCAACAACCAATGAAAAAAGCATGAACATGCCCTCACAACCAGTAGAATTGAACAGTGAAATTGTTCATTTTTTGTGGACAATAGATCAATGGAAGAAGATGAAGCACATAATGAGGCATCAAATGAAGATAATGATATAGTTCAATCAATTCCATTAGATACTCAAAGGGAAGTACCAAGAAATGACATGTAGGTGGGAGGGGTGGAGAAGACATTTGGCCGGTTCCTAAAGGTACCAGTAGAGAGAGTATCAATGAAAAAAAAGCAAGGTGCACTCGGTAGTCTTTGTCTGGGATAAAGCTCACAGTTACTCACCTTATAGGACTATATAAACCTGTTAGTTGAGTCTGAAAAAAAAGAAATTTGAAATGCAAGAATTACAACAGAAAAAGAAGGATATAGTCAAGGAGAAGAAGGAAGCAAGGATTGTTGCAACGCAACGTCGAGCAGATGAAAGGATTGAAAGAGATAAAGCAAGGCAAGTTAAGGACCAACAAAAACAAATGGCAAGACAGGAAAAGGAAAAAATAAAGGCACAACAAATGCTTGAAAAGGAACAAGGGATGATCAATATGGTTGACAATGATACAAGAATAGCTGATGAAACCAGGATTATTTCAAACTCATTGGACTCCATTGCAGATAATACAGCATTATTCTAAGATCTCATAAACATTCAAGTGCCTCACTATCAAATTGAGGGTTTACCCACTTTCCTTGTTCCTACCAGAGTTGGTGTCAATTCTATGTATGCTCATTACACACCTCCACTTAATGTAGGGGCAGTAGTGCAAATGTGAGGTATGGGTACTCAATACCTCCACGGTTGGAAGCTGCAAATTGGATTCAATCATATGGTAGCAATCAACCATTTCCTAATCAACCCTTGATAGGTAGGCCAACCTACCTGGCTCAAGAAGGTAACTCGGGGAGTTTTGGCACTCAAGATTCCCAGGGCCATAAAGAATAGGGGTGTCATATGTTTTTGGTTGTAACCACATTATGATGTGGATTTTGGATGGATTGTATCTTTTTCTTGTCACAGAAACATTTTGGCTTACAACCTAGGTTGTTTTATTTCATAATGTGTGTGACATTGTAGCCAAAATCCATTTTAGAAGGAAAATCTATAGTCTATTATAATGTAGAAATCTTACAAGATTATTAGGGTCATAAATAATAGGGGTGTCATATGTTTTTGGTTGTAACCACATTATGATGTGGATTTTGGATGGATTGTGTCTTTTTCTTGTCACAGAAACATTTTGGCTTACAACCTAGGTTGTTTTATTGCTTTGAAACGCTAACAACATTATGGTTCTATGCATTCACTACATTGAAAATCCAACAACAACTTGGTTGGTTGTAAAGTAGTTTTATTTGTGAGCTAAACACAAATATTTATAAAAAATTGATTAATAACATTGAAAGACTATTTATTACAGTGGAAGAAATGCTTTAACCTAGGTTGTTTTATTGCTTTGAAACACTAACAACATTATGGTTCTATGCATTCACTACATTGAAAATCCAACAACAGCTTGGTTGGTTGTAACGCAGTTTTGTTTATGAGCTAAGCACAAATGTTTATAAAAAATTGATTAATAACATTGAAATACTATTTATTATAGTGGAAGAAATGCTTTAACCTAGGTTGTTTTATTGCTTTGAAATGCTAACAACATTATGGTTCTATGCATTCACTACATTGAAAAGCCAACAACAGCTTGGTTGGTTGTAAAGCAGTTTTGTTTGCGAGCTAAGCACAAATGTTTATAAAAAATTGATTAATAACATTGAAAGACTATTTATTACAGTGGAAGAAATATAGTTTGTCCTGGTTAAAAATCTAAACAAGGATCAAGTCCTGACCTGCCTATCTATTGCAGTGGTGAGAGAAAAAGGGAAAATAGCAGGGACCGAATGAGAGGAAAGTTTTGCAGATAAGGAAGAGGAGGTTTCTTTGCATAATACATCAAAAGCCATAGGATAACTAATAGAGCTATGACTAAAATAAATGCAAGCATCGATTGAAAATGAATTTGAAAAGGAAGAGGAAGGACATGGCATAATAAATTCACCATCTAGAGCTAAGAGAATGAGAGGGAGGATATATGGATGTGATCCTTCATACACCTAGATAGTGCCATTGTCCATTGCAACAACATAAAGGGAAACTAAAAAGGAAGCTAGGGGTGACGATGTGTAAGAGTAGGATGATGCCTGAAATGCTTCAGATCTAGCAGTTCTTTTAGATGATGAGGAAGTAATCATCAACAAGAAGAAACCATCCAGTTAGGTTCCATGTCTCATATCCTTCTAGGTCCCTTACTATAATTTGACCTTTGCCTCGACGAAAGATAGATTAAAGAGGACAAATACCTACTGAACTGCTTGGGATCTGTCAATTTTTTCAAATGATGAGGAAAGCTGAAGCAATCATCCACATCCACACAATCTCAAAATCACTAATCGACATGCTTACTAAGTTCATTCACATCCACAAGCCTCTCTTCAAGATGATGGTGTGGAAGGAAAAGTAAATGTTAGCAACCCTCAATTGAAAGTAGCTAATTTAGAAAGTAAAAGCCATGCACAAAAGTCACCGTTATGTTAATTTTAGATCTGACTTCTATAAGATTCATTCTCTACTTTAATAATGCAACAATTTTGTAAGGAACGATGATAAGTATAGGAAGGATATATTATGCAAGAGTTAATATTCCCAAAGAGTAGCTAGAACATGTTGTGTTATATGAAAAATACAAATCAGAATGTCAATGTAATGTTTTGCAATGAGATGAGATGCAAACATGCAATGCTCGAATAAGAAAGACAAAAAGAGAAACCAATGAAGTCTGCCACCCAATGGATGCAAACATAATAGTTATACCTGAAACCAATGGCTCAAGAAATACACCAACCTCTGAAATATTTAAGAGAGATAATATCAGTCCACAAAAGATGCTACAATGATAACTCAGATACTTATTCCCCTTTTGAAATTGTTATGTCAATTCATATTATGTCTTGGGGCTTCTTTTTCCACCGCAAAGATGAACAATATTTCACAAAATAAATCACTTAATACTTCGCCATTAGCTTCAAAATGATGCTCCGAAGACTGATAAGTGATTTCTTATGGATATTAAACCTTATCAAATTGATTTCTTCCTACTGAAACAAGTACACCAGATCCCGAAAAGCATATTTCAGATATCAGAAAACATATACCAGACCTTAGAAAAACACTTGGAACGTCACCAATAGAAAAACATATGACTTTATTATCCTCTTACAATGGTCTTAGGCTTATTATTATTGTCTTATGGTATTTATTAAGTTACAATAGCAATATGCTTCATATCTAATTATTCATTGCAGTCAAGAAGGATGATAGAAAGCAAAAGTCAAAGGCTTAACAACCCTTCTTAAATAACTGATATGACAGCTTTGGTACTGAAATTACAACAGTGAGGCTTAAGGGACAGCGGCAAGGGAAAGAGGATGCTACAAGCAGCTTTAAGGCGAGAAGGAGGCAGCGTGGAGAGAATGAAGCTTGTTGCAAGGCTAAGGCAAGGCTACGACAGGGTTGAAGGCAGGAATAGGTAGAAGGAGGAAGGGACAGCGACAAGGAGATGGAGGAAGAAGAAAGGTAGGGGCTGAAGTAGATGGAAGGGAAGCTGCTACAGGCAACGGAGAAGAGGAGGTAAGCCGCTGTAAAGAGGAGTAGTAGAAGGCTTGAGTGGATGAGGTGTTGAGGAGCTTTTCTGGGTTGTTTCAAGGCTTAAAAAATTTAGAATTTTGCCCAAAAAAATTTGAATTTCGAACAGAGATATTTTTTCCTTGAATCATTCTCCAACAATTATTATCAAAACCCTAGATATGAATGCTTCAAGGAAAGATCTAACCGGTTTTAACCCTGCAAACAAAACCCTAAAACCCTAACCTGCAAAACCCTAAACCCTCAAAACAAAACCCCTAACCTACAAAACCCAAAACCTGCCTGAAACTCCAAGTGAAAATTTAACAAAAATTCCAATAAACAAGGTGAGGTGTTGAAAAACACAAGGTGAGGTGTTGAAAAACACATCAGCAATGGCTGGTAGGATTAAAATCCTACCGGATAGAAGCCATGTCCAAGTCCAGAGCTCACCACACCTTCGCCAGACCTTCTCCAGAGCTCGCCACACCTGCAACAAGTTGGAAATTAGCAAATGGAGAAACAAAAAAACCAAAAAAAACAAACAAAAACCAAAAAAACTTGCAATTACCTATAAATGCAACCTTCGACCTCGAACTGGCTGAAATTGGTACTGGCTCCTCCCCAAACAATAGGTCGTGTGAATGAAACAACCACCAAGGAAACCCTAAACCACCGGCGGTCCAGAATGAACAACAATTGTAGGCAGAAAACCACAAGAACAACAGAAACCCTGTTCCAACCATGGATTCGTGCAAGCAAACAATGGCGGACATTAGCTCAACCATGGAAGACGAAGCGCACAGGTAATGGAGTCGTCCTGCGCCATCGTCGACGGAGGTGTTCACCCAAACATCGAACCCGAACAGAAAAACAAGAGGCAAACCACACATCACAGAAAAAAGGAGGAAACAATCAGGCAGAAGGTCAGCAAATGAGTTTTGAAGGGCTGACATGCTGCACAACATGTGGCAGTCCACGTCAGACACGTGTCGTACAAGGTCATGTGATGTTCATGTGGGTGTAGGCAAGGTGGAGGGGAGGGCACACAAGTAATGGCGTCCCTCCCCTATCACAATGGAAAAAGTTTTTAAGCATGAAACTTGTTTTACCGTAACTTATTAAAATTTAATGATATGAGTGTTTTCTTAACCCTGAGGCTCTGAGGGTTTTAAGACTCTTTTTTACCTGTCGGAAAGATTCCACTCTAGTTGATAATTTTTTTTTTTTTTTTGTAAGGCTGGGGTGGGACTCTCCGATTTACATGTCCATTATGTACCCCTCTACGGGAGCAGGGTAGCCCAAGATTTGAACCCAAGACTTCCGGTTCGGTGAGACTTCATTTCCACGGCCTTTGCCGCTTGATCTACCCCATGTGGACACTCTAGTTGATAAATTTGATTTCCCTTTATTTTTCTTATTTTTCTACTTGTTCTAGCACAGGGTTATTATAAGATTATTGGTCTGAGGAAAGCCTCCAAGTCAATAAAATTCTTTTTTTGGTAAAAATTGAAGCAAGATAATTCAAATTCATTCTTGATGGCAAGCGAATTTGGTTGGAGGGAAAATAAAATGAAGTACTGGAACATACCTACTTTGTGGCTTTGCAAATTTCTCTATAGTAAAAATAACATTTCTCCTATCGCAAACTAGAACCCTGAGGCTAAACAAAGGAAAAAACCAAGAAATGTCAAAGGAATTCTGTAAAATCGTTTCCTTATGTGAAAAATGAAATTCCTAAAGAAATTTTGTTAGAAGTTAGGGTTTCTAAATGATTTTGATGGTAGATAGATTGAGCATCCTCCTAAAACTCCCGCAGATCTATATGTGATCAAGGCCTATCGAAAGTTGAAGGAAACGAGACTGAAACCATACAAAGTTATTCTGGGTGAATAGGAGTATTATTTCTCAAAAAGTCGCATCCTTTGAAGCCTAACATGGATAGATGCGTTCATGTAATCAATCTAACCAGGCTACATACCTTGAGGCCAATTGAAATCATGTATGAAGGGATTCTAAGTTGTATCGAGTCTCCTCAAGAAATCCAATCACATAGAATTTAGATGGATTTTAGATTATGATCTGAGTCCCATGTAGCTAAGTGAGATCTTATAAGTAGACACTAAGGAGGTTTGCTTCATAGGTCCAAGTTTTTGTAATAGTGTGGAAGAGAAATTAGGAAGTGCGAGGGTTCTACGTAGCACAATTAATAAACTGTGAGTTTCCAAGGCAGAACAAAGACACGATCAAGCGCTGGGATTCACATAATGTTTGTAAAGGTCTACCTATAGAGTTCATATCTTTGTTATTCTATTAAATTAGTAGGATCTATTTGGAAAATTTGTTTGTTGTATGTGGATTACACTGCTTGATGGAACAATCAATTTATACTATTTGACTTAATACACTATTGGAGCTAACACTGCTTATTGCAATTATATCATTGTATTGAATAATTGATTTTGTTCAAAAGGAATAATTTTTTACTGCAAAAAATTTAGTTTTTAAGGAAAATATTGGGAAATATTACCCTAGATCATTACAATCATATTAGAGCAGAAATCCTCCCAAGTTGGAGATTAGCAATGGAATCTAGACTATTTGGGTGAGGGACCATCACTTTACAAATTAGGATAATAATATGATGATAAAAAGAGAACATTTTAGAGAAGGTGATCAACTCTCCTCTCCATCCAAAGATATCCTTATTCGTTCGTTGGAAGAGGTGGCACGACAACTACAAATGGTGGAATAACCACCTTATCAACTAGCTCTAGTAGTTAGATTCCTACAGTGACAAACTTGGATGAATACAAACTATGGAGGCATAAAGATGAAAAGGTGAAGCTTGTAGTTGCATGTTATCTGAAGGAAGTTTGGGGGTTATGGCCCCTAAAAGCCCTTATGAAGAGAATATAATGCAAGAAATTAAGAAACTCCTAAGTACTTTATAAATTCATCACTTGGACCTGATGCTAAGAGCGTACAATAGAAGGTAAGTATAAGGAAATGGAATGACTTCTAGAATAATTGTGAGAAATGCAAATCAAATGATATTGATGATAAGCTCAAGCCTGAAAATCAAGATACAAGAGGAAGTGAGGCAAAGGAAAAATCATGGACATGGTTATATCCTCCCAAAAATAAGGAAATGAATGAAGGTGAGAGATATTTATTGGATGATTCCTTGAACGTTGCGAGTATCAAAACTACAGGTTTAGAAAAGTCATTAAATGGACAAATTTCTTTGCATCCAAAAATTGGTAATAGTGCCAACATTGTCATGGAATATTTGAAGTCAATAGATAGTGGTTGTGATAGATTTTCCAACCAACAACTGGAATATGGAATGCCAACTTCAATTTCCATAGCTAGTGCACCCGTTGATTGTGAATATGACATGAATTTGGGGAAAATTATTGATTATGAAAATGGTACAAATCTGGAAAAAGACAAAGATTGAAAAATTTCCCCTGGGATCGATTTTGACAATATTATCAACATCTACAAAGATATTTCAGGTATAGACAACAATGGGCCTCCTGGTCATGAAGATCCTACAAAATTAGGAAAGGACAACACACACCTTGATTATGAGCGTGATCCAGATATGAAACTCATCTGGTTTTATGAGGGAACAAAATGAAATACAGATATAAATAGAAACATAGAGATACAATGAAAACATAACTTCAATTCGTTAATAACAAAGTACTGAAAATTGTTTACATGCAGAATGGAAATAGATACGCTCGGGCGATGGTAGTTTATCTCTGAGAAGAGATGTGGTGGCTACATGCCTTTTGAACTGTGTTACAATAAGGATCGAAGGCATTTTTATCATTAAGAAGCAATGGGAAACCCTCAACATCCAAAAACCTAACCCTAGGAGATGAGGTGACAAAAAATTGTGGGCCCTGTTGGGGTTAGTTGG
This sequence comes from Pinus tabuliformis, assembly GCA_031772625.1. Classification (NCBI taxonomy): domain Eukaryota; kingdom Viridiplantae; phylum Streptophyta; class Pinopsida; order Pinales; family Pinaceae; genus Pinus; species Pinus tabuliformis. The sequence goes on from CM062809.1 coordinate 861,556,307, forward strand.
AACGTCATCTTCTTGAGGCCGTAACATTGGCATACAATCTCCGTTTGGCCATCATAGTACCTCATTTTGAGGATCTCCAAGAGAAGAACGAAAATAGCATAGTAAATTAGATTTGCACTTTTTCAGTCTCTTTGTTTTCCCAAAAAACATCTTTTAGGCCCTCAAAATGACTCCATAAATTTAGGACCCAAAAAACTGCCAAAAATAGTAAGTTGTGTTATAATTAATGAAACTAAAAGTGACAACGATGGGGATCCAAGTGAAATAGGAAGGTGGCTACCAACATCCACCTGGATCAGTCCTCCGCCCTTAAGAAGAAATGGTCCCCATTGCGTTGAGTGCCTCCATGAGATGGGAAAACTTATGCTAAACTTGGTCCCTCGTGAGCCACTTGCCTTGGTGCAGAAGTTGGGCAGATTTGACAAGCCGATACAATTAGATCTTCTGATGGCGAGTGGTATTTATCTGTGTGTCCACAATCTGATCAGTTGTAGCCTATTCCATTTAGTCTTAGTTGAGATTTGTTGGTGTTAGTTGTTCTATAATGTTTGATGTGTCAAGAAATGATGGAAAGTATGGCCGAAGGCAATCCACATTGAACATTGAGTACAGGCCAAGGAATGGGGAAATGTTGAAATCAAAAGAATTTTCACCCACATCCTTGGTGATGGTGTAAGGCCCATATCAGAGTGGTCAGATCTTCCAATGGGCTCCGATAAGCCATTCTTTTTGTAAATGCAACCCAACTTTGTTGCCCACCTGAAACTTATGTGGCACCGGATGTTGGTCATGGCGTTGGTCGTACTTTGTATTGGACTTCTCCAAGATGTCGTGAACCTACTGGAAAATGTGTTGGATGCATTTAATAAACGTATTTTCTTTATCAGTCTCATACTGTACATGTGTGGATTCAATCTGTGTAGTCACATGAGGCATGGAAACATCAATCGAATGCAACTTTTGAAATTCCAAACCCAATTCAAAGGGACTGTGACCAGTCAACCTATGGAGAGCTCTGTTATAGTTGTGCTACACATAGGGAAGGATCTCATCCGAGGTTCGTGGATTCTTGGAGTCTTACATGCGAAGTATGTGCACTATCATCCTATTGACGACCTTTGTCTGACCATTAGTCTGGGGATGAAATGTAGTCGACTTGGTGAGATTGGTGATACTATTCTTGCGAGCCACCAATATAGCCATCTCAAAAAATCTATCTACAACCAAAAATACGCAGTCATTACAATGCTTGGTAGAAGGGAGGCTAAATAGATAGTCCATGGAGATATATTCCCAGGGCTGGTTGGGAGTAGGAAAAGGAGTGTACAGACCTTGCTTCTTGATGGTTGGCTTGGCAATGGTGCAGACAATGCAGGATCTGATATATTTTCCAACATCCTGTTATAGTTTGGGACAATAAAAATACTTTTGTAGTACAACAAAAAATTTATAGACACCAAAGTGTCCTAATACCCAATTGTAGTGCGCCTCCAAAATCATCTTCGCACACTCGATTGAAGGAACAAAAAGGTGGCCTAGGTAGCCTAATAATGCGTCCTCGAGGTGGAAGTATGGAACTTTCTTGCCATCCACTAGCATCTTGTATGTGGTGGAAAACTCTGGATCATTTTTGTTGTAGTTGCAGCCATCTAGAGGTCTCATGTCCATAAGAGTTGAAAACAGTAGCTAGTGATACAATTGGGGGCCAACTGATGCAATCTGCAACATGATTGGTGCTTCCCTTTGTGTATTTAATTTTCAAGTGGAATTGTTGTAAATATGTAGACCACTTATGATGGAAATCAATATGAAAATTCCCTTGTGTTTGTATAAACTAAAGAGGTTAGTGATTGATGTGGGTGACTATCTCCTTCCCCAGAATGTAATATTTCCATTATTGGCAAGCCTGCATGATAAAAGACACCTCTTTGTCATATGTGGGTACTTCCAATTGTATCGGAAATTTCCTCACTATGATAGGTGTCTAGTCAATTTCGTGTCCAAAATTTCTCTACATAAATTATCAATCCAGGTATCGTAAACTAATGAAGTGTGGTGCACCATATGTGCTTAGTTAACCTTTTTCCTTACTTCGTTGTTTTATAGTTTATGTTGTTTTTTTGGGGTTTTGTTTCTTATGTTAGAATCTAATTTCTAAAGAAAAGAGAAAATGAAACAAATCAAAACTTTGAATAGTTAAATTAATCTAATCAAAACTTGAAACTACTCTTAAACTAATGAAAGGCAAGTCAATAATCTCATTCATAATCACAACATTCCGCCAATGCAGGCTCTAAAAACATCATTATATGGGATGAGAGAATGACACTAAACTATCTAATGCTATACTAATGGAAAGCAAGTCATCTCATTCATAATCATAACATTCCGCCAATGTTGGCTTTAGAAACATCATCATATAATCATGAGAGAACGAAAGACTACAATAAGCAGAAAGAAAGAAAAACAAATCAAGTCCCATTCATAACTTCACATATCGCCAATTTCGTTCTTAAGGAACTAAAAAGACTCAATGAGACATGAACTTATGTAATGAGTATCCTACTAAGCAAAAAGCAAGAACATGTAAAGAAAAACTAATCTACTGTGTTCTCTATGCTCCAATTCACCAATCGGAAAATAGGAAGACTACTTTCTTGGAATATTTTGTCAAGCATAAATTACACAGTTAGATAAATCTACAATCAACCGAAAGCAAGAACATGTAAAGAAAAACTAATCTACTGTGTTCTCTATGCTCCAATTCACCAATCGGAAAATAGGAAGACTACTTTCTTGGAATATTTTGTCAAGCATAAATTACACAGTTAGATAAATCTACAATCAAACGAAAGCAAGAAAATGTAAAGAAAAACTAATCTACTGTGTTCTTTATGCTCCAATTCACCAATCGGAAAATAGGAAGACTACTTTATTGGAATATTTTATCAAGCATAAATTACACAGTTAGATAAATCTACAATCAACCGGTTGAACACACTTGCATGAATTAAAATTGCATGAATGGAAAATCTAAACTATCAAACTTGAAAGCAATAAAATGACATACTTGAATGAAATCAAAGCAAAACTTCAAAACAAAATCTACTCTACCTTACATTCTAATGTGCTCCATGACATCTACTTCACATCTCCTTCCATGTTGAGAACATCAAAGCTTTATTCAAATTCTTCAAAATTACAAAGTACAACAAAGCTCTCCAAAGCTTTCCAAAGCCATCAAAGAAGAACTACAAGCTCCAAGCTAAAGAGCTACCAAAAATCTATAAGCTTAAGAACTAAAAATCTAAGCTCCCAAACGAAAGAGAGAGATCTCCTATTTATACAAAAATATGAGAAGCCATCTCATTAATGAGAGTCCATGAATCTCTCCCTCTACCTCTAAAGTCCTAATCAAAATAGGAACTGATAAGACACATGTTTTCTTAGAGTTTAAATACAATTAGGAGATGTGACACATATTCTCATGATCCTATGATTCTCTCCACTCAAATTCGAATTTGGCCTTAGGGTGCCACATAAAGGTCTTTTAGAAGCCTCATTTTGACCTACACATGTCAACAATCTCAACCCACTTGTTAGGTATAAGCATATGCACATTATTTTCTAATTTTTAACCACAAATTCACTTAAAAAGGCTAAGAATTAATAAAGTTTGGAAAAACATAAATGTGGCCCAATGATAATGAAAGTGGGCTGAATGTAGTGACATAGTAGTGAAATGGAGGTGATATAATGGACATAATAGTGAAAGTGTAATGGAAATGAATGACATTTTCAAGACCCAACAATAGGCCATTGGATGCCCATGTTGGGTAAGGACCATACCAATAACATAGTTGGAGGCATTTGTCTCAATTTCAAATGGTTGTTGCAGGCCTGGCAATGTGAGTACAGGGGCAGAGCAGAGGCAGTGATTCAGCTCAATGAATGCCTTATGTTGGGAGTCAGACCATGAAAACTTTGTTTTTTCTCCACTGTTAGTAATTTGAATCAAAGGGCAAGTGATATGGGAGAATCCCAAGACGAACCTCTGATAAAAATTTACAAGGCCCAAAAGGTTGTGAAGTTGTATTAGAGTGGTTGAGGCTAGCTCATCCCGAATGACTTGGATCTTAGTTGGATCCACATACGTGCCTTTCTCATCTGTGATAAAAAACCATGAAAAATTTGGTGAAGGGTCGCAAGATGTCATCCATCAGCCTCATAAAAGTAGCAGGGGAATTTGTGAACCTAAAGGGCATGACCAACCATTCAAAATGACCTTCCTTGGATTTGAAGGCGGGCTTCCATACATCTGTGGGCTCTATTGGAACTTGGTGATTGTTGGGACAAGGTCCCCTAAAGTTAATTTTGGGACAAAAGCTCAATTTTTGGGGAAGAAAGCCCAAGTTTTTGCTATGTAAAGTGTAAAGTCTCTGCAAGTTGTGATCATAGAGTGTGTAGATGTAAAATGTCATAAAAGGGCTTACCCTTTGTTTATGTAAGTTGTGTCAGCTTTAGTAGACCTACCCATGGTCCATGGACCATGGGATTGTATAAAAAGGAGAGTCGTAGAGAGTCTAGGGCAAGGGGGTCTTAGCGAAGAATGAATGTAATGGGTCAATGGGAGCTAAGAGAAAAGAGTCTTAGAGTAGAAGAGAGGCTATGCAATGGTGTGCGTAGAGGCCTAGAGTAGAGTCCACAACTGAGTGCGTAGACCCCTGCAGCTAAGTGCGTAGGGTAGTTTTGAGTCTGTAAGAAAATCTGAAGCGTTAATAAAGAGACTGTTTTGGAAATATCTGTGTTTATTCCTTTAATTTTGTTATGAATGAATTATTTTATGTTATGATGAATAATGGGTTTATGATTTAATGTTGTATTGATGTGGAAATATGTATGTTTTACATTGTTATATGAACGCAAGTAATAATATCTGTTTTCGCAAAGAGTATCTTAATGCATGATAAATATATCAGACACTTAAGTCGATTTGGGTAATATCAAACTTAGGAGTGATTACAGATGTGTGAAAGTGGTTGATTCGCCTATTTAGGGTCTGTGAAAGACAGTCATATACCTTCGCAAAGGTCTAGAGGCTAGTAAGAGGAAGTTATATCGATAATAGTCAAGGGCTTATTGATCTGCATGAAAGCAGACAAAGGGTACAAAACGACATCATAACCATCTCTGGGTTTGGAAACTTGGTTCCAACATCCCCCCATACTGCTTCGGGCGAGACTTCAGTTTGTGCTTGTTAGCTCTGCTGCAGTTTGCAACATTTGATGGGTAAAATCAGGTCAGGCAGTGTTGGTTTGGGTTGCAAAGGGTTTTCAGCAGCTTATTTCATCTTTCCCTTTCATTTTCCTTATTCCCTTATAGCTCCCACACCTCCATTTCCTTTTTCCCCTTGAATCCTCCTTATTCTCCTTTAAACCCCTTTTATCCCTGTTTTACACCCTCTTTTGGTATAAAACCCTTGTTTTCCTAGCTCTCGGGCGTTTATGTTTAAAAAACCTTATAAAACCTTCATAACCCGTTTAAAACCTTGTATAAACCCATTATTTGTTTAGCCCCTGGGTGCTTAGGTATTAACATTTATAACCCACATGACCATAATCATAAACTCGCGGGAACTCCCTTTTCATATCAACTAAAACACGTGTTTTAATCTGTCGACTATCCAATCAGCCCACGGAGATCCAACGATGTATGCAGCCCCCGCTCCATGAAACCGCATGTCCGTTAACCCACAGGAAAGTGGTTTTCCCCACTGTCCTGTCAGCCACGTGTCGCATTTCTATTTGATCGTGCCCCGTGGTATGAAAACCACCCCAGCCCTATAGGCAGTGCGGGGAAACCGCCCGACCGCAAAACCACTATTCTCCTGCACGTTAACTACCCTGTATCTTCTACCCCCGATCACCGTCGGATCTGCCCGATGATGATCCAACGGCCCAGATCTGTCTCCGCCCGTCTTCCCCGATAACGCCCTCCGATCCAATCTCCACCGTCTATTTGTCAAATCCAACAGTCAGTATTCATTCGTAGGCCATTGTCCATTTGGTTGCATCTGGCCATCACAGGGTCTTGTGCATCTGTTGGTGTGATTAGTATTCTCCATGTCCACTTATTTCTTAAACTGTGAGTAATTGGTGGTCTAAAGCCTTGTAGTCTGGGGGTGTTCATCCATGTTTGGGGTTAAGCATAGTAGAAGTGGTTATCTGGCTTGAATATGCAGCATTTCTTTCATTCATCCACCATTTATCCAACTTTTTTGTTGAGTTTGTAATGTTCTCGAGCATCTCTGATATACAACCTAGGAGAGTTTCTTGGGGTGATAACATAAATTGGTTCCGTTGCAGGGGAGAGGAGAATTGAAGCTCAGCTTCCCTGGGAGAATGACACAGCTTCAAGCTTTGATGATAGACAAGGTTTGAACACAGTAATTTGGTTGTAATCATCTATCTGGCGACTCCACTGGGGGAAGACCATCCTTTGGTGACTCCACATTGAAGTTTTGGCTCAGTTTGTGAGACACACTCGAAGAAATCCTCAAAAAGCACCAGCTGAACTAGTGCTTGACCCTGAAAGGACTGTTAAATCGAAGAAATCTTCACAGAAAGGGGCATCAGGATCAGGTAAGCCTAAGAAGTCTCATTCATCTCTGAAAGATAAAGTTGTAGCTGAAGAAATACAGTATGAAGATTTAGAACCCAACATTGTTAATCAAGAAATTCCTTCAGAGATCAATTCAACCCCTTTGTCAGTTAGTTCCCCTTTGAATCTCAGTCCAAAGAAAGCTTCCCATTCAGTCCAAAACATCCCTTTATCTCTGCCATCAATCACATTACTTCCTACTATTCAAGCAACCAGTATTCTTCCACATATTCCAATCATGGCAGGACAGCAAGCACCTACAAGGATAGAAAGAATTGTTGCTGCTAGATATGGACCTTTAGTCTTGCCCATCCCTTTAAATCCTATGCCTGTGGGTGGATATCAGAAATATATGCCTAAATTCACTGGCATAGAGGGAGTAACAACAGAAGAATATCTTGTAGCTTTTTACAGTTATGCTGATAATTTAGATATAAGTGAAAATGATGTGTGGATGAGAGTTTTTGTCCAAAGCCTTGATGGAGAGGCTAGGAAGTGGTTTAGAGAATTACCCCAGAGATATATAATAGATATTGATGCATTTTTGAAGAAATGGGGAGATAAAAAGGACCTGCTATATTATCATACTGAGTTTGGTAATCTGAAGAGGGAAAATGGTGAATCTTTGCCTGATTTCAATAAAAGATTCAATCAAATGTATAGCAAGATACCAGCTGAGGTAAAGCCTACCCCCACCTCTGCCAAACTCACTTATGCCAATGATTTTGACTATGATTTCTGCCTGTTATTGAGAGAAAGAAGATGTGCCACCCTAGCTGATATGTAGGATGCAGCACTAGAGGTGGAACCTAATATTATGGCTGCAAAAAAGCTAAAAGGTCAAGCTGATAGAAGGAGGCAGAGAGGCCAGGTTTCTACCTCTTCTAGTTCATCTTCAGAGCCAAAATTAGATAAAATGACTAAGATGATAGAGTCATTGGCTGCTGAAATTTCTAAGCTAAAGGTTGAGCAGAATTCAACAAAAACAAGGCAGCAGAACTCATTTGCTCCAAGAAACCCAAATCCTTTCAGAAGAACAAATGAGCAGTTACAAATTATGCAAAGGGGTGAAGAATAAAAAAAAGAATGGAAAGTTAAAGCTCCCTTTCAAAATGTAGTCATGGAGGAGGAACAATTTGAAGAAGATGAGGATGAAATTCATTGCATGGAAGATAAAGGCAGTGTTGCCTTTTTGACATTGGCTGCTTATGAAGAATCATTGCTACAAGAACAAAATAGTCAGCAGTGGGATAGAGAAGCTGTCCTACAAACTGCTGAACAACAGCAAAGGTACAATTTGAGGTCAAATGAAAGAAATGTCAAATAGAATCCTGCACAAAGCGCTGTTGTCCAAATAGAACCACAGAATATCAAGCAGAGAAGACCAGTAGCTGATCCAGTCATCCTCAAAGCTTCAGTTCAAGAGGTAAAAAGTTCTGATAAGTCATCTTCTTCTTTCAGCTTTGAGTCAGAAGTTCATAAATTGAAAATAGCTATGCCTCTGGTTGAGTTGGTGAAGAGTGAAGTATTTAGAAAGCCTATCCTTGAAGCCCTTGAGCTAGAAACCAAACAAACCTCCACTGACTCTGTTAATTTGCAAGATGACAATCCTGCCACTGTGCTTAGCCCCATGATAGAACCTACTGATAATAATTCTCCATATTTTTATGTTTCATTGACCATTCATGACAAAATCCTCCACAATTGCCTACTAGACACAGGGGCCAGCCATAATTTGATGCCTAAAGCTGTCATGGAAGAGTTAGGCCTTGATATCACTAGCCCCTATCATGATTTAATTTCTTTTGATTCAAGGAAGGTCAAATGTCTTGGATTGATTAAAGATCTGGACATTACCTTAAGTCAGCTACCCATGAAGAGTATGATGATGGATATTGTGGTAGCAGATGTCCCTCCTAAGTTTGGCATGCTGTTGTCCAGATGGTGGATTAAGAGACTAGGTGGGACACTACAAAATGATCTATCTTATGCCACTATCCCAGTTTTTGGAGGGGAAAGCAGGAGATTGTACAGAGAAGCACAATTGGCATATATCATTAGTGATGAGAAAAATCCTGCAAATCATCCTATATATGTAGTGGACATTGATTTTGGAGCATGTATTCTCCAAATAAAAGAGTCTCAGAAGGCCTCAATGCAAATCAGGAAACTAGCAGTTCAGGCCGAGGAAGAGCAAGGAAATCAAATTTGGGAGATGTTCTTTGATGGAGCATGTTCCAGGGAGACTGCAAGAGCAGGGGTGGTGCTAGTATCTCCATAACAAGAAAGCATTCAGCTGTCTTTTAAGTTGGTTTTCCAGGTCACAAACAACATAGCAGAATATGAGGCTCTGCTGTTAGGCCTTAATGCAACAAAAGACAGAGGAATCAAGAGTATAAAGGTATTTGGAGATGTTGATCTGATAATTCAGCAAATAAATAAAACATTTCAAGCAAAGAACGCAAGGCTGAAAGCATACAGAGATTAGGTATGGAGAGCCAGAGATTATTTTGATTATTTCTGTATTTCATACATTCCTAGAGCCCAAAATCAGCTTGTTGATTCCCTTGCTGTTTCTGCTAGTCTATTTATACCTCCCAGGCCTCCCAAACTAGTTTATGAAGTCCAAATGAAATATAGACCATCCTTGCCTGATAATATCCACCATTGGAGAGTTTTTGAAGATGATGATGAGATAAATAAGTTCCTTCAAGTCATTGATGAGTTTTCTAAATTGCAAAATGACCAAGAGAATGATGCCTTGGAAGAAAACCCCCATTCCCAGCTTAGAAATAAAATTGGTAAAGACAACATTGTCCAGCTTCCTAGTAATCATATTCCTAAGGGTCTAATTCCTTTTGAAAGACCATTTGACCAGAATGATGTGTCTTACAAAGTTGCCCAAAAAGAAGACCAATATGCAGTCTGTAAGCATGATATAGGAAGTCCAGGTCAACCTAAATATGTAAATTTGTCCACTCATTTGCATGCTGATAAAAGTGCTGAATATTGCGATTTAATGAGGCAGTTTGCTGATGTGTTTGCCTGGGAGTATAGTGATCTGAAAACATATGATAAAAGCATAATTCAGCATAAAATCCCTCTGGAGAAAGACACTATTCCTTTCAAACAAAAGCTGAGACTAATAAATCCCATGCTTCTTCCTCTAATTGAAAAAGAAATTAAAAATTGTTGGCTGCCAAAATCATTGTTCCTCTTAGATATTCAAAATGGGTGGCCAATCTAGTGGTGGTGAGGAAGAAGAGTGGAAAAATCAGACTATGTGTTGATTTCAGAAATCTAAACAAATGCTCAAAGAAAGATAATTATCCCTTACCAAAGATGTAGCATTTGCTGCAAAAGGTCTCAGGAGCCAAAGTAATGTCTTTCTTGGATGGTTATTCAGGTTTCAATCAGATTGTTGTGCATCCAGATGATCAAGAGAAGACTGCGTTTACCACTCGTTGGGGCACTTTTATGTATGCCAAGATGCCTTTTGGATTGATGAATGCTGGAGCCACCTTTCAGAGAGCTATGGATATAGAATTTGTGGGAGAGAAGGATAAATTTTTACTTATCTATCTTGATGATATAACAGTTTATTCCAGCGACCATCAAAATCATTTGTAGCATTTAAAAAAAGTGTTCTTGAAGTGCAGGAGGTTCGGAATTTCAGTCAATCCCAAAAAGTCACAATTTGCTTTAAATGAAGGCAAGCTGTGAGGACATATTGTGTCTGCTGCAGGTGTTGAGATTGACCCAGAAAGAGTAAAAGCAATACAGACTTTGTCTGTTCCTAGATCCAAGAAAGATATTCAGTCCTTTCTGGGAAAAATAATTTTTGTCAAGAGGTTTATCCCAAATTTTTCTGAATTAGTGAAGCATGTTACCTCCATGTTGAAGAAAAGGGCAGAAATCAAATGGACTGATACATCAAGACAATCTTTTGAGTCTATTAAAAAGGCTATTATGGAGGCTCCCACTTTAATAAGTCCAGATTATAGCAAGGAGTTTCATGTATTTTCTTTTGCCTCTAAAGACACCATTGCAACTGTTTTATTGCAGGCAGATGAAGAAGGTTCAGAACATCCAGTAGCATTTTTTAGCAAGAACTTGAGGGATGCTGAACTGAAGTATGATATTATGGAAAAACAGGCATATGCTCTTATTAAATCCTTAAAAACTTTCAGAGTTTATATCTTGCATTCAAAGATAATTGCATATGTACCTTCTGCTGCAATAAAATATGTCTTAACACAGCCTGATGTTGATGGAAGAAGGGAAAAGTGGATTGCAAAGATGATAGAATTTAATATAGAGTTGAAGCCCACCAAACTGGTCAGAGGTCAGGGTCTTTCTAAGTTATTAGCTGAAGAAAATTGCAGATCTTTGGATATTGATTTCCTATGCACAATTGCAGAAAATGGTTAGGCAGAAGAAGAGGAAACAACTGAACCACAGAGAAAGCAGTCAGTGGCCAAGAATCTAGCTTCTTGTAATTGGTATGCTGGAATAATTAATTTCTTGTTGAAGCTAGAAATCCCTTCAACATTTACTCGAAGTCAAGCTAGAACTTTAAAACTTAGGGTAGCAAAATATTGCATCAATGAAAATCTGCTCTACAGTTAGAGGGATCCATTTGGAATATTTTTAAGGTGTCTGGACAAAGAACAATCAAAAGAAGTTATGCATCAGTTTCATAACAGCATGTGTAGAGGGCACCATTATTGGAAAACTACAGCCCATAAAATTCTCAGAGTTGGGTACTATTGGCCCACTTTATTTTCTGATGTATTTGTTTTTGTTAAATCTTGTGACAAGTGCCAAAGATTTGAATGAAAACAACAGTTGAAATCCCTGCCCCTAAAACCAATAATTACAAAAGGACCTTTTCAGCAGTGGGGCTTGGATTTTATTGGAGAAATCAATCCACATTCCAGTGGCCAGCATAGATGGATATTAGTAGCCACTGATTATTTTACCAAGTGGATTGAGGCAACCCCTACAAGGAAGGCTGATCATAATGTGGTCATGAATTTTTTAAATGAAAACATCTTCAGCAGATTTGGTTTTCCACACAAATTGGTCACAGATAATGCAGCAGTTTTCAAGGCAAAGGAATTGGTAGAAATGTGTGATTCTATGGGTATTAAACTTGTTCATTCCACCTCATATTATCCACAAGGAAATGGTCTGGCAGAATACTCTAATAAAAGTCTGATCAGGATAATTAAAAAGCTGTTAGAGGACAATAAAAAGAATTGGGATTCAAAGCTCAAGTATGCACTGTGGGTTGACAGAGTGATCATTAAGAAATCCACAGTAAATTCTCATTTCAAGCTGGTATTGCACTAATGTTGTATTCCCAATTCAATTAATTCTCCCTGTGGCAAAATTCCTTCAAACAGAACAGAATGAGGTTAGAAGAAATGGCAAAAAGGATCACTGATTTAGTAGAAATACATCAGATTAGAGAAAAGCTGGTTGAAAAGGCTGCAGCACATCAGAAAAAGATCAAGGAAGCGTTTGACAAGAAGGCAAAAACAAATAATTTTAAGATTGGTGACTTGGTTTTGAAATGGGATGCACTAAAGGAAAAGAAAGGCAATCATGGGAAATTTGATGCTCTTTGGACAGGGCCTTTCATCATTTCACAGATTCAAAGAACAACACCTTCATACTGAAAAGTATGGGAAGAGAAGCTGTTTTTGATGGCCCAGTTAATGGGTGATTTTTGAAATTTTATATGATTTAAGGTCTTTGGCCTTAAAAGTTGTAAATATTGTGTTTTTTATCAGTTTTAGTATAGATGCAGTAGACTCCATGCCCAATGGAACACTAGGAATTTTGGCTAATATGTTTTCAGCTGGAAAGGCATTGATCTGCAGGTTCTTGAGACCCCATAGGGAGGATCTCATCCCCAGAAGGAGCCAGTGTTAGCTCTGCTGTAGTTTGCAACATTTGATGGGTAAACTCAAGTCAGACAGTGTTGGTTTGGGTTGCAAAGGGTCTGCAGCAGCTTATTTCATCCTTCCCTTCATTTTCCTTATTCCCTTATAGCTTCCACACCTCCATTTCCTCTTTCCCCCTGAATCCTCCTTATTCTCCTTTAAACTCCTTTTATCCCTGTTTTACACCCTCTTTTGGTATAAAACCCTTGTTTTCCTAGCTCTCGGGCGTTTATGTTTAAAAAACCTTATAAAACCCTCATAACCCATTTAAAACCTTGTATAAACCCATTATTTGTTTAGCCCCCGGGTGCTTAAGTATTAACATTTATAACCCACATGACCATAATCATAAACCCGCGGGCCCTCACCTATCATATCAACTAAAACATGTGTTTTAATCTGTCGACCGTTCGACCATCCCGCGGAGATCCAACGATGTATGCAGCCCCCGCTCCACAAAACGCATGTCCGTTAACCCACGGGAAAGTGGTTTTCCTCGCTGTCCTGTCAGCCATGTGTCGCATTTCTATTTGATCGCGCCCCGCGGTATGAAAACCACCGCAGCCTCGTAGGCGGTGCGGGGAAATCACCCAACCGCAAAACCATTGTTCTCCTGCACGTTAACTACCCCGCATATTCCGCCCCCGATCACTGTCGGATCTGCCCGACGGTGATCCAACGTCCCAGATCTATCTTTGCCCATCTTCCCCAATAACGCCCTTCGATCCAATCTCCACCGTCTATTTGTAGATCCAACGGTCAGTGTTCATTCGCAGGCCATCATCCATTTTCATGCATTTTCCATGTTTTCGGCCTATTTTGTGCGCGTGAAGAAGGAAGGAGGCCACGATCCAGCGACCCCTCCACACTTATCCTAGCCCATATCTGATTGTAAATGTGGTTGGTGACCAGTTATGACCCCTCCACGCTTAGGGCAGCAGAGCAATTTTGTGAAAAACTCCATATATACTGAAAAACAAGATGTAATGAGGTTGATAAATGTTATTTTGTTGTAAGCTTCAACTTCTAGAGACTGTAACTTCTGTGAGACCTGCAACTTCTGGTCTTCATTTTCATCTAATACAAGTTTCTTTTGCTGTCAATTGCTCATTTTTCACTTCTTATTTGTTCCAGGTTATGCCTGTTATGCATTTATTCATGTGTTGTTGATGTTTAGCATTAGAGGGGCTGTCATCCCACCTTTGTGTTAGAATCTAGCTGTATCATTGAATTTGTGCAGGTTTCTATTGTTTTAATGCCAAAGAGTTGTCATCCTGTCTGTGCATTAGGAAATAGATTTACAAGCCTTTTAATTGGTTGCAGCTGGCCATCAAAGGGTCCTGTGCATGTGCTGGTGTGATTAGTATTCTCCATGTCCACTTATTTCTTAAACTGTGAATAATTGGTGGTCTAAAGCCTTGTAGTTTGGGGGTGTTCACCCATGTCTGGGGTTAAGCATAGTAGAAGTGGTTATCTGGCTTGAATATGCAACATTTCTTTCATTCATCCACCATTTATCCAACATTTTTTTTGAGTTTGTAATGTTCCCGAGCATCTTTGATATATAACCTAGGAGAGTTTCTTGGGGTGATAACAATGCTCCACGATTGATCCCGAAGGGAACAATACTGTAGGGATTTGTTTGGAAAATTTAACTCAGAACTCAGGTGAGAATCCACTAAGTGAACAAATGGTTCCATTTTTAGGACCGGGATCTGCAGAAAGAGATGTGTGATGTCGCATTACTGGAATCCAACTAAGAAGGAAACTGAAGATTGGTTGGATAGGAAGATCCAAAACTTTGTGGTGCAACGGAATAGGAACCCACGATTGACGAAAGAACAGTGGTTGGACAGGTATCTATGCACAGAGATACACGAAATTTTATTTTGTTCCTTCCCGGTTGAATTATACGAGTGGATCGCTAAATTGGCAGACGAACAAGGAAGGTGGAGGCTTGATGGTCTAATAGTGTTGACCCCAGAGTTAGTGCGGAGATTGGAAGCCTCTGAAGATAAGATCGTACGGGTTGTCGATCATTGGCTTGATCGTATCATAGGATGATTTATGATAGAGTTTTCGGTCGATACCTCAGTTAGATATAGCGAAGCAGAACGACGCTTATTTAAAGGACTGCGAGGTAAGTATTTGAGATCTTTGAATACTTGGATTAAAATGCTGTTGTGTGAAAAGCGGGTTATGAAATTACCTTGATGTTTGGAGCTACACGAAGTGGAAAGTTATTTAGGGATAGAAAAGGAACAGGACCTAAATATAGCTCGTTGATTGAACCTCCTCTGAGTGATGAAGAAGAAGCAGCATAGGCTTCTCCACAGGGCATTGTTCGGTTAATAAGGTGAGGGTTCCCGCAAATACCACATCTACCCACACCACCTCCATCTTCACCTCCGCCACATACACCTTCACCCACACCGCCACGACCTCCACCATCGTTCAATATGGCAAATTCAATAAAATTTCCCATTTTCAAGGGCTTGGGGAATGAGGACCCGGACCAGTTTTGGTTCATCGCAAAGGCTGTGTGGGAAGCCCAGGGCATTATAGATGATCAGATGAAGAAAGAAACATTGGTTACTACTTTGTAGGAACACACACTAACATGGTAAATTAAGTACTAAATTGATAACCCAATGGCTGCGTTGGCAGACATTTAGACTGCGCTGAATAAGGAATTCAATAGGCCCAAGTCTGAAGCGCAATCAATCGTTGGATTCAAGGAAATCATGATGAAGCCTGGCGAGACACCCTAGGAGTTGGATTAGAGATTAAATTGCAAGATCTATGAAACTAACATGAATCTTACGAATGGGAAGCATTGCGAATGGTTTGTGGCTTCGCTCTTGCCTCATCTGAGGGTTTGATCCAGGTGGATATTGGTGGCCACCTGCCAATTCCACTTGGACCCCCACCATTGCTTCTTTCAATTTTTTAGTTTACTTAATTGTAGCATAGTTTACTATTTTTAACAGTTTTTTGGGTCCTAAACTTCGGGAGTCGTTTTGAGGCCCTAAACGGCGTTTTTTTGGAAATCTACCGCTAGTGAATTTTTCCCTAAAATTGTCTTTATGTCGTAGTCCTCAGAGAGATATTTCCAATGGGCTATCATGTGCATCAAACAAAGATAATATGACCAAGTCGCGACTCCGGGAAGTTGGCTGTCTAACTCACCCCAAAGGGACCCATAAACTCTTGGTGTTACATCTCCTCGGGTTAGGGTTTTGGTTGTTTAGGGTTTGCTCTTATTGTTCAATAATAAAAAGGCCCTTGAGCCTCATTGTAAGGAAGTTCAGAGGCATGTAGCCGCCACATCTCTTCTCAGAGATAAGCTACAATTGCCCTAGCTAGTTTATTTCCATTCTTGTTTGTAAGCATATTTTAGTATTTTACATTAATGAAATGAAGTATTATTTTCGCTGCATCTCTGTGTTTATGGTTATCTCTATAATTTGTTGCATTCCTGTTTAAATCTGGATCAGTGGTATTAGAGCGGTTTGTTTTTTTCTCTGTTTTTCTTTGCATGTCCCCAACGAGGTCGGGATATAAGGAGTTAGGGCTTGAACTGGTCGAACCTTTGCAAGACCAACCTCGCAAATCCCGACGGCCTCCCATGGAGGATGAAAGGAAAGATGAGGGGGCAGGAGATCCTATCAAAATCTTGCTCGAAGAAGCCCTTGAGCGACAAAGGAACGCGATGATGGACAACTTTGCCCAGATCCTTCAGCGGCTACCCAAGGGCAACGCGTCGGCTTCCAATAGCTACTTTGGAAACACCACAGCGTTTAAGGTACAAGTTAATTTTGAAATCGCCATATTCAAGGGTTAGATAGAACTAGATGTCATCAATAATTTTCTGTTCATGATTTTTCCAGTTGGGAAAAGATTATTTTCACTCTTCTCAAAGCAGTCCCCCATGTCAAGGATTGGCAGGAAACCTACTGTGAGCAGAAGGATGAAAGTATAGGCTCACTATTTTCAGCTGCACCCACTTGGAATTCATTTCGGGATGCCATCAAGGAGCAGTACTACCCTGTTGGAAGCTATGAGGATCAATACATAAAGTGGACCACACTGCGGTAGGGAAGGGACCAAGACGTGCCAAATTTTACCAATATTTTCCATACCCTTCGCACAAAGTTGGGTATCAAGGATATAGAGCAGCATTTGGTACTCAAATACTGTGGCTGCCTACACAAGTACATCCAGGAAGAAATAGAATTCCTAAACATCTCCTCGCTCGACACGGCATACCGATATGCCGTCAAGGTCGAGAAAAGGTTTAAACAGAAGAAGCGAGACTTTGTATTTGTGAATCTGAAGCAAGGGAAAGGTGCCCCCAAATCGCAGAACAAAGGACAAAGCCAAGGCGGGGTGGTCCTAGACAACCCGCCAAAGTTGCAAGCAAAGAACAACACCGTGAAGCTGAAAAAGGACACAGGAAAGTGGTGTGAGTTCCATAAGAGCTCCACTCACAACACAAGTGAGTGTCGGGCGAAGCAGTCACTGGTGGCCGAGCTAAAGGTTGCAGAATCAGATGCATGTTTTGACTCTGATTCAAAACTTGATAAGGGGAATGACAAAGGGAAGCAGATTATTGATGAGCCCCAAATTTGGTAACTTGTTGGGCTCATTTGGCCTAATTATCCTTGTTCAATCCTTCATTCTTGATATCTTATGCATTATTTTTGAGTATGTTTATGTCATTTTTACGAATAAGGGTAGTCACTCTTCCTAGGTGGCTAACACGTGCTCATTTCAGGTTTTTTGACACATGTTGGAGCCAAACCGAGCAGTCATGGGCTAGAAGACAGCCAAGCTTCGGGTGAGGATTCGTAGGGGGGTTGTCTATGGCATTAAATAACCTTCCTCGGGATCTTCACCCCCAACTATGAGCTCCAAAGGCCACCAAAACCAGATCTAGAAGGCAGCCAAGAAGATTTTGGAAGGAGCTGTTTACTCACAGTTTGGGCAGCCAAGTCCCATAGATTTAGGAGGTCAGCTAGGGCCGTCGTGGTGTATAAATGTTAAGGCCTCAGCCTTCGTGAGGGACTTTTGGAAACCATTGCATATTTTGCACTACAGTGCTGTTAACTCTACTTTGTTCTCTTGTAGCCATTTTGGGCATAACTCTTGACTTATGACTATTTTCTGATAATGAGAAGCAGTCCGATTTTATATCAACTCTGAGTTTTCTATAAGAGCCATAGCTCTCAGGTTTGGGCCCAACCTGAGAGCTTAGGGCTTCCTTTTTGTACTGTTACCTTTCCTTTATGCATCTTTATTCTCCTTTTATGCATTTGAAACGTATTTCTGTTGGGAAGATTTAGTTGTGTTGGTTAAATAGGTCACTGTTTATGAATAGAATTGCTTCAGATGTTTAAAATGGATTGGTAGGATAATAACAGGAATAAGCTCCAAAAAAGGGTCAACAACACTCTCTGTTTCGCCTCATCCTTATTGGATCAGGGGTTGGAACTGAAGAAACAGTGCTGCCCCAACAAAAACACTAGTTTGCTTGACCATGCAATCCTTAGTGTACTGTTTTCATTTGCAGAAGTTAGTTATGGGTTCATATCTCTGAATTTTTTTTTTTCATGATTGATATACATGGTTTTCTTTCCAAATAAAGCTATTGTTCATTTGTTTTATTGACAGTTATATTAGATTAGCTAGGACTTTGATTATTTGTAAGACGTTGTTGATTCGGTTAAATGTACATTGTGCAGGGCATCTCTACCACTCTCTCATCTGCCTAAGCTTCATCAAAGCCAACTGTTCCATCTCCTAGCTAGGTTCCTCGTCTCACATCTGTCCTCTTGCCCACGTAACCCTACCTTTTTGTGCAATCATTGTTTCAGCCTTCTTTGAGCCAATTTATCCATCTACACCTTCTCACCGCTCCATCCACCAGTTCCTGGGCCACTCCAGACCCCTATCCTACCTCCATATCCATTCATGCATCTTCCCTCACTCACCCATCCTCCAAAATCCAATTTTTAAACATCCTATAGAAATTTCTGAACATCCTGTAGAAATTCTTGAACATCCTGTAGAACCCCTGCAAACTTCCTGTAGAAGCTCACAAATGAGGTTTCTTGATAGCCAAACTTTGTGAAACTCTCTGGAAGGGTGTTAGGGACTCCTTAGACCCTCTCTGAACCTTCCCGACCTCTTCCAATCATTTCTCCTCCTTGATCCACCCCTACACAGTCAAAGAACAGTGAAATCATATGCATGATGGAACTGACGACTTAATCAAAAATACAAAAAGATGTTTTATTCAAATAGAGGTAGCCTAGACACATGTATTTTATCTTCATAGAAGTAATGGCATCTCTTCCAGTAGTTTACATTCTCTCCTTTGCATCAGTAGGACTAGTTGGTAGAATTAGGGTTTGCTAGGGTTTGCGTTACTTTTTGGCTTTCAGTTCTTTCTGCAAGTAGATTAGCTTCCTTTGAGTTAGCTTTCCTCCATCAGTTAAAAAGCTTCTTCTAAGAGCTCATAGAAGTTGGCTTAAGCCCCTAGCAGACTTGTGCCAGCTGACCAAGTGACAATTGCGGCAAGAGCTAGTACTTGTGCATACAGCACCGTCGCTTCCAAGTTTGTTACGAACTACCGGGTTGATAAAAGTAAAGAAGGGAGTCCCAGGAGTTGCAGCATTATTGCTGCAATACTGGAGCCCACCATCTTTTTGGCGCCGTTGCTGGGGAAGCGTCAGAGTATTTGTGATTGCTGTTTTTCTTCTATTTTCCTACTCTCGCCTTCTGCTAAATAGTTTATTTCATTTCCATTCTGCAATTTCATTTCTGCAAAAGTAAAGTAGACACTTCCTACTTTCATAGATTAGGTTTTCAATTCTGCAAGCGTAACATAGAATTTCAATTCTGCAAGCGTAAAATAGAATTTCAATTTTGCAAGCGTAGTCTAGTATCTCTTTCTCGCAATTTGATTTCAACAGAGTAGATTAGTCCTTTCTTGCTTTCATTTCAATTCTGCATTTTCATTCCCGCAAGATAGATTCTAGTTAGTTTCAATTCCATCTGTTTCATTTTTGCAGGTACAAGCAGAGAAAAAGCAAAAACAATCACAAATCCTTTCATGCCTCATAGGAACAGAGATAATACCGGAAAATTCCTACCCAACACCCCCACCACTTCACTGAGTCACCCTTCTCTCTTCTTTGGTGGCAGTGATCTAGAAGAACCTATAGGTGAACCTCCTAAGATATACGAAGATCCTATAATAGAAGAAGAGCAAGAAAACATTCCTATTGAAACCATGGCTGACAATAGAAATTGTGGAAACGATGATGAGAGAATAGAAGGTACCTTCCCCATCCGAGAGACTAACAGGGACATGAAAATGAAGAACATAAGTCCCTTGGCCTTACCTCATTTCCATGGATTGACCACTGAAGACCTTGATACCTTCATGTTTGAGTTTGTTGTCCTTTGTTGAACCTATGATTATACAGAAGATGAGAAAAAATTGAAACTTTTTCCCTCTACCCTCAAGGATGCAGCATTACGTTGGTTCATGGGGTTACCTGGAAACAGTATCACCACTTGGGCTCAGATGCAGCAAGCTTTCAATACCAAATACCGAGACTACTGTAGGTCCAAGGAAACCAAGGGAGAAATCTTTCGGATGACCATGGGAAGCGATGAGTCTTTAGAAGATTACGAGGAAAGGTTCCAACTTGGCTATAAACGGGCCAGGTGCACACTTGACCGTGAATCCCTAAAGCTGGTTCTGCTCCGAGGAGTCCCTGAAGACCTTCTAGATACCCTTCACATGCTAGCTAGGGGATACATCTACCAACTACCTTGAGGACATAAAGACTGTGTTTAGAAACCACTCTAGGGCAGCCCGGAAAAGAGGTAGGGGAAACCCACTTTCAGCTAGTACCACCTTCTCCAAGCATGAGTTTGCTAACCAGATGGAAGACCTCAAGAGTGAGATGAGACAGACTATTGCAATGCAACTTGATACCTTCTGAATTCAGCAAAAGAAAGAGGAAGCTGAGAGGGCTTTGGCCATCTTCCGTCCCAGGTGTACGAGGAAGCACCCGAAGAATGAGTGTCCATTGCACTCAGTAGAGGTATGTTTCGCTTGTGAGGGGGACCACCCCACAAACCAATGCCCAACCTTACTAGGATATAAAGCCATATACCAAGGGACTAAGGCACCCACTGAACCTCTCTACTTTCTCAACCAAAGGAGGCTGCATGGACCTAGACCTTACCAGCAGGGGATGCAAGGGACATCCCAAGCTTATTATAACCCCAACCAGTGTGCTCACATGCCTTCATGGGGTCCCCCTGCTCATCCTGCCTAGTCTGTACCTCCTCCATGGTTTTATCCCCTCAATACCATGCTCAACCCACTGCTCATTTGTTTCACTCACATGTCCAGCCACAGCCGCAGTGGAATGCACCTCAACCGGGGTGGAGGCCCCAGTACAACACTCCTCCCGCCATTTTGCCTCCACCACCGGCTCAACCGCAACCATTACCTCCTGCTCCTCCAAGACAACCCCCAATGCCTGCTCAACCGAACCCGAACCCCAACAACCAATAGGCCAACAGGTATATATTGGGGAGACAACATGTCCTACCTATGTTGTGGAGATCCAGGAGATCAACCTGCGATCCGGGAAGACTCTTTCAGATCGCCAACCTCCTCCCCCAGAGGATGAGGAAGACAAACAGGAAAGTGAACCCAAAGCCATTCCACCCTTTCTTGAGAGACTAACAGTAAGCACACAACCAAACCCAGAGGAGACTGAACTTCTAGGGGAACTGAAACAGTTGTGTGTGAAAATACCACTTCTCCAGGCCACCAAAGATGTACTGATATACAACAAATTGGTTAAGGAAAAGTGTTTTAGGCACCCAGGCAGGCAAAAGAGAGATGCCTCAACTATCAATGTCATAGGGCAACTGTCCGATCTTATGTTGGGGCAAGTAATCTGTCCAAAGTATTTGGATCCTGGAAGTCCTGTAGTTGATGTCCACATCAATGGCACCATTATCCCCCATACCTTGATTGATCTAGGGGCTGCCATTAATGTGATGACCAGGGACACCATGCTTAAACTCAACCTTCAGAGTTCCTCAAGGAAGACCTCGACAGTCCTGCAGTTGGCAGATCGCTCCACCGTGACTCCCGAAGGGATTGTGGAGGATGTCTTGGCCTCTATTGACTCTTGGGAGTATCCTGCGGACTTCTTGGTCCTTCAGCCCAAGGCAAAGCTTACTGAATACCCCCTCATTTTGTGAAGGCCTTGGTTAGCCACTGAAGATGCTTACATAAGCTGCCGAGCGGGAAACATGACCATAAAAAATGGTCCTATGTCCAAGAAGCTAGTCCTATACCCTCCTCCCCAATCTCTGTTAGAGCATGACTTACCACTTTGGTTGGAAGAAGGAGACAAGGATGAGGTCTACTCTGCACCATTTTGCACGATAGAAACCACTAGGGGAGGTCCTCAAACCGAGGATGATTTGATTGAGACGTTGATTCAAAATCCACCTCCCAGTGCTCTCTCCTTAGAAGAATTGGTGGAAGATACCCAAGCAAGCACCTTAGTGGACCTCTGTGTGACTGATCCAACCTCTCCCAGAGTTAAGAATGTGGAGTTTGGTCCCGAAAGAACTCTAAAGATCAGCTCCTCCCTATCTCCTTCCCAAGAGAAGGAGCTGTGTAGCTTTATAAGGATATGAAAGGAGTTGATCCTTAGGTTTGTACCCATCACATCTACATCAAAGATGATTGTAAACCAGTCAGGCAGCCCCAGAGGAGAATGAATCCAGCCCTTAAAGACATTGTCAAAGAAGAGTTGCAAAAATTATTGGATGCAGGATTCATCTACCGTATCTCCGATAGTGAGTGGGTTTCACCTCTAGTGATTGTGCCCAAGAAGAACGGGAAGTGGAGAATCTGTGTAGATTATCGAGAACTTAACAAAGCCACCAAGAAAGACCATTTCCCTTTGCCTTTCATAGATCAAGTGTTGGATGGATTGGCAGGAAAGAAGTTTTTCTCTTTCCTAGATGGGTTCAGTGGGTATAATCAGATCCAAATCAGCCCGGAGGACCAGGATAAGACCACCTTCACTTGTCCATGGGGTACCTTTGCCTACCGATTCCTTCCCTTTGGGAAATGCAATGCCCTTGCCACTTTCCAGAGAGCTGTATTGAGCATCTTTGCCGAGTTGGTTCATGATTCGGTGGAAATCTATATGGATGAATTTACTCCTTATGGGTCCAACTTCCAAGAAGCATTGACTAATTTGGGAAAAGTTTTAAGCAAATGCATCGAGATGAACCTGTCCCTCAGCCCTGAAAAATGTGAATTCCTGATGACTGAAGGGACTGTGTTAGGTCATACCATTTCTCGCCAAGGATTACAGGTGGATCCTAACAAAATTGCTCTCATCAAAAAGGTTCCACCTCCTCAGAAGGTAAGAGATGTTCGAAGTTTCTTAGGCTTAGCGGGATATTATAGAAGATTCATTAAAGACTTCAGTAAGCTAGCCTCGCTATTGTTTGGCCTCTTAGCAAAAGATGTTGAGTTTAAATGGACTGACGACTGTCAGAGGGCTCTGAATGAATTAAAGGATAAGTTGGTGTCCGCCCCGATCTTAAGAGGTCCAAATTGGGCCCTAGCTTTCCACATCCACACTGATGCCTCGAACAAAGCCATAGGGGCAGCCTTAGGACAAGTCGAGCAAAAACTTCCATATGCCATATACTTTGTCAGCAAAAACTTATCCAAGGCAGAATCGAATTATACTGTAACTGAGAAAGAGTTCCTGGTCGTGGTCCATTCCTTGAATAAGTTCTGACACTACATCACTGGCTATCAAACATTTGTACATACTGATCATGCTGCAATTAGATATTTAATGAATAAACCTGATGTGAATGCTCGTATTATTAGATGGTTACTTTTGTTGCAACAGTTTGATTTGACTATTGTTGACAAACCAGGTAAAGAAAATGTTGTTGCTGACTTCTTGTCTAGATTGGATTTACCTGTAGGTGAAGAAGGAACAGTGGATGACTAGATGCCAGATGAACATCTGTTTGCTATCTCAGTACTCTCTCCCTGTTTTACTAATATAGCAAACTACCTGGGTTCAGCACAGTTCCCTCCGCATCTATCCTCAAAGGAGAAGAGCATAATCATGAGGAAGAATACCTCATTCACTTGGATCGGGGGCAACCTGTTCAAAATTGGCCCTGATCAGATCTTAAGGCGTTGCGTAAGGGAGGAGGAAGTCTTTGACATCCTCCTAACCTGTCACGATGGGACATGTGGAGGACATTTTGTAGCCAAGAGCACTGCCTTCAAAATTCGAAAATGGTCCTATGTCCAAGCAGCTAGTCCTATACCCTCCTGCCCAACCTCTGTTAGAGCATGACTTACCACTTTGGTTGGAAGAACGAGACAAGGATGAGGTCTACTCTGCACCCTTGTGCACGATAGAAACCACTAGGGGAGGTCCTCAAACTGAGGATGATATGATTGAGACGTTGATTCAAAATCCACCTCCCAGTGCTCTCTCCTTAGAAGAATTGGTGGAAGATACCCAAGCAAGCACCTTAGTGGACCTCTGTGTGACTGATCAAACCTCTCCCAGAGTTAAGAATGTGGAGTTTGGTCTCGAAAGAACTCTAAAGATCAGCTCCTCCCTATCTCCTTCCCAGGAGAAGGAGCTGTGTAGCTTACTAAACAATCACTTAGATGCTTTCGCTTGGAGCTATAAGGAGATGAAAGGAGTCCATCCTTCGGTCTGTACCCATCACATCTACATCAAAGATGATTGTAAACCAGTCAGGTAGCCCCAGAGGAGAATGAATCCAGCCCTTAAAGACATTGTCAAAGAAGAGTTGCAAAAATTATTGGATGCAGGATTCATCTACCCTATCTCCGATAGTGAGTGGGTTTCACCTCTAGTGCTTGTGCCCAAGAAGAACAGGAAGTGGATAATCTGTGTAGATTATTGAGAACTTAACAAAGCCACCAAGAAAGACCATTTCCCTTTGCCTTTCATAGATCAAGTGTTGGATGGACTGGCAGGAAAGAAGTTTTTCTCTTTCCTAGATGGGTTCAGCGGGTATAATCAGATCCAAATCAGCGCGGAGGACCAGGATAAGACCACCTTCACTTGTCCATGGGGTACCTTTGCCTACCGAGTCCTTCCCTTTGGGCAATGCAATGCCCCTGCCACTTTCCAGAGAGTTGTATTGAGCATCTTTGCCGAGTTGGTTCATGATTCGATGGAAATCTATATGGACGACTTTACTCCTTATGGGTCCAACTTCCAAGAAGCATTGAATAATCTGGGAAAAGTTTTAAGCAAATGCATCGAGATGAACTTGTCCCTCAGCCCTGAAAAATGTGAATTCCTGATGACTGAAGGGACTGTGTTAGGTCATACCATTTCTCGCCAAGGATTACAGGTGGATCCTAACAAAATTGCTCTCATCAAAAAGGTTCCACCTCCTCAGAAGGTAAGAGATGTTCGGAGTTTCTTAGGCTTAGCGTGATATTATAGAAGATTCATTAAAGACTTCACTAAGCTAGCCTCACCACTGTTTGGCCTCTTAGCAAAAGATGTTGAGCTTAAATAGACTGACGACTGTCAGAGGGCTCTGAATGAATTAAAAGATAAGTTGGTGTCCGCCCCTATCTTAAGAGGTCCAGATTGGGCCCTACCTTCCCACATCCACACTGATGCCTCGAACAAAGCCATAGGGGCAGCCTTAGGAGAAGTCGAGGAAAAACTTCCATATGCCATATACTTTGTCAGCAAAAACTTATCCAAGGTAGAATTGAATTATACTGTAACTGAGAAGGAGTTCCTGGCCGTGGTCCATTCCCTGAATAAGTTCCAACACTACATCACTGGCTATCAAACATTTGTACATACTGATCATGCTGCAATTAGATATTTAATGAATAAACCTGATGTGAATGCTCGTATTATTAGATGGTTACTTTTGTTGCAATAGTTTGATTTGACTATCGTTGACAAACCAGGTAAAGAAAATGTTGTTGCTGACTTCTTGTCTAGATTGGATTTACCTGTAGGTGAAGAAGGAACAGTGGATGACCAGATGCCAGATAAACATCTGTTTTCTATCTCAGTACTCTCTCCCTGGTTTGCTGATATAGCAAACTACCTGGTCTTAGCACAGATCCCTCCGCATCTATCCTCAAAGGAGAAGAGAAGAATCGTGAGGAAGAGTGCCTCATTCACTTGGATCAGGGGCAACCTGTTCAAACTTGGCCCTGATTAGATCTTAAGGCATTGCGTAAGGGAGGAGGAAGTCTTTGACATCCTCCTAACTTGTCACGATGGGCCGTGTGGAGGACATTTTGCAGCCAAGAGGACTGCCTTCAAAATTCAAAAATGGTCCTATGTCGAAGCAGCTAGTCCTATACCCTCCTTCCCAACCTCTGTTAGAGCATGACTTACCACTTTGGTTGGAAGAAGGAGACAAGAATGAGGTCTACTCTGTACCCTTGTGCATGATAGAAACCACTAGGGGAGGTCCTCAAACCGAGGATGATTTGATTGAGACATTGATTCAAAATCCACCTCCCAGTGCTCTCTCCTTAGAAGAATTGGTGGAAGATACCCAAGCAAGCACATTAATGGACCTCTGTGTGACTGATCCAACCTCTCCCAGAGTTAACAATGTGGAGTTTGGTCCCGAAAGAACTCTAAAGATCAGCTCCTCCCTATCTCCTTCCCAGGAGAAGGAGCTGTGTAGCTTACTAAACAATCACTTAGATGCTTTCGCTTGGAGCTATAAGGATATGAAATTAGTCCATCCTTCGGTCTGTACCCATCACATCTACATCAAAGATGATTGTAAACTAGTCAGGCAGCCCCAGAGGAGAATGAATCCAACCCTTAAAGACATTGTCAAAGAAGAGTTGCAAAAATTATTGGATGCAGGATTCATCTAGCCTATCTCTGATAGTGAGTCAGTTTCACCTCTAGTGCTTGTGCCCAAGAAGAACGGGAAGTGGAGAATCTTTGTAGATTATCGAGAACCTAACAAAGCCACTAAGAAAGACCATTTCCCTTTGCCTTACATAGATCAAGTGTTGGATGGACTGGCAGGAAAGAAGTTTTTCTCTTTCCTAGATGGGTTCAGCAGGTATAATCAGATCCAAATCAGCCTGGAGGACCAGGATAAGACCACCTTCGCTTGTCCATGGGGTACCTTTGCCTACCGAGTCCTTCCCTATGGGCAATGCAATGCCCCTGCCACTTTCCAGAGAGCTGTATTGAGCATATTTGCCGAGTTGGTTCATGATTCGGTGGAAATCTATATGGACGACTTTACTCCTTATGGGTCCAACTTCCAAGAAGCATTGACTAATTTGGGAAAAGTTTTAAGCAAATGCATCGAGATGAACTTGTCCCTCAGCCTTGAAAAATGTGAATTCCTGATGACTGAAGGGACTGTGTTAGGTCATACCATTTCTTGCCAAGGATTACAAGTGGATCCTAACAAAATTGCTCTCATCAAAAATGTTCCACCTCCTTAGAAGGTAAGAGATGTTTGGAGTTTCTTAGGCTTAGCGGGATATTATAGAAGATTCATTAAAGACTTCAGTAAGCTAGCCTCGCCATTGTTTGGCCTCTTAGCAAAAGATGTTGAGTTTAAATGGACTAACGACTGTCAGAGGGCTCTGAATGAATTAAAGGATAAGTTGGTGTCTGCCCCGATCTTAAGAGGTCCAAATTGGGCCCTACCTTTCCACATCCAAACTGATGCCTCGAACAAAGCCATAGGGGCAGCCTTAGGACAAGTTGAGGAAAAACTTCCATATGCCATATACTTTGTCAGCAAAAACTTATCCAAGGCAGAATTGAATTATACTGTAACTGAGAAGGAGTTCCTGGCCGTGGTCCATTCCCTGAATAAGTTCTGACACTACATCATTGGCTATCAAACATTTGTACATAGTGATCATGCTTCAATTAGATATTTAATGAATAAACCTGATGTGAATGCTCGTATTATTAGATGGTTACTTTTGTTGCAATAGTTTGATTTGACTATCGTTGACAAACCAGGTAAAGAAAATGTTGTTGCTGACTTCTTGTCTAGATTGGATTTACTTGCAGGTGAAGAAGGAACAGTGGATGACCAGATACCAGATGAACATCTGTTTGCTATCTCAGTACTCTCTCTCTGCTTTTCTGATATAGCAAACTACCTGGTCTCACCACAGTTCCCTCCGCATCAATCCTCAAAGGAGAAGAGCAGAATCGTGAGGAAGAGTGCCTCATTCACTTGGATCGTGGGCAACCTGTTCAAACTTGGCCCTGGTCAGATCTTAAGGCATTGCGTAAGGGAGGAGGAAGTCTTTGACATCCTCCTAACCTGTCACGATGGGCTGTGTGGAGGACATTTTGCAGCCAAGAGGACTGCCTTCAAAATTCAAAAATGGTCCTATGTCGAAGCAGCTAATCCTATACCCTCTTGCCCAACCTCTGTTAGAGCATGACTTACCACTTTGGTTGGAAGAAGGAGACAAGGATGAGGTCTAATCTGCACCCTTTTGCATGATAGAAACCACTAGGGGAGGTCCTCAAACTTAGGATGATTTGATTGAGACATTGATTCAAAATCCACCTCCCAGTGCTCTCTTCTTCGAAGAAGTGGTGGAAGATACCCAAGCAAGCACCTTAGTGGACCTCTGTGTGACTGATCCAACCCCTCCCAGAGTTAATAATGTGGAGTTTGGTCCCGAAAGAACTCTAAATATTAGCTCCTCCCTATCTCCTTCCCAGGAGAAGGAGTTGTGTAGATTACTAAACAATCACTTAGATTCTTTCACTTGGATCTATAAGGATATGAAAGGAGTCCATACTTCGGTCTGTACCCATCACATCTACATCAAAGATGATTGTAAACCAGTCAGGCAGCCCAAGAGGAGAATGAATCCAACCCTTAAAGACATTGTCAAAGAAGATTTGCAAAAATTATTGGATGCAGGATTCATCTACCCTATCTCCAATAGTGAGTAGGTTTCACCTCTAGTGCTTGTGCCCAAGAAGAACGGGAAGTGGAGAATCTGTGTAGATTATCGAGAACTTAACAAAGCCACCAAGAAAGACCATTTCCCTTTTCCTTTCATAGATCAAGTGTTGGATGGACTGGCAGGAAAGAAGTTTTTCTCTTTCCTAGATGGGTTGAGCGGGTATAATCAGATCCAAATCAGCCCGGAGGACCAGGATAAGACCACCTTCACTTGTCCATGGGGTACCTTTTCCTACTGAGTCCTTCCATTTGGGCAATGCAATGCCCCTGCCACTTTCCAGAGAGCTGTATTGAGCATCTTTGCCGAGTTGGTACATGATTTGGTGGAAATCTATATGGATGATTTTACTCCTGGTCCAACTTCCAAGAAGCATTGACTAACCTGGGAAAAGTTTTAAGCAAATGCATCGAGATGAACCTGTCCCTCAGCCCTGAAAAATGTGAATTCCTGATGACTGAAGGGACTGTGTTAGGTCATACCATTTCTCGCCAAGGATTACAGGTGGATCCTAACAAAATTGCTCTCATAAAAAAGGTTCCACCTCCTCAGAAGGTAAGAGATGTTCGGAGTTTCTTAGGCATAGCGGGATATTATAGAAGATTCATTAAAGACATCAGTAACCTATCCTCGTCACTGTTTGGCCTCTTAGCAAAAGATGTTGAGTTTAAATGGACTGACGACTGTCAAAGGGCTCTGAATGAATTAAAGGATAAGTTGGTGTCCGCCACGATCTTAAGAGGTCCAAATTGGGCCCTACCTTTCCACATCCACACTTATGCCTCGAACAAAGCCTTAGGGGCAGCCTTAGGAAAAGTCGAGGAAAAACTTCCATATGCCATATACTTTGTCAGCAAAAACTTATCCAAGGCAGAATTGAATTATAATGTAACTGAGAAGGAGTTCCTGGCCGTGGTCCATTCCCTGAATAAGTTCCGACACTACATCACTGGCTATCAAACATTTGTACCTACTGATCATGCTGCAATTAGATATTTAATGAATAAACCTGATGTGAATGCTCGTATTATTAGATGGTTACTTTTGTTGCAACAATTTGATTTGACTATTGTTGACAAACTAGGTAAAGAAAATGTTGTTGCTGACTTCTTGTCTAGATTGGATTTACCTGCAGGTGAAGAAGGAACAATGGATGACCAGATGCCAGATGAACATCTGTTTGCTATCTCGGTACTCTCTCCCAGGTTTGTTGATATAGAAAACTACCTGGTCTCAGCACAGTTCCCTCCGCATCTATCCTCAAAGGAGAAGAGCAGAATCGTGAGGAAGAGTGCCTCATTCACTTGGATCGGAGGCAACCTATTCAAACTTGGCCCTGATCAAATCTTAAGTCGTTGCATAAGGGAGGAGGAAGTCTTTGACATCCTCCTAACTTGTCACGATGGGCCGTGTGGAGGACATTTTGCAGCCAAGAGGACTGCCTTCAAAATTCAAAAATGGTCCTGTGTCCAAGCAGCTAGTCCTATACCCTCCTGCCCAACCTATGTTAGAGCATGACTTACCACTTTGGTTGGAATAAGGAGACAAGGATGATGTCTACTCTACACCGTTGTGCACGATAGAAACCACTAGGGGAGGTCCTCAAACCGAGGATGATTTGATTGAGACGTTGATTCAAAATCCACCTCCCAGTGCTCTCTCCTCAGAAGAATTGGTGGAAGATACCCAATAAAGCACCTTAGTGGACCTCTGTGTGATTGATCCAACCTCTCCCAGAGTTAAGAATGTGGAGTTTGGTCCCGAAAGAACTCTAAAGATCAGCTCCTCCCTATCTCCTTCCTAGGAGAAGGAGCTGTGTAGCTTACTAAACAATCACTTAGATGCTTTCGCTTGGTGCTATAAGGATATGAAAGGAGTCCATCCTTCGGTCTGTACCCATCACATCTACATCAAAGATGATTGTAAACCAGTGAGGCAGTCCCAGAGGAGAATGAATCCAACCCTTAAAGACATTGTCAAAGAAGAGTTGCAAAAATTATTGGATGTAGGATTCATCTACCCTATCTCCGATAGTGAGTGGGTTTCACCTCTAGTGCTTGTGCCCAAGAAGAACGGGAAGTGGAGAATCTGTGTATATTATCGAGAACTTAACAAAGCCACCAAGAAAGACCATTTCCCTTTGCCTTTCATAGATCAAGTGTTGGATGGACTGGCAGGAAAGAAGTTTTTCTCTTTCCTAGATGGGTTCAGTGGGTATAATCAGATCCAAATCAGCCCGGAGGACCAGGATAAGACCACCTTCACTTGTCCATGGGGTACCTTTGCCTACCGAGTCCTTCCCTTTGGGCAATGCAATGCCCCTGCCACTTTCCAGAGAGCTGTATTGAGGATTTTTGCCGAGTTGGTTCATGATTCGGTGGAAATCTATATGGACGACTTTACTCCTTATGGGTCCAACTTCCAAGAAGCATTAACTAATCTGGGAAACGTTTTAAGCAAATGCATCGAGATGAACCTGTCCCTCAGCCTTGAAAAATGTGAATTCCTGATGACTGAAGGGACTGTGTTAGGTCATACCATTTATCGCCAAGGATTACAGGTGGATCCTAACAAAATTGCTCTCATCAAAAAGGTTCCAACTCCTCAGAAGGTAAGAGATGTTCGGAGTTTCTTAGGCTTAGTGGGATATTATAGAAGATTCATTAAAGACTTCAGTAAGCTAGCCTCGCCATTGTTTGGCCTCTTAGCAAAAGTTGTTGAGTTTAAATGGACTAACGACTGTCAGAGGGCTTTGAATGAATTAAAGGATAAGTTGGTGTCCGCCCCGATCTTAAGAGGTCCAAATTGGGCCCTACCTTTCCACATCCACACTTATGCCTCAAACAAAGCCATAGGGGCAGCCTTAAGACAAGTCGAGGAAAAACTTCCATATGCCATATACTTTGTCAGCAAAAACTTATCCAAGGCAGAATAGAATTATACTGTAACTGAGAAGGAGTTCCTGGCCGTGGTCCATTCCCTGAATAAGTTCCGACACTACATCACTGGCTATCAAACATTTGTACATACTGATCATGCTTCAATTAGATATTTAATGAATAAACCTGATGTGAATGCTTGTATTATTAGATGGTTACTTTTGTTGCAACAATTTGATTTGACTATTGTTGACAAACCACGTAAAGAAAATGTTGTTGTTGACTTCTTGTCTAGATTGGATTTACCTGTAGGTGAAGAAGGAACAGTGGATGACCAGATGCCAGATGAACATCTGTTTGCTATCTCAGTACTCTCTCCCTGCTTTGCTGATATAGCAAACTACCTGGTCTCAGCACAGTTCCCTCCGCATCTATCCTCAAAGGAGAAGAGCAGAATCGTGAGGAAGAGTGCCTCATTCACTTGGATCGGGGGCAACATGTTCAAACATGGCCCTGATCAGATATTAAGGCGTTGCGTAAGGGAGGAGGAAGTCTTTGACATCCTCCTAACCTATCACGATGGGCCGTGTGGAGGACATTTTGCAGCCAAGTGGACTGTCTTCAAAAATAAAAAATGGTCTTATGTCCAAGCAGCTAGTCCTATACCCTCCTACCCAACCTCTGTTAGAGTATGACTTACCACTTTGGTTGGAAGGAGGAGACAAGGATGAGGTCTACTCTACACCCTTGCGCATGATAGAAACCACTTGTGGATGTCCTCAAACCGAGGATGATTTGATTGAGACGTTGATTCAAAATACACCTCCCAGTGCTCTCTCCTCAGAAGAATTGGTGGAAGATACCCAAGCAAGCACCTTAGTGGACCTCTGTGTTATTGATCCAACCTCTCCCAGAGTTAAGAATGTGGAGTTTGGTCCCGAAAGAACTCTAAAGATCAGCTCCTCCCTATCTCCTTCCTAGGAGAAGGAGCTGTGTGGCTTACTAAACAATCACTTAGATGCTTTTGCTTGGAGCTATAAGGATATGAAAGGAGTCCATCCTTTGGTCTGTACCCATCACATCTACATCAAAGATGATTGTAAACCAGTGAGGCAGTCCCAGAGGAGAATGAATCCAACCCTTAAAGACATTGTCAAAGAAGAGTTGCAGAAATTATTGGATGTAGGATTCATCTACCCTATCTCCGATAGTGAGTGGGTTTCACCTCTAGTGCTTGTGCCCAAGAAGAACGGGAAGTGGAGAATCTGTGTAAATTATCGAGAACTTAAAAAAGCCACCAAGAAAGACCATTTCCCTTCGCCTTTCATAGATCAAGTGTTGGATGGACTGGTAGGAAAGAAGTTTTTCTCTTTCCTAGATGGGTTTAGTGGGTATAATCAGATCCAAACCAGCCCGGAGGACCAGGATAAGACCACCTTCACTTGTCCATGGGGTACCTTTGCCTACCGAGCCCTTCCCTTTGGGCAATGCAATGCCCTTGCCACTTTCCAAAGAGCTGTATTGAGCATCTTTGCCGAGTTGGTTCATGATTCGGTGGAAATCTATATGGACGACTTTACTCCTTATGGGTCCAACTTACAAGAAGCATTAACTAATCTGGCAAACGTTTTAAGCAAATGCATCGAGATGAACCTGTTCCTCAGCCCTGAAAAATGTGAATTCCTGATGACTGAAGGGACTGTGTTAGGTCATACCATTTATCGCCAAGGATTACAGGTGGATCCTAACAAAATTGCTCTCATCAAAAAGGTTCCAACTCCTCAGAAGGTAAGAGATGTTCGGAGTTTCTTAGGCTTAGCGGGATATTATAGAATATTCATTAAAGACTTCAGTAAGCTAGCCTCGCCATTGTTTGGCCTCTTAGCAAAAATTGTTGAGTTTAAATGGACTAACGACTGTCAGAGGGCTCTGAATGAATTAAAGGATAAGTTGGTGTCCGCCCCGATCTTAAGAGGTCCAAATTGGGCCCTACCTTTCCACATCCACACTTATGCCTCAAACAAAGCCATAGGGGCAGCCTTAAGACAAGTCGAGGAAAAACTTCCATATGCCATATACTTTGTCAGCAAAAACTTATCCAAGGCAGAATTGAATTATAATGTAACTGAGAAGGAGTTCCTGGCCGTGGTCCATTCCCTGAATAAGTTCCAACACTACATCACTGGCTATCAAACATTTGTACATACTGATCATGCTTCAATTAGATATTTAATGAATAAACCTGATGTGAATGCTCGTATTATTAGATGGTTACTTTTGTTGCAACAGTTTGATTTGACTATTGTTGACAAACCAGGTAAAGAAAATGTTGTTGTTGACTTCTTGTCTAGATTGGATTTACCTGTAGGTGAAGAAGGAACAGTGGATGACCAGATTCCAGATGAACATCTGTTTGCTATCTCAGTACTCTCTCCCTGCTTTGCTGATATAGCAAATTACCTGGTCTCAACACAGTTCCCTCCGCATCTATCCTCAAAGGAGAAGAGCAGAATCGTGAGGAAGAGTGCCTCATTCACTTGGATCGGGGGCAACCTGTTCAAACTTGGCCCTGATCAGATATTAAGGCGTTGCGTAAGGGAGGAGGAAGTCTTTGACATCCTCCTAACCTGTCACGATGGGCTGTATGGAGGACATTTTGCAGCCAAGAGGACTGTCTTCAAAATTAAAAAATGGTCTTATGTCCAAGCAGCTAGTCCTATACCCTCCTGCCCAACCTCTGTTAGAGCATGAATTACCACTTTGGTTGGAAGAAGGAGACAAGGATGAGGTCTACTCTACACCCTTGCGCATGATAGAAACCACTTGGGGAGGTCCTCAAACCGAGGATGATTTGATTGAGACGTTGATTCAAAATCCACCTCCCAGTGCTCTCTCCTTAGAAGAATTGGTGGAAGATACCCAAGCAAGCACCTTAGTGGACCTCTATGTGACTGATCCAACCTCTCCCAGAGTTAGGAATGCGGAGTTTGGTCCCGAAAGAACTCTAAAGATCAGCTCCTCCCTATCTCCTTCCTAGGAGAAGGAGCTACGTAGCTTACTAAACAATCACTTAGATGCTTTCGCTTGGAGCTATAAGGATATGAAAGGAGTCCATCCTTTGGTCTGTACCCATCACATCTACATCAAAGATGATTTTAAACCAGTCAGGCAGCCCCAGAGGAGAATGAATCCAACCCTTAAAGACATTGTCAAAGAAGAGTTGCAAAAATTATTGGATGTAGGATTCATCTACCCTATCTCCGATAGTGAGTGGGTTTCACCTCTAGTGCTTGTGTGCAAGAAGAACGAGAAGTGGAGAATCTGTGTAGATTATCGAGAACTTAAAAAAGCCACCAAGAAAGACCATTTGCCTTTGCCTTTCATAGATCAAGTGTTGGATGGACTGGCAGGAAAGAAGTTTTTCTCTTTCCTAGATGGGTTCAGCGGGTATAATCAGATCCAAATCAGCCCGGAGGACCAGGATAAGACCACCTTCACTTGTCCATGAGGTACCTTTGCCTACCGAGTCCTTCCCTTTGGGCAATGCAATGCCCCTGCCACTTTCCAGAGAGCTGTATTGAGCATCTTTGCCGAGTTGGTTCATGATTTGGTGGAAATCTATATGGACGACTTTACTCCTTATGGGTCCAACTTCCAAGAAGCATTGACTAATCTGGGAAAAGTTTTAAGCAAATGCATCGAGATGAACCTGTCCCTTAGCCCTGAAAAATGTGAATTCCTGACGACTGAAGGGAATGTGTTAGGTCATACCATTTCTCGCCAAGGATTACAGGTGGATCCTAACAAAATTGCTCTCATAAAAAAGGTTCCAACTCCTCAGAAGGTAAGAGATGTTTGGAGTTTCTTATGCTTAGCGGGATATTATAGAAGATTCATTAAAGACTTCAGTAAGCTAGCCTGGCCATTGTTTGGCCTCTTAGCAAAAGATGTTGAGTTTAAATGGACTGACGACTATTAGAGGGCTCTGAATGAATTAAAGGATAAGTTGGTGTCTGCCCCGATCTTAAGAGGTCCAAATTGGGCCCTACCTTTCCACATCCAAACTGATGCCTCGAACAAAGCCATAGGGGCAGCCTTAGGACAAGTCGAGGAAAAACTTCCATATGCCATATACTTTGTCAGCAAAAACTTATCCAAGGCAGAATTGAATTATACTGTAACTGAGAAGGAGTTCCTGGCCGTGGTCCATTCCCTGAATAAGTTCCGACACTACATCACTGGCTATCAAACATTTGTACATACTAATCATGCTTCAATTAGATATTTAATGAATAAACCTGATGTGAATGCTCATATTATTAGATGGTTACTTTTGTTGCAATAGTTTGATTTGACTATCGTTGACAAACCAGGT
The DNA here is from genome assembly GCA_031772625.1 of Pinus tabuliformis. Taxonomy (NCBI): domain Eukaryota; kingdom Viridiplantae; phylum Streptophyta; class Pinopsida; order Pinales; family Pinaceae; genus Pinus; species Pinus tabuliformis. The sequence continues at coordinate 861,592,265 of CM062809.1, forward strand.
AAAGAAAATGTTGTTGCTGACTTCTTGTCTAGATTGGATTTACTTGCAGGTGAAGAAGGAACAGTGGATGACCAGATGCCAGATGAACATCTGTTTGCTATCTCATTACTCTCTCCCTGCTTTGCTGATATAGCAAACTACCTGGTCTCAGCACAGTTCCCTCCGCATCTATCCTCAAAGGAGAAGAGCAGAATCGTGAGGAAGAGTGCCTCATTCACTTGGATCGGGGGCAACCTGTTCAAACTTGGCCCTGATCAGATCTTAAGGCATTGCGTAAGGGAGGAGGAAGTCTTTGACATCCTCCTAACCTGTCACGATGGGCCGTGTGGAGGACATTTTGCGGCCAAGAGGACTGCCTTCAAAATTCAAAAATGGTCATATGTCCAAGCAGCTAGTCCTATACCCTCCTGCCCAACCTTTGTTAGAGCATGACTTACCACTTTGGTTGGAAGAAGGAGACAAGGATGAGGTCTACTCTACACCCTTGTGCATGATAGAAACCACTAGGGGATGTCGTCAAACCGAGGATGATTTGATTGAGACATTGATTCAAAATCCACCTCCTAGTGCTCTCTCCTTAGAAGAATTGGTGGAAGATACCCAAGCAAGCACCTTAGTGGACCTCTGTGTGACTGATCCAACCTCTCCCAGAGTTAAGAATGTGGAGTTTGGTCCTGAAAAAACTCTAAAGATCAGCTCCTCCCTATCTCCTTCCCAGGAGAAGGAGCTGTGTAGCTTACTAAACAATCACTTAGATGCTTTCGCTTGGATCTATAAGGATATGAAAGGAGTCCATCCTTCGGTCTGTACCCATCACATCTGCATCAAAGATGATTGTAAACCAGTCAGGCAGCCCCAGAGGAGAATGAATCCAGCCCTTAAAGACATTGTCAAAGAAGAGTTGCAAAAATTATTGGATGCAGGATTCATCTACCCTATCTCCGATAGTGAGTGGGTTTCACCTCTAGTGCTTGTGCCCAAGACGAGCAGGAAGTGGAGAATCTATGTAGATTATCAAGAACTTAACAAAGCCGCCAAGAAAGACCATTTCCCTTTTGCCTTTCATAGATCAAGTGTTGGATGGACTGGCAGGAAGGAAGTTTTTCTCTTTCCTAGATGGGTTCAGCGGGTATAATCAGATCCAAATCAGCCCGGAGGACCAGGATAAGACCACCTTCACTTGTCCATGGGGTACCTTTGCCTACCGAGTCCTTCCCTTTGGGCAATGCAATGCCCCTGCCACTTTCCAGAGAGCTGTATTGAGCATCTTTGCCTAGTTGGTTCATGATTCGATGGAAATTTATATGGACGACTTTACTTCTTATGGGTCTAACTTCCAAGAAGCATTGACTAATCTGGGAAAAGTTTAAGTAAATGCATCGAGATGAACCTGTCCCTCAGCCCTTAAAAATGTGAATTCCTGATGACTGAAGGGACTGTGTTAGGTCATACCATTTCTCGCCAAGGATTACAGGTGGATCCTAACAAAATTGCTCTCATAAAAAAGGTTCCACCTCCTTAGAAGGTAAGAGATGTTCGGAGTTTCTTAGGCTTAGCGAGATATTATAGAAGATTCATTAAAGACTTCAGTAAGCTAGCCTTGCCATTGTTTGGCCTCTTAGAAAAAGATGTTGAGTTTAAATGGACTGACGACTGTCAGAGGGCTCTGAATGAATTAAAGGATAAGGTTGTGTCTGCCCCAATCTTAAGAGGTCCAAATTGGGCCCTACCTTTCCACATCCACGCTGATGCCTCGAACAAAGCCATAGGGGCAGCCTTAGGACAAGTCGAGGAAAAACTTCCATATGCGATATATTTTGTCAGCAAAAACTTATCCAAGGCAGAATTAATTATACTGTAACTGAGAAGGAGTTCCTGGCCGTGGTCCATTGCCTGAATAAGTTCCGACACTACATCACTGGCTATCAAACATTTTTACATACTGATCATGCTGCAATTAGATATTTAATTAATAAACCTGATGTGAATGCTCGTATTATTAGATGGTTACTTTTGTTGCAACAGTTTGATTTGACTATCATTGACAAACCAGGTAAAGAAAATGTTGTTGCTGACTTCTTGTCTAGATTGGATTTACCTGCAGGTGAAGAAGGAACAGTGGATGACCAGATGCCAGATGAACATCTGTTTGCTATCTCAGTACTCTCTCCCTAGTTTGCTGATATAGAAAACTACCTGGTCTCAGCACAGTTCCCTCCGCATCTATCCTCAAACGAGAAGAGCAGAATCGTGAGGAAGAGTGCCTCATTCACTTGGATCGGGGGCAACGTGTTCAAACTTGGCCCTGATCAGATCTTAAGGCGTTGCATAAGGGAGGAGGACATCCTCCTAACCTGTCACGATGGGCTGTGTGGAGGACATTTTGCAGCCAAGAGGACTGCCTTCAAAATTCAAAAATGGTCCTATGTCCAAGCAGCTAGTCCTATACCCTCCTGCCCAACCTCTGTTAGAGCATGACTTACCACTTTGGTTGGAAGAAGGAGACAAGGATGAGGTCTACTCTTCACCCTTGTGCACGATAGAAACCACTAGGGGAGGTCCTCAAACCGAGGATGATTTGATTGAGACGTTGGTTCAAAATCCACCTCCTAGTCCTCTCTCCTTAGAAGAATTGGTGGAAGATACCCAAGCAAGCACCTTAGTGGAACTCTAGAGGAAAGGCTCAAGGAAAACAAAGGGAGTTGGCAAGAGTACAGCATGTGGAAAGCTCCCAATAGGCCAAGTTAAGAGAAGAGAAAGAGCTTCTTAGACAGCAGCTACAGCTACAGCGACAGAGGAGAGAAGAGGACACAACAGCCAAGGACACCACAACAGAACCTCAAGAAAAAGAAGGAATGCAAGTTTATCTTGAGGAACTAAACTGGCAACTACAGGAAAGGGAATTGCAGGCAGGCATAGAGATACAATCTCTAAAATAGTAGATGCAAGAAAAGGAGGCACAACTGGCCTGCATGGCCAGTTGGGCAATGGACGCTCTGCAATGTAGGTAGCCGGCCAAATCCTATGGCCTATACCTAAGGGATCAGTGGCTGCAATTCCAAATTAACACATTGGCACAGAGGGGTATCTCCCAAATCCAAAACCCCCAGCAGTTCATGGATTTATGTAACAGTAGTTCATTAGAATACAAGGCCAAGCTATCAGAGTTCTACTTTCATAATTTGGCCCTTCCAAATGTAATCTCATGGGACCCCAACACAGCAGTAGGGGATATGCAGCTGATGGCAATGACCTCATGGTTAAACCACGAAGAAAAGAGAGCGGCAAAGGTCAGAAATGTCATGAACCAAGAACTACATGAACCACTGCTAAATAGAGCAGAGCCCCGGGACCCCACAACATTGATATCAGCCCACCAGCACCTAGCAACCAACTCTCAGGCTTTATTAGAGTACATGGATCGGCAGGCTCAGGCCATAGCACACTTCGAGGATATGGAGCGATTATTAGGGGACAATTGTGTTCATGCTTGCACCCGTAGGTGGAACACATTGTCCCACAACCTCAAAATCAGGGAATATCACACTCCAACTAGAATGAGGGAGGCCTTAGCATGAGTGCCTCTCTACAAGAAGGCTATGCAGAACCTCCAGGCCAGCTGGATCGGCCTCAAGCTAAGTCCACCTTTGCTTTTGGGATTGTTAGAAGGAAGCAGAGAAGAAGAAGAGCATAAACGGTGGGAAGAGGTGGAAAGGAAGGTCGGATTCCATGACAGTGAGGAGGATACTACTTCAGAAGCCTGGGATGTGAGGGTGGCGATTAAAGAAATGAAAGATGAGGAGTTGGACAAGTTGCTCAGAGGATGAGAAACCCTTTTAGCAGGGGGGTGATGATGAGCGCCAAATTTGGTAACTTGTTGGGATCATTTGGCCTAATTATCCTTGTTCAATCCTTCATTTTTCATAGCTTATGCATTATTTTTCAGCATGTTTATGTCATTTGTACGAATAAGAGTAGTCACTCTTCCTAGGTGGCTAACACGTGCTCATTTCAGGTTTTTTGACACATGTTGGAACCAAACCGAGAAACCATGGGCTAGAAGACAACCAAGCTTGGGGTGAGGATTCATAGGGGGGTTTCTATGGCATTAAATAGCCTTCCTAGGGATCTTCACCCCCAACTCCGAGCTCCAAAGGCCACCAAAACCGGATCTAGAAGGCAGCCAAGCAAATTTTGGAAGGAGTTGTCTACTCACAGTTTGGGCAGCCAAGTCCCATAGATTTAGGAGTCTAGCTAGGGCCCTCGTGGTGTATAAATGTTAAGGCCTCAGCCTTCGTGAGGAACTTTTGGAAACCATTGCATATTTTGCACTACAGTGCTATTAGCTCTACTTTGTTCTCTTGTAGCCATTTTGGGCATAACTCTTGACTTATGACTATTTTTTGATAATGAGAAGCAGTCCGATTTTATATCAACACTAAGTTTTCTATAGGAGCCATAGCTCTCAAGGTTGGGCCCAACCTGAGAGCCTAGGGCTTCCTTTTTGTACTGTTACCTTTCCTTTATGCATCGTTGTTCTCCTTTTATGCATTTGAAACGTATTTTTGTTGGGTAGATTTAGTTGTGTTGGTTAAATAGGTCACTGTTTATGAATAGAATTGCTTCAGATGTTTAAAATGGATTGGTAGGATAATAACAGGAAGAAGCTTCAAAAAAGGGTCAACAACACTCTCTGTTTCACCTCATCCTTATTGGATCAGGGGCTGGAACTGAAGAAACAGTGCTGCCCCAACAAAAAGACTAGTTTGCTTGACCATGCAATCCTTGATCCGGATTAACCACAGTCTTCACTTCATTCTGCCAACGTTTCAAACCCCAAAGGGGGTCCATCATCAGGACAAATCAGAAAGAATAATAATGAGAGATTATTGAGAGAGAATAGAATTGCGACCTGGAAATAAATACAAGAACCCTAAATTCACAAAAAGGCCGACATATGATTTTTAATTATTATTTTATTTATTATTCATTGAAACAAGATTTTATTATTATTTACAATTTTTTGAAATATATTAATTATTAAAATTATTAAATATTAAAACCTTTACTATCATTGAATTGTATTAATTAATATGACTAAATTATATTAATCATATTATTATAATTAATATATAAATAGTAGGTATAATATAATATATATAAATTATAATTGATTTATATAATTATTCTAATTATTTTAATTAATTTATATTTTTAATTTACTATAATTTAATATAAATTAATTAATATAATTTATAAGATTTTATAAGATTATAAAATAATTAATATATTTAAAATAAATTAATATGTTCTATTAATAAAAATCAATATGAATTTATGAATAAATTTTTTTACTATAGTTAAAATATATTAATTATCAAATTATAAACAATTATTAAAATCTATACTATAATTTATTTATATTAATTAATATAACTAACTTACTTATATTAATTATATTATTATAATTAATATATGTAAATAAAAAATCTGATTATATACAAATTTTTAATTAATTTATATAATCATTTTAATAATTTAATATAAATTAATTAATTTCATTAAAATAATTTGATATAAATTAATTAATATAATTTATAAGAATTTTAATATAATAAATAATATAATTAATATTAATTAAAATGATTTATATAATTAATATAATTAATATAAATTATATTAATTTAACTTAACTTAATACAATTAATATAATTTAATATAAATTAATTAATATAATTTATAAGATTTTTCAAGATTTTAATATAATAAGTAATATAATTAATATAAATTAATTAATATAATTAATAAAATTTAATTTAATATAAAGTAATTTATATTAATTTTATATTTTATATATTAATTAATATAATTATATACTTATATAAATTTGCTTTTAATTGCTTTAAGTAAACTCCCTGAATGCAAGATCCATTATTTCCGATCGTGAGCTTCTAAGGGTCTGGGGGGTTCATTTGTTTTATCAGAGGAAGCCAATTTCCACTGATTTTATCCAAGGCAGAATTAATTATATTGGCCGAATCTTCGACCAGATGTGGGGAAGTACATCAGATCATGCACTGCCTGCACCATTGCGAAACCGACCATCAAGAAGCAAGACCTCTATACCCCTCTGCCTACCCCTAGTCAACCTTGGGAATCCATCTCCATGGATTACATGTCAGGCCTTCCTTCCACTAAGCATGGAAATGACTGTGCTTTTGTGGTTGTCGATAGGTTCTCGAAGATGGCCATTATGGCAGCCTGCAAGAAGAATATCACAACAGAAGCCACCGCTAAACTCTTCTTTGAACAAGTGTGGGTACACTTTGGGATCCCACAATCTATCATCTTAGATCAGGACCACAAGTTCCTCAGTACATTTTGGTCTAGTCTTTGGTCGATGCTGGACACCAAACTCACTAAGTCCACAACCTTCCATCCTCAAACTGATGGCCAGACAGAGGTTGTCAACAGGATGATCGTACACATTCTGTGCATGTACAACTCAAAGCATCCACGCACATGGGACGAGAGCCTCCCCTATGTTTAGCACAGCTACAACCGGGCTCTCCACAGCTCGACTAGCCACAACCCTTTTCAAGTGGGCTTGGGATTCCAGCCACTATGTCCCATTGATGTGGCCATGCCATTTGCAGCTACTCACGCAGATTCGGCTCATGTCCAGTCTGAAACAGATAAGGCAAACAACTTCATTGAGCACATCCAACATATTTTCCAGTAGGTCCATGACATTCTAGAGAAATCAAATTCCAAGTACAAGCAGCAACATGATCAACATCGAGTGCCACACAAGTTTCAGGTGGGCGACAAAGTAAGGTTGCATTTGCAAAAGAAATGCCTTACCAGAGCCTATCGGAAACTCAGACCACTCTGATATGGTCCTTACACCATTACCAAGGCTATGGAAGACAATGCATTTGAGCTCAGAATTCCCCAATTCCTTGGCCTGCACCCAGTGTTCAATGTGGACCGCCTTCGACCATACTTTCCACCATTACTAGACACATCTGACATTGTAGAACAACTCACACCCACAGAGTTAAATCCAGATTGCATGGAACAAGCTGCAACTAATTAGATCATGGACACACAGATCAAGCACACTCACCAGCAGAATATCCAACTGTATCGAGTTGTCAAAGTAGGCCAACTCCTTCACCAGGGCAAGTGGCTCACCAAGGACCAAGTTCAACAGAAGTTCCCTCATTTCATGGAGGAACTCAACACAATGGGGACCATTGCTTCCTAAGGGGGGAGGAATGATCCAAGTGGATATTTGTGGCCACTCGCCAATTCCACTTGGACCCCCACCATTGTTTCTTTCAGTTTTTCAGTTTCCTTAATTGTAGCACAATTTACTATTTTTAGTAGTTTTTCTAGTCCTAAACTTTCGAAGCCATTTTAAGGCCCTAAACGATTCTTTTTTGGAAATCTACCGCCAGTTATTCTCTACCTAAAATCATCTTTTTCGTCATAGTCCTCAGAGAGATCTTTCCAACGGGCTATCATGCGCGTCAAACGGTGATAATATGACAAAGTCGCGACCCCGGGAAGTTGGTTGTCCAACTCATCACAACGGGGCCCATAAACTCTTGGTGTTACATCTCCTTGGGTTAGGGTTTTGGTTGTTTAGGGTTTGCTCTTATTGTTCAATAATAAAAAGGCCCTTGAGCCTCAATGTAAGGTAGTTTAGAGGAATGTAGCCACCAGATCTCTTCTCAGAGATAAGATACCATCGCCCTAGCTGTTTTATTTCCATTCTTGTTTGTAAGCACATTTCAGTATTTTACATTAACGAAATGAAGTATTATTTCCGCTGCATCTCTATGTTTATGGTTATCTCTGTAATTTGTTGCGTTCTTGTTTAAATCTAAATCAGGGTTGCTTTATCACAGCAAAAGATTGGGACCCAGGCAAAGGCCCTGGAGATTGTGATGAGATTGCATGAGACACCAATTCAAGATGCTGCTTTGGGAGTTCAATAGATTCACATGGAGTTGCAGAACCTTTGCCTAGAATTCCAAAGTCCGAAGAAGGATAAAGCAACTCGGCCAGAGGTGCACGAAGAGGTTTGGTGTTTGAAATGTAAGAGTCAAGGGCATGATGAAGATCATTGCCCTGTCTTTGCGAATTATATTGAAGGAGGAGGGCCATTGCCTCTGAGGTTGGAAGCTCAAGCAAGGCCAAGTGTAGGGCATGCACTATGGTGTGCTATCTGTTAGGTAGCTAGAAAACATGTGACAGATAATTGCCACTTGCTGCAGAAATTTATATAGACACCGCAACAACTCTTCTGCAACTTCTACCAATCAGTAGGCCACGATGAGCGCAATTGCGGTAGTTATGAGTTAATGATGGAGAGAACACCCACGTTTCGGATGTATACAGAAAATCAGCCTTTGGATCAAGGTTCTGGGGGATCGTGAGGAGAATATCAGGGGCACAGACGAGGCCGAGGTGGAGGAGGACCTGCAAGAGGTCGGGGGCAAGTTATTTGCTACAATTGTGGAGGTCCAGGACACTACGCATGAGAAGGAAAAAACCCAACGTGGTGTCGTGCCGATACTGTACCCAGTTTGACCATGCAACAAAAGAATGCCCTGTATTAATAGTTAAGATGCGTGAAAATGGGACACAGCCTCAGCAACCTAAGCAGAACCTGCAGATGATGAGGGTTTAACCCCACAAAGAGGACCCCAATGTGAATATTGTGCTGCGAAGTGGAATGACAACTGGTGAAGATAAGGGAAAGCAACCTGAAGAAAGTGAATGGGTCTGCAAAGCTCCAGAAAAGGAGGTTGGCTTTGATTTGGAATGCGCGAAGGAAACCTTCATGGAAGCAAGGAAAAGCTTCATTGAGGCTTCTACCTCGAGAAGCCAGGATAAGCAGTCTGAAGAAATGGACCCCTCCATGCTTACTACCTTTTTGGAGACCTGTATGAAGCTGCTACGCAATAGCAAGGCCATAAATAGATTACAAGACTTGATCGATAAATGTGTTGGTAATGCTCTTGAGGGACCGCGCATGGTCAGGAAAATTGATAACCATAAGGTGAGAATAGGGCGTGAGATGAGGCTCACCGCGCAAATAGGAGAGTATGAAATGGACCAAGTTATTTTGGATCTTGGGTCAGATGCGAATGTTTTTCCGAAACATACATGGGAGTGAATGGGGAGACCTGCACTACAGTGGTCTCTTATTCGATTGAGGATTTCGAATCAACAAAAGATTATCCCTATGGGAAGATTACAGGGACTGACAGTTGATATTAAAGGCGCGAGCACATTGGCAGATTTTGAAGTAATAGAGATTGTCGATGATAACAATCCCTACCTCGCGCTCCTTGGGATCAACTCAGCTATCGACATGAACAGGGTGATCAATTTGAAGAAGCGAATGGTGTCATTTGAAAGAAAAATTTTCCGCGTAGTAGTACTGTTGAACCCTGCAGAAGGATCGCGCTATACTAAACCGGTCCATGATTATGAAAGTGACGATGATTTGGACCAGATTTATAAGATAACGACACGAGATCAAGATTGGGTGAATATGACAGAAGATGGATGTATTGCATGGGACCGCGAAAGCTCCTGCGCCTCAGATTTAGATGAGGAATTGGAACACTGGAAGAATATATTGCACGAAGTGTCTACGATACGATGTAACATGATGACCAAATCGCTGCACTATGTATCATCAAAGGTAATAAGTTTTCCTTATTATGATGGTTTAACTGACGTTGATAAATTTCTGGATGCATTTGAAATGGAAGTGCCAGAGAAGCATTGCTTCCAAGCCTTGGACTTGGTGTTGCACGTACACTTACAAGATGGTGGGGTACACATAAAGATAACTTTGATGGATGGTGTGAATACAGAAGATTGATGAAGGTGCGGTTTGGTCGCCCAAAGGTGCGATTGACAGAGAAAACTGATGGGAGGAGTGATCTGCGCGATCACTTAGCCAAATGGACTGATGCTTATGGAGCAGAACCACAACCAGAGTGGGTGCATTTGTTATGTAACACCTTGGACGTAATACCTATGAATTGGTACTTTGAGACAAAGCTCCACCATGGCACAAACGAATGGGATATCTTGAGATAGGGATTCTTGATGACATTCAACTTTAAGGATGGATTCGAGTGCATTGATGAAGCATTGTAGGAGGACAAGGTAACGATCTTCCGAAACCTGTAGGATCCCTTGGATTTGATTCAACCATATTGGACCACCCAGCTGCACCATGCGTTGGAGTGCTACAATGTGACCGTTGAAGAAGAAGAGGAGGATCCAAGGAACAATACTATCCTAGAGACAGAAGGTCGCCGCGAAGTTGAAGGGTCGCAGATAAAGAATCCAGATATCATTGCGTCACTGAAAATCATACAAGTGAACATTGGGATAGAGGCGGAGCCGAAGTTTGCGAAGATAGGGGACCACTGGATTGATGCTATGGTGGATAAGGTCGTTGAGTTGCTTCGCGAGTACCAGGATTTGTTCCCTACAAAATTTTCAGACCTGAAAGGGATTATAGGCGATTTAGGGGTGATGAGGATAACATTGAAACTAGACACAAAGCCTGTGAAACAAAGGCCATATCGCCTCAATCCTAAGTACAAAGAAAGGGTCCGCTTAGAATTGGAAAAAATGTTGGCAGTGGGAATCATTGAACCAGTGGAGGAGTCCGATTGGATTAGTCATATGGTAGTTCAGGAAAATAAGGAGAAGGATGAAATAAGGATATGCGTATATCTTAGGAAGCTGAATGATGCTTGCATGCATAATCCTTTTCCAACTCCGTTCACCGATGAAGTGTTGGATAATGTAGGAGGACAGGAAGCATATTCAGTCAATGATGGGTTCTCGGGGTACCATCAGATCAAGATCGCACAGGAAGATAGGAGTAACACGACCTTCACGACTGAATGGGGATGCTTTCAGTATACTAAAATGCCTTTTGGACTGAAGAATGCGTTGGTGATATTTTCACGCGTAGTCATTGCGACGTTTAAGGACTTCATTCACAAGTTCTTGGAGGTATACTTTTATGGTTGGACAGTGTTTGGGCTGGTAAAACGCCATGTAGCTAGTCTACGCTTGATGCTGGATACATGCCAGTAATGGTGGATCCAGCTAAGATTGTGATTATAATCAATTTGGAGGTGCCAAGAAGTGTCAAATAGATGCACGCAATGCTGAGGCATACTGGTTATTACTGAAAGTTCATCAAGAGTTATGCCTAGGTTACTCCATCGATGGAATAACCGTTGAAGAAGGATGCTACATTTTGTTGGAATGAAGAATGTCAACAAAGCCTGGATGTGTTAAAAGAAAATATGGTCACTGTGCCTATCCTAGTCTTCCCAGATTGGAAGAAGGAATTTCATGTGCATGTGGATGCCTCATGTATTGCACTGGGAGCAGTATTGACAAGGGCCTATGAGGGAGATTTGGATCACCCTATCATGTTTGCAAGAAGGAAGTTATCTAAGGCTGAGAGGAATTATTAGACGATAAAGCGCGAAGGTTTGGCTACGGTGTACGTGCTCCAAAAGTTCAGGCATTACTTGTTAGGTGGACACTTTAAGATGTATACAAACCATTTTGCATTAAAGTACCTGGTCAATAAGCCTATGTTGGGGTGGGAAATATGCAGATGGCTGCTACTGTTTTAGGAATATGATTTCGAAGTCATTATGAATTCAGGGAGATTGAATGCAGGACTGGATCATCTGTCATGCATTGAAACAAGTGAGGAGCCCACTAATTTCGAAGAAGGACTGCCTGACATGCAACTCTTTGCAGTACACGTAGCAGATAATCATTTTGTAGACATCATACACTTTTTGAATATAAGAATGGCTCCAAAATGGTACACTAACCAACAAAATAAGGCATTGGTGGTGTGCGCTACAGATTTTTCCCTTATTGTAGGTCACTTGTATAAGATGGGAGTGAATGAGATATTGCGACGTTATGTGCCTAAGTTTGAACGAAGAAACATCATAACCGAAGCTCATGGAGGGGTTGCGGGAGGCCATTATGCAGGAAAAGAAATAGTGAAGAACATTTTACGTGCTAGGTTGTGGTGGCTGACTCTACATAAGGATTCCAAATCTTATTGTAGGGCGTGTGATGCATGTCAGAGGATGGGCAGGCCATCGCAGAGGGATGAGCTACCTTTGAATCTACAACTATCGTTGCAGCCATTTGAAAAGTGGGAAATTGATATTTTAGGACCAATTCAACCTCCAGGAAAGAAGACGAGTGCACAGTATATCATCACTACGACTGAGTATTTGACCAGATGGGCGGAGGCGCATCCTATAGAGGATTGTACAGGGGCAAAAAACAATGAAGTTCCTATTTGAATATGCGTTGACTAGGTTTGGTTGCCTGAAGATTTTGATGAGCGATCACGGTACACATTTCCTTAATGAAATGATCAGCGCGCTGACAAAGGAATTCCAAGTTTATCATCAAAAGAGCATGCCATATCACCCTCACGCTAATGGGATGGTGGAAGCGTTTAATAAGATATTGGAGAATGTGCTGACAAATGTTTGCAATGAGCAGAGGAATGGTTGTGACGTGAACGTACCAGAGGTGTTATAGGCTTATAGAACTACTTGTAAAAAGGTGACTGGACAAACACCTTTTTGACTGGTCTATGGCACAGAAGTTTTGATGTCGATGGAGTAGATTGTGTCTAGTCTACGGATAACAACGTTCACAGGAATGGTGGACTGTGGAGCCTTAGAAGAAAGGCTCGCGCAACTAACAGAGATGGAGGAACATAGATTATTGGTTGGATTTCATCAACAAGTTCAGAAGGAGCGCAAAAAGGCATGGCACGATCGACACATCAAACTGCACACCTTCAAGGTAAACGATTTAGTTTTATTATATGACAACAAGTTTGATAATTTTCCAGGAAAATTTCAAATGCATTGGATGGGACCATATGTGATCAAAGAGATTACCGATGGTGGAGTAGTCCAACTTATGAAATTGAATGGAGATCCATTTCCCAGAAAGGTAAATGGCAGTCAATTGAATCCATACACCGGGGATCCAGCTAGATGACTATATGACGGTAGCACAGTCTTAGCGCTCTAGGCAACTGCAAGGAGGCACGGGATGGTGGGCTCCAGTATTTTAACAATAATGCTACAACTCCTGGAGCTCCCTATCTCTAATTTTATCAACCCGGTAGTTTGTACAAACTTGGAAGCGACGGTGCTGTATGCACAAGTACTAGCTCTTGTCGCAGCTGTCACTTGGTCAGCTGGCACAAGTCCGCTAGGGCTCAAGCCAACTTCTATAGGCTCACAGAAGAAGCTTTATGAATGATGGACGAAAGCTAACTCAAAGGAGACAAAGCATGAAAAACCCTAGTAAACCCTAATTTGACTAGCTAGACCCTTATTATGCAAAACTATGAATGAAACTACTACCACTAATGCCATTACTTGCAGTGAATTGCAATACATGCATCTAAGCTACTTGCATCTAAAAAGACATGTTTTTGTATTTTTTCATTAAGTGGTTGGATTTATTGTGATGATGCTTTTGATTAGGGTTTGGTTGTGCAGGAGCAGTTGGAATGGAAGGAAAGCATGGGCAAGGTCAGGATGGCTAGGGGAGGTCCCAGAGGGTCTCTAGCATCAGTCCATAGAAGTCTACCACGTTCGGATGCTCAGCAACCGAGTTTGCAGGCTTCTACAGGAAGTCTGCAGGGGATCCTACAGGAAACTCAAAGATTTCTACAGGAAGTCTGTGCAATTCTACAGGATGCTTGGCCGTGGAGGTTTTGGGAGATGGTGAAGTGTTGGAGTGGTGTAGGAGGATAGGTGAGATGGAGATGGAGCTGGTGATGGCTCAGGAGCAGAAAAATCAGATGGAGGAAGAGTGCATGCAGTGGGTTGATGGTTGGAAGGATGGGATCAACGAAAGTTTAAGTAGATGGGGGTAAGTGAATAATGGATGAGTTGGAGGGTAAATGAGTTGGATAGAGGCCGAATGGGTGACTTGAGGAGAGATCAAGAAGAAGAAGAAGAAAGTGGAATGATATGGAGCAGCGTAAATGAAACAAATGACTTATGCACCAAAAACAAGAATTCATTAACCTATGATAACTGTGCCATGAAACCTATGAACAGCAATGGAAAACCAAGAAATGAAACTCGTGCATGGAAGTGAAATGTAGAAGTATGGTTCAGTGTCAAAAGTGCATGGATGGATCTTCAACGAAAATGTCTATGTTGCAGCTTGCATGGAAGTGAGAAGAACTGCGTTTCTTTTTGGTGGTTGGTTATGGGCTGCACCCCAATCCCTAACAAAGATGGCAGTGAGGTCCTTTCAACCTTTTCTGGAGCTCTAATGAATTACAACTCTCCTATTATGATCTAAGCAACTGAAAGCAAAATTAACCATAAGCTAATCCTACTTAATCCTATTTAAGAAATCAAATCAGCAAACTGTGTTCTTGAAGTGCATATCAAAACAAGTAAACAAAGTGCTGAAAAGAAAGGTAAATAACACTACAAAGAAGAGGAGGTCTATGGCTCTCAGGTTGGGCCCTAACCTGAGAGCTATAGCTCCCTTAAAAACTCAGAATTGAATCAAAAGCTGCCTGTCTTTATTGAATAATCATGAGTCTAACATCATGCCAAAACTGGCTTACAAAAAGACTAATTGGCTAACCGAATTGACTAACTAGCTAATCCCAAAAATGACTAACTGAAATGAGGTCTTAAGCCCTCTTATTTATACAATTTGAGGACCCAACAGTCCTCCTAAAATTTAGGGACTTGGCTGCCCAAGACTTGTAGTTAACAGCAGTCCAACTTGACTTGCTTGGTTGCCCTTGAGCTGATTGATTCGGTGGCCCTTGAACTCCGAGCTGATGGTGGAGAATTCGAGGTAAGGGCCCATAAATGAGGGGGACACCTTCCTACAAATCCTCTAGCTTGTTCTCCCACGAATTTGGCTGCCAAGTGCTCATTAAGACCTTCAAATTTGTCTCCAAGTTGACCAAAAAGGCTACACAAAGCACCCATTAGACTTGTTGGCATAATGACTAACCAAATTCACTCTATTAACATAAAAATAATCAAAAACATGCAATAAACAAATGAGAATGGTGGACTAAGTCAAATTAGGAGGTTGAATGAGCCCAAATAATTGTACATTTTTGGGGCTCATCATCACCCCCCTACTGAAAGTGTTGCTCATCCTCTGAGCAACCAATCTCTCTCCTTGTCTTTGATGGCCCTGATGGCCTCCTTGTCATGCCAAGCTTCTGAAGTGATGTCCTCTTCTCTGTCATGAAACCATGCTTCTTTGCTTCTTCCCACTACTTGCTCCTTTTCCTAAAGAATTCTCAGCTTGGGTATGATTGTGCAAGTATATTCAATCTGATGGCGGAAATGGTGGTGAAAGGAGATGAAACCAGTGGAGGATGGAAGAAAAGAGTGGTTGCATGCCTCCTCAACAGACTTCAAGCTTCAAATCCCTCTCCATAATTGATTCTGGCCTGCCAAAAGGCTTCTACAGGATGTTTTTGGTAAAAATACAGAACTTCCTGTAGAAAGTCCTGTAGCTTCCTGTAGAAGGTTGAACCGTGACTAAATTGTGCCTGAACCTTGAAAGAAATGAGTGTGCATGGAGGGGATGGATGTGCTTAGGGTGGCTAACATAGGTGCTGCCTCCTTAGCTAAAATCTCGGCCGATTTCTCCTTTTGCTGCCCTCTTTTCAATCTTCCTGTAGAAACAGTTCGCTGGCATCTTGTAGAAACAGTCCTGTAGTGGCTTTTTCTGTCTTCTTGTAGAAACAGTATTCACTGTTTTGGCCTGCTTGGCTGAGGGTGCCTTCTCCTCGACCTGTGCTGTGGTTGCCTTGGGCGTGTCCCTACTTGTTTTGACATTTTTAGTCCTCTCTGCCCGTGTTTGAAACCATTTCTCCCTTGGTGTTTGCGTTTTTACTCCACCCACAGCTTTGGCCTCAGCAACTTGTCGTTTTTCTTGCTTTTCCTCTAGCTTTTCTTGTTCCTTTACCTGTGGCTTTTCCTTTGGTGGTCTGTCTGGTTATATTGCTGCTGATGCCCCAAAACTTGACGGTTAAAATGAAATTAGGCTCTCACAAATAGAGTGCAGAGCTTAATTTTCACACCCACCATCATACATATAACCATCTAAAATTCACATTTTTCACACAGGTTAGCCCTGACAGTGATTTATCTTTTCTACAAGAGAAAAAATGTTGTAACAGGAACTATGGAGGAGAATATTGATGCAGAACCAACGAAGAAATTTCATGAAACCACAAGTAAACTGCTATTTTGACCCACAGGAAGACTTGTTTTAACTTTCCCTACTCCAAACAATTTAATTTACCACCTTTTGAAATTTCATGCACAGGTATGGCGTTTTTCAAGCCTACCTCTCTTCGAAACTCCAATTTGTCGGAGAAAAATCCATTTTCTCTGCTTTTGAAAGCTGTGTCATACTGTCTGGAGAACTTCTTCCTGTAGAACACTGATAAGCAGGGGGGGTTTTTTTTTTTTTTTTTTTTTAAAGAAAATGGCCAAGAAAGCTTGGTTTGCTGCTATGGAGCTTGTTGCAGCTGCAAGGACGAGGATAAACTAGAAATAATAGCTGTGAGAGTTCGATGGATGTTTATGAATATTTTCATTGATGGAGGGTGAGCTGGCCAACTACACGTTGGCCCCATGCAGACTGTCGGTCCTCACTGCAGTGTTTAACTATTTGTTCTTTGCCTATAATCACGTCCATCAATCACGCTGAAGTTTAACTGTTCACCACTGCCCGTTTTCAATTTCCTTCCTGAGATGGCTGAGCGCACGTGTCTCATTCACCCACCAAGTGCTGTTGAACTGGATGAGGGTGGCCAGTTAGCTGGCCACCAATTTGTCTAAATCCAACCATCTCATTGTTCACGCAGTTCTCGAATTACATTCATGCAACAGAGGAATTAGTTTAGTCACGTACCTGCAAGTCGACTGGCTGCTGTGAAGCTTTTTGCTGCTGCATGCTTGGATTCCTTGGTTGCATGAGGGCATGGCTAATGATTTTTGATTGCTTTTCCTTGTGCAGGTGTCCTCTGGCTGGATCTGAGCTGCATGCAATCGTTTCCACGTTCAACTCTGCCCGTTCAAGCTGCTGCTGCTGCATGGTCACAAAACCAGAACTTCTTTTTGCCATTTTTCCCAAACGGTAGATCGGATTGATCTGAAACTCGGTGAGCATGTTCCTACCATCATTATGCATCTCCCATAGCAAATTCGTGATCAATGGATGCATGGATTTCGAGAAAAATGGAAAATGGCTTAATATTTCAGAGGTCGATTTCTCGGAAACCCTGCATCGGAATTGGCTGAAACTACTTGGGTAGGTTACTATCACCCATGTGCATCTCCCCATGAAACAAGTTTTGAAACGGATGCACGGTCATGGAAAAAATGCAAAAATGGCTGATGGTGATGGAGGTTGATTTCTTGGAAACCGTGCACTGGAATTGCATGAAACTGCTCAGGCATGTTGTCATCAACCTTGTACAATTCCCCATAAAATGGTTTGTCAAATGGATGCATGGTTTTCAAGTTATGGCAAAAACAAATTTTGCTCTATGGATTTTTGCTTCAAGGCACTGTACATTTTGGTTGCATGGTATGACAAAATGAATTTTGGCTGTGATGCAGGTATGGAGATGATGGAGGAGGAGTTGGAAGATTGTAGGAGGACTTCTGAACCTTTGAGGAAGCTACCATGCTTGCCAAACCACTTTTTGAAATGCATGCCTAGTTTCCCACAATTTCTACAGGAAGTTCCTGTAGAAGCACAATGAGAAGCACAAGGAGGTGAAAAAATGATGGGTGAAGGCAAGGGATGGACACACAAGTGCTTGTAGGCCTAATCAACAGATTCCCACCATTAGATTCACTTTCGAAATTGGATTTGGCTCGTCCAAAGGTTCTACAGGATGTTTCCTGTAGAAATACAGAGCTTCCTGCAGAAGGCAAGAAAATTCCTTTGACCTTGATTTGAGTGCTCCTCCTGTCATGAAACGTCCTTCTTTAACCTGCAATGTCATTGCTGCAACATGAAATTATTCAATGGAGATTAGCTTTTTTTTTTTTTTTTTTTTTGAAAAACAACTAGGGTGCCTCATGGAGGTTTTCACTCTAATTGCCTGCCTTGGGCGCCTCCAAGGGAGGTTTTCACCCAAAGATCTTATTCTCTTTTCTCTTTTTTTTTCAACCCATTGATCGCCTCATGGAGGTTTTCAATCAATGAGCCAATCTAAGGCGCCTCCGAGGAGGTTTTCACCTTAGATTTATATTTTCCTCTTTTTTCATTTTTTTTTTCTTTTTCTTTTTTCTCTTTTTTTTTCTTTTTCTTTTTTTTCTACCCTACCCTACTTGAAAAACAAAATCATTTTCAAGTATAAGAATACTTCCAATGGAGCCATGTACACATCGAGATTAGAGAAAAAATGATGTGAAGGCTCGAAATGCATGCTTGGACAACTATCCAGATCTTAGAGACCAAATGATCTGACTTTGAAGAGGTCAAACATAGCTGAGGAAGAGAGTACTGCTGCAACTTAGTTACTGTCTGGAACCATGTCTCAATATAGCTTTGATATCTTTGGTCCTTTTGCTGATCTTGATCATGTTTCATGTCACCTTCTAACATGACTTTCTCATCTTCCTCTTTTTGCTGATCTTTCTCTTGAATACATGGAAGATTCGATGGTAACCATGAGGAAGCTTTCTTGATCTCTGATTCTGATCTCTTCTCCTCATCAAGTGCAGCCCATGGTTCTTTGATCTTTTCTTTTGAATCTTCTTCTGCTGGATGTGGTCCTTCAATGCTTGCAATATAGTCTCTTTTTTGCAATACTCTTCCTGAGCTATGGTGAAGATCTTGGAGCTCAAGAGGAGTTGTTTGGACATGTTGTGTCTCAGCTTTGCAATTGGGTTGAGCTACTCCATTGTATGGCTTTGGAAATGGAGGTACGGGTAGCTGAGTGGGGGTGTGAAATTGCCTGATCTATCTCGGTTCCTACGAGGCATGAAATGGAAAAGACTTTCTTTTTCTTTTGATTGCTTTTGCTTTGCTTTTCTTTTGGTACCTGCAAAACTGAGACAGATTGATCTACAACTAACTATGAAAGATGCGAAATTAAACCGAAAGCAGGAAAGAACTAATCTACTTTGCTCAAAGGAAATTGCAAGAATGGAAATGCTAGTCTACGCTTGCAGAAAGGAAATGCTAATCTATGAAAGCAGGAAATGCTAATCTATGAAAGCAGGAAATGTCTATGCTACTTTTGCAGAATGGAAATGAAGTAAACTACTTAGCAGAAGGCAAGAGTAAGAAAGTAGAAGAAAAGAAACAATTACTAATACTTTGACGCTTCCCCGGCAACGGCGCCAAAAAGATGGTGGGCTCCAGTATTGTAACAATAATGCTACAACTCCTGGAGCTCCCTATCTCTAATTTTATCAACCCGGTAGTTCGTACAAACTTGGAAGCGACGGTGTTGTATGCACAAGTACTAGCTCTTGTCGCAGCTGTCACTTGGTCAGCTGGCACAAGTCCGCTAGGGCTCAAGCCAACTTCTATAGGCTCACAGAAGAAGCTTTATGAATGATGGACGAAAGCTAACTCAAAGGAGACTAATCTATCTGCAGAAAGAAACTGAAAGCCAACAAAGCATGAAAAACCCTAGTAAACCCTAATTTGACTAGCTAGACTCTTATTATGCAAAACTATGAATGAAACTACTACCACTAATGCCATTACTTGCAGTGAACTGAAATACATGCATCTAAGCTACTTGCATCTGAAAAGACATGTTTTTGTATTTTTTCATTAAGTGGTTGGATTTATTGTGATGATGCTTTTGATTAGGGTTTGGTTGTGCAGGAGCGGTTGGAATGGAAGGAAAGCATGGGCAAGGTCAGGATGGCTAGGGGAGGTCCCAGAGGGTCTCTAGCATCAGTCCATAGAAGTCTACCACGTTCGGATGCTCAACAACCGAGTTTGCAGGCTTCTACAGGAAGTCTGCAGGGGATCCTACAGGAAACTCAGAGATTTCTACAGGAAGTCTGTGCAATTCTACAGAATGCTTGGCCGTGGAGGTTTTGGGAGATGGTGAAGTGTTGGAGTGGTGTAGGAGGATAGGTGAGATGGAGATGGAGCTGGTGATGGCTCAGGAGCAGAAAAATCAGATGGAGGAAGAGTGCATGCAGTGGGTTGATGGTTGGAAGGATGGGATCAACGAAAGTTTAAGTAGATGGGGGTAAGTGAATAATGGATGAGTTGGAGGGTAAATGAGTTGGACAGAGGCCGAATGGGTGACTTGAGGAGAGATCAAGAAGAAGAAGAAGAAAGTGGAATGATATGGAGCAGCGTAAATGAAACAAATGACTTATGCACCAAAAACAAGAATTCATTAACCTATGATAACTGTGCCATGAAACCTATGAACAGCAATGGAAAACCAAGAAATGAAACTCGTGCATGGAAGTGAAATGTAGAAGTATGGTTCAGTGTCAAAAGTGCATGGATGGATCTTCAACGAAAATGTCTATGTTGCAGCTTGCATGGAAGTGAGAAGAACTGCGTTTCTTTTTGGTGGTTGGTTATGGACTGCACCCCAATCCCTAACAGAGATGGCAGTGAGGTCCTTTCAACCTTTTCTGGAGCTCCAATGAATTACAACTCTCCTATTCTGATCTAAGCAACTGAAAGCAAAATTAACCATAAGCTAATCCTACTTAATCCTATTTAAGAAATCAAATCAGCAAACTGTGTTCTTGAAGTGCATATCAAAACAAGTAAACAAAGGGCTGAAAAGAAAGGTAAATAACACTACAAAGAAGAGGAGGTCTATGGCTCTCAGGTTGGGCCCTAACCTGAGAGCTATAGCTCCCTTAAAAACTCAGAATTGAATCAAAAGCTGCCTGTCTTTATTGAATAATCATGAGTCTAACATCATGCCAAAACTGGCTTACAAAAAGACTAATTGGCTAACCGAATTGACTAACTAGCTAATCCCAAAAATGACTAACTAAAATGAGGTCTTAAGCCCTCTTATTTATACAATTTGAGGACCCAACAGTCCTCCTAAAATTTAGGGACTTGGCTGCCCAAGACTTGTAGTTAACAGCAGTCCAACTTGACTTGCTTGGCTGCCCTTGAGCTGATTGATTCGGTGGCCCTTGAAATCCGAGCTGATGGTGGAGAATTCGAGGTAAGGGCCCATAAATGAGGGGGACACCTTCCTACAAATCCTCTAGCTTGTTCTCCCACGAATTTGGCTGCCAAGTGCTCATTAAGACCTTCAAATTTGTCTCCAAGTTGACCAAAAAGGCTACACAAAGCACCCATTAGACTTGTTGGCATAATGACTAACCAAATTCACTCTATTAACATAAAAATAATCAAAAACATGCAATAAACAAATGAGAATGGTGGACTAAGTCAAATTAGGAGGTTGAATGAACCCAAATAATTGTACATTTTTGGGGCTCATCATCACCCCCCTACTGAAAGTGTTGCTCATCCTCTGAGCAACCAATCTCTCTCCTTGTCTTTGATGGCCCTGATGGCCTCCTTGTCATGCCAAGCTTCTGAAGTGATGTCCTCTTCTCTGTCATGAAACCATGCTTCTTTGCTTCTTCCCACTACTTGCTCCTTTTCCTAAAGAATTCTCAGCTTGGGTATGATTGTGAAAGTATATTCAATCTGATGGCGGAAATGGTGGTGAAAGGAGATGAAACCAGTGGAGGATGGAAGAAAAGAGTGGTTGCATGCCTCCTCAACAGACTTCAAGCTTCAAATCCCTCTCCATAATTGATTCTGGCCTGCCAAAAGGCTTCTACAGGATGTTTTTGGTAAAAATACAGAACTTCCTGTAGAAAGTCCTGTAGCTTCCTGTAGAAGGTTGAACCATGATTAAATTGTGCCTGAACCTTGAAAGAAATGAGGGTGCATGGAGGGGATGGATGTGCTTAGGGTGGCCAACACAGGTGCTGCCTCCTTAGCTAAAATCTCGGCCGATTTCTCCTTTTGCTGCCCTCTTTTCAAACTTCCTATAGAAACAGTTCGCTGGCATCCTGTAGAAACAGTCCTGTAGTGGCTTTTTCTGTCTTCCTGTAGAAACAGTATTCACTGTTTTGGCCTGCTTGGCTGAGGGTGCCTTCTCCTCGACCTGTGCTGTGGTTGCCTTGGGCGTGTCCCTACTTGTTTTGACATTTTTAGTCCTCTCTGCCCGTGTTTGAAACCATTTCTCCCTTGGTGTTTGCGTTTTTACTCCACCCACAGCTTTGGCCTCAGCAGCTTGTCGTTTTTCTTGCTTTTCCTCTAGCTTTTCTTGTTCCTTTACCTGTGGCTTTTCCTTTGGTGGTCTGTCTGGTTATATTGCTGCTGCTGCCCCAAAGCTTGACGGTTAAAATGAAATTAGGCTCTCACAAACAGAGTGCAGAGCTTAATTTTCACACCCACCATCATACATATAACCATCTAAAATTCACATTTTTCACACAGGTTAGCCCTGACAGTGATTTATCTTTTCTACAAGAGAAAAAATGTTGTAACAAGAACTATGGAGGAGAATATTGATGCAGAACCAACGAAGAAATTTAATGAAACCACAAGTAAACTGCTATTTTGACCCACAGGAAGACTTGTTTTAACTTTCCCTACTCCAAACAATTTAATTTACCACCTTTTGAAATTTCATGCACAGGTATGGCGTTTTTCAAGCCTACCTCTCTTCCAAACTCCAATTTGTCGGAGAAAAATCCATTTTCTCTGCTTTTGAAAGCTGTGTCATACTGTCTGGAGAACTTCTTCCTGTAGAACACTGATAAGTAGGGTTTTTTTTTTTTTTTTTTAAAAGAAAATGGCCAAGAAAGCTTGGTTTGCTGCTATGGAGCTTGTTGCAGCTGCAAGGACGAGGATAAACTAGAAATAATAGCTGTGAGAGTTCGATGGCTGTTTATGAATATTTTCGTTGATGGAGGGTGAGCTGGCCAACTACACGTTGGCCCCATGCAGACTGTCAGTCCTCACTGCAGTGTTTAACTATTTGTTCTTTGCCAATAATCACGTCCATCAATCACGCTGAAGTTTAACTGTTCACCACTGCCCGTTTTCAATTTCCTTCCTGAGATGGCTGAGCGCACGTGTCTCATTCACCCACCAAGTGTTGTTGAACTGGATGAGGGTGGCCAGTTAGCTGGCCACCAATTTGTCTAAATCCAACCATCTCATTGTTCACGCAGTTCTCGAATTACATTCATGCAACAAAGGAATTAGTTTAGTCACGTACCTGCAAGTCGACTGGCTGCTGTGAAGCTTTTTGCTGCTGCATGCTTGGATTCCTTGGTTGCATGAGGGCGTGGCTAATGATTTTTTATTGCTTTTCCTTGTGCAGGTGTCCTCTGGCCGGATCTGAGCTGCATGCAATCGTTTCCACGTTCAACTCTGCCCGTTCAAGCTGCTGCTGCTGCATGGTCACAAAACCAGAACTTCTTTTTGCCATTTCTCCCAAACGGTAGATCGGATTGATCTGAAACTCGGTGAGCATGTTCCTACCATCATTATGCATCTCCCATAGCAAATTCGTGATCAATGGATGCACGGATTTCGAGAAAAATGGAAAATGGCTGAAGATTTCAGAGGTCGATTTCTCGGAAACCGTGCATCGGAATTGGCTGAAACTGCTTGGGTAGGTTACTATCACCCATGTGCATCTCCCCATGAAACAGGTTTTGAAACGGATGCACGGTCATGGAGAAAATGCAAAAATGGCTAATGGTGATGGAGGTTGATTTCTTGGAAACCGTGCACCGGAATTGCATGAAACTGCTCAGGCATGTTGTCATCAACCTTGTACAATTCCCCATAAAACGGTTTGTCAAATGGATGCATGGTTTTCAAGTTATGGCAAAAACAAATTTTGCTCTATGGATTTTTGCTTCAAGGCACTTTGCATTTTGGTTGCATGGTATGACAAAATGAATTTTGGCTGTGATGCAGGTATGGAGATGATGGAGGAGTTGGAAGATTGTAGGAGGACTTCTGAACCTTTGAGGAAGCTACCATGCTTGCCAAACCACTTTTTGAAATGCATGCCTAGTTTCCCACAATTTCTACAGGAAGTTCCTGTAGAAGCACAATGAGAAGCACAAGGAGGTGAAAAAATGATGGGTGAAGGCAAGGGATGGACACACAAGTGCTTGTAGGCCTAATCAACAGATTCCCACCATTAGATTCACTTTCGAAATTGGATTTGGCTCGTCCAAAAGTTCTACAGGATGTTTCCTGTAGAAATACAGAGCTTCTTGTAGAAGGCAAGAAAATTCCTTTGACCTTGATTTGAGTGCTCCTCCTGTCATGAAACGTCCTTCTTTAACCTGCAATGTCATTGCTGCAACATGAAATTATTCAATGGAGATTAGCTTTATTTTTCTTTTTCTTTTTTTTTCTTTTTTTTTTTGAAAAACAACTACGGCGCCTCATGGAGGTTTTCACCCTAATTGCCTGCCTTGGGCGCCTCCAAGGGAGGTTTTCACCCAAAGATCTTATTCTATTTTCTCTTTTTTTTTCAACCCATTGACCGCCTCATGGAGGTTTTCAATCAATGAGCCAATCTAAGGCACCTCCGAGGAGGTTTTCACCTTAGATTTCTATTTTCCTCTTTTTTCATTTTTTTTTTTTTTCTTTTTTCTTTTTTTTTTTTCTTTTTTTTTTTTTTCTACCCTACCCTACTTGAAAAACAAAATCATTTTCAAGTATAAGAATACTTCCAATGGAGCCATGTACACATCGATATTAGATAAAAAATGATGTGAAGGCTCTAAATGCATGCTTGGACAACTATCCAGATCTTAGAGACCAAATGATCTGACTTTGAAGGGGTCAAACATAGCTGAGGAAGAGAGTACTGCTGCAACTTAGTTACTGTCTGGAACCATGTCTCAATATAGCTTTGATATCTTTGGTCCTTTTGCTGATCTGGATCATGTTTCATGTCACCTTCTAACATGACTTTCTCATCTTCCTCTTTTTGCTGATCTTTCTCTTGAATACATGGAAGATTCAATGGTAACCATGAGGAAGCTTTCTTGATCTCTGATTCTGATCTCTTCTCCTCATCAAGTGCAGCCCATGGTTCTTTGATCTTTTCTTTTGAATCTTCTTCTGTTGGATGTGGTCCTTCAATGCTTGCAATATAGTCTCTTTTTTGCAATACTCTTCCTAAGCTATGGTGAAGATCTTGGAGCTCAAGAGGAGTTGTTTGGACATGTTGTGTCTCAACTTTGCAATTGGGTTGAGCTACTCCATTGTATGGCTTTGGAAATGGAGGTACGGGTAGCTAAGTGGGGGTGTGAAATTGCCTGATCTATCTCGGTTCCTACGAGGCATGAAATGGAAAAGACTTTCTTTTTCTTTTGATTGCTTTTGCTTTGCTTTTCTTTTGGTACCTGCAAAACTGAGACAGATTGATCTACAACTAACTATGAAAGATGCGAAATTAAACCGAAAGCAGGAAAGAACTAATCTACTTTGCTCAAAGGAAATTGCAAGAATGGAAATGCTAGTCTACGCTTGCAGAAAGGAAATGCTAATCTATGAAAGTAGGAAATGCTAATCTATGAAAGAAGGAAATGCTAATCTATGAAAGCAGGAAATGTCTATGCTACTTTTGCAGAATGGAAATGAAGTAAACTACTTAGCAGAAGGCAAGAGTAAGAAAGTAGAAGAAAAGAAACAATTACTAATACTCTGACGCTTCCCCGGCAACGGCGCCAAAAAGATGGTGGGCTCCAGTATTGTAACAATAATGCTACAACTCCTGGAGCTCCCTATCTCTAATTTTATCAACCCGGTAGTTCGTACAAACTTGGAAGCGACGGTGTTGTATGCACAAGTACTAGCTCTTGTCGCAGCTGTCACTTGGTCAGCTGGCACAAGTCCGCTAGGGCTCAAGCCAACTTCTATAGGCTCACAGAAGAAGCTTTATGAATGATGGACGAAAGCTAACTCAAAGGAGACTAATCTATCTGCAGAAAGAAACTGAAAGCCAACAAAGCATGAAAAACCCTAGTAAACCCTAATTTGACTAGCTAGACCCTTATTATGCAAAACTATGAATGAAACTACTACCACTAATGCCATTACTTGCAGTGAACTGAAATACATGCATCTAAGCTACTTGCATCTGAAAAGACATGTTTTTGAATTTTTTCATTAAGTGGTTGGATTTATTGTGATGATGCTTTTGATTAGGGTTTGGTTGTGCAGGAGCGGTTGGAATGGAAGGAAAGCATGGGCAAGGTCAGGATGGCTAGGGGAGGTCCCAGAGGGTCTCTAGCATCAGTCCATAGAAGTCTACCACGTTCGGATGCTCAACAACCGAGTTTGCAGGCTTCTACAGGAAGTCTGCAGAGATTTCTACAGGAAGTCTGTGCAATTCTACAGGATGCTTGGCTGTGGAGGTTTTGGGAGATGGTGAAGTGTTGGAGTGGTGTAAGAGGATAGGTGAGATGGAGATGGCGCTGGTGATGGCTCAGGAGCAGAAAAAACAGATGGAGGAAGAGTGCATGCAGTGGGTTGATGGTTGGAAGGATGGGATCAACGAAAGTTTAAGTAGATGGGGGTAAGTGAATAATGGATGAGTTGGAGGGTAAATGAGTTGGACAGAGGCCGAATGGGTGACTTGAGGAGAGATCAAGAAGAAGAAGAAGAAAGTGGAATGATATGGTGTTGGCATTATGATTCAGGTGTTGTCCTTGATGGCAAACCCATTCAGGTGATAAATCAAGAAAGACGCAGGAAATATGTTCAGTAAGTGCGTCCCCGCAGGTATACCATACAGAACCCGCGTCCAGGGACGCAGGCCAGCCGTTCAGGAGGTGCGTCCGCCCAGTGCACTCATTTCAAGGCAGAGAAAAGCACGTGGGGGTTTCTTGTGTGGTATCTAGCCGACGGTTTTGTGTTTCTATGGTGTCGGCTCGTGGTTTTGTTCCATGTTTTGGGGAGAAGCTTGCCTATATAAAGCAAAGGAGTTCATTTGGATTATGTATCATCTTGGTTGAATATCTTTTGGTGAGATCTAGTCCAGATCTATGAAGGCGAATCTTCTAATGGACTGTGATCTCTATGGCGCATGATCAGATCTGTGGATCTGAGTGTTTGGGTTGGTTCTGAAGTCCTCATATCTTTTATATCTGAAGGGACGCAGGTTCAGTGAAGGGAAAGTGCGCCGGGACGCAGTACAGTAAAGGCTCAGGTGCGTCTCGGAGGCAAAGGACGCGGCGCGACTGTGTTATTGGGTGCGTCTCTGAAGCAAAAGACGCAGCGCGATAGTGTTTCTGGGTGCGCCGGTTGCAGCAAAGCATAGAGGAACAGTGCGTCGGCACGCAGAACAGTGGAAAGTAGACTGCGTCCAGTCGCAGGTCACAGAAAGAAAATATGCGTCCCTGTCTTAAGATGATCTGTTGACTGTATATTTCTGTTCATAAGGTGTTCTGGGTTATTTCTGTAATTACTGATCTGATATCTGTAGTGGACTGTATCTGTTGTATACTTGTTGATCATTTGATTCTTCATGAAAAGAAGTAGGGGGTTGTAGCTCCCTTCCAGGAGAGACTGGAAAACGAGAGAGAGTTGTAGCTCTCTGCAGGTTGCAGCCTGCGTGCTGGTAAAGGACTGCACCAGTACAAAATCATTGTAAAAAGAATTTCTTGAAAGAAGATAGAGACATATTGCAGCAGGTGGTTTTCTCCCGCATTGGGTTTCCACCTTACATCTTGTGTTCTTTGGTGTGACTGTCTATTTTCTTTATTCATGCTCATTATTTTATGGTACTGATATGCAAGAATAATTCAAAAGATCAAATAAGGAAGATTTGGTAAATTGCTTGATAATACTGATTCACCCCCCCTCTCAGTATTATTTCCAACAATTGGTATCAGAGCAGGTCCTTCAGAAAAGCTTGATCGCTTGAAGGTAGATCGTTCATCATGACCAACTACGAGAGAGAAGCATCAATCAGGCCACCAGTTTTTGATGGGACAAACTTCAATTATTGGAAGGTAAGAGTTACTGCATATCTTCAATCTCTTGGTACTGAAGTTTGGGACATTGTAGAAACAGGCTATGCTTTTCCTTCAGCTACTCCTACAGATCCAGCTGAGAAAAAGAAGTATGAAACAAATGCAAAAGCAGTCAGTACTCTATTAGGAAGTATATCCCAAACAGAATTCATGAAGGTAATGCACTTCAAATCAGCAAAAGAAATATGGGACAAAATGATCACAAGCTATGAAGGAGATGAACAGGTAAAACAAGCCAAACTTCAAACTCTCAGAATTCAATATGAGACTCTCAAGATGTATAATGATGAAAGTGTGGCTAATTATTTTCTTCGGGTAGATGAGATTGTAAATTGTATGAAAAATTTGGGTGAAGAAGTAAAGGAGTCTCTAGTAGTTCAAAAGATTCTAAGATCATTATCCCCCAATTTGAATCCAAAGTATCTGCAATAGAAGAAAAAGAAAATCTCCGTGTTCTTACTATGTCTCAGCTACATGGAATTCTAACTGCTTATGAAATGAGAAAGGGAGGACCATCAGACAGAAGGGAGGCTGCTTTTAAAGCATCAGGCAAAGAAGATTACTATGAAGCAAGCCATGATCCAGAAGAAGAGGAAGAAGAATCAAATTTTGTCAGAAATCTTCAAAGAGGTTCTGGAAGGTTCAGAGGTAAGCTACCTTTCAAATGCTTTGCTTGTGGAAGAGTAGGTCATTATGCTGCAAAATGCTCTTATAAGGATAAAGGAAAGGAACCAGTTAGATGGAACAAGAAACAAAGCGCAAATAAGAAAAGCTACTACACCCATGAAGATAGTGATGGCTTATCAAACAGTGATGAAGATGAACAAGGTAATAAATATAGGTTGTTAATGGCATTTGAAGATGATGATTATGAGGATGCTGTAGATGTGGATAACCTTTATGATGAAATTACTAGACTCAAGAGATGCATAGAAGAAAAGAACATGATTATTGATACTCTACAATTCCAAATTGATGAAAAGGAAAAACATCTTGAAAAATTAGAAGGTGAAATTGTTGGTCTTAGAAAAGAAATTGAGAAAACAAAAACTATTAATCTCAAGTTTGTCAAAGGATCTGAAACTTTGGATGAGATTATCAGTGTGCAGCGGTCTCCACTAAATAAGACAGGTTTGGGCTATAATGGAGAAACTTCTCAAGCATCCACTTCAAAAAGTTATCTTGATGCAGCAAGAAGAAATGAGCAAGAGCACAAGGAAGATCATCAGGTAAAGCAGGGACAAATGTCAAGCAGAAACTATCAGGGGCAATCCAGCTTAAGGGTGAACAAAAGCCACAACCAGCCACAGGTAAAATCTTCTCAATTTGGTTCAAGAATAGATGAAAATAGAAATTACAATCAGTTGGCTGGTAGATCCAATAATCGCAGAAGCTTCTTCAATGGACAATGCTTTTCTTGCCATAACTTTGGTCACAAAGCAGCTCAATGTGTTGCGTATAAAACAATCATGACTAGGGAAGCTCAAAAACAAAGAAGTATGACAGGGATTACAAAAAGGACCTATAACAACTTTTCAGCTCTTGAAAATGAAGTTGAATGTTCTATTTGCAATAATTTTGGACATAAAGACTTTGAATGCAGAAGCAGGTTTCCGGAAAGAAAGGTACAAGAGCAGAAAAAGGAACAAGCCTCAGGCGCCAAAACATGGAGAATAAAGGAACCTCAAACAGAAAGATGTGGGATAGCATTTTATGCAGAAGGACAAGAAAATCTATGGTACATTGACAGTGGATGTTCGAAGCATATGACAGGTGATAAAGAAAAACTTGAGTCTTATTCTAATTTAGAAAAGGGAAAGAAAGTCTCTTTTGGAAATGATACTCCTGCAACTATAAAAGGAAAAGTTATTGCTCCTTTAAAAGAAGATGTTAAGGCTGGAAATGTTTTGTTTGTTGATGGATTGAAGCATAATCTTCTAAGTGTCAGCCAGATGTGTGATCAAAGAACCGAGGTTATATTCAGATCAAATGGATGCCTTGTTCGTGATCTTGATACAGGTAAAACAGTTCTCAAAGGAAAGAGAACTCCAAATAATCTATACATATTTGATGAAGGACAACAACAATGCTATCTAAGCAAAAATGAAGAGCACTGGTTATGGCATCGAAGGTTGGGACATCTAAGCTTCTCACAAATAAGGAAAGCTTGCAAATATCAGGCAGTTCGCGATCTTCCAGATATCAAAATTCCTGACAACACCATATGCAGATCATGTCAGTTTGGAAAACAAACCAGAACTAACTTTCCAGAGAAAGAAGGATCAGCCAGCATGCCTCTTGAGCTAGTACATACAGATGTATGTGGACCATTCAGAAAAAGAACACCTAGAGGAGAGGAATACTTGATATTATTTATTGACGATTTCTCCAGGTTTGTTTGGTTAGGTCTTATGAAGCACAAAGATGAAGCATTCGAAAAATTCAAAACCTTCAAAGCCTTGGCTGAAAATGAATCAGGTCACAAAATTAAGTGCCTCAGATCTGACAGAGGTGGGGAATTTACTTCAAATGAATTTTTCGATTTCTGTGATGAACATGGGATAAGGAGAGAATTCTCTACAGCTAGAACGCCTCAGCAAAATGGAGTTGTTGAAAGAATGAACAGAACAATCCAACAAATGGCTCGTGCTATGCTTGATGAATCAGGAACCCCCGCAACCTTCTGGGGTGAGGCTGCACATACTGCGGTTATTATTCTCAACAAGACAAATGTCCGGGTGAACAGCACTCAAACCCCTCATGAGCTCTGGAGTGGTAAAACTCCTTCGGTAAAGCACTTCAAAATATTTGGGAGCAAATGCTATATCAAGAATACTGAGGAGCAGCTTGGCAAACTTGATCCTAGAGCAGATGAAGGCATTCTTCTTGGCTATTCTCCACATAGCAAAGCATACAAATGCTACAATAAAAGACTTGGCAGAATTGTTGACAGCATTGATGTAGTGGTTGATGAAAAGGGATATATTCCTAGGCAAATACATCGTGAAGACATCGAAGAAGATGAGAGCTACCCTCAAAGACAGAATGATGAAGAAGAAGAACCTCAAGAAGAATCTCAAGAAGAACCTCACGAAGAAGCAGAAGAACGGACAAGAATAGAAGAAAAGACTCCATCCAGATATGTTCAGAAGAACCATCCAGAATCTCAGATCATGGGACAAAAAGAAGCAGGTATACAAACTAGAAGAACAGTTGCAGAAGCTTCAAGCTATTTGGCATTACTTTCCTCCACCGAACCACAAAATGTGAAAGAGGCATGCAAAGATGAATGTTGGGTGAAAGCAATGGATGAAGAACTTGAGCAAATCGAAAAGAACAACACTTGGGAGCTGGTTCCTAGACCAAAAGATAAGAATGTTATTGGAACAAAATGGGTCTTCAAAAATAAATTGAATGAAAATGGAGAAGTAATTAGAAACAAAGCCAGACTCGTCTGTAAAGGGTATGCGCAGCAAGAAGGAATAGACTTTGAAGAAACTTTTGCTCCTGTTGCAAGACTTGAGGCCATCCGAATGTTCCTTGCTCTCTCAAGTTTTCAGAACTTCAAAGTATTTCAAATGGATGTGAAATCAGCCTTTTTGAATGGAGACTTGGAAGAAGAAGTGTACATTGAACAGCCAGATGGGTTCATTCTTGGAAATGATCCAAATCTTGTATGCCGATTGAAAAAGGCTCTCTATGGTCTCAAACAAGCTCCAAGGGCTTGGTACTACCGGTTGGACAAATATCTTCATCAACAAGGTTTCTTAAAAGGTTCAGCAGATAGCAATCTGTATATAAAAGTTGAAAATGACAAATTGCTAATACTTGTTGTGTATGTAGATGACATTATTTTTGGCAGCAATGAAGAAGCTATGAGTCAAAGCTTTGCCTCAGTCATGCAGAAAGAATTTGAAATGTCCTTGCTAGGAGAACTGACATATTTCCTTGGTTTGCAAATCCAACAGAAGGAAGGAGGAATCTTTTTATCTCAAACCAAGTATCTCAAGCAGATTTTGAAGAAATATGGCATGGAAGATGCAAAACCAGTATGTACACCCATGGTCACAGGATGTAGTCTCAGTGCAAATGATGAATCTGCAGCAGTACATCAACCAACCTACAGATCTATGATTGGAAGTTTACTATATTTGACAGGTACCCGACCAGACATCATGCATGCAGTTGGAATAGTTGGAAGATTTCAGGCAAATCCGAAGGAGACTCATCTTCAAGCAGTGAAGAGAATTTTCAAATATCTTCAAGGGACTCAAAATTATGGCTTATGGTATCCTAGAGATACAGATCTTACTCTTCATGCCTATACAGATGCAGATTGGGCCGGAAGCGTGGATGACAGGAAAAGCACAAGTGGTGGTGCGTTCTTTATGGGTCCCAGACTGGTCTCTTGGTTCAGCAAGAAACAGAGTTCAATTGCCTTGTCTACAGCTGAAGCAGAATATGTTGCTGCTGCATCTTGTTGCACCCAACTCCTTTGGATGATGCAGAATTTGCAGGATTATCAAATCACTTGTACTCCTCCAATCCCTATCTTATGTGACAACACAAGTGCAATCAGCATCTCAAAGAATCCGGTTATGCATTCAAAAACCAAGCACATACCAATCAAGTACCATTTTCTCCGGGAACAAGTACTTGAACAGAAGGTCAAGTTGGAGTATGTTCCTTCTAAGGAACAAGTTGCTGATATTTTCACCAAACCGTTGCCCAGGGACACTTTTGAATACCTCAGGCAAAAGCTGGGGGTTGTTGATGCATCATCTTACTGTTGATCATCTTCCTATTGGTGGTATAGGCTCAGGGGGAGCACATAATGCATTGTTGGCATTATGGAGAAGGAGATCTTGGAAATAGCTGCAATATGTCTCTATCTCCTTCATGATGGATTTCTGGTTACAGATCTGGAGATGCATGAGCATAGGGGGAGCATACCCTTTGCCCTTGATGTCAAAGGGGGAGAATGAAGCTGAAGATTATGTGGTTGCCATCAAGTCCAAAGGGGGAGATTGTTGGCATTATGATTCAGGTGTTGTCCTTGATGGCAAACCCATTCAGGTGATAAATCAAGAAAGACACAGGAAATATGTTCAGCAAGTGCGTCCCCGCAGGTATACCATACAGAACCCGCGTCCAGGGACGCAGGCCAGCCGTTCAGGAGGTGCGTCCGCCCAGTGCACTCATTTCAAGGCAGAGAAAAGCACGTGGGGGTTTCTTGTGTGGTATCTAGCCGACGGTTTTGTGTTTCTATGGTGTCGGCTCGTGGTTTTGTTCCATGTTTTGGGGAGAAGCTTGCCTATATAAAGCAAAGGAGTTCATTTGGATTATGTATCATCTTGGTTGAATATCTTTTGGTGAGATCTAGTCCAGATCTATGAAGGCGAATCTTCTAATGGACTGTGATCTCTATGGCGCATGATCAGATCTGTGGATCTGAGTGTTTGGGTTGGTTCTGAAGTCCTCATATCTTTTATATCTGAAGGGACGCAGGTTCAGTGAAGGGAAAGTGCGTCGGGACGCAGTACAGTAAAGGCTCAGGTGCGTCTCGGAGGCAAAGGACGCGACGCGACTGTGTTATTGGGTGCGTCTCTGAAGCAAAAGACGCGGCGCGATAGTGTTTCTGGGTGCGCCGGTTGCAGCAAAGCATAGAGGAACAGTGCGTCGGCACGCAGAACAGTGGAAAGTAGACTGCGTCCAGTCGCAGGTCACAGAAAGAAAATATGCGTCCCTGTCTTAAGATGATCTGTTGACTGTATATTTCTGTTCATAAGGTGTTCTGGGTTATTTCTGTAATTACTGATCTGATATCTGTAGTGGACTGTATCTGTTGTATACTTGTTGATCATTTGATTCTTCATGAAAAGAAGTAGGGGGTTGTAGCTCCCTTCCAGGAGAGACTGGAAAACGAGAGAGAGTTGTAGCTCTCTGCAGGTTGCAGCCTGCGTGCTGGTAAAGGACTGCACCAGTACAAAATCATTGTAAAAAGAATTTCTTGAAAGAAGATAGAGACATATTGCAGCAGGTGGTTTTCTCCCGCATTGGGTTTCCACCTTACATCTTGTGTTCTTTGGTGTGACTGTCTATTTTCTTTATTCATGCTCATTATTTTATGGTACTGATATGCAAGAATAATTCAAAAGATCAAATAAGGAAGATTTGGTAAATTGCTTGATAATACTGATTCACCCCCCCTCTCAGTATTATTTCCAACATATGGAGCAGCGTAAATGAAACAAATGACTTATGCACCAAAAACAAGAATTCATTAACCTATGATAACTGTGCCATGAAACCTATGAACAGCAATGGAAAACCAAGAAATGAAACTCGTGCATGGAAGTGAAATGTAGAAGTATGGTTCAGTGTCAAAAGTGCATGGATGGATCTTCAACGAAAATGTCTATGTTGCAGCTTGCATGGAAGTGAGAAGAACTGCGTTTCTTTTTGGTGGTTGGTTATGGACTGCACCCCAATCCCTAACAGAGATGGCAGTGAGGTCCTTTCAACCTTTTCTGGAGCTCCAATGAATTACAACTCTCCTATTCTGATCTAAGCAACTGAAAGCAAAATTAACCATAAGCTAATCCTACTTAATCCTATTTAAGAAATCAAATCAGCAAACTGTGTTCTTGAAGTGCATATCAAAACAAGTAAACAAAGTGCTGAAAAGAAAGGTAAATAACACTACAAAGAAGAGGAGGTCTATGGCTCTCAGGTTGGGCCCTAACCTGAGAGCTATAGCTCCCTTAAAAACTCAGAATTGAATCAAAAGCTGCCTGTCTTTATTGAATAATCATGAGTCTAACATCATGCCAAAACTGGCTTACAAAAAGACTAATTGGCTAACCGAATTGACTAACTAGCTAATCCCAAAAATGAATAACTGAAATGAGGTCTTAAGCCCTCTTATTTATACAATTTGAGGACCCAACAGTCCTCCTAAAATTTAGGGACTTGGCTGCCCAAGACTTGTAGTTAACAGCAGTCCAACTTGACTTGCTTGGCTGCCCTTGAGCTGATTGATTCGGTGGCCCTTGAACTCCGAGCTGATGGTGGAGAATTCGAGGTAAGGGCCCATAAATGAGGGGGACACCTTCCTACAAATCCTCTAGCTTGTTTTCCCACGAATTTGGCTGCCAAGTGCTCATTAAGACCTTCAAATTTGTCTCCAAGTTGACCAAAAAGGCTACACAAAGCACCCATTAGACTTGTTGGCATAGTGACTAACCAAATTCACTCTAGTAACATAAAAATAATCAAAAACATGCAATAAACAAATGAGAATGGTGGACTAAGTCAAATTAGGAGGTTGAATGAGCCCAAATAATTGTACATTTTTGGGGCTCATCACGGGACTATAAACTAAATTGTCCGTGTTGTAGAGTTGTGCGATGAGGGGCCTGCGCGGGATAGATGGATGTCCTAGAGTCAGTGGACGCACGAAGGGAGCTTCACTACAGGACAAGAGACCGTGCAGCGTAGCTAGAAAGTGACCGTTGCCATCACTGTTCATGATTTGACAGTGAGAAAGCGGTTAAGAGGAGCGGGGGGGCGATATCTAAGGCTGAATTTAAGAGTGATATCTTTCAAAATCTGCCACCAGTCTAGCATTTATGAGCGGATTTTGGGGGGAATG
The DNA here is from genome assembly GCA_031772625.1 of Pinus tabuliformis. Classification (NCBI taxonomy): domain Eukaryota; kingdom Viridiplantae; phylum Streptophyta; class Pinopsida; order Pinales; family Pinaceae; genus Pinus; species Pinus tabuliformis. The sequence continues at coordinate 861,628,103 of CM062809.1, forward strand.
GTCGAATTTTAATTTGAACTTTCCTATAAATTGCAGATGGCTGCCCAACGAGAGACGATTTTCATTCTGAGATTTTATGTGTCGTGTTGTCTGTTGTGCATGAACCATGTGTTCTTTGACGATTTGGTGGCTAGTTCTGTGTTTGACAGGTTATCTGCAGAAACTTAGGAGCTTATTAATAACTTCATGTCTAAACCCATGGAAAATCCAAGTGTTGGAGGGTCTCTTGCGTCTGAGGGAGATGCCCTTGAGATTGTAAGTATGGAGGTGCTCGCAGCAGTGCCCAAATCTCCGAGGTAACCTAGGCCGAAGCCTACGCCAGCTTGAGAGGTTCCCAAGCCGAAGAAGGATAAACAGAAGAAGACGTTTCTAGTGTGTGAGTCACCAAGGAAACATTAGAGGAAAGAAAATCCAACCGCGCAGGAAAAGGGAAAAGTGGTCGACCTGGAGGGTGATGAGGGTGTAGAGGACATTGATATTGAGGGGGTAGACCCTATTTCGAAGCTGCCAAAATACCTCCCTCCGCGCCAGGGAAAGGTGAAGGTCCTAAAGGACCCAGATGAGGGAAAGTTTCTCCTTCATACACCCTTGCTACCAGAAAATATCACATTTGAAGGTCTGCGCTTGGCGCAAGTCCCACATCTGAAGCTTGAAGATTGGGACTTGGGGGACACTGAGTGGTTCCCCCACCTGGCTACCGATAATTTCATGCAGCGAGTGTTCTACAAGGATTCGGGTGTCACCGTGTTGGAGCTGGTGAAGTGGATTTGTGGGGTGGAAAAGGCAGGATTGTTGAATCTGCTATAGGTGTCGCATTACCACCGTGCTCCCATAAATTTGATTGTTATCAAACAATTGTTGTGCCTGGTGCATGATGGGTGCCTGTGGCTGCAGGAGTTGATCCCTATAATTGACATTCCGATTCATAGGATCCCCTGAATACCACATTCAAGACTAAATCCAGCCAAGGCATTTGGTGGAAGGATGGACGAGCGTGACCTCATCGAGTAGATGAAGGACAAGTTTAAGCTTGTCAAAAGGTTGCGTGGGTATTCCATTTCCAACATAACCGACCTTGTGGTGAAGGTGGCTTCCCAGATCTTGGCTGACAAAGTAATGAGAAAGTACCGCGCAGACGAGGTGATGGCACCAATTGTTTCACTAGCAGCCCAGTGCATGGAGGGCGTACAATTCAACTGGGCACACCACCTGTGCAACGAGTTCCTTGCAAACTGCAGGGAGGCACAGGACCAGAGCAAGATGTTTCACTACTCATGGCTCTTACTTTCAATTGTGTTGATTGCATGACAGTTTCCAGAGGACAACCAATTTCCTTCGATTGCTCCAGATTTTCCAGAAGCAGCACTTTTTGCTTCGCTATGGGCCACAAAGGACACTGAGCGGGTCCGGGAGAGAAAATTCTTTTGGGTATTGATGGAAATGAGCATTAATATGGCCATCAATCGGAAGCCATGGTTATCACCAACCGTTTTTGAGAAGTTATCTGGGTACACGAAGTTCAAAGCGGACTTCCACCAGATTTCCATTCAGGCACAAAAGGAACCAAAACAGAAGTGGTATGATTTACCATACCTCGCGACGGATGATGCAATTGCAGCGGTCCTCGAGCATTGGCCAGTAGATTGGTGCACAACATCTGATTTGTCCGCCGGGTCTAGTAAGTCTGTGGAAAAGCAGAAAAAGGAAGCGGCCCAGTTTAAAGTTTAACAATTGGCTGAAAAGAGAAAGAAAGAGATTAAGGAGAATGCACACACAGAAGCAGAGCGCGCTACCAAGGAACAGGAGGAAGAGCGTGACCCTGACAAAAATCAGAAATCTCCTTCGCCACAAACAGAGGAAGAGGATAAATTAGAATAGGGCAGTGGATATCTGGAAAGCGCTCCCTTTCAGGTGAAGAGGAACAGGGAACATGAAAAAGAAGGACCGTGGAAGAAGACCAAGGCCACTAAGTCATTGCTAGACCTGATCAACTTAACAGAGGGTGACTTAGATGACATTATGGGCAAGGTAAGTGATACAACCATGGAACTATTGCAGCCGTTTGAGCAGTAACAGAAGCAGGCATTAAGTGTCATTCAAATAGGTCTGCGTGAGCTGCAGATCCAAACAACCAAACTACAGGAAGGAGTAGGGCAGAGCAACGCAGCCTCAACCAGTTTAGCACTGGGGACAATGACAACAGTGGAGCTGGTTCTCTCTTTGGATCTTCGGGTAGTCGCATTACTGGATGGCACTCCAAGCGGGGAGGCATAAGCGAACAAGGTTGCTATCAGTGTGTTGAAGAATGTTGGCCTCAACTTGGCTGCACTCCTTAGCGAATTCCTCCACACTCTACTAGAAAGTGTGACTACAGAGCTTAGGGACCGAGAGTAGCGCGCACTGCGCATGATCAGTGAGTAAAAAATCAACAACGAACAGATATTCAGTGAGAAGATAACCATGCTAGAAGCTTGGAAGAAGGTTTAGGAGAAGAATGAGTACACTGCCGCAGTATGCATAACCGTTCCGGAACTGCATATCCCAGAAGACGCCCCGGAGGAAGCCAAGATTTAGAAGTTGGTTGCAGGTTTGCGTGATGCAAAGACCGAGATGGCAAAGTTTAGTTTGAGCTGAACCAAAAAATTACAGAGCTTGAGTTGAAGACACAGCCTTCAACTCCACCAGAAGTCAAAGAACAATGTGAAGCTGCTGTGAGGGATGGAGTCGTTGCAGTAGATGTTGCGGTGGTGGAATGCACTACACTCTTCGACCAGTCTATGGAGCTAATCACGAGTCTGCAGGAAGATCCTAACCTATAGAGGTTGAACACAGAGGCCTGGGAACTGTAGCAACAGTATGATGAAGCAAAGGCAACAATGCACACCATCGCTGTCACACAGAGATTGGCAAAGCTGTAGGAAGAAAATCAATTGCAAGAACAGGTAGAAGGAGCGCAGCGGAAAGAGGCAGCATTCAAGGCTATATTGGGGCCTTGGCTAGATGAGGCCTATGTGATCTCCGCCACCATTGGGGAGAAGTTGGCCAGCCTACAAAGATCCCAGCATAAGATCCAGGAAGATAGTGTAGGACCAAAAACCAAGCAGCTCGTGGAGCAGGTCAAGAAGGCAACTACACAATGCACAACTGAAGTTGTAGTGGTGCAAGTGGAGCTAGGATGTCTTCATAGTAAGATCTTGGCGCCAGCAAAGTGAATCGAGGGTGAGTCATGATATTTGTATTGGGGGGTTGTTGGGGTAGGTCCCCTAAGGTTAATTTTGGGGCAGAAATCCCAAGTTTTTGTGATGCAAAGTGTAAAGTCTCCGCAAGTTGTGATCACATAGCACGTAGATGTAAAATTTCATAAAATTGTTTACCCTTTGTTTATGTAAGTTGTGTCGGCTTTAGTAGACCTACCCATGGTCCACGAACCTTGGGATTGTATAAAAAAGGAGAGTCTTAGAGAGTTTAAGGCAAGGGGGTCTTAGCAAAGAATGAATGTAATGGGTCAATAGGAGCTAAGAGCGAAGAGTCTTAGAGTAGAAGAGAGGCTCTGAAGCTGTGTGCGCAGAGGCCTAGAGTAGAGTCTGTAGTTGAGTGTGCAGACCCCAGCAATTGATTGCGCAGCGTAGTTTTGAGTCTGTAAGAAAATCTAAAGTATCAATAAAGAGATTGTTCTGGAAATATCTGTGTTTCTCCCTTTACTTCTATTATGAATGAATGCGTTTATGTTATGATGAATAGTGGGTTTATGATTTAATGTTGTTTGATGCGCAAACCTGTATGTTTTACATTGTTATATGAACGCAAGTAATATATCTATTTTCACGAAGAGTATCTTAATGCATGCTAAAGATGTCATACACTTAAGCCGATATGAGTAATAACAAACTTATGGGTGATTATACAGGCACAAAAGTGGTTGATTCGCCTGTTTAGGGTGCGCTAAAGACAGTCGTATACCTTTTCGAAGGTCTAGAGGCTGGTAAGAGGAGGTTATATCAATAAGCCTCAAGGACTTATCGATCTGCACAAAAGCAGATAAAGGGTACAAAATGACATCATAACCATCTCTGGGTGTAGAAACTTGGTTCCAGCATCCCCCCATACAGCTTCGGGTGAGACTTTAGTCTACGCTTCGCGGATTGATGCCAAAAGGGTAAGTAGTGTAGGGATTTGTTTGGAAAACTTAACTCTGAACCTGGGTCAGGACCCAATAAGCCAACAACGATAACGAGACTTTAGATCAATATTGCTAAAATACTTCGCCCCCTTAAGGTGGTATATAAGGTCATCAATATGTGGGATTGAATAAATGTTCCTGATAGTGATTTTTGTTTAGAGCTTGATAATCAATGCAGAGCCACGAGGTCCCATCCTTCTTTTGTACAAGTATAATCGCCCCGCCCATAGGGTGAGGAACTTGGCCGAATGTGTCATTTTTTTAGCAACTCCTAAATCTGCCACTCGATTTTTTCATTTTCCAGAATGGAGTGGATGTATATCATCCCATTGGGTAGAGGTGCTCCAGGAGTTAGATTGATTGAATGCTTGACCTAACAGTGCAATGGTACCCTTGTGGGTGAGGAGAAGATGTCCTTGTATTCTTCCACAACCTTATCCACCTCCTTCCCAAAGTATTAATAACAGTGCGAGACCTAGACTCATACACAACATGACGTTTCCACAAGTATGGTTGGCCTAATAACACATCACAAACTTCAAGAGGAGAAACATCACACACTACCCCATATGTGAAGGGCTTGATGCTTTAAGGAAGGTGAAACTACTAGCTGATGTTGATATCTTGTCCTTGGTGAAGCCATAAGATGGTGTACGACTGCAGGTGTGGTGTGGTGGGTAGGCCCAATTGCTTTACGACCTATGCTGAAATGAGGTACTTTTGGCACCCACTGTCGACAATGAACTGTAGCGGAGAACCCTTCACCCACATCTGTGAGTGGAAGAGACACTCCCTCTCCTATGGATATTTAGGCTCAATCTTATGGACCTTAGCAATGGAAATGGTGGCACTGGGTTCTGTGTTAATAATCTTCTCCCCCTTGTCGTTCCCCTTGTCGGGTTTTCTCTTAGAATCAGAAGATGCATCAGACTCTGAAGCTTTCATCTTAGCCACCAATAACTGCTTGGCGCGACACTCATTTTTGTTATGAGTGGGGATCTTGTGGAACTCACACCACTTTCATGTGTCCTTCTTCGTCTTTGTGGTTCCATTCTTTGCTTGCAACTTTGATGGGTTTTCTTGGGACACTCTACCTAGGCTTTGTCCTTTGTTCTATGGTTTGGGAGCACTCTTTCCCTTCTTTTGATTCACAAATCTAAAGTCACGCTTTTTTTGTTTAATTTTTTGTTAAAGCTTGGTAGCATATAGGTATGCTACACCCAACGAGGAGATGTCTAGGAACTCCATTTCTTCTTGAATGTATTTATGCAGAAAGATGCAGTACTTGAACACCAGATGTCGCTCAGAGTCATTGATACCCAACTTTTTGCATAGAGTATGAAAAATATTTGTGAGCTCATGCACGTCTTGGTCACTTTATTTTTGTAATGTGGTCCACTGTATGTACTTGTCCTCATAGCTCCACATGGGGTGATATTGTTCCTTTACGGTGTCTCAGAAAGAGTTCCAAGAGGGGGTGGCTATAAACAAAGAGGGTTCCTCAACCATTTTCTCACATTAATCTTCCTACCAATCCTTGACATGGGAGGAAACCGTAAGCAGCGCAAAAGTAATCTTATCCCTATTAGAGAAACTATGGACCGAAAAAAAAACCTTCCAAAGGATTCAACCATTTATCTATAACATCTGCATCTATTTGACCTTCGAATATAGGGATATTAAAGTTCACTTGTACCTTGAAGGGGGCAACACCTCCGAAATGACTACTGGATGAAGGTGTGTCATCGATGGGTATCCGCTGAAGGATCTAGGCAAAGTTGTCCATCATATGTTTACTTTTCCAGTTGAGGGCTTATTCGAGCAATAGTTTGATAGGATCTCTTGCTTCCTCATCTTTCCTTTCTTCCACCATGGGAGGCGTCGAAATCAATGGGGAAATTATTGCAAAGGCTCAACCATTTCAAGTCCCAACTCCTTATACCTCGACCTTGTTGGGGACATACACATAAAAATAGAGAATGAGCAGACCGCTTTAATACCACTGATCTGGATTTATGAAGGAACGAAATGAAATATAGTTATGAACATAAACATATAGATAGAGTGAAAATAAAACTTCAATTCATTTATAAAAAAGTTCTGAAAATTGTTTACATGTAGAATGGATATAGACTAGCTCAGGGGATGGTAGCTTACCTCAAAGGAGAGATGTGGTGGCTACATGCCTTCTGAACTATGTTACAATCAAGCTTAGAGACCTTTTATCATTAAGAAATAATGTGAAACCATAAACATCCAAAATCCTAACCCTAGGAGATGAAGCACCAAAAGCTTGTGGGCGCTGTTGGGGTTAGTTGGAAAGTCAACTTCCCGAGCTCATAAATTTGGCATACGTTCTCTGTTTGACTATCATAATACCTCGTTTCAAATATCTCCAAGAGGAGGCCAAAACAAAGAAGTAAAATGGTGATGCACTATTTTAGTCATTTTGTTTTCCCAAAAAACACATTTTAGGCCCTCAAAACGACTCTATAAGTTTAGTACCCGAGAAACTACCAAAAATAGTACGTTGTGCTACAATTAAGGATATTGAAAGAAACAATAGTGGGGGTCCAAGTAGAATAAGAGGGTGGCCACCAATATCCACCTAGATTAGAAACCATATGATATTTTTATCTGATGAAGAAATAGATAAACTAGAATATTATAAGGGAATCATAGATCCTAGTTTTCAGTCTTACAACCAATGGATGGCCTTCTCATACGAACAATCCAAAATAAAATGCATGGAGGAGTGGATTACTAACATTTGTACAAGGCCTGTCTCTCTTGAAAATGAGGATTCTTTACAAGAAGATGAGTATTCTAACCTTGAAGAAGCCTTGAAGATAAAGCAGGGAAGACATTTTGTGTCTATGAAAATTATGGATCTTGCTTTTCAAGGAATTGGTGAGAAAGTTTGGATGAAGATATGGTGTGTTCAAATTTTGCATCTCATTTCTATGACAAAATCTGAACTTGGAAAATTGTCTTCCATAAATTCTTACATAGTTTTGTAGACGTGTTCAACAATAAGTGGGGCTCAACATTATGACATACACTTCTAGATTAGGAATGACACTAGTTGGGATGGAGCTGGAGTAACTTCAATAAAGTCTATTGAGCTTGATGTAGATATGGGCATACGTATAGTGAAATATAGAGAATTGTGCAGGCATGAGACAGATAAATTCATGTCATATTTCAAGCCATGTTTTATACCTTTGGAAGGATATATGGTGATCCGAATTGGATCATTATATTACTTTTCATCCATCTTGATGCATTCAGAGTGGAAAAAGTGGAGGAATTAACTCATGAGACTGTTTTTACCAACGGGACCCAGTTTGGCGAAAAGGAGTTTGAAACCTTGTGGGAGAGTTTTGAGGCATCAAATAATGTTTTGGGGTAAAACTTTGTCGCTTTCGTGTACACCCGTTCATGCTATTCTACACATTGATATCTCTCCAACGACACAAGAAGTGTGTCAGTCAAGTCTGTATGCAAAGTTATGCCACTTAGAAGTTGACCTTCTTTTTTTCACACCTATAATTCGGGAGAATGTTGTGTAAGCCCCCATTATTCATGGAAAATGGTCTAGCCGCATGTTTTATCTGTAAAATACTCTAGAATATTCTATATTGTAACTCTAGTTAAGAGTTGATGCAATCAAAATTAACCACTAGTAGGCTATGTGGTTGTGTTATAACCAGGCCAGTAGGAGGAAGAGGCATTCCATTCTTTGGAGAGCATTTTGTTCCATAGATGATAAAATATAGCTAGCAGAGATAGGAGGTAGAGCACAGAGAGAGGATCTATGAACTATAGTAGCCCTCGGGCCCCATGCATTACTTCTTTGTACATGTAGCCATATTTTCCAGATAGAGAAAGAGAGTGAAGCAACCTCACCTTGCAGTTGGGTTTTCTCTTGAAAGGGTTTCCCATAACATATTTTGTATCCTATGTGCATGTGTGAGTTTATTTTTTCATTCTTTATTTTTATACATAATTTTCATTTGCACGCATGCACTAATTACAGTTAAATTTACAAATCTAGAGTTTTAATAAAACTATAATATTGTAAAAATTCCTAATTTTAATATATTATTATCAGATTTGTTGTGATGAACTATCTAGTGGAATATCCATGAGAATTTAAGGATCATTTGGTATCAGAACATGTTTCTTTTGGTATTTTGTGGAGATTGCAGGGATCTAGATTGGTAGGACCAAAAATCACAAAGCCCTAATCATGGCTCATGAATCTATAAACAAATCTAGTGATTCTACAGAGGTGATGTTTACACGACTGGAGCAACAAGTCGCAGATACCAGCTGCAATGTAAATCCCATCATGGCGACCTTAAATAAGAAGTTGGATATATTTGGAGAAGACGAGGGTTTCAAATGTAGAGGACAAATCAAAACGAGAATCAGAAGATTAGGGAGAAACAGAGAACCAGTTGAAGAAAGAATCCAGAAAATATCAACCCAATTCGAGTGTCATGAAACAAACCCTATTTAAAATGGAAGTAAAAGTTGATACCAAGGTATACCATGACAAGATCGATGCTCTGAAGCTAAACCACTAGTTGCAGTAACTGGAAGTTTATTTCAGTGTCCATCATATCGAGGAAGGGTAAAAGATTGCATTCGCGCGGTTGAATTAGAGCCCATGCACCGACTTGGTGGGAGAGAGACACAGAAACCCTGAGGTGGAGAACCTCGAGTGTCTAAGTGAGTGGATTTAAAAACCCTCATTAAGTCCCAATTTTATCCCATTGGGTACGTGGAGGGCCAATGGATCTGGTGGCATTACTTCAAGAAAAAGTCGGGCCAAAGCATGTAAGAGTACACCATAGAATTCAGAAATATGGCTATAATGTTGGTTATTTCTCTAAAGAACCCATATGTACTCCTCAAGTATTTGGGGGGTCTGCACCACCATCTACACGAGCAAGTGATGTTGTTCAAGTCAAAATTTGTGGACAAGGCTTGTGTATAGGTGCAATACCTGGAAAACATAGGCCTAAAGAGAGTGCAATAAAGTGGATCAATGCAGAAGGAGAAACATGATGCTTTTAAGGAGGGGAAGAAGAAGCAAAAAGGGGGAAAAAATAAAAAGATGATAGCCACAACATACGAGTGTAAAGATCCTATCAACCATTGCAACATTGATGGCCATAGAAAGGAGAAGTGTTGGAAGTTGCATCCAGAGCTAAACCCGAAGAAAAAAAAGAAATATAACAAGAAGAACAATCTCATGGCCACAGATTCGATCAACCAAATTGAAAGTAGCTCAAACATGGATAAGAAGATCATTTGTGTCAATGCAAGAGGAGATGAATCTGGATAGCCTTCAATAACAAGAAGAGAAAGAAATGACCAAACTCTTCCAAATAAAGATACATGTCAAGAAGACAAAGATTGATGCTCTATTTGACTCAGGATCACAAGTGAATCTCATTGCAGCAGAGATGGTCAAGAAGTTGGGGCTAGAAGTTCATGATCATCTAAATCCATATCCACTGGGATGGGTAAATAAGGATGTAGAGATGAAGGTAACGAAACAATGTAAAATTAGATTTGATATTAGTGTTGAATTTATTGATGAAGTAGATCTAGATGTGGTTCCCCATGATGTATGTGGAGTCGTGTTTGGGAGTCCATAAATGTACATGTGTGATGCAATATTCATGAGGAAATCCAACTAGTACTAGCTCGTCAAGGATGGAAAATCGTTCATCATCAATGTACACAAAGGAAAGTTGAAAATTTCATTGTAAGTGCCAACCAAGCCAATAAATTGATCAGTTCTAGAAAAAAGTACGCTTTATTGTTTTTAAGTGAAAGCCAGTCTGTAGAGGAGTTAATCAAAGGATAGGCATCCCTTGACGGGTGTACTAAGAAACATTAACAACAATTGGAGGAGTTGTTACAATCATACATGGATGTGTTCTGAGGGCCTAAAGGGTTACCACATAAGAGAGAAGTGAAGCACAAGATCCAACTATTTCCAAACTCCACATTGCCAAATATTGGGTTGTACAGGAAGTTTGTTATAGAAGCAAGTGAGGTGAAGAAATAGTTGCAGAAGCTAGTGTAGCAATGTGTCATTCAATCGAGCACATCACCATGTCAGTAACCCATCATCATTGTGTCGAAGAAGGATGGGACTTGGTATATGTCTATAGATTATAGGGTGTTGAACAAAATAACGCTCAAGAACAAATACCCCTTGCCCAGGATAAATGATATGTTGAATCAGTTGCAACAAGAAAATTACTTCACCAAGCTGGACTTGAAGTCTAGATATCACCAAGTTCAAGTCAAAGAAGAAGATACCTGGAAGACTGCCTTCAAAAGCAAGGAAGGTTTGTATGAGTGGTTAGTCATGCCATTTGGCCTATGTAATGCACTAGCTACATTTATGATATTAATGAATGATGTATTGTGCCCTTTTACAGGTTCATTTGTTATCGTCTATTTGGATGATATATTGGTATATAGTGCTACCTAATATGAGCATATTTCTCATTTAACGTAGGTGTTGGAAACATTGAAGAAGCAATAACTGCTAGAAAATATTAAGAAATATGAATCTGCGTAGCAGTCTTTGGTGTATTTTGGGTATGTAATTGTTGGGAACGGGATCCCCCAAGGACAGTTTTGGGGCTAAAAGCCCATGTTTTGGGTCGAATTTTGTAATAAAGTGTAAAGACTCCACATTTTATGGTCGCGGAGCGTGAAGGTGTCATGAGTCATAAAGGGTTGTCCTCCCTTATTTTGTAAAGTAAAGTTGGTTGTAAAAGATCTACCCATGGTCTGCGCACCATGGGATTGTATAAAAAGAGATAAGTAAGTAAGATCTAGGTAGTGAAGTTAAGTTCTAAGAAGCATGAAGTCTTAAGGACAAGGAGACAAGTCTAAGTTTGAGGTCGTAGCGTAGGTAGAGGCTCTGTATTTGAGTGCACAGAGGCCTAGGGTAGAAGTCTGCAGCTGAGTGTGCGGACCCCTGCAACTGTGTGCGCAGGATAGATAGAGTTTGTAATCATATGAAGATATCAATAAAGAGAAGCATTTTACAAATTCTATGTCTTTGTTTCCTATTAATGCATCTTGTCACATTGTGTATGAATTTCATTTATAATAATTATATGATGCACAAATGTATGTAATTACACTGGATAATTGAACGCAAGTAAGAATATATGTTTACGCAGCACTAACTATGATTTTTTAATAAGATAAGTAAGATGCTTAAGATAGTTTGGGAATCTACACGAAACACCACCCTAGTAGCGCAAAAATACTTGAACTGCAAGTTAGGGCTGAGCGAAGGCCAATCGTACCCCTTTGCGGAGGTATTGAAGGGCAGAATAAAGGGCTAGACTAACAGGGCCCTAGAACTTCACAACCTGCACGAAAGCAGGAATAAGAGGAATAAACCAACATCATGACCATCTCAGGGTGCAAAAACTTGGTTCCAACATCCCCCTACTCCTTCGGGTGAGGCTTCGATCCCGCTCCGTGGGCTGAAGTCGAAAGGGCCAGTAGTGTAGGGATTTGTTTGGCTAACTAACGTTGAACCTGGGTTAGGCCCCACCAAGCCAAAAAATGGTTCTGTTGCCAAGACCGGAATCTGCATAAGACATGTGTGATGTCGTATCACTGGAATCCAACTAAGAAAGAGATCAGAGACTGGTTGGATAGGAAGATCCACAAATTCGTGACGCAGGAGAACATAAATCCGCGACTGACAAAGGAACAGTGGCTGGACAAGTACCTATATACAGAAATCCATAAGATATTTTTATGTTCCTTTCCGGTTGAGCTATATGAGTGGATTGTGAAGCTAGCAGATAGCCAAGGAAGTTGGAAGCTTGATGGTCCTATTGTGTGGACCTCGAATAGGGAAAATTTTAAGAACCCCCCCCCCCCCAAATTTATATGTATAATAAATGGGCGAATGTCCATGGTATATAGGAAAAATGGAAGTCGATTTTATCAATAATATAATATGTATATATAATTTTTTGGTGAATCTCTCACCAGGCATGGCGAATATTTTACTCAATTATAAAATCTTGTAAGATCTTGGTATTACCATGGGTCAATACCATGGGTTATCATAAACCTGGAGCTTAAAAATTACTATTAGTAATTTATAAAAATTAATAAAATTAATAGTTTATTTTTATTTTATTTTTTATTTTAACCAAGCTAAAATGTTTAACATACATTAAGGGATCAAATATTTTTTCACTCTATGCTAGTTTTCATATCATGATATTTGATACCTCTCGGGGGTTAGTAGATCCAGAGTAAAGATGGATCTATGCTGGTTTAATTCTCCCCATTTAAATAGGCTACATTCCAGGTGAATACCATGGGTCAATACCATGTGCCATTTTGGTGAATACCATGGGTCAATACCATGTGCCATTTTTATTTTTATTAATACTAGGGTTAATAATGTTTTTTTGCATGGTATTAATAACAATCTAGTCCATGGTATTTGTCCCATAGTATTTTGCCCATAGGTTTCACCTAAATATAACGCATTTTTTGAGTGTCCTTAAATATAAGGTGACTTATAGAGTAAATATAAAAAAATGTTTTATTTTTTTACCATACGTCTCGTTTATTTATATTTTTATTAATTTACCATACCTTTTTACAAATATGGTATTTGGCCCATAGGATTCACTTAAATAAAACCTCTTTCTTGAGCCTTCATAAATAGAATGAGGGTTATGGACTAAATATAAAACGAGGTTTTATTTATTTGCCATACGTGTAGTTTATTTATGTTTTTATTTATTTACGATACCTTTTGAGTAAGTATAAAAAGACATTTTATTTATTTACCATACCTCCACTTTACTTATATTTTTATTTGTTTACACCCTTGCATGTATATAAGGTGACTTATGGAGTAAATATAAAAAATGTTTTATTTATTTACCATACCTCTCATTTATTTATATTTTTATTAATTTACCATAATTCTTTTATAAATATGGTATTTGGCCCATATGATTCACTTAAATAAAACCTATTTTTGAAAATGGGCGAATGGATTCACTTAAATAAAATCTATTCTTGAAAATGGGCGAATGGAAGGTTGTAACTCCTAATTTCAAGGGCTAAATTCACCTTTTTTACCCTCTCCCTTAAAATAAGGTGGGCTGTTTGAGGTGATTTGTAAAAATGTACTATGATACAAAATATTCGTCCACTAAAAATTTAAAACCCCCTAATTTCGCCAAAGTGCGAACATTTGCCCCTAAAATTTTCTATGACCTCGGAGCTAGTACAAAGACTGGAAGCCTCTAAGGATAAGATCATCTGTGATGTCGATCATTGGATTGATCGCATCATAGGAGTATTTATGATTGAATTCGTGGTTGATACCTCAGTCAACTACAGTGAGGTGGAGCGACACTTTTTCAAAGGACTGCGAGGTAAGTACTTAAAATCTTTGAATACCTGGATTAAGATGTTATTGTGCGAAAAGTGGGTTATGCAGCTACCTTGATGTTCGGAGCTACGTGGAGTGGAAAGACTTACAGGAACAAAGGGAGAAAGGGTCCTGAATATAGTCCATTAATTTCACCTCCACAAGGTGACGAAGAGGGAGTAGCGCAGGCTTCTCCGCAAAGTGCTATTCAGTTAATAAGACAAGGATTCCTGTGACTGCCACCTCCACCCATACCACCTCCAAATTCACCACCATCACCTGCAAATTCACCAGTACCACCTCCACCTCCACCGCAGTTTAGCATGGCACATTCTGTCACACGGAATAAGTCGATCTTGCGGACAAGATAGACCTTCCTAGAATCTAAAGAAGACCTAATGACAAGCAAACCAACCAGACACTATCTTTCTCTAAATATGCTTTGATAGAAAATAACAAAAAAGTGTTTTTAGGGCCTACCTTAGGTCCAACGCTAGCTTGTGGATGCCCTCGCTCCTTCGATCCAAATGAGATCCTTTTCACGAATCTGCAAACACAAACAAGGCAAACAAATTAAATAGCACTTGAAAAGCCAATTGCATAAAACATATTTAACATGAAAGTCAAGGAGTCCATGAAACAAATAACATAAGATACTTGTTGAGAAAAATGAGTTTGATTGTATTAATTCAAAAGAAGAAGAACCTTACAACCTTTGCCTTGACGCTGTACAAGTTCCTCCCAGGGTCCAGCAAGAAGTCTCCTCTACTTTGACAAGTTTCACTCACTCCCCAATGAAACCAAAAAAAAGGTGTTACACAGTAATTTGTCACCATTGGTCACCGTCCCTATCGCCCTGTTTCCATACATTGGAGGACGCATTCCGGGACCTGTGAGCAGTGACATAACCCAAAAACACTTGCATTATGTTCCCCTGAGTATGTACTTCATGTTCCCTGAAGACACCTTCTGCAAATTCTCCCTGAAAAGTACTCTTTTTCCATTGGCGCAGGTCCACAGTATCTTACCTGCGCCAATCACTGAGATCCTCAAAAGAGGGCGCGACCATTGGCGCTCTGTCACAGAACAACACCCGCGCCAGCCCAGTTTGGTAATGATTTTTGACAAACGCACGCCCATCTGTTTTTTCCCTTCAGATCACGAAGTCTTTTGAGGGTAAAATCCATCTGATAGAGGTCGAGAGTCATCATCTATCCTTGACATCTATCCACAGTGGCTTTTCAGAGATAATGCCAATCCACAATGGGTGTCCTGGTTCATCGAATCTTTCTCCCTTCTCCATCTATAAATATCTGTCCTCATGCATTAGACAAGCTAGTTTTTGGAGGAATGCTAGTTGTGATTACGCTTGTCGTGAGTGATAGTGAAGCATAGAGAGGTTATGCTGCCGGAGAGGAGGTACATTGCAAGACACATATAGTTGCTCGCCCAGCCAGAGGAGAGGTTCAACGTCAGAACCTTGGTTGTAACTTTTCCTGTCTATTATTCATTAATAAACAACTGCTATTATAGTTCCAATCTCATTGTCTATTATAGTGATGTTTCATTTATTTCCTTTCTGACTGAAATATAGTTGTGCCTTGGTGGATTTTATGCTTGTATTTGTTTCTTCCTTTGCATGTGCAGGTGTCCATTTGCAAGGATCGCAAGGATTGTGACCTTCTGGAGCGAGGGAGCGGGAATACCAACTCTGCCTCGACTATAGCGTTGGATTCCAAGTTGGTCTTCTTAATTCACCTTTAATGTACAACTAGGAACTTGCGTGGCAGCGTGGATTGATTGTGGCTAGTTCTGTTTTAGGCTAGTGGGATCGCCTCTGTCCGCAGAGGGGATTTACCTATCCAACAATTTGGCGACTCCGCTGGGGAGAAGCTATTTGGAACTTGTCTTGCATGTTCATTTTCTCTTGCTTGCTTGAGTGAATGAGCTTTCTGGGTCAGTTTTGAGATTGTTCTTTACTGTTTGATCCATCTGAACACTGTCAGCCCGACCTGGGGTCGTGTTATTTATTTTTTAAGCCGGCAAGCTTTGTTGGCGCGGTTTTTATTCTGACAGTCGCGCCAGTTGGCGCATGTTGCCCAACAGCAACCCGCGCCAATCTTTTGGTAGCGCAAGTTGCAGGCTGACAGTTGCGCCAGCCCTGTGAATTTTGCCTGTGTGTTGGTTGGAAGCTCTTTCAACTCAGATTTTTATCTTTTTATATCTTTTACAGCCTCTGGAAGTGTGTTGAACCTCTGTTTGACTGGTTTTGCCTTTATCCTTCAGTTGTTTGCTTATTTCTATTGATTTTCGTCCTAGCCCTAGAACATCTAGTGGCTTCGCGTGTCTAGCCTTCTGTGGGAAGTTTCGGTCTTTTGATTTTCCAGTCAACTTGTTGGTTGTGTTCCGCACCTATCTAGTGGTCTGTTAAAGCTTGGTCTTCTATGCTTTGGGTGATTCACTTCTAGCTTCTCTAGATTTTGCTCGACTTCATTTGAACTTAGATTACATGGTTCATTGAAAGTCTTTGTGTTTCTCCTTGCTTGGATAGTTCATCTTGGTGTTTCAGAATTGGTTCCATTTCATCGAGTGAACTTGGTTTGTTTATACTTGT